>CM042816.1:5795000-7165000 GCA_009982885.2 Hyles vespertilio | reverse complement strand
CGCTCATTCATAACGTGATAGGGGGTAAAAAAGTTGGGATGCAGACATCAGGGGGCTGTCGATGCCGCCTGCCCACATAATAATACATCGCTGATTTTATGTGGTATCTGGGTACTTATGTCTCAATGAAATGCAGCTTGTTTGAATTGAAGCCGTGGGAATTCACTTTTCCCCGACGTACTGGGAATAACAAATTAAACAAGTGCTCTTCGATTATGTCACCGGTTTATCACAAACAATATTAAGAAACGAATAATAAGTTGTTGATATGTGACACAGTTACGCACGCTTGTACGGTTACTTTATCGTTACTTGTTGTATTAAAATATTTTTAATTTATTTCAAAGATAACAGAGTTAAATGTGCTGTCATAATGGCTTTTCAAATGAGATTATTTTATTATTTAATATTATTTATAAACGTGTTATTAGTACTCCGTCCATTCAGAAACCATCCATTTATAAATCACAAAAAGGCATCACATATCCTTGCTACCGAGTTACGCGCGCGCGTGCCTCTTCTGAGCTTGACCAGTTTGTTATTTTTTGTTACTTGTTGGAATATCTCAGGGTCAAAAAATTAAACGAAAACAAGCTTCAATTTTAGTTTTCCCTATGACGATATGTGGACAATTATTTGATAAATCCGCTTGATGCCATCACGGCTAGACTGACGGGATCCCCTTGCCTGTGCCTTCCAACTACAATAACTCATGAGTGCATAACGGACTGAGGATTTTAGAGAATCATTGCTTTGTTTGATCGGCGTAATTAAAATTGAAGACAATACTCAATACATTTTCGTGCACATCAAAGGATCATACTTAATGTATAAATATTTAAAGTAACTTAAATACAAATTGGTGGTAAGCGATACAACCGCTCATGGACAATAACAAAATCAAACAGCACCATGAATTCCAAAGCAATGGCTGGCATTCCACTGCGCTCGCCATCCTGATACATGATAAGATTTAAAGTCTCATTGTGTCCAGTTGTTACTCTAGCTACAATGTCCTTCACACCAGAATCAAACAGTGCAAATACACTGTTGTTTATCGGAAAAAATTGACATTGCGGTGGTACCCATGCAGGCGGTCTCTCACATAATTAGGAGAGACCTACCACCAGTTTTTATATCAATTCATATTTTAATAGATATAATAATGGTATACGCATCTTTAGCTAGTGGTCTAGAACTAATCCTATTATTACTATTTTACTCAAAAATTATGCAATATGCATGAAACATTGATGAAAGTTCATTCGTGACCTTTTCGCCGCTTTATGTCCCGGAAAATCTGTTCCATGTATTTCAACTGCGAAAAGGTCAAATAGTTTCCAAGTTTTTATACTTTCATATGATAGAAGGCCAAATATGGCAATACACTTGCTCCCAATCATATGTGGGACGGAACTTATGTGGGCGAACTATAATTATGTGGCACTGGAGTCACCTCTGCTTACCCCTTCATGGCGTGAATTAATGTGTGTATAATATTGTATATTACTTACCTAAAGAATTCCAATGCTAATTATTACCCAGGTACCAGGTACTAATTTAATTCATATCTCATTTGCCAAATCGTGTCGGCCCATCACCGATTGTTAATTATAAATTCAGAACAATTCGAAATTTTCTACCGAATTACATAATTGATAATTCCAATTCCGTGTATAATGTAGCTGTTTGTTAAAACATAATATTTTAATATTGACCTTTTCAACAATGCACGTAAAGTTTTCGTCATATAAAATAATTTTGTAGGATCGTATACATTAACATTTCGCAGTTAGGTTTTGTCTCCTTTATGAGGTCTTCCCAAACTTTTCGTCGCGACACTCTGGTGCGTCGCAACATTTTCCCAGGGGCGTTATGTCGATGTATGGGCTCTTTTAACAAAGGCAGAACAGACAATATATTTATCTTGTGGCTAAGATATCTGTGTACTACGACAAACTGTAAATTTTAGAGCTCAGTTTCTCATGAAAATCGTATAATCTGTAAATTACCATTTGCGGAAGAGAATCGAGATCGAAAAGCTACGCTCAGAAAAGCAAGATTTATTATTGAAAGCCAGCCATAAAACAAATATACAGGGTATCTCAAGACTGCTACCGAAAATGAAGCCGGGTGGTAGTTTTAGTGGCTACAAACACAATGCAATTAAAAATTTCGCATAGAAACGCGACAATTATTTTTTATGATTTTTTAAATATCGTCAATTTTGGGTGGTAAATCCATAGTTTTTGCTAAAGTAATAATTTAAACTCTTTTATACCTTAGAGTATTTATAAATAAAAGGATATACACTATTATTTTAGGAAAAAATGTATTTACCACCCAAATATGGCCATAGGAAAAAAATAACAAAAAAAAATTGTCGCTTTTTTTTGCAACTTTTTCTGTTGCATTGTGTCTGAAGTTGCTTAAACTATCACCCGGCTTCGTTTTCGGTAGCAGTCTTGATATACCCGGTATAGGTTCGAGTATTCACTATTTTTATTCAAATGTTTTAATTTTTATGTTATTTTTGAATAAAATCCGAAATGTTCACATAGAGTAGTATTGATAACCTGCTATTAGGATATTATTTAAATATTATTATTTAAAGTGATAACATTTATGGCCTGAGGACAGAGAGGGGGAGGGGTCGTAGCTGAATTTAATTCACACGACGACACCCGTAATGCCTCTAAAAAAACATAAGGGCACCACAGTTCAAATTTAAGTTTGGGAACCCTTGTCCTATATTAGTATTCTTTCCACATCTATTAATCAGTCTTGTTGCTGAATTGCTAAAATTTGAAAATGTTATATTAACGTTTACAAAATGTAATAAAATATACAATAATGATGACTTATAGTTTATGTTATTATTTAACATATGTTTTTTTTAACTGTATACGTTTATTGATGATCCCGGATTTTTTTTAATGAAGAAGGCATTATCCCTTAGGACTTAGTGCATTAGAGTTTGGTTTACTGTGGGTTGATTAATTATCTGTGGGGATATTGGGTATGTTCTTCACTGTTAAAATGAACGTTAGTAATCTGTATATATAAAAGAGGAACCTGACTGACTGACTGACTGACTGACTGACTGATTGACTGACTGACGTATCCAACGCACAGCCGAAACTACTGGAGCTAGGAACGTGAAATTTTGCACAGAGGTTCCTATTATGACGTAGGGTAGCACTAAGAAGGGATTTTTGGAAATTCAACCCCTAAGGGGGTGAAAAGGGTAAAAAACGGTTGTATGGAAAATCGAAACCGTTAAAGCTACAATTCTCAAACTTTGCAATTTAGTTAGTCAATCAAAAACAAATATAACTGCGTACTTAATTTTTCTAAAATTAACCCTAAATGGGTATAAATAAGGGTTGAATTTTTGTAGAACCGAACTATCGGATCAACGCACAGCCGGAACTACTGGAGTTAAAAAGATGAAATTTTGCACAAGTGTTCTTATTATTATGTAGAGTAGCACTAAGAAAGATATTTTGGAAATTCAACCCCTAAGGGAGTGAAAAGAGTTAAAACTGTTGTATGGAAAATTGTAATCGTTAAACTGCAAATATTAAACTTGACAATTAGGTTACTCATCTAGGAACAAGAGAAACTGCATATTTTTTTCCTATAATTAACACTAAATGAGTTAAAATAGGGGTTGAAGTGTTGTATGCAAAATCGAAACACTGAAGTTATTGATATCAAAATTCGTATTTCACGACTTATTTAAAACGAAAAATAATGGCGTGAACTCTATTAGAAAAATAGCACTAAGGGGGTGAAGGGATGACATTTTCATATAATGTATTGCTTTTAAGTCCGTTATGATAACATAAACACGCAGACGAAGTCGCGGGCAAAAGCTAGTCTGTATATAAAGGCCTTATTCATAGACAGTTATAGAATATTTGTCTTCATTGCTACAACTGAATTCCAAAGTATTCCAAACGGATAAAACATACGATAACAAAAATAATATTTATGACTGTTTGTGACAAGAATCGATACCTAGATAAACGTAAATGGTCATATTTTATATTCATAATTACCGAGCTTCAATGCTAGGTGTCATTACATTGGGTGCCACTGTTGATCCTGGCTCACAGGAGTTACAGTGGTGGGTGTGAGGGCGGGACAGTCTCCATTCATAATTATCCTAAGCCACAGGAGGTCTACTCTGCCCCCGTTGCGAAGAGTGCAGTAACTCGATTCGACTAGATTTCGAGAAAAAGCGGTTTAAAGATTTAGTTCTAATTTTAATTGTATCTCGCAAACTATTGTAGTTACGGATATGAAACATATACCGGGTATCTCAAGACTGCTACCGAAAACGAAGCCGGGTGGTAGTTTTAGTGGCTACAAACTCAATGCAATTAAAAAATTCGCATAGAAACGCGACAATTATTTTTTATGATTTTTTAAATATCGTCATTTTTGGGTGGTAAATCCATAGTTTTTGCTAAAATAATAATTTAAACTCTTTTATACCTTGGAGTATTTATAAATAAAAGGGTATACACTATTATTTTAGGGAAAAAAATTATTTACCACCCAAATATGGCCATAGGAAAAAAATAACAAAAAAAATATTGTCGCTTTTTTTTGCAACTTTTTCTGTTGCATTGTGTCTGAAGTCGCTTAAACTACCACCCGGCTTCGTTTTCGGTAGCAGTCTTGATATACCCTGTATGAAAATAATCGTATTTTTACGCGGAAAGTGTAGTTATCAATATGATTTTAAAAAAAACACCGGCATGTAAAGTATATAAGTCAAAATGCGGTTATGCTAAGGAATATAATAATCGGAAATACTATTACGTGTAATCATATCTGCAGTAACTCTAACAGTTACTGCAGTTATCACTAATGGTCAATAGAATAAATTCCTTGCCAAACTACTAGGAGCGCAGTAAGTTCATTTAATTCACTCTGTTAGACACCAAGAAAAATATTTCAAAGGTCACATTAAAAAAAAATGCATGTTTCTATCAACATGTCCTAAGTACTTTATAATTATAGACATAAAATACAAAATAAAGATACAAAAAAAAACTAAACAAAGCACATATACATAGAAAATTGACTGACTGAAGCAAATTCATGTATTCATTATGATACTCAAATACTACTGGAAAATCGTTGAAGTCACATGGTCATGACCCAAATTCACATGTCAGGATCAGAATGAATTTGCTTTGGCGCTGTCGCTATATTTTTACTCGAACCAGGTACGGATGTTGAGGCATTTTTAATAACCAAAACCAAAATCTTGTCTTTCCGACCCATTCTGCCCCGTAAAATAGATTGTCCGTCCACCTTGTTGGCGGGCGTCAATCTATATATTAATACGTGATGCAAAAACTTTGGACCCCTTTTTACGAAAATTGCGCGGACGCAGGAGCATAAAATTTGGCACACTTATAGTTTATGTGTAGGAGAAGTGCAGAACGCTAATATTTTTCAATAATAATGCTTATAAAGTACATTAAATCAAAAAATAAAACATTACACACACTACCATGCATTTCACACACACATGCATACACAAGTATTTGTACACGCATACATATTCTGGTGTCAAATTGTTTCTTTTGTTTTTCATTTTGTTCTTCTGACATAGACATATAAAAAAAAGTTTTATTTGCCTAATGAGGTAATAATATTAATATTAAAAGAGAGTATTAATTTTAAATGAGGCAATAATATTAATATTAGGCCTAATATTAAATGTAATATAAAAAAAGATTTTAATAATAATGCATAAAAAGTACATTAAATCAATAAATTAACCAGCATGCATTTGACACACGCATACACAAGTATTTGTACACGTATACACACTCTTTGGTCAAATTGTTTCTATGGTTTATTATAGACATAGTTGAATGTCAATCAGAAAAATTTGTTTACTGTGGTTTTGTTGAATGTCAAACAGAAAATATTTATTTGACGAATACTACGTGAAATACTGAGCGCTTATACAAATTGTGTAGCATGTACACGGACTATCATTATATGCATAAAGTTCTGTAGCAGCAATCTGCAATAACAACATTCAGGTAAGAAAAAAATATAATTTGCTATTGCTGGTTCCAAGCAATTATTGTAGTTAACGATTTTAGTAATTGCATATACTTCAGGATAAATAAGTAATTTTGAGAGATACGTACATTTAAATGTGCACGAATTATCAGAATAACAACATCATCATACAGGTAAAAACTTTTTCTCTTCTTGATTTGGTCGAATTTCGACCACTAGGCGACCACTAGTAATAATAAAACCGTTAAAGATATAGGATACTTTTAATATGAAATCAATGAGAGCTAATCTGCGGGTTAAAGCTAGTAACAGATAAGTAGGCTTACGCTTGCTAGGTATTGAGAACAATATTTAGGTAATGAAAACAATTATAACCACCACTCACTATATAGGTATTTTACAACTTTCAAAATTATTTACTGCACTAATAGACTAATGGGAAATAATACAAAATTATGTTCTACCTCAAAAAAGTTTTCAGTATCTTTATAAACTGACTGATAATTATTATTAAAATGTTAAAAACGGACTCTATTTAAAGCGCAGTAACTTAAGAAGCTTCAATTATTGTGATTTGGTGGTTTAATAACACTAAACACAATCCTTTCAAATTAGAAGCGCAATAACTTAAGATGCTGCACTTATGATATGGTGATGCTATATCTAACACTAAACCGAATTTTTCCAAATTAGAAGCGCATTAACTTTAGATACTGCACTTTTTCGAAAGATTAACTGGGTAATATTGAAAAATACTTTAAAATTCAGTGCAGTATCTAAGCTTACTGCACTTATGTTTGGTATAATACGTTTTCAATTTCGAGTTACTGCTGTTATGGTTATTGGAAATCAAGGATCCCGACAATTTCGGGGTGGACGTCAAAGAAGAAGTTGTAGAACTCATTTTGCTGATTCCGAATATGTATCTAACTCAATTTGACAAAAAACATGAGTTACTGCACTTTCATAACGGGGGCAGTACTGCAGAACATAGGACTGCTAAAATGATTCTGATTTTCCTGCAGCATCAATATTTCGGCAAGGTCATTATTACAAAGCCGCTTAGCAAGCCTCTTTGAATTTAAATGTTAAGGAAACATGAAATATCAATATTTACGTCTGGAAAGTTAAATGATCAATTTGCTTTACTATCTGATTTTTCACTTAAATGATAAACGCAATATTATTTTTATAATTACTGTACGATTATTCGCTTACCTAACTTCTCTGGCAATCTATCTGGTTACATATTTTTTTTGGGTCCGACTCGGACGCCCAAAACCTTCAGACCTTAACCGAAGTCCATAGTTGCAAATGGTGTACATGGAATCAGTATTATCCACTATAGTGCAAGAGTTCACGTTTAGCCATTTAGGTACTACTCAATAGGTAGGTACCGCCCAATAAGCGCGTGATATTTACTGAAGGGAACTTGAATGGTGAATCCGGACCGAAAAAATTACAACCACAGCCGGGCTATCGTTGCATTGTGCGGAAAAGATAGTGATACGGACATGCCCCATCCGACTTCTCAGTTCCTCCCTAGGGTATCATGAGTGAAACATATTTTTTTAGTACTTACGCATTTTTTTAGTGTGTGGTTACGACGTACGACTAGATTCGAACATTTTGTCGAGTATCTAGCCACATTCGAACAGTTTTACGTACGATGTCCTATCATTCGAACTTCCTTTCGGATCATAGAATGACTCCCCAGGATGATGTCGCGTATTTATATTACTCATGCGCAGTTTGCTCATTTTTAAAGTGGTAACATTTTACCGTTAATTCGCTCTATTTGAATACATTTTTTCTATCTAATATTGAGAAGATATGATTTTTTTTTACCAAAATGGATTGCAGCGGCGGGCCATCCGCATTGTGAATGATGCAGACGTTACGAGCAACTTAGAGTCGCTACAACTCCGGAGGGATGTCGCCTCTCTAAGCGTGTTCTACCGCCTGTATCACGGTGAATGCTCAGAAGAATTGTTCAACTTGATCCACTCCTCTCCATTCCTAACCAGAACCACGCGTGCTGGCTTGCGAAGCCATAGCTTAACGGTCCACACCATCCCGGCGCGAACCAAACGGTTCACAAATTCTTTTTTGTGCCGCATCGTCAGGCTTTGGAATTGTTTGCTGTCTCACGAGTTTCCTCCTTCCTATAATCCTGGGTCCTTCCGCCGTAGTGTGAAGAGGCATCTTAGCAGGCCGGCATAATTGTATCTATTGGCATGGGACTGCCGTCTGATGCCAAATACTCTGCCTGGGCGGAATTTGCGCTTACCATCAGGTGAAATGTGGCCATTATGCCGGGCAAGAATAAAAAAAAATAGTAAAAAAAACAAGTATTCGGGTAGGAAAACAAAAAATACGGTAGGTACAAATCTCTTTAATAAATAATTTTCCTAAATAATAAAATTAAACAATTTCAAATACATAATAGGAATGTACTAGCTTGTAAAACACTGTAAAGATCCAATCTTTATTAAAACTTACTGTTAGATCCAGAACATAATATATATATTCGTGTTATTTGGCGCCATTTTTGGCGAGTGGCGTGATGAAGAGTGACGGTAAATGCGTTTGCACCGCAGATATGCCTCCATGAAGAATACAAACTCGAGGAACGCTGCATTTCACCAAATAATCACTGAACTGTAAGGAAACAAAAAAATATATACTAATATTATAAAGCTGCAGAGTTTGTTTGTTTGAACGCGCTAATCTCTGGAACTACTGGTCCGATTTGAATGATTCTTTCAGTGTTGGGTAGTCCATTTATCGAGGAAGGCTATAGGCTATATTATCATCACGCTATGACGTATAGGAGGAAAGCAGTAGTGATATTTCTAGCAAATACGAGGAAATTTTGTTCGTTTTTCGTGGTCCGATTGGACGATATTCTAAACTGATAGTCAGAATTAAACATTTTGACCGCCATTTTGAAACGTGTATCTGCACCCGGGCGGAGCCGGGCCGGACCGCTACTTTAATATAATTTTAACGACTGCCTCGGTGGCGTATTTGTACTAAGATAAGGTTACAAAGCTGAGGTCTCCGGTTCGAATCCCGGGTTGGGCAAAGTGATATTGGATTTTTCTGTTCATTATCAGCCCAGAGTCAGGAATTTGTGCCTGACATGGCGATAGGCTCGCCACCTATCACATCGTGGGACGGAACATACAAAGCTAAATGTGAGTGTGCTGGCACCTCTGCCTACCCCTTCTAGGAAAAGGCGTGAGTTTATGTATCTACATTAACGAATGGTATTAAAAAATCGTTTTTAAGGAGTCATAATAGTCCTATTTATTATTTTCCTCTAGTTTCGCTTATCTGGTGCTCATTTTTTAATTCTGTATCTGGGGAAATATAATTATGTTGACAGAAATAAACATATTTTATCAAGGAATGTAGGTAACTATTATTCCGTCTCATTAGCCTCTAAATATAAATCAAAAAAATATTTAATTCATAACCTTAAGGCATCCTAAATAGATTCTTAATACTACTACAATCAGTCGGAAATTACTTAATTATAAGAATTTCAGTTATTAATCATCATTATCATTGATTACCTAATAAATCATTACGTCATTAGGATGAATGTACGATTTAAACATCAACAATTAGCACGAGTAATGATTCAAACATCAAACATTTCATCGCGATGAGTGAAAATATTTTCCATAATAATAGATGTACATCTTGGTATTATTATTAGTTATTTTAATTATTTTTTTTCGTACCAAACAGCATTTAAAAACATGACAATTAACTCAGTTATCTAATTTTAAAAATGAACGACGAATAAATACGCCCTACAGTCACATACTTAGTCCTGACACCACACTATGGTCGAGTCTTGTGTCGTGGGTATCAGAAACAACGAGACGAGACTTTTCGATCTCACAAACACCCAAACCCGAAACAAATTCTTGTGGTTCACACAAACATTTGTCTTGGTACAGGTATCGAACCCGCGGCCTCCTTTCACGGCAGGCGTCGAACCAACTGCGCCACGTACGCTGTCTCTTGAAAAATACTTTGATCATCCTGATCTGACAATGGAGTATGGACTAAAATCACTTAAAACTAAGACCAAAGGATACTTAAGTATGACTGTTTTATCTATTTCTATTTGTGAAGGGTTGAATATTCATTCTCATCCACAAAAAGTCCACCGTAAAATATAGGCTTCCCCGAGACTTCCACAATGACGTGACAGAAGCGGAATGCTTCCAGCGAAGTTCTGATCCTTAGGCTGTCACCAGAAGGTTGATACCGCGTAAATTAATCTGTATCACCCCATATTTACGACCTACTGCAGGGCATAGGTCTCCTCTACAATCGAGAATACGCATGAGCGAAATGCTTCCAGAGAATTTCTGATCTTTATAAGGCAATTACCAGAAGCTTGATACCCAGCCCATATACAACATGTAACAGATTTAAATGTAAAAGCGGAAAGTAGTACGTTCAGAATCAGCTACTGAACCGATATCAACATTTTTTTCGGTAGGTATTTTTTTTCAAAATAATTAGTTAAGACCAAGTAAATTACAGACACTCCTTCGTTTAGTACTCCGAACAAACGAAATTGAAACGTAACTCCAGCACATAAGATCATTTTTAAATGAATCACTAAACGAATACTCTAATAAACTAAATAATGAACAAAAATGAACTTTATTTCGATAGTCATAAAGTTTATTTGAGCAATCTATCATTAATCAAACGCACACAACGATAGGCCTCAATAAACGTAATAAGCTACCAAAATAAATAACTATCATATTCTCTTTTCCGCACATTTAACTACAACTAGATAGAGCAGGATGCAGCTATTGTTTAATGCAATTTGATCCATCCGACAAACGATGGCGCGCGCGGCGGTATAGGGATGCGCCGCGAAAAAAATTACTCCCGGTATTTGCAAGGCCGGGCGATCCAAATCCCGCGCAATACATGCACTTAAATGAAACAAATTAAATGTAACAAAATCAATATGAAAAGAAACAACAAATAGGTATTTCTATGAAAAATAATTTCGGGGAACGTTAAAATGGTGATTAAATTCGGTTTGTAATTTTGCTACAATGTATGCGGAATCCCGGTGTGTCAGATATCCCGTTATTGCAATCCCTAAATGGGCACCGAATATGTGAAAAAAATCTAGTCGTGCACCGCAGTTATCTGTGTCTACTTGTGTTTAAGTGTTAAGTAGATATTTCGATAACTTTCGCGCGCGATGTCTTATCGGTATTCGAATATTCAAATACACTGAAATGGTGAGAACTTTGGCACTGTGTGGTGATAATGTATCATTGGCATGTCTGACGGTATCTCGATGCTGAGTTCGGAGAGCGCTGGATAGGTCGCGGCGAACCTGTGCAATGGCCTCCTAGGTCACCTGACCTGACTTGACGTCTCTTGACTTTTTTTGTGGGGACGTAATAAATCTCTGGTATACTTCAGTGAAAGTACTAATGTGGAGGATCCAGGATGAGGAGGGTAATGTGGAGCAAATTCCTAAAAGTGAAGAGTGACACTGAAGTTTTACATAAATTACGTGAACAATTACGCAAATGTGCATCAAAGTGTATCAAGGTGGTGGACATGTCGAACATATTTTAAAAAGAAATCGCCTCATGAGTGCCATGTAACACGTAAGTTAATTTTGTTGTATTTTTTTGTGTTGTGATTAGGTTGTGATTCCCAATCTAGTATTCGTTGTTAGATATTGCGTTATCTTATTATCTTATTCAATAATAATGCAAAATAAATGACGCCCGTATCCTGCCCGCCTGTAGGAACTAAGTTTAGGGGAAGTGAAATTAATAATATTTTATAGCCGATTCATGCAAAATATTGTCTTATGTTGGGTTCGTACGCATTATATCTAGTAAGTAAAATATTTAGATTTTATAGTTAAAACACAAATGTTATGCTTACAGATTAAATAAATAATAATTTGTTTACCAAACCACCCAGTAATCAGTTACGTACGTAATTTGTAATTTGTATTTCGTATATTGTCAGCTGTTTCTGCCGGCGCGGCGCAGCGGTCGGCGACCGGCGTTAGGTACTCGTGTGAATGTGTCTTGTGTACATGTGTGCGTGTCCGGCGAGCGTGTGTAGTAGTACACTCTTATTTGTAACTCGTAAGGTGACCATGTTAAGTGCCTACATTTGGTATAACTAATTTCATAAATAAAAGATTTTGTAATTATGATAGTACGATTTCAAAGCATAAACTATGATTGCAATAATATTTTAAAGTTGGGGTGTCTGAGGTTGTGAATTAATCCTGTTACACGTTGTATACGTCCTAGTGCAGAATACTGATTTCCTCTACAATCTAGAGCACGATTGAAAGGGTTTAGACCATATAGTCCACCACGCTGATCTAGTGCACGTTGGCGGACTTTACAAATCATAGAAATTCTTACGAATCGCTATAGTATGCAGGTTTCATCACGGTGTTTTCCTTCGATTTTATTAAGATTTATATTAATAAATTCAACGACAATTCACTAAAAATTTAATCCCATGATAAGATAAACAGATTATTTTATCGAGTCCTAATGAAATTTATTATCTTACTTCAAAACAAATTGATGAAACAAAAAAAAAACACCTCGCTTAGGAATCAAACCCCAAACCTTATCACAACTGTACACCGGTTAGATAAGTAAAGGCCGGATAATTTATAGCTATTTTTGTTAGTTCTACAGCTAGTCTTTATGCAACTTTCATAATTGTGTTTAGTTTTCAAAAAACCTGACAAATCGAATTAAGAAGCCCAATACATATATTTAAATAAATCAATCAATAAATAACACCCAACAGTCACATACATAGTACTGACCCCACACTAACATCGAGTCTTGTGTCGCGGGTATCAGGAACCACGAGAGACTTTTCGGTCTCACAAACCCGAAACAAATATTTGTGGGCCGCACAAACATTTGTCTCGGTTCGGGGATCGAACCCGCGGCCTCTCGTTTCCCAGGCGGCGTCTATTCACCTGCGTCACGGAGGCTGTCATTATTGTTGTTAGTCTACACCTAGTCTTTATGCAGCCCTTATGATTGTGTTTTGTTTTCAAAATACCTGACATTTCGAATCAAGAAGCCGAATATATACCTAGTCAGGTCATAAATTCTGTCACATGTTTAATATAAAACAATTGAAACAAGTTTATTCATTATGTAACCATTTATATACCAAAATGAACTTAACAAAACATAGATTCTTATGACACTAAAGTTTATTCAAAACGACCTCCGTGATTTTGAATACAGGCCTTCAATCTGCGCGGCCAGTTGTCTATCGCAGCACGAACGATGTCCATGTCAATATCGGCGGCTGCCTTAATCAAGGATGTCTTGAGTGACTCCAAATTGGGATGAGGCTTTGAGCACGACTTTTCCTCCAAGTGTTGCCATATCTTGTAATCTAACGGATTCAAATCAGGACTGGAGGAGGGCCAGTCTTCGTGCCGGATGAAGTCGATTTCACGCGCCGCCAGCCAGTCTTGTGTGCTCTTCGCTCTTTGAGCTGGCGCCGAATCTTGTTGGAATACCCAGTGCCTGAAATTGCATTGAACACGGTATGAGAAACAGGTTCCACAAGGTTCGTCAGGACTGTATTTTGATACACAACTGCACTCGTTTTTACACCTTTCTCACAAAAATGTCCCTGTGTTAAGCCCCAATAAGAAACTCCCAACCATACCATGAGCGAGGATGGAAAATGACCTCGTTGCACACGCAGAATATGGTTGCTCGCTTCTTCACTACCGTTTGCGTACACCTTATCATTTTGTTTGTTGTAGCTCTCTTCTACGGTATTTTTTTTTCATCTGAAAAAAGAATTTCCCGATATTTTTTTCCCGCGTACCGCTTCAACAAAGCGCGGCATCTCTTCAGTCTCAGATCCATTAGACGAGCATTCAAACGATGTCCTGTTTTTCTTCGATATGCCTGAAGCCCTAAGTCTTCATTCAACACCCTTTTCACCGTGGTTCTGCTTAACCCCATCTGAAGAGCCAACAGTTTCTGCTTACGTTTCGGATTTCTTTGAATTCGCGCCTTCACAGCTTTTATCACTGCTGGAGTCCTAACAGACCGAGGGCGACCACTTCTTGACCTGTCATCTACACTAGAGTCTTCATTGTATCGTTTGATGGTACGATAAACGAATCTTTTGGTTATATTCAAGTTTTTCAGTATGTCAAAAATTTGAATTGGCGCGTAACCGCAACGATGCAACGCAATAACTGCAACACGGTCTTCTTTAAGCGTCCACTCCATATTTAAGAATGAGTAAAATTCTAAAAAGTATACATTTTTATTTTCATGAACAATTCGAAATTCGAATTCAATAAACTTTTTTGTGGCCAGCATTCTAAAAGAAAATTTTTTACTGTGTGACAATACTTATGACCTGACTGTGTACACATATTTACGGATAGATTGTATGTATGTACATTAATAAAAACTCAATATTATATAGCATAGCATTCAGATTGGAGTTACAAGTTAATATAACAAAT
Source organism: Hyles vespertilio (assembly GCA_009982885.2). Lineage (NCBI taxonomy): Eukaryota > Metazoa > Arthropoda > Insecta > Lepidoptera > Sphingidae > Hyles > Hyles vespertilio. The sequence goes on along the minus strand of CM042816.1, from coordinate 7,150,380 downwards.
AATCATAACCCCGAATTCCTCTATAAACAACACATTTATTATACATTTATACACAAATTCATTATGTATTTGTGTATAATTTAGCATCAAGTAAATTGGTTGTGGTATGCGCAAGTTCATGTAATAAGGCAGAACCGATGGAATTTGATAACAACCAGATGTCAGTAAAATGATTAATATCACAATATGCTAATTATAACGTTGACTTTTGTAAGCTTCGTAGCAAAAAGGTATTAAGGCTCTAGGTTCGATTTCTGGGTTAGGTAATCACTTGTGTTAAAATGAAAGTCACTTAAACGTTTTGTTGCGAAATCATAAATTGCTTTTCGCGCCGGATATTCCAGGTTCAGTTGGCGCGCCTGGATATAATTGTATCGCCCCTATATGATATCGCCTGTATTATTTGTACATTTGACAGCCTCCGTGGCGCTGACGGTTAGACGCCGCCTGTGAAACGAGAGGCCGCGGGTTCGATCCCCGCACCGAGAGAAATATTTGTGCAGCCCACAAATATTTCTTCCGGGTCTGGGTGTTGGTGAGACCGAAAAGTCTCTCGTAGTTCCTGATACCCACGACACAAGACTCGATCTTAGTGTGGGGTCAGGACTATGTATGTGACTGTTGGGTGTTATTTATTTATTTATTTATTTATTATTATCTGGAAGTTTGTGTATGTCGATATCAATGGTTATAACTTTAGAAGTATATGTTGATAACATAACAAAAAATGTTTTAAAAATTAACTAATAGCCTTTCACTATAATCTAATCATTATATATGTCATCGTAAAATTGTAAATATCGTTAGATTATAATATATCTCGCGAGATTGTGAACTGTCGAAAGATTAAACAAGAACAACTGCTTGCAATTTAACGTATTATTTTTTCGGTAGATTATAATCTATCGTAGTGAAACTGTTCAACCTAACCTAACCTAACCTACGGTTCACAATCTTTCGACAGTTCACAATCTCGCGAGATAGATTATAATCTAACGGTATTCATAATTTAACGGTGATATATATATCATTAACAAGAGATTTCATTAGATATTTCGATCCAATTTATGTTTCAGTTAAAAAAGATAGAGAGGTATAGATATGGTGCATATATTTATATATGTATATAGCTGGGTAACATAAATATATAAGTCTATCTTTGTTTAATAAAGCGTAGAATTGTATGGACATAGTAGCGGCAGCTATTATAACCTCTTGTTAAAGATAGGATATAGAGAATAGCCGTTAATCTATAACAAAAAAATAAATAAACAAGAAACAAAATATTCTTGCAATATCTTACCAATTGCGCAGTTTCATCTTCAGCCGACGCTACTACTATAGTCTTCTTCAATTTCATCGCCTCTAGCAGAACTCTTTGTGGGTTGAGCCCTAGTGCTCTCAGTTCGTGCTGACCCAAATGTACCCCGCTGTACGGCACATTTATACTGCCCTCTATGCAGCTTTTTTCGTATCTAAAAAGCAATATTTATATTTAAGCCAGTACAGAACTGGAAAAGGACAATGTCCGTTCATAGTATAGGTGAAAATATCGTTAGCACCGATGCCCATACTGTTTAAAATTCATTATGGCATTTTTTATGGTTTGTCTTCAAACTTTTCCTTTTTACATCGGGCAATATTTTTTTTATGAAATAAAGTAATTATCATCATCTGACATTTTTTTCACAGAACCGAAGCCAAAATAAAATATTTTTACTGGACTTCAAGTTAATTTATTCAAGAACTCCGGCCTGGGTCATAATTATGTTATACTTATTGCAAATATGTATTTTTCCCTGCACAAAAAAGGGGGTTTCATCGACGGACAAAAATCTTTGCACCGATACTAAGTTTCATAGTAAAATGGGCATTCTCCTTTATTGCTTTGTACCTACGAGTGAGTGTAAGGTAGTACAGAAAGAGCGCCAATAGGCAATAGACCATCAACTCTTGCCATTCCATAAATAAAACAAACAATTGTCCTTAATGTTCTTCGATCAAATATACACTAGATACAACATGAGCGCTTAGAAAATGGTACCAAAAAATAGTGCTTTAAGCACTCTTTCGCCTTCAGTCACGCTCCGACCCGACGACGGTTGCTTCTAAAACGTCGCAGAACTTTAGACAATATTATGTGAAAAGCTACTTTAAGCTCCAGGAATACGGTGGAATTTGTGTTAATATATTTGGAATATGTGATCTTTTTGTTTACTTTTTTGTTTCAATGCATCGGTGCCACTTTTTAACAGAACATTTACAGGGAAATGTGTATCTAGTGTATATTTGATCGAAGTTAATCATACACTTATTAAACTTATTTTAGTTATGGAAAGTAAGTATATTTGATAACTAAAATATGTTTTAAAATATTTATAACAATAAGTTAGCATGTTAATATTTGAATGGTAATGAGGTAATGAGTATCAACAATCCTTACTAATATTATAAAGGTGAAAGTTTGTATGTATGTATGGATGTTTGTTACTCTTTCATGAAAAAACGGCTCAACAGATTTTGATGAAATTTGGTATAGTGATAGCTGACACCCTGGATTAACACATAGGCTACTTTTTATCCCGAAAAATGTAGTGTTCCCGTGGGATGAGTCAGGAAACCAAATATACATATTTTCTACTCTTTCAAATTCAAATTGTTGGCACGGGATGTCCTCTCCTACGGAAGGGAAATATAGTCGACGGCACGCGGGAAATATAGTTAGTAGACACGCGAAATAATATGTTCTTGATGTGGATTGGACTCAAAAACTATCTGCACCCGGGCGAAGCCGGGCCCGACAGCTAGTTATTAAATAATAAAGAAATAACACCGAACAGTCACATGTATAGTCTTGAACCCACATTAAATCTCGTGTCTTGGGTATCAAAAACTACGAGAGCCTTTTGGTCTCACTGGGGATCACACAAATATTTGTCTCGATATACACAATTTTATAATCCAACTCGATTTTATTACATGATATTTTATTTTATTATTTTAGGGAAAAAAACAGTAATAAGTCTAGGTAATACAAAAATATTTAAATCAGATTTACCCATTCACATGTTTTCACATAAGTGGAAACATACATACAGTTATTGCATTAGTAGCTTAAAGACCAAGTAATTGTTAAATTCATATACTTACAGCAAATTAGACCGTATGTCGATAACGCAGCTTTTGTCTTGGCATATCAGCGAGAAGAAATCCGATAGACTTATCCGCGGACAAATTTCAGCGAACAACGTGTCCATCGATATTTCCACCATGTCCTAAAACCATACAAAATACGGATTTTTTTAGAAAATATTGTTAACCTGTGTTTTATTTTATTTGGATGCATACAAATATGTATATTGTGTTTGTATGAATATTTTCTAACCTATTTAAAATATACCTAATTTAAGATTCTTTAACGTATTAAAAAACATTTTAAATTCTGTTAAGAGCGTTTACACCTTGCGCGCAAAGTCAAGTATAGGTATTTCTTCGTTAATTTCACGCACACATAAGCGACCAAAGCTGTGTGCGTAGAGCTGCCGCGTCGCCTCGCTATACAGTCAGCGCAACCAACTTTGATCCGTGCGCTTCAAAATTCTAATATTCAATTGAAATATAACTTATGATTTATATATCGGTAATATAATATCATAAACATATTTTTTTGCATTATAAGTAGACAAATATTACTGTGCAAGCAATGAACAATACAAATTTAGATACTAATCATATTTTCGTTATTATTACATTGTTAAATTGCATTCAAATCAGTGTTCAATCAGTAAACACTACGGACATTTTATTAATCATTTCGTGTTCGAACGCATGAATAGTTAAATTGCATTCAAATCAGTGTTCAATCAGTAGACACTACGGACATTTTATTTATCATTTCGTGTTCGAACGCATGAATAGATTTAGGGGCCTTACAACCCCTTACAATTACGAAATATATTTAATTTTATATTACAATACATAACATAATTTAGCCTCGGAATTACATCCCATTATATTATCTGAAACATAATTTATCACTACAAAATCATTGTACGTAATAAAAAATATTACTTATTATTATTATATTTTACTACCAAAGTACTAAGATGTGGCAATCGCAGTCCGCGCGTGGCTATTTTTACTACGCACGGCAAAAATCGACTGCAGCCAGGCCGGAGCGACGAGCGATACGTCCTCCCTCTAGAAGGCCTTGCGGCGGTCTGATTTGATGCAGGTCAGCCAGCGTGTTTTATAGTGGTTTTTAAAATATACCGGGTATCTCAAGACTGCTACCGAAAACGAAGCCGGGTGGTAGTTTTAGTGGCTACAAACACAATGCAACTAAAATTTTCGCATAGAAACGCGACAATTATTTTTTATGATTTTTTAAATATCGTCATTTTTGGGTGGTAAATCCATAGTTTTTGCTAAAATAATAATTTAAACTCTCTTATATCTTAGAGTATTTATAAATTAAAGGGCATACACTATTATTTTAGGAAAAAAAATATTTACCACCAAAATATGGCAATAGGAAAAAAAATTCAAAAAAAAAATTGTCGCTTATTTTTGCAACTTTTTCTGTTGCATTGTGTCTGAAGTCACTTAAACTACCACCCGGCTTCGTTTTCGGTAGCAGTCTTGATATACCCTGTATGTAGAAAACATGAAAACTAATTTTGTTGAAATATAAAAATGGTAATTTATTGATAAGATGTTCTTCTATTATAATATGCAATTGCTTTAAAAAAATTATGTACGATAAGTTGGTGAAAAAAATATGTTCCTGATGAGAGTTTCTGAATAATTTCGCATTGTTTAAAATTTTATTTTTCAGGAACTAAACACAAAAAGATTATTTTTCTCAGCAAAATCCCTCCATAAGGGTCTTATTAGTCTGATAATTATGTAATAATGACAGCCTCCGTAGCGCAGTTGGTTAGACGCCGCCTGTGAAACGAGAGGCCGCGGGTTCGATCCCCGCACCGAGAGAAATATTTGTGCAGCCCACAAATATTTCTTCCGGGTCTGGGTGTTTGTGAGACCGAAAAGTCTCTCGTAGTTCCTGATACCCACGACACAAGACTCGATCTTAGTGTGGGGTCAGGACTATGTATGTGACTGTTGGGTGTATTTATTTATTATTTATAATATTTTTATTTTCATCTTATATTTAGTGATTTCGGATATCTTAAGCTTCTAAATTGCCATTTAAAGCCTAAATAACGAAACTTGTGTTGAGTAATCCTTATAGTACTCACTAATTATCCAGAAATCTATAATGTTTTCCACCAAAATCCCTAGATGACAACCTTTTCTAAAATAAGTACTAGTTATTTTTCCTTTAAATTGTTTATTGGTGGCTATTAACTCGTTTGAAAAGTGCTGTTTTTAAGCCAAAAAGCGCGCGGAAGGTATAAACGCTCTTAAAATGTTTTTATTTATTTTTCGCTTAATTGAAAACATCACACTACTTAATTAAAACATTGATATGAATATCAGATAAATTTCAAAGTGATATTCGATTTTTCTATTCATTATAAACTTTGAGTCAGAAATTTAGCCCGATAGGTTCATCTCCCTATCACGTCGTGGGGAAACACAAGGTAACGCACTTGTCCTGGTAAATACCCTACCTACCCCTTCTGAGAAAAATTTATGTAAATTTCAGATGCCATTTTTAATTGTGATATTGAAACGATAATATAGTGGCTACATTATTATGGTATTTAAGTTTTGTTCGGGTCTATTTCTTACCATAGGTTCTTTTGTCGGCGATTCATTCGTAAATCTTCTATAGCTTATGCTCCGCGGTGAACTGCGACACATGTCTATGGATTCCTAAAATATATGAATAATAAATTAATACTATACAATAAACTAACTCATTTGATAAACTATCTCACTGAATAATGATTTATTGAAACTTCGACAATCTAATCAAGCCATCGTCAGTCATAAAAAATATGTTGTTCTTTTCAAGGTAGTTTTTGTTCAAAGTACAATTCAAAGGTACAAATTTAACTTTTGAAATAACTAACCTTTACGCATTCTCCAATATCAATTTCAGGTAAATCAGAAAATAATAATATGCATTCATTGAACCCCGACTCGAGTAGTGTGTCTCGCAATTGCCTGAGAATTCCCACCCCCATGAACAAGGGTAGTGAGGGACCTTCCACTAGTAAGGCGTCCCATAGATGCACTATTTTATGGAGGGGGAATACGTCTGAAACAAAAATATTATTATTAAGAGTAATTATTGTGGGTTAGGTTATGAGTTCGTTATGCGAGTGTTTATTTTTAGACTGCAGTCAGTTAAATTATTTAAGATCTTCCTACTATTTTGATTTTTTAAATTAATATTAGTATGAATATTATTATTTTTACTGCTGGTAGTTCTCTCATATATGAGGGACCGCCTGGGTAGGTACCACCGCAATATCTATTTCTCCCACATAACATAAATTATTATACAGTAAACAGACGTCTAACAATTTTACCTCATCCTAACAGTAGTGATAAAAAATATTTCACTGTCAATAAATGATGAAATAAAAATTGATTCAATCACAACTAACATTATTTTAGCATTTACAACTATTTTAAATATAAATCAAGTTAAATTTAAACAAAGTACATAATGTATTATCAACTTACGCGAGAACATAGTCAAGAACCAAGGTATGGCGAACAGTTCAGGCACAAAGTTGATCTCATGGAGGTGCGTCGCCAATTCGGGTTCGTGGAAGGCTGTCATCTGCCAGAACTTGGCCAGGTACTCCTTGATTACCGAGCTGTTGTCCTTCAGGAAGAAATTATGCAGAAACTTGGGAACAAACGCTGATAGACAAGCGAACGCACGGGCTACAAAATGTACAAGAAATTTGTAAATAAAATGAGGATAAAAAAATATTTTACTGAAGTTTTAATACTTACATTTATTATGTGTCAAATTACTTATAAATCTATACATCTATACATAAAAATAAAATTGAAGTGTCTGTTTGTAAAGTGAAAATAAAAAAAATGTCTACACATCGTTATATACACGATACCTGTGCCGAAAATGATCTTTAAAATTTTTTTGTCTGTCTGTCTGTTTGTTCCGGCTAATCTCTGAAATGGCTGGACCGATTTTGACGGGAATTTTTTTGTCAGGTAGCTGATATAACAAGGAGTAACTTAGGCTACATTTATTTTATAAAAATAAAGTAATGTTGCAATGCCCGCGCGCAGCTCACGCGCATGCCACCACTGGGCCGTCACGTCGGGCGCCTTCCACCACTTCTCCCACCAACGAATCAATATCACATTTACAAAATATTGTATATAAAGAATTTTTTTCGAATTTTTTTAGAAAGCTAATACAAAAAACTGAAAATAAATGTGTAACGGGAGTTTACCGCCGCCCGCTAAGAGATGGCGCCACCGTAGAATTAGATCGCGGTATGGTTTCGTTACAAAGGTTGATAATTAAAATAAAAATGCAAAAACAAAAAAAATACCTAAATAAACTACTTAACTTTTTTGTTAAATTCCACGCAGACGAAGTCGCGGGCACAGCTAGTTTATTTATAAAATTACAAGAATTTTATTGAAATTTTAATATATTTATTATGTGTCAAATTACTCATAGTTGTATTTATAAAATACCGGCTACTAAAAACCATGACTCAGGTAGTAATATGGTCATCACAATATTTTAATTTGTATAAGTTAATAATTTTCTTTAATCAATTACTTAAATAAAAATTATTCTAGCCACTAACCCTAACATAGGTAATAACGCGGCTAATTATTGCACACTATATTTAATATTTTGATTTACATACATATACTCACGCCTTATTCACAGGAGGGGTAAGCAGAGGTGCCAGGACACCCACATTTCGCCTTGTGTGTTCACTTCCACGATGTGATAGGGGCGAACCTAGTGCTATATCGGGCACAAATTCCGGCTGATATTTTGGTTTCGTTGTTATTATAATATTTTTTCAATTTACCTTCATTACAAAAGTTCAAATACAAAAATGGTGCGGTCAATGAATCCAGTCCTTGCCAGTACACATACTGAGGGTTAGTCAGGAGCCACGCTTTGAGTAATCTCTTCAGGGTTCGATGCCCAGCCGAGCCGCACAGCAGCCAACAGTACTGGTGACATCTGGGTATATCCACGTCTATCTAACAAAGAAAAAAATGGATGTGGTTCAAAGAAACTCACAGATTTGTTCTTAACTGACCATAATGCGCTTAATAATTTAAATGTTTTGTTTTTGTATTTGCTTAATTCTGTTTCTTATTTTTATGTATGTATCTTTCTATAATTTAAGATGCACAATGTTTATAATTATATGTTTTGAACTGAAAGTATACCATGTTTAATCTTAGTTGGAGGCCAATAAAAAATATATGTTAGAAATAATTTTGTCAAGAATGTCCAGATTAAGTATCCATCCACCCACGTAAGATGACTGATGGCATTGCCTATCTCAATGGACACAATTATACAGTCAACCCAAAAATTTCTGTTCTTAACCCCTACATACTGTGTAGGCCTTACAACCACTTAAATAAGGGTTTCTTAAACTGGGGTCCACGGACCCGTAAGGGGTTCGTAACATGTGTGCCAGGGGTTCAGAGCGGCTCGTAAACTTATAATATATTTATCAGGAAATTTAAATTGAAAAGCAAAAAATAATATTTATTTCATTGTACCTACATGTTAATTAATTTGCTTACTGACTTGACTAGCCAACAAATCAAAATATATGCGTAATATATTGAAGGTGGTTCGCAAAATACCAAAGATGTAGAAATTTAATTAAATAATGTAGGGCATAAACCCTATCCTATTGTAAACTAGCAATTAAAGTCCATGTTCAATAAAAATGAGTATTTAATACAAGATTTGATTTTCTTTCTAAAAAAAATTTTTGCAAGGTCCGTAAACTATTTTAAATTTAGTTAGGTATTTAGTCCGTGACTGCAAAAAGATTATGAAACCCTTACCTAAATAGACTCAATATATGAACCAAATCTGCAAGAAAAAATTAAATCATACCTGTCTATCCGTCGGTGTGGGCGTCTCCTTATCGATGCGTTCGTATTGTTCGTCTATGTCGCCCACCACGCCCAGCAAGGCCGCCCACACGTCGCCCCGGACCAACGGCGGAATATCGATCTCCGCCTCCGCTCTTATGTAAGGCGCTGTGTAGGGGTAACCCTACAATGTAATACAAAATATTATAATCTTAGAAATGCGATTTGATATGTTTGTAATGGACCAGTGGCATAACTATTCCACCGGGACCCCGGAGCAAAGTTAATCAAATGGAGGCCTTCGATAATGCAAAAATAAACTTAACATTGTAGTTTAGTTTTTATGATTATTTTTTTAAAGTGCGTCGTAGCCTGTTGCTAAACGGACCAGACGCGGCTGCCAACATTTTCATGGTTGTCACGGGGTCAAATCCCAGGGCACACCTCTGACTTTTCGGGGTCATGGGCCCTACTATATTCATTCGAAACAAAGTTCGAAACTTCGGACGATCGAAGTTTTTTATACGATACGAATGTATCTACTCTGTAAAAGAACGAATTTATATAACGTACATCGTAACCGTAAGCCTATGGTTACGACCATAAGTCAATAAAGACCATAAGTATATGTAAGTACATTCGTATCGTAGGTATATAGACTTCGATCATCCGAAGTTTCGAACTTCGTTTCGGATTAATATAGTAGGGCCCCATGTGTATTGAGAGTCTATCACCACGCACTATAACGTTGAAGGAAAATATCGTGAGGAAACCTAATTACCATAGCGATTTTTAAAACTTCTATGGTGTATAAATTCCGCCAGCCCGCACTAGGCCATCGTGGTCGACCACATGGCCTAACCACTCTCAATCGAATTCTCGATTGTAGAGTACGCCCTTGCCCCTGCAGTGGGACGTATATAGGCTGATACAGTACTGTATATTCCACGAAGTTACCGTTACCATATCAAACCGCTTAAATAAGTTGGCAATCAATCAAACACAGAGAAACTAGTAACCTAAAATATTTCCTTCTAAACAGTATAGTAAAAAGAAAAAACCATCGAAACATTAACCTTATTAAGTTATCTTTAGATTTTATGTACAGCAACAACAGATTCATGTTTATATTATAGTTCATAAAAATTCAATGTGACGAGGAACGCGCAAGAAATTACGACGTGCACGCAAGACTGCCGCGCGTGGTAATTGGCTCAAAAATATTCCCGCGTATCATAGTCATCTACGAATATAAATCCTTATAATATTTAAAAGATACAATACTTACATGTAAAAGTCTCTGGAACCAAAGTAGTCTATAAAATTGGTACTCAGTGTCTCTCTCCCTGATAATCTTGGGTAGAGCGACGGCATCGTACTGTTTCCTTCTCTCGTGCATCAACGGGTAGTAGTCGTGAGCTGATATGTGACTGAGACGGGACTTCAGCAAACCTAAACTGTACTTGGCTATTCTACGATCGAATAACGCCCCGGATTTCCCTCCTATGGTACACCCATCGAGGAGGATAGCTCTGGGAAATAAATAAGGATATTCAATTTTCTAATCTAGATGAAGAATATCTAATCCTATTTTATATTATTGGATTTCAGACAAATTACATTTGATTTTTATTCAATAATATTTGAGGAACTTTTATACTAATAAATATCTACAAAACAATGTAAAGGGTAAAAATTAAAAAAATACATAGTATCCAACTAAATCAGTAGCCATTTCGAATATTTGAATATATTGCCCATTTGGAATAAATTAAAAACTAAAACATTGATGAGGATTGAAATTAAATTAAATTTTATCGAAATTCACTCCATAATTTAACTATTTCATATACCTATTTGGAAGACGAATTATTGCGGTGACACATTTTTGTATCGGGCATGTCGTGAATATAATAAAAACTATTGTAATTTAGATATTTTTAATGATAAATATAATTCATTTAAGAAAAAAATTAAAAAGGCTATAAGCACATCATTAAATTGATGCAATAATTGTTATTTCTGCAACTGAATTATTTATCTTTTTATTGTTATAACTACTTTTATTTTTATTTTATTTTTTGGGTTTGTTATTAATTTCATGAAATTTTGTGTTTTAATAATTTAATTTTTCTTTTATATTTTTATCTAATACTTATTTTTAAATTTAAATCTAATAATATAATTTGTCAATTTTACTATTTTCGCAGCTATTGTATATGTAGAATATTTGTTCATTTTTTAGTGGAAACTTTGCTGATATATGTTTTTTTCTAGAAACTTAGTCTTTAAGAACTTCAGGATTGTATGTTTCTCAAATAAACAATAAATAAATGAAAAAAGAAAAAATAAATAATAGTCTATATCTTAGAAATAAAAGTATATCTAAATACATACATAGGCATAGACAATATTGGCGGGCTATTTTTTATCAATCCATTTTTCTTTAGTTCAGCTTGAATATCACCTCCGGCCAGTTGCCACCAATGGTACAGATACTGCAGCTTGCAACCCATGAGACCGCGAGACTGTTTCACTTCAGCCAATTGTCTCTTGTCAATCTGTGACAGATCTTCAACAATTTCCGTAAATGTTGCCCGCTCTCTGGGATAAATCTTTAGACATTTTTCTATTACTAATCTTAAATTTTCTGGCAGTTGCTGAAATTAAATAATGTTTTTTTTTTTAATTTAAAATAAAATGTATTTTTAAGTAAAAAAGCATGACAATGACATATTGACCAACAAATAATATTGTTTTGATAAATTTTATAACAAAATAATAAGTGTATTAACTTTTAAATAAAAAAAAGATGAAAAATGTGACAGACAAGAAGGTAAACATTTATATTATACCATTCATATTATACCTAAAACCTCCTTTATTAAGTCAGTTAAAAAGTAACTTTATATATATAATAATCTATGACCTACTTTGTATGAGTCATAGCAGTCATGTTCTCTGGCAATCCTCTCAGCTGGATTATTAGCATGAACAAGAGTAAGTATCCTTCTCAATATCGGACCAGGTTTGAGGTTCTGCCAGAGTTTACCAATGCATAGCTCCAGCAAGATTATGCCAAATGTCCACACATCTGCCGCTGGGCCACCACCACCTAATATTGTCTCCGGGCTTAAGTATCTTGGTAAACTACAAAACATTATATCGATTTTACTTATTATATTACTAGTGGTAGGTCTCTTATAAGTGTGAAGCCGCCTGGGTAGGTACCACTGCAATTCTTCTGCCGAACAGCATTGTAAATGCACTGTTGTGTTCCAGTTAGAAGCACATTGTAGCCAGAGTAGCTACTGGACATATTGAGAATTAACATCTTATGTCTCAGAATGGCGAACAGAGTAGAATGCCAAGCATTGCTTAGTAATTAGTGATATTATTTGGCTTTGCTACTGTCCATGAGCCGTTGTATTGCTTACCATGAGGCAAATGGAAAGTTTGTTTGGCTATTCCTTAAAATAAAATTATGAAGGTATGTTAGTATAAGTGTATATTGTGTATTTGCATGTTTATTCATTATACATATTTATATAATAAATTAAATTATTTGTACACCTGAAACTGCCCTTACTTTAATCACCTAAAGTTTCTTCTTTTGTTTATCCATCTCATGGTTGTCTGGCAGAAATTGCTTCAAGCAATAAGACCACCAATTGTGCATTTTTTGTTAGTCATTGTCCACAAAAAATAAATTGACTTAAATGAAACTCTATCTTGATAGCACTATACCTGGTTTGGGTGTAGTATAGGTATTAGGTAATTAATTAAAGTGACAGTGTACAGAAAAAGTAATAACTTACCCAAGTGGAAATGACACTTCACTGCCCGCTCCAGTCATGTAATAAAGGCCATAATTAAATAGTTTTACCCTTCCCCTACTGTCCACGAGTATGTTATCATCAGTCAATGTCCTGTGGGTGATTCCTTGCTCATGCAAGAAGTTTAGAGCATTGGCGAGTTGATGAGCAATGGTTACAACCTCATTGGTGGTAAACTTAGATTTAAAATCTGATAGGGACTTGCCTATCACCTCTGCTACCACTATTATCCTTTCTGGAATATAATGCGTAATTGTTATCAATGTTGTAATTATGTTCGATTTGGAATAAGATACTTACTAAACTACATTTTTTCTTATTAAACATAAGCTTTGATTGCATTTTAATAAACAGAATACTGTCTTCTAATTTCAAACACATATTTGTCATTATAAAAACTTGTCTTTATTTTTTTGTCCATGTTTTTATTTTTAAAAACATCTCTTGATTTGTTAAAATATAGCCTCCTAGTTACTAAGCTAAGTAATTATAATAAGTTTACAATAAGAACATAAGATGAAAAGCAGTAAAGCCACTAGGAATAATTAATCGTGAACTACTTTTATACAATCATTTACTTTCTAGCAAGCAATAATTACTGACAATAGCAACTATCTTTACATGAATTAATTAAAGTAATTATAGTACTTACCATGTTTTCCTCGTACTACATCAAGATATGTACACAAGTTTGGATGTTCTATGGTCAATAACCGCTGTGCTAGCCCAAGAATAGTAATAGAACTTGGTGTAAGTGGTAGCCCATTGCTACCGCAAGTTTCACCTGGATGGTTTCTTGCGAAATATGTACAAGCAGCAAATTTATATTCGTCTTCACCTTCTTCGTACATAATGTTAATATTCTATTACTGGTTGAAAGCTAAAATAGCCATTTATTTCGTTTGCGAACAAAGTGGGCGGCACTTAAGCAAATCACAAAAACATTCAAAATCAAAATGTCAGTGTCAAGTGTCAACTGTCAATATGACACTGTGGTAACATGTTTCGTCAAAAAATTACACTTTTTTGTGTTCTTCGTGGCATAACTACACTTTTATTAACATAATTAAATAAATTAAATATTTTATAACTGTGTATCAAACTTCATTTCAAGTAAGCTTGCTTGATGCTGGTGTGAAGTATAGGGAGAGCCAGTGGGAACGGTTACGGCCGCCTAGGGACACGAAAAAAGTATCGATACCTTATGGTATCGAGTAGATTTCCTTTCGATACCGATACTTTTGTACTCGATACTTTGTGTTCGATACTTTTACTTAACAAGTACTTTTTGGCAGGTATCGTATCGAATTTTTTTTTTTATTTATTCATTTTATATATATATTTTATTATTGAAAAAATACGTGAGATGACGTTTGGGTCGCCTCGATGCTGCCAATTATTACATAGGTTTCATTTTATAATTTATGGCAACATAGCAACGCCATCTTATTCAATCGTGCTGAAGCTTTTATTCATAAAGTAGATCCGTTACCGGATTCACATTTAACTTGTGTAATTCTAACTCATTCATTCAATAGTCTATGGTTCGTTTGCTGTATGGGCTTAGATACCTTTGCTTTTCCTCACGGAAAAATTATACAAAAAAACCACTCTTGGTTCGTGTCAGTTGAATTGACTTGATTGACGGTTGTTACTTGTTGTTTAAATATTTATTGATTTTTTTGCGATATTGTTGTTTGATTTATTGATATTTAAATATACTCAGCACAGCACTCACCATTATTCTGTGTTTGTATCGGAATTTCAGTTATTACTTTTCAAAAGAATGCCGCCTACCAAGAGTGAAGTTTGGCAGTATTTTGTCAAGATAAACAATAAGTTATAGACAATACAAACTAATGTTTAACGTATGGCGTAGGACCTGGCTGGCCCCTGCCTGAGAAAAGTACTCGATACTTTGAGGTATCGATACTTTTGTGTCGGTTCTTTTACGAGTACGATACTTTCTCATCGATACTACTGATGAGTACAGTATCGATACTTTTTATTCGATACCGTGTCCCTACGGCCGCCTGCCGGTTAGTAGGGGACCTGAACGCGGGGATACACAACTGTCAAACTCCCTCCCCAGGAAGCTGTCCCGCCAACCGGTGAAAATCCCGTTGTACAGTCGTCGTGCCAGAGGGGAGACTGGAGTGGATCCTGGCAACTGCACGCGGGGGGGCATCGGGGGCCTTTCCGTGCTTCACGCTGGCTCCTCCTAATGCCGTGTGCCCGCTTCGCACTATATCCTCCCTTCTCGAGTATCGTCTTGATTTTAACCACGCTTGTCCTTACCCTATCCCATTCTCTTAAAAATATAATATGCGATGGCACAAAAAAAACAGGCTCTCCACGACGGGAAATTTATCCACATTTTCTGTGGACTTCTGTAATGTCAGGGGTCTACATAGCAACCTCGACGCCGCGCCGTCCACAACCACCTAGAGACGGCCCGACCTGCCCTGCTCTTTTTAACGGAGACGCAAATATCCACCCCTGACGATGTATCGTACTTAAATTACCCCGGTTACGTATTGGAACGTCGATTCCTACGATTCCTACGTAAAGCCGGGGTCTTCGTCAGGGGTGATATCTGTTGTCACCACCTTCGGGGCCTCGAGCTTCGGGACCTGTCCATCACAAAGAGTGGTTGGGATCCAGGACCACTGATCTCCCCGGTCGGGCTGTCTATGAGATGACTTTGGCTTATGGTCTAATATAAAATTCTGAGAAATGTTTGAATAGCTAAGGTTTGAACACTTTGATAGTTCTTTATAGACCAAGAGCCCGTGGCCGCCACGCTTTTGTCATTTTATAAAGGCTGAAAGTTTGCCTGCACATGCCTCTGACATAGGCAACACACGATCAGCTATGGAACAATAAAAAATATACAGAAAGTATGGTAAAAGTCTATAGTTGATCATGAGCGGTCGTAACGCTTACCATCAGGTGAACGGCATGCTCGTCTCGCCATCAAATGGAATAAAAAAAATTTAAAATTCCAAATCACCACGTGCGCGTTCCATTAGGTGTTCACGGCGCCCAAAATACTCATTTCGCCGTTCCATTTGACGATCACGATCGTCGTGGTCGCGGTGAATACGTCACTGATGACGTCATGTCAAACGCTCACGGAACGCCCACGACGCGACGCGACGTCCCATATCAACAGGTGGGTCGTGGTGCTCGTTGATAATATTGGCGGGATTTTGAAATGTCAAAACAACAAAAATGTCATCGGAGAAATTACTTTAAACGCATAATGCAACCTAACCTTATTATAGCTATTTTTAACCGACTTCAAAAAAAGGAGGAGGTTCTCAATTCGACTGTATGTTGCTTTTTTTTTTATGTTTGTTACCTCGTTTCTCTGTACTGTGTGAACCGATTTCGATCATTCTTTCTTTGATTGAAAGCTGGTGCTTGTCGTTTGGTCCCATAAAAATATGGTGAGGATCTGATGAATATCTTCGGACCTGGAGAGGGGAACTCCTTAATATTAAGGAGAATTGCAATGGTTCTTTTTGCGTTACGTTCATTAGAAAAGTTAAGTTACAGTGAGAGAGGGAAAAAGGGGTGGGGGTGAGAGGGGGTGGGTGATAAAATTAAAATACACGTAAATTCTAATATCTTCGGCAGCTTTCAACCGATTTTAGTGATTTTGTTTTCATTAGAAAAAACGTATTGACAGGTTGATCCCAGGAACATAACATTAAGATCTGATTATCATGTTCGGACCTGGAGAGTAGAACCCCTCAAAATTTAATAGGATTTCAACGGTTCTTTTTGCATTGGCTTCAGTATAAAAGCTAGGCTACAGGGGTTGAGGGAAAAGGAGGTAGGCGCGAAGGGATGGGGAGGGGGGAGAAAAATAATAAACATGTGAATATTCCAATATCTTTGGCAGCTTTTAGCCGATTTTAGCGATTTCATTGTCATCGGAAAGAACACATTCCTTGTGGGGACCAAATCTTCTTAATTTAAATGCCTATCAACACTAAAAAATAAAAATAACTAAAATTTTTAATAAAAAAAATAAAAACCGACTTCAAAACAAAAATCCACTAAAAACCAAAAATAATAAATACCACTCCAAAGCAAAAAAAAAATATTTATTTCATGGACCTCGTGCATGTTGATTAATTTGCTTAATGACTTGACTAGCCAACAAATCAAAATATATGCGTAACATATTGAAGGCGGGTCGCCCAGTACCAAACATATAGATATTTAAATTAATATAAGGCATAGGTCCTACATGTTTGGTACTTGGCGGCCCGCCTTCAATATGTTACGCATATATTTTGATTTGTTGGCTAGTCAAGTCATTAAGCAAATTAATCAACATGCACGAGTTCCATGAAATAAATATTTTTTTAGCTTTGGAGTGGTATTTATTATTTTTTGGTTTTTAGTGGATTTTTGTTTTGAAGTCGGTTTTTATTTTTTTTATTAAAAATTTTATAAAATATTTATCACCTAAATGCTCAAAACTCCCTATAACCCGTTCCACTTGGGTTTGCTATCGTAACGCTCACGAGCAAGTGGAACGGTAAATATCGCGGTCGTGAGCGTGGTCGATGTGATCGTCAAATGGAACGCAATGCACAAAATCCTTCAAACCACGGACTAACCGATGAGATAGGTATGTTATCTGTTGCTTGGGCAAATGACAATTTTGTTCCATTCTTTGAAAATTGACACAATATGTCAATTTTAACCATGCCTGTTTATCTCAATGATTAAAGAATAGAGGGGATAAAGCATAAGGTCACGTGACGCGTACCACTTTGATTCACAAACATGGCGGCGGCTCCGCCCCTAAAAATAGTGATACGCTAGTACCAAATTTTTTATCGATATCGATCATCAACAGTGGCATACGACTAACATTAATATAACATTTTTAATTTTTGCTTTACATGTCAATCGAGTATAAACAGGGGATTTTAGGACTTGACAGTCAAGTCTTTAAAAATTAAATATGATAATAATAGGTCAATGTTTTGATATTTTTTTCATGCTATGATTTATTTGATGGGTAAGTTTTACCTGATGATTGGATTGGATTTGTCAAATAATACACACGTGAGATAAAATACAACTTTATTAATAGCTAGAATTTGGTTGCGACTTCGAATATACCACACTTTTTTCCTTAAGCACCAATTTTCACCATGTCAATATTTCTTTTGCCAAATTATAACTAAAATCTAAAAAAAAAACAGACATTTAGCAACCAACAATGAAAATATGTACACTAAACTAACAACTTCAATATATAAATAGAAATAAAATATCTACACAAAATTAACAATTAAAATGTAAAAATAGAAATTAAACAATTAACTAAATAAACACAATTAACTAAATAAACTGACATTATTGTGTTCTGTGACATGAACCATTGTAATTTTAAATGGCGATATAAAAAAAAGAAAATAGAAGACAGTTCGTGTTGCTGACGAAGTTTCTTGCGCCACTTCTTCTTCACAGCTACAACACGTTCCGAAGCGGTGGTAGCAGAAATGCAGCGCCGGATCTAGGTATTTTTCGAGGCGGGGCAAAAACTGAAAAATGCCGCCCCCTCCCCCTTGCCTATATTTTTATATTAATTATCATCATCATTTTTAGCAACCAGACGCCCACTCAACACAGGAATTCGGGAAAGAACGTCATTTTACCACCATGTTAAGCATTTTTACACGCTTTATATTAGCGTCACTTTTGAGGGTTAACGTCACACACGTCTGTAGGCTTTGACTCTAGTTTACCTAAACGTAACCCCTGGTGCCAAATGAGTGACTCAGTTCGTGGTGGTAGGAATTAAGTGTCCGTCTGGGTAGCGATCACCGTCCACGGGGCGTAAAAACCGTCATAGTGATCTGATAGTGATTTTGTACGTATTTTTGGTCGGTCTCGAAGGAAGGAGTGTTGACCCGCCGGTCAAAGAGACAGTACAGTACAAGAGCTCAATCGTGGCTAACCACCACGAGGGGCTGCCTCACCATGTCGCACATAATCTTTGGTGGGTACGTCGTGCCAGTTGGTGACCGGACGTTGCCGACCTTTAGCGACATGCCGACCCTTTCATGCCGGTGCCCATTCGGCCTACTTAATGCCCGGACTTTGGCTTCTCGATTCCTCTTCATCAAACCCATCCCTTCAACCTCATGACAGCGCAATTAAACAAAGCAGGTCTTTCAGCTGTGCATAACCCCACCATCGCGTTCACTATGGAGTTCACCAACATCCGCGAACTCCAAACAACCTTAATGCCGTTCACCACCATCTCGAGACGGCCTAGTCTGCTTTGCTCTTCTTGATGGAGACGCGGATTCGTTGTCCGGCCGAATATTCCTACCTGCTGTACCCCGGTTATTCGCTTGAAGAAAGCTTCAAGCCTACAACCGGGGTATGCTTGTATGTATATTCGGTTGGACGTCTACTGTCACCGTTTAAGCTGCATGGAGGGCCCCTCCTTCTCCGCTTTGTGTTTGCACGTGAATCTTGGTTGCCTGAGCCGCACCGACGTGTGCCTTTACAGGTCTCACAACGGGGAAGATGAGACGACTCGGCTGTTCAGGTATCTCAGCCATATGGCTGATGACGGGCGGACGTAGTTCCCGTCGGCTGAAATGGTCTTGGGGGATTTCAATGCACATCACAAACTGTCGCTGGGCTTCTCCAAGACTGGTGGTTGTATCATTGAGATAAAACGACGTATGGCGATGGCTAGAGGGGCAATGGAGAAGCTCAGGAAAATATGGAGGAATCGTACTACTACAAAGGCTACTAAAGATCAGGCTTGTCTGGGCACTTTCTCGTATTTCTGTACGCCGCTGAAACATGGACGTTACGGGAGAAGAAAAATGTAGATTCCCTAGAGATGAGGTGTTGGAATGCTTGGAATATCAGGTCCGAATTCCACACAAACGTTTCAAGAACTCGGCATCAAGCAGCATCTTTCCGAGATAGTATGGCCCTATACTATACTTCGAATATTCGGTGATGTCTCACGACGAATTAACGACTTCATAGAACATCTTATGGTTAATAAAGCAGAGTAGACTGAAATAGACCTCGTGGTAGGACACCATACACATACATTTATATACATTATACATACGTACAGCGGCACAGATATTAAGGCGGATATTATAAGGATAGCCTTGTCAGGCCTCAAAACGTCCAGGTCTGATTCAAACTCAATTTCCTAAAAACGGGGTGAAAACAATACTTTTTTTTAAATCGATATCTACGGGGAGATCATAAGGTGCATGTCGAGGTCTCCAGCCTTCCAATCTGGCGCACGGGGACAATTATTGTCCGTACCGCATAGATTTTGCAGCCAGGCTGTATGTATTACGGACGATAGGCGATGCGGATGAACGAGTAACACCTAGTTGACTCGCCGTGCCACTCGGCGCACTTCCTAATATGGCTCCTCACATCATTAGATTTTCTCTGCAACGGACGCCCTAACCGTGGGCGTCCGCTATGAAGCCGCGAGTTCTGCCGCACATCTTAGAGTTGGCCAGCGACCCCAATGACCCCTATTAATCGCCTCTTACGACAGGCAAAGGAAACCGTGGAGGAATTTTCCGCCCCTTGACCACTGGGTGCGTGAAAACGATAAATAACCAATTTAAAAAAAGAAACAATATTCTTAGCAAGGAACTCTAAAGACTAAAATCAATGTTAATAGGTGTTTTTTCACATTTAAGCAAGTTTTTTTTTTATAATGTATCACTATTGGAATATTTTATAATATCCAAGTATAGATATTTAATAAAGTGTTTATTATTAAATTGTCAACGTGGAGACGTGGGAACATATTACTGAAATATTTTAAATATTCTTAATTTTCAAACCCCATTTTTTCAGTGTGTAAAATATTGCCTTTTATTAATTCAGTAAATCAAAACAAAAAAAAAGGCCCAGATTTGCCGCCCCTTAAAATCTGCCGCCCTAGGCTCCAGCCTACTCATACTCAGCCTACTATTAAATTCGCCACTGCCTGTACCACATAAAAGGCGTTCGTTCTTCGTTCGGTTAATCAACTAACACTAACTAGTAAACACAAATTGGACATTTGAAACTAAACGTAATTGTTGACATGGATAAATTACATTCCAAATATTTAGTTTTCATCTCTTTTTCACGCGCCCCTATCGCATAATCACTAATCTGACAGCCGTAGCGCAGTTGGTTAGACGCCACCTGTGAAACGAGAGGCCGCGGGTTCGATCCCCGCACCGAGAGAAATGTTCGTGCGGCCCACAAATATTTCTTCCGGGTCTGGGTGTTTGTGAGACCGAAAAGTCTCTCGGAGTTCCTGATACCCACGACACAAGACTCGATCTTAGTGTGGGGTCAGGACTATGTATGTGACTGTTGGTGTGTGTGTTTGTGAAGCGTCAGAAAAAATATGTAGTTCTACAGCAGAAGGCTCGATACACATAATATGACGCGGTATGCGTATACAGTTGAAATATGGCAAACAACTAATAAATCGCGACCAAATTAGCGTGACATCTTGTGGAACCGGTTCGTCCCAGTCTAACTTCGATAACCAACATTTTTGAATAAATACCTTTGCTATGGTGATTACTGGACTGATTAAACCTAATGGGTCGTATATTTGTGATACTCTAGATAGTATGTTTCGCTTAGTAAATATAACGTCATTTGTTTCGTCTTCAGTTTGGGAATAAAACACTAAACAATCCGATTTATTGTTCCACCCCAAACCTAACATTTTATTTTGACCTTGGTTATCAATGGCAAGCGGCCTCGTAATATCACTGCGATCCGAATTTAAACATTTCATATTGTCAGAATTATAAAGGTTCGCACGGTCGAAGATATAAATCCATTTACGAAGATGAAAACCTCCTGACTTCAAAAGTTTTGCTGTACCTTCACATATTTGAATTAATTAAGTGATATCATTGCTGTTACAACTTAAATCATCAACAAAAAAACAATTATTTATGGTTTCCTTTATGTACGGAACTTCGCATTCAATGGCTAATTGTTTTAAACACCTGCAACTAAGAAAGGGTGCGGAAGTGGTACCATATGTTACAGTATTTAACTGACACATCCGTAGGGGTTCCGATGGATTGTCGCGCCATAAAATAAGCTGCAAGTCTCGTTCATCCTTTTCTAAAATCACTTGTCTGTACATCTTCTCTATATCAGCACAAGCAACGTACCTATTTTCGCGAAACCTGAGTAAAATTGCAAGTAAATCGCCTTGTATAGCAGGTCCAGCCATTTGTAAGTCGTTTAGAGAGATCCCAGAGGTGGTAGGCACACTGGCATCGAATACTACACTTAATTTGGTACCTAGTAGTAGAGTGTTCCCGAAACACTCCATGATGCGGTAAAAAATAATGAGGCGTACCATACGTGTGTACAAGACTCATATGCTCCAAATTAATATATTCATTTATAAATTCAGTGTAATATTTCTTGTATAAAGGATCACGTTGAAATCTCCTCTCTAAAGCGTAAAATCGGCGTTCAGCTTGTTGACGAGATTCACCTAATAGTGTTGGTGAATGTTTAAACGGGAATCGAACCCTGAACCGCCCGTCAACATCTCGTTTCATCGATCGCGTAAAATGTTCCTCACACGCACGCTCCTCAGGGTTGCCTACGTTGTCGGAACTGTTGGGTAATTCTTCAATTTCCCAAAATCTGCGTAAAATCGGAATTAGAGACAACAAATCATCATATTTTGCGAAATCAAAATCCAGGTTAGTAACTCAAACAAAGTACTCTATAAGCTTATGTTTTCATAATTTTGATTTGATTGCCTGCATACCAAAATGATTTACATAAATTAAATGACCAATATGTCATACTTGAAACAATAAAGAAGATTAAGGTCATTGAATATTCATCAAAGTCATAATTTGTATGTGTATGTATACGGGCCTACTCTACAATCGACAGTACGATTGAGAGTGGTTAGGCCTAATCATCGATATCAATGTTAGCCTAATAGTCATAATTTATATTCTTTAAAATAAAAATGGAATGAAAGGAAATTAACTAATTAAATGTCCTTTTAATCATCAGTTGTCTGAAAATTATTTTGTAAAATATTACTGTAAATAGTAATCATTTTAAAATCAAAGCAAGAACATTTTAAAGTGTGTGTTTTAGTTCTAATTGTATCTGTCAAGTCAACATTATCAATTAATTTCTCTAATTTATTTTCAGTTCAAAAGCTGTGTCAATGTTTTCAGCAGAACTATGTCTGCTGCTCTCCTTTATACAACAAATTATTGTAAGTATTAAAAAATACAATCAGTCCGATTTATTTGATAGTTAATGTTAATTTAATGCAGGGCAAAAGACTTGGTTTGTGTTCATGAACTTGATGAAGATTTAAGCTTTTGTATTGTGTCATATAAAGCAGATACAAAAATTGTAGAAGTTGAAACAAATTTTTGACTTCTTATGTTTAAGATTTTGCATTTTGCAACTTTTTAATAGAATGAAATAGAATCAACTACCCCATTAGCAAGTCAAACTCAAACTATATCTTTTTGTAATTATTGATATTTTTCATTCCAGCAATATATACCGATGAAAACTTAGTCAGCTCGACGACAAATAAGACTACCGCAATAGTGGCCTTTTTTAAATAAAAACTACTAACAATGCAGTAGCAGAAAATCCTGAGCAACACACATTTTGGCCAGAAGCAATAAAAACAAGAGAAAAGTCAGTACCCGCTATAAAAAACAACTATTACTATACTCCATCGGTTTAGGTACTTAACTAAAT
Source organism: Hyles vespertilio (assembly GCA_009982885.2). Classification (NCBI taxonomy): domain Eukaryota; kingdom Metazoa; phylum Arthropoda; class Insecta; order Lepidoptera; family Sphingidae; genus Hyles; species Hyles vespertilio. Next base: position 7,126,693 of record CM042816.1, on the reverse strand, counting down.
GTAAACAAACCAGAACATCTGACGCATGGTTTTTCAAAATTTAATTGCAATGTCCAATTTACGAATATTTTCTTAGTCAACCAAGTAACAAGTATTAACAACAATTAACAGCAGCTTATAACAAATAACAACTAAAACGGAGTAAAGAACAATGATGAACACTTCCAAACACTTCACCATTTCACGAAAATATTAAGTACATTAATGCAATGAATAATAATTGGCTGCCAAAGATAACATATGATGATGCTTAGTTATCCGACCGAACCCATTATCTTTCATTTAAATAGTCGCATTACAGTAAAGTCATACTTCTAGATTTTGTAGCATATTATATCTTGTAACTTTTATGAAAATGTTTTGGATGCCTGAATGTTTGGGTCTTTTTTATTAACAGATTGCATTATGTAAAATTAGATAATTTAATTATGATCTTACATAATTTAATTGTTTTCAAGCTCACACGTTCATAATTATAATTGTTATGATAAATTTGGACATGCAATGTAGTTTTACATATAATATGTAAACATTTTTTTGTCTTCAATTAATTTAGAAATGAAAAATGGCAATGTTAAATAACCTTTTTTATGGTTTGTTTACATTTAGTTAAGTACCTAAACCGATGGAGTATAGGTTAAAATGGTTTATGAGGGTGTGGAAGTGTTTAAAATCCTATCAAATTAATATGATGACATTTTAATTCAGACCCTATTGAAAAGAAAATCAGACAAATTAGTATAATTATAGATACAATGATGCTAACTGCCACACCTCCAGTTGAACCTCCAAATCTTTATTAGTTACATGATTAATCAAATTTCATAATAATAGTTTCAATTGGTATGATGATTAGATGAATATAGCTATATTTTAAATAAATTATTCGAAAATAGAATTTATGGACAGTCAAATCGTCAAAAGAAAATATGTAATATTGGGAATATACTATAGCAGGCTCATTGAGAAGGCACGAAAACTCACTTGCGGGCCTATGCTGCTGGGTGGTTAGTAAAGAAAGTAATTAGTTACTTAAATGGTTGTGAATGCCAGGACAAGTTAATGAGAGATGGAAGTCTTGGCATTTACAGTTGGATCAGTATTTGAGAATTAGAGATTGTTCATAAAATTAGGCATAAGTATCTATTTGAAGGAGCAGTGATGTTGTTTAACAGCTAATACTGATAACTTAATTTAAATGTATGAATTTAAATGTATCTAAATGTTACCAAATAAGCTTTTCCAGAAAAAATAATATACATAATTTTTCTTACACAATTGATAACATCGAAATTAATCGAGTTAATGAAATATGTGATTTGGGCATTATTCACGACCATAAACTCATATTTGACAAACATATAAATAGAATTGTTAATAAAGCATCCATCAAAAGCATTAGGATTTTTAGTTAGAGTTAAATCAGAATTCAATTCACTTAAATGTATTAAAATATTGTATTGTTCTTTCGTACGCAGCTACTTAGAGTATGCATCGCAGGTGTGTAACCCTCGGTATGAGATGTATAAATCCCTTATCGAGGCCATACAAAAGAATTTTTTACACCATTTGGACTTCAGGGCTAGACAGGTCTCTAATGATTATATTCATCGCTGTAAAAAGTATCATTTCTTACCATTATACTTGCGACGCGACATTAATGACATATGTTATTTGGTGAACATTGCTAATGGTAGCATTGACTGTGAACAACCTTTGAGTGGGATATTTATCCGTGCTCATTCAGCTACGCTGAGACAACGGTCATTATTGTCCGTACCATATTTTTTTTTATTATTATTGCAAGTAATGACGAGACGGGCAAGCCATTCACCTGATGGTAAGCGATACGACCGCTCACAAACATTCCACTGCGCTCGCCATCCTGAGACATAAGATGTTAAGTCTCAATATGTCCAGTAGTTGCTCTGGCTACAATGTCCTTCAATCCGAAACACAACAGTGCATTTACGCAGTGTTGTTTCACGGGAGAAATAGACATTGCGGTGGTACCTACCCAGATGGCCTCTCACATATGAGAGACCTACCACCAGTTTTGCAACTACCAATTATAGACGCAATGCTTTTTTGTTACGTAGTGCCAGTAAATTTAATGAGGTGTCATGCCATTTTGATTTTGATTTGTTTTGCACTAGTACATGGGTAGTAAAACGCAAAATGAGCAACATGCTTTTTGAAACTTAATAATGAAAGGTCAAAAAGTACTCCTTGTGTAGCTCAAAATGTATATTTAAACATTATATATTGTAATGTTTGATTGTTACTTTTGTTTTTGTTTTCTTTTCTTTGTCAATAATTTAATTAATATCTCTATCTGTGTCATAGAAAAAGTAGTTCATTCCTTAAATTAAAATAACTTATATTAGTTGGCATTTATAAATCGGTGCACATTATGTAGATACTGTATATTATGTGGAAGCTTGTTACTGGCAAATTTGTAACACACTTAAGATTTAAATATTTATGTCTGTAGGTAATTAGTCTGTAAGCTTTCTTAAAATTGTAAGATAAAATAAAATAAAAAAATAACTGGTAAGTGAAATCTAGAATAACATGTAAAAATATATTTTCTTTAATTATTCGTTGCAAAGAGTATTGACATTTCTAGAGTAACGAAAATTACTATGTACACTACAAATTTCAGCAAAAAGATGTATTATTTAAGTCCAAAAAAACCATTAAAAAATAAATCATTTAACAAATATTTTTAAGTGTTTTATTCACAATCTATATATTTTTCATCTAAAAAGTTACACTTACTTTATTATTTTGTTAAGTTTCTTTGGATCACTTTAATGTGATTCACAGAGACTTAACAAAATAATAAAAACGAAAAAAAATATCCTATGCAGCCGTGCAGCGCTCGCACCAAGACTGAATACAACTGCCTTTGCCTGTATTCCTTATGATATTAAAAAAGAATAATCTTGATAATCTGTCAACGGACTGTCGTGAACGAAAGAATGAGCGGCTATGGATAGGCCAGTTATAATTGGTCTGTGACACAGACAATAAAATATAATTTTAAATGAAAAAAATGTACACCTGCTACCCACCGACATCGGTTTATCTGTTTTGCACAACTTTCTTAAGTATTCTTACAAACAGTTTTAAGTTTGTATAATAAATAAAGAAAACTGCTCAACATTTTTTTATTTGCTATGAACCTGATGGTACCTGATGGTAAGCGATACGACCGCCCATGGAAAGTGGCAAAACCAAACAACACCTTGAATTACAAAGCAATGCTTGGAATTCCACTGCGCTCGCCATCCTGCCACATAAGATATAATATGTCCAGTAGTTACTTTGGTTGCAAAGTCCCTCACACCGAAACACATAAGTATATTTACACTGCTGTTTGGCGGGAGAAATAGACGTTACGGTGGTACCTACCCAGGTACCCCTCTCACATATAAGAGACCTACCAATAGTAAAAACCATAAATAAAATTTCTTCAATGTAATTTTATAAAGGCTAGGTAAGCGGGAGGGTGGTGTCAATCAATATCACAGTCTGTGATTTTAACATTCATTCATTCTGTGATTCATTCCAATTCATTCTTTTGTAAAATTGTGAATTATGAATATTGATAATTTATTTGTTCGTAGTTATTATAAATAATTGCGAAAACGTTCAATGAATAAGTCAAAGTAAGTGAATAGTTAGTTGAAAATCAACATATTGAAATCGTCCGACATTAATTAATTGTGTATTGCAGATTAATTGTACTTTCTACTATTGAGCATTGAGTACGAGCGGTTGTCACTAGTTCTCGGTTCTCTCTGTCAAGATGGCCAATCTTGGGAATATGTCTGCGAAAGTTGTGGAAACAGAGATGGAAGAAGGCGAAATTGTGGACGAATTAGATTATCTTTCAGATATTTCTTCGGAAGAAGAGTTTTTACTCCGTCAAAGGTTACAGGTGTTAGAGAATTACAACAATGTCCTTGAACGTAAAAAGGCGAAGCGGTCGCTTGGGCCAGGTAAAATTGTAATTTTATTATTTACTCATTTAACTTTGCATGAAACACATTTATTGTATCTAATTTCAGCAATATAGTCGTTATGGTATATATTATCAAGTATTTTAAATAGTATTTGAATCTGCCAGATATTTTTATCTCGATCGTTATCGCGTTACATGTACATTATTAAATTACGTATTAATATTTATTGGTTCAATAAATTGAAGTGTCATGCTGTAACTATGCAAATTTTAATATGTTATAGACATGTTTTGCCAATATGCTTGTGATACTGCTATATTTGACACCAGGGGCTGGCCTGGCTCTGTCCGGGTGCAGATTATTTTTTATTGCATTATCAGGAACATATTATTTCCAATGCTGTTTAATTAATATTTAAACTCGATGTGACGGTTCCTCTGTACTATGACATAAGCCATGTAATGTGTCCTCTCCCATCCCGTTACATCCTTTTCAACTTTTAAAAAGTAACTTTATTAGTTATGATAAAAAAAAGTTGCCTATGTATTAAGCCAGTACGTCAGCTACCTATATACCCATTTTAATTGAAATTCACTCAGTAGTTTCTGGAACTAGCATGCATGACCTTGCAAACAGACAAAAATTCTAACTATCATTGTTAGGAGTTCTATTATATTCAAACAGTGCCCTAATAACAGTTTTTGTCAAACGCAGTACAGAAATCAATTAGTTGCATATTGTTTGTAGTAGTAAATTAACATAAAGAAAATACCATGTTTTAAATAATGATGATAAAATGTTTAGTACATTTAGTTAGAATGTGAGTACCAAATCATTATACGATTTATAGGCATACTTATTGCCGAGTCACTCTCTATTAGTCAAACTGTGTAATACCACCAGAGTAACATAGGTTTTTATATAAGATGTAATATGTATCTTTTTATAACATTTAATTATTCAATACATTTTATGTTTAGCTCTATAAATATTCTGATAGAACTTTCATAGGCATTATTTATAATTTTCCTAAATTTTTAATATTATGTTGTCTAGAAGAATGGATTTTGCAATAATACCAAAATTATCATCTTAAAAAGATATACACTGTGGTAGTATGTACTATGTATTATTATTTCATTATTTTGTTTTAATACACATCTTAATATTCCATGTTTATTATGCTTTAGAGAAATATTTTAAATTCATAATTTATTTATTACATGATAATATTTTAATTATTTTCATCATGTTTGTGATAAATGGTTTTGTTTAGGTATTTTACAAAGTTATGCATTAAATGCATTTTAGTTTAGTATATTAATGAAAGCTATTAGTGGAGCGCCTGGGGGTTTCACCTCGAATTAGAGTTATAGTGAATGGATTAATATGATCGATGTGGGATATTGTTTTTTAAACTATAAATTGCAATGTTTACCCAAAAAAAATTGTGCACTCCATTTTTTTATTATTTAAACAAATTATTATGAAAAATTAATGTTTGACCATATATTTTCACTTTAAACAGTATTTTTTTTATTTATGTGTTAAATCTTACCTGAGTAGACATAAGGGAACATTTTTCAAAGATACCTGTGTATAAACATAGCAATAGGGATGTCGAACAGAAGAACGTGGAGGGGAGTGCGGAGCGACAGCTGTTATATACAATGGAATTTCTCGGCCAGTTTAATTATAAATGAAACATACTCTATTATGCACATTAAAAAAAATAAGGCAATTAATTACGACTAATGAAAAGAAAAAAATATTAGTACAAAATCTGTTTATATATTACATTGTTGTCTACACCAAATATTTTCTTCTACTTCATCTATCTGTATAATAGGTGAAGTATTGGAACTACTATTTCCGCTGCACTGTAAACATGCTACTCTCTTCAGTCGGTCCCTCATTATTGAGGATTGTGACTCTTAATTGTCTTGATGACCTCTCTCCACTGGCACCGGTCCTCTGCTTGATGTAATGCTGCATTAAGGTCCCCAACCTTTAGTTCATTGGCAACCTGGTCCACCCATCGTTTGGGAGTTCGTCCTCGTCTTCTATTTTCCCTCCAATTTTCCAACAATGAGCAGTTTTTCCAAGTTGTCTGGTTCGCGTATAGCGATATGTCCGAAGTATTGTAATGTTCTGTGTAGGCAAGTTGCAGAAAGTTTTGGTCTTCCTTCGAGATGCACTTGTTTTAAGATGGATATGTTGGTTCGATGTGCCGTCCACGGTATTCTTAACATCCTGCGCACCACATCTCAAACGCATCTATCCTCCTTCTATCTGCTGCTTTGACGGTCCAGGATTCACAACCGTATAGAAAGATCGGTATCACCAAAGTGTCAATTATTCTTATTTTTGTTCTATTAGATATGTTGCTATCCTTCCAGACCTTTTGAAGTTGAGTCATTGCAGCTTTGGCCATTCCGATGCGTCGCCGTATCTCAGGTTCACAGTTACCCGTGTTGTTTAATACAGAGCCGAGATATAAGAACTGATCTATGGTTTCGTATTCCCCAAATATCCCTGTGTTCCCAAAAGTCTCTGAACGGTCGACTAGCATTATTTTGGTTTTTTCTTTATTTATTGTGAGGTCAAAGTTTTTGCTGCATCGTTCTAAACGTGTTAACAAATCGGCCATTTCTTCTTCCGTGGACGCGAAAAAAAAACATGCTACACTGCAGTATAAACCACTTTTTCGGAATCCACACGCAGCTCCACGCATAAAAAACAATTAATTCATTATTAATTGTTTTTTATTAGATTTCGAACAATGGATAAACCAACGGCTAGCAGCATGGCTGATAAAAAATTGCTGCATAATATGTATATACCTGGGTTCATCTTTTCATCAAAAAATGTTGAGACAGCAATGAATTTGGAATCAAACGATAATGTTATAGTTTCAGAAGATATCGATGTCTTCGTGAAATTAAACGCATTGGTAGATAGAGATCTTTAAATATATTTTCTGAAACCATCCCGAGGCAAAGTTCAACAATTTTGATCGAAATGTTTAGAAAAATCATTACCAAATTGTAAAGAATATTTTCTTTTTTTACATGCCTTTACGGGTTGTGACACTACTTCTGCGTTTTTCAATAAAGGCAAAATTCAGTTTGCCAAAAATTTTGTAAAACGGATTGATTTACACGACTCAGTAAAAGTATTTAAAAATATCAATGAAGACCCCAATAATATATTGTAAGCAGGTGTAGCATGTATTTTGAGTTTATATAGAGCTCCATCTAAAACTCATGCTTTAAATACATTGAGGTTCAATTCTTAAATAAAAGCAACAGCCAAAAATACGAGTGTTCTTTTGTCATCACTGCCTCCAACAACAGATGCAGCGTTTGAGCACCTTAAAAGAGTGTACCTACAAATTCAGATGGCTAAGAAATGACGTAGTTATTGAAAATTGGGGATGCAAGTATTCCAACAACATGTACATCCCAATATCAATGAATCAATTACCTGCTCCGGATAATTTATTGCAAATGTTATTTTGTAATTACAAAAAAGGGACGTGGAGCTGCGCGTGGATGCCGAAAAAGTGGTTTATACTGCAGAGTAGCATGTTTACAGTGCAGCGGAAATAGTTGTTCTAATACTTCACCTATTATACAGATAGATGAAGTAGAAGAAAATATTTGGTGTAGACAACAATGTAATATATTTAAATAAACAGATTTTGTACTAATATTTTTTTTTCTTTTCATTAGTCGTAATTAATTACCTTATTTTTTTAAATGTGCACAATAGACTACGTTTCATTTATAATTAAACTGGCTGAGAAATTCCATTGTACATAACAGCTGTCGCTCCGCACTCCCCTCCACGTTCTTCTGTTCGAGATCCCTATTGCTATGTTTATACACAGGTATCTTTGAAAAATGTTCCTATATGTCTACTCAGGTAAGATCTAACATATAAATAAAAAAAATACTGTTTAAAGTGAAAATATATGGTCCAACATTAATTTTTCGTAATAATTTGTTTAAATAATAAAAAAATGGAGTGCACAGATTTTTTTTGGGTAAACATTGCAATTTATAGTTTAAAAAACAATATCCCACATCAATCATACTAATCCATTCACTATAACTCTAATCCGAGGTTTTACGGTTTTTAATGCTCCAGGCACTCCACTATATGGTTTTCCTTGATTTGCTGTACAGTAATGATTATTTGGTTAACATTTTGTGTAGGTTCTTTCTGTGGTGGTAGGATTTTTTCCATTTTATCCATATTTTTATATTTTATTATAAATAAATACTATAATTATGCTTTAGAGAAATATTTTAAATTCATAATTTATTTATTACATGATAATATTTTAATTATTTTCATCATGTTTGTGATAAATGGTGACCATTTGTTTAGGTATTTTACAAAATTATGCATTAAATGCATTTTAGTTTAGTATATTAATGAAAGCTATGGTTTTCCTTGATTTGCTGTACAGTAATGATTATTTGGTTAACATTATGTGTAGGTTCTTTCTGTGGTGGTAGGATTTTTTCCATTTTATCCATATTTTAGGTACAAAGCATAAGAAGACACATTCAGCGCTGGTAAAAGAAACAGAGATCACTGATTTTGCCAACAATTACAATTTTCCTAAAAATTTAAAAATCCAGATCAAAACAAATGTTCCAAGGGCATACAGGCATCTTAAACCACACCACAAAATCAGAAGGAAAAAAGAGCTTCATATTGAAGAACATCCTCGAATAAAAGACAACAAAAAGAGATTTCACAAGAACAGAAAAAGAGTTTCAGAATCATCAGAGTCCAGTGATGACACAGGTAGTGAGTACAGGGATAAAAGAAGAAAACTGGCTAATGCAGTTATTGTAAATAAAGAAAAAAATGATAAAACTTCTTTAAGTGCCAGATTGAAGAAGATGCTAGGATCTTCAACACCTGATACTAAATCAGTGACTGCAATCACTACAGAGATAAAACAGACTGAATCAGAAAATAGCGAAAAAAATAATTCATGTGAAAACAAAAGTAATGCTGACCCAATTTTCTCTCCAATTTCTTCTATAAATGCAGAAGATTCTTTACTTTCCGCCGAAAATGAAGACAAAGCAAGCAAAGATATAGTGGATGGTCCATCAAAACAAAGTGAGCTAATAGATTTATGCAGTGAGGACGAAAATGCAATTAATCACAATGACAATAATATGAATATTGATATTTGTCTGCATAGGAAAGAGGAAATTTTAAATGGAAATAAAAATGATTCAAATGATGTAGATTTTGATATAAAAAAAAATAATGGAAAGCGGAAAAGCATTTCTGAAAAAGATTCAGATGATGATTTGGAATTATTAAGGCAGAATGCACTACAAACTAAAACTATTAAAGCTAAGACGCCAACTGAAACTGAAAACAAATCAGAAGATGAAGATAGTGATACTGCAGAGTTAAGATTAATTTGCCTTAAGTCAGCTTTGCTTAAGAAAGCTATTGAAATGAAACAAAAGCAAAAAATGCAGAAAAAACTATCACAGTCATCTAATTTACAAGATGATTTCTTAAATGAACATGATTTGCTTTCAAATAAGATCACTTCAGACAACAACACAGATATAGAATCTGTAGACATGGAAATTGTTTCTGATGGTGATGATAAATTTAAAGAAGTTGAGAAAAAAGTAATCAAAAGCAATAATAAAGAAGAAAATGCAAAAACAGAGGACATTGAAAACATGGTAGAAAAAAGTTCCAAAGTAAACACACAAGTAGAAGATTTTGAAGAAGATGAAGACTTATTACGTGCAAAATTATTAACTTCACTCAGTAAAAATTTACCAAACCTTGTAAATTCATCTATATTAGATGCATTACCTAATTTTAATCCAGAAATTACTGCTCCTAAACCCAAAGAAGATACTAAAAAAGTGCCTGAAGAAAAGAGATTTATTATTAAGCTTGGAGACTCAGATTCTGAGGGTGAACATGAGGCTACAAAGAATCTAACGAAAATGCACATGAAGTTATCTGAGAAATTAGAATTCCAACAAAAATTAGATATGTTCCTCAAAACAACTCGTATGGAAGTAGAAAAATCGACCCTTCCTGACGTTATTCAGGAACCAACTACCCCAAGGAAACCTGAGAAATTTGTAGCCAAGGTCTGTTATTATAACTGTTTGAATTATTTAGCAACAGTAACAAAGTTATATGTCCTATTTACAAACAAACATTTCAGGCTGTAAGACATTTGCCGAAACCAGAACAAATTGAGTATAAAAACTTAGTGAGAAGAATGGCTGAGCTGGAGAAAATAAAGCAATCTAGACAAATAGTTATACCTAAAACTGTTCCCCCTATAGAGACACTGAAACCAAGAAATGTCTCAGACTCACAAAAACCTGTGAGTGTTGACTATATTGAACAGATTGCTATGTCAAGGTAATTCAGAAATAATGTTTATCTTTATGTGTATATTATACCGGGTATATCAAGACTGCTACCGAAAACGAAGCCGGGTGATAGTTTAAGCGACTTCAGACACAATGCAACAAAAAAAGTTGTAAAAAAAAGCGACAATTTTTTTTTGTTATTTTTTTCCTATGTCCATATTTGGGTGGTAAATACATTTTTTCCTAAAATAATAGTGTATATCCTTTTATTTATAAACACTCTAAGGTATAAAAGAGTTTAAATTATTATTTTAGCAAAAACTATGAATTTACCACCCAAAATTGACGATATTTAAAAAATCATAAAAAATAATTGTCGCGTTTCTATGCGAAAATTTTAATTGCATTGTGTTTGTAGCCACTAAAACTACCACCCGGCTTCGTTTTCGGTAGCAGTCTTGAGATACCCTGTATACATACAAAGATAAACATGCATGTATGTAAATTCTGTTTTAGGAAAAAGATTGCAGAAGAATCGGCTAAAATGTTAAAACTTAAAGAGGAGGCAACAAAGCTGTCACAGAAATATAAAATTGTGGCGACAGAACTCCGAAACATTACTACTGCAATAACTTTAAATAAAAGACAACAGAAAATTGTTCAAAATGGTTTGAATAAAATAAGACTGCAGCATCAAACATTGTTAAGAAGGTATTTGAGAGGCTATGCCGTTTCACAATATATGTTTTCGTTTTTCTTTTGTATACTAATTCATGTGTTTTTGGATATGTATTCTTGCTTTGAAATTGTTTATTTTTCAGCAATCCCATGAAAAAGCTTGCACAAGGAAATGGTCAATTGACTACATTAAATCATATAAATAACAAAGTAAATCCAACAGTGAAGTTACAAAAGGAAAATGATCCTCATAAGGAAGAAAATAAAACGCAGCAGGTAGTTAGGACGGTTAAAATAACTAATGTTGATCGAAAAAATGAAATTCGTACAGCAGCGCCTAGGTTATCCATTCAAGTTACTGTGCCAAAAAGTCCAGATAAGGAAAAACAAATTGATAAAGATTCAAATTGGGATCGTTCTGAAGCAGAAACGGTTTTAAACGACCGTTTACATTCCGTCGAGGATACTAGAAACGAGGCCAGCCATCCAATAGTGGAAAAAGGTGGCGGGTATAAAAATATGCCAGCTAGCGACCATTCGAATAGAAGACGCAAAAGCATTGACGACTACCAGTCGCCACTCCAATCCTTAGAAATATCCAAGTAAGTTGACTTCTTTCTAACTAAGGGTTCTACGTACACAATAGTGCTATGCAGCATTTAGCCATGTCATTACACCCATTCTCTACTAACAGTTAATTTAGTAACAAAGTCCATATTAACAACCTTTGTTAGTTATCATAATTAAATTGTACACTATCTGTATCATAATCTATCTGACACAAAACACATGTATTTCATTGAAGGAACAGGATTTTTTCTATGATGTGTGTGCTTGTCGGGTGTGGTCTGAAAGATATGGCGCTGGTATAATGGTGGTGAAGAAAATCTCATTAAAGCTATGTCATTGCTTTGCTTGTTCATTAGGTGTATCCATAGAAAATCAAGAAAATGTGCATGTGTCGATTGTTTATATTATTCTTGAAGCATGGATGGCCGTTTGCGTACCCATCGCCGTGCAGCACTGCGATGTAAGTATGCACAAAACGGTCTATACAACCACTGAGCAAATGTTTAATGTATTCCTGAATATGTTACAGTTGGCGAGCCGATCCCAACGCGATCCTCTGTCCATTTGAGGTCGGCGGCGAATGCAAGGACACCGAATGCAAATACTTACACACGAAAGTCACCACGCAATGACACCACATGCACCCATACTCGTAAAAACACATACTGCAATACACACGCAAGTAAACATACACACAGACATAGACACAGAGATTCATTCCCTTCCCCCTATCCTTCCTACGACGACTGAACGGAAACTGCAGTCACGTGTAAAGTATACCTGTAATTTCACTTACATATTCTTACGCGCTATGCATTTTTATACCTATTTTATACGCCGTAGATATAGACCATAAAGGCTGTTGAGTATTTTAGTACCATTTAAATAATTAATATAAACCAGCTTAGATGGAATTTTTCTGGTGCGCGGTCACTATGCGTATCATCCACGCGCGATTCATAGCTTTTGTCATTGGTTATTTTAAACTACCTTCAATATTCTACGTCATTATTTTTTCATGTACCTACATACTATTGAATTCTCATTCATTGGTGCTGTATTTTAAATCGAAACATAAGACAATAAGGCCTATTATTGATTAGCTTTTACAATAATTAATAAATAACCAATTTCTTGGCGTACAAAGACTGATGATATAATTTATTTAAATGGTACATTTATAGTAATATTTTCCGAGTATTTATAATGTTGAAATGATAATCCTGCAATTTTAGTTGGCGTTGGTCCTGTAGCGGCTTTACATCGGCGGCAGTGGTAAGTTGCGAGTAACTTTATTAGTGCATATGTAGTGTGCTGCGTTTAAAACTTTACCTATTTATGAGACAACAAGACTGCGACTTGATAAGTGTTGTGCGTTATATAAATATGAACATATTTTTATTCTAATACATTAATGTTGTAAAAAGTTATGAAAAAAATGTAAAAATTTTCAAATAAATTTTGAAATGTATTAATTGTTGTTTGATTTTTAAAACCTGTACACATCTTTTTTTACAGAGAAGAATACAAATGAAACGCAATTTAATCTTACAAATAGACACTTTATTCGGACATTGTAAAGAAATATAATGTAAAATAATTTCTTCCACACAGATACATACACTTAGATCAAAATATGTACGTATATATATTTGGAATAAAATTCGATATAGTTCATAAAACCTTCGAACTGAAGGAATTCATTCTCACGAATGTCTACTACACAATAATATTTATTCGTATATTACTATGATAGAGTAACTGTGGGCACTAATATTAATACGGAGAATAAATATTTTTCTACTAACATGATTCGTCAAAATTTATTTAAAAAAATCAACATCTTTATATCAAATTCTATCATTTCATAAGAATTGTTTGGTGTTCCGAAAGCTCAATTTATTACTAAATATTTTTCGTTCAATGGATTGTCGTACATTTCACAAGGTAAATTCATAATCATATATTATTTGTAAATTAGTATATAGATTTTATATATTTTATATTTAGAGCAGAATAGATACAGATAGTGTGCCCACAGCTAAGTATGAATAGTACGTAGGAAGGCAGGGTGTGTTATAGTCAATTTTGTGAATATTACATATTAAATATATTATATCGCATTCACGTGTGAATCAAGATGACTAGACTCGTTTCAATATCTACTATAAATATGTATTATGTATAATGAATTCTATCGAAGATTCTACATTCATTAGGTAGGTACTTATTTCAAAGCGTTGAATAGTTCGAATAATACGTAGAACATATAAAATGTACATGTAGACATAATATTAAGTACTTGCTAGATATTAATTTAAAAAAAAAAACTATGAAGATGAAGTTGTAAATACTTTCGTAAGTAAATAATTCAGTCTTATAAATTCATATATTTTAATACTGACACGTATTTTTTTAATCCATACGCTTCGGCAAGTTATACAAAAAACCGAGGAATATAACTTGCCGCTTTGTTTAGCGTTTGTGGACTATGAGAAAGCCTTTGGGCTGTGCTACAGTCTCTCAAGCGGTGCCATATCGACTATCGGTACATCGAAGTGTTGAAGTGTAGGTATATACAACAACGCCACCATGTCGGTCCGAGTACAAGATCAGAGTACGAAGGCTATTCCACTACAGAGAGGCGTGAGACAGGGAGATGTCATATCTCCGAAACTGTTCACTGCCGCGCTGGAAAATGCCTTCAAGCTCTTACAGTGGAAAGGATTCGGCATCAACATCAACGGCGAGTATATCACTCACCTTCGGTTTGCCGACGATATTGTAATCTTGGCAGAATCGCTGGAATACCTTAGCACTATGCTCGAAGACCTCAATCGAGTCTCCCAACAGGTGGGTCATAAAATGAACATGGACAAAACGAAGATCATGTCGAATGTCCATGTTGTGCCCACCCCCATCGGTGGTGGGGGCTCGACTCTTGAAGTTGTTGACGAATATGTCTATTTAGGACAAGTGGTCCGGTTAGGCAGGTCCAACTTCGAGAGAGAGGTCAATCGTCGAATCCAACTCGGTTGGGCAGCGTTCGGGAAACTACGCGACGTCTTCTCGTCCAAAATACCTCAGTGCCTTAAATCGAAAGTCTTCGATAGTTGTGTGTTGCCAGTGATGACTTACGGCACCGAGACGTGGCCTCTCACTATGGGCCTTATTAGGAAGCTCAAAGTCACTCAACGAGCTATGGAGAGGGCTATGCTCGGGGTTTCCCTACGAGATCGAATCAGAAATGAGGAGATCCGTAGGAGAACTAAAATAACCGACATAGCCCACCGGATTAGCAAGTTGAAGTGGCAATGGGCAGGCACATAGCGCGGAGATCTGATGACCGATGGGGTCGGAAAGTGCTCTAATGGAGGCCGCGTATCGGAAAGCGCAGCGTAGGACGTCCACCCACAAGATAGTCCGACGACCTGGTAAAGGTCGCGGGACGTCGCTGGATGCAGGCTGCCTCCAACAGGTCTCTGTGGAAATCATTGGGGGAGGCCTATGTTCAGCAGTGGACTTCCTTTGGCTGATGGATGGATGGATGGAATACTGACACGTCGAAGTGGCAACGGAAAAGTGAAAATGCAGTGCAAGCTAAAAAAATATCCACTAGCAAGATATTTTTTCTGGGATTTTCTCCCATTTTAACACAACTCTCCGGCTTGTTCGGTATCGGATATACACAGACGGTATCTTAAAGGCGATACCACCTTGCATAGATATTGAAGCACCTATCATTTTTTTAAATATTAGGGTATTGTTGGATTTGGGAAAGTCTTAAGATTGGTTTAAAATCCTGAAGAAATGCCTGTGGCAGTAAAGCGTTCAAAATATGCTATCACATTGTCCCCTGACTAGCGCTATGGTGAAGTCGGCGCATTGTTATTTTCAGTGTTTCAGTGATTTTGCTAATCATTTTACTACAAGCCGCCTGCGTTTTATGAAAGTTATCAGAAATTTCTCATTCTCTCACTTATGCAGTCCATTTAAGATCACGACTTTCAAATCCAAAAAATGCCTGATTTTAAATAAATAAATAACACCCAACAGTCACATAAATAGTCCTGACCCCACACAAAGATCGAGTCTTGTGTCGTGGGTATCAGGAACTACGAGAGACTTTTCGGTCTCGCAAACACCCAGACCCGAAAGAAATATTTGTGGGCCGCACAAACATTTCTCTCGGTGCGGGGATCGAACGCGCGGCCTCTCGTTTCACAGGCGGGGTCTAACCGACTTCGCCACGGAGACTGTCGAACACAATTTTACGACACTGGAAATCATTGTATGAAACATATTTGTTTATTTACCCACATAGTTTTGAATCTACAGCAGGAATGCTTAGAGGCGTAAGCTTCATAAACTACATACCACTTTCAGTATTTTCTATACTACACAAACCTTGGTCTCACTGCGGAAATCGAACCCGCCAACTTCCGTTTTAAGCCCCATTTACACGAAGAGTTTTATCGTTTGCCATTACCGCATGACATAACCGCCATAGATTATCGTATTCCGACTATGTTTACACGATGTTACTTTTTTATATCCTTACGATAATCGTAACTTCGGAGCAATAAACTTTCCCCGTGTAAATGGGGCTTTGGTCTTAACAAATGGCGTGTCGGAGGCTGAATACGGTGCCAATAGGTAGATAATCATAAATAGGTAGGTAATAGATGGTAATCTGTGGGTGGTAATATATTTAGAGATTGTTTAGAAAAAAGTTTCAAATACTATGTAAAATAGTAATGAAAACTACCTCATCAAAAATTTACTTACGAAAGTACCTACAGGTTTTACTTTAAAATCAAGTTTTGTTTGCCCACCAGTTGGGCCATTATGCAAAGAAGTGACAGTGACATCTAATAAATAGTGATTTTTTTATTAATATGCTCCGAAGTACATTTTCCAGTAATAAACGATTTTTGTCACCACATTCCAGTCTTATGATACCTACCCAAAGTTCAAACATGGTCTCCTACTTACAAAATAATAAGTCATTCTATTATTTATAGTATTATTAAAGTAAGTATAGCAGTTACACGATATTCCCACTGACGCAACTGTATAGAATATCGTTAAGAGGAGATTATTCAGAAATACATTTAATCCAGAAATTCCTTTGTCATAGCAAGAGTTTTAACAGCATAAGTTAAGTGACGAGTATGATCATTGAGATATTAACTAGACGAGTCATAGCGAACAAAATATTTGTAAGCGAAAAGAGCGGTACTTCATTTCACTTTCTGTCTTTGTCACTCCTAGGCAGACAGTATCGTCCCTTTCGCTTTACTGGTTTCTCGCCTCATAGGTACAGAGGGTTACTCTGTACTCCGGCACGTTGACGATTGTTCGAACATCACCTGTACAGGTATGCCTTAATAATTTACAAAATTTTCGAATCCTGTAATCTTAGACTAACTTCAAAGTGAGTGATGAGTTTCATAGAGAATAGTACCTATTGATTTTTAGAAATGGAAAACTTTAATCATATATGTCGACTTTGAACGTCCGAACATTAGAAGTCGGAGTATAAAGAACCCCCAGATTTTCCACAGATTTTATTCACAACGTCAGTTCTAGTATAATATCTCAATGCAAACGACAGTTTTCATCTAAATCCACACTTGAATGTTGTTATATGTTGATTTATCTGAGCGTGTGCCACATGGCGACGGCCTTGCGGTGCTCATGCGCCATCTGCGCCCAGTGGCGGCCCTCGGCGGCGGGCTCGGCGGCGCCCACGCAACACCACCCCACCACCAGACCACTACCACCACCGCTAACTACACATACCTGCAGACAAAAGAAATTCATTCTTACACATACAGCCTTCAAGGAAGGTATATCAAGACTGGTACCGTAAACGAAGCCGGATGGTAGTTTAGTGAGTAACAAACACAATGCAACTAAAGAAACGCGACAATATTTTTGGTGTTTTTTTAAATATTATCGTGTTTGTGTGGTAAATCCAGTTTTTGCTGAAATAATAATTTAAAATCTTTTATACCTTAGAGTATTTATAAATAAAAGGGTATACACTATTACTTTAGGAAAAAAAATGTATTTACCACCCAAATATAGCCATAGGAAAAAAAAGAATAAAAAAGCTATCGCCTTTTTTGCAACTTTTTCTGATGCATTGTGTCTGAAGTCGCTTGCGTTACATAGCGTCATTAAAATAAAAGGGTGTGCACAATTATTTCAGTAAAAACTATGTATTTAACACCCAAAAAAGTAATCGTCACTTTTTTGCAAAAAAAAATAATTGCTTTACGTCTGAAGTCACTAAAACTGCCACTTGGCTTCATTTTCGGTAGCAGTCTAGTTATATTGGTATTTGAAATAAACTGCACGTGAAAAGATACTATGATGATAGTTTAGAATTACGTTAGTCTTACACACAATCCGTATCATAGAAATTCTTTAAAAATCGCTATGGTATGCAGGCTTCCTTAAAATATTTCCATCATCATTATAGTGCGTGGTGAGGTATAAACGCATGACTTCGAAAAGGCAGAGTTGTGCCCTGGGATTTGTTGACAAAAATGTCTGTATGGTCCACAAATATTTGTGACCGGTCTGTGTTTTTGTGAGACCGCAAAGTCTCTAGTTTCTGATATACACGATACAAAGCTTTATTGATCTTAATGTGGGCTCAGGACTATGTATGTGACTGTAGGGGATTTTTTTCACACAGTTAATGTCTTATAATTTATTTTATTAAACTTTATTGTACAATGTGCATCGAACAATACTAAAGAATTATATTCGATGATCCTTGTATAAGTCTATTTGTATCTACAGTAACTACGGAATTTTATGAAATATAAGTACTGGTAATATACTTACCTCTATAGAAGCTTCCTGCAGATTAGCGGATGGCAGGCTGAACGACAGAGCCTCATTCCACACAGGATTGTTTATCTCTTTCCTGTTCGTCTTCTTCTTTTTCACGCGCTTTCCATTTACCAGGAGGTAAACTTTCACGTACACGTCTGTAAAATATTGTGATAGGTACATCCCATCAAAAACATCCTTCGCATGAAAACATAATGTATCGTACAATTTATGCATAATGCTACTGGCCAAGTCGATCTATTTATTTAAAACGTAAAGAATTTTTAATATTGATATGATAATAACTTACGTAATAACTTTATACAGAACGTCCCTTAATCAAGGACTAAATAAATTAATCGACTTGGTATTACATGGATCTCACAACTTTTTGCGGTAGATAAACTGAGCTGCGAGACTTGGAATTTTTTTACAGGATGTTTTTGATGGGATCTCACGTCTTTTTGTAGAGCCCTACTTTATTCCTTTTCGGTATTTCTTTATTTCTAGAATATATATAATGATTTTTCTTAAAGCCTCTATCTTATGGTTTTTTCTTATTTTTGTAGGTATCAATTTATCACAAATATAGCGGATTTAATTATTAGTGTTCTTTCTTTCATGGTGATTGTTTTCGAGCTATTTAGTCTATTTATTTGCAAGGTTATCTTAGTCATGTTTTTCTAGAGGAATGTTGTACAGTTTAATGGGTTGAATACACCCTTTCCCTCTTTACACCCCCCTCCTGTTATGCCTCATATATAATATATATAGATACCAATCTACAACTATTATTCCATTATATACGGGTACAACGAATCATTAACTGCAAATGTATCTTTGTAATCCTATACATTCATATGAGATTACAAAGTTATTCACGCAGTTGGTTTATCTAGAAAACTAGACAGAAATTATGAAATGTTTGAATTTTTCCTTACTTTAGATACTAAACACTAATTATATTCTAAATTTGAAGGTTCTATGTCTGCTAGAAGTGCCTTAGACTTTTGATGATCGGTCAGTCAGTCAGTGAGTGACAAAATTGCGAAAGTTTGACAAGTTATAATTCTTAAACTACTGGTTCAAATTGAATGAAATTTAAATATACCGTGTTTACACAATGCCTAATTAGTAACTGAAAATTCAGGCTTCTTGCTTTAACCACAACGAAGTTATGGGGGGTTGAAAATGGTCTGAATTGCTTCGAGAAAAGGATAGTACGGCTGTGCCGCTTTTTAGCTCGACATGGAGGGGGCACTGCCGTGCCCCCAGATAAAATAAGTAGGTATTACGAATGATAAATTAAGTACTCAATATTTATATATGTCACCGTAAAATTGTAAATATCGTTAGATTATAATATATCTCGCGAGATTGTGAACTATCCAAAGATTGTGAACCGTAACATATTGCTTGCAATTTAACGTATTATTTTTTCGGTAGATTATAATCTATCGAAGTGAAACTGTTAAACCTAACCTAACCTAACCTACGGTTCACAATCTTTCGACAGTTCACAATCTCGCGACATAGATTATAATCTAACGGTATTCACAATTTAACGGTGATATATAGATATCTGCAGGTAGGTAGGCCACGTACAGGCAAGGGAAATGTCTGGCGCCCGCCTACAAGGTGGACGGACGACCTGGCTAAAGTTACAAGAAGTCGCTGGATGCAAGCCGCTTTCAACAATTCGATGTGGAGATCCTTGGGGGAGACCTATGTTCAGCAGTGGTCATCCTGTGGCTGAGATGATGATGATGAAATTAAACCTTGATTACCCCAAGCAATACTAAATTAGGTTAAGCGTAGTTGGAATACCACTATAAACAATAAGATTTGTTTATAAGTTAACTTGACGAACCTAAAGCATCTTTGCCTTCCTGCGGTGGCAGCAGATTCCTAGCCTTCAGAACGACGACAGTCAGTCGCTCAGCAGACGGCAGATAGGAAAGAGATAAAAGCAGTTCTTGCAATTCTTCTGGAGGACGTCGTTCACGAGACAACTCAGCCCATACTTCTGCACCGCCAGCGACTTCCACGCGCGATAGAGGCACCTTCGCAGATCCCATGATCTCATTGCGAGAAAATCTGAAAGAAAGGTACATTTGTAGGCCTTGCACATGGAATTTTCTTTGGGTATTTCTTAATCAACACGGTGTCTATTTCTGCCGTAGGATAACAGTGTATAGGTAGATACTTGACATTAAGAATGTTATCACTATATTGAATGTTGTTTAGTGCTTAGCAGTAATCAATTCCGAGTACTTATGATGTATTTTTATCAAACGATTGACCTGTTTGATTTTATTACATCCAATAACACAATCTTACCTATTTGTGCTCTATAAACATCCGGTCGGCAAAGATAATGCGAACGTTGTCTATCTCATTTCTACCTTGCAAATAAGGTCAGTCCTCGTACTTTGTTTTCAAGTTGAGGTAGGTAAAGTTTTAGTCTATTGATTTTACTACAAGCCGCCTAAGACGCTTTGCCTTCTATACACCCACCATTACTCTTGAGGGCAGGATCAATATTATACGCATTGAGAATGGAAGCACTCGCGTTAGCCGTCTGTTGTGTGAGTAGTACAAATGGACTGAAGCCTAGTGTGGGTACTATAATAACATAACAATATGGAAAATGCAAAGAGAATATTGTCATGTGTCTGCACAGTTAGGGAATAATTACCAAATAAGTAATTAATTAATTACTGAATATTGACTTAAAGCATGTTTGGAATTAACTGATGTGTATCAGCCAGTGGCGTAGCTAGGGGGGGGGGCGGCAAGGGCGGTCCGCCCCGGGTGTCACCCCAACAGGGGTGACACCCGAGCCCAACTTTGACCATCAGTTATAGTTCTTTCTACTTCTACCTATAAAAATCAAAAATTTGTGGCAGAGACCATAACCGCTACTAATAAAATAATCTAGGTACCTAAGTACAGTATTGTACCACAAGCATAATAAATTGATACCTATATAAATACAAATAATGTACCCACCTTAGACTAAGGAATAACTAGACAGAGCAATAAAAACTTCATATAGTAGTACTCCTTACTCGTGAGCCATTTTGTCATTAAGGGATTTCGTGGGTTCAAAAAATCGTTTTTTTTTTTGGCTTTTTAATTTCTACAACATCTCAAAAATATTATCCTAAATTTTCAAGTCGATCCGAATAATAGTTTCATTCATCTGAGGTGCACGTTGCACTGTGCGTTGCACACTGTCAATCGATCAGGGATTCCCCTAAAATTTAATACTCCGTTCGCGTACAAGAAGCTTATACCCAAATGGAGATTGCATTCCGTATAAAACACTGAAGCACAAAAATTTGACCTTGAATGACGTCGCTGTTATCTTCTATCCTTTTCTTTAGAGTGACAATGAATGAAAATGACATTATGTTCATGCAGCATTCAGCTTCTTGTTCGCGTATAACCAACGCTACTTAGGGGATTCCCTCGATATAGAGCTCGTCACTTGTATTGTGGATTAGACAAATTCTTTTGTTTTCGACCGCATTCATTTCAATATTCTTTTGCGTGAACGTGTGAACGTCTAGTGCAAAGTGTTTTTTAATTATTAGATATTATAAACGACAATTTTCGTATCTTATATTTATAATAAATAAACCTAGTTAATAGTCGATTCTTGAAGAAAATAAACAAGGTAAGTGAAGTATTTTTTATTAAAGGTGATACTAACTTTTTTAATTCGTTTAGTATCTAGTAGCAGTATCTTAGATTATTTTGATCTACAAGTTTTACGATCATACTTTAGAGACTTAAGGTAATAATGTTTATTAATTATTAATATACTTATTAATATACTTATTTATTATTATTTTCTGATCCAAACGGATTATATTAAGTTTAGATTAATGATAAAAAGTAGGTAATTATAATCATACATCTTCACGTACATTGATTCGGCTCCGAGATGAGTAGCTCGAGCACTACCACGAGTATTTATACGGATATCACCTAAGGATATCACAATTAACGGTGGAGTATTTAACTAGTATTTTCTAAAAATACCTACTTAAATACATATTTACACCCAGATGCAGGATTGTTAATTTATATAAATATATATTTCACAAAGCTAGTTACGTAACGTGTACCTAGGTGTTTATTTACCGTTACAATTTGTTTATAAAATCAACGTATCACTTACAAACAAAAATATTTTTTAGGATACCCAGAACGAAATATGCCTCGGGGAATTCATACTTCGAAAAGACAAAGCGGGTTTCAACAGAGAAAAGCCAAAAAGGCTAAAATGGATCAAATTCAGAGCATGTCTGGATCTCTTTTCAAATATGTCACAAAAGCAGATAGCGGCCAAGGTTCAATTAAAGTACCCGAGTCTCCTGTTGACGAAAGTAATGATTCACATCTTGAAGACTCACATTCAGATAGCAACAGCGACAATACAGAATCATTGAAGACAACCCATTTCCTCGACGGAACCAAATCAAATAATGACAATGACACCGTTAATGCTACTTTTGGAGACAGCATTAGCTTCGAAGAATCTGTGCAACACTTGAGGGATATTTCACATTGGAGTTTACCGGTTCCCAATAATGTTCGCATTGACATAATAAAAAAGGGCAGTGAACATTTCCAGAACAAAGAAGGACCGTTCCCTACTGTATCTCGTCATGGTTCAAAGATTAAAGGAGATTCTCGTCATCTTTCACAGGAATGGTTTTATAAAGAGATGCCTAGTGGTGAAAAAATTCTACGATCATGGATGGTATTTTCTCCTATATCAAATAATCTGTACTGTTTTTGCTGCCGTTTATTTGCTGTCAGTAACATACAAAGAACATTTACAACTGGATTTCAGAAATGGTGGAAACTAAATCCTAAAGTATTGGACCATGAAACTTCATGTGAACATTTAGAAAATTTCGATAATTGGAAATCTTTGGAAATGAGATTAAAATCTCACACCACAATAGATGACGCAACCTTGCAATTAATGAATACGGAAAAACAGAAGTGGAAAAATCTGTTATCTAGATTATTTGATATAACTTTGTTTTTGGCGAAACAAAACCTAGCATTTCGTGGACATGATGAAACCCAAGGGTCATCAAATAAAGGTAATTTCTTAGAACTAGTTAAGCTGCTTTCAAAGTATGATGTTGTACTTAAAGAACATATATTATATTTGGAGCAGGAAAAATCACATAAAGTAACATATTTATCGCCCGAAATACAAAATGAGTTCATAAATGTTTTAGCTAATCACGTTAAATGTCAGCTTGTCAACGAAATTAAACTGGCCAAATATTTCGGAATTATGTTTGATAGCACACCTGACGTTTCACATGTCGATCAAATGTCTGAAGTAATTCGTTATGTAAAAATTAATAATAGAAAAGTAGAAGTCGAAGAAGTATTCTTAGGATTTTTTCCCTTGCATGGAAAAAAAGCAGCTGATTTAAGCGCTGAAATACTAAAGAAGCTTGAAAACGATGGCTTAGATATTATGATGTGTCGTTCTCAAGGTTATGATAATGCTGCAGTTATGAGTGGTATACACGGGGGAGTGCAAGCTATTATAAAAGAAAAAAAACAATAAAGCAATTTTTATTGGTTGCATTGATCATTCAATTAATTTATGCGGCCAGCATTCGTTCGCACAAAATGTGACTTGTGTTACATTTTTCGGAGCAGTGGAGATAATATTTAACTTTTTTTCAACCTCCACAAGCCGCTGGGAGGTGCTCCTCAATCACAGCAAAGCATCTGTTAAAAGACTTTCAACAACGCGCTGGAGTGCTCATTATGGTGCAGTAAAAGTATTGACTGAAAATTTTGATGGAATAATATCTGCAATTGAGGAACTATGTGACCAAGACGTAAATTTAGAAACAAGAGGTGGTGCACAAAATCTTATCCCTGCTGTGTGCAATTTCTCATTTCTTTGTTTTCTTTTCTTCTGGAATGATGTGCTAAGGGAAGTGAACTATGCTCAGATTGCATTACAAAGCAAAGGATTATGTGTTGATGAAATAATCATAAAACTAGAAGCACTTCGTCTATTCATTGGAGAGAAACGGTTGCATCTAGCAGAAGAGGCAATAGATTTTGCTGTACGAAAATCGGAAGAATACAACATTTCGATGGAACGACGAATTCGTCGCAAGAAGCGCATGCCCGGTGAGTTAGCATCGTCCACAGATGCTGGACTAACACTTAGAGCGGAACTTCAAAAGGACATGTTAGAATGTCTTGACAGATTCAATATTGAACTCGAAACAAGAGTAAAGTCCATTAAAGACGTAGTTTCATTATTTGAGGTTGTACAGTCGAAGACTTTGCTTTCGGCAAACACTGAACAGTTAAAATTTGCAATATCAAAATTTACTAACCTTTACGATGAAGTATCAGAAACAGAACTACTTTTAGAAATACCAACATTGAGAAGACATATAAAAGCGGCTAATATTACTGTCTCTAATTGGGTGACACTGGACTATTTAAAATTCATTGTGGAATGGGATTTTACAGAATCTCTTCCGAATCTAACGGTCGCACTAAAGTTATTTATAACAATATGTGCATCAGTTGCTTCATGTGAGAGAAGTTTCAGCAAATTGAAATTAATAAAAAATTACTTGCGGTCTACAATGACTGAAACCAGATTAAATAATCTTGGTATTTTAACAATAGAACATGAAGCAACACAAAATATAAATTTTGAAGACGTGATTTCGGAGTTCGCAAGTGTCAAAGCTAGAAGGAAGAAATTTTAATTTTGGCATACTGTTTTACATAATATACTACTATTTGTAATACTCTTATTTTAATAAAACGTAAACGATTATTACTTTTTATTTTATACATTGTGTTTGAGTTTTGGGGTGACACCTACAAAATCCGCCCCGGGTGCCACCTATGCTAGCTACGCCGCTGGTATCAGCCCATATGCGACCCATTGTAAGAGTACCTACAATTGAGAGTGGTTAGGCCATATAGTCCACCACGCTGGTCTAGTGCAAGTTGGCGGACTTTACATACCATAGAAAATCACACAAATCGCTATGGTATGTAGATTTCTTCACGATGTTTTCCTTCACAGTTTTAGTGCGTGGTGATTGACTACCAATGCACTGTGTAATTATAATTCTATGTAATTATTATTTTCCGGAAAAAATAAACCTTTTCTTCTTTCAAATTACCTATAAATGGGGAACTTGCAATCAGAGCTTTCTGCAATATGATGTTTTACAGATTGAAGTGGAGCAAGATGATTTTATCGTCGATTAATATTTCAGAATAGTTTGTGAAAGTGCGAATAAAGACTGTTTCGTAAAATAACGTAAAAGTTACTGAGCAGTCGGAATTTAGGTTCCTACGTATTTCTTTTTATCTCTATTATGGTAGCTCCGCCTGCTGTTCCCTTAGTCTGGCCCTGTCTATAGTAGGTGAATTTTCCATTGATAAGACTAAGCAGTTACACACCTTGATCCATCACGGCCACCAATTGCGGAATGACGAACAAAAAAAAATATTACGTCTTATTTTACCTGTCATAGTCAAAGACCTGCAGAAGCAAAGTCTTATCGCTGAGCTCATCGTGGGAGACGGGGAATTTGAAGTGCTGGTCGAAGAAGGGGTTGGCCTCGTTGCGGTGGACTGGGGTCTGTCGCACGCGAGTGTCCACTTCGGGCAGAAGGCTCACGCGGACGTAGGGGTCGTTGAAGCCACCCGCCTCGTAACCAGCCAGATCGTGCGCTGGAATTACATAAACCTATGTTACGAAAAAGAAAGTGACGTTATTGGCTGGATGTAGTTTTGTTTAAACATTTTTAATATTATTGGAAATATCATATACAGGTTTTTTAAGTAGGACAACAGTCCATTATACGTGGGCATGCTTGCGAAAAAAAGGCATTTTTGCAATATATCAAAATTTACAAAAGTTCATGTTATATTAAATTATACAAGTAGCCGATATGGTCTCTAGAGCACTTGCAAGTGAAAAAGTTTAATAATTTCAATAAATTCAGAAAATGGATCGAGCGTAGCATGTTACAGCCGTTGATAATTTTATTACCTTCAATGAGATGAACCTCCAAGTCAGATCGATCAAAGTCATACTTCAGGCGTAGATGGATCCTGCCGAGAGAAGGTCCAGCGCCTTCGAGCTCTATAACAAGGGGAGCTTCTCGCTTAGTGTAGAGATCAGGCTGCAGAGCGCCAAGAGAACTGATGGCCGCACCAGCTCCAGGACTTAACGGTCCAAGACCGCTGCTGCTTTCCACCAGAGAGTTGCTGCGATCTATTCGTCTGTGAATGAATTTTGATATTACTCTACCGTCCCGTTTTGATTTCAATATTAAGGAAAGGCCCTTCTTAAAGAAGTTACAAAAATATTACCGTAAAATTCGCGCTAAAATAAATACAAAATTAACTTAATTTAATAATTTTCATCTGGCGGTGATAAAAATTATCTTCATTTTTATTAAACTTTCGTTTCAAAATCGTTGCAAAAGACTTATTTCACGTCCACATGTACTGGAGCGCGCGCACCACTTACGTCGTAACACTTTACGCGCTTGTCCATATAATTTATGTAAATGGCTATAAGTGCTAAAGCCAAAGTGGTCATAATGTTTTTGTATTTGTTAGAGTATGAAATGTTGGAAATAAGTTTTAATTATGCGAGCTGTTTTCTTTTAATTTGGATTCCTTCCCTCTCTTGGAATTAGTGAGGTTTAGTAGGGACGCAGCTCTCAGGTGAGCCTGGCCTGCCAATTTTTTCAACAAGTCTTTTTTTAATTATCAAAAATGATGTTTTCAATTTTAAAACCTATTATTTTAAATTAAACTTTATAAGATTTTAAGCCTCACCCATTTGCAGCTCATCAAAATTATATAATACACCCTGGGGAGCATAGGATTAGTACACAAAGGATCAACCGATTTATCTAAACGACACTGGCAGTCACACAAGCCTAGTCAATATTTTTTAATCTATCCTACATTTGAATCTCATTCCATTAAAAGTTCAATCAGATAGTCAGCGGAATTTGCCTTTAAAACGACGAAGAGTATCGGGGTGTGGGACGAAAATTGAATTTGTCGCAATTTGCGCCGAATACCGCCCTACGATATGTGGGGCTCGAGCGACACCCACTAGCCTAGTTCAGATTGATTCACACGCGACCCCACTTTACGTTTTATTAGACCCCATTGCTATGGGTATGGGTTAAACCACAAGGTCTGTAGATCTGACTGTAGGATTGCTCGAAACATAAATCGTATGTGTTTTACCTTTTTCATAAAGATAATAACATGTAGCTCAATTTTTGCTACGAAGACAAATGTTAACATTTTTCAAATAATATGATAGGTGCCTAGTTATAGAATAACTAGTAAAAAACAAAATATATGAAATTTATAAGTAAATACGTACTCTTACAGTGAATAATTTGTAAATGGAGAATTTAAATTATGGAAGTTCATCAATAGGACTAACATACATTATAAGTATTATAATAATCCGGCCGCTCAGAGAATGCGTTCCTGAAAGGTTGTAATCGAACGGACGACGTAACTTTGAAGTGTCGTTGCAAATTCAACGACAGCAAATGTAAATACATTATCGAACAATTTTATTTATTTACCCTACTTACGAAATAAAACATCATAAAAAATTAAATAATATGTAAATTTAGGTTAAATTTTATCACTTTGGACTAAATTTGACGGTTAATAAAAATAAAAATATTATATTTATAAGTTCATACCACGCCGTTACAAGGTTATGTCAATTGTTCATTTCTGGAGTGATGTGGCCAAAAAATAGCAGATTATTATAACGTTATTTTCCGTTATAATATAAAATAATACATTTTTGTTTATAATAATGTATAACGTAATAATTAAACGGATCTAACTCTTTATTTCACCTGGCAGCAATATAATATCTTTCACATTTGCGAATTTTTTTTAAATTTGGCATTGAAGTTTCTGTATCAGCCCATATACGTCCCACTGCAGGGCACGGGCCTACTCTACAATCGAGAATACGATTGAGAGTGGTTAGGCCATATAGTCCACCACGCTGGCCTAGTGCGGGTTGGCGGACTTACATACCAAAGAAATTCCTATGAACCGTCATGGTATGCAGGTTTCCTCACGATGCTTTCCTTCACCGTTTTAGTGCGTGGTGATTGACTATCACACATGACTCCGAAAAGTCAGAGGTGTGCCCTGGAATTCGAACCCGCGACCACCGTGAACATGTTGGCAGTCGCGTCTAGTCCGTTTACCAACAGGCCACCACGCACTTTTGGTGTTTACACATTGAAGTTTACGTTTTTATTAAAATATTTTAAATAAGAACATTTGATATCAACTTATATTATTTACTTATAATTGATTTAATAATAATAAGAATCAAAATTAAAATCCGATCTATAATGTGATACTATTTAAGCGGCTCAGTGGCGCCTCCTTTTCTTATTATTTTTTATTGTCAAGCTATATCTCCACTAACTAGTGTTCCTGGTATTGAAAACGTACAAAGCGCGCGCGTAGTAAAATAAATACTCGTATACTTTTTCCAAATATCCCAAGAGAAGTATATTTTCAAAAATAATATTCATGGTTTTAAAAATATATATATTATGTATTAATAAAATACGATATTGTTAGAAAATGGCAACCCCAAACAACGTTTTGAGTCGCCATTTTGTGAAGTTACAACTTACAACAGTCGTCTCTTGTCGTTTCGTGGGCAAAGACTACGTTCTCCATCGTTTCTCCAGTATTTCTCGTTGTGTTTTTCTTGTTTCGCTTGTTGCTTTCGTTTAATTGACTGTTCCTGCTTTATATACCGACTTTGGCGCTAATTTGGACTTCGGTCTTGTTTGCTGGACTTACGTTTAGTGCAACAATGCCGAAACGTGGACAAACATTAAAAAGTGAAATACGCGAACTTATAGTCAAGCTACAAGATTACTTTGAGCGTGAAAGGCAAAATGGTGGATCCTTGATTCCTGTCGAACGTGTTCAAGACCGTATTTCTCAGGCACTTGGCATTAGCAAGAGAACTATTACAAATATTAATAAAGAGAAGTTCGGCCCAACTGACACTGAAGACAATAAGTTACGAACACCGAAGAAGAAACGCAGAGTAAAACCTGTCACAAACATTGATAGCTTCGACGCCGATGCAATAAGAAATCATATATACGGATACTATTCGAGAAATGAGTACGTTAATAGAAATAGACTTTTGACATCTCTACAAAACGCTGATTTATTTAAGGGAGGTAAAACTTCTCTATCGAGAATCTTAAATAATATCGGGTTTCGGTATAAAAAAACTGATAAAAGGAAAATTCTCCTGGAACAACGATATGATATTATTTTGAAAAGAATATCATTTTTAAGAGAAGCTAAAAAAATTGAAGAGTGGTATAACGTCGTATTCGTTGATGAGACATGGTTGAACGCCAATCACACTATTTCTCGGGCATGGACCGATGACACACAAGCATCCACATCTAAAGTACCCATGGGTAAAGGGTCACGGCTAATAATATAATATAAATACGGTTTTGTCGAGAACGGCTTACTGGCGTTTGAGTCAAAAACCACCACAGAATATCACGAAGAAATGAATGCTGATACTTTTAAACAGTGGTTTAAAAACGTACTGTTACCTGGGTTGCCAGAACCTTCAGTCATTTTGATGGATAATGCCTGGTATCATTCGGTGCAAATAAATAAAGCTCCCAATCAAGCTAACAGAAAAGAAGAAATAATTGGCTACAAACAAACGGAATTGAATCAAATATGGGGATGTTAAAAGCAGAGCTATTGAAATTAGTGGCTGAAAATAAATCTACGAAAGTGCGATATGAAATCGACGAATTGGCACTAGAGTATGGTCATGGGGTGCTTAGAATCCCGCCTTATCATTGCCAATACAATGCAATCGAACTAATTTGGGCTCAAATAAAAGGTTATTCAGCCCGCTACAATACTTCGCCGCCATTTAGCACAAAAAAAATATGAATTTATTAAAAGACGCTTGCGCAAAAGTCACAAGAGAAGATTGGGCCAAGGTAGTGGACAAAACGAAAAAACAAATTTTCGAAGAATTTGACCGAGACATACGGGTCGATAATTTAATTGACGAAACATTTATTATAAACCTAGGAGATAATGACGAAGAGAGCACCTCCTCAAGCGAATCGGAATCTGATTAATGGGATAGAAAATTAATTGTTTGTAAATATGTTGCCATATTTTATAATAAATATAATTATCACCTTGTTGTTTTGTTTATTCTTTTAACGACATGAAAATGTAGAATGCAGACAATTGGATATTTGACGGTTGTGGCAATAAAATATAAAATGTGTTGCATTATTATGATAAGTTAGTAAAAGACAATAATGGTATTTTTATTTACATTTATATAAATTGTAAATATTATAATGATCTGAAAGAAGTTTGTGAGTTTTTATTTATTGATTAAATGTAACATTTTATAGAAAATAGTCAAGTATCCAATTATTGTAAGTTGCTACTTTTACTGGGAATAATTCAAAAGTTTAGCAAAATGATAATTATTTCCCATCACTACTCATGATCAACTGACATGTGTCAGGAACGCATTCTCTGAGCGGCCGGATTATACGTTTAAGTTTTTTAAAATTTTAGAACACTTCCTCGGCGCCGTAGTTGATGGTACCTACTACGCTAAAGTTACAACGCTGAGGTCTCGGGTTCGAATCCCGGGTCGGGCTAAGTGATATAAATATAGATTTTTCTATTTATTATCAGCCCGAAAACAGGAATTTGTGCCCGATATGACGATCCGCTTGCATATAGGGGTATCAAATCGTAGGACGGAACAACTAACGTAGGTGTCTTGGTAGCAGGTGCTTAACTCTTCGGGGGAAAAGGTTTATGTATGTATGTACGTAAAAGTTTTAAGTAAAAATATAGCTACAACATAAATCCTCGATCTATCTGACTCGTAGCCTACAGCTAAAATCATGCACGTAACTCAGAATGGAACAAAATCTATTTGCAAACACATTTTGCACATTTCATTTCCGCGAAAAATATTGAAAGCCTTTTGTTGATTACTGAAATATTGGCTGGCCGAGCATCGACCCAGATTGACATTTGCTAATAGATTTCGGCGGTTGCATGTACGTGGGTTATTGAAAACGTATTTAAAACTTCACTGGAAATTTCCATTCACATTGAATTTGAAAAGTCACACAATATGCCTCCTTATTTTGGCTTTAAATAATTTTCTAATTCTAAATATAGTAATATATGTAATATGATATTGTATCAGCCCATATAAGTCTAATTGCAGGGCACGGGTCTGCTCTACAATCGAGAGTATGATTAGGCTATAATTATATTCCACCACGTTGGCCGAGTGGGGGTTGCCGCACTTTACACTCCATAGAAGTTCTTAAAATTCGGTATAGTATGCAGGTTTCATTACGGTGTTTTCCTTACCGTTTAAGTGCATAGTGACTGACTATTAATACACACATGACTCCGAAAAGTCAGAGGTGCCGCGTCTGCCAAAAGGCCACCACGCACTTCAATATAATATGATAACATAACCGTAATACAATTAATTTATTCGTAACAATACGCATAAAATTTGGCGAATAACATTGATTTTACTACAAGAAAACCGAGTATGTGCATTGCATACCTACTACCTATTCTAAAACGTATAGTTTTAGCTTTTTCCAGTAAAATTCAGCAAACAAACTGGGTTCAAACTTTGAAAATCGAACAGGTCAATAGTTGCAAAAAATCCTTGGAATACCTTTTTTTTTTTTTTTTTTTTTTATTGCAGTGAATGGCGAGACGAGCAAGCCGTTCGCCTGATGTTAAGCGATACGACCGCTCATAAACAGTAGCAACATTCCACTGCGCTCGCCATCCTGAGACATAAGATGTTAAGTCTCAATATGTCCAGTAGTTGCTCTGGCTACAATGTCCTTCAATCCGAAACACAACCGTGCATTTAAGCAGTGTTGTTTCACGGAAGAAATAGACATTGCGGTGGTACCTACCCAGATAGCCTCTCACATATGAGAGACCTACCACCAGTAATATGTTTGCAACAGAGTGCAACTCGCCATTGGGATTAAAAGTTTTTAATTCGAATAAAAATAGCTATCATTCGCTGCCATTCAAACTGATTGAAAATGAATTCTTGTATAATCGATAAGTAAAACACAATGGAAATTCAGTAGAAGATAACATTGAAAAGGTTTCAGTGACAAATGAGTAGGGAAAACTGTAAACAAAGCTTTGATGTTTTATAATTAACAATCTTTCATTTGCTTGATTAAGATTCCAATAACCACTGCGAAAAGAAAATTAGTCTGAATCTCGTATTTTAAGACGAATGAAAATACGAGTGGTTTTTTTATTTTATCTTTCTTTCATGCAGCACCGCTACAACGCTTCGATATTATTTTTAGTCAGAAATATTTATATACAATATTTCGGTTGTAAAATTTTAAGGATTATTCGGAACCATTCTACGAATTAAATGTTCTGACAATCCCATGTAAGTGTCGATAAAGATAGGCAGAAGAAGAACATAATATACAAATATAATACAGTCAAGCCTGAAAAATGAGACATATAGTATACAAAAAACATCTTAAGTTTGGATACATTGCGGCTTAAAAACAACGTCCTTTGCCTAAGCTAACGCTACTAGATATTAAATAATTTTGTATCATTATAGAAATAACTTAATGCATTTAGTATTTTAGAAATAATGAGTGTTCAAGACAGGAAGAAATACTGATATTACTACGCGTTGACATAAATACCTACTCCTTGCAAGCAGGGTGTGGCGTAGTTAATATGCGATTAGACGCTTCTATGAAATGTGAGAAATTTTAACGTAATTACATTTTGCTAGACTATCCCCAATATAGCAAATCCGGAGACTAAATAGAATAGGGTATAAAGTTGGTGGCAGTTATTCTTTGCTACCTTTATATTGTGATATATACAGCAGTCCCCCAATGCGACGCAGCTTGGATATAACACTACTAGCACTTGTATTGGTATATAATGTATCATAATCTTACAAAACCAATAAATAAATATTAATATTTGTATGAATATTTGCGATGGCTATTGGGGGCGAAAGGTTCTGGAGTAGAGGCCACGTTCAGGTAATGTCAGACGCCGGCGCCTGTCTACAAGGTGGACGGACAACCTAGCTAAACTTGCAGGAAGTCGCTGGACGCAGGTCGCTTCCAACAGGTCGATGTGGAGATCCTTGGGGGAGACATATTTTCAGCAATGGACTTCCTATGGCTGAGATGATGGAGATCTTACGAGCTCTAATTTTTATTTTTTTCAACGTTTTGTCTATTATAATATAAATTATCAAAACTTCTCAACATTCTCTCACCTGGGTGGCATCAGTAGTGGCGACAGGCATCTAGGTGGCAAGTGTCTCGGACTCGAAGGCGTGGGCGAGTCAGCGAGCGAGGCCAGAGACCCGTGGGCCAGCGGGGCGGCGCGGACGTCCAGCGACGCAGCTCGGAGTGGCGAAGGAGACCGGGGCACCCCTGTACCACCAGCTTCGAGAGTACGGCCGTCAGGAGCAAACGTGCGGATAGCGGGCGATGATCCGCGATGGCTCTGGGTAAAGGCAATTGTATTGGATATTACAGTGTCATCATATATGTCAACTTTGGTCAGGGGTCGGTAATCTTTTGAGTTGAAGAGCCAAAAATTACAATTTACGACATTTGTTTTCAAAGATCCTCATTTTTTCTAGTGACTGTTTTTAAGTTTATATTTAACAAATAAAATTTTTGGGGTATGTAATTGAAAAGCCCTAGCTTCAAATCCAAAGTGCAGCATGTGGCTCTTGAGCTGCAGGTCCAAGTCGCAAGCTCCTGTCCTAGGGGGATCCACGTTCAGAAGTAAATATCTCGTGGGTAAGGATGCTGACTATACATATCCTATTGGGACTGAATAGATAGTGTAATATTTATTACAATTAAAGCCATAAAAAAATCGAAGGCTACAATTGTAATAATTTAGTATAAGGACGTAATATAATCACAACCATTCCTTCAAGATTATTACTCGTATATACCGCTCACAGCAAAAATGTTATAAAATATAACTGATTGAATGTAAATGTGGATGTCATTATTATGTTAAATTAATCTCAACCTTAAGAACTTTAAAATACATTTATTGTGATGTTATTCTAAAGTGTAATTAAAGTATAATGGCATTAGTAACATCGACGCTTCCTAAAATAACCGTAAAGCGATAAGGTATTTTTACATAAAAGTTGGAAGTTCCATAATATGATTTAACTAAAGTTGCTTGTCAAGAAAATGACAAATTCAAAATTTGCGCGAAGGCTGCCCTCAGAAATTTCTTAATTAATTAGCTAAGGAGTATAAGAAGCTATTGTTATAATCAAGTAACATCGTTGGATCAATATTACATAACTTTCGTTCAATAAAGACGACTCTGAATACTCCTTAATATTACGAGCTACGACTATATGAGAAGTAACACATTTATTTATCTATTTTCAATTTAGAGGATTATCCCATCCTGCATTATGTTAATCAGGATTCAGGTAGTAAACTAAAATAATTGTATAACCAATTAATGAAAACCAGCTCTAAATAGTCTTATTACAACCGCAACATACACTCTTTTTTATAATAATATAATTCTACTGGGTGGAATCGCTTATCGTCCGGAAAATTTAATAGTGTATTGTTTATGTGAAATTAACGTTATATACGAGGTTTATCATTAAAAACTACAAACTACCCCATAAACAACATCAGTACAAGATATCCCCAAAACGCATATTATCTAAATCACCCTACACTTAAAAGTGCAACATGTCAATACTCAGGCGCGCGAGTGTATGAGTCACGCCACACAACAGCTGACTGTCGCGCATCGACCTTGAACTTACTTTGCGCCTATTTATCGGTATTATTACTCTAAATATTACCATATAACATTTTGATTTATTTTGAATTTTAGTGTGTTAGGATCATTTAAGTAAATTTAGTTGTTGTTAAGTTGTTAAGATTTACATTATTATCTTCATAACGTACCTACTATCTTAGAAAAAGCTGCATATGTTTTTAATTAAACGTTTTAATAAAGTCGAGAATAGACGACTTCGCTGTCGTAGGTCACGGATTCTTGCATGATTAGGAAGTCTGAACTTACCATGATCGAGTAGCCTCGGATAAGTCGTTAAAATAGTTCTTGTGCTGGGAACTCGTGGATTCATCATTCATGATACCATTCCTACGCAAAGACTGCAGATGTTCTGGATCTGCATACATCCTTCTTGCATGACCCAAGTTATCATTGGATCGAACATAGCATGTCATTATTGTCACATACTCACTGTTCGTGTAATCACTCATTTTGACCGTAAGAAACTAACCAATAACCAAAATAATTTCGTACAACGTCACTCGGTACCGAATTTCGCACGACTGAGGAAGTGGCAAGATCCCTGGAAGGTGTCGGCGGCGCGGGAGCGGGCGGCGCGGTGCGGCGGCACGCTTTGTACTTGCGCTTGCGGCGGCGCGGCGGTGAGGGCGGCGCGATCAAAGGATTTTATTACTTAGATTTAGAAGTTTCTACTCGAATTCATATTGTATAAAGTAGGGTAACAATAATGTGTATTTATGAAGATTTTTTTCATTTATGTCATCTTTCTCTAAACAACGTTGTTTTATGAATAACTTATTCTAAATTAGTAACTAATAGTGGTAAATTAATTTTACACTACATAAACAAAAACATAAAAAAATTAAAATAAGTATGCCAAAGTGTTCTAAATCATGTACTTGCCATGCACAATTTTTTTCGTGACGATAAGCGATTCCACCCAGTATAATTCGACTAATATTTCAAAAAACCAGTTTATATTTGTAAGATTCATCTTGATCTAGAACCCATCTCGTTTCAGCTGTTTAAAAGCATCAATGGTCTAGTCTCCGTATAACAACAAACTTTTCTATTGGATGTTCATTTTAAAGTGACCTATTTTTCTAATGTCATAACGAGTTGCGGAAACTCTAGAGAAGTTCACTACGGACGTAGAGTACATTATACATTTGACGCAATACCTCACAAAATACCTTTTAAACTGGTAGATTTTGTTTCATTAAAACTACTGTACGAATAGGTTGACTCGACATAAGTGTTATAAATGTATTATCACCATCTTGATTTGAGCCAACAGTTTTACCAATTCATGTTTTTGGCCTACTTGTAAGGTTTGGAATAGTTTGCCGTTCTACTTGTTTCCTCCTTTTTATAATCCTGGGTCTTTCCATCGTAACGTGAACAAGCAGTTATGTATACTGCTGCTGATTTCTAAGTATTTCCGTAGCAAATTGAAATTTGACACACTATTTGTGTGGCATTTTTACACTCATGTGCAGTGCAATCACTATGGCAAGCCAGATAAAAAAATAAAATAAAAACAGGTAACTGACTTCAGTAACAGCTTTGTTTAGCTTTTGTGAGCTTGCGTAAGATATTCGTTCTGAAATCGTCGCTTTTTTGAGAAAGTTTTAGCTGCATTGTGCCTGAAGTCACTAAAACTACCACCTGGCTTCATTTTCGGCCCCAGTCTGATGTATTCTGTATGTTGGCGCTGAGTTTCGTTCAGTGGAAGACAATGTCACACCCCTTTGTACACGATGATAAAAAACCTTTCATAGTAAACTGCGCAATTGTGTCGCGTTTCAAATTTATCAGTATAGCCATATACCTAATATCTACCACTGGTTTCGAGCGGCAGCCATAATTGAGTCAGTGTATACTCTATTTGTATTGCACTGAACTTACCAGCAGGCAGTTTCGCGTGCTAGTAAAAAAAATGATATAGCAAGCTAAAATATGATACGACCGTATTCAGATGTTTCAAAAATAGGAAGTTTTGAACGACATTTACTGTTCGTGTGATAGGAAATGAGCAAATACTGCTGATCATGCGACACATAGTTCTCAGACAGTAACTCAAGACAATATAATTACGAAGACGCAAAAAGAGAATCTCTTTACGGCCGCTGTACAAAAAAATATGTGTTTTAGGTACAAATATTTTTCACCGAATACAAAGGACGTGGCAAGTACATTATGAAACTTTACACGACTAGATGCTTGGTGATCCATATTTACGCTAGTGTCACTTTAAATCAGGCGAATTATAATTCTCTCCAAATAAAATAGGTAAAGTCACCTCACTACAATTCAAACCAAATTCAAACACATACAATACAATACACAATACAGTACGTGTCTTCCAGCGATATCATCAAGTCCATGCAACTTGGGGTTTTCAATTGGAGTTTCATATGGAATTTGTAACACATAGCCGTATAGTATAATTCGACAGTGGCGTGTGTTGCTGCGATTGAATTTATTTTGACACGTCAGGGTGGTTATCTAAAATTAACATCTTCAAATACCCTGCTAAAGTATAGTAATTAGTTTGAGTAAACGGTCCGTTAATAGCTTGATGTTGTCGTTTTGTAAACGGCATGTTAAGTGTGGTATTAATTAATTTACTTCTTTATTTCAATACGACTGTAATAACAACCACCACCACCAACAGAACAGCATAGAGATTACAAATATGTCGCGTTCTGAGTACACCTTTATATATTATAATTGCATCAAGTAATGAAATATAATTTATCTGTATTTTTACTTATAATTTACTTTATGATATGTCTACCTCCCCGTTGAGTCCATTCCGTTCAAAGGTTGTCTGGAAAACATTGCCGAAGGCGATAAGACCGCCGATTGTACTGTTAAGTGGTTTTCTTAGTGTATTTTGTCATTTGTGTTTTGTGTACAATAGAGTGGTAATAAATAAATAATAAATATATCTTGCTTGTGAATATTTTATTTGGATTGCAATGGATTTTGCCTTACTGTCATAAAACTGTGTATAAAAAGGTGATGATATTATTTTAACATATACATTCAAATATTTAAAGTTAGTATTTTATTTCATGTAGTTTAGCTTTATTTCATAGCACTAAGGATTGGTAATGCATTTGCTGTTACTGCAAACTTCAAACGAGATAGAGATAGATGGGGGAAACTTTTACCGCAATAAGTACTATCTACTTGCAAAAACGTTAAAATGAAAATGACATAAATACTAAACCTAGATACAGAGAAACAATAGGCTGATTTATTGATTAAGAAAATATTATTAGTGGTTGACTTAATACGTATTAACTTCCAACAGTTGGAGGTATGGTATGGAGATCCTAAGGGGAGTAATACAAGTCTATGTTCAGCAATGGAATTCCTGTGTCCAAAGAGAGAGGAAGAGAGAGAGAGAGAGAGAGAGAGAGAGAGAGAGAGAGAGAGAGAGAGAGAGAGAGACATGGCTGTCCTAAACAGTTAAAGGAATATAATAGACCTACATTATCATTATTTTGGTTATGTTGCTTATCTTGTTATAACTTGCTGTTACGAAATGATTGATGACAGAAGCCGAGGATCGAGTTGGAAAACCAAGTCCATCAGTGGACTGATATAGACGAATTACTCTTACGTTGCTGTTTATAAAGTAACAGCTTTATTTAAGTTCTGTCTTATTATGTAGTAAATTGAAGCGATTGCCTCGGTGGCGTAGTACTAATATGGTACGGTTACAAAGCTGAGGTCTTTGGTTTGAATCGCGGATCGGCTAAAGTGATACTGGATTTTTCTATTCATTAAAGGCCCGGAGTTCGGAATTTGTGCCGATATGATGATAGACTCGCCCCCTATTACATCGTGGGACGGAACATAGAAGGCGAAATGTGGGTTTCCTGATTGCTGGCAGCACCTCTGCCTACCCCTTCTGGGAAAAACGCGTAAATTTATTAATGTATGTAAATTGAAGCGACAACGAAATCTAAACAATACCTTATTTCGAGAAAATCCAAGTGTCGATTACTACCATCGATAACAATAGGCGGCATTGTAAAGTTGGGGAAATGTCCATTAAAATATTAGCTTTCTACCTTCCTAAATATATAACGGCTTTTTTGCACAGGCTATTTTAAGCAAAGATAAATAAGATAAGGCTAGATCAATTAATAACGCTAAGTAATAATAATGTTTTGTCAGCGGAAATAAAATATTTTGGTAACTACAAATGTATACTGAGAGAGAGAGTAGTGAGTATTCACCGAGAGGAGATGGCTATTTTCCAATCGGTGACATAATTATGTCGGTTGCTCGGAATTGGATACACAGATCATATATTATTTTTTTTAATGACCAAATTTTGGACCTACAATTTGAATAAAATAAATCTTTATTCAACTCAATGTTTGGGATATGATATCAACAACAACCAATTGATCTCGTAATCGAATAGTATTAGCATGTCTAGTTTTTTATTTATTTATTTATTACATAGATCTCCAACGCAGAATGTACACAAATAAAGATTCAAATACAGTATATGCTGAAAGACTTAATCTAGCGTACTCCCACAATTATAGGAGACCATAGCGTTCTGACTAATGAAGGCTAAACTTAGACAACACAAACGTTATACAATGTTAACAATAATAAAAATAGGTAAGCTTAACAAAAATTAAAAGTAGGCTTATAATTAAGAGGATACACGATAATAAATTTAAAAGCGAAAAAAAAAAACCTTTACTTAAGAAAATACTATACAATTTCGAATAACTTCCTCTTATAATTGGACAAAGACCCGAAGATATCAATGTCGTTGGTTTTAGATAAAGTATTATATTGTCTAGCGAGTCTTGGTAACGGGGCGTAATGCCTGAGGTTAGATTTCGACACTGGTATATAAAATAAACTATATACATTTTTTCTAGGTATCCGCGAAGGAATATTTATATTGAGACTACTCAGTAATTCACTACTGTCTATACTGCTGCTGCTGTTCAGGATTTTGTAAAGGAAGAGGAAGTCGAGTATTTTTCTGCGAACAGCAAGTGTTTTTAAGTTATAATGCTTTAGTCTGTCTATGTAACTGGAAATACGTTTTGCTAAACATTCATTGTAGGAATTCATTGTATTAAATTCATTGTATTAAACATGAGGGGAGAATAACTGTTTTTATTATTTTGACAACACTGCTTTCATGGGGCGAAGGTTGTATACGAACTATACATGTAAAGGATCTGAAAAGTCCACTCTTGCGTAGGTCACCATCAGCTCATTTTCTTGACTGTTGCGTCTTCTATATATTTTTTTGTATTGTTTTATACGGGCATATCCCACCACGTCGTCGTCCGTCGACGTCCCACTGCAGGATTTTAGTGATATTGCTGCGACAATTACCACACATACTTTGATTTATTAATTAAATTTAAAATACTATTCAGTCTTATTTTATGCGCGTACCTTGCTTTCTCCCTCCACCACCCAAAGGTTGACTAAAGAATGCCTCAATCCTTTGTACAATTTATGTATTGTTATCGATTTCCGGTCCAGGACGTAAAATTATTAATTAGATTAATTTCTTAAATTGTCAGGAGACTTATTATGGAGTTATTGTTAATTTATTTACAAATTACGGTACATTGTACCGTAATTAGGTAATGATTCATTTCAACAATGTTTTTTTTTTTTGCCTTCCTGTTTATTAAATATTATTCATTAATCAATTTTTTCTCTCTTTATTTCGTTAACATTCTTTTTTAAATTTTTACACATCATATATAAAAAAAAATCAAACAATATGTCGTATAAAAATATAAAAAAGTAATGACCCTTCGGTGGCGGGGCTCAAGACCCAAGCCACCGGCGGTTAGGGATCCAAAGTGAGGAATCTCCTGACTATGCGTGCCGTGTCCAACAACACCGCCTTTTGGATCTGACTCTTGACCCAACGACCAATTGAGAGCCTCTGAAGATGTTGGTCGAAGCTCTTTGGCATCAGTCCATGTGCAGAAACAACAATCGGGACAATAACTGTTGAGTCCACATCCCACATATCGGTAACCTCGTGTGCCAAATCTAAATACTTAGACAATTTGTCTTTTTCAGCTTTAACGAGGTTATCGTCATGTGGAACAGTAACATCAACGAGTATTGCCCGGCGCGTCAATCGATCGATTATCACAATATCAGGCTTATTGGCGACAATAGTGCTGTCTGTGATAATAGACCGATCCCAGTATAGCGTTGCATGACCATTTTCAAGAACTGGTTGTGGAACGTACTGGTAATATGGCATTTCAAGAGTCATAAGTCCATATCGAAGAGCAATTTGCTGATGTATGATCTTGGCTACTAGGTTATGCCTATGCAAATACTCGCCGTTAGCAAGATACGAACAGCCGGAGATAACATGCCTGATTGACTCGCCCGGACGGTGGCATGCCCGACAAATGTCGACCGTACCGTCCTTCAGGATGTATTTCCTATAGTTGTTCGTCTTAATAACTTCGTCCATAATTGCAAAGACAAAACCCTCAGTTTCCCCAAAGAGGTTACCGAAACGTAGCCAAGATACAGACGCAGGTCGGTCCACATCAGGTCCATGGAGGGCCCGATAGAACCGACCATGCAGCTCTTTGCTCTTCCATACTTCCTCGCGATCTTTCACGCTCATCACCAGTGGTTTCCGCCAGTTCTCATTCGCCAAAGAGAGTGGGGTAAGTCCTTTATCCATCTTAACTACAACCCTATGCATATCCACGTCGCTATGAAGGAAATAATCCCTAAGATTACACACCTCGCGATTATGCAAGTCCTTAGCATTAAGGATGCCTCGGCCCCCATATCTCCGCGGGATGTACAATCTCATCACTGACGATCGTGGATGATGCATACGATGTGCAGTCAGTAGAGTCCGGACCTTACGATCTAGAGCGTCCAATTCGGTCTGAGTCCACCTGAGTATGCCAAAAGAGTACATAAGCACAGGCATAACCCAACCGTTGAAGGCGCGAATCTTGTTCCCACCTGACAAAAGACTGTTGAGAACTTTTGCCAGGCGACCAAAGAAACGCTCTTTCACCGATTGTTTTACGTCTGCACTCAAAATACCCAATGCATCTGGCATACCCAGATATTTGTAAGTTTCTGTCTCGGAAAGGGATCTGAGTCTTACAGCCTCAGAGACTTGTACGCCATCAGAGACTGCAACTTCCCCCCGCTTGACATGGATAATCGCACATTTATCTACACCAAACTCCATATTGATTGAGTTGCTAAATTTTTCAGTTATTTTTAACAACTCAATCAATTCTGTTTGTTTTGATGCAAATAACTTGAGATCATCCATGTAAAGCAAGTGAGAAATAGGCTCAGTCCCCACAGTGGACTCAGACTGTCGCCCTGGAATATACTCCGCCTGATTCTTATTGCCTCGTCACAATCAGGAGAAACCATACCACCTGGATATCTAAGGACAGTGGTCCACTGCTCCATACAAGACCCAAGAAAGGTGCATAAGTTTGTATCAATTTTGTACAAACTTAACACCCTCATGAGCCAAGTATGGGGCACCGAATCAAATGCCTTTTTATAATCAATCCAGCAGCTGATAAATTCCTACGATTTTGACGAGCCTGTTGGCAAATGGTCATGTTTATGAGAAAGAGTTCTTTAGTACCACGCGACCCACTCTTGCATCCAGTTTGGCTTGGAAAAAGAATATTATTTGAGGTGAAGTGGTTTGCTATTTTAGCCCTTAGTATGGATGTAAAAAGTTTATATATGGTGGGGAGGCATGTAATAGGTCTATAATTTTTTGGGTCCGTGGTACAACCAGATTTATAGAGGAGGTGAGTAACACCGGTAGTCATAAATGTTGGAAGCGATCCTCCATCAAGCGCATCCTGGAATTGTGCTGCCAACCGAGCATGCGAACATGGAAGCCATTTCAACCAGAAATTGTGCAAACCGTCCGGACCAGGAGACTTCCAGTTTTGTGTCGGACGGATTGCAACCAGGACATCCTCTGGACTGATTGAAACAGCTTCCATAATTGGTATAGACTCACAAGCTCGCTCAACAACACCAAACCAGTCGGCTTCAGTGTGGGAGATAGATGACGACCAGATATTTGCCCAATAATTACGCATGTCATGAACACTAGGCAGCCGCCCATCTACCACACTTTGTGGAGAACGCTCCCAACATCTATACACCCT
Organism: Hyles vespertilio; assembly: GCA_009982885.2. Lineage (NCBI taxonomy): Eukaryota > Metazoa > Arthropoda > Insecta > Lepidoptera > Sphingidae > Hyles > Hyles vespertilio. The sequence goes on along the minus strand of CM042816.1, from coordinate 7,083,007 downwards.
CTTTTGGTCACTTTGGAAAGTACGATTCTGCTGGAGTCGATCCCACCGCTTTCTATAGCGACGAATGCGGTTTGCCCACGCATATACATTTTGTTTGTAATAGTCTATGCGCTCTGTGACCCAAAGCCCATAATCCCGGGGACTTATATTAGTCCCAGAGAAGGCCTGGGCCACAAAACGCATGACCCTTTGCCTATTGTTTCCGTTTCGGAAAGCAATAAGCTTGCCGATGAGAGTTCGGGCCCTGTTAATACGGTCCTCGATCCTACGCTGCTATGCCGGCACAGTCGCAACATCTCGAGTGGTAGTAATATTATTAATTGGGAATTTTACATTAGCCACCCGACATGCTGCGATGGCCGCGCAGTAAAGGATCGAATGTGTATCAACAAGGTCCCGACTGGACTCCATATAGGTAGAAACAATGGAGTCCAATGCTTCCATCAGCGCTAAGTTTCGTCTAGGCGTAGGCAAACGCGGCACGCGCGGTCTACAGGACGCTGATATGGATTTATGTTCCAAAATCGCACTCTCCAAAGTACTTCTCAAACGCTGTTGATCCTGGGGACTTACAGTGTTGTCTAGATTGTCAACCAGCTCAATGTCAGCAGCAGGAATGGATGGTGTTTCTGCAGCTCGCTGGGTGATAGGCGTGATAACATCTAGAGCAACACATGCTTCAATACGCAGCCGCTCAAGTGCTTCATCATCCAACAACTTACGTCGTTGGTAAACCGCACTTGATCCGATAGTCGCTGGGATGACACATTGACCGTTGGTTCCAGAACCTGAAACATAGACAGCATCTGAGCACGGTATCCAGTGAGGTTAGTTCCCCCCTTTGTCGCTCCAAAGTAGGCCCGCATGACATTTTCATTCATTTGATGAGTCCATCTCATGCGGCGCACTACTCCACCGGTAGCGGGGACCGTAGGCGGGACACTCAGCCCCGTGGGTCCCAAGCCCACCGCTGGAGGGGGTCGTCCTCTTCGCCGCGCAGGTCTTGGTGGCGGCGGGGACGACTGCAGCTCGCCGTGTTGGCTCGACGCGTCGTTGTCCGGCGTCACTTCGAATACGTCCGAAGCCGACGCCCACGACGCGGAGCTCGACAAGCTGGGAGATGTTCCGTTTCTTCCTGGCTTTATTATGAATCATCCTTTTGGTCTTTATTTATCATATTTAGTGAAATTCTTTGACATTGTTACACACTGTCATTCTATAATTTTTTATTATGATGAATTGTTGTTTATTTACTCTATTTCTTCGATAAAACAGTATGTAATTGTAGAAAGGAATCATTTTGGTTACTATTTAGACATAAATTGTGAATATTGTGTATATATTTGATATTAAACAAAAAATATATATATTTTTCAAATGGATGATCTTTTGGTGTTGCCAGATTAAAGTAATTATTATTACTAATTAAAATTACTAATTGTCATTCTTTTTGGTTTAAATGGCTTTAAGTGTATATAATAGCAAGTATTTAATAAATAATTAAGATGTCAACTTGTAAGCTTCCGGCAAACATTTTTATGAAATACATTTAAGTAAAATATTAGATGATTAATTGAACAAATATTCTTACATATTGTTACTTCATATTGTACGATTTATGATACTGAATTTATAATATTGTGATTATTAATATTTAAATCTCCAGTTGCTTAATTGATCTCACCCGATTACATAAAAGACGGTAACAATATGTAAGAAAGTTAGTTGTTCAATATCAGTTCGACAAGAAACAAGTGAAAGTGAGTGCCAATTGATGTAAGTACTATTTGATCAATAACTGTGTGTGTGTGTAACTGTGTAATAAAATCTGTTGGAGAATCAAAGTCGTCTCGCTGCCCGAAACCATCCTGACCTGACTGTATCACGGTGAGTGCTCTGAAGAATTGTTCAACTTGCTCCCCTCCCCTCCATTCCTAACCAGAACCACGCGTGCTGGCTTGCGAAGCCATAGCTTGACGGTCCACACCATCCCGGCGCGAACCAAACGGTTCTCAAATTCGTTTTTGTGCCGCACCGTCAGGCTGTGGAATTGTTTGCCGGCGCACGTGTTCCCTCCTTCCTACAATCCTGGGTCCTTCCGCCGTGGTGTGAACAGGCACCTTAGCAGGCCGGCATAATTGTTTCCATTGGCATGGGACTGCCGTCCGATACTCTGCCTAGGCGGCATTGGACTTTCCATCAGGTGCAATGCGGCCACTATGCCAGGCCATTGTAAAAAAAAAAACCTACACTTCACAGTATATAAAGCAGTTTATCTTAACCTTTTAGTCACGAGAGACCATTTGATAAATTCTGTTTAACCATTGACCACTCAGTTGGTTGACTGTTTTGGTGGCATGTTAATACAGTAACGAAATGTAAATAAATACATTGTCTCTATATCTATCTATAAGTAAAGCGGTCTAATTTGGGCGCTTCCAGGGACCAGCCGTTAAGAATCACTGATGAGTGGTTGACATTAAATAAAATAAAAATAAAATAATAAAATGCATGTAACAAGAACAAGCACACGTAGAGTCGTCAGACAAGGTAAGTTGAAACATGTCTGTGTTCCACCGAATATGAATAGTATATTTCAACCAGGTTGTTGCTAATTTTTTTAATTTATTTAGTATATCAAGTCCTTGCCCTATCAAAATATCAACATTTTTAACTAAATAATTTAATCAATCCTCCATATACACAAGTTGAAACTACCAGGGGGCATGACCCGAAAACTTTCGATAAACTCAAAGTAGTATAACTGAAAGTGTTTAGAAACGTCTTGAATTGTTAAAACATGAATATAATTCAAAATTAATTTCATAGAAGGGACACGATTCGGAACAAAGGCGGGGTTTACGTTGAATGAGCGCCTTTGAAGCAGTAATAGCTGATTTGAAAACACTTCTCTTGTAATCCTAGAGTTTCAAAATTGCATACGGAATTAAGGGAGGTATACAAATGTTATTTTGAAAGGTTATCGTTAATTATGTATTGCTATTGCCTTTGTTGCAATATGGAAATGTATATTTATGGGTATTGAATAGATTGTTTTGACTTTGAATTGTAAGTAAATAGCAAACTATTATGAATGTAGTGCGTGGTGGCCTGTTGGTAAGCTGTCTAGACGCGACTGCCAACATGTTCATGGTGGTCGCGGGTTCGAATCCCAGGGCACACCTCTGACTTTTCGGAGTTATGTGTGTATTGATAGTCAATCACTACGCACTAAAACGGTGAAGGAAAACATCGTGAGGAAACCTGAATACCATAGCGATTTATAAAAATTTCTATGGTATGTAAGTCCGCCAACCCGCACTAGGCCAGCGTGGTGGACTATATGGCCTAACCACTCTCAATCGTACTGTCGATTGTAGAGGAGGCCCGGGCCCTGCAGTGGGACGTATATGAGCTGATACAGATACAGATTATAAATGTAATTTGTTTCGCATGCCACTCTCTGCTAGGCACGGGGTTTCGTTTATATTGTGTTTGGGAAGGTGCGGGTATTATTAGTTCACTATCTATTAGTATTTCTGACGTAAAATGTTGACGGTTTAAAGTCACGAGTAGCAGAGAGGCTAGGAAAAGCTTAACATTTCAGTTATTAATTATAGTAGTCAATTAATTCTAGATTCCAAACAATACACATAATTATAAAAATGTGCTCTATCAAACGAACGTTGAGACCCTGATATACCATACGTTATTTGAAAAATATGCTTTTAATTAGTAGAAAAATCTTGCTGCTTCAATTATTAATAATATAGAAAAATAATACACTCATTTTCTTCAACAGTTTTCTGAGCATTCAGTTAATAAGGCACTAGAAACGTAATATCGCCTATCCGTCGACAGGCCGTATAAAATATCTTAATATATATATTTCTTGTGTGCGTGTGTATGTGACTGAACTCCTCCTAAACGACTGGACCAATTTTGATGAAATTTTTTGTGTGTGTTCGTGGAGATTCGAGAATGGTTTAGATTTACAGTTTGGTCTACTGGAAAATGTTTTTTCAATTAATTTCTTATTTATAAGGAGTTGTTGATTTTGGTTATACCATACAAAATGTTCATGGGTTTGTAACTGTCAAACATTTAATGTTCATAACGTCAATACGGTAAACTCTTCCCTCAAATTAAATAACGTATTTAAATAAAGGTTTCGAATCGACAACATATATCCACAATATTCGATTAATGGCGTATTTTAGATTTTAAAGATGTAAAATAATGACAGTAATGAAAAGTGGTTGACATTTAAATTGGTTGTCAAATATTTATGCATACGTTCAGAAATTTAATTTGTGTAAACTAAAGAGTATATTATGAAGCTAAATAAATATAGGACAATCAAATAAATAATATTCACACGTAAGAAGTTTTACTTCTTTTCAAGATAGAATGTCACTTGAAAATGAAAAATCTTTTATAAAATAACACATAAAAATAAAAACTGAACTGAACTGAATAAAATAAAAATTTTATATAATTATGGAGAATATTGCAGGGATTCTCAAATTAGGCGTTGCCTGTGTCTTGAAAAACCAGTTAAATATAATTGTTTCTACGTTAATTGTGTGTGTGTGAGTGCATTTCTACGAAAATTAATATTTCATCTCTTTATTACTAACAAGAGTAATGGCGTAATATTTTTGGAAAAACAGCATAGTGGGGGTGAAATAAGGGATGGGATATTGCATGGATAATCAAAATCGATAAAGTGTTTAGAAAGTAGAGAGAAACTGGATATAATAGAGTGGGAGGTAGGGGAGAAGACTGGGATAGCTGACACATTTGATAGGACGAAATGTAAATACACGGTATAAGACGGGATGGTCAATGAAGAGAAAAGACGGGACGTATCGGGAAGTGACTGAACAGACGGGATGGGACGGAATTGAGCAGGACAGTAGGATAGCTAATTCATGTTTAGGTATACAAGAGCTTATACGAAAAATAACATGTATTTGGTGTGGAGTAAAATAAAAAAATATCTGCATCCAGGCAAAGGTGGGTCGGGCTTTTTTGCTATGCTAAATAATTCAATATAAAATTCATCATATAATAACTAAGCCATAGCGAAGCGTGGTCGGGTCATCTATGGTATCTTTTAATTGATTTCAATGAATGTCGTCGGAGTAGTAACAGTGTTATAATATTTCCACAGCAAAATAATGATTTGAATCTGGAGAGATGGGATAGAATAGAATATAAGGTGGATAAAATGGGACATAAGAATAGGTACAGGATGGGATTGAAAATGGATAAGCAGTTTAGACAACGGCTGTCATATTGATTTTAAATAAAATATGGACTGGAATCTGTATTTGCACCCAGGCGAAGCCGGGCCGGGCCGCTAGTAACTTTATATTTTATCTTTTCATAACGAAATATAAAACTTTTGGTAAATAAAATACTCCGTTCCGGTTAAATGACGAAGCCAATTACAGTTTTCCACGAACAGAATATGAAAATATTTACACAAAAACAAACATGGCAAAATTACTTCAAGCCACGTCGAGCTTTTAAAAACAACTATAATTAAAACGTTTATTGATTTTTCGAACAAAAATTATTTGCTTAAAAATTCTCTCACAAAAAATATATACGTGATACAAATTTTTTAAAACCCAGTTTCTGTTGAGAATCATCACATCTATAATAATCGTGCACAAGAATAAGAAGAGCAAAAAAAAAAATTTTGCAGTCCAGTGCTATTTAAAAATAATATTCCGTTTCGAACACACGAGATGCCTAGTAATACTTAAATTATACATCAACATTTTATTTTATATGTCTACTAATTGAAGTAATACTCTTTTTTCATTAATTGTAGACATCGTTTATTGATTTTTTTATATACATAGTAATGAATTCCGTGGATGTCTGTAAATAAATAATTAAAACAAACATGCTTTAGTGAGGTACCGAATTGTTGTCTTCTTCGCTCAAAATGAATTCAAAAGTCGCAAGAAAGGGACAAATGTAGTAGGTTTTAATACTGTTTATGAATAAGGCTGTAAGTATATTATTTTCCAAATATGAGTTTAATACACGGAAAAAGGTTACAAAAGCAAAATTAACGTGTTGCAGGTAATTTTCTCTCAACTTGAAACAGCGAATTTATTAAATAAATGATTGAAAGACTCGTGTTGGCTCAATCTATGTATCTCATTCAAGTTCTGTTGTGACCTGCCAAATTCTCTCCAAATTCCTACGAAATATGTAGTATTAATATCTCGATGGATTCGACTTTTTTTTAGTAAAAAGCATAAACCAAACATTATAACTATCCTGTTGGCTTCACAAATGCAGAACAAATATGCACAATCACATTTGAGTTGGATAATGTTTCATAATATTTTAGATAGTATTTCAGATACGATATTAGTCTCGGAACTAGTACATCTGTGCGCTTTCCATTATCATAATTGTTGGTCTATTTGAACAAAAGGTATTTTAGATTGGACAAAGAAGATATCCGTGGTCTCTATCTACCGTTTTTGTTTGCAGGCGTGGCGATTTTGTATGTACATTTAAAAGAGACTTTATTCATGGGATATGTCGATCATTACGATACGTCAACGTTATTTTTTTTTTTTTTTTATTGCAGTGAATGGCGAGACGAGCATGCCGTTCGCCTGATGGTAAGCGATGCGACCGCTCATGAACAGAAGCAAAACCAAACAACACCTGATTTACAAAGCAATGCTTGGCATTCCACTGCGCTCGCCATCCTGAGACATAAGATGTTAAGTCTCAATATGTCCAGTAGTTACTCTGGCTACAATGAACTTCAATCCGAAACACAACAGTGCATTTAAACTGCTGTTTGACGGGAGAAATAGACATTGCGGTGGTACCCACCCAGGCAGCCTCTCACATATGAGAGACCTACCACCAGTAATATTTTTGATCTATTAAAAAGATAAATAATAAAATCCTGGGGCGCACTAGGAATACCATTATCCAGGCTGCTCTGCAAGATATACAACCGGTGCAAGCGAGTCTAGGTTGGGAGCGAGATGTGGCAACCCTGCTTAATAAACTTATAAATAATTTTGGACAAATTTGTGAGGAAATATCTTCAATTCGTGTGTTTGTGAGACCGAAAAGTCTCACGTGATCCCCACGACACAAAACTCGATCTTAGTGTGGGATTAGGACTATGTATGTGACTGTTGGGCGTTATTTTTTTTTTTTTTTTTTTATTGCATTGTATGACGAGACGAGCAAGCCGTTCGCCTGATGGTAAGCGATACGACCGCTCATGAATAGTAGCAACATTCCACTGCGCTCGCCATCCTGAGACATAAGATGTTAAGTCTCAATATGTCCAATAGTTGCTCTGGCTACAATGTCCTTCAATCCGAAACACAACAGTGCATTTAAGCAGTGTTGTTTCAGGGAGAAATAGACATTGCGGTGGTACCTACCCAGATGGCCTCTCACATATGAGAGACCTACCACCAGTATATATGTTATGGGCCAAGTGATTAATCAGGCATTATTCATAATGCCCGGGCAATATGAATAATGCCCAATAAGAGCGGGCAATGTGATTATAATCAATCAATTTATCACATTGCCCGGGCATTATGAATAATGCCAAGTGCCTATTGGGCAGAGTGATGCAAAGCGAATCAAAATCAAAACAATGAGCCGAAGTGGTAGAATTTAGAATAGGGCAGCACGAGGGGGTGGGTTGGGAGGAGTGGAGGGGGAAGGGGAGTGTCGCACCTCCCCTAGTACAACTCCCATGAAAAGGTAACGCACTATTCCTGAGAAATATTTATTATAGCAACCTAACCCTTAAAACACTTGTTGTCAATACAAATTAGCTTCTGCATCGTCTCCGGCGCTACGGGAAGTTCAGCCCCTTCGCCCTTGCGTAACAAAAGATAGGCACAGCGGGTGGGGGCTGTTCTCCCTCCGCGCCTCCGGCTTTTCATATACACTCTAGGGTACCGACCCTACTGACTTTGGCTACCGAGCCAAAAGACTACGTGAAGTCGGGGTGTTCCGAGTCGGTTTTGGGGCACAGTCGATCTAACTGATCCATAAAGTGGGTACACTAATTTTCTTCTGAAGATAATGTTTCGGACGTTAACAAACAACTAAACATAAGCAGATCAATTCAACCTTTCTAATTTATGGGTCTATCGCAGTTGCGACCACAGATGCGACAATGCGGCAGCGCGACACGTAAAAAATCACCTATTAATCACATTGCCCGATCATCATGTAGCCATATTCATAATGCCCGGGCAATGTGATAAATAGGTGAGTTTAGATTGTAATTAATCACTTGGCCAGATATGGCTCGGCAATATTCATATTGCCCGGGCATTATGAATACTGCTCGCATTAATCACTTGGCCCATAACATATATTTATCAAATATACACTAGATAATAAGAAACGGCCTAAAAAACGGCAAGAGAAAAAGAGCACAAATGAGCGCGTGCTTTTATTTGATTTTAGTATGGTCCAAACCATAATAAATCTTAATTTAAAGGAATAAGACCGAGTGTGGCATCGCGCCCTTCTGGCGAAGCTACCTGCGTATGGAATTCCTGAGGGGCTCTGCAAATGGATCGCCAGCTTTTTGGATGGTCGGAGCATAAGAGTCGTAGTGGACGGCTGTTGCTCCGAGACCAAGACCATTAATGCTGGTGTTCCACAAGGATCGGTGCTATCGCCGACACTCTTTATCCTGCATATCAATGACATGTTGTCCATTGATAGCATGCATTGTTATGCAGATGACAGTACGAGTGACGCGCGGTACATCGGCCAACGGAGCCACTCTCGGGATTCCATTATGGAAAGACGGAGTCAACTTGTGTCTGAAGTCGAGAGCTCTCTGGGGCGGGCCTCCGAATGGGGTGAATTGAACCTAGTTCAATTTAACCCTTCGAAGACACAAGTTTGCGTGTTCACTGCGAAGAAGGACCCCTTTGTCATGGCGCCGCAATTCCAAGGAGTTACTCTCCAAGGATCCGAGAGTATTGGAATCCTTGGCGTCGAAATATCAAGCAAGATCGAGTTTAGGAGTCATTTGGAGGACAAAGCCAAACTGGCGAGCAAGAAGTTGGGAATCCTGAACAGAGCCAAGCGGTACTTTACGTCGGGTCATAGATTGACGCTTTACAAAGCGCAAATCCGGCCCCACGTGGAGTACTGCTCCCACCTCTGGGCAGGTGCCCCAAAATACCAGCTCGACCCACTTGACTCCTTGCAGCGACGAGCTTGTCGAATAGTCAATGATCCCGATCTCACGGACAAATTGGAACCGTTAGGACTGCGGAGAGACTTCGGATCTCTCTGTGTGTTCTATCGTTTGTTCCATGGGGAGTGCTCCGAGGAGTTGTTTGAGTTGGTACCACCGTCGCCTATGTACCATCGCACCACACGTTTCCGCAGTAGAGTTCATTCCTACCACCTGGACGCGTACCGTTCCCGGACGGTACGTTTCCAGCGTTCTTTTCTACCACGTACGTGCAAGCTCTGGAATGAACTCCCTGCATCGGTGTTTCCTCAGCGCTATGACCTGTCCTTCTTCAAACGAGGTTTAAGGAGAGTACTTTCCTCGAGGTAGGCAGCGACTTTGTTGTGCTGGTCCCCTGGCACTACGGAGGTCCATGAGCAGCGGTAGCCGCTTACCATCAGGCGGGCCGCTAGCTCGTCTGCCTACAAGGCAATAAAAAAAAAAAAAAAAAAATAAGATTTATTGTTACCTGAAGTTGATTAAAATTTAAATTGTTTTGCTAATCTCGTAGTTCGAAATTCAAATGTACACATATAAGTGTAAGCAGCCTCGGTCGGTTTGATCGAAGGGAAATAAAGAAAATAATAAGTACTTACGGTGGCCCTGGAAGTGCCGCTATCGAGGCTGCTCTGCGAGGATATAGAAGGGGTGCGAGCGAGTCTTGCGTGGGGCAGGGAGGTGGCAACCCTGCCCTCTACGCTTAGCGGCTGCACGCGACACTGCTCTTTAGGTATCAGCATTTCCTGTTCAAAAGAAAAAATAAATAAATAAATAAGGCATTATATAAAGATCCTTATACTTGGGATTATTACTTTTCGTTCTTAAAAGCATATTTTATTTTGTTGAAGCTTGTTTTGATCTTTAAGATTTATTAAAAAATCAGTCAGTGATCTGTGTTTTGTAGTTTTAATGCTTTTGTGGAATTAAGTGGTGTGGTACCTTATGGTACCGCTGAATTAACAAGAGATACAAAATATACATTCTTAATTATAAAAACTGTAGTTTGATTATTGAAACACTACGCTAAAATAAAACTTGCCCATATACAGGACGGGAAGTAATTACATTTAGAGGAAAAAAATCTCGGGCATCCAGTTTAAATATTTTTGATGAGCGAATGCTGAGTACGAATATTTTTTACAGTAAAAAGACGGAATACCTACAAGCGGGACTTAAATACATTCGACAATAAAATATAATTTTAAATGCAAAAAATGTACACCTGCTACCCACCGACATCGGTTTATCTGTTTGCACAACTTTCTTAAGTATTCTTACGAACAGTTTTAAGTTTGTATAATAAATAAAGAAAACTGTTCAACATTTTTTTATTTGCTATGAACCTGATGGTACCTGATGGTAAGCGATACGACCGCCCATGGTAAGTGGCAAAACCAAACAACACCTTGAATTACAAAGCAATGCTTGGAATTCCACTGCGCTCGCCATCCTGCCACATAAGATATATGTCCAGTAGTTACTTTGGTTGCAAAGTCCTTCACACCGAAACACATAAGTACATTTACACTGCTGTTTGGCGGGAGAAATAGACGTTACGGTGGTACCTACCCAGGTACCCCTCTCACATATAAGAGACCTTCCAATAGTAAAAACCATAAATAACATTTCTTAAATGTAATTTTATAAAGGCTAGGTAAGCGGGAGGGTGGTGTCAATCAATATTCACTCGGGTTCCGGGTAAAGAACGTAAAGAGATTATGAATAGTGAGTTCCTGGAAACATTCCACCCGAAATTATTTGGGTCAGTGTTTGTTCCCTCAGGCAAAGCGGATTTGACTCAGCTCCGTTTAATATCAGACAATTTCTGAACTTGAAATATGCGAATGATTGAATTGTTATTTAGATATTTGTGCTTTTACCATTTGAAAATGGAATAGCATTTTCAGGATCAAAGATTGAGGTAAAATAATATATATATGTGATATATACTAATCATATAGACTAAGCAAGTATCTGGTCAAATGTACATCTATAAGATTGTTCGGACGTATGCAACATTGAAAAAAGTTGTCTTTTTGACTTATTTTCTTGTAGCTAAGTTTTTTTTTCCTAGTCCCTAATTTATAATTACGACATGGGTGTTAAAGGGTCTACGGACGACTTAACAAAGTTTGAAGGAAATCTCTGAATATTATTAACTTACCACAGGTTACTGTCTATTATAAACATCCCATAATATACCTGTCAATTTACGTATCTATTTGTATTAGTCTAGAGTCTAGACGTTATGTTATTCTACTAAGCATGCATGGTTCTCCAAAATGTAAGACGGGTTTGGTTATTCCCTCCTTAATTCAATCCCGTCAGGCCAATATGGTTAGCTAAACTAATTAACCAATCCAGTATGAAAATCAAGTCACAAGCGCAGAGATAATAAATCAATTACCATAATCCATTTTAAATGAATAATATAATAATTGTTGGAACATAATTAACAAGTGACGTAACAGCTTCCGCAACCTGTCTCGATAGAAAGTAGGTGACCTAAATAAACATTCGCTGGTATACTTGTATTTACTAGGAATTTGTTGTCAATTTGTGTGTCTGAGGCCTGGGACGGTAGTACTTGTTTGCCGCTATTTTGTCAAGTAGATACAGTTTTCTTGGTCATTCTCGGGGGTCTCAAGTCACTGTTCTATTAGATATGATTGTTTCTGTAGGGTTTATAATAAAAATAAGTTTATTGATATAATAATAAGAAGTTTATTGCGAAGCAGATACCAATGTAGCACCTATGTATTTATCTATGTACCACAATAAAACATTTTGAATTTTAATTTGAATTGAAAAAAATTAGATTAAGTTTAAAGTTGAAATAAAACTATTATTTACGGATTTTATCGCGAATTTAGTTTATTTTTTTACATTTTTAACTCACGGGCGGACTAGTCCGCCCCCTGACCACGAAAGCTGTAAAGTGATCGAAACGTCGGGAAGTAAAAAATGAAAAAAATTAAACTAAATTCGCGATAAAATCCGTAAATAATAGTTTTATTTCAATGTGTAACATTCGCGTAAATCTAAGAAACCATTAAGTTTAAAGTGTTACATAATTACCGAAAAAACATTATTAGCATGTATGTATGTAAGTAACAGACCCCAATTGAGGAATACAACTGTTTCAATTTAGTCAATCTTATCTATACCATTATTATAAAGAGGAAAGATTAAATTGTTTGTTTGCATTGAATAGGCTCTAAAACTATAAAACCGATTAAAAATATTTCCAATTATAATATCCAATTCGACTTGTAATTTTTTTTTTTGATCCAAATATTGGTTATTAACATCAAGTACTGTTGTGTGTGGTTTGTGGCAAAATAAGTATAAACCATGAAATGTCATTTCAGTGGGGCATAAAATAACATTAAGTATATATAAAATATCAAAACAAGGTGTAACCTACATTAAAGTGCAAAAGTTATGTGCAAGGTTTATGAGCTCTTCAATGCTGGTAGAATATCTTCCAAGAATCCTGCTTCGTATTCTTTATACGTATTTCATGTCTTTATTAAAATGTTAACGGCGAGATAAAATTTTCAATATCCGGCTATGTGTCGGTAAACCGTTCAGAAGCTACCTATGTGATGCTTTATGTAGGAAATTAGAAAAATTGCGAGCTGTCGGCGCGGATTTATTCAATTTACAAAGGATTAAATATTTTAGCTCGTATTAAAATGATACCTCTAGGTTCTCTATAAAACACGATTATTATTAATACAATTTTTTTAATCTATTGTGGAAAGATCTTAAAAGTTTATTGTCAAAACTAGGTGCTTATTACTACGTGTTCTACAATGTGAGCGTCGTCGTGTGGATTCACAATATTATTTTAAAAATATGTTACTTAAATTTCATATTAAAACAATTTTTAGTGGCACTCAAATAAACTTTAGTACACCTGATGTTTAATGCAATCCAAATTGAGACAATCGCGTCAATGTAGGTAAATGAAATAAATTTAGATTAATGATCAATACGAGTAGATAGTTCATATGATATTGAAAGAGTAAACTGGAGTCGAATGTAGAATAAAATATTGTTATCTTGGTTAATATGCGTGCAAGACGTAATATGTCTAAACGACGAAGTTGCAAATGGGATGGTAAAGACAAATTTCACAACCGTAAATTCCTTTGAATTTATTGCCGGAAGCAAAGTTCTACTAATGAAGTTAGAGAGATAAGTATGTATGTATGTATCAGCCCATATACGTCTCACTGCAGGGCACGGGCCTACTCTACAATCGAGAATGCGATTGAGAGTGATTAGGCCATATAGTCCACCACGCTGGCCTAGTGCGAGTTGGCGGACTTACCATAGAAATTTTTATAAATCGCTACGGTATGCAGGTTTCCTCACGGTGAAGGAAAACATCGTGAGAGAGATAAGTATAATCAACCATATTAATCTGTTTGATGACGTCGTTTGTAAAATTTTATTGAGGCATTTGCCAGTAGTAGTTTTAATGTATTTTCTTTACGATTTATTTCAGTCCTGATACGTAGGGGTGATTCTTAGTACTCCTGAGAGGGTCATAAAAGATGATGGCAGCATTTCATACGGCCATTTAGGTTTAGCAATAAGCTCGTATTAGTTAGCTACGTACATTTAATGGAACCGATAATACGGGAAATGAGACTCCCGTCATAGTGACATAGGAACACAAAGATTTTAATGAATACAAACTATTTAATAGGCAGGGGACCCATTAAAGAATCAGTATTAGGGAATAAATATTATACTTTTATAAAACTGCCAGTGGTAATATGTGTTCAGTTCCAGAAAATTAAACACATTTTCGACGCATCAAAACCAATATAAAACGGCAACCTTGCACCTTCTGAAATCATATCAAAGAGGTTATAAAAAAGAAAAGGACGTACGCTGGGGCTTCCACGAGACTTGTCATCTCCGAAGCTGTCGGTGGAGTTGTGGCTCTGGCCACTGCTGGCGCTGGAGGTTCTTTCCCTGGCAGCTCTTGCCCAGGACTCCAACCGCTTCTGCGCCGCCCACACACCAGGTGGCCCCAACCCACTCATACTTCTTACAGCTTACACATCACTTATTATATCACTTCAAACACTTTAGTCTTTTGTTTCGTAATCTATTTCGTTGTAATCTAACAGGGGGATCTATTACTGATTTGGTTTAATATCTTTTCTAGGTAGTAAAGGTTGAAATTCTGCTGAACATTGAACAGCGTTAGTTAATATTAGCTTCAAACAGAATATTCTATGTAATCTCACTTGATGTTTTGTCTGTGTGAAATCTCATAGATTATTAACCTAACTCTGAGAAACCTTGAAGACTTTATCGCGATGAAATGAGAATAAAAACTTTGTATTAAAATATGGACATGAATATTTTCAAATTCTGTTTATAAAAAAACCTCTACGAGGGCTGCTATTTGTTTTCTCACACTAAAAAATAATTAGGCGCTTAAAATGGCAAAAACAATACGTTTGGGCGCCAAAAGAAGCTAATAATCTTATAAGATAAAAATTAGAAATGATTAAGTATTTCTTTACCCCCTACTATACAAACAAATAAGCTAGTTTACTCTATTTCTAGAATATATAGTAAATATATTCATCAATTTATCCCTTTGACGAGACGGCTTGCCGCCGGCACGGGCGGGCGACGCGGTGTCGGGGTCGCAGACGGAGAATGCCCTGCGTGGGCGCTACTACGCAAGTACTACAAGGACAGGTGTGTATTTATGAAAAAATAAATAATTACGACTGACTCGGTGGCGTATTTGTACTCAGTAGGTTACAAAGCCGAGGTCTCCGATTCAAATCCCGGGTCGGGCAAAGTGATATTGGATTTTTCTAAAAATTTTTAATATTTATGACCTGGAGTCAGAAATTTGTGATGGGCTCGCCCCCTATCACATCACAGGACAAAAGAAACAAGGCGAAATGTAGGTGTCCTGGCACTTCTGACTTCCCCTTCTGGGAAGAAGGCGTGAGTTTACGTATGTATGTTTTAGTTACGATTACGTAAACACGTTTTATGGTAATACCAAAAGATACTTTTTGCGTTTTAAACAAACAAAAACTCATAATTGTGATAAGCGTAATAAAAATTTAGTAAGTAAGTAGTCACTTTAGCCAAGTTAAAGCCAAGCCAAGCCATGAAAACAAATAAGAAGCCGTAATGTTGTTTTGGAATAAATAATAGTTCTGATATTAAGTTGTTACCTATATCATGTATGTATATGAAACATATTCAAATTAAATATATTGTTCAGAACATTTAGAATAAATGACTTATAACCTTTTTATTAATTTCATTTAATATTCTTTAATTAAATAAATAATGATGTAATTAAAAAACAAAGACGTTAGTTAGGGTCGCAGTCAGCTGACGCGTTGCGTGGGCGCCGACCCCGCTACTACAAGCTTTACTACGGCTACGGCAAGTGGGTGTTTGTTTACCTCACACAAACGAGCTCTAATGACATATCGCTTTCCGATAGATCCAAATATAATTTATGCCCTAGTTTGTACGCCGTATGCAAATACAAAACACATTTATCATGCACCACAATTTTTCTTTCCTTGGTTGCTGAACACGTGCTGACCAATATAAGTAAAAGTATTAAGTATATAGGAAATGCAAATATCAATACAGTTAATGTCTTCCAATAAACGTAATGCAATGAAGTCGTAAAAACTAATATGGAGACCGCTTTTATCGATATCACATTATTATATGTAATGTATGAGCTCAGAATCGAATTAGTTACATGTCGAGCGCCAATAAACCACGCAATGAATTGACGTATAACAGATTACGTACGTACGTACAAAGTCAATATAAATATATATAATAATATTATTTCGAAGCTACGTGAAAATGAAACTACAAAAGCGTAATAAAATTGTGAAAGCGCACATTAAAAGTGAATCACTTTCGCAAAAAGAACACAAGATGTGTTCACAGGAGCATCATAAATCCAATTATTCTCTGACAGCATTTTAATTACACGGAGAATTTAATACGAACTTTGGAATAATACGTCCTTTGTAGTCCACATCAGAGAAAAAGCGAGTGAAAGCTAAATACATTCGTGTGCCGTCAAAAAGACTCGGAGGTTCACATAAGTATTAATGCGGGATCTATATTCGGATGGAATATACTAAATATGATTTTAGCGTTAGGATAATGTACACAGTTACGTGCCAAACCGTCCCCAGGGGTGATGCTACCTCGGCGAGATTGCGCATTTATTTAAATTTTCAACTCTCCCGCAAAGCTATGATTATCGTATGACGGGTCGTATGAGACAAGCCAGTTCGATAGGCGACTAAAACTTTTCTGATTATAAACCTGATTAAACGTCCACCTTAACTTTAAAGGTTGTACGAACGTTTCTTTGTTATAATTTGATACTTATTTTCCCTATTATAAAAATTTGTGTGTTATGTGAAACAAATTACTGAATAGAAAACACTAATTAACTCACTAAAATTAACATAAATAAATTATGAATTATCTAACAACGCCACAAAAACATACAAAACTATTACAAACGCAATAAAAACTAATAACACATGACACTCGTTTTACTTAATATGTACTTATCGCACTATAGAGAGAGCGGAAGAGACCACAGAATACAATTTTACAAACACGTATGACTAATTAAGGGGTGTGATATAGGTTGGCGCTACCACGGATCACTGTTCGAGGGCGGTCGGCGCGGCTGAGAGCTCGCGCACACTGCCGCCGCCCGGGGCCCGGTGTTGCTTGTTCTCCTAGCTGCCTTACCCCACGTCTCCGAGGCGGTAGTCGGCACTCGCGTCAGATAAATAGTTTCAAATTTACCCACCCGTGTAATCGTCGCTCTCAGGTCACCGCTAATACACAGAATAGATTTGTCGTAATTGCGTGTCATTAACTATACAGGTGAATGTCTAGGATTATGTTTTATGTGCCCTAGAAAAGGGGAATAGGGATGAGAGAGGAAACTATATTTTCATGTTTTAGGTTACTTCCTTAAGTCTTAGTAGCTGTACAATGCAAATACTACATCCTGAAAGAATGAAATTGGTTGAATATGACATTAAAAGTTATGCTTTTGCATTGCCCACTTACATAATACAACACACACACTTACATAATACACACAGTTAGATTTACTTAATATGTCAATTCGTTATTGCTCTTTTGAATCCATAACACAAAGACACAATAACAATATTGTTTACTTTTTATCAAGGAAATTCACTGCTCTAGCTCAACTCAACAACGTATATAAACGCCATATATATTTTTTTGTTTATCCGTACTCCCAGTTTTCGGGGAGTTTGTGTTAAGTGGTAACCCAGAGGGCGGCGGCGCGTTTTGGAAACATCACTTTCTCTAGGCGTGAGCAACAGGTACAGAGGTTCATAAGGACGTCTTGGGAACAACACGCAACAGTGCTTTTTAAAGGACAGCCTTAATTATTTAAGGGTCAAATCCTTTTCAATAGTTTTGGTCCAAACTGTTTCACAGCCTAGGACTGTGAAGGTTGTATTTAAACGGCTTATCCCAGAGGGAATAAATTATATAAATTTAAATTTTCATAGAATTCCTATATCATTCCTTATGAGATTTAAAATTGGTCCTTTGTGTAATAAAATATCTGGATTATGTTGCAATTATTTATCTGGAGTATTATTTAGCCACAAAATATGTATCTAATTCGATCCAGAGATCACAGCTTTGTAATCATACCGATGTATAACTGCGCTACTTTCCTTCTACCATAAACAATAATTCAAAACTTACCTCTCTCGCACAAAACCCACAATCATTTACAGTCACAATAATAAAAGCTGAGTTAATGCAAGGGCAAACAAGATATTCGGGGCCGGAGGCCCGTCATGTACTGTGTCAAGGGGCGGAAGCCGCTGTTTCCGTACTTCCGTCAATTCACACAGGACGGCGTAAGCGATAAATTATAAATGACTGATCGATTGGTTGGAGACAAACAGTTTCAGATGAGAATACGGTGCCGATCGTAATTGAAAAGTATGCTTTTAGCAAGTTTTCGTTTTTCTAATTTGTTTTCGAGGTTATGTTACTGTTGGATTATTTGAGAAGTTTGGAAGTTAGTTGATATATTTCATAGTTTTGGAACTATTTCCTTGGGACAAAGGGACGGTTAAGTTAAGGGATAGACGAAATCTCTTGCCGACGAAACACCTATTCGGTGATCCTCGAAACTAATATCTTTCTGGGTGACCTTGAAACATTTTTAAGAACTAGTACAGGAGGTTATGGTATCAACCAAAGCGTAATATATATTTCCATAAAATTTAAAAGGTACCAAATTAAAATTCAGTAGAAATTTTGCACCACAATACGACTATTATTTCCCGTAATATTATTACCCACATTTCTGTTAAAGGCAAACCACAAAATATTTAATTTGTCGAAACGTAATGAATTTATAATCCAGAATATTGTTTTCCTACGAATTGAAACGCAATACGTATCGTAATTATGAACGTTTCGCATATCACGATACTGCGTCAATATGGTAAATTCGTAGCAGCGATTGCTAATATTGTTTACGAATTCGGAGAATGCTCATTGACATCAAATGGCAGGCTTATTGTGCGTGTATTGTGAGCCCGTAGCTTTTATGAAATGCGTCATATCATTCACTACTTTTGATATAAATTAGAATATTGAGACCTAGACTGCGGTCGAAGACTTGACTGTTATTGTTAAGAATGAAAGCTCCATTGCATTTTATTTTAAAACCGATCTTTATTAATATTGGAACACATGTGAAATAATGTAGATATAGGTATATTTACAAAATGTTCATTTTATAACATCTACTACAGGAAAATATTGAAATAATAAGAATAAATTAAGTTTTCGTGTTTTATAAAAACTGTTGCGATAAATAATTTTCATCCACTAGAAAATTGACAACACTGCATTTAAAGCCGAATCAGAAAAAAGCTAATTCATTTAACCACACAAAACCGTAAAATAACGTCTTATATTGGTTCAATTTGAAGCCCGGTCAAGTATTAAATATGCCAAAACCGAGGCATGCATGTTAATTACCACGAGTGCTGGTCACACAACACCTACGGCGATATCCGACACATCGATTGTGTTGCCAACTTTCAAACATTATACAGTATTCATACCCAACAGCTATTTGCACAAGAAATGAGCTAATATAGTTTATTCAAAAGGTTTTCTTTTCATTTCGGTATTTTTAACCCTTTGAGGAATAAAAAAGTTGATAAGGTTGGGTAAAATTATTGTTATTTTATGGGAATTGGTTTGAAGTATTTTTTTTATGCTAAGATTTTATAACAATTTTAATATGTTAAGTTGAATAGTGAATAATTAATTTCGAAATTAAATTGTTATTTTCGTCTTGCTAAAAGGCATTCTCAGGTTTCCCTAGCTTAAATCCTCTTAGAAAATATCAGTTTTGTTAAAAAACAACTGACTCCATTTTAAAATTTTGCTGCACAAGATACAACATGCAAATTATACTCGTATTTAAAAAAAACGACGCCAAAGTGCACACATTGCCGTCGTCGATTTTATTTTGCTCTCGTGCAAATGGCTTTTGAAATAAAGACGAATGAAATACTCTCATAATGTTTTCGTATATCCAACATTCCGTGTAAGTTATCATTTCGGTGAGTGAAAAGTTTGGTGAATGGAAAGTTAAGCGTGATCAATTATTTGTGTATTTAGCTTTGATCGCTCATATTTCCATTCGTAGTTAGTTGGCTTGATCGATTTTGTTTTTTACATAAGCCTATATTTATTCGTCTCACAGGTAGGACTGTCGACCTATCGTTAAATACTTAAATGATTTTAGGAGATGTTACAACCAATTCCATCCAGTTCTGCTAGTTAAAAAGATTTTATTTCGACTTTAGGTGGTTTAACTATCATTCAACAGCTTGTATTACTTCAAGTGGATAATTCAGGTTTAGATAGATATGTATTAAAGCCTATAACTATGATTGCTAATGCTAAGACCCGGAGAGACCTTGAATTTTTGGCGCCCAACGTGGTGGCTTCACAAAAAATCGAACCTACGTCACTTTGTTATCATAAAAAGGAGTTACCAAATTATAGTTCCCATATCCAGATTAAAGTTAGATGTGAATATTTGTCACTAGTAGAACAAGGCGGCCGTGGTATCGGCGGGGCGTGGTCGCGATAAAACTGTTGAAAACAAGCTTCATGTTCGCAGTAATTAAGTTTTTCTAAAAATATAAAATTGTGTGTGAAGCCTGAATACTTGTTGTCAACAAATTTTTAATTATGTTGTATTATTGGAAAAATCTAGAGAACAAAGCTTCTATTAGCAATGAAGTTATATTTTTCATATTACGGATGCTACTTTTGTCACAGGATTTTATCACATATACTTACTAACTAAGCTATACGTAATGGGTAGTAGACTAACAAATTAAATTCAGGCTTTAGTTTTCATACCTATATAAATAGAAAATGTAACAGCTATGTAGTCCAAATATCCTCTTAACAATTAATTAAAGATATATCGTATTATGCTTTATTTTTTCACTGGCAAACCTAATTAAAGCACGCGTCGATATACTCGTAGGATGATTCAAAAATGTTAACTTGCCTTGATAGACGTCATAAATTGTTAAACCATGTACAAGTGGGCAAATATTAATAAATACATAATTATTAATATTTGAAAACAAACAGAAATAACACATGTACATAGATAACAGAAAGAAGTGTTACAGAATCAAT
This sequence comes from Hyles vespertilio, assembly GCA_009982885.2. Lineage (NCBI taxonomy): Eukaryota > Metazoa > Arthropoda > Insecta > Lepidoptera > Sphingidae > Hyles > Hyles vespertilio. Next base: position 7,061,934 of record CM042816.1, on the reverse strand, counting down.
CAAAATACAAATCGATCAAAAAAAATGTTGTTTCTTACTTAACCCCCGATATATTTTTGTATTATACTGCGACCGAAAACCAAGCCAGTTGATAATTTTAATGACTTCAGACAAAATGCCACAAAAAAATTGTATTTTTTTCATATAATCGTATAGGGGTGGTAAATATATAGTTTAACCTAAAATAATAATGACACTCTTTTATTTATAAAGACTATGGTAGGAAAGGGTTTAAATTATTATGTCAGCAAAACTATGGATACACGGCGCAAAGCCGATATTATTTAAAATACCTTAAAAAGTTGTCACGTTTGTTTGCGAATTTTTTAGTTGCACTATCCTTCAAACTACCACGTGGCATGTTTTCGATCGCAGTCCAGATATATCCTGTATTTGAAGCCTAATTCACTACATTACTTCCTACTACCTCTATTGTTTTAAGTTCTGGGTCACAATAATCTTTGATGGAACCTGAGTACGCTCCGGTTTCGTCGCAGATGTTGATGATAAATGATTCTATCACCGCCCTGGATACGTCAAGAATTGCATTCTAATGACCTTAATATAGCGCTCTGTGTTAATGGGGTTGTAGCTGTGTATTTCATTTATATATGACAGCCTCCGTGGCGCAGTCGGTTAGACGCCGCCTGTGAAAAGAATGGCCGCGGCTTCGATCCCCGCACCGAGAGAAATGTTTGTGCGGCCCACAAATATTTATCTCGGGTCTCGGTGTTTATGAGGCCGAAAAGTCTCCCGTAGTTCCAGATACCCACGACACTTCCTGATACACACGATCTTAGTGTGGGGTCAGGACTATATATGTGACTGTTGGGTGTTATTTATTAATATATGTACATAGTTACTGATTTATAAAGCTGAAGAGTTTGTTGGTTCGTTACCTCTAATGTCAGGAACTACTGGTTTGAATAGAAACAATCTTTGTTATGTTGGTTAGGTAATTTATCAAGGAATCATTACGCTACGACCTATAGGAGGGAAGCGGAACTGAAAAATCTAGCGATATTCATTTTTCGTAATCCGATTGGACGATATTCTAAATCGATAGTCGGAATTGAACATTTTGGCCGCCATTTTGAAAAAAATATCAGCACCCGAGCGGAGCCGGCCCGTACTACCGTACGAATATGTAGACCGAAAAGTATGCATGAATATTTGAGGTAAGAATGCTTGTTAAATTATAATGTAAAATATTTTCTTTCGCAAAAGCTAATGTAATTTAATTGTGACATCTAACAACAGATCCATTTCGGTTACACTTGGAAATTGGTTAAGTAGGTATTTAAAATATATTTTTTTTAATTTAAATTGTCTTTTCGGAGTCATGTGTGTATTGATAGTCAATCACCACGCACTAAAACGGTGAAGGAAAACATCGTGAGGAAACCTGCATACCATAGCGATTTTTAAAAAATTTCTATGGTATGTAAGTCCGCCAACCCGCACTAGGCCAGCGTGGTGGACTATATGGCCTAACCACTCTTAATCGTACTGTCGATTGTAGAGGAGGCCCGTGCCCTGCAGTGGGACGTATATGGGCTGATACAGATACAGAAATTGTCTTTTTAAATTATGAATTGTTTGTCAATCATGCACCATACGTGTTAATTTACTAATTTAATCAATTTACGCACTCGTTACAAACGTGTTTTCCTTCACCGATTTAGTGCATGGTGATTATCGATCAACCCATATGACTCCGTAAATCAGAGGTGTGCCCTAGGATTTGAACCCGCGACCACCGTGAACATGTTAACAGCCGCGTCTGGTTCGTTAACAAGAGGCGACTACGCGTTTAAAAAATAAATGGCAAAGAGATAATTAAAAAAAACACGTTGGTTAGCTTTCCTTCACAAACCACAGCGCGTGGTCTTGCACCGCCTGTGCTAAATGATTGGGGCCTCTGCCCGTCTTTATGTCCATACCTACGAAACATTTAATTCGTGTTTATGTTTTTAAAACATAATGTAAAATCCCGAAGAGGTTCTTGTAATTCCGGTTTTATACTATAATATTTATAAACCTACAATGTTTTTTGTATGTAGTGTAGAAATTCTTAGATTAATTATTTATCCAACCATTTTTGTTTTAAAAGCCACGCGGTGAGAGTTTCTCGTAAGCCATTATTGCATGACATAATCGCCATAACATTATCGTGTTTGACAAATGTGTAGACGATGCAACTATTATATATTTTTTTTTGGTTTCAATGAATAGCATGCTATTCCCTGATGGTAAGTGATAAAGTGCGTGGTGGCCTGTTGGTAAACGGACTAGACGCGGCTGCCAACATGTTCAGGGTGGTCGCGGGTTCGAATCCCAGGGCACACCTCTGACTTTCCGGAGTCATGTGTGTATTGATAGTCAATCACGACGCACTAAAACGGTGAAGGAAAACATCGTGAGGAAACCTGCATACCATAGCGATTCATAAGAATTTCTATGGTATGTAAGTCCGCCAACCCGCACTAGGCCAGCGTGGTCGACTATATGGCCTAACCACTCTCAATCGTACTGTCGATTGTAGAGTAGGCCCGCGCCCTGCAGTGGGACGTATATGGTCTGATACAGAAGTGATACCACAGCTCATTACAAAGCAATGCTTGGCATTCTATTGCGCTTATATTGCGGTCCATTGGTATTCCATTCCATCCTGATACATAAAATATTAAGCCTCGATGTGTATAGTTTTTACTCTGGCTACAATGTCTTTCTATCCGAAACATAACAGTGCATTTACACTGCTGTGTGGGGGAGAAAATAGATATTGCGGTGGTATTTACACAGGCGGCCTCTCACATATGAGAGACCTACCAGTGAAATATTCTTACGGTAATCGGTACGATAACCGGCTTAAATCTAGATATCTTAAAAGTATAGGCTTATGAATATAAGAACTGAGTCTATTTTAAGTGCATTCCAATCAAATCTTGACAAACAAATATGATTACTTTTTCAAACCACGTTAACCATATGCAGCAACACATTTGATCCAGAATGCTTGTTTCAGTACCGCGAAATTTAATCAACGCGTAGTCAGTATGTAATTATTTATTCTAACACTGATACATACTGAGTATAGTATTTGACGCTATTGATGTAGCTTCGTGGAAACCCGACGTAAGCGCAAACTGATTAAGCACTGCATTGTACGGCATCAGTAGACATGTCTCGAATAATTGAATATCCCTGCTACATCTTTCATCTGCTTTAATATATACAATCTTGGATACAGCTATTTCGTGTTTGGCTTCTATGTAATTATTTTCTCCGGACATCATATTAAGTCAAAAGGAAAAAAGTGTAGTTGTTTGTATTCATTTCGTAGTAATTTGGTATGTCGCAAAAACTTGATTTGTCCTATAAAAAGACTTACCCACAAAAATGTCTACAGCAAATCTGCTTATATGCGAACTGCAATTTTTAACTTGCCTTATTTATTTTTATTCTAGTAATTTTCATTCATGTTACCTTTGTAAATATAACTTATTATATTATATTAAGAACATTTATAGAAGCATTATTTAATATAAAATTAACCGCTAATCCTATAAAATCTTGTCCACTAATTAATTAGTTAGGTACTGGGTAATTAATTAGCTAGGCATACAAGAGCCTTAACTCTCTGGACAACGCGTATAACCTATTGAATAGACAATGCCTTACCTCATGCGGTATTAATGACAATAATACAGTGCAACAATGCGCTGAAACTGTTTCCACATAATTACTTCAATAATTAACTGTCATCGGGCAACGGAGCCGCCTTTGGCTTTGGAATTTCAAATGGACTTATCCAATTTTCCGAATGTGTTTGATTACATTTCTCTGTATAGGGTTTAATGGGCATATTATATCGTTCTTGATTAGTAGCGAGGCGAGGCTTAGTCCAGATGTAGTTAATCTTTCCGGTTGAATATAGCCTACCTCAATCTTAGGTCTATAAACTATAGTGATGTATATATATATATATATATATGTCCTTAGTTTCTCACATCAAATAAGGTTAAGCAATTAATAAACTTGGAACATTAAATATTACTTGAATAAGCTATGTTGATAATGAGGCAAAAATATGAATAGCAAAAATGCAAAAGTAAAATCAAATATTAAACAAACTTATATCGTTTGGAGCAACTGAAAATACGTTCGAGATACCTGAATACAAAATGACCAGACTAATACACCGGTACACATTTCACTTTCATTCGTTGTAATATTAAAAATACTAGCTGGCTCGCTTTAAAGGTCGAGAGATCTTCCACACAGAGAGCCCTCGGCAACCCATAATGTATCCTTGAATATTCAACGCCGCGTCCAATCTACACCAGGTTTTATTTTTAACTGGATAAATTGAACTTTTTTCGGGACGCACTATTTTTTATGGCTTATTTTTAGACTCAATTTTAGTACAAACGAGTAAAAAGGAAAAGTACCAGTTGCAAAAATTGATATTAATTTATTTCTTATGTATATTTAATTTATGTTAAATAGTGAAGCTCTAGTTGAAGGATCTGTCCAAGGTAGGTATATTCGGAAACAACTTCGAGCTGGTGGCCACATACAGCGAAAGGTCTTGGATCAAGGTGGTGGTTGATCATAACCTTGGTTTTATCCAAGTTCATTTGAAGACCCATTCGCTGTGAGGATGAAGCCAGGCCGTCCAGCGTCTGTTGCAGCTCCTCCAGCGATTCCGCCATTAAGACTATATCTGCGAAACGTAGGTGCGAGATGTGCTCGCCGTTTATGTTGATGCCCATACCGTTCCAGTCCAGCGTCTTGAACATATCCTCCAGTGCGCTTGTGAACAGTTCCGGGAAATAACATCCCCCTGTCTCACCCCTCTGCGCAACTGGATGGCCTTAGATTGCTGGTTCTGTAATTGGACATACATAGTGGCCGATTCATATAGACATCTCAGCACCTCGATATAGCGACAGTCTACTTGGCAACGTTGTAAGGACTCTCAAACAGCCCAGGTTTCGACGGAGTCAAAGGCCTTTTCATAGTCCACAAATGCAAGACACAGGGGCCGATTATTCTCCTCCGACTTCTGTATAATCTGCCTTACTTTGTGGGGGTGTTCTATGGTACCATATCCTCCTCGAAACCCGGCCTGTTCCAAAGGCTTAAATTCATCGAGTCTTCTTGCAAGGCGATTCGTGATGACCCTTGAGAACAACTTATAGACGTGGCTCAGGAGTGAGATGGGTCTATAATTCTTAAGAAGGGTTTTATCACCCTTCTTAAAAAAGAGAACAACCAAACTCCTGTTCCACGCCTTTGGAGTTCTCCCACAGCGAAGAACGGTGTTAAACAGGCTTTGTAGCTCCTGTATAACAAGGACTTCTCCTGCCTTTAGGAGTTCTGAGGTAACTCCGTCTTCTCCGGGGGCTTTTCCGTTCTTAAGTTGTTTCAAAGCCAACACGATTTCGCCTTGGTCGATGTCTGGCAGCTCGTCAGAATAATGGCGTGTCAGGGTGGCTCTAGAATCTTGGTCGTCACGCTCAGGTCGAGGAACATGTGTGGCGTATAAACGGCCATAACTCTGGCCTTGACAAAAAGGTGGTTCCTTCTAAGTTGCTGAGTGAACACCTTAGACCCGCGGTTTCACTCTATAGCGTCTTCAACGAAGCGCGTATTCGAGCTCCGAAGGTCCCGGCGTATCATCTTCGCAATACGCTTGTTTAGGTCTGACCTCTCTGACAAAGCAATCTGAGTTCCTTCCCGTCTTTTTGCCATAAGCCGTAGAGTATCATCCAAGAGTTTGGACTTTCTGCCTCCACGCTGCATTTGGAGGAATTTGATGCCCTCGCTCCTCAGTGCTTCGACCAGATTTTGTAGGGTCTCGTCTACGTATATAGTGGGTTCCAAAGCAGCGAATCTATCTCTGATCATCCTCTGGAACTTATCAGAGCCTGCCATAATTTGGAGTGGAGTAGGCCAGAGCGTAGACCTCATCAGACGGCTTCTTTCCAGCTTAAGATCGATATTCAGATTGCCTCGTACCAGTCGGTGATCGGATCCGGTATTAAATCTGTTAATCACTGAGACATCTCTGAATATGTGCCTCTTGTCCGTCATGATGAAGTCGATCTCGTTTTTTGTCACAGTGTCCGGGCTTTGCCACGTCCACTTCCATTGGGGTCTCTTCGTGAAGAAATAATTTATCAAAAAGAGCCCCTCTTTCTCAAGGAAGTTAACGAGCATATCTCCCCTGTGATTTCGGCATCCAAAACCATATGGTCCCACTTTAGATTCGCTGTGTCTCTGGACTCCCACTTTAGCGTTAAAGTCCCCATAACAACGTTGAAGTGAGCCTTCAACACCTGTAAAAGATACAAATAAACAAACAAAAACGAAACAGGAAAATAGTATGATTTATATCAGGGTATCTTAAGTGGAATATCTCTTATGATCCTACGAGTTCCTCGATAAATACCGAAGGAATACTCCCGATTAATTAAAGGTAATGATATTGTTTGTTACGTTAGAAACTAAGTATCATTCGAGACTCCCTTGCGTGCTCAACTTAATCCTGATTCCGAGTAGTGTTAATTTATTTACAGAGAAACGGAGCATTAGGCGAGCAGGTGTAGTATACTTGCTAACTCAAATCAACATACTTAAAGACTGGAGTACTGGGAAACTATTTAATACAGTAAAGTAAATACTTTTTCACTGGTGGGTAGGTCTCTCATATGTGAGAGGCCGCCTGGGTAGGTACCACCGGGATGTCTATATCTCCCGCGAAACAGCAGCGTACACATACTTGTGTTCCGATTCGAAGGACTTTGTAGTCAGAGTAGGTAACTACTGGACATATTGAGACCTAACATATTTTCAGGATGGCGAGCGCAATGGAATGCCAAGCATTGCTATTGTCCATGAGCGCTTACTATTAGGCGAAGGGCATGCTCGTCTCGCCATTCATAGCAATAAAACAAAACAATTGAATATAGTACAGTAAGATAGTGGACAAGCATTGTCAGACAAAGAGGTCGATTCACGACCTTCCTAGTAAAATATTAAGATTCGTCTGACGTCAGAGTCCACCGACATAGTAACGTCCAACTTCTGTATTTGTAAGTGGCATTCATAATCAATAAAACCCACCATATTCTCATATATTTCGATAGGTATTATCTTTTCGCACGTGGTGATGCAAAAACTGATGGGTATTGAAAAAAATCAGTAGCATTTTCTGTTCCGCCCTATTTTGTTTCGAAGGGTTTTAAATTATTTGTGATGCTTAGGGATGTCATATTTGGTTTGAATTTTTTATCATTATTTTATTGTGTTTCGCTTAGTATTTTACGAGCAACATTTGGCTACTTTGGTGTTGAACATATACTCAAAAGATAAAAAGTGGGTCAAACAAGTTCATGAAATTTCATAAAAATGTGAGGCGCAACACGGCGACGGAATCCAAAGTACCAGGCGAGCAGAAGCGCGAAGAGCTCGCGGCCGTTTGTTGCGTTAGCATTTAGGTATTTGGTGCCTGTTGAACGCGGCAACAAGTGCTGCATCGATCAGTGACGCAAGTGTTCCTTCGTCTCCACACCCCGCGCCCCTGCCGCACCCTTTCCTCGCCCCACCCGAACGAGCCCCAAAACGGATTTACTGAAGCGATGTAGTATAAAAAATCACTTATCATTGTTCTGGTGAGTTTCATTCATTTTTGGTATAGCCTAAAAGATTGTAATAAGCCTATGATCATAGGTACACTATAATTATAAAGAGGTAAAGTTTGCAAGCTAATGGGGCTATGTGTATGTTACTGATACCACAAGGTCACGAGGACTATTGCACTAATACGAAAAAATAATCACAATTTGAAATATTCAGTATACCACCTGGGCATAGGCCGTTGTATTACCTAATAACCTTATTATATTTGTTGATAAAATCTCAAAATCCCTCCACTCGTAGATGATAAAATTGTCTGGAGTGAAATGTTGGTAAGTGGACGGAGAATTGAAAATGCGCTGTCTTCGACTGAGCTGAGCCACTGAAGGAATTATTTTTATGTTTATGCCCTGGGAAATGCAAATAAAACCGCAAGCGTCACTTCACTATACCGTAAAGTCGACGTGCCTGTACCGGCTTTTGGCACACCTCACTTTAATGTAGACGGATAAACAGCTGTTTATATATTTCTTTAGATTCTTTTGACATATAAAACATTTACGTGCGGTTTTCATAGAACTTTACCAGTGCCAGTTTAGAACACTCACACTCTTTTTGGGCACTCGTGTGAAATACGATGAAAATTCATATAAAGAGTGGAATATTTTGCGTGCATTCGTGCCACGTGTAGTGTAAAGCGCTGGAATATATTCACAAGGGCTATTGATATCGCAATCAGCATTACACCAGCCTCTCACCTGATTGACGTGTGTTTGGATATTTACATCGATGTGAATGGCTTTGTTTATTCCATATTAATTAACGTAAACTTGTATTACTTATATGTATATTTTTTATTGTAAAAGTTTTATCTGACTTGTAGGTATTTATTTATTTACACTTCATACAAATTCTGTATAGATGGACTAAATGCGTGAGGCATTCTCTACCAGTTAAACCTAGGGTGACGCAGTATCTAAAATATTGTGTATAAACAGCAGAATAAAAAAATCTAAATTTTGAAACTCTGAATATTCGCAGGACATGGATTTGCCTAATTATAACCACCATATCATAAGGACATAGTTATAAATAGTGTACCTATAATATCTAAAAAGAGATATAAACTCATTTGCAAAAAAAAACAGGCACATAAGCAATGAACCATTTCAAATGTTACTGTTGGTTTGTTTGATAATTATAGGTAGTTTTACTTTCACAATTTTGTTAATTAATAAGCAAATAATCGTTTTCGTCAGTATTATCATAAAATTTTGATAAAATTTATGGGTTTTAATGCTAAAGCTTTAAATGCTCGTGAAGTAAAAGTTAACAAAGATTTTTGTTTGTTTTTTCTTTAATAAAGTAAAAGCAGATAAATGTTTAGTATCGAGTGTGACCCCCTCTAGCTGAAATTACAGCTTGAATTCGTCTGGGTATGCTAGCGAGGATATCCCGGATACTTGCTTGCGGAATACGTTCCCACTCCGCGGTAATCACATTCTTCAGCTCTCTGATGGTCTGCGGAGCCGGTTGTACTGATCTCACGCGTCGTTTCAGAACGTCCCAGACATGCTCTATAGGATTGAGGTCGGGACTTCGAGCTGGCCAATCCAAACGACGAATGCCGACCTCTTGCACATACGCTTCCACATCGCCAGTCCGGTGGGCGCGAGCGTTGTCGTCCTTATAAATTGAGTCTTCGCCTAAAGCGGCCAATGCGGGTTGTGCATGAGGAATTAGAACTCCCCGACTCGGGATTCGAACCCGAGACTCAGTTTTGTAATCGTACAGTAGTACAATTACCTAGGCAATTGCATTTCTTACTCTAATTTGTTGTTAAAAAATAACACCGAATTTTCAGGTAGATTTTATATGAAACTAGGGTACAAACAGCAATTTCCAACGTCAATGAAAATCAAATAACTATTAATAAAGTTAATATAGCTTAACAAAGCCATCAAGTCTCCGATGACGGTCCTGTGTAAATAATTTAGGAGGCGGTGTTAATTTAGCCAGCAGTAAACACCCGAGAGCTGAGAACATCATCAATCAATCGTGTCGTTACACTTCTGTGTAAGGATGTAATATTTTATAAATTATAGCCCGCGAGATATTGGCAACGTCTTACCAAACATCTGAGGTTAGGAATTTTTTCTTTATTTTGATAGCCTGTATTGCTGATAATGAAAGAAAAATCCAATGTCACTTTGCCTGATCCGGGATTTGACTCCGAAACCTCAGCTTTGTAATCACACCGTAGTACATTGGCGCTACCGAGGCAGTCTAAACTAGTCGGTAATAATAATATATTACCGCTACAAAGTTAGCAGAATTCCAGAAACAGGGTATATGAAGATAGCTACCGAAATCGAAGCCGGTTGGTAGATTTAGTGGCTACAGACACAGCGCAGCTAAAAATTTCGCAAAGAAACGCACCAATTTTTTGTGATTTTTTAGATATCATCGTACTTTAGCGGTTTATCAAGTTTTTGCTAGAACAATAATTAAAACCTTTGCGTACCATGGCGACTTAAAAAAATAAAAGGTTGTGCAATACTATTTTAGAAGAAAAATGTATTTACCGCCCAAAAACGACGATAGGAAAAAAATAACATATTAAGTCGTCGCGTTTTTTTGCAAATTTTGTATTTTCTTTCTGTCTGAAATCACTAAAACTACTACACTTTCGATAGTAGTCTTGATATACCCTGTTATAAGTAAACGATTAAGTAATGAAAACGGTATGAAGGTACAATAAATTAACTTTCATACGGTGGTGTATATTTAAATGTGGTCCCGGTACGTCCATTCCCATTACACGTACTTGAAAAGCACATTTATCCGAATGGTCCGAGAACAGATGTGGCTGACGTGTTGCTCGCTGTTTTAATACATCGCTTAATGGTAAGGGAGAGTATTGCCAAGTTAAATACTTTTATGTTGCGATAATTGACTTTTTATGGGTTTTATCTTGTGCGCAAGGATGTGTGTTTAAGTACATAGATACTTAAGCACACGCCGGTATTACGGTGTGTAAGTACTTAAGTTGTTTAGTTGTTGTCTTAAGTTGTACTATAATTGTCATACAGATTGTCACAGATTCGTCCTGAAACTGAAATGTAATTTTATACAAACACATACATCATCCTGACCCCATACTAAGATCGAGTCTTATGTCGTGGGTATCAGGAACTACGAGAGATTTTTCAGCCATGCTTTTCAGTCCCAAACATCCAGACCCGAAACAAACACCGGCGGATCAATCAAATATTTTGGCTCGAGAATCGAACCCGTGGCCTCTCGTTTCACAGCTGGCGCCTAATCAACTGGGCTACGGTGGTCGTCTTTAATTAACAGGTCGAAACTCGATATACATAGTATGAACGCGAGAGACTCATTTGCATATTGTGTATCACAGGTTTTCCAGCACCGTAAACACTATACGTAAATATACGTATATTCTTCTACTACAATGTGCGGTTGCCTCGGAGGCGTAGTTGTACTACTATAACAACGTTGAGGTCTTAGGTTAGAAATTCATGTCAGGCAAAGTATTATTGGATTTTTCTATCCGTTAGATGGTGAGACCGAAAAGTCTCTTGTAGTTCCTGATACCTACGACATAAGGCTCGATCTTAGTGTAGGTGACAAAGTATGTGACTGTTACCCCCAAATACTGGATAGCTACTCAGCCACCGGACTCATTTGATATGACGTTATTTTGAAGTTCTGTTAAATTTCGAAATGAAATACTGGATAGCCATTTAGCTCATAAATCGGTCTACTCAGCAAACATCCAGCTAAATTTCCACAGATTAACGAAAAGTTTGTTTTCAGTTACAATTTTTATTGTATAAATATAAACGTTCCATTTGACGCAATATTCTTCATACATGATTTCCCTAAATTGGAAATTTAACCCTTTATATTTAATATGAGGAATCATTGTAACGTTTTTACTTTTGTTACGATTATGTTTAAAGCTATATTATATATTGCCATGTTATTATTTTAAAAATCTGTTAATAAAATCATGTGGGTGAAAAAACTTATGTCCCTATATCCGTAGCGAGTTTATTAAAAATATTATGATGTTTGTTTATTTTATTTATTGTTTACAATTGCACTCGGTTTTAAAGTTAGTTTTTGGAATATCTTTTCAATAAATAGGTATATAAAATACCAAACAACGGCTGCAGAACCACCTAAGTACCAAATGGAGAAGACTATGTAAATAAATACGATATGAGAAAGAAGCTGTGCTGGATATTATAAACAGGTAAGTATACACGTATTCCTCTAAGTTTTAACGAATTTATATGATAATTAACTATTTAATATATAATCGATTATTCACACGAATCGATTATTCACACATTTTAAATCATCATCATCATCTACAGCCTGTAGGATCCCACTGTTGGGTACCTATAGGCTTCTCTCATATTATGCCTCCTATATATTATCTCCTCCTCATATAGTAGTATTATGTAATAAATATGGAAAATAAAGTATGGTACAATGTGTATAACTATAAATAATCCTTTGTTTCAGGAGCTGGAGTGGAGTACATAAATATTCAATGTGTACCTATATAATAAGACCGTCCAAGAAATATGGCTCATATATACAACGTGTAACAGGATTAATTCACAACCTCAGACACCCCAACTTTAAAATATTATTGCAATCATAGTTTATGCTTTGAAATCGTACTATCATAATTACAAAATCTTTTATTTATGAAATTAGTTATACCAAATGTAGGCACTTAACATGGTCACCTTACGAGTTACAAATAAGAGTGTACTACTACACACGCTCGCCGGACACGCACACATGTACACAAGACACATTCACACGAGTACCTAACGCCGGTCGCCGACCGCTGCGCCGCGCCGGCAGAAACAGCTGACAATAAACGAAATACAAATTACAAATTACGTACGTAACTGATTACTGGGTGGTTTGGTAAACAAATTATTATTTATTTAATCTGTAAGCATAACATTTGTGTTTTAACTATAAAATCTAAATATTTTACTTACTAGATATAATGCGTACGAACCCAACATAAGACAATATTTTGCATGAATCGGCTATAAAATATTATTAATTTCACTTCCCCTAAACTTAGTTCCTACAGGCGGGCAGGATACGGGCGTCATTTATTTTGCATTATTATTGAATAAGATAATAAGATAACGCAATATCTAACAACGAATACTAGATTGGGAATCACAACCTAATCACAACACAAAAAAATACAACAAAATTAACTTACGTGTTACATGGCACTCATGAGGCGATTTCTTTTTAAAATATGTTCGACATGTCCACCACCTTGATACACTTTGATGCACATTTGCGTAATTGTTCACGTAATTTATGTAAAACTTCAGTGTCACTCTTCACTTTTAGGAATTTGCTCCACATTACCCTCCTCATCCTGGATCCTCCACATTAGTACTTTCACTGAAGTATACCAGAGATTTATTACGTCCCCACAAAAAAAGTCAAGAGACGTCAAGTCAGGTCAGGTGACCTAGGAGGCCATTGCACAGGTTCGCCGCGACCTATCCAGCGCTCTCCGAACTCAGCATCGAGATACCGTCAGACATGCCAATGATACATTATCACCACACAGTGCCAAAGTTCTCACCATTTCAGTGTATTTGAATATTCGAATACCGATAAGACATCGCGCGCGAAAGTTATCGAAATATCTACTTAACACTTAAACACAAGCAGACACAGATAACTGCGGTGCACGACTAGATTTTTTTCACATATTCGGTGCCCATTTAGGGATTGCAATAACGGGATATCTGACACACCGGGATTCCGCATACATTGTAGCAAAATTACAAACCGAATTTAATCACCATTTTAACGTTCCCCGAAATTATTTTTCATAGAAATACCTATTTGTTGTTTCTTTTCATATTGATTTTGTTACATTTAATTTGTTTCATTTAAGTGCATGTATTGCGCGGGATTTGGATCGCCCGGCCTTGCAAATACCGGGAGTAATTTTTTTCGCGGCGCATCCCTATACCGCCGCGCGCGCCATCGTTTGTCGGATGGATCAAATTGCATTAAACAATAGCTGCATCCTGCTCTATCTAGTTGTAGTTAAATGTGCGGAAAAGAGAATATGATAGTTATTTATTTTGGTAGCTTATTACGTTTATTGAGGCCTATCGTTGTGTGCGTTTGATTAATGATAGATTGCTTAAATAAACTTTATGACTATCGAAATAAAGTTCATTTTTGTTCATTATTTAGTTTATTAGAGTATTCGTTTAGTGATTCATTTAAAAATGATCTTATGTGCTGGAGTTACGTTTCAATTTCGTTTGTTCGGAGTACTAAACGAAGGAGTGTCTGTAATTTACTTGGTCTTAACTAATTATTTTGAAAAAAAATACCTACCGAAAAAAATGTTGATATCGGTTCAGTAGCTGATTCTGAACGTACTACTTTCCGCTTTTACATTTAAATCTGTTACATGTTGTATATTTGTTGAGCTTACTTATTTAGTCTATAGCTGATATACATGGCACTATACAACATGTAACAGATTTAAATGTAAAAGCGGAAAGTAGTACGTTCAGAATCAGCTACTGAACCGATATCAACATTTTTTTCGGTAGGTATTTTTTTTCAAAATAATTAGTTAAGACCAAGTAAATTACAGACACTCCTTCGTTTAGTACTCCGAACAAACGAAATTGAAACGTAACTCCAGCACATAAGATCATTTTTAAATGAATCACTAAACGAATACTCTAATAAACTAAATAATGAACAAAAATGAACTTTATTTCGATAGTCATAAAGTTTATTTAAGCAATCTATCATTAATCAAACGCACACAACGATAGGCCTCAATAAACGTAATAAGCTACCAAAATAAATAACTATCATATTCTCTTTTCCGCACATTTAACTACAACTAGATAGAGCAGGATGCAGCTATTGTTTAATGCAATTTGATCCATCCGACAAACGATGGCGCGCGCGGCGGTATAGGGATGCGCCGCGAAAAAAATTACTCCCGGTATTTGCAAGGCCGGGCGATCCAAATCCCGCGCAATACATGCACTTAAATGAAACAAATTAAATGTAACAAAATCAATATGAAAAGAAACAACAAATAGGTATTTCTATGAAAAATAATTTCGGGGAACGTTAAAATGGTGATTAAATTCGGTTTGTAATTTTGCTACAATGTATGCGGAATCCCGGTGTGTCAGATATCCCGTTATTGCAATCCCTAAATGGGCACCGAATATGTGAAAAAAATCTAGTCGTGCACCGCAGTTATCTGTGTCTGCTTGTGTTTAAGTGTTAAGTAGATATTTCGATAACTTTCGCGCGCGATGTCTTATCGGTATTCGAATATTCAAATACACTGAAATGGTGAGAACTTTGGCACTGTGTGGTGATAATGTATCATTGGCATGTCTGACGGTATCTCGATGCTGAGTTCGGAGAGCGCTGGATAGGTCGCGGCGAACCTGTGCAATGGCCTCCTAGGTCACCTGACCTGACTTGACGTCTCTTGACTTTTTTTGTGGGGACGTAATAAATCTCTGGTATACTTCAGTGAAAGTACTAATGTGGAGGATCCAGGATGAGGAGGGTAATGTGGAGCAAATTCCTAAAAGTGAAGAGTGACACTGAAGTTTTACATAAATTACGTGAACAATTACGCAAATGTGCATCAAAGTGTATCAAGGTGGTGGACATGTCGAACATATTTTAAAAAGAAATCGCCTCATGAGTGCCATGTAACACGTAAGTTAATTTTGTTGTATTTTTTTGTGTTGTGATTAGGTTGTGATTCCCAATCTAGTATTCGTTGTTAGATATTGCGTTATCTTATTATCTTATTCAATAATAATGCAAAATAAATGACGCCCGTATCCTGCCCGCCTGTAGGAACTAAGTTTAGGGGAAGTGAAATTAATAATATTTTATAGCCGATTCATGCAAAATATTGTCTTATGTTGGGTTCGTACGCATTATATCTAGTAAGTAAAATATTTAGATTTTATAGTTAAAACACAAATGTTATGCTTACAGATTAAATAAATAATAATTTGTTTACCAAACCACCCAGTAATCAGTTACGTACGTAATTTGTAATTTGTATTTCGTTTATTGTCAGCTGTTTCTGCCGGCGCGGCGCAGCGGTCGGCGACCGGCGTTAGGTACTCGTGTGAATGTGTCTTGTGTACATGTGTGCGTGTCCGGCGAGCGTGTGTAGTAGTACACTCTTATTTGTAACTCGTAAGGTGACCATGTTAAGTGCCTACATTTGGTATAACTAATTTCATAAATAAAAGATTTTGTAATTATGATAGTACGATTTCAAAGCATAAACTATGATTGCAATAATATTTTAAAGTTGGGGTGTCTGAGGTTGTGAATTAATCCTGTTACACGTTGTATATAAAAAATAAAAAGAGATATATAAAATTATGACATACTTTAACTTAAACACTTTTGCAGGTAACGCTATAGAAATCATGCATACAACAAATCATTTGGACAATACACACCCTTTTGAAATGAGTATGTAATATAAAAATATACAAAAGAAATGGTTGCCTGTAAAGTCGGTTTTACGGGCGAAGATTTTACGTGACAACGTCTTTTTCTCGGTAGAATATTTATTGATATGAATATAATTAAATTGCACAATAGGAACAAGGAATTGAATGAAAATAAGAATTGCACAAATTTTAACTATAGAAATATATTTTGTTTACTAAAACATTGTACATGTAATGACGAATCTAAGCACTCCATATTTTCACTACAGACACAGCTGACGATACTTTAACCACACGTGTGAACTTGTATTGTGACGCTTTCTTGTTTTTCCAACGCCAAGAACGTTCGAGAAAGACAAAGACAGAGACACAAGCATGCGCCGATTCAATGCGCCTAATTCTCTAGTGCTGCGCGCGCACCGTTACACTTTTTCATAAGTGACTCCCAGCCGCAACCTAATTTAAGACGTTGTCACGTCAATAAGAAAAATCGTATTTTGCCTGCTCTCGATTGTCGAGCTCGTCAAGACGATTCCTCTGACTCCAAACACGGGGGGTTTACTTTAAGAAATGACGGAGTTATGCCTGGACAAATATTTTAGGGGAGAGAGGGAGGAATTTGGGGATTTCGTTGGGGCCAATCTGTAGAGCTCACCGAGCCGGTTCCAAAGATACCAAACTCGGTGGGTCTACGATCTATATTGGCCGAGATAGGATTGGGGGGGGGGGGGGGGGTAAATTTTCGGGGTGGGGGTAAGGGAGGGGGGGGGGGGGAGGAAGGTTTCGTGGGGAGGCTAACTTAAATTAATTTTTTGGAGGTAAAATATTTTTTTTGGGGGGGTAATTTTTTGCGTAATTTGGGATTTCTGGCGGGATCAATTTGTAGCCCTCACCAAGACGGTTCCGAGGATACCAAACTCGGTGGGTCTACGACCTATGTTGGCCGAGATAGGATTGGGGGGGGTGAGGTAAATTTTCGGGGTGGGGGTAGGGGAGGGGGGGGGGGTAGGTTTCGTGGGGAGGCTAATAGGCACTATTTCGGAATAAGGGTGGGGGAAGGCAGGGGGGGGGCTATGGGACAATTTTGGAAAAAGTGGGTGAAACTGAAAAATAATTCTCTAGTGCTGCGCGCGCACCGTTACGTTACCGGGCGTTACACTTTTTCATAAGTGACTCCCAGCCGCAACCTAATTTAAGACGTTGTCACGTCAAAAGAATGAGACAAATTGTGTCAAGGAAGAAATATTTGCATCAGAAAACAGTGTTTTAAATCAAAGTTGAAGAATGTTATGAATTTTAATTAATATGTAATACATAAAATAAATTGTTTATTTCACCTATTTTCATTGTTAAAAAATGACATATGTTATTTCTATTGTACATTTTTAATAGTACATTTATTAATTTAGTTTTAAATTAATGTTAAAATAATTGTTATTATTTTGTGTTTATAAAGGAATATAGATATAAATGTAAGACAAAAAAATATAATATGTACTAATGCTGTTATTAAAATAAATATACTACAATAAAACATAACTCATTTTTATTTGTATTCATTCCATGGTAATTCAATAAAATGCACTGTACGGTTTAAAATATGTATTTTATTATATTATTCCTTGTTGCAACATTTTCATTGGTTATACTATGTGGAGCTGGTGGAAATGATTCAGAAAGATCAATCTCCAATATATGATCATTCTGGGAACATGCTATATTATGTAACACAGCACATGCCTCTATACTATAATAGTAAGCTAATTTTCAAAAACTTATAGCCCAACTTGCAGACAAGAAGATCTTTGTTGTAAAACCAAAGACCCTCTCCACTGGGTTTCTTGTTTTAGTATGGTCTTGATTGTAAGCTTCTTCAGTCTCCCCTTTCCAGAAATGCACATAAAGGAGAATCATTGAAATTTTTACTATCATGCACCGCGCCTGGCCATCGGCCTATAATGTTTCTTATCCTCAAGTTAGGGTCGCAGACTGCTTGCACATTTATAGAAAAATGGCCTTTTCTGTTTCTAAATGTTTCTGCTTGTGGTCCTCCTAAAAACAAGATAATAAAAATTAGAGCTCTAGCAAATATTCTTATTTCAAACTACAAATAATTTTATGTAAATTGAAAAAATATATTCATAAAATTGAATTCTTTATAGGAAACTACTATTGTAGTTGAACATTGTTCCAGTATATACTGAATAGCTACAATCAGTACAAATCATTGTATGATTAATTATATTATATTATATATTTAGCCCTACAACTATTTAGAGAGCTTGGTTATATGGGGTACAGTGGGCTGGGGAAGAGCCAATTACCTGCTAAATGTTTTGATTCCAACAAGCATATATATATAAATTATTGTGTAGAAATCATTTAGAGTGTGCCTTTATACTGTGCATAATATATTATTCTATTCTTTGATTAATAATATAATATTATGTACAGTAAAAAGGGATACTCTAAATGATTACTACACAATATAAAATACGCTAGGCATTTTAGAAGCACATTTAGTTAAAATAGGATAAGAAAACATATATTTGTGTACATGTAAAAGCTTAATAGTTATGTATACATTATTATAAGTAGAAATTACCTGGAGATTTGATCCTTATATGTATGAAATTTATAACTTCAATCACTCCTGCGATCGCATAGAAATCATTCGCAATATGGCATTGTTGTTGTTAGTTGGGAATTTTCATGCCACGATTTTGTAGTTTAACTAACTCTGCTGCAACTTTGTGTTGTACAGTCGGCTGTTCCACATGAAATACATCTCCAATAATCTTCTGGTAACTGCCTGTCGTAGAATATCATAAAGCAAGTAACAGTTGGTCGCAAGTTTTTATCAATCGACTTCTATTTGTAGTGGGTTCTATTTTGCCTCCAGCAAGGAACGCAGATGCAGAACAGTTTCTTTCTTCAGGCGGAACCTCACTTTGTTTGAATGTTTTCTTCTTTGTATTTGTCAAAAGCATTGATTTTTTTCTTGATTGACTCGCCTTGATGAAGCTATATCGTCATCAGACAGCGATGAAACCGACGCGAGAGTCATTTTAGTAAATTTTATGTAGAATTGATAAAGTTAAGAGTGGTCGCAGGCGGCCTTAAGACGACGGCTGCTTAAAACTAGAAATTCTTCAAAATTTGACTGTTTGACAGCTGTCAAACTCTTAAGTTGCTTTCAAGAATACGAATCGGATGAATAATGCCCCATTAAATATTTAATTCTTAAGTGGTTTAATCGAAGTTATATTTAACTGGAATCAATTTAACAGGTCATTAGAGCTAGTTAATCGGAGTTAAAAGTTAATTGGCTTTCCAGTATTTGGGCATTAGTGTATTTATTTGTAGGTGAAGAGCCCGATCTGGAAATCATATCTGAAACGATGCGACTAGATGAAATAGATTATTTTTAACATTATTTATAAAATGTTATCAATCGACACTTATACCGGGTATCTCAAGACTGCTACCGAAAACGAAGCCGGGTGGTAGTTTTAGTGGCTACAAACACAATGCAATTAAAAATTTCGCCTAGAAACGCGACAATTTTTTTTTATGATTTTGTCATTTTTGGGTGGTAAATCCATAGTTTTTGCTAAAATAATAATTTAAACTCTTTTATACCTTAGAGTATTTATAAATAAAAGGGTATATACTATTATTTTAGGAAAAAATGTATTTACCACCCAAGTATGGCCATAGGAAAAAAATAACAAAAAAAAATTGTCGCTTTTTTTTGCAACTTTTTCTGTTGCATTGTGTCTGAAGTCGCTTAAACTACCACCCGGCTTCGTTTTCGGTAGCAGTCTTGATATACCCTGTATTTTCTACGTGATGTATAATCGATATGGCAATAGGCTCCTCTCCTATCATATCGTGGGACAACCACACAAGTCGGAAGGGTGTCCTGGCAGTAAACACCTCTGTGTATATAATACTGTATACATTTTGAAAAATTAAGTGCGTGATGGCCTGTTGGTCAGCGGACTAGACGCGGCTGCCAACATGTTCATGGTGGTCACGGGTTCGAATCCCAGGGCACACCTATGACTTTTCCGAGTAATGTGTGTATTGATAGTCAATCACCACGCACTAAAATGGCAAAGGAAAACATTGCGAGGAAACCTGCATACCATAGCGACTTATATTAGTTTCTATGGTATGTAAGTCCGCCAACCCGCACTAGGCCAGTGTGGTGGACTATATGGCCTAACCATTCTCAATCGTACTCAAGATAGTAGAGGAGACCGTGCCCTGCAGTGGAACGTATATGGGCTCGTACAGTAATTTAGAAATATAATTCAACATTTAAGAACCAGTTACGAAACATCTCCCAAAAGGTTCGCAAAGGCAAGAACGTTTATTTTAATGTAAGTTTTATTAGTTTAGGCCAAGTGCTGTAGATTTTATCGTCCCAATGGGGCCCTAACACGAAACATTATGATACTGGAGGTCGTGAGTGTCACTAAATAACGTGACACATCTTATTTTTAAACTAGGTACCGTCAAAGAAATATGATTTGTAGTTAGCATGGATTTCTTGAGTATGTTAAATATGGTATTTATTGTCGTTATGAAGTTAAAACATAATACATTGAAATAAAACATTTTTTTACAGATTTTACCGCGCCTTTGGTTTCATTATTGCATTTTATACCTTTATAAACATAATATAGTTAAGGATTTTATTTTATTTTTATGAATATCTTCTCAAAGTGTTGTTATAGGTTTCTAAAGGTCTGTACTCGTTCAGAAAAAAAATGTATGGAGGAGTATTCATCGTTATTTAGGATTTTTATTTTTATAAATCGTCTGCTTACTGGTAAAAAGTAATAAATGCAGTCAGTGCCAATTCGAGTAAATGAGTTTTTAAAGTTTGAGTTGTAATTTGATCTATTTCAAATTCATTAATTAAAAAACTGTTAAAGCAAAAAGTAGGGCTAACTACCCCTCTTTTGAGATTTACTTTTATTTAATATTTGGTATTAATAAAAATTGAATAAAATTAAATTTAGGTCAAAGGAGGGCTGCATTTAACATGTTTTACCAGAACTTATCAAAGGTGTTATATCTTCTAAATTCAATGATTTCAAAAGCTTATTTTACTTTTGTGTGAAGACTTATTGTACTTTACACCAATTCTTTAAGTGGAAAGATTTTTTTGACCAAATTCGCTGAAATAATGATATTTTTGATACATTTAACCTATTTTACTTTTATACTTTTAGTGTAAGCGTGTCACTTATTAAGTATTATATCATTGATCATACAAAGGTGATTAATTTAATAAAAAGAAATTAACTTTACATAGGTAATCTATTAAACGATAATAAAAGAAACGATTTTTAATAATCAGTCATTTGTAATCTTCATCATCATCATCATCTCAGCTACAGGAAGTCTATTGCGGAACATAGGCCTCCCCCAAGGGTCTCCACATCGACCTGTTGGAAGCGGCTTGCATCCAGCGACTTCCTGCAACTTTAGCCAGGTCGTCCGTCGACCTTGTAGGCGGGCGTTTCGCTTGCCTGTACGTGGCCTCCACAATGGAACCTTTCGGTCCCAACGGCCATCGGTTTTATGCGCCATGTATCCGGCCCACTGCGACTACAACTTACAACCAGACAACTTGTACCAAATAGACGTATTCGTCTACAACTCCGAGCGTAGAGTTTCCAACCGCAATCCAGGTGGACACGACATAATCTTCGTCTTGTCCATGTTCATTTTAAGACCCACCTGTTGAGCAACTCCATTGAGGTCCTTGAGCATATGGCGCAGGATTCCAGCGATTTCGCCAAGACTACGATGTCGTCGACAAATCGAAGGTGACTGATATACTCGCCATTGATGTTGATGCCGAATCCGAATGCCGAATAGCGCAGTAGTGAACATTTTCGGAGATATTATATCTCCATGTCTCATCACCCTCTGTAGTAGGGAATAGCATTCGTACTCTGATTTTGTACTCGGACTGACATGGTGGCGTTTTTGTACAAACACTTCAACACTTCGATATACCTATAATCAATGTGGCACCGTTGAAGAGACTGCAGCACATCCCAAATCTCTATCAAATCGAAGGCTTTCTCATAGTCCACAAACGCTAAGCAAAGTGGCAAATTATACTCCTCGGATTTTTATGTAACTTGCCGGAGCGAATGAATGTGGTCTATGGTACTGTAGCCTATTCAGAAACCAGCTTGTTCGGGAGGCTGGAAGTTATCAAATATGTATTCCAAACGAATTGTGATGACCCTTGAAAACACCTTATAGACATGGCTCAGGAGTGAGATGGGCCTGCAATTCTTCAAAAAGCTGTTATCACCCTTTTTGAAGCACAGTACCACCTCACCTCTGCTCCATGCCTCTGACGTTATGCCCTCAAGCAGGACGGAATCAAAGAGCCTTCGAAGGCCTTGCAGTATCAGCGTTCCACCCGCTTTCGGAAGCTCTGCTGTAATTCCGTCCTCGCCCGGCGCTTTGTTATTTGTAAGTCGATCAAAGGCCATCCGAATCTCATACCGACTGATGTCCGGGATGTCTTCTTTTTTTTTTTTATTTCAATGAATGACGATACGAGCAAGCCGTTCGCCTGTTGGTAAGCGATACGACCGCTCATAAACAGTAGCAACATTCCACTGCGCTCGCCATCCTGAGACATAAGGTGTTAAGTCTCAATATGTCCAGTAGTTACTCTGGCTACAATGTCCTTTAATCCGAAACACAACAGTGCATTTACGCAGTGTTGTTTCACGGGAGAAATAGACATTGCGGTGGTACCTATCCAGATGGCCTCTCACATATGAGAGACCTACCACCAGTAAGGTCACCAGTCTTCGCTGTAGTGTCAGATCAACTCGGCTCTCGGGCAGCAGTTTTGTGTTTCTTATCACGTAATTATGGCAATCAAACATCGATCCTTAATAAACAAAAATCAATAAATACAATGGAATAAATAACTTTTATATAGTGATGGTGTTTAAATTGTAAGATTTGTAATAATAAATGAGTTAAAGACCTTGTCACAACACAAAGTAAAAGACTAACCGTATTTATTGTTTTTTACCTGTTAACATTGAAATGCATTTAAGCTATAAGAATATTTATTATGTTTTACTTGTATATTTTTTCCAAAATGTAAGAAGTTATCACTTTTACAAACTTATTATCTCAGAAGATATTGGACTTTGCTTTTATTGGGTTTTACCAGTAGATAGAGAATAAAAAATTCCATAAAACTGCATTTTTAACTCGATTTTGTAAAAAAATGCATTTATCTTGTTTTACCAGTAAGCAGACGAAATGTTCTGTTTTTATAACTTTGTAATTACAATCTAAAAGATTTGATTTGTAGATTCTTAGTATTTTGTCTTTATCTATTCCTAGTAGATAATGTTATACTCTTGTTTATTGCAATTAATCGAAGCGGTTCCTAAAACTTTTGGTAATTCAATTTATTGTTTAGAAACTTAGTTTATTGAACCTGTAAACATATTCAGATAAAATTATATTGTTACATCCTTGGTCATATGCCACTACGTCGAATATTTCTGTTCTACAATACACGAACTTAAAATAAATATTATTTGACAGGCAGGTTTCAATCAGTTTGTCCATTGGGGTTTTCAATTTGCAAAAGGCTACTTAATTTCATTACCCAAATATTTTGCCAGCCATATAATACATGAAAAAATATGGATATATTTCACAAGTCCAAATAAATGTCGGGTCCATAATTCATGCAGATTGCAAATGACCATCATTTGTGAACCACGCAATGGCCGAACGATTCAAATAATTCAACGATATTGTTTGCCAGTAATTCTTGCATATAAATTCACGAACAAGTCGTATTAATTTGGAACTGAGAGCTTTGGTTTTACTGTTGTTGATAATTTTCGCATTTTTTGTATTTTATTAAATCGGAGGATAGTATAAAAAATAATGGTTACATACTCAAATTTATAGTAGGTGTGAGGCTTACCAATAAACGAAAACTAATTCAACAGTATCTTCTTAGAAAAATAGTAATTTAAAAGATAAAAAAAAATAGGAAAAATAAATAAATACACCCAAAAGTCACATACATAGTCCTGACCTCACACTGAGATCGAGTCTTGTGTCGTGGATATTAGGAACAACGAGAGACTTTTCGGTCTCACAAACGCCTATACCCGAAACAAATACCTTTGGATCACACAAATATTTATCTTAGTGCGGCTAACCAGCGGCTTCACATTTCACAGCTGGCGTCTAGAATAAGCGGTATTCATTAAATTACTATTTTCAATAAGATAGTAAAATATGCTTCAGGACACAATTTTATAGTATTATGCTATACTAATGAAAACACAGCTAGTTTCCCCAAGTTTGTAGTAAGTTAACCAATTTACCTCCTAGCGCGTTTCAAACTACCCTTGTTAAGGTGCGGTTTCCACAAGCGTGTACCCTTTCTGTGCCTCTAACCTTATGCTCAGTAAATTTCATTAAAAATCGCACCTATAGAGGTCTTAAGGTCGAGTATGGGAAAATGTATGGACACTTAAAACTGAATTATAACATTCGAGACATCTTAATCACTTTCCAGCCAGACAAATTTAAGTCTTATGTCGGTGTATTGAGGTTTGTAATTCAGTGATTTTTTTATTCACAGCACACGCAGTATTCTGTAAGTTGGAATAGAAAATTAAATTACATATTTGCGAGACAATGTATATTAAATTGCTGGAACAAAATGTTTATTTGCGGTTTATGCAAACGTTTTTGTTTTTAAATACGATTCTCATTTATAAAAAGAAGACATTAATAATAATACAATTCGAAAACAATTATTTTTTACTGGAATATAATTTCCTTATTCCATGTAACGGCTGTTTCTGCTTTGTTCATGTTTATTTATGTATGTATTGTATAAGGCAGTTTATTTGTTCATTTTTGAAACAAAAAGCATCGTCAATGCCTTCTGGCATTTTTTACCTGTTGAATGGTTGCCTGGAAGAGCTCGCTTTTAGGTATAAGGTCGCCAATTGTTTCAGCAAATGTACATATGTTTCATGTTTTATTTTATGTTTTATGGTGTAATAATAAAGAGTTATTTGTACATAATGATGTATCGTACTGTAATTAATTGAGATATAATCTATAATCTAAATTTAACAGTTTGACTTGGTTGACAAAATTCACTGCAAACCGACAGGAATAAATTTGTTGATGTCTTTCGTAATTACTATATCATAATAGAATAAAAATAAATAATTTTATTCTTTTAGTAACAAGACTATTATACATAATGTTAGTAGTAGTAGTCCCTAAAAATGCGTTACCTACATAGGGTAAAATTGTTTTTTTTTTTTAATTTATTATTTTAAATATAAATACATAATTTACAATATAGCTGCTAACAAACCACAGAGGTTTATACTAGAGCTAACAGAGTTTACAACAGCAACAATACGACAGTAAAATGTACTTTATAATATCAATTAGCACTTCACAAATACATGGTAGGTAATTCCAAGTTTAGTAGACACTGTAGATACATTATACAAAATAAAGTTATTGATTGTTAATGAAGAACGTTTTCAATTTATATTTAATATTAGTTGGTGTAATTTTATTAGCTAAGTCGGTAGGCATATCATTAATAAGTCGAGGTATAAGGTATTTAGCTGTTCGCTCCCCGTACGCATTGTTTGCGCTCAGTGTAAAAAGTCGGTTTCGAGCTACGGCCTGTGTGTATACAGAGTGTTTAATAATGTTTCTTAGGGACGAATCACAATAATATTATTTAAGCAAGATATATTTTACTTGTGAATAAATATTTATTATTTTGCAATGTTTAAACAGTCCTTTTTCATCATTACGATATTTATGTTTGACATTACTGGAGACAATAGTTTTAAGGATCTTTAACTGAAGTTGATAAATGCGACTTAGGTACGTTTTATACGTACGACCATAGCAAAGGAGACCATATTGTATGTGAGACTCGGCCAATTTTTAAATCTATTGCGCTATAATTTCAAGACTAATACAAAACGAAAAATCTGCTACGCTTGCTACGATATACTGTAGACTACGTAGCAACGATTCAAGTAGCGACATCTGTTCCATATGTCGGTATTCAGTAGAGTTAAACTTTCATATGAACCACGGGAGCGTTTCTCGAATTTTGTCAGCTCTAACGTTTTACGTGAGATGGAGTTAGTGGGAATTCGTCAATACCCGAATTGTGTGTAGAAGCGAATATTTACTACCAAATTTAATTAAATGATGCAGTTGCAATTTCTCGATAATAAATATAATAGACTAGAACCGGGGATTACTATATGTAAAATTTGAAAATCTACAGTTGTATGCTTAAAAGTTATGGAAATTATTTGTTCGTAAAATCATCTCTTAGAAATGAAAATACGTTCGTAATTCGAGCTTTTTTCCGCAAATGATTGCTTTTGTGACCCATTAGATGTCGCTATTGGAGCTAAATTAAATGTAAAATTAAAAAAATGTTACTTCCACTAGTTCCACCGACTGTTTACTGTTCAAATCCCCTTGCAATGGTATAAAGAAAACCAAAATTGTTGCAACTATATATATATATATATATATTTCTGCTCTTTTGTCCTTTGTTAGATTAAATTTTATTAGAATTAATAAATAATAATTAGTATAATAATTTAAAAGAACAGCATTAGCAAAATGTTTTTTCTTTTAATATGGACCTCCGAAGTGCCTTCTTCTTTGTACGTTTTTGGGGAGCAAAACATTTTTTACTGTTATATATCTAGTGTTATGTATTTAAAGGCAGTTTAGAGAGCATAAGCTAGATGGCGCTACAAACTCAACTTGTTGATAGTCTGATGGTCGTCGGTACCTATGTATGTCTGTCTCTATCTATTCTTTGTTTCCTGGAGAATTTCGTCACTTGTATTGTGTGGTCGTATGACGACTACGGCGTATGAACTTTCAACTGGCGTCTAATATGACTTCAACTTTACGCGAAGTAGTTAATCTAATGTCCGCTAAGTTAAGATAGTTCGAGACTGCCAAGTCCTTTTGAGATGTTGAGGAGGCCCGTGCCCAGCAGTGGACAAATACGAGCATGAGAAGTCCGCTGACAAGAAGGGTTACTAAATGTAGCTAGATGTAGGACACAACTGTCTTCATACAAGCGGTCGTATGAAGATGAAGAAGGTGTGTGCGGACAAACCAAGTGAAGTAATTCTCCAGAAAGTTTGCAGAATATGTAGGATAAGCAGACATACATAATGTACCGATGACCAACAGACTGCCAACAAGTTGAGTTTGTGGCGCCAGCTAGCTTATGTTCTCGAAATTGCCATTAAAACACATCGCTAGATATAAAACAAAACACGGTCTAGAGATGAATTTATTACCTGATGTGTCTTTAGCACTCGAAATTAAGGTAAGCGATGATATGAGGAGGGTATGCACGTGTAATATAATTTTGCAACTAGTTTATTGGTCCAAAGTCACCTGTATTTGTTAAGGTGTGTTCAGGTTGGTTCAGGTATTATGATTGTTTGGCCACCGGCGCGATCGATGGCAGTACGTGCTCTTCCGACCTCGGAGAGATTTGACGTTTTACTCTCTAAATGCGGACACTCTTTGGATTTGAAGCTACTTATCGCAGATCATACTAATATTTGTATTGAATTATTATTGAAATGGTAGACTTTGATTAACTGCGAAAATGTTGTAAGGTGAAAAACAACGTTAGTTTTTGTTTACTATAAAGCCGAAACACCTCAATTCGATTTTGGTTTTGATTTTCATTCTGATCCTCATAAAATATCTGACAAAAGTATGAAATAATAAGGCCGGAAACATACTACTAAAACGCTACGCGATCAGACCCGACGCAACGCCTGTTAAGTCAATTCAAATATACCTATAGTATTTATTTATGTGTAAATACTTTATTGTACACCACACAAATTAACAAAAATAATAATAAAAAGTTTCAACAGTATGTTTCCGCCTTAATCATAATGAAAACTCACGAAGTGGCACAATAACGTATGTACGATTCAGGACGTGTCCGAGGCAGCGGACAGGAAGAATGTACTTGTACCGTTTGGCTGCAGTTGTAGTAGGGGGCTACTCTATATTCTGACACGACAACGAATGTTCGAATTTCGCTCCTAAGAGTCGATTAAAATGCCTAAATACCTTACAAAATGTTCGAATCCTGTATCGTACGCCGTAATCTTAAACTAAGTTCTACTTGAATGATAAGTTTCATAGTTTTGATTTTGATAAACCAAGTTCTAAAACGGTGAAGGAAACATCGTGAGGAAGCCTGCATACCATAGCGATTCATAAGAATTTCTATGGTATGTAAGTCCGCCAACCCGCACTAGGCCAGCGTGGTGGACTATATGGCCTAACCACTTTCAATCATACTTTCGATTGTAGAGGAGGCCCGTGCCCTGCAGTGGACCGTATATGGGCTAATACAGATACAGATAAGTTTCATAGAGAATAGTATTGATTTTCACAAGTGAAAAACATGTACCTTATGTTCGTTCAACGTCCGAACAATTGAATTTCGACTTGGAGTATAAAGTAACCTCCTAGATAAGAGACAGACACGTGCCGGATTTTTATTAATGAATAATTTAATCGACTAGAGCATTTTATACTACTTGTATACTAAAAAAGCATATGCTTTTCAATTTTTATATTTGTTTAAAAGTGAAGAAAAACTTCTCAAAAATAATGCTACATTCCAAAATAGGAGTCGTATTTACATGTGAAAATAAATTAGATTCTATTTTATGCAACCAAAGTCGTGTTTTTGGGATAGATACTTCAACCAGTAAATTCTGCTAGGCTTACAGTGCATATTGAAAGCCCCCGCGCGGTCTTCAAAAGCCTGTTGTAAAACTACAAGCCGAGGTTCAAGTCCCATACCCAAGCTCGTTTTATGTGAATTTTATGAAACATATTTACGATCTTACGGCTCTATAATATGAGAAATAAATAAATATATAGGCTGAGACATAAGATGTTGAGTCTTAATTTACACTGCTGTTTTGCGGGAGAAATAGACATTGCGGTGCTATCTACCCAGGCAGCCTCTCACGTATAAGCAACATACCATCAGTGAAAGTTTTTGCTAAAATAATAATGTGCATCCTTTATTTTAAAAGAAGCAAAGTTAAAAACCACGTTTAAATTATGATTTTAGCAACACTCTATGTATTTATTTACAAAAACACGTTACTAAAACAACCACCTGGTTTCGTTTTCGGTCGCGCTCTAGATACCCCGGTATAACCTGATCCACAGGTCTAATATTAAGGTTCATTAGTGTTAAATTAATTTTTAAATCATAATTCGCTTCTCACCCTTTTATTAAAGGTATAAATAGAAATTAGACATTTGTGATCACGCCGATGTTAATTTCCTTAACAATTGTACAAATTGTCTGAGCTTTCATGTCAACCACACCCACCCACACAGACAACCAGCACAAGGTTATGAAGTGCGTATTGAGATCAAGACGTCGAAAGCAATTTGAATTAATATGCACGATATGAAAACATATGTAGGGATTACATTTTGTGGTATTACACGGAGATGGAAAAATGACGGCAATGCACTATGTATACGTAGATGTTAAATGCTCATCGATCGAAACAATGAGGCGAGCATGCTCGTAATTTAATATAGCATGCATGCTCAACCCAAAACAATATACATTTGTATGGGTGACTACGATGAGCTATAAACCGGCATGGTATATACGATACTATTATGTCAGCATGCACGATGGTCACCATGTATCATAATATCAATCACCATCAAATACTGTATCAGCCCTTAAACGTCCCATTACACTGCATGGGATTTCTCTATAATCGAGAGTACGATTTTGAGTGGTCAGGCTGTACATAATTCTTCCTTGCCATTAAATACTTAGGATCAAATATGGTAAAAGAAGAGATAGCAAAAATAATACTAGATTTTCTTTGTAAATATTACTTTTATAACCTAATTACGTGGAATTTCTCCTGGCGTTAATCATATGCTATTATTGCATGATATAACCGCCATATATTATCGTGTTCTGCAAAATTTCTTACCCGATGCAACGATTTTTAAATCCTTCCTTTATTGGAGTTTTATATCGCCCTATTATTGTATTTCCTTCGACTACCTACGTATGTATTAGTGCAGCGGCTTCTACACGTTATTGCGCGATCCAGTGATTATTTCAAGAGTTTAGCAAATATATAAATAAATAATTAATAAATGCACGCAACAGTCAAATACGTA
This sequence comes from Hyles vespertilio, assembly GCA_009982885.2. Taxonomy (NCBI): domain Eukaryota; kingdom Metazoa; phylum Arthropoda; class Insecta; order Lepidoptera; family Sphingidae; genus Hyles; species Hyles vespertilio. The sequence continues at coordinate 7,031,395 of CM042816.1, read as the reverse complement.
GTCCTGAACCCACACTAAGATCGAGTCTTGTGTCTTGGGTTTCAGGAACTACGTGAGACTTTTCAGTCTTGCCAACACCTTGATTCGAAACAAATATATGTGAATCTCACAAATATTTGCTTCGGAGCCACACGTTTCTCAGCCGGCGTCTCACCAATTGAGCCACGGAGACTGTCAGTATTTGTGAGGATATGATTTTTTTATTTAGTCTTGGAACCTTTTATCCTGAACCTATATCTATGTGGGTGAATCCATCCGTCAGCCAAAGGAAGTCCACTGCTGAACATAGGCCTCCCCCAATGATTTCCACAGAGACCTGTTGGAGGCAGCCTACATCCAGCGACGTCCTGCGATCTTTACCAGGTCGTCTGATCACCTTGTGGGTGGACGTCCTACGTTGCGCTTTCCGCTACGTGGCCTCCATTCGAGCACTTTCCGACCGCATCGGTCATCAGTTCTCCGCGCTATGTGCCCTGCCCATTGCAACTTCAACTTGCTAATCCGCTGGGCTATGTCGGTTATTTTAGTTCTCCTACGGATCTCCTCATTTCTGATTCGATCTCGTAGGGAAACCCCGAGCATAGCCCTCTCCATAGCTCGTTGAGTGACTCTGAGCTTCCTAATAAGGCCCATAGTGAGAGGCCACGTCTCGGTGCCGTAAGTCATCACTGGCAACACACAATTGTGTATTTTGTGGGTGAATAGTGGAAAAATTTTTTGAGGATTCCCGCTTCCTTTACATTTACTTTTGCGATATCGTTTTTCCATTTGTTTAATTAGATTCAACCTTCACGATTGGTTCATCTTTACGCAGAATCTATATTTAGTTGCTCCCAACCTTGGCATTTTGATTAATTGCCTTGAGAAAGATTTGCTCTCATTGTTATATCGCGAAGTTTTGGTTCGAGTAGGTGTCAACCAAAAGAATGAATATAATAATATACTGTTAGCCCATATACTTTCCACTGCAAGGTACGAGCTTCTTCCACAATCAAAAGTACGATGGGGAGGTGTTTGGCCATATAGTCCACCGCGCTGGCTAAGCACGAGTTGGCAGACTTTATATACCATAGAAATTCTCACAAATTGCTATGGTATGCAGGTTTCTTTAGAATGTTTTCCTTCACCGTTACAGGGCGTGGTGATTATACTAACAATTTACACATCTAACTAGTCTCTAGACTCCAAAAAGTCCGAAAGAGACATAATCATATAATTTATATAAATTTGAGGAAGGTCAATAATGATACCTATAGTTGGTTATTGCTCCGAATTTAAGTAACATAATTTGGTAATTAGTTATAACATAACTCTGATATTGTACAACCTTGTTTCTTCATATAAAGCGTAATACTATCTTCACGTTGGAACTTTGCCTGAACACTTGTTCATTTTCTTTATGGTTAATCTCGTTGCGAGTTGAAGACGAGTTAGTATCCTCTAGAGACCAAGAGCGGATCCAGTGTTTTTTTTCACATATGAGAGACCTACCACCAGTAAGAAGGCGTTTACGCCAGGGGGGGTCACATTATAGTTTATGTCAGAACACTGGGTCCGATTTCAGTACTCCAATTCGTAATAATGACTTTTTAAAGTTTGTTACAAGCATGATTTGTGAACACACACATACTTTTTTACTTTATTTATCGACATACAAAGAATTAAATGTGCTTATAAATTTTATCAACAAGATAATTAATAAGTTTTGACAATCTGGGGCCAGCCCAGGGGAGGTCAGGACCCCCATGACCTCCCCCCTGGATCCGCCCTTGCTACAGACTCGCCGAGCTTCAGGTCTCGGTGCAATCTGAGTGCGTGACAATATCGATCACAGAAGTTGCAGTTGTAGGAGTGTGGAATGTGGATAAGTTAGAATTCATCGACCTTTGGGTGATGATAAATTAAATATCACTTTAATGTCTTCCTACATCTTCATTGTCAATAGATTTAGTATAATATACATGTAAAATTATTTCAGTCTAAGTATAATTTAGACACCAACACCTGGGTTAAAATTAAAAATAAACATAAATATGAATTAAATCTATACATCTTTATAGCGTTTCCGTGGAATTAGCAATGAATTGAAATTTATCTGTTACTCTTTCAAACTAAAAGGGATTGAACAGCATTACATGCCTTGAGTCACAAGACAGGATATAACGGGGCCAGACGGGAAAAACCATGTAAAGGACGGCAATTACATCGAGTTTAACCTTAATATAAAAGACATTACACATACTACACACGCCGGCAGAATTAGAGTAACACGCGTTAAATATTGAACTTCTTAGAAAATATTATAATAACTGAATGTTTTTATTTTTCAATATTTAAAATGAAGCAAAATTTATAATAAATTACTATAATTGAGTAAAAAATACTTTAATTAATGACGCAAATGTAATTAGACGGAAATACAGTAAAATGAAATTTCTGTATTGTCAAATGTAATCGTGTATTTTAAAAACTTACAGAAATAATTTAAGAAAATTAATAATGCGTATTGCTACCACGGGCTCTGATAAGAGTCTGGATATGATCCTTCATGCTTTTAATGACGTCCTCAATCATTTTTTGCGACAAATTCTCCCACTCTTGCACTAACATGAATTTTAATCCTTGGACGATCTTAGGGGCTTGGTTTCTTCCATTTATCTTTCTTCCGATAACGTCCCATTCGTTCTCTATGGGATTCATGTCTGGTGATCTTGCTGGGCAATCCATTTGCGCGATTTGGGCCTGATTTAAGTAGTCGCGAACCATTTGCGCTGTGTGGGGCCGCGCATTATCATGCATAAATAAAAAATATTCGCCTATGGATGGTGCAAATGACAATACATGAGAGTCTAAGATCTCTGCGATGTATCTTTGTGCAGCTAAAGACCCATTTTCTATAAGTATTAACTCCGCGCGTGCTTCCAAACATATACCGCCCCATACCAAAATTGACCCTCCGCCATAACACACGTCTTTCAGTAAAGTTTCCTCGATTAGCGTTTTCCTCGATACCTTCAGATCCTCTCCCTTCCTTCTATGCAATTCACAACAAAACTGCTTTCATCACTAAACAAAACTCGGCTCCACTCATTTGTCCAGTCGCGGTGTTGATGAGCAAAGGCTTATGTGGCTACTTTACTACCGTTACTGTACCACCTCGAGTTTTGGAGCTTTTGACGGAACGTAAGACTCCAGTCCAAAACGTATTCTCACTGTACGCTCACTGATATTAACATCACGGACTTCTTGTGACATGTTTCGGGTCTGAACAGCCGTTTGACGACGATTTCTCAAAGTTTTCAGCCGTATAAAATGACCATCCTGGGTACTGGTCCACCGTTTTCTGCCTTATCCTGGCATCCGCACATAAGAGCCTATGTGCCTCTAACGTTTAACGTTGAGAAAGACGACAAATGCCGACACACCCAATGCGCGACTTACTGAATCCTACCCTTGACCATTTTCAATCATTGTTACCGCTCTGGCAACTTCAGTGGAAGGTAAGCCACTCATTTTATATCCTACAAGACAGGTACTAAAAAAACAATAACAATAAAAATATTTTAAGTCACATAAAATGAAATTAAACAAAATTTTGTAAAACCACTTGAAAGTGATAAAATCTTAAAAACACTTGAGAGCGTATAATTAACGATAACACTCTAAATATCCAAAAATCTTTTTGCAAAATTTAATTTTTTAACGGTGCTGAAATAAAAAACAAAGACCATTTAAACAAACAGCAAACAAAATTTAAAAAAAAACTATTTTTTGTGCGTGTTCCTCTAATTGTGCCGGCGTGTGTATTTAGTAAAAGAAATAATATGTCCATCTGATTTGGACTGGACTCAAAACGCATCTGCGCCCGGGCGAATAATAATTGCAAGAAGCCCATTTCAAAACTACCTAATTTGTACTTGAATTGAATTCCTGCCTTTAGCACTTTTTCATCTCCAAAATAGCCCCAATATTAAATCTCTTAATTAAATCTATACTTAACCCCGCAATATTAAATATACTAAACTAATACCAATCTCCAGTATTAAAATATTAAAAAGGTCATACGATCTAGACGATCTTGAATTTACAGGATTAAATCAAGCAAATAAGTCCGGTAACATTTAGCGGCGACCAAGTTGCCACTGCAAATAAGATTGCTTCAAACGAGTTTCACTTAAATTGCTACGCTGTCGAAGGTTAGTTGCTTGCGCTTTATACTTTGATAACATACTATCATGAGTACCTTCGTATTATACTTTCTATTTGGAATTGAAAATGTGACATTGCAATGTAATGTTCTTCGAGATATTTTACTCGTAGCTTTTTGAAGATAGTTACATACATACATAAACTCACGCCTTGTTCCCAGAAGGGGTAGGCAGAGGTGCGAGGGCACCCACATTTCGCCTTGTATGTTCCGTCCCTCAATGTGATAGGTGGCGAGCCTATCGCCATATCGGGCACAAATTCCTGACTCTGGGCTGATACTGAATAGAAAAATCCAATATCACTTTGCCCAACCCGGGATTCGAACCCGAGACCTCAGCTTTATAACCGTACCGTAGTACAACTACGCCACCGAGGCAGTCGAAGATAGTTGGATGTTTATAATAATAAAGCATAGATCCTTGGGCGGATTTGAATAAAATTAAAAAACCTTTAAAATCCTTGAGGCTGTTGTCTAGAAGACGTGTATAAAAAACATTTAAAATTCAAAATGATCCGACTGATACGCAGTCTTACAGGTGGTTTCGGCAGCGCCGGATCTAGGTATTTTTCGAGGCGGGGCAAAAACTGTAAGATGCCGCCCCCACCTGCCTATATTTTTATCTTAATCATCATCATCATTTTTAGCAACCATATGACACAAGTCATAGGCGTAAAGACCGCCATAGTGACCCCCTACGGGACCGCTTTCCGAAATCAGCCCGTGTTATTCCGGTTTTTCTCTGGCCTCTGGGCAATTTCGATCAATGTCTGTTTGGGTCGTTAGTACCTTTCGCTCCACCTCCACGTCCCGTGCAGGTTAAGCGGAGGGTCTGGCATTACTCGTCGGCAGATTGGAATGGTGTGTAAAATTATTTCTCATCCATCCCTTGGAGCAGTGCTTTGAGGGTAAAGATCCCTCAGCGAGTGCCAACGCTGTTTCTGACGCGATCAGGCTTGGAATGGAATACTAGATTCCTTCCTCTGAGATCGCCAGTAAAGGCCGTGAACGCTCCTGGTTCAATCGCTCTCGGTGACAAACAGGCGGCGTATCGCGCTTAGATCAGGGGTCGCGCCATGAAGGATGCCAATATTAGTTCCCTCAAAGAAGCCTACAACCGAGCCACCAAGACCTGCAAGAAGGCCTACGTTAGAGCGGATGCCCAGCGCGTTAGCAGGATTGGGCGTGCGTTGGCCAATCACTCAACTAGCAGTCGTGGTTATTGAAGTTTGGCCAGGGCCAATCTAACTTTTGCCGTTCAGCGTTGCCATCGCTGAGAAATCCGGAAGGGTCGCTGGCTCACAAGCCGCAAGAGAATACCGGCTGTGGTTTTAAGAGCTTGAGCAGCCGAGTTGTCTCCTGCACTGACTTGTCTCTACCGAGCGTCCTACCGCGCAGAAGTTGTGCCTGATTCTTGGAAGGAGGCCAATGTACAATCGATCCCCAAAAAGGGTGATCACCCTATCGCTACCACTTCAGTGATATGTAAGGTCATGGGAGCGGATCATAAACTCTCAATTGATTCGCTACTTGTTCATTCGTTGATCACTTGGATCACTCGTTGATCAGTGACATACATCGCGGATTCAGTCAAAATCGATCAACCGGAGAAACTTCTTGCGTTGGTCCTGCATCGCTGGGGTGAGGCGAATAATTGATTTATTTAGATACAAATCCAATTTGTCTTGAATTCCAAAAACATTATAGTATGCTTTGTTTTTTAATATTAGCTATAAGGGGTTGAAATAAAGGATAATTTCATAGCTGAAAAGAAGATGGAAAGGACCCAAGAGAATGTTTTATGTTGATTTTTGTAAAAAGCTTTCGTATAGTTTACAATGTAATGTAGTTGTAGCGGTATAACGTTGGTTTACTTTTACAACAATATGATCATAATATAAACGTAGATGAAGTCGCGGGCAAACTCCTGTACCAAATAACATATGTTTCTTCGTTCGGTTAATCACAAAAAACTAACTAGTAAACACAAATTGAATATTTGAAACCAAACGTAGTCGTTGAGATCGATGAAGGAATTTCCAAATATAGCTTCATCTCTTTTTCACACGCCTCTATCGCACATTTATCTATTTACGCGCCCCGCGAAAAAAAATAAGTTCTGCAGTGCCCGTGTAAGTGGTGTTACGTTATTGGACAGTTGTGTAGTTGTCTCCCAAGATTCAATATGCCGCCCCCTGAACTTGCCGCCCGGGGCACAGACCCCGTCTTGCCCCCCCCCCCCCCAGATCCACAAAAAAGATGGGAAATTTAATTATCTACAAGAAAGGTCCTTAGCATGATGGGCCTAAAGTGGACGGTTCCGGAGATATGGCTTCAAACGCGTTTTCCAAAATGGCGGCTCTAGCGGACGCCATTTTTGTAAGTATTTTGGGTTTTTAACTTAGTGGGGTCATATGCCACCTCTTCATGAAAACAAAAAACTCCTGGCAAATTATGCAGGAAAAAATGCTTCGTTGCCTGTACTATATATTATAGTAGGATTTTTATTGCATTGACTTATGAGCTTCATTTTTTTACATATTTGGTAAATAATTTTAATTTGATACCTTCACGCATCAGAAAAAAACAGACAAATGACAGACAAAGTATTATGAAGATTGAGGACCTGTGAAGGTTCTGTGTTCGGATTTATATAAGGTACTCTGAAACCAAGTCGGAACAAAACATTGTTCGATTTCACTTGGGAATATTGCTGTGTACATAACCATTCATCTTAATGGCGAACTCAAATTGACTTTGCATTTGTATTCTGAACCCCTCGACGTAAATGCTTGTCTTCATTGGTACGGAATATTAGTATTTTTTATGAGGAAATGTGGAGAGTGGTGGGAATGCGATAACAATAATTCAAACCTAAAAGTTACTACGCCAGCAGTAAGAACACTAATAACATAATTATTTTTTTCCATTCTGTATCAGCCCATATGCGTACCACTGCGTAGCATGGGTCTTCTCTACAATCGAGACTATGATTGAGAGGGGTTAGACCATATAGTCCTCCACGCTGAACTAGGGCGTGGACTTTACATACCATAGTCATTTTTACGAATTGCCATAAGTACAGGTTTCTTCAAGACTTTTTCTTTCACCGTTATAATGCGTGGTAATTGACTATAAAACCACACATCACTCTGAAAAGTTAGAGTCGTGCTCTGGGATTTCAATCCGCAACCTCCGTGAACATTTTGGCAGCCACGTCTTGGTCCGACCATACAAAAATACATATGTACCTATATTTAATTATTTACATCTAATGTCATAGCTATTTGATACATTTTTCTTGAAAGATTTTTTCACAATAGTTTTTGTTTTTAAATATTGATGACTTCATTAATTTAATAATTTTAAGATATTTTGAATGAGTTGTAGCCTGTAGCGAACCTGTAATTTCATAATTGTACTATTTCCGCCATAATATACAGTATAATGTTATTACAGTCACCGGGAAGAAAGCATACACGTGACTACCCCAACCCCTTGGGAGTGCAAGAAAATGGCTCATAATTAAATTACTGTCCACTTGCGGTGTCATTTCTATTTATAGGAAGAATGTGAGTAATATCGTGCTCTCCTGCTGGAAAGCGCTGTACTAAGGAAGTTAATATTATTAATATTATATTGTCTGAAATAAACATAATATTTACAGACTAACAGTTCACCCCGGCTTTAAATTAGGCGATAGGTCTCAAGAAGTTAAAAAATGTAAAATGAAATCATATCTACGATAAAGTCTGTAAAAATTCGCGGACATCTAAGAAACCATTAAGATATTAGTAAATAAGTATGAGTGCGTGGTGGTAACACGTGGCTGCCAACATGTTTACGATTGAGGCGGGTTCAAATCCCATAGTATACCTCTGACTTATCGAAGTCCTCAGTGTTTTGATAGTCAACTACTATGTTTTCCTTTGCAGTTATAGTGCGTAGTCACTACGCACTATAACTGCGAAAGAAAACAGTAACGAACCTGAGTATCATAGTGATTTATAAAAAATATATGTGTATATAAGTTCTCCTATCCTCCCTCCTATGGTATCTTAAATGTGGTATATAAACAGGCAACACCTACAGTACAACTGCGTCGATCACAGGTTTTCTGTCATTGTGTACGGTGATTGGTATTTAGGCAGATATAAATATTTCGCTACTAGTTTTTGGGTCTACGGTAATCTCACTCACCGAAACAAATACCGAAATAAATCTTCCATTTCACGTTAGTTTTCTATGAGAAATTGTATCAATTTTATGGGCAAACCCATTTGTACCGTAGCTTTAAATAAGTATGTATTTAAGTGTGTATGAAGGCTCTACCACTAATTATAGTAACTCAATTAAATTGCTTTGAGACTGGACGGCCACGAATTGTTTTGCTTGCCTGTTTAAAATTTAAATAAAGAAAACGAAAAAAATGTTCTAATATATTTCATTCCGATGTTAAAAAATATACTTTCTGACACTTTTCATCTAACTTGTTTAATTAATATTCATGATTTACTTGAAGCGTTGAATAAGAGAATTATGAATATTCATCAAAATTGTATTAGATTTAAATCAATAATATTATCTTCTTTTATTTTTCATTTTAATAATGTTATGTTTAGGTTATATCAAGACTGCCGTCGGAAACGACGCCAGGTGGTAGATAGTCTTAGCGACTTCAGACACAATGAAACAAAAAAAAAACGCAAAGAAAGCGACAACATTTTTGTAGGTTATTCCTATCGTCATATTTGGGTGGTAATTAAATAGTTTTCCTATATTCATAATGTACACCCTTTTATTTTTAAAGACTGTATAGTAAGTAAGAGTTTACATTACTATTTTAGCAAAACTTTGTATTTACCAACAAAACATGATGATATACAAAACATCTTAAAAAAATGTCACTTTATTGGCGAACTTTTCACTAAAACTACAAGTCACTAAAACTACTACCCGGCTTCGTTCGTTCGCCGTCTGGATAAATCCCGTATGCTGTTTGCATTTTAATTAAAACCATGCAAATATACCTAATGATTAAAATACACATTAGACAAAGTACTAATACCGTCGCCGAAATTTTTGAATTATCAATTTTTACGGTCGTGTAGAAACGATTTTTAATTTTGATTTAAATAATAATTCACATACGATTTGTAGTATAAAAATGTTTTTGTTACAAAGGGGTCTAAAACTGAAAACTGAATTTAAACGTATTTTTTTGTTGCGAATTTTGAACCCGCAATCTTTTGAAACGGCAGTCAGAATTCCAAACAGTACTGTTAAAATACGTATTGCGCAATTTATAAGTAATAATTTTTAACTACTCACATTATGTCCAATGTCCATCGGCGCCAGCAATGGCAGCTCCCGCCTTCGTGGTTTCTTCCAGATCAGGACTATAGCAGCAATCAGGAGCACGGTCCCAGCGCCGCCTATCGCTCCCAGGACAACACTCCAGGCGCTCCCACCGTCATGCCATGGCGGTGTAGCTACCAGGGCCTCTGGGTGGATCTTCCCATTAGTACTCCCTCCCGTAGTAGTCTCAAAGTTCTGGTCAACCTCGTACATGCCGCCTGGTTGGAGTCGATCTGCCCACGGCTTATCTGATAAAGAAAACATCGATCGCGCCGTGCGGTTGATTAGATGTTTTGTTTCGAGTGTTGTGTTATAACCTGATTCAGTTAAATCCTTTTGTTGAATATTTTGCAGCTTTATATATTTTTAAAGATTAAAATTGGTTTCCGATTTCAGTTTACACTTTTAAAGGTTTGTTTTCGTTATTTAAAATTGTAATAATTATTTGATTGTAATTTATTGTAGTTATAAAATATAGTAATATAATCAGTAAGATAATAATATAATATACTTGTTCTTGTTATAAAAATATAGCAATATATTCAGTAAGATAACACTTAAAGCCTTAAATGGAGCGTTGGAAATTATTCCAGAACGACAAGCCATTACATTATGCAGATTTTAACCTATGATTCTTACGCATCGTTGGGCTTACCCACTCAGATATCACTATTATAACTCATCGATTAATATGCACTCAACAATATCAAAACCATAAACTTAAAAATCTTAAACTTCGTAAAAACTTTGAAAAACTTGCACAAACACCGCACCATATGTTAGATTTCAAAAACAGAAAAGGCACAAAAATGTCGTAATGTTGTGTTGTGTCGTACTTACCCATGTTTCTGATGTGATTTGTGTCGTATGTGGTGTGTTGTTTGTTGTCCCGAGACACGTGCGTTGGGCGGGCGAGCGCGCGCGACTGGGCGGCGGCAGACTTCTTATCATTAACGCGACTTGTTTACTCCGACGTTACTCCGTGATCTGTGTCGCCAATGACGCTGCCGCTGCCCTTTGGGAAATTGGTTGTTTTACGATAAGGCCAGGTGCGGTTTGTGTGTTGACATGAAATTAGGACTCCTGACGGCTCATCATTTTGTATTGCATTATTTTGTAACTACCGGGAGACCCGATAGCATATAAATTACAGAACACATATATTCCTAATGATTAAGCTGAATATTTTGAAATTTCAATAAAATCCATTCTCTATTCTTTGGATTAAAAACTGATACTAATCCGTTCTTTTAAACGAACTTTCACATTAATAATATCGGTAATTTCGACGTCAAATCAACTTTTTCTTTAAGTGTAATAATTAGTACTTATTCTCCTGAATTTTACTTTCATTTTATAAAGCATATTCTAGCAACTTACGCATCAATTGTCAATTTACTAAATGAAATGGACTTTGTGACATTGTATAAAGATATAAATTATTTATTTTTACTTATTTATCCAGGCTGGTGCCAGACTCTTTTCGGCTCAGCCTTTGCAACTTCTATGACTGAATTAAATAAATACATACAGATATTCGTGCAAATAGCTTACTATTGTATATTGCTATAACAATTCAGTGTTGTGTTTATTGCGTCGAAGTAATCGCATGCAAGCCACTCACTGTAATACCCATTACTTAATGTTAGGGAATGCGAAACATGTCATCGTGGACTGAAAGCCCCGAATATAGACGTCATTGAGTTCCACCTTACATAGTGTGATATGAGGTATAATAAGACTTTATTTGATGGTAGATTCTGTATTACACTAGCCTAGCTTAATATTATATTTACCTTTCTTTTTCTTTTATTAACGCTATATATATTTTATGTACAATAAAACAATTTAAATTACATATCAGTACAAATGGCGGTCGTACCGCTCAAGGCAATTTCTTACCGACTACCATAAGATCGAGATTATGGAAAAAAAGAAAGGACAGTTTATAGCGTAGGTACCAGTAGGACATAGTTTAAATGGAAAAGGTAATAAAATATCTGGGGGCACGGCAGTGCCCCCTCCAAGTCGAGCTAAAAAGCGGCACAGCCGTACTATCCTTTTCTCGAAGCAATTCAGACCATTTTCAACCCCTCATAACTTCGTTATGGTAAAAGCAAGAAGCCAGAATTTTCAGTTACTAATTAGGCATTGTGTAAACACAGTATATTTAAAATTTCATTCAATTTGAACTAGTAGTTTAAGAATTATTACTTGTCAAACTTTCGCAATTTTGTCACTCACTGACTGACTGACCGATCATCAAAAGTCTAAGGCACTTCTAGCAGACGTAGAACCTTCAAATTTAGAATATAATTAGTGTTTAGTGTCTAAAGTAAGGAAAAATTCAAACATTTCATAATTTCTGTCTAGTTTTCTAGATACACCAACTGCGGGAATAACTTTGTAATCTCATATAAATATATACAAAGATACATTTGCAGTTAATGATTCGTTGTACCCGTATATAATGGAATAATAGTTGTAGATTGGTATCTATATATATTATATATGCGGCATAACTGGAGGGGGGTATAAAGAGGGAAAGGGTGTATTCAGCCCATTAAACTGTACAAAATTCTTCTAGAAAAACATGACAAAGATAACCTTGCAAATAAATAGACTAAATAGCTCGAAAACAATCACCATGAAAGATAGAACACCAATAATCGAATCCGCTATATTTGTGATAAATTGATACATACAAAAATAAGAAAAAACCATAAGACAGAGGCTTTAAGAAAAAATAAAAAGTACCGAAAAGGAATAAAGTAGAACTCTACAAAAAGACGTGAGATCCCATCAAAAACATCCTGTAAAAAAATTCCAAGTCTCGCAGCTCAGTTTTTCTACCGCAAAAAGTTGTGAGATCCATGTAATACCAAGTCGATTAATTTATTTAGTCCTTGATTAAGGGACGTTGTGTATAAAGTTATTACGTAAGTTATTATCATATCAATATTAAAAATTCTTTATGTTTTAAATAAATAGATCGACTTGGCCAGTAGCATTATGCATAAATTGTACGATACATTATGTTTTCATGCGATGGCCAAGTCGATCTATTTATTTACAACGTAAAGAATTTTTGATATTGATATGATAACAACTTACGTAATAACTTTATACAGAACGTCCCTTAATCAAGGACTAAATAAATTAATCGACTTGGTATTACATGGACCTCACAACTTTTTGCGGTAGAAAAACTGAGCTGCGAGACTTGGAATTTTTTTACAGGATGTTTTTGATGGGATATACACCTTATGTAATATATGACTCGTAACTCTCTATCGTATTTTCGATTGTAGAGGAGGCCCGTGCCCTGCATTGGGACGTATCTAGGTTGATGCTAAATCAGATGTAATCGAATGAAACATGGCTAGATAATCTATTAAGATTTTGAAAAACATTCCTTTTTTTAGATAGCTGCGTAACTATATAGTTATATTTTATTATACGAGTATACAGGTATTATTACATAGTTGTGTTATAGGAATACAAACGATCTAATAGCCGAAGAAAGAAAATTAAAGAAGTTACTTTGTAATTCTAAAAGTTTCAATTGTATACATATTATTTTCTAGAATATATTTTATCTATTTTAAAATATAAATGAAGTGTTAGAGCTATCAAGAAACCACTTTACAAGATTGCCAGGTAACCTTTACAAAGCGCTGACTTGCATCATATTAAATGTATCGAAACTTTCTGTTTTGTACAAAGATTGTTCAAGTATACTACCTTGTACAGGTGTTATAACTTCACTTACTAGTGTAAAGAATAATCAGGTGTGGACCCAGTACAGTGTAAAGTGGGCTTGACCCTTCGCTGATGTGGTGACGGCCATCTTTAATTGTTTCTGCTGTATTGATTTGTGCTGTAATAGTGATTGCTTGGCAAAATAAGTTGCTGGTATTACATAGAGCTAAGATATATTTATTTTATTTTTGTCTTCTAGTTATGTACCAACCTTTCTATTATTAATGAGATTGTAGAGTTCTATAAATCTCTAATTTGAATCTGCTCAAAATCGATCTACAAGGCTAATCCTAACCGGGGGGCTGATGCATTCACTATGACTTGTATTTAACCTCAAAATAGTACGTTCCATGGCATGGACGTAGCATCAAATGGACTCGACATTCAAGTTCCACCGTAAGGGACAGACATAAAGTAAAAAAAAAGCAGGGATACCAGGTCATACATCTTCCCATAAATATTTTAACTAAATAAATAAATAGACGCAACATTCACATTCATAGTCCTGACCCTACAAATGATAATCTTGTGTCGTGGGTATCAGAAACTACGAGACTTTTAGGTCTCATTAACACCCCGATTTCAAAAAAATATCAAGTCACTCAAATATTTGTCTCTTCTTGAGCAGGCATCGAAACCGCGGCCTCACGTTTTACATCTGGCGTCTAACCAGCTGCGATGAATGATGCGGATAAAGGGCGTCAGTATTAAACAACGTGACGTTTTGCAATATTTTCACAAAGGTTAGAAAGCAAAAAAGGAAAGATGGCTTTGTATAATTATTAATACTTATATCATTTACGTAACTCCAATAATACATAGTAATGATAATATATACATAGAAACAAAACTTGCCGAGTGTTCTATAAATTATAGAAGATCAGAAAATTCATAGTAATGTAACTACTAAGGATAGAATAACATCCTACTTTATTTTATATATTTATTTTAAGAAAGCTTACAAACAAGTATTTATAATATACTTAATATTTTCATAAATTAAGTTCCTAATAAGTAATAACAAGCTTCTACAAAAGAATCGTAAATAACAAAAGTACAGATATAGACCTAAACATTTCTCAAATGTGACAAAATAGAAAAAATATACCTACATATTTTAAAATTATATCTTAATTAAAATAAAATGATATAGCAAAGTATCGAATGTGTAATTATACAGCGCTTGTACTTCTTTTTAATCATCTGGCTATTTTTCCTGGAATATTGATTTTTCAAAAATACAATTATGCACTTTTAGTTTTCATCCATATCAGGCTCGTGTGTCCTTTCATCACTCTTTGTTATTACCCACAGTTTCGGACTCAGTCATCTGTAAAAATTAAATCTAATTGTTGAAAGAATAAAATATATGTAATTAATATGTGCAGAACAAAATATAAATTGAAATAACGTAAGGTAACGCCACGTCTCGGGTCAAGGCGTATGTGGATTGGGTATTTATTTCATTGAGTTTAAAATTTGGCACTCAAAGTCTGTAAGTTGTAAACATAAAATCTTTGTTTTTGTTGATTGACACGACGAACACGACTGTTTGTGTCCAAAATAAAATAAATAAAAAATAAAGAAGTATTAAGCTTGTTGGATTGGGTGCATTTTTGTAATTATTTCGAATACAGACTTCAAATATGAAAAATACAACTTAACTGACTTCGAAATTACATTTTATAATTTATAGATTATGCATGTTATAGCTTCACTTAATAAACAGGAGGACTATTTATGAAGACAGGCTGCCGGAAGACTGATTATAGAAGAGGTTTCATTCATTTTCGTCTCAAGGATGAATACTCTGGATTTTTATTATTTAGATTAAATAGATTATAGTTTACCTTTATTTCGAGTGGCGGGAGAGAAAACTGTTTTAAGAAAGTTATAATATGCTTAGTCTTCTGAATACAATTTTTGAACGAGTGTGTTTACCCAGCTGCCTAATTTTCCGTCACGTCCTATTAATTTGATCCACAAAACACGCGAAGGTAGACCTTTTGAAAAGCTGAAATAAAATGAATGATGGTTTAATTTACCATAAAACCAGGAAATGCAAATTGTTATAAGCTGGTATCCTGAAACATAATATAATCCAACTCATTTAAAATCATGTACAAAATGGCGTCTTCTTCGAGTAGTATACAGATTGTCATAATAAACAATGACAAGATAATTTGGTCGGATAATACTTTTAAAATACGTATTTTTATGCAAATATAATCCTATTTTTCAGTGTATTCTATGAAATACTAATTGCAGATGTTAGTAATAATGAACGTCTATATTTATTTTTACCAATATACTAAATAAAATACACTTACCAATGAGAGGTTATATTTTCATATTATCATTTAGATCGGCTATTACAGCCAATAATAAAGCAGCACACCATATCTTTTGTCTTATAATCAGTTTCAACACTCTTTTACACACATTTTTGACCGCAAATATTCGTAAAATACTCAGTAATTCAAGTTTATAACAAATCGCACGTCCTATGTGCTTGGTTAACACAATGTCTTCCCTACAAAATTATGTGGAACTATGACAAGGACCACAAATTGTGTTTTGTCAATTTCATTTTTTATGGTTTATGCATAAGTCTAAGTGAGATGGACTATATATGTCAAATGCATGTCAAGTCTATTTTGATACTAGGTCTATGTTCCATGGTTAAGCCGCTAGACCTATGACAGTTCTTAAGTATAAAAGTTTAATGAAACCGTAATTTCCAGTAATAAAAACGAAACTGGTTGTAAATGGTGTGTTACGTTACTTTAAGTACGTACTTTTATGCGGATCGAATAAAGGCGTTTGCCTACTATATGATATGGCATCGTGGCCATATCAGGCAAATTACTAAGACTTAAGATACTGTGCATATATTATATCAGCATCATACTAATCACACATAAGTACATGAATTTTGATAATATTGAGGAGAAATACATTTTTAAGATTGTTCTTGATATTGAGGTATGAGAAATGATAAAATAAATGCTGACCCCCCCGAACTAAATTCTGAATACGTCCCCAACACTTGTTTTATAACTGTTGTAGTTTGATAGCACTAGTTTTGTTTCAGATAGCTAGCTCCGCTTTGTCTTGTTAGATTACATTGCCAGTTCTACACTATGAAAACAGTTTATACAGTGGTAGTGAATATTGCACCTCTTTGTTAATATGTATATACCCTGTTGAATAATTTATATGATGAGATCAAGTAATAGTGTGATGGTGAGAGTATGTTGGTTTGTTGATTTCATGTAGCGATGAAGCGAGGAATCGATACATTTCTTCCCTCTGAGATAGGATAATTTATAGGAACAGAGGTACCTAGTATTTTTCCTGGATTCCTTATTAGGTATGATAGATTATACATAATTATTAGGTGAATGAGGAGCATAATTTCAACGAGTCTTATTCGTGAGTAATTATTATCTTATTGTAGTAATAAATTGGAGAAGGTACTTATTCTTCATCACGACCATATTAGTCCCACTGCAGGGCACAGGCCTCCTCCACAATCGAGAGTACGATTGAGAATGGTTAGGCCATATAGTCCAAATAGGTACCTATGTATGTACCTACTAGATTATAACGTTAATGATATTAATTATTGAACGACCATTTTAGAACCAGAAATATAGCAGTACAAAATTGTTCAATGGCTTATGCTTGAGCAATTGTTTCTACAAACGTAAAATGTATGATATGAGTATAATACACAGTCAGGTCATAAGTATTGTCACACAGTAAAAACTTATCTTTTAGAATGCTGGCCACAAAAAAGTTTATTGAATTCGAATTTTGAATTGTTCATCAAAATAAAAATGTATACTTTTTATAATTTTACTCATGTCTCATTTTTAATATGGAGTGGACGCTTAAAGAAGACCGTGTTGCAGTTATAGCGTTGCATCGTTGCGGTTACGAGCCAATTCAAATTTTTGACATACTGAAAAAGAATATAACCAAAAAATTCGTTTATCCTACCATCAAACGATACAATGAAGACTCTAGTGTAGATGACAGGTCAAGAAGTGGTCGCCCTCGGTCTGTTAGGACTCCAGCAGTGATAAAAGCTGTGAAGGCGCGAATTCAAAGAAATCCCAAACGTAAGCAGAAACTGTTGGCCCTTCAGATGGGGTTAAGCAGAACCACGGTGAAAAGGGTGTTAAATGAAGACTTAGGGCTTCGGGCACATCGAAGAAAAACAGGACATGGTTTGAATGCTCGTCTAATGGACCTGAGACTGAAGAGTTGCCGCGCTTTGTTGAAGCGGTACGCGGAAAAAATATATCGGGAAATTCTTTTTTCAGATGAAAAAAATTGTATCGTAGAAGAGAGCTACAACAAACAAAATGATAAGGTGTACACACACAGTAGTGAAGAAGCGAGCAACCGTATTCCGCGTGTCCAACGAGGTCATTTTCCATCCTCGCTCATGGTATGTTTGGGAGTTTCTTATTGGGGCTAACAGAGGTACATTTTTGTGAGAAAGGTGTAAAAACGAATGCAGTTGTGTATCAAAATACAGTCCTGACGAACCTTGTAGAACCTTTTTCTCATACCATGTTCAATAACAGGCACTGGGTATTCCAACAATATTCGGCGCCAGCTCATAGAGCGAAGAGCACACAAGACTGGCTGGCGGCGCGTGAAATCGACTTCATCCGGCACGAAGACTGGCCCTCCTCCAGTCCAGATTTGAATCCGTTAGATTACAAGATATGGCAACACTTGGAGGATAAGGCGTGCTCAAAGCCTCATCCCAATTTGGAGTCATTCAAGACATCCTTGATTAAGGCAGCCGCCGATATTGACATGGACGTCGTTCGTGCTGCGATAGACAACTGGCCGCGCAGATTGAAGGCCTGTATTCAAAATCACGGAGGTCATTTTGAATAAACTTTAGTGTCATAAGAATCTATGTTTTCTTAAGTTCATTTTGGTATATAAATGGTTACATAATGAATAAACTTGGTTCAATTATTTTATATTAAACATTCACATGTTTTTATGACCTGACTTATGACTAGGTATGTACATAATATAATGTTACACTGACACATGATGGCGCGAGACATGTAACTGAAATTTGATTCAATTCCCTGAAGATTCAGCGAAGGAAAACAATAACGGCCTTATACGTACATAGTTATCCAATGTTTCGTCCCTTTCCAACAATTATTGAATCCAGTTTGAGCGAAGAAGATAAAATATTCGATACCTAAATATGTTTATAAACTATCAACAAATAAGTGGATAAGCATTTAGCTACTTATTACTAGAATATCTCGCAAGTCTATATATACATATGTCGGAAAATATTAGAAAGAAGAAAGAAAGAAAACATTTATTTGTCAAACAAGACAACGTACACACTTTTCATCTTTTTAAAGAAAGAAAGAATTACGATTGATTTATTATTTCTTTCTTTTCTTCTTTTTCTTTTAACATAGTAGATCAAGAGCCCGTGGCCGGCAGACCTTCGTAATTTTATAAAAGCTGAAAGTTTGTCTGCGCATGCCTCTGACATAGACAACATACAATCAGCTAGCATGAAGTTCCGATCGTTGTTGCTTTGGAAGTTATGAGTTTTAATGTTTCTGGCAATATGAAAAGACGATCAAAAGTGTCTGAATATCAAGGAAATAATTTTTATAGTTGCCTTAACAACTTAAAAATAAAATTCAAGTTTTGTTCTATAACGCCGACAAAATTACACGGTATTGAATATTAAGCTATCTTCGAACTTTAACACAATGTAATTTTGTCAGCATCATAACTTCCAAAGCAACCACGATCGGAACCAATCGGAACATCATAACAGCTGATTGTGCGATGCCTATGTTAGAGGTATACGCACACAAACTTTCAGGTTTTATAAAATTAGGAAGGTCTGGCGGCCATGGACACGTGATCTATTATAGGTTTAGGTACATAATAGAAGAAAATAAAAATAAATAAGGAATTTTCAAGTCGTATATGACACGTGTGGCCACTCAGCATAATGATTATGTGTTTATTACAAATCTATATGCGTTATTCAAAATATTTGTTGGTTGTGCTATTATTTTGTTAAATGATAAGAATTAAGATTTCTATCTAAAATTACTGAGGTACCGCAAACCGTGCTTTCAAAACCACAGAAGCGTACCAGTGGTTAAAATAACAAAGGGTCCTGTTATTTTCGTATTTAAAGAACGTTATTAATAGCTGAGCTCGTGTGTTTTTCTTCTTGTTATTATTAAAATAATATGTATCTAAACAAAATTATGTCGGTTTAAAAATCGACGCAAGTCGTCTAATAATAATTATCGACTAATTATTAACACTGTAGGTACTCTGTAACATGTATTAAATTAAAACTAAAACATACAAAAGCTATGAAGTAATAATGTATTGAATAATGCATTTAAATAATTAATATTGGGATGTATGAGTTTTCACCAGATCTTGCACAAGCGGTAAGTAAGTACCTACCTATAGTTTTCAATTTTTAATTTAGGATTCATCCATGTGATAAATCATATGGCAGTTCTTTACTATGCTTACAGTGGATACAATTATTGGATTCCTCATTAGATTTCCATGCTACTTTCATTTTATAATGATCGCATTGCAAGCATAGGTACAGTCAGCGACAAAAGTCGTTGAGCATATTCAAAACGCCAAAATTCATGCACACATGAAGCAACAAAAGTGGGTGACCAGGATCGGCGACAAAAATTTATGAACGCCACAAGGTGACAAAAGTTTCTGAACAAAAAAAGCAACAAAATTACTGAACACGTCAAGGGTACATAAGTCTCTGAACACTTATAAAAAGCAAGATTGCCGTTGATGTGTTAACCTACTTTTGTTGCTTTATAAGCATTAAAAGTTAAATTTTATTTCACAGTTAATATATCTCCTGTGACGTGGCGTGCCATAGGAGAGGCCTATGTCCAGCAGTGGACACGAATAGGCTGATGATGATGATGATGATTCAGAATGAATATAGTGGCCGCAACTTTTTTGGATATTTGTCAAAATCCATATCTGAGAGACCCTTCGCTCCGATATTATAAATGGATAATTAGGATTGAACATTTTTGCTGCCACATTTAACTTTTTAGTTATTGATCCGATTGGTCTCAAAATCAATATCTGATGGGTTCTTTACTCCGATATTCGAAATAGAAAGACCGATGGAAAATAATGGCTGCCGTTTAGAACTTTTTATAGAATTAGTACGTATTTTGGGGCGTTTGAAAAAATCTACAAAATGTTTACGATGAGCGCGCACATTGACAACCAAATAGACGAAGAGCCCGTGGCCGACAGAGTTTTGTCATCTTATAAAAGCTGAAAGCTTTTCTCCGCATGCCTCTAACATAGGCATCACACGATCAGCTATTATTAAGTTCCGATCTTGGTTGCTTTGGAAGTTATGATCTTCAATGTTTCTGGCCAGATAAAAGAACCATCAAACGTATTGGAATACCAATATTTGTTTGAAATATTTGTTTATAGTTGCCTTAATAACATATATAAAATTCATTTTTTTATAAAATATAAACTTTTATACTATTACATTTGAGCGAATTTACAATTAAGCGGAATGGAGGCTCCAAAATGTTTGCAAAAGACTTGTCTATTGGCAAAACCAGTTGTCTAGGCTGAAGAAGGACGACGGCCGCGTGGTATCGACAAGGGCAGAGGTATTAAGGGAGATCGAGAGGTTCTACGGACAGCTTTACACCTCGGTTGCCGAACCTACTGTTAGTTCGGCCGAAGACCCGAGAGCGATGATATCCCGGACATAAGCCTGTGTGAGATAGAAATTCCCTCAAACAACTAAAAAACAACAAGGCGCCGGGCGAGGACGGAATCACTTCAGAGCTTCTGAAAGTGGGCAGAACGCCGTTACTGAAAGTCCTTCAGAGGCTCTTAAATTCCGTTCTCCTCGAGGGCTCAACGCCGGAGGCATGGAGCAGGAGCGTGGTGGTACTGTTCTTCAAAAAAGGTGATAACACTTTGCTAAAGAACTATACTGCCCGTCTCGCTCCTGAGCTATCTCTATAAGTTGTTTTCGAGGGTCATTACAAATCGTCTCGAACGCAGGTTTGATGACTTCCAGCTTCCCGAACAAGCCGGTTTCCGAAAAGGCTTTAGTACCATAGACCATATTCATACGCTATGGCAAATTATACAAAAAACCGAATATAACTTGCCGCTTTGTTTAGCGTTTATGGACTATGAGAAAGCCTTTGATTGCTGTGCTACAGTCTCTTCAGCGGTGCCACATAGTCTATCGGTACATCGAAGTTTTGAGGTGTATATATATATACAACAACGCCACCATGTCGGTCCGAGTACAAGATCAGAGCACAAAGGCTATTCCACTACTGTACTTGTATACACGTGGCAATAACAGATGAACTAGACATATGAACTTCTCAGAAATAAATAATAATTCACATATTAGTTATTTTTCGGTTCTTAGCTGTTTTTTGTTTTGAAGTCGGTTATTATTTTTTTATAAAAAATTTTGGTTATTTTTATCTTTTTAGTGTTGATAGGAATCAAAATGAAGAAGATTTGGTCCCCACAAGGAATATGTTCTTTCCGATGATAATGAAATCGCTAAAATCGGCTAAAAGCTGCCAAATATATTAGAGTATTCATATGTTTATTATTTCCCCCCCCCCTCCCTTTGCCCCTACCCCCTTTTCCCACTGTAGCTTAGCTTTTATACTGAACCCAACGCAAAAAGTACCATTGGAATCCTACTAAAGTTTGAAGAGTTCTACACGCCAGGTCCGAAAATGATCATCAGATCTCCATGTTGTGTTCCTGAGATCAACCTGTCAATACATTCTTTCCAATGAAAAAGAAATCACTAAAATCGGTTAAAAGCTGCCGAAGATATTAGAATTTACGTGTATTTTAATTTTATCACCTACCCCCCCTCACCCCCACCCCTTTTTTCCTCTCTCACTGTAAATTAACTTTTATAATGAACCTAATGCAAAAAGAACCATTGGAATCCTACTTAATTTTAAGGAGTTCCCCTCTCCAGGTCCGAAGATATTGCTCAGATTTTCACCATATTTTTATGGGACCAAATGACAAGCATCAGCTTTCAATCAAAGAAAGAATGGTCGAAATCGGTTCACACAGTACAGAGAAACGAGGTAACAAACATAAAAAAAAAGCTACATACAGTCGAATTGAGAACCTCCTCCTTTTTTTGAAGTCGGTTAAAAACAGAAATCCATAAGTCAAAGCAAAAATATAAACTGTGAAATAAAATGTAACAATGAATCCATAACAAAGCAACAAAAGTAGGTGAACACATCTACGGCAATCTTGCTTTTTATAAGTGTTCAGAGACTTATGTACCATTGACGTGTTCAGAAACTTTTGACGCCATGTGGTGTTCATAAATTTTTGTGGCCGATACTGGTCACCTACTTTTGTTGCTTCATGTGTGCATCAATTTTGGCGTTTTAAATATGCTCAACGACTTTTGTCGCTGACTGTACATTTTCTTCGTATTCATAGAAAAACAACATAATGTTGAATTTTTTTTTCAGGATGTCCCTTGAATGCAGATATAATCTAGACGTTCGATGAGTAACATTTTATTTTACTACTAAATCGTATCATATATTATGTTCTTTGTTAGTTGTGATTTATTTTCTCATTATATTTTATATTGACCGTATTGTGTACAGCGCCATCTTTACTATAGTTGTAACACTAATGCTATTAAAGTACCAGTTAACATGAATAAGTTCTACAGACGCAAGGATAGATGGCGTAAATATAAAATAATTTAAACGAATTAACACACATTAAAAAAAGGAAGTTTTGAAAATATTTTTAAGGTCCGTGCCAGCTGGATGACTATATAGCATTTATAACGAATTAAGCGGGTAAAACCGCGCGGCACAGTTGGTCCATTACAAGGGGGCTAGGACCAACCTGAGAATAGAAAAATAAATTTAAATACAACGTTTTCAGATTTATTAAGATATAAGTTTTATTATTTCTTTTAATAACAATTTTGAAGACAGATAATTGTTTTTAATTTATTTTAAATGAAATCAATTAAAAACAGCCTTCATTAAATATTTTTATTTACACATTCACAGTATCTATACAATAACAAATTAAGTTTAAACAATAACTAATATTTTCCTCCTGTTTGTGTTACTATGCTTTTTCTACATTCTTGTTAAAAGGGTATGTTTGCTTGTATCTTGAGATTCCAAGAACAATAAATGCTGCAATAAACAATACAAACAAAAATAAGAATATGGTCATGTTAGCGTTATGACGGCATATTAATTTAAACTACTTTTTTTTTGTCATGTATTGAAAACAATAGTATAATGTGTTTATTTACAAAAAGGCAATCATTTCAGGAAATGTTTGGTAACAAACCAAATTGTTTATTATAACAATTTGGTTGGTAGAAAATGATTAATTTTGTCTAGTTTTCTGTCAAACCGAACTCTGTTTAAAATAGTTGTATAAATCATTTTTCAATTTAATGGAAAATACAAAGTATTTATTTTAATGTATTGAAAGTATGGTAAGCTGATCTCTAATATAATGTGCCCAAAGTAAGAAATACTAAGTGCATTTCACATGGGTATTATTAAAAAAAGTTTCATCAACAATAATATAGGTAATGGACTTGTAGAAAAAAAGAAATCTTTTAGTAAGGGAACATTTGCGATGGACACTAAGTAGTTACATCACAATTTGTATTCTTTCATACTTTCTTACAATTTCATGTCTAACCTCTTCATTTATTATGTTCTACAGAGAACTAAATTATTTTACTATTTTGGAACCCAAATTATTGTCTGATAGAAATATAGGAATTAAAAAAAAAATGAATTCTCACCGAAAGATAGCGTAGACATTGTATACCTCCCGGCGAATGTTTTGTTTTTCCAAGCATAATTTGCTAAATAACCTCCAATTCCTATAAGACCCGCTGAACCGACGAGTCTACACGCCAAGCAGTCCTTCGGAGGGGGTTTCGCTTCCGTTACCATGCCGGTTTTGTGTTATCCTTGCATACACTTAGTAATAAAATATCAAAATTGTGAAAGATTTGCGACTTTTGTGTAAAGTTTATCAACTTCGTATCAATTTTCATCACCTGTGTCAAATTTGACAATGACAGCTAGCGGTGAATGCGTTCCAAAATCGTGAAATAAATATTTATATCTTTATCATAAAAAAGCGTTTCAGCACGCGGTTTTAAAAATTCCACAATGGTTCCAGACCTTCAGTATCATTAAACATTAATTTTGTAACGGAAGGACGGACGGAGTGGCTGAGTGAGGTGGAAGGGCGAGGAGTGGTGGTGCAGCGAGGAGAGGCGGTGGGGCGAGGTGTCTGGACAGTGGGGAGGAGAGGAGAGGGGAATAATGTATAAAAATGATGATTTTTGGTGAATAAAGTTTGTCATAAAGTAAATTTGTGTTATAATTTTATTAATTATTAGTAGAATTTAAAAGGTTGAACATATTCAACAAGTAAAATCACATATTAATTCCTTTGAACGTTAGAAGACTACGTTGCCGCTGTTCCTACCCGGAAGGCGTGCAAAAAAAGTATTACAAGGGTTTTTTAAGACGCGGCCGAGAGAGTTTTATTCCCAATACTTTGGCTGGTATCGTGAAGGGAAATAAGCTAGTACAAGAGCCATTGTTTCGTCGGCAGGTGGCACTCTACAATAAATAGCCGTCTCGTCGAAAGTGGGTCAAGGAGCGAAGACTGCAGCGGGAAAATGTTTACTAAACAACATTATGGTTTCGATACTCCGGTAACTTATGACATTTTGGTATGCATTACAGATTTCTCAAGACTTGGCGTCATTACGTTACTTACAATCACGTACTTGACCCTTAGCACTAAGGGGGTTAACACAGGGATGCAATCTCTGTCAGTGCATTTGCCAAGCCGATTTAAAATGTAATAAGCTGCGAATGTATTACCTCGACAAACACATATTCTGGGTCTGTGTACATCATACGAGATTTAATAAACCGATAAAAATTCGAAGAAGAATTCCAGTTGAAAATCAAACCCAGCAGCGAACTCCTCAGTCCATAGAGCAGGCTACTACCAAATATGCGAGTACTGAGGCGATAAATAATTCTAAATCCGTTAAAGGAAAACGCACAAAGGTGTTATATGAAATTCAATTAGGAGCTTACACTGTTGACGTAAAGGTTAAAACCCGTACGCGGCGCTACAAAATCCACTCTGCTTAATAAATGACGTTGCAGTGATTCATATTAAAATGAAACTTCGGAGCGGGGTTTACCCTCCTACATTATGTATAGTGTTTACTAAACTAATGACAAATTAATTTGTTCTTTATCAAAGGTTTTTTGTAATTTCAACATTTTTACTGCCTTACGTATAAAACAATGCATGATGACTTTTTTAGCGAGTTATCGTATGATTTGATGAATCCTAGCGGAGCCATGCCTTTAGTAATTAGTCTATTAAACTTTGATGAACCCGATGCTGATATTATTTATGATTATTATGTGGCACAATAATACGTTTAAAGTCATAATAATATTGTTTCTGTTGCGACGTTTAATTTAAGCAGACTGCAGGACATTTCCTGGGACTGAATATGTTATTCCCTTGTAATAATCATGCCTTTGTCATTAAAATCTTGACAAGCCATCACAGCTATTTTACATTAACTGAAAAGCATTGTACGAAGGAACATATCTGTACTAGATCAAACGGCTCTCGGATATCTTATTGTTACTTCAAGGCTCGGAATCTATTTACTATATCATTCCGTCACTGTTAAATTACTTTGTTCAGTTTCATTGTCAAGAAGAGGCGGTATGTATCGTATGTTATCTTTATTACGATTAGATCAAGGCACGTAAAATACTGTTGCTCTGATAATACTATGCATTTGAATTTGAAATTGGGATTACCTTTCTTATATATTATTTGCGCAGTTAAGACTGCAATATAAATATTTTTAATTACTCAGGATAATTATAAAAGATCACTTTTCATTAATTTCATTCAATTCATTATACGGAGTTAATATGTTATTATATTTTAATTTTTAGCAAATAGCATTCTTCGTCAACTGACAAGCAGTTGGATTAATAACTAAAGACCAACCTCCCATTCGCTCATGGAAGTGTGCATTCACCCATTTGTAATTTTGACAATACTTTAACAAAGTACTGTTTAGATAAAATATTAAAAAGCTAGAAAAGATTATCTCTTATTCGACATTATGCATCATTACCAATAATTGGTGATTTATTTAAATTTGTTTTAAAGCAACTCAGATTATAGAAAGGACCAAACATGTACCTACTGGTAAACAGTTCCGTTCCATACATAAATTCAACATTTTATTTCGTATGTCTTTTCGGATCAATATTGCCTTGCGCCATTATTTTGTCACATCCAATAACATCGGTATCCTTACCGATATTATTTTGGAAAGGAAATGTTGAGTTCGATTTTTACCTCTCTTGTCAATTTGTTTACGTCCGCGCTTTTTTTCCTGATATAGATTATTGTTTTTACTTCCTGTAATCATAGAATGTTCTGCATTAAAATGTTTATTGGTACATTATGAGCAGGCAGCTTAGTACAGGCAACGAAGCAACGGGTTACTCTTGTCCGCAATCACAGATCACTCCCAATAGATACCTAATGCAAGGCAGCGGTTGCGCCCAACACATAATATAAGGCAGCTATCAGATAGATATAAACCGATGCAAAATGTCGCGTCATAAGTGTCGTCCAAGTAGTGGACCCGCACATGTCGTCGCACGTTAGCGAAAATTACATTTTGGGAACATAATATTACAGTTAATAATGATTTGTTCAATAAAATGGGGTGCAAAAAACTCAAAAAAATAAAGTATCTAAAAAAACACAATTAGTTTTAATCGATAACTAATATTCTTTAAATTAATTTGGTCCCGAGTGAGCTCAATTTATACTGGTTAATGTATCAATGTCAAACAGTCGAGTTCGGATGGAGAATCAGCCGTCTCTTTTTCGCATAGCAATAACCGTAATAAGCCATCTTTTTTTGGCGAAATCACGCGTTCTTCTAGTGTTTGACGCATGTTTATAATATAATTCCCAGAAATATCGATATTGTAAAACAATAATGTAAATTAATTTTATTAAATAACAATGTCACAAAATATATATTGATTTAAATAAAAATTGGAAATTACCATAATTACGTTATTTTATGTAATTTGAAACAGTTAAATTTGTTAACAAGGTATATTTACAATATTTTTTGAAGTGAAAACTTCTTTAGCGGCGTTGAGCACTTTTTCTGTAATGGGTATAAAATCTTAAACTCGCGTCAGGACACGTGACCTGATCGTAAGACGAAAAGCGTAAGACGGATGGAGAGTAGACAGCTGTCAGTTAGCTGTCAGTTTATAAAGCTGTGATGAATTGCCAATGATTTTGAGTGGAGATTTCAACATAAACTTCGCAGACGATAAAAATCAACTATTAATTGAATTTTTAAATAATGAATTTGGTTTAACTATGTCGAATGATCGCAATCTTAGCACAACGAAATACAAAACTACTATTGATGCGGTCTTTATTAGACATTTAAATAGGTTCGAATCAAAACTGTTCGTTTCTTACTTCAGCTACCATAAACCTATCGTATCAGTTTTAGAGATTGGCGATGATAGTTCTGGTAATGATGATGGTGAAAAAGTCGTTGAAATTATGGATGAAAGTTGATTTTTCGGAGAGATAAACTTTTTAATGTAAAATAATTGTAATAGTTTTAAAGTGTTAAATTTTTAATGTAATATAAATTGTCATGTTTGTGTACGATAGCGCAATAAATGAATATTATATTCTACCAAATGTTAGACATACAAAATAAATAATTGTGAACATTTGATAATTTTAGTAATGTTATGTAAATAAATATAAAATATTAGGAGGTAGTATAAAATAATTATATTTGTAATGGAAGGAAACAATGTTATTTTCATTTGACTCAAAAACAGTGTAATGTATTTGTTAATTTCATTAATTTAGTTACTTTAGTGTAATAAGCATTTTTAAATATTTCATGTGTTATTTATTTATTTATTATTATGAACAGTAAATGTATTGATTTTATATAGCATTAAAGGAGGGGAAACTGTCATTATTTGCTATAAAAACCGAGCGATGGTCGAACCTCCTCTGATTTCAATTTCAACAGTGTACATGAGAACAGCAATAAAAGTTCTATAAGCGAGTGAATTGACTTATTTCTCAAATCAAGTTTGTAAAGTGACTGCAAAAGTTTAACATCAGAAGTGGGATAAATAAGTGCTCAAATTACGCCCATGGGACGCAAACGGCCAAAATCAGTACAACGGACAACGAAACAGAAGAGACATAAGCATGGAGATGAGACCGGCGAAAGTAACCCGGCGAGTGTTCCAGAGAACAATTTGCTCTTGTCGGTACCGTCAACATCCGCTGGACGTATGGTCATCGCAGCATGTGAACCACCTGCCGAAGGTGAACAACCAGTACCTGTTCAACGATCGGAAATACCTACAGGACACTTACCAGGTACCGCTTTTATGTCTTCTATTATGGAGTCTAATTTTAGTGGATTGACTCAATTATTACAAAGTCTTGCTAATTCAGGGTTACCATCTACAATTCATGCCAATAATAATATGGTCCCTGAGTTTGATCCATCAATTAAAAGTCACAAAATTAATTTATGGTTGGATAAGGTGAACGAGTGTGCCAAATTATATAATTGGAATGAGGCTCATACTACACATTATGCCTTGCAAAAGTTAGTGGGAAACGCTAAAAAGTGGTATGAAGGCCAAAAAACCGTTTCACACAATTGGACAAAATGGCAAATACTTTTACGTAAAGCTTTTCCATCTGAAACAAATTATGGTGTACTTTTAACGGAGATGCTTGAAAGGCGATTGAAATTTGGAGAAAATTTAGATGAATATTATTATGAAAAAAATAATTTTATTAAATGCATGTGACATCACTGGCAAAAGAGCTGTAGATTGCCTCATTCATGGCATAGATGACCGTACCATCCGTGCTGGCGCGTCATCTGCACGATTTACTGAGCCCGAAGATTTACTTAAATTCTTGAAAGACGTGTGTAAAGAAAGCAAAGATATTATACGAACATCTGGTTTAAATAGGATAGGCTTAGATAATCGTAGTAATAGCATTAAAAGTAATGAGACAGGTCATAGGCCGACTCAATTTCATTCAGACAAATTCCGCAATACACAGCGCTCGACGTCCACCCTTGTTTGTTTTAATTGTAAACAACAGGGACATAGATTACACCAATGTCAAAAACCGATTATAAAATGTGAGGACTGCAAAAGGTTTGGGCATACTAGTAAAGAATGTTCTCTTAAGAATCAATTTATGAAGAAAGATGATGACAAACGTGTACTTTACGTAGATAGTGTTACTAAAAATAATTTAAAATATCATAAAAACGCTCTTATCAGTAATAAAGACACTGTAGAATGCTTCATTGATCTCGGCAGCGACTGTACATTAATAACTAGCAAAATAGTCTCTAAATTAGATCTTTGTATTACTAGTGATAATTTACCGTGTGTTCGAGGTGTTGCTAATGTCATCATACCTCTCTTAGGTCAAACTTTCTTTAAACTACGCATTGATAGTTTTGAGGCTGAAATTACTGCCTATGTAGTTGACGATGTCCATTTACATATGCCATTACTTGTGGGTCAAAATTTCACAGAATTACCTAATGTTATAATTATTAAAAATGAAAACTCTTTAAATATATTATCCCGTGATTTATCGACTGAACTATCATGTATAGAAATCGAACACTTCAACAAAGATAAATGTAACTTATACATTTTAGCGGATTCTGAAGTAAAAGATATTAGCTTAATAACTTGTTACAATAATTCGATAAATAACGGAGATATTTATGTGCATGATAGTTACAGAGATATGGATAATCAAAAATATTACATTCAAGAAGGCGTGTATAAAATCATTGATGGAAAATGTAAAATAATTATTAAGAATATGAATGAATCTAACGTTAAATTGTACCTATTAATAGATTTATTAATTATTCGTGCACATAAGATATATCCCGACTGCCCGAATAACTATTTAAGGTGTTTAAAAACTGACATCTCTTTGGAACCTTTGAATCGAAGTGACATTCATTTAAATCCAGAACTCAGCGATGAACAAAAGATATTATATGATGTATATGATTTGATTCATAAATTCCGCTGTTGTTTCGCCCAAAATCTTTCAGAATTAGGATGCACTAATTTAACCGAATTAGAAATAAAACTTAACGATCCTACTCCTGTTGTTTATCGCCCTTACAGAATGAGTCATGCCGAAAAAGAAATAGTGCGAGACATGGTTAAGGAATTAAAAGAAAGTAATATTATTGAAGAGTCTGATTCGGCATATGCTAGTCCAATTTTACTTGTATCTAAAAAGACCGGTGGTTATCGTCTTTGCGTTGATTATAGGGCACTAAATAGAAAGATGATTAGAGATTTATTTCCCCTGCCTAGAATAGATGATCAGATTGATCGTCTTAATGGATGTAAATTTTTCATAACACTTGATATGTCAAGTGGATATTATCAAATACCCATAAAGGAGAACTCTAAACATCTTACATCATTTATTACTCCCGAAGGACTTTATCAATTCCGTAGAGCCCCATTTGGGCTTGCAAATTGCCCCGCCGTCTTTCAACGCACTGTTAACAAAATGTTGGGAAAGGGAGACAGTTGTGCGCTTGCCTATATGGATGATCTGCTTATATCAGGAAAAAGCTTTGAAGAATGTATTCAGAAACTAGAACAAACTTTCATTTTATTAAAAGATGCAGGACTTACTTTAAATGCTGGTAAATGTAAATTTTTTGATACCGTGATAAATTACTTAGGATTTGAAATCTCTGCAGATGGGGTTAGACCTGGAAATGCCAAAATTGAAGCAGTAAATTCTTTTCCCGAACCTAATAATGTGCATGAAGTTCGCCAATTTGTAGGATTAGCAAGCTTCTTTAGAAAATTTATTGAGAATTTTGCTTTAATAGCGAGGCCACTTACTGACCTTACGAAACAACATACCCCTTGGGTATGGGCCGCAAAGCAAAGAGAGGCGTTTAACCTGCTTAAACAGAAATTAATTCAGCGCCCTATACTTGCTATATACAACCCCGAATTTATAACTGAATTGCACTGCGATGCGTCTAAAAATGGGTTGGCTGGAATACTTTTTCAAAAACCAAATGATAATTTAAATTTAAGACCAGTAGCGTATTTCAGTCGCAAAACTACGATAGATGAAGAAAAACTACATGCATATGAGCTGGAGACTCTTGCTGAAGTTGCTTCATTAAACCGATTAAGGGTATACTTGCTAGGAAAACATTTTACTATTGTTACCGATTGTAACGCACTAAGAGCTACTTTTTCTAAAAGAGATCTTATCCCGCGTGTAGCACGTTGGTGGATAGCTTTGCAAGAGTACGATTGCTCAATAGAGTATAGACCAGGACATTCTATAAAGCACGTAGATGCTCTCAGCAGGAATTCACTCCCCTGCTTTAATGATAACGATAAGCTTGAACACTTTTCACGTGTATTAAATATTTCTACAGATGACTGATTATTGAGTCTTCAATTGTCTGATCCAAAAATTCAACATATTCGTGCAGCATTAGAAGATCCCCAATACAAGGAAATCGTAGACATAAAACAAAATTTCGTTTTAAAAAATAATCGTGTTTATCGCAAAGTAGAAGGAGATTTAAAATGGGTAGTACCTAAAAGTGCCAGATGGCAAATTTGTCAACGCAATCATGATGACATTGGTCATTTTTCTATCGTAAAGACTTTAGAAAAACTTAAAAAGGACTTTTGGTTCCCTAAGATGAAGAAATTTGTTACAAAATATGTTAAGTCATGTTTGCATTGCGCTTTTGGTAAAGAACCATCTGGTCCTAAGGAGGGTTATCTACACAGTATACCAAAAATAAATATACCATATCACACTGTCCATGTTGATCACCTGGGTCCATTTATTAAAAGCACTTACGGCAATCAGTATCTTTTGTTAATAATAGATGGTTTCACAAAATTCATTATTTTAAAACCTTTGCGAAGTACGAAATCCACACTCACTATTAAAGCTCTGAAGGAAGTATTTTATACGTTTGGAGGAAGTTGTTTTACATCAGGCGTATTTAAGCGCTTTTGCACCGAATTTGAGGTTAGACATGTGTTAAATGCAGTATCTTCTCCTCGTGCAAATGGACAGGTAGAGCGGTATAACCGTACCATTTAAGACTCTTTACGAGCCTCTAATGATAGCTTATCGGAAAGATCGTGGGATCAAAGTTTAGGCAAAATCCAGTGGGGACTAAATAATACCTTAAATAAAGGAATAGGTAAAACCCCTGCTGAAGCATTATTTTGTAGACGTCCCCTTAATAAAGGAGAAGGTATGTTGGGAGAAACTATAACGGAAACACGACATAATGATAAAGATACAGAACAAATTAGGCGTGAAATTAATGAACATATTGTTAATGATCAACACCATCAGGAAGCTAGATTTAATAAGGTAAGAAAAGATGCCACACGTTATGCTATAGGAGACTTGGTCAAAATTTTGAAGAATGTTCCTTCTAATGATGGTAAAAGTAGAAAATTATTACCGAAATATACCGGCCCGTTTAAAATAACTAGAATTTTAGACAATGATCGATACGAAGTTTCTACAATACCGGGCTCAACGATTACTAAGGGTAAATACACAAATATCTGGGCAGTAGACCGTATTCAACCATGGATCACGTTGGCTAATGATGAAAGTGAAAGTTCAGATGATGAGCATAGTTTACACAAAGATTGATTACGGAATTGTATCATATTTGGCCAGACTATTTAAATTATACTATTATATCTATAATTGTGAATAATTAAGAATGTATTAAAATTATATGATTTATAATTGATCACGATTAAAATTACTCTTGAAATTGTATGTTTTATACATCCTACTTAAATGTTTCCTATTTCCACATCTTGTATGAAGAGTTGAGATTGTAAAGTAAAATCAATTTATGTATAATTAATCAAGCACAATGTTATAAAGGTTGAGATAGAATGTCGGTACTGACTAAGTATTCATTAAGATACTAATTATGCTATGGCTGGAAGGCGTGAGTGGCTTCACAAAAGTGGAGTGAAGCTCACGATGCAGCTGATCATCTGGAAGACGGTCACGGTGCTATGGTGATTTTTTTCACTGTGGCATGAGGGGTCCGTTGCAGATGGGAAGACATAGCTGGAAGGCGTGAGTGGTTCCACAAGAGTGGAATGAAGTTCACGATGCAGCTAATCATTTGGAAGACGGTCACGGTGCTATGGTGTCTTTTTTTTCTACTATGGCATGAGGGGTCCGTTGCAGATGGGAAGAAATAGCTGGAAGGCTCTGATGGAGAGTAAAGCTTACGCTGCAGCTTGTCCTTGGAATCCATTCTGGAAGACTGATACGGTACTTGACACTTTTTCTTCCATATTAGATACGAGTGATCAGTTGCAGATATGGATTACAGGTGTTGTAAAATGAAAATCAAATAGAGAACTAAGGTGATTTTGATTTTGATTCATGAGATGAAGTCCACGACTTGGGACTGTAATAGAATTTAACTACATTAATGGGTTAATTACATTTTATAGCCAACAATAATGCTTGAATTAACTTAGAGTGAACAATAAAATGAGTAATTGTTTGATATTTTTTAATTATTTTTTATGTAATTAAGTTTGAGGACAAACTTGATATTGTCAGGATGGCCGAATGTTAGACATACAAAATAAATAATTGTGAACATTTGATAATTTTAGTAATGTTATGTAAATAAATATAAAATATTAGGAGGTAGTATAAAATAATTATATTTGTAATGGAAGGAAACAATGTTATTTTCATTTGACTCAAAAACAGTGTAATGTATTTGTTAATTTCATTAATTTAGTTACTTTAGTGTAATAAGCATTTTTAAATATTTCATGTGTTATTTATTTATTTATTATTATGAACAGTAAATGTATTGATTTTATATAGCATTAAAGGAGGGGAAACTGTCATTATTTGCTATAAAAACCGAGCGATGGTCGAACCTCCTCTGATTTCAATTTCAACAGTGTACATGAGAACAGCAATAAAAGTTCTATAAGCGAGTGAATTGACTTATTTCTCAAATCAAGTTTGTAAAGTGACTGCAAAAGTTTAACACACATAAATGATAGTACTTTTATACTGATAAAGCAATTGGTGCAAAATTATTCCCTAACCATTCCAAAATATCAAACATGCTCAACGTTAATAATCAAGTTTTCACTTCTGCCGGCACTCCCGGAGTGCAACCCGTCTTTTTATTTTATTTATCTTTGGCGTAATTAAATTTCTTTTTTTCCCTCTAGTTGTATACGTTTTCAAATATAAAGGGAGGGTATTTAACATAAGTTTTAGTATACTAAGTTTATTGAGAATCAGTAGCACAAGCTATTGCACTAATTTTAACATACGTTGTATATATCGTCTCAAAAACATTCATAGTTCGTCAAGTGGGTTTCATCGTCACTAATTGTCGATATTACATTTACTACAGCCGCCGTCAGAATTCAAGAAACGGAATAAGTTATTGTAGCCCTTTAGGGCGTGAGGTTTAGTTATTTACTATTTCATATGTTTATCTGATCTTTTATATCAACACACTTAATTTGGGTATTTCGCCATTATGGTATACAAAAATACACGGTGAATAATAGAAATAAAACCGTTACATACTAAAGTATAAATCTTAATCCTATTTTATTCGTAGTTAGCGGTTGCCGGTTGGTATAATTTATCAGATCAGGCCGGTGAAAAAATATTATCAAACATTTGACAAGTTGGTAATTAAGTTATATAATAGAAACGATCATAACACATGAACTTACCGGCAAATCGAACTATCGATACATTTTTTATTTATCGACTTATGCCTCATCTCTCCAGTGAAGTCCACGTGACCGCGCTGCAACCCGCCCACCCCCCGCGCAGTTCCCTTCGTTGGCGTTTTCGGTTCAAAACAAAACTATCGTAATGCGGTATCTATTGGAAGTGATCTGTGTCCGCAATGCATAATTTGCCAGGAGTTTTTTTTTCATGAAGAGGTGGCATATGACCCCACTAAGTTAAAAACCCAAAATACTTACAAAAATGGCGTCCGCTAGAGCCGCCATTTTGGAAAACGCGTTTGAAGCTATATCTCTGGAACCGTCCACTTTAGGCCCATCATGCAAAGGACCTTTCTTGTAGATAATTAAATTTCCCATCTTTTTTTTTCAATAATTTTTTTTGTACCATTAACCGTTCGCGATTTACAATGTTATTAATTTTCATTTTATACCTTTTTTACAATAAATTTTACATGGATTTTTAACAAAATTTACTATTTCCTCATTGCTTTGTTCCCTTATGCCATCAATATTTGATTAATTACGTGATAATCATGGAGAAATCATTGGATTTCATAATTACGCTATGCATCCTTCGTTTCCATTGACCTTGATTCGGTAGTACACCATTCAACGCGCGATAACTTCTAAATATTGATTTTAGAGAAAAAAAGTATGGGTGAAAAGTTGTTAAGAATTTATTGATTTAAAAGTTTAGTCGTTAACAATTTTTTGTTTAAATAATTATTAACAAAGATATCGGCAAAAAGGCATGAAACGAATATTAATAACATTGTAAATCGCGAACGGTTAATGGTACAAAAAAAAATATTGAACAAAAAAGATGGGAAATTTAATTATCTACAAGAAAGGTCCTTAGCATTATGGGCCTAAAGTGGACGGTTCCGGAGATATGGTTTCAAACGCGTTTTCCAAAATGGCGGCTCTAGCGGACGCCATTTTTGTAAGTATTTTGGGTTTTTAACTTAGTGGGGTCATATGCCACCTCTTCATGAAAACAAAAAACTCCTGGCAAATTATGCAGGAAAAATGCTTCGTTGCCTGTACTAGCTACAACATATTTTTATTACGCATTTCTTTAATCTTTGACCCTAGATTTAAGGCCTGCTGTTTCTTTGCAATAATTTCTTGCGGCAACAATAATATTTCTTGTAATGTGATATGATAAAGCGTATAACAATTTTCTGCAAACTTTTTTATTTCATAACAAATCTCGAGGTATTTCATAATAGTATTACCAACATAAGAACATACGAGTAACGTAACGACTAAGAAATATTTCAATTGGACATAATAACATACACTGAATAAGCTGTAATTGTGTTGTGAGCGATGTTTGTTGGTGTACAAATAAATAAGATTTGCTTTTGGTGAATAATGTTTGATTTAACGAAAGAAAATACCTATATTTATTTATAAAATATAGGTATCAAGGTGCGTTGAGGTAATGCAAGGATGGAAGGGGTAAGAACGTAAAGTCCTATATTTTATATGAGTTTACATTCTACCCCATCGTACTCTATAATTACCGTGGCCCGCACATACATTTCTCTCAGTGAGGGGATCGAACCCGCGGCCTCTCCACCAGCGCCACGGAGGCTGTCAAATACATACTTGACACGAGGACTGTAACACGCTTGCAGTCGCACCTTATTTTATTCTTCTTTATTTCAGATAATTCATACATGATCCATGTTCAGCAGGGGACTTCCCGTGGCTGGAATGACGATGATGACGATACATTAGAATACAGAATTTCTTAAATAAAGAATTAACCCGCGCAACGTATGTTAAAAAGATTCATGGCCCCATGGAAATACATGGTTGGAAATACCAATGTACGTTGGGGCAAAACGGGACAGCCCCGATACCGGTCTTAATGGGTTATTATATTGGATGCGACCGTTACAAAGACTACTTTCTTATGTTTCACATACCGTTAATATGTGTTTAGATAGTCATCTACGTACATAAGTATTGGTTGTTTTTTTGTGATATAGGAGGCAAACGAACAATCGGGGTACGTCTTGATAGCAAGTGGTCATTGACGCCCATGAAATCCGCACCTCTAAAGGAATCGCTCTTTGCCGGTTTTTATGGGAAGTGTAGGTTTTTATTGAACGCCCTACGATCATATTGTTGTTCTTTAAATACTGTCGAAGAAAGGCGACTTCGTGGGAAACCTCTCTTATAGTTGCAATCTTTTTCTGAACTGTCCGGACCAAACATATGTACAGCAAATATTTATGTATATTTTTTCGTACCAAAGAGCACAATACAGGGAATTATAAAGAGACTCTACCAATTCAATTCTAGATCTATAATAGTTTCTAAAAGCAATAAAATGTATTAATGATTAATTTAATGATTACGTATATTAAACATACTTTTATTTCTGTAATGGGATTATTCAAGCATAAAAAAAGCGTAAAAGTGATTTGCGGCTGGCTAGTGGGGTATCGAAAGAAAATCGCCGTAAATTAATATAATTATACAGGAAAACGGAAGCCCGGGTAAGTTTATGTATGTTAGTATGTTGTTATCGTGTGCAGGCATGTTGTAAACTAAAATTTAATTATAGTTGATAATTACCCGAAAATTTTATGGTACGGTCATGTGTTAGGAAATCAAAAGAAGAATGTTAAAAAGTCATGCTTGGAACTTAATATGACAGGTCTAAGCCCCTGAGTACGACAAAGAAACTGTGGCTTGATGTCATTAGTATGGCAGTCAATTCCAAAATGGAGGTTGCCAAAGCCGAGCGTGATGGCAAACATTAAATTGGTAAGTAGATTCTAATGAAGGTTTGAACAACGCTTGGCAGAAAGATAAAAAAGGATAATTCGCACTTGATAGTCACCAATAAAATAAATAAATTAATTAACACTATCTATATTAATAACAATATTTGGTATTCATAATTGTTACGGCTTGTTAGCTTGCTTCACTCCTTTTTTGAACTCGGAGAAGGTTTTTACGATTAAATTGAAAAATGTCAGTTCGATTCGAATCCAAGTTTTTAATTAATTTTCCATAGACGACAAAACATAGATTAAAAAAAAAATACAGAGTGCAGTGAAATTGACGTAAAATAATTAATTTGCCAAGCGGGCAACTAGATGGCGTTAATAAT
Source organism: Hyles vespertilio (assembly GCA_009982885.2). NCBI lineage: Eukaryota > Metazoa > Arthropoda > Insecta > Lepidoptera > Sphingidae > Hyles > Hyles vespertilio. Next base: position 6,992,820 of record CM042816.1, on the reverse strand, counting down.
AATAAATGAAAGGAATAAATTAAATTTATAAAGCCCGAACATGGCCCCGGCCTTGGAGCCACTGGCTCCAACGTGAATCTGATGTTGCCTCGCGTAAGACGTCTGCTTCACTCTGACGATATGGGTAGCGGACAAATCTTCGAGAAGGCACGCCGTATGACGCCAGAAGCAGTGCGGATATCAGCCACTCTTGAAACGCCGTCCTTTCCTGGGTAGACTGTTGACACCCGACCTAGCCTCCAAGTCAATGGAGGAACGTTGTCTTCCTTTATGAGCACTAAGGTTCCAACCTTTAGCTCGCTGATGTTAGATTTCCATTTCGATCGGCTTTGGAGTTCTGAAACATATTCCTTGGCCCACCGCTGCCAAAAATGCTGTCGTATTTGTTCGATGCGATTATAACGGCGCAGTGTGTGACATGTGGATCTATTGAGGTCTCCTTGTGTGGGCGCAGTTAGAGGACGGCCGATCAGGAAGTGAGCTGGCGTGAGAGGGAGCAGGTCGTCAGGGTCTGAGGACAGAACAGATATAGGACGGGAATTCAGGACGGCTTCGATTTGTGCTAACACAGTGCTGAGTTCTTCGTAAGTTAAGTTAGAGTTGCCTATAACACGTCTTAGGTGATACTTGCAAGATTTGACGCCTGCCTCCCATAAGCCACCGAAATGAGGAGAGTAAGGGGGGATGAAGTTAAACTTTATCCCATTGTCAGCCGCATAATCGATTATGTTGTCAGAATTCACCTTTAAGAATGTTTGAAATTGCCTTTCGGCACCTACAAAATTCTTACCGTTGTCAGAATAAATCTCTGCTGGCTTACCCCGTCGAGATATAAATCTCTTGAGTGCTAATAAGTAATCATTGGTAGACAAGCCAGTAACAAGCTCCAAATGGATGGCCCGGGTACAGAAACATATAAATAAACAAATGTAACTTTTCGATAGCTTAGCACCTCTGCCTTTTCGGGTTAAAATCATGACAGGGCCGGCGTAGTCCACACCGCAATAGTTAAATGGGAAACTAGCTTCCAGTCGTTTGGCCGGCAAATTACCCATAATAGGCCTCAAAGTTGCACCCTTTAAACGTGAACACCTAACACATTGATGTACTGTTTTTCTGGCTAGATTTCTACCACCCAGTGGCCACCAGTTTTCACGAATGTTTGACAGTAGAAGTTGTGGTCCCGCGTGTAACAGACGTTTATGTTCTGAACTAAATAACAACACTGTGAATCTATGCTTACCGCACAATAACACCGGGTGCTTTTTATTGTAATCGAAATTGGAATTATTTAGTCTGCCACCAACTCTTAAGATGTCATTAGTGTCTACAAAAACGTTGAGTCCTGACCATTTACCGGAACGATTTTTTAATAACGATACGTAGTCATTTCCAAATGACTGCATCTGTGCGATACGTGTTAACAATTGTTCCGATTGGTACAATTCATCTACTGATAACAAATCGGTTTTACGAAGTTGTTTACTTGATGCACGCAAATTATGTAAAAAACGCAATACGTATGCAAATGTTCTCTTCATTCGACTAAAGGAAGAAAATCTACTAAAATCAAATAGTTCGTCACTTGAACTATCATCTTTTGTATGTGTAATGTAAGATTGTGATTTTATTTCTGGTAATAAATTATAATTCAGATTCATATCCGTAGTGTATACTGAGTCATTATTACGCAAAAATAGTGGTCCGTACCACCAAGAATCGCATTTATGTAACTCGTCTAAATATAGACCCCTTGAAAGGTAGTCCGCTGGATTGTCCTTGCTACCAACGTGATACCATAACGCATCACCTGTTAGTTCATTAATTTGTATGACTCTGTTCTGTACAAAAGTCTTCAACATACGAGGCGACATTTTAATCCAACCCAATACTATTGTGGAGTCCGTCCAAAAGTATGTTCTGTCAAATTCCAATCGTAATGAGTTTATAATTTTTTTGTATAACTTAGCGCCTAAAAGTGCCGCGCACAACTCGAGTCGCGGAATAGTTACGGTTTTTACTGGGGCAACTTTACCTTTGGAACACAATAATCTGGTAGTATGACAAGAAGACGCCCCATATGTTTTAACATAAGCACAGGCGCCGTATGCGTCCTGTGAAGCGTCCGAGAAAATATGTAGTTCACAGCGCACTGCATGTTCGGTCATGACGTAGCGAGGGATTCGTAATAGCCTCAATGTTTCTGAAATACCGTCTATAAAACGATTCCATAAGACTAAAATATCTTTCGGTATAGGGTCGTCCCAATCCATTTTTTTAAGCCATAATTTTTGCAGGATAATCTTAGCGACAATTATGCTTGGAGAAAGTAGGCCTAATGGGTCATAAATTTGAGATATAATAGAAAGAATATTTCGTTTAGTGACTGAAGTGATATCTTCCAACTCTGTTATAAAATTAAAATCGTCACTAGCACTTGACCAACCCAATCCAAGTGTTTTATATTGACAATGTTCATCTAGCGCTAACGTTTTTAGAATTCGTGAATCTGTATCCTGATTGAAAGTCCACTTTCGTAATGGGAAACAACCTGATTTCAATATTTGTGACGTCTTGTTACAAATCTCTAACAGTGACTCAAAGTTATCATGTCCCGTAATTAGATCGTCGACATAAAAATCATCTCTAATTACCCTAGCGACAACATCGTCGTCCGCTTCTTCTGCTAATTGACGAATACAACGCATACTTAAATACGGAGCAGACGCGTTCCCATATGTAACAGTATTAAGCTGATAAATGTCAAGTGAATCGGATGAGTTTTCTCTCCATAATATAAGTTGCAGATTTCTCTGATCATCGTGTATTAAAATCTGCCTAAACATTTTTTCTACATCGGCACAGGCAACGTATCTATATCGCCTAAATCGTAATAAGATAGAAAAAATGTCATTTTGCAAGGCTGGACCTACCCGTTGTATATCATTTAATGATTTATTTGACGTCGTGATAGCACCAGCGTCAAACACAACGCGTAATTTTGTAGTTGTGCTACTATCCTTCCATACCCCGTGATGCGGGAGGAAATAGTAAGGTGAATCGTAATTATGTACACGGGTCATATGTCCTAGTTTGGCATATTCTTGCATAAACTCGCAATACATATTTTTGAAATGTGGTGTTCGATTTAATTTACGTTCTAGGGCTAGGAACCGACCTTTAGCCGTTTCGTATGAGTCACCAAGCGTGTCGGGAGGTTCCCTTAATGGGATTCGAACCGAAAACCTACCCTCATCGTCGCGTTTGGTAGTACGTATAAAGTTTTCCTCACACTGACGTTCATCTTCAGTGAGAGTATCATTGTGAAACGTTATTTCCTCAAGCTCCCAAAATTTCCTTAATTGACCGTCTAATGTTTGAGAAATATTACAAACGACTCGATGGGGTTGCAAAGTCCTGGATACAATAGAACCGGACAACAACCAACCCATTTTAGAATTTTGTAAGTATGGCCCGCTCGGTAGCTTAAAACGGCCTTCATCTAATAAATCCCAAAAACTATCGGCTCCGATTAATATATCTATTTTGGAAGGTATGTGGAAAGTAGGGTCTGCAAGAGTAATATTTTTTGGTATATCAAACGAATTGCATTCAATATGATTCAACGGAATAAAACCGGTTATCTCCGGTAAAACAATACAACGAATATTTGTATTAAAATGACTCAATTTAGAACGAATATTTATTTCGCATGTTTGACTCGAATGTGTGACCGACTGTCCCACGCCTGAGACTCGAATAGCGGACTGTATAGTTGATACGTTTAAACGGTTTAATAAACCTTCGGAAATAAAGCAATGTTGACTGCCATTATCGAAAAGGGCGCGAACATTATGATACGTATTATTATTATCCGCGACTTGCACCAAGGCAGTAGCCAAAATGACACAATTAAATGATGACGTCACTTCACGCTCACCATTGGTATAAATATTACTCGTATATAAATTTGATGTAGAATGCATAGCCGACGCGCTCGCAAGAACCGGTTTGTTATCTCGCTGTGGCGGTCCACTATGTATTTGCTTGTCTATAGATTGAAATGTGTTTACATCATGTTGCAAGTGAATTAAACTGTTATGTTTTTCCTGACACTGTTTGCATGGACCGTATATACAGTTAACAACAGTATGACCTGCACGTAAACAGTTAGGGCAAAGATTTTTATCTTCAACAATTTTAATCCTATCCTCAATTGATAAATTAAGAAATTTGATACAAGCAAACAATGCATGATTGCCTTTGCATATCACACATGCTCGCCTATTTCTCAACTTGTTACCTTTATTGTGTGTAGAAACAAAGCTATGTATTTGATATGTATGTAATTGTTTTTTGTGCTCTGACACAGGTTTATTGTAATGGGTAGGCTTTATATTACTGTAATAAATTGTTTCAAGAGTGTCTGCCTTATTTCTGAGAAAATCTAGCAAGTCTTCTAGTTTTAGTTTATCACATTGTGGATCTGTGTTTGAAATCAATTTTAAAGACCCCTTATGAACTTCCCATTCCCGTTTAGTAATCTGGTCAAGTTTAGATCTAATTAAGTATATAATTAATGTATCCCACTTATCTGTAGGCTCCCCTAATGTGTTCAAAGATCTTAAATTTCTTAATATAGTGTCTATAAGATTCCTAATTTGTTCAGGACATTCCTTGGTAAGACACGGAGCATTAAACAGAGATTTCACATGGTTGTGTACTAATAAGCGACTATTATGAAATCTCTTGACAAGCAAATCCCATGCATGGGAGTAGTTGTCTGCTGTAAACTCTAGTGAACTAATAACGCGAAGAGCTGAACCTCTAAGAGAAGACTTGAGATACTGAAATTTATCAATAGGATCTAGGTCATTGCGTGTGTGTATCATGGTTAAATATGAATTTTTATATTCCAGCCACTTGTCATAACTACCGTCAAAGTCAGGTAATTTAATGTCTGGCAGCTTTGATCGCTTGCTTATAGATCTTTCAGAATGTGAACACTGAGAGCTGTCACCAATGTTACTAATTAGACACTTTGCAATAGCCATTGTAGTGAAATATTGATTCTCAAATGATTCTCTATACTCAGAATTTAAGATTGCTTCATTTGCGTCGGCTAATCTATCTAATTTATCCTGTATCTCATAATAGCTATCTAAAAGCATTTTACAGGACTCAATTCGTAAGTTTAAATCTGCCTTTTGGATGTTTGATAAAGACATCTTTTCGAATTTGTTTACATGTTTTTCGAATGAAGTTAACCGTCCCTTCAGTGAACCCCTTAATTTTTTAAGATCACCCACATTTGTCAAGCCTATGTCACTTTGAGGTGATTTAGGGACTACTAAATGCTTTCCTAATACATCCCTACGCTCCTCCTCACTCATTTCGGATGTGTTACGGAAATAGCAATGTAGGTACTTACAATTATCACCCGCCACGTGCTGGCCCTAGACCAATCTCGAAACGATGTACGATAGAAAATCTGGAATCGCAAAAATACACACAATATTAGCACAAATATCGAGGATAGGGATTATGATAGGATGGATCTGACCGTTCTCCGAAGCGTGCGTACTGCGTAGTTCCGATTGAACCAGGACGAAGCTGCCACGCCGATATTGCGACGAAATACTGAAGACGACTGCAGATCCGCTGAATCCGGCAACGAAGACCAATGTTACGGCTTGTTAGCTTGCTTCACTCCTTTTTTGAACTCGGAGAAGGTTTTTACGATTAAATTGAAAAATGTCAGTTCGATTCGAATCCAAGTTTTTAATTAATTTTCCATAGACGACAAAACATAGATTAAAAAAAAAATACAGAGTGCAGTGAAATTGACGTAAAATAATTAATTTGCCAAGCGGGCAACTAGATGGCGTTAATAATAATAAATGAAAGGAATAAATTAAATTTATAAAGCCCGAACAATAATAATGAGTGGTATTAATAAAGTGTTAATAATACAAAATTGTAAATGAAATTAATATCGAATCACTTAATAGAGTATTTCGATAACTTGCATATTTATGGTGAGGACTCCGACTCTAGAATAAGGGTCTGCAGGAATGTATGTACTGAAGTTAAGTAGATGTATTTATTTATATATTTTAGAGTAAATTTTGAAACTGGCCTGGCCACATCTACCGCATGTATGAGTAGCTGTTACGTCTAGAAGAAGATGGCGGGATGAACTCGTATCGATTAGCATCTGACTGCGACAAAAGAAAGGAAATGAAAGGAAGTATTTGCCCAGGAGTAGAAATAAAGTAATAAATAACACATAATAAAAGATGTAAAAGATTACATAACCTTCTACCTGTTGCTACGAAGATTTCATTAGCGCAAACCCTCCTTCTCCCTATCCTTGATTATGCCGATGTCAGCTATCCTGATCTCACCGAAGACCAACTTAATAAACTTGAGCGCCTTCAAAACTTTTGTATTAGATTCATATTTGGTTTACGCAAATATGATCATGTTTCAGAGTTCCGTGTTAAGCTCAAGTGGTTGCCTATACGACTTCGTCGGAATGCTCATATTCTTTATCTTCTGTACAACATATTGTTTAATCCTCTTACCACCTCTTATCTCAAAGATCGATTTGTATTTCTCCACGACTCACATACTAGATCCCTGCGGTCGTCAGAGAACTTGAAGCTGAGAATGCCCGTGCACTCCACCACATTCTTGGATAAATCGTTTACTGTCCAGGCTGTTCGACTGTGGAACGCATTACCAGTTGTGGTAAGACGGGCACGATCACTATCATCTTTCAAAAAACTTGTCAAAGATTACTATCTTTCTCACTGAACTGACACATTTCTGTGGATAATTTACCTATTTGTATGTACTGGTATTTTAATATATATGTATATATCAATATATTATATATATTTATCTTCCAATGTATGTATTGTTATTATATTATTTATGTATGCATATTTGTATATATATATATGTTTATATAACATAATATGTGTATTTATTATTTGTATTACTTGAAATATTATTAAATTAATTGTACTTATTTGCAACACTTTTCCTTTCTAAGCAAGTTCTATCCTTTACACTTTAGACTGCCCTTTATTTATCCTATTTTTAAATCCATCCCATGGTTGTCTGTAAGACATTGCCTTTCGGCGATAAGACCGCCAATTGTACTTTTTATATTTGTGATTTCTGTTTGTATTTGTTTTCCTTTTGTGTGCAATAAAGTGTAAATAAATAAATAAATAAAACACATACATACTCCTGACCCCATACTACGATCGAGTCTTGTGTCGCGTGTATCCGGGACTACGAGAGACTTTTCGGTCTCACAAACACCTGGACCCGAAATAAATATTTGTGGGGCGAACAAACATTTCTCTCGGTGCGGGGATCGAACCCACGACCCCTTGTTTCACAGGCAGCCTCTAATCGTGCCACGGAGGCTGTCAAGTGCTCGAATAATATTAAATATAGGTGTGTGGTCTAGACTATAAGCCTATAATGCGCGACAAGAAACGTAAAAGGACCATGTCAGTTGTAGGTGAATATAACTTACGTCCCAATAGTTCGCAGTCACCTTTGGCAGGTCATAGTGACATAATAGATTACGAACGAAGTCACTCATGACCTAAAACGCGTCCAAGTTTAGTAGTAAGTGAAAGGGAAGCGGATACTACGTAACGCGATGTGCGTGACATTCCTCTCAAGAGGGCTTACGTGTTTGGCGTGGAGAGTTCGCCTTTCGACCGCAACGTAAATAAACAAGAAGGTAATTGTAATCGGGTTGTGTTTAATTAACAAATAATTTTGACAGCCTCCATGGCGCATTTGGAATGAATGAAGTCGGCTGTGAAACGCAAAGCTGCGGGTTCAATCTCCGCACCGATATGTATATTTTTGTGATCCACAGGTTTTTGCTTCGAGCCTGGATGTTTGTGAGACTGAAAACTGTCTCGAAGTTTCTGATACCCACGACACATGACTCGATCTTAGTATGAGGTCAGAACCATTTTAGTGTCTGTTGGTTTATTTATTATTATTTTGTTGTTTATTTATGTAATAAAGTTATAAATTAAACTATGACGCAACAGGAAAATGCGTACCGTCTTGTTATCAGAAATTAAGAGGGACTTTTTGGTTGCACAATATCCCAACCAGAATGATAATTAATACTGGCATAGCAAAATTGCTGAAATGTAGGTTTTGACACGTACAGTGCTATCCAAATATATATCTTGGATGTACACAGGTTGACTGATTCTGATTCGATAGCCACATCGAATTAATATAGGTAAGTATTTTCTATGGTTTACTCCATCTTTGCTGCATTTACCATCCAATATATTAATATTATTCATTTCTAGTTGCAGCATGGGAACCGCCGTGGTGATATGTTTTCTGTATTTTAATATGTACCTATGTGCTTATTTATCCTGGCGATTAAATAAATTATATTTATCAAAAAAATTCTTTTGATTTTGCCATTGCTATGCTATCAATTCATAACATCGATGGACGATCTGATGAATCATAAAATATTAAAGGTAATTGAATACAATATGGCCTTAAAAGATTGTTTTAAAAATATTTGGAATACCTGTGCCCCAAGCAGGAACATTTGGCTCTATAGTATAGTAATCGTAATAGTAAAATGTTGTATGGGAATTTGAACAGCGCCATTGTGAGCGTATTTGGAACTAAATTATGGCAGCGGGAAACGTTTACGACACTATAGTATGGTAATCGTATAGTCTAGCGATAGTTTTACTATACAAATGTATGAAAAGTGAAACACGAATAATTTTTGACGTATAGTATCGTTGTAGTAATAGTGTAGTAATCGTTGTCACGATACTGTTAAGTTATACGATACTTCAAAATGTTCCTGCTTGGGGTACTGAATGCAAAAGTGAAAAAGACGATGAATTTTAATTTTAGGATCAAACTCAGTGCAAACTTGGATTGTCTCGTTCAATGTGTGTTTAATTTTCGCTTGAATGAAACCCGTCGAGGGATTTGAATAATGCATTGTGACACGGAAATTCCGCTTGGAGCACTCTAAGTGCATTAGTTGCACTTTCCTTAATCTATGGGGGATAGTTGCCATATTTTATGGAGCTATAGTTACTTACCGTCAAATTTAAATTGAAAATAATGTTTGCAAGGGGGGCTAGATTTCATCTGTGCAACTTATCAAGCTCTATGTTCTATTTTTCATTTTGAAATGTTTTCTTTCATTCGCGTTCTTGTATGTGAACGAGACATAGCAAGAAAAGGCACAATTAATGACAAATTTTAAATTAAAATAATTTTAGCAAATGAGCAATTTAAAATAATAAAAAAGAAGCCAACCATGCCATCGAACCCTGTTAACAATTTACTGAGAATTTACATTCAAATTCTAAAATTGAAACATTCAAAACTATTCCAAATCTATTAAAAAAATCGGAAGAGTTTGGCCTGCCTTCATCAAAGAGGTTTTACGGACTTGACTTATGGATGTTTTATTTGTTTGGATTGCAAATAAGTGGCCAGTAAAAGAACATAACATTTATTATTTTCAGCAAAAAGGTTAAATTATGTTGTTGCACAAGCGAGGAGTAAAAGCATTTTATTAAAGTTCAAGAGTTTTAATTATGCTTCTATGCATATTATAACATGTTAGAATAAAACATAAGCTATGAATTTCCACTAATTAGCTATGTTAATATGGAGAAAATGTATTCATGACATAATTGGGGATCACTTTCAGAGGCAATTCCTATCCTTTATGCAGCGGTGTAACCGTTCTACATTCGTTAGCATAATAATGAATATTCCATAACCGGGGTCCCCTCTTTAGCGCCTTTAGTGGTACTAGAACCTTAAAAATTCTAGTGGTAATAGCAATGACTGATTAATATTATGTTCTATTTTTGAATTTGCATTTTTTTATAAATACAAGTTTCCATGCAGCTTATTGACAAGAGTGGGAAGGAAAAAGGACCTGTAAGTAAGTATTTAGTGTTCTGCAATAAAATGACTAAAATATAACAGTAAACTGTTAAGTTACTACATAAGGTATGCTGTATTTTTATAAAAAAGTGCTACCGCTTCAATTACTTCATACTACAATTTGGATTTATGGGTAAGCTAAAATAGTACTTACGTAAAGAAGTATGCGGCCAACATGCTAGCGCCACAGAGTGAGGGGAGATGTACGGGGCAAAAGGACAAAATCTGAAACTATGACGAATAGCGGAAAAGGTTCAAAGGAGGTACGAGTTTTAGAGGCAAACTAAAACAGCATTTTGGAATTTTTGAAAAATCAAATGTATCCCGTAGAGTATAATTCTACAGATTAATAAAAAATAGTTGTAAACACGTAATTCCTCTTACTCTCTGTAATATTATGGAAGTTAAACCCAGATATGTCCCTTGTTTATACCGGGTATCTCAAGACTGCTACCGAAAACGAAGCCGGGTGGTAGTTTTAGTGGCTACAAACACAATGCAATTAAAAATTTTGCCTAGAAACGCGACAATTTTTTTTTATGATTTTTTAAATATCGTCATTTTTGGGTGGTAAATCCATAGTTTTTGCTAAAATAATAATTTAAACTCTTTTATACCTTAGAGTATTTATAAATAAAAGGGTATATACTATTATTTTAGGAAAAAATGTATTTACCACCCAAATATGGCCATAGGAAAAAAATAACAAAAAAAAATTGTCGCTTTTTTTTACAACTTTTTCTGTTGCATTGTGTCTGAAGTCGCTTAAACTACCACCCGGCTTCGTTTTCGGTAGCAGTCTTGATATACCCTGTATAAACATATGCTCTCACGAGAGAAAAAGTTCTTACGAGGGCGCTTCTAGTTACTAATGTTTTGAATGCTCTACTCATGGGTTCCGGGGCGGCGCGGCGTGTATTTGTAAATCTAGAGATTCTGGGTTTGATTCCTTGGCCAAGTTTACCTTGTGTATTTCGATTTTAAAAATATCATATGACTTGCTTGATACATATATTTGGTGATAAGCTCGATCGTTGTCACGTATTAGAATGATTAAACTATGAAACTCAAAACTAATAGACAAGTAATTAAATGTAGGTGCCTCTATTAGCACCTCTACCTACCCTTTTGTTGGTGTAGATGATGATGATAGTATAGTTTATTTAAATTGTAATTGATGAAAGTAATTTTTTTTATTCACATTCATAACCTCCACACCAAGATTGAGTCTGGTGACGTGTTTATCAGAAACTACGAAAGACTTTTCGGGCCCGCAAACACCCAGACCTGGAACAAATGCCTGTTGATCACAGAAATATTTGGTGTTGGATTGGATCGAATACGCACACTCTCGTTTCTCAGCTAACGCGGAGTCTAACCAACTGCGTCACGGAGGGTATCGATCAACAGTTATTAAAATAAGGTTTGCAGAATTAATGTGTAATTATTTAATATACAAGGACACATATGCTGTAGTACACTTGAAACATTATAAAACAATAAGAAAAAAAGTAGTAATTGTTATTGTTGTTACATTAACAATATATTATAATATTTAATTTGTTCTGTTGTACAGTGTTAATTAGTTAATAAATGTACATTATATGAAACATATCATATTATATGCATATATATTACAGGCGACTCTCGTTAATTCAAACCTGCGATAATTCGAACCTCTCTATAATTCAAAGTTATCACGAGTTCCCTACAAAATCTCTTTATATTTCGAACTAAATCAATACATTTTTATGCACTTGGTAATTCGAACGAAAAAAACCTTTGCTATATATATAACAAAACGACGCGTTAATTCGAACTCAACGGCTTCCAACACTCGGCAATTCAAAGTTTTAGAGAGAAAGAGGAAAACCAGTATAACATAGTTCTTTAGAAATATTAATTAATTCAAATTATGAATACCTGTATGTACACGAATGTACCTCTAAAGTTTTGTCATTGTTATTGAATAGCAGTTAATAATTAATAATTGATCAACACTTAATAATTCAGTTGTATTTACTTTCTCTCACAAATTTTGAACCTTTTGATATTTCGAACACTCGATAATTCGTAGTATTTTAAGAGTCCCTCGAGTTTCGAATTAACGAGAGTCGACTGTATATTATATGCAAGAAACATGCGTTTTTGGAGCAATGAATATTATTTTAACCCCGAGTTGATAATGGCACCTGTATCAATTAATACGATCATCGAGTGATAAAACTCTGCGACTTTTTCTCCTTTGATTTTCTATGTAATTGTCATTCTAGAATATCCAATGTCCAATTACTATTATTTCATACCAAGTCACCAATTCGTAATGTATTGTAAATTTAATATTTTTGACGGACAAAATACTCAAGGAATTTATAAACATCATCGTGATAAAACTTATGTCATGCAACATACATTAAAACAAAACAACGGAATGTCATGATTTATTACGAGGTAAAATAATAACAAAAGTACTCTTATACAATGTAAATATCATAATGATAAATTTTAAACTTTACTTTTTATTTCCAAGGTCACAATACTGAGGACTGAGCCTAATTTTTGTTAAATCACATTAAAGTGCGCAAAATATTAGAATGAATGCTAAGAGAGATATGGTCTAATTGGAAGTAGGATAGTTTGTCGAAACAGGGATCGTGAATTCGTGAGTTCCCTGCCTCTCACCTCTGGCTTTATGACCTTAAGACTGTATTTGTTTTTAGTTATAGAGTTATTTATGGGAAAGGAAGAAATTGTCAAAAGCTATCTATTTAGGAGCTTTTCACAAGTACCTTTAAAGTGTGAAATTGCATATTATCTATATTTTAAAGAACATCTTACCGGTTAATTGTACTTACTTTGTACCCTGACCTTGGGCTATACGTACATATAGTATATAAACTCGGAAAAAAAGGCGCGATAAACGGAATTATGAAAAATATAAGTACTTAAACAAAACAAAATCATAAATATTATAAATAATTTGATTTAGAATGATTATGATGCACTAAATGAAATTTCTTCAACCTATTTTTATTTATTTTTTTGGATATTTCCTGGTTAAGTGTTAATATTTTCCCCCTATGATGCAAAATTTTTAAAATTGGAATCAACCGAGCGAGTAAACTTGCCTCCGTACTAGCTACTGGCTCGCGAGATCTGCGGCTCTCAGTAGCGCGCTGGCGTTCGTTGGCTGCGCTCCACTTTCCAACCCTATGTCCACTGGCACGACTGTTGATTATTTCGCGCCAATATGTTTTTATTTATAAACACGGGCCCGTGCCACATGCAACTGTTAAGGCCGCTATTGTTATTGTAAGTGAACGATTGGTGACGACATGGATTAATTGTTTGTGAAAACAAAAAAATAAAAACAAAACAAAAAAAACTTTTTGGTGTTAGTGTTTTGTGAATTTTGTGGTAAGTTTTATGGGATTTGCATGTTGATATAACTTTTGTTTAATTTAATTAGTATAATTTTAAGCAACTAATTATAATGTAAACTATATCGCGCCATTGTAAGATAAATTTAATTAAACGAGCCGTAAAAGTAAAAGTTACAATTAAATATTATTTAACTTATTAGGTAGTTTCTAATAATTAAATTGGTAAATTAAATAATGTAGTTTAGTAGTAGTAAATTAAATAATAATCATCGTGAGGAAACCTGCATACCATAGCGATTTATAAAAAAAAAAATTGTATGGTATGTAAGTCCGCCAACCCGCAATAGGCCAGCGTGGTGGACTATATGGCCTAACCACTCTCTATCGTACTGTCGATTGTAGAGTAGGCCCGTGCCCTGCAGTGGGACGTATATGGGCTGATACAAATAATTACCGAAAGTACAATTTCTTTTATTTTAAACAAAATAGAAAAAAAAATATTTTTCTAATTACACAAAGAACATCGCGAACATTTGGAACAAGTTTAAGATAATACCAAAACACAGCCTTGCAGTATTATCTCATACTAACTAGTTAACTTCAATGGCAATACCTTACAGGAGCTCTTTAAATTTCAGAAGGCAATTAACCTAAGGGGATTTTATAATTAACTACTTTACAAGCCCTTGGGATAAGTTGGGCTCTACCACCGACTTTACCTTTTATTATTAACCTACATTAAGTTCCCTGGATGGGATCATTTTCGTGATCTTCCTTTACTTAATGTACATACATTATGTATGCTTAGAACCTTGTGGTTTTATGCATAACTGTAGACGCGAGAATTCGCTTGCTTAAGGTTTGGAATAGAAGAAATTAAGGCAGCCAAGTTTTTCTTCACCGTTTTAGCACCGTTTTACCGTTTACGCACTAAAACAGTGAAGGAAACATCGTGAGGAAACCTGCATACCATAGCGATTTATAAAAAAATCTATGGTATGTAAGTCCGCCAACCCGCACTAGGCCAGTGTGGTCGACTATATGGCCTAACCACTCTCAATCGTACTTACGATTGTAGAGTAGGCCCGTGCCCTGCAGTGGGACGTATATGGGCTGATACAGAAGTATTTCTTATTTTTTTATTAGCATTCAAATAGTTTACGTATATTAGGTGGAATATATTTTCATTTAATTGTCCAGTAAAAAAAAACTTGTTTAAATTACATGGAGAAATTACTCTGCAAAAGGCAACCGTTTATTTGTATCCCAGGCATTGATGACGTCCTTGGGCAACGTTGAATACAAAAGGATGAGACAGGCTATTTTTGATCATAAAAAAAAACAAGATATGCCGATAGTTTGCTTCGAATTATTAAGAAAAATCTATTTAATTTGCATCCAAAAGTAGTGTAAGTATTCCTATCTAATGATTCAATCGAGAGTCATTGAAAGTCCCAAAAACACTTAGTTACAATCATTAAAAAAAATAACATTATGTTCAAAAATCTTACGTTTATATAATTACTGAAAATTAAAATACAAATACTTATACAAAAACAATGGTGAACGTAAGACACTATATCTTTCAATACTCCGGCGAACTTCTGGAATCCACGATCAGCTCGCAATATAAGTTACCCACTCCGTCATTGTCAGTTCGAGATTTGAATCCATAGCGCCGCGCCGCGCAGTGTCCCATGTTTGGACGTTTGTTAGCCGAAGGAAGCCATTTATAATGCCACAGGGCGTTTCTATTTTGATTATTTTAGATATAATTCATCATTGTCTAAATATGAATTGTTTTAACCATGTTGAATTTATGAGTGTCTCGCGTGGGCCTTACTTGATTTTCTGAGGAAGCTATTTTTCATTCAGCTTTGTTTTGTTAGTTGTCAGAATGTAGTATGTTGGAATATTTTTTTAAATATACACTTGAATAAGTTACGAAAGAAAATCCTTATGTTTGAAGGGGTAAAAGTAAGTAAAGAAATGTATAAACTTATAAGATAATATAGGTTTATATATCTACAAATAACACGTAAAGCATTATGTATGTTCTTGCGATTGAAATACGGTATTTTGTTTCTACGAGACAATGTTATTGCAAAACAGATGAATGATGAACTATTTATGCAAAATATTCAAAGCAAACATACACTACATATTTGTTGATATTGAATACGCCGTTCATGTATTTATCTCCGAAACAAAGCAACAATGAAAGCACCTTTATTATTTTGATCCAACAATGCAATAGGATATTATCACCATATATTATATCGGTTGCAATTTCAATCTCAATATATTCTCCGATAAATAATCACAACACGTGTCATAGTACAAGGCTAATAATATTCAAATTCTTGGCCTATTTTTAAAAGCAATTTTTCAAAGAGTATTGTTGGTTGTTCAGACATATTAATAAAGACTTACGAAACCAAGTAATTCCTAAAATTTTATATTTACTGTACTGCAAAATGTAATAAATAAAATAAAAAATATATAAATTCCTTTGTCAAACTCATTTATGAAGTCCTTTATGTATTATATTTATTAGCAAGTGGTCAGTTAAAAATTCGTACAACTATTATTTTCAAAATAAGAACCTTATTGGCCGGTATTGACAGAAACATATGTCGTTCCAAATTTAAAAATAGAAGCCAATGAAAGCCGCACTCATTTGCAAATCAAAGTTACTGAAACAACATAGTATAGTCCCACAAACTTATCTGACTCGGGGAGAGAGTCGCTGTAATCGAATTTGGTGTTGCCATTAAAAATAGATATAGCAATAAAGTGGGTAAAGTAAGATTTTTCAATCCGATCAATAGTGTCGGGAAAATGAGTGGACCAGTTTCATCTGCATGTTTTTTTCCTTCACAAGATTTCTAACAAATCGCTCCTCCTTAAAGAAGTCAAAACCCTTAAACAAGTGTATCTGTATCAGCCCATACACGTCCCACTGCAGGGTACGGGCCTCCTCTGCAATCGAGAGTACGATTGAGGGTAGTTAGGCCATATCACAGGCCATATAGTCCACCGCGCTGGCCTAATGCGGGTTGGTGGACTTACACAGGTACCGTAGAAATTCTTATAAATCGCTTTGGTATGCCGGTTTCCTCACGATGTTTTCCTTCACCGTTTTAGTGTGTGTTTAATGACTATTAATACACGCATGACACCGAAAAGTCCGAGGGGTGCCCTGAGATTCGAACCCGCGGCCATTTACCAACAGGCCACCACGCACGTAACGATAAATTTTAGTTTATGATATGAACTTACATCTATTGTACTAGTACGTACAAAGTTCTGTTTTCGTGGAATTTATTTTGAAAAGCTGACAACACAATCTTTTGGCGGCAGCTACGCGATGATACAATTTTTCGAAGGATATTATTGGTATCTGAAGCCGCTTTTCTTCCTACGTAAAATTTAATACCTGAAGTTTAACATTCCTAGCATCACTTTTTAAAGTTTTCGGCAATTTTCACTAGTTTTAAATAATGCAGGAAAAATAAATACATTGAGTAAACAACTAATGGCCGATATGTCAGCGACTGGTAGGTAGATTGACAATTCCAAATGACGTATTTGTTTCCACTTTTGGCCACCGGGCCAGATAACTTTGTGGCTCTATAACGTACAGAACAACTACTTACAACATTACTTACAAGCATAATTTTAGAAAGAAAGGAGAATGCCCATACATGGTATTGGTAAATAACATCGTTGATACCGGTAATGCTTAAAATTAATTATATTTTTTTATGGTTTGTCCTTAAACGTGTTATTGTTTTACCACGGGCGACGGATTTAAAAAAAAAAAAAATTCCTCCTGGATCACCGGGCCTGGGTAACAATAATTATATTTATATTTCTTCCGACACAATAAGTAGGTTTCATCGAGACAGAAAAAACTTCGCACCGATACTAAGTTAAGTTGTAAAATGGGCATTTTCCTTTGTTAAGTGCAAAAGACGCACATACACATACAAAATAACGGTTCCTTACGGTGTGAAATATTTTTCGCATTAGTTTTCACTTTCACCGCGTGAAGATTAATGGTGACCGTTCATGCGAATCGAATTATGGAACTGTAATTAACTTTTATGAATATCTCATCTCGCTGTAATTAGTCGAATTTGAATAATTGGACAACTGTATATATTAATAAAAGTGGGAAAGTCGAATGTGGTTTTTACGTGACTCAGTCGATCGCTGATGGATTACCCCGAACAAGCTACTGAGCAGGGATTTGAAATGCTTTTAATGGGATCAATTTTGTATATGTACACTCAAGATTATCTACATCTACAAATATTTTTAAAAGCTGTTTTTAAATTTCTGGTAAAAAGATAACTGAATTATACTTTCCAAAGTTCCAAAATTATTTTACATAGTCGCGTTTATTTTTAATACAATATTTTTAATACATTCAATTTTTGGTTGTTGATCAGCCGTGAGATGTCCATTGTAAATGCAATATTTGTAAGAAGATTAGCCTGCAGTAGAAATACTATTGCATTGTCGAAGTAAACACAGAAACACATTAAAGAATACTTACGGCTTTATTCAGTCAATTTCTAAACCGATTTAAGTTATCGAATGTTTTGTCTTCTTATCTCTAACGGAATTCGAAATTGTTGGAAAGGGACAAAACATTTCTATGCAGAGAATAAACTTCTTGGCTAGTGTGGTAATCACACATTACTTCAGTTTCTCAGAACATAATATTCTTATATCTTAATTACATATTTAAATTCGATATTTATTTGACCCTGTTAATGCCAGATTTTTTATCACTTATCTATAACTGAATGCACTTTGGTTCATTTATAAACAACGAAGACAATTTTCCAATATCCAATAATGTATGGGTATAACTGTGGGTATAACCCACTTCGTCTGAACACGTAAACGTACTCTCCATATTATGTAAAATTTATTTGGAAAAGGCCTATAACATTAAAAACGTATTCTCTTCCAATTATCTTTAATTAACTTATTGCAGATCGAAAAATTTGATTTTTTGTATGAATTCCCGAATTCCCTTTTATTACAAACAAGGAAAGAAAATGTGGGATAGGAAAAAAGAGGAAATTAAAGATCTTTAAGTCCTCATTATCACAAGTAAACATTTATGATTTCAACTAAAATACGACGATTTTTAGGAAATAATGTGTTAATATTGTCTATTATAGATACATAAAATTATAAATTGAGATATCCATAAAGGATGATAAACTCATTGATTAGTAAAGCAAATAAGAATATTTTCGCATTCTTAAATGGCTTCAGTTAGAGAAGAGTTAAGATAAGTGATGCTAATTGTACCTACTAACAACTCCTTGGATTCCACTTATAATACTAATTACTTTAGAACCACTTATGAACTCATTTTCCGGTTATTTGTACACAGTTAGTTTATTAACAGCAGTCTGTTGATACGGCTTAGGCCATATAGTCCACCACACTGGCCTAGTGCGGGTTTGTAGACTTTACATTCCATATAGAATTATAAAGGAAGCCCGTGCCCTGGAGTAGGAGGTATATCTATGGTCTGATACAGAGAACAATTTGTTATTAGTGACTGAAGTTTAGGTCAGTAATACGTAAAATATAGCTTCGAGATAAATGTGAAAGAAAAAAATACATATTTTAAATGCTTATCTTGATTTACGCGTATTTTAATGGTTGTGTTGGCAAATGGGTTTGTCTTGCCTGGTGGTTACAGTCATTCGCTCATGGACTTTAGCTTTTAAGCTGCTCTCTAATTTTTTTCTTTTATTATTATATCCATACCAAGGGATATAAGAAATCGCCAAGAGCGATAAAACCGCCATCTGTGCTGTATGTAATAATTATCTTTGGATTTTTTATGGGTGTGCAGTAAACTATTAATAAATAAAATAAATAAATGGTAGCAAGGAATACAATATTTATTTTATGTGTGAATATCATGTAGAGATAAGAAATAAAAAATGAATTTTCCTTATAATATATATTATAGAATGCAGTGTTTCTAATTGTTTTGATTTCGTCAATGCTCCGTGTGAATTTGACATCATTGCTATTGTGTTTAGTAGAAATAAGACGGGAAAATCCCTAACCCAGCAATTCAAAAAAAGCAATTCTCGGATGAGTAATATTTAATAAAAATGCCATAATGTTTACAGTTCAAACATTCATATTAATATAATAGTAATTAACTTGTGGTGGGGTAGTCATACTAATTAGGATAGCAACAGCCGTACGTTATGGCGGAAAATCAGTCATATATATAGAGCCACAAACTTATCTGGCCCGGTGGCCAAAAGTGGAAACAAATACGTCATTTAGAATTGTCAATCTACCTGCCAGTCGCTGACATATCCGCCATTGGTTGTTTACTCAGTGTATTTATTTTTCCTGCATTTTTTAAAACGTGTGAAATATGCCGAAAACTTTAAAAAGTGACGCTAGGAACGTTAGACTTCAGGTATTAAATTTTACGTAGGTAGAAAAGCGTCTTCAGACACCAATAATACCGTTCGAAAAATTGTATCAATGCGTAGCTGCCACCAAATGTTCACCAAATGTGCCACATGTTCACGATGGTCGCGGGTTCGAATCCCAGGGCACACCTCTGACTTTTCGGAGTCATGTGTGTATTGATAGTCAATCACCACGCACTAAAAACGGTGAAGGAAAACATCATAAGGAAACCTGCATACCATAGCGATTTATAAGAATTTCTATGGTATGGAAGTCCGCCAACCCGCACTAGGCCAGCGTGGTAGACTATATGGCCTAACCACCCACCACTCTCAATCGTACTCTCGATTGTAGAGTAGGACCGTGCCCTGCAGTGGGACGTATATGGGCTGATACAGTAGCTGCCGCCAAAGGTGTGTGTTGTAAGCTTTACAAAATAAATTCCACGAAAACAGAATTTTGTACGTACTAGTACAATAGATGGAAGTACATATCATATCATATATATAAACTAAAATTTATCGGTACGTGCGTTGTGGCCTGTTGGTAAACGGACCAGACGCGGTTACCAACATGTTCACGGTGGTCGCGGGTTCGAATCTCAGGGCACACTTCTGACTTTTCGGACTCATGCGTGTATTGATACTCAATAAATACGCACTATATAACAATGAAGGAAAACATCGTGAGGAAACCTGCATAACATAGCGATTTATTAGAATTTCTATGGTATATAAGTCCACCAACCCGCATTAGGCCAGCGTGGAGGACTATATGGCCTGTGATATGGCCTTACCACCCTCAATCGTACTTTCGATTGTAGAGGAGGATACAGATACACTTGTTTCGGGGTTTTGAGAAGTGATTTGTTAGAAATCTTGTGAAGGAAAAATAACATGCAGACGAAACTGGTCATTTCTTGACACTATTGATCGGATTGAAAAATCTTACTTTACCCACTTTATTGCAATATCTGTCTTTATTGGCAACACCAAATTCATTTTTTTTATTAATTGCGACGCTCTTCCCGGGTCAGATAAGGTTGTGGGACTATAATTGTGACACACACATATTTGTGACGTTTCGGGTTTAGTATGTTTGTACTAAATATGCACTTAACCCACTTAACAGACAGCCGTGCATATTATATCTGTATTGTACTGCATTTATCATCAGTATTGTGGTCACTATATTTACATAGAAAAAAAAAATTGTTGATCCGTGTACTATTAAAGTCACATAATGTATGTCTACTTTTTTATTGCATAGAATGGCGAGGCGAGCATGAAATTTGCCTGATGGTGAGCGATACGACTGCTCATAGACAGTCGGAAAAAACTAATAAAGACATGAAGTACAAAACAATGCTTGGCATTCCCCTGAGCTCGCCATCCTAAGAATAAGATGTTAAGTCTCATAATGTCAAGTAGTTACTCTGGCTACAATGTCCTCCAAACCAAAACTCACTAGTGCATTAACACCCATGTGAGAGGCCTCACATACATAGCAATTGTGATAAAGTCTTTAAAGCGTAGGAACGGCATGATGACGGCTTTTGGTGAGAAAGTCTCTTTAAATCATTGTTTAATCTTATCAATCACCAACGCAGTATTTGTGAAGGCATCTTATATGCGAGGGAAAGGCGAAGGAGGAAATGGGGGCTTACTCTATACTCCAACACGAAGTTTTAATGTTCGGACGTTGAACGTAAACATCACTACATAGTATAAAACAAAGTCGCTTTCTCTGTCCCTATGTCCCTTTGTATGCTTAAATCTTTAAAACTACGCAACGGATTTTGATGCGGTTTTTTAATAGATAGAGTGATTCAAGAGGAAGGTTTATGTGTATAATACGTGCATATTATTGTAGAAAAATCTATATGCGCTCGGGCGAAGCTGGCCCGGGCGCTAGTGTAAGATAAAATTTATCCACTTCTAAAAATCAATACTATTCTCAATGAAACTTAAAATTCACTTCGAACCTGTGTCAGTATGATACAGGATTGAAACATTTTGTAAAGCATTAAGGCATATTCGTATAGTTTTATGTGCGATTTTCGAACATTCGTCGTCGTGACGTAAAAAATAGTAATGCCCTAGAAACGATGGGAATTCGAAAATCTTTAAAAAGTTCTATGAAACGACTTGCTAAGAAACTAAAGTTGAAGGTCTGAACTAATGTATTTCTAGCAACCGTTTCGTTGATATTTGTTTACAAAGCAGACCCAATTTCATGTTGTGTAAACTTTACTTTGTATTAACTAGTCCAACACGAACAAAAATAAGAGTGTTTCTGTAAGTCACGAAAAATGCTATTAAAGTGAACATGCAAAAAAATGTCGACTAGTTATGGAAGCGAGTATCTTTTGATGATCGCCATAATTGTGTCAACTGACTTAATTGCTTATTCATGCTTCGCTTAGAGAACACAATACTGACGGCAGGATCTCTATGTTATTTATATTAAAGATTATGAAAGAGCATGGAGAAAAGGTGTGGGTCTTTAATATGTAGGAGTGTTCCCAACAGCATTCTGAAAATGAGCGCGAATAGAATTGACTGTCTTTACATGAGCCACTTCTTCAGTGTATCTCATGAGATTGGCCCTCGGTGATTCATAGAATAGATATATAATTCATAAATAACACCTTTGTAATTTAACTAACATACTTATTATAAAATACATGTACTGACTAAAACAAAATTTTGTTTTTTGTTACTGGAGTAAGAATTTTATTACATTATAAACTCATTTGCAAAAAAAAACGGGCACCTAAGCAATGAACCATTTCAAATGTTACTATTGGTTTGTTTGATAATTATAGGTAGTTTTACTTTCACAATTTTGTAAATTAATAAGCAAATAATCGTTTTCGTCAGTATTATCATAAAATTTTGATAAAACTTATGGCTTTTAATGCTAAAGTTCACTAGTAGTGTATGCTCGCTAGTAGTGCATATGCTCGTGAAGTAAAAGTTAAGAAAGATTTTTGTAAAAATTAGCAAGTGACTATTAACAGTTAGAAATTACAATTTTTTCGCTCTTAGTGCAGTTATAACTTATACTATTTTTAAAACTAACATATATGTAATAACACAAACACCCACACATTTCCTGTTCCACTATCTTCCTACAGTATCGGTTTCTATAGTTAGTATTATTATTATTTCAAATGGCTACAGAAATAGACAATATAAATAAAGAACTTGATAATATTCTCGTTGGATGCTCCTATATTGTAACCCTAATGACAGTTTTCAGTATTTAAACCACAGACAAATAGATTTAAACCAACTACAAGACAACATAACATTATTACATGTAAATATACGTAGTGTCAACAAAAATTTTGATCAGTTAAGTATTTTATTAGAAAGAATAAAAGTAAAAGTAGACATAGTTATACCGACAGAATGCTGGCTACGTAAAACTATTAACATACCAACCCTCAGTGGTTTCCAGCTACACTCTTCACAAACAAACTGTAACCAAAATGATGGAGTCATTATATATACCTCATTAACTTTAAGGTGCACTGTATCGGATCCCCATTTCCGTGGTGGAAATTGTTTGGTGTGTCAAGTAGACGACAGTTTGGCAGTGGTCGCCGTGTATCGCTCTCCTTCATACAATTCTAAAGAAAACTTTGACAGTTTCTTAGGTAGTCTAAATAATATTTTTAATAACTTAGCTGGTTTTAGAAATGTAGCCCTTGTAGGCGATCTAAACCTCGATATAACTCTACGTAATAGGAACGATCGTTGCCTGGAATATCTATTGCTTAATGCATCTCATGGACTCCTTCCTAGTCATTTGTATCCTACACGCTTAGAAAGCTGTTTAGACCACTCTTTCATCAAAACAAATCTATTAACAACAACACTTGTCCTAAACTCGTACTCCACAGATCATAAACCCATCATCTTAAATATATGTAACACATTTCCCACGCGAAATACTAATTACATTTCACAACGTCTAAACTATGAAGGAATAAGATTAGAACTAATTGACATGGATTTTACTAGTGTCTATAATATAACAAATCCGAATGAAGCGACAAATCACTTTATCAACCTATTAGTATCCGTCATAGCTAAACACAAAAAATACATCATAGTTCCTAGGCAACGTAGAATATTAAAACCGTGGATAACCCCAGGTCTCTTGAGGTGCATTAAAAACCGTGATAGACTACATTTAAAATCTAGAAAAACCCCAAACAGTCTAATATTAAGAACTACTTACACCAGGTACCGTAACTTCTGTAATGCCTTACTTAGGAAATTGAAATTATCGTGTGAAGAGAATGAGCTTGTGACTGCAAAAGGTAATCCCAAAGCACTATGGAAAACCATTAAATATATTACTAATACTCACAAAGCACGCGGTAGCCCGGACGACCTCCTGGGAATAAGCACGGATCCCAAACTTTCTGTTAACGCGGTATGTGAGTTTTTCTCCAATATCGGAAAAAACCTGGCCATGCAGATTATATCGCGTTTTCAGCCGTCTCTGGTAAATCAGTGCACCTTACCTAATAATACTCCAATATCATATAACTTTAATGCTCCACTTAACTCTCTCGTTATTCCAAGTGTGGATCAATCTGACATTAAATCTCTCATTTTGCAATTAAGAAATAACTGTGCAATTGGATGGGACGGTATCCCCTCCAAGCTTATAAAAGATTCTAGCAATATTCTAGTCCCTCCAATTACCTATCTTTTTAATCTATGTCTTTATTCGGGAGTGTTTCCAGAAGCTCTAAAAAAGTCGATAGTACACCCCATTCACAAATCAGGTGACAGGAGCTGTGTTAATAATTATCGACCCATATCTGTCTTGTCAGCTCTCTCCAAAATGATGGAAAAGTATATTAATAAATGTCTCAGGCTTTACCTAGCTAAGTACAAACTGATAGCTGATAATCAATATGGGTTTCGACAAGGTGTATCGACCGAAGATGCTGTGCTTGACTTAACGCAATTCATTGCTAAGAAGCTAGATAATAAAGAGAAATGTCTGGGTATTTTCCTGGACCTTTCCAAAGCATTCGATACTGTTTCTGTCCCCATTCTTATCTCCAAGTTGGAACTTCTTGGTGTCCGGGGTGTTACACTTGATATCTTCAAGGATTACCTGCAGAATCGTTCCCAGCAAGTTAAGATAGATACGCATCTCAGTGATGAGCAATCAGTTACTTATGGTGTACCTCAGGGAAGCGTACTGGGCCCCACTTTATTTCAAGTCTATGTAAACGATCTCTGTAAAATGAAATTGCCTTTCTGCAAGATATACACTTATGCCGACGACACAGCAATAATTGTTCACGGATCCAACTGGGAAACTGTTAAATGTAACGCAGAAGCGGCACTGCAAAAAATAATGGCATGGCTTGATTTTATCTTCTTACTCTTAATCTGAAAAAAACTGTTTATATACCTTTTGCTATACGACATAACACTACACCACCCTCCTCATTTCAAATAATCGCTCATACTTGTTCGACGACGACAATACCTTGCTCCTGCACATCACTACAAAGAACTAAGCATGTCAATTATCTAGGGGTTCAAATAGATGAAGGTCTGAAATGGGACAAACAAATAAGCGCAGTCATCACCAGAACTATGAGACTTGTACATATATTCAAAGCACTTCGTAAGAGAGCGAATGTTGATACTATAAAAATGGTTTACTATGCTCTGTGCCAATCGATTATTGGATATTGTATTTGCGTTTGGGGCGGTGCGCCTAAAACCAGACTTATTAGGTTAGAACGCGCACAAAGGGCCATACTAAAAACTATGACTCATAAACCATACAGGTATCCTACAACGCAACTATATCAAGACTGCGGGGTCTTAACGGTCCGAAAACTCTATGTTCTACAGTCGTTTCTGAGAACCCACAAAAATATGCCTCCTAGAAACCCAAATAAGCGTCGCAATCTTCCACTAGTTGCACAACACAAAACTACATTTTCCAGATATCAATTCTATACACTTAACACCCATATATAAAATAAAATTTGTAAAATCCAAAGGCAAAATAAAAATATCTTGAATTTGAACATACACACTGCCAAACGTCATATTATAGAGTGGCTAAAAAGAATGACTATTGCAGTATAGAAAACCTTCTCAAATATGATGAGTAATTATTTCTCCAAATTTACTATATGGAACACATGCAAATCTTCACATACTACACGCACTCACACTCATACACACACACACATACACACAAACACATACACACACACTCACTTTCGGCGCACCTGCGTCCCCTACACATTACTGTATACTAACATTCTGCACTAAGATAGCTTTTTGCTCCGTTTTTATTTTTATATTTATATTTTCCTTTTATAAATTGCCTCTCTTTTCCCTACACGGTACATTCAATACAGTCCATAAATTGTTGTAGTTATAATATAAAGTCTTGAGCTAACACTGTTACTTAAGATACAGGCAAGTCCTAGTTTAAGAGACAGGGTTAATATTCCTTTGATGATGTGCAACAATTAACATTACCTGTAAACTTATTTACTGACTGTAAACAATGTATGTACATTCTTTTTTGGAAATAAATTATTATTATTAAATTATTATTATTTGTTTTTTCTTTAATAAAGTAAAAGCAGATAAATGTTTAGTATCAAGTGTGACTCCCTCTAGTTGAAATCACAGCTTGAATTCGTCTGGGTATGCTAGCGAGGATATCCCGGATACTTGCTTGCGGAATACGTTTCCACTCCGCGGTAATCACATTCTTCAGCTCTCTGTTGGTCTGCTGAGCCGGTTGTACTGATCTCACTCGTTTCAGAACGTCCCAGACATGCTCTATAGGATTGAGCCTGGTTCTGGAAGAAAACCATGTACCTAACCACGGGATGATCGTTTTCTTGTGAGTCGCGCATTGATAAATATCGCATAAATTTTATCAAAATTTTATGATAATACTGACGAAAACGATTATTTGCTTATTAATTTACTAATTGTGAAAGTCAAACTACCTATAATTATCAAACAAACCAATAGTAACATTTGAAATGGTTCATTGCTTAGGTGCCCGTTTTTTTTGCAAATGAGTTTATTACATTGACGGCCAAAAGATTTGAACGAACTTGAACATACGCAGATAAGCCTGATAAAAGAAATGCTGATTCTGTGACAAAGATAACCGGTGTTGCTCTTTATCTTGTTGTCAAATTTTATAAGATTAGAAAGACTATTGCATTTTTTGTAAATAAACAAATTTTGATGTATCTATTTATTTTATCCTAAATCGACGAAAAGCAACAATTTTATAAGTTTTAAAAAGAAAAAGTGGGATTTTTCAATTAAATGAAAGCCTACATAATTTTTAGTATTTTTGAAGTATTTATTGTCTTTGTACTTCTAGTTTAATTTCGATAAAATGTGTTTAGGTATTTCGATCATTATTTTTCTCACAACAATTATGTTATAAACAACTTTTTATTTATAGCATGTATACATATAACCTGCAGAATTATGTAGGAGATAATAAAAATGTTACAGGTAAAGATGTTCATTTTATTTATATCTACAGATAGTACATATCTCTACATATTAATGTACCTTGAACACATGTCAAAAGGCAAGAGCAATTTCATAATGCAAGTAGTTTTCAAAGATATTGGAAAGTACGCCTGCGGTTGCTGTTCAATGCAGATACAAACTTTTTTGAATCGAAGCCAAACGTAATTGGAACATCTGTTTACGTTACCTCACTGTTATTAGATTCAGATAATTATATAATTGTATAATCTATCTTAACTGAAGCGAGAGATTGCTTAACCTTCGCAAGGACCTTGCTAAAGTAAACAGCCTTCGACTTAATTCTTGAAGCTGAGGACCCCAAGTGAATTACTTGTCTATAAGTAGACCTAGATTTCGAACGGAGTTGTTGTATGGGATGGTGATACCATCACAAAAGACAGGAGGAAGTTTAGTCCAATCTAGCTTTGAGGTCATCCTGGGGCTGCCAACAACAATGACCTGGGTTTTCGAGGGGTTAATCTTCAAGCCGTGAGCTTTACTCCTTTGACAGATGTGTTGGATATCAATGTTTATTGCTGTAATCGCGTCAACCATCTTGTCTAAAGTAGCCTGAGCGTAAATCTGAAGATCATCAGCGTAGAGGTGGTAGGAATATTGAAGTTGATTAGTTATAGAATTAATAAAGAGAGCCAAAAAGAAGAGGAGATTGCACGCCGCCCTGAGGAACGCCAGAAGATACAGGGAAACAATGTTAGTATTCCTAAGAGACTCGTTGAGTTTCGAAGTTCTGTGAAATCTTTCCCGTCTGTTGATCCTGGCCAACTGGAGTACCAGAGGTGAGAGGGAGGGTGATACTCTCTTGTATAGTTTGGATGTATTTGAACACCACAAGACTTCCGCATCACAGACTAACGATGGCAATTAGCAACTTTCCTGCTGTTACTTATTTTGTCTGCCACTTGGCACCCAAAAACCTTTACCTACCTTATTCTTCTCTTTCTCGTTGATCGATGGTACTGTAAATGCAATGCAATTCAAAAACAATGCAATGCCGCCACAGAACAAAATCGGGAAAATTGAACACAAATATATTATCGTAGACTATTATTAAATAACGTAGTTATCTGGGAGGAAAATTTACCGAATATGTATTACGACGATTGGAGGACATTTCCTGTGTTGGGTTTATACATGTATGTATGTTACTGTCTACGGTATATTTTATTGGTTTAATATTTTTTTAATTAAAATTTCTGTGCTTATGGAAATTGCCGATGCAACAAAATGTATTTAAATTATACTGATATATAGGTTATTTAATAAAATTCTGTTGAACAAAGATTTTCCGTTCAATAGAAACTGAAGATTGTGGCGATAAATGAATATACAAGTAATAATTCATGTATTCATTAAATATTACGATCTATTGTTACTTGTTTCGTGTTCGTGAAGATATTTATCTCCATGCAAACTACTTCTTGCAACAATTGTTTGGTTGCGAAGTCAAAGTTAAAGAACAATTAACATACTATCTTTATGATATACACGAGGCTTTTAATATTCGAGAGGCAATAATTATAAGAATTTTTGTAAATTTTCTTAACAATTTAGTGGAGAGCTGTGAGTTTGGTAGATCGAATGTTATTTTTCTATTCCTTAGTTGTAGATAAAAGACAGAAGATGTTTATGCTGTTTGCTTTCTCTCTCTCTCTTCAGTCACAGGAAATCCATTGCTGAACATAGGCCTTAACATTTGGAACTATGGGAATTTAATTCCAGCGTTCAATTCTAGGTTATAGACGACAGTATATTTATGATTATTAAATAACTTCACTCGTATTTATTTGGATAAAAGAAAGAGAACTGCCTACAAAAGTGGCGTCATTAGCCGCTAAGTTAAAATATCATTTAGATAAAGGTTTGTTAGATTTACGTGAATGTAACACATTGAAAACAAAACTATTTTAAGAATTTAATCGGTCCACGAAAGCTGCAAAGCAATCGAAATGTCGGGAAGTTAAAACATGTGAAACCAAATCGAAATATTCTACATCTTAATATTTTTCCTAATTTTTATCTAATTGTTACAGCTGTGGAGTAGAAACGATGTTGTATTATAATATGTACTTCTTTTAACGTGATAAAATATGTATTGATCTTTATATTGATAAAAGTATATTTTCTCGATTAGATAGTTATCGCTAAGGTTATTTATCGTAGATGAGATAAGTCCAAGCTATAAATAGTTTGACAGTGGCTCAAAATTAACCTTCACATTTTTAATGTCTTCATTAACTTTATTTTAGAAAAGTTTACAAAGATGAATGAACATTAATCCAGTTTTATCTCGTTTTAAGATCTACACGATTACTTTTATTATCTTTATATCGCTTTAGGTAAAGAAAACTAAACACATATTATTTCGTTGGAAATTACATAACAATGTTTTTAGAGACATTGCAAGTAAGAATGTTACAAAATAAACTAAAATACGCTATACATTGATATTAACATATCGAGAATATTAAAAAATAATTAGAACTAAATGTAAGGTATTCAAAGGCTTATACCCATAGTGTAGATCGTCTTCGATCAAAAGCTTTCATATTCGTAATCTCACTAGTTTTTCCAATACAATGTGAAAAGAGAAAAACTGTTCCTAATATTTTGACAACAGCGTGAAAACCACGCATTCGCGCGCTAAATCACCGTAGACGATCTATATAACTAGTGTTTATAAGTTTAACAGTTGTTTCTGCAACATAGTTTACAAATTAAGTCATTTGCTCGCTTATCGAATGTGGGGGGTTACTCTATAGTAACGGAGTATACTCCGACACGAACTTCGAATGTTCGGACGTTAAACGTCACTATTTATGAAGTTTTCCACTTCTGAAAATCAGTATTACTTTCTATGAAACTTATTAACAATGACTTAAAAATGTATCTAAGATTAGGCCGTACGATAGAAGATTCCAACATTTTGTAAAGTATTTAGGCATATTAGTACATCGACGGCCAGCGTGGTGGACTATATGGCCTAACCACTCTCAATCGTATTCTCGATTGTAGAGTAGGCCCGTGTCCTGCAGTGGGATGTATATGGGCTGATACAGTACAGCTTTACGTGCGAAGTTCGAACATTCGTCGTCGTGTCAGAGTAGAGAGTAACCCCCCTGCCTTATAAAGAAAAAATAAATTTGACTTTACTGGTGTTTTTACATAATTATTATCCAGGTTTTTCCAGTAACGACGATGATTCTGTCCAAAATGAAAAATGATGTAAATTGGACACGCTAAGCCCCGCGCATAAATACTGAGCAAACCCTTTTAAAATCCCTTTTTAAAACGAAATTAACAGAAGAAATTATAAGAAAGTTTCTTTAAAGATGTTTCGAGTAATAAAACTTAACGACGGCAGTTTTAAAGCAAAGTTCCCCGGTTTGAAATCTTTTAATACAAAATAACATCAGTAATTCCTTTTTGTTTCATCCTGTCTTCGAGTCTAGCTGCTTGTTGGAAAGTATCGAGTAATGGTTTGTAAAATAAAATGGTATAAAAGTTTATGAAGTTTTCTAAGCGCTTTAGATAGTTGATTGCAGTATTTTGGGTGTGGTAGAAATTTTGATTTTGTATTGTGAATTGTGATCGAAATATTAATGGCTAATGTAAGTCCTTGGGTTATGTTAATTTAGTTAGAAAAAAATACTGGCTCAAGGTTTAGAATCAGTGTAATTTTGCTCATATTTATAACCAGTTAAATTAAATTATTAATGTTAAATATAATGTCTAGAAATTCTAAAATGAAGGCCTAAACTAGATTAAATCCTATTGAAAGTGTAACAAATTAGTTACAAAAAGAGAACTAAAGTGTTAAAACCAACAACATTGACACGAAAAATGTGTAAAACAGTTTCAAATTGTGTTACATTGTTCGAATTCAGCGTTCACGAACACCTGCCAAGGTTAGGTCAGATGTTTTCTTTTTAAATGTGTCTTACATTACCTGTTCAGACCACAGACCTACACTAAAGCGTGCTTATTACCACGAAATGTAAAAGAAAACTTGAGTGTGTGGGAAAGTGATGAAACGAAAGTACTATTAATGTTATTGTTGCAGTATCAGTTGTCAATTATGTAAGACTATTTCTCTTCTTCTTCCATAGATTTTTATCATTTGGAGCATCCCAATAATTCTTGGATTTAATCTATCTATTGCTGAACAAATTAGTATTACCATTATTTATTTATTAAAATACTTTATTTATTTATTAAAATACAAAGTTAGAAACAAAAATAAATATTATTTCTCCGAAACCGGGCTTCGGTTTGGCCGGGAAGGAAATGATAAAAAAAGCCTCCCCTAAGTTCTTGAAGAATAACTAGTTGAAAACGGGTATGCTAAGATTTATATCAAATGTTTTGAAGTCGTCAAAGAAGCATTACTGACTTATTATAGGACCACCTGTAAAAATACTCTTTAAATAAAAAACAACAAAATCAAAATCGGTTCATGCGTCCTCGAGTACCAGTGTACATACAAATAAAAATTTCCGATAAATTGAAATCTCATCCTTTTTTTGAAGTCGTTTAGAAATACTGATATTCCTATTGTTACATCAGTTATAATGACGTGTGTGTGTTTATTGTTGGAATGTACTCCAACAATAGAACATAAAAACGTCATACCATGACGTCACGTACATGCATTAAATAATATGTAGTAGTATGCAGTATGATATGTTAAGCATGTTAAATTGAAAATAGCTTAGATTATCATCTGTAAAAATTAGCTTGTATTAACACCTTAACATAGCGGACCATAGTCGATTGTTACTTATGTAGTGAGACACTTTTATCCATGTTTTCGCTTGATCTGATTTCACATGCTTGTGGTGTGTGTAGGGACATAAGAGAAAGCGTTCAACAATTATCTTGACGCGACAATCTTAGCATTTTAGGGTTCTGCACTGCTTGTAAAAAAGGAGCACTTAATGGATCGCTTTGTTGACCTGCTCTCTGTCTATCTGATCTTGGTAGTATTAGTATAATAGGGTTATTTCGAATATTGGATTTTAAGCAGTATGTAATGGTTAATAAAAAGTATCGCTTATAAATAAAGATGAATTTGAAAACAGCATCAATATTGGATGTAAAATGACTGGCACATTAACATTATTAACAGTGCGGTGGGGACACTCGTTGTCTCTTTCGCACGCGTGCACCTTATGGAAGTTGACGTCACGCCGTGCTAATTGCATCCTTTTCTATTACTCCCACCACCAATTTTTATATATCTGTAACTTGCTTATTACATAACGGATTTTACAAATTCTTTCTGATTATTATTATGCATGTTGTACTCTTTCGATATAAAAAAAATATGATATTAGCCTATTGTTCTGTCTGAGTCACCGTATAATGTATTCTCAGTGAGCGAGATTTACACGCACTTGCCCTATTTTTTAGCGGTACCTAATACTTAATGAGGTTGACTGACCAAATTAAAACTGCATTGGGAGGTTCTGTAAAGGAATGCACTCGACTGTCGTCTAACAGAGACATATGGAGAGAGATCGTGCGGTGAATGGTACCATCGTTTAAGAAAAAAACATGAGCACGACCGCTCTGCAAGGAGTGTAACCTGTGAGTGTAATGAAGAAGAATAATAATACATTCATTATTTTTTATTCTAAAAATTATTTTGTAGATTCGCGAAACAAAACTTTCGGTAACTCTAACATTCAGTTGAGTTTCGAACTGTTGAGTTTCCATTAACTATTCTCTCGTAAGGCCTGTTTCCGATTAACTCTATATTGAGAATGCTAATGCATGTACGTAAAATTAATTTGCTCATTGGTTTGATATAATTTCCACAAAATTGTTGTCAAGACTCTTCTGGAGACGGAACTAAATAAAAAATACAAATAAACGTTTTTCAGATTTACCTGTTGAAATGTTTCGTACCCAACGACTTTCTGATCTTTCTGATTATCAGCCGTCCACCTTGTGGTAGAATGTTTTATTAGTATATTAGGCCTTTCTTTAATATATATCGTAAACTTTTGTGATTAAGAAATAACAATGAAGTAGAAATTTAATAACGGCCTAGGTATCACGTTCTTTGTAAACTCGGTTATTTAATTGAGAAATAACGTTTAGTTCTACCTCAAATATTACGTGTTGATTGTAATCATAGTTTTTGGAGCAAACCGGTTGTTTGCTGTTACCTATTGCGTTCTCACTATCCTTTGTGGTCTAGTTGAGGCATTCACAATGAATGCCACCTTTAATAGACAGGTTGATATCGCAAACTGCACTAAATTACAACTGACTGTATCACGTGGGACTTACAACTTTATTCGCATAAAAATAGCGTTCAGAATTGAATTAATCTTGTCGTCAAATTGTCAGACAGTCAAACGAGACGTGTAAATTATTAACGGTTAGTTCGTGTTGAATGTTTGTTTCTAGTTTTTTTGCATTAATCCGAAAACGAGGAAGTGGTATGTGATTACCGCTATTTGTTAACACCTAGAAGATTTGAGAGGTCATAGGTTCACCTTTGAACTTCAACGTGAAAAATACGAGGTAAATAAGGGTCAGGTATCAAAGATATTTGGATATGTAAGAGTATCCTTAAGGAGTTGAAATTAATGTCGATTTTCTGTGATTTTGTGCCCTCGCATCTACGACGATGATGATCACACAACACGTTCTTAATAAGGGATATTTAGTGGCCTTCGAATTTATATTCATGTAATATAAACTCTGGGACCACTTCGGCTCTTTGTGCCATTTTTATTTATCTTATAAAATAACTCTAATTAGATACATCTTACTGTGTAGCTTTAGCTTTTAGTAATCAGACCAGCCTACATGGGATCATAATTAAAAAAAAATGTGTACAAATTAAAAACTAAAGTATTATTAAAACAATGGCATCAAATTAATTAAAAAAAAATATTAAAATCTAGGCAGCCAAACTTTCTAGTAAATATAAGTGCGTCGAAGGCGTATTTGTAGGTACCGTATCGTACCGTACGATTGCAAACCCAGGTCTCGAGTTATAATCCCGGCTCGTGTAAAGTAATACTGTATTTTTCTTTTCATTATCAACCCAGAGTCAGAAATCAGGGTCCAATATAGGCTCATCCCCAACCACACTGTGGGATGGAACAAATAGGGCGAAACGCGGGTGTCTTGGTTGTACCTCTGCCTACCCCATATGGGAAAATACGTGATTTTTGACGTGATAATGGCTTATCCACTCTCAATCGTACTCTCTGTAAAGAAAG
This sequence comes from Hyles vespertilio, assembly GCA_009982885.2. Taxonomy (NCBI): domain Eukaryota; kingdom Metazoa; phylum Arthropoda; class Insecta; order Lepidoptera; family Sphingidae; genus Hyles; species Hyles vespertilio. The sequence goes on along the minus strand of CM042816.1, from coordinate 6,958,140 downwards.
CCCGTGCCCTGCAGTGGGACGTATACGCGCTGATACAGTAGCAGTTATGTATAAGAATATAGAATTTAATCAACAATAGCACTGATTAAATGGACACTACAATTAACTTTCCGGTCAGAAAGCAGTAATCACAGATGAGATTGCTCAGTTCTTAACACCCGGTTTAATTCAGTGGCTCGTAACAGATCGGAGTCCAATAAGAGGCATTGTGTCGATGTCCTTGGAACGCAGATTAATCTTCTTGGACAATGTCGCATTTCCCGCTGAGGAAAGCTTACGCTAGTACATTTGTTATTGGATTTTTTTATTTGTTATTTTATTGCACATAAAATATACATACTAACTTTAAAATAACTTACTCCGCTGGCTCAGCCACTGGAAGTGAGTTAAGACTCACTTCTTACCAGCTTCGCTTACCAGCTGTCTCTATTCTCAGTCACCTCTTGCTAATTACTGACTCGAAGTTGGCGTTGGTCAGTTCGACTGCCGGTGGGTCGGCCCAGGTATAGCATGAATGATATCGAGGAATGTGACAATATACATCAACTAAAACAAAAAAATGTAGCTATATTTAAAGTATGAACCTACATTAGGCGGCCTTGGGCCCTATTATATTCATCCGAAACGAAGTTCGAAACTTCGGATGATCAACGTTTATATACGATACTAATGTACCTACATATACTTATGGTCGTTATTGATTTATGGTCGTCACCATAGACTTATAGTTACGATGTACGTTATACAAATTCGAACTTTTACAGAGTAGATACATTCGTATCGTATAAAAAACTTCGATCGTCCGAAGTTTCGAACTTTGTTTCGGATGAATATAGTAGGGCCACTTATTGCACTAGGCCAGCGGTTGTTAACATTTTGATCATGAGGGACTTTTTGACAATATTTCTGTAAAGGGTTTGTCCTAACTATTCGTATAAAATATGCAAAAAATATTTTATGAATACACAGACAACTTTGTATGCCTCTAGAGTCTAGGGCCACCAGTGCAGTGGTCTGTGGACCACCGGTTAAGAATCACTGCGCTAGGCAATCTCTTAAAAGCAAAATTTGGGTGGAGATAAGGAAAAGGAGATAGAAAGGTTATTTAGTAGTGTTTGAGTTTATTTGCTTATTTTACAAGGCAATATTAAGAACATAATTCTTGAGAAATCAAGACACTTAAGACAATCGATAATTACGAAAACGATTGAAAAGTTGAGAGCATACTTGTCTGATTTTAGGGATGTAAGTAGGCATAGTGACTTTAAAAGAGTGTATTTTATAGAAGGTGGATTTTGTATAAAAGGTTATTAATGCGCACTAGTACAGCACAATATACAAGTGTTAATCAGGTTCAAATGTAGAAGTATTATAACCACAAATTCTAGTGTACTACATGTATTTATAATTGTCCTAATTGACACAAAATATTAGTGTACAATGACACATAAACACGAAGGATTATAATTAAAACAAATACTTCAGATATACATCATACAAGCAATAAAAACACTTAACTGACATAACTTCCAAATGACATAACACGACAACAAATTAACATGGCAACAAAAACAATAATTGAACAAAATTCCTCAACAGGCTGAAGTTAATGGACAAAGTTAATTAGAGATTAGTACAATTCTGCAGGCCCATATTGGAATTTAGCTTTGTTTTGTGTGGATAATTCAATAATTCCCCGAGAGTTGGGCAACGACGGACGTCTGCTCTCATTATTAACTCAATTATCAAATGGACTACAACTTTGTTATCCTGATCGACGGATGAAACACCAGATTAGATTTTAATATCTTAAGTTGATCTGATTTGAGTTCATCAAGAAAATAATTGCCTGGGCCTAATTTATCATTAACCTTGTTTTACTGTTTTCCTTTATGATCCACTTATGTACATGTGTTTAACACCAGTTTAATATAAGCATAAGATGGGTCGAGGACATTGTTAAAATCACGGGCCAAACCTGGATGCGACTGACAAAAGATACAACTGAGAAAAGTGGCATAACATGAATGGCCTTTAAACATTAGTAGGATCCTACAGGATGTGGATAATGATGATGATATAAGCAGAATATGTTCTTGAAAGTAAAAATGTTTGGTTAAAGAACTAAAGTAATTCTAGTACTGTATCAGCCCATATATGTCCCCCTGCAGGGCACGGGCCTCTCCTACAACCGACAGTACGATTGAGAGTGGATAGGCCATATAGTCCACCACGCTGGCCTAGTGCGGGTTGGCGGACTTACATACCATAGAAATTCTTATGAATCGCTATGGTATGCAGGTCTCCTCACGATGTTTTCCTTCACCGTTTTAGTGCGAGGTGATTGACTATCAATACACACATGACTCCGAAAAGTCAGAGGTGTGCCCTGGGATTCGAACCCGCGACCAAATGTTGCGAAAATGTTTATTATCGTAATTATTAAAGACTTTGAGCATCGACAAATGAATCTCAATTTGACGTATATTAATCATTATCTACACAAAAAAAAAAACACGAAAGAAAACTATATTCATTTAATAAATATTGGCTAGAAACAATATGCCAGTGAAGACTAACGTGAGGATCGTATTTATATCGAATACGTATCTAATATTGTAAGAATTGATCGATCTCGTAGTAAAAGATAATTAACCCTATAAGGCTCCCAAGTCCCAAGTCCCAGTACCATATGTGGTACAACCATTTTAATCGTTCCTACAGCTATAAATATACTAGCAGCGACGTCTTTTGACATCTAAATAGAAGCATCGGATATCAATCAACCGTTTAATACATATTGTTACGTAAATATGTCTCTACTGTTTTTTTATGGCATACTTGGTGTGAAATTCGAAAGAAAGTGTAAAGTTTGCTTTTCATGTGAATTCAAACAGCGAATAAATAGAGTTACTTTGTAGTTTTCACTCAAAATAAAATATTATGCGTTGTAAAAAAGTGTATGTTTTGCAAAGGTAAGTTATTTTTTTATATTACTACAGTAATCTTGACAAATCATATTTTTATCCGTGTTCCACATACGGAACGTTGAGCTTTGGCGCTCGTTTTCAGTATAAGTACTTACGACAACTTTTCTAATGATTTTTTTTATTTTATAGACGATGTAGCGAAAAGGCTTGCGTGAGAAAGATATTATAGATTTCTTAAATATTCCTTCTGGGAGTAAAGATGAAGAAGATTTTTCTAACGCTGAAAGTGATGAAGTCATCGAAAAAAACTATATAAACATTTTTTTTATCTGAATCACTTAGTGATATGGAAACTTCGTTATTTCCGCAAAGAAATCAATGTTCGTCTGCCGTCAATGAGGATATTCATCTTATAAATACCGAAAATCTACACCAAGAAATATTAGCACCTCATCCTAGTACTTCAGGTGAGACCTCAGGGACAAGGATAGGTACCATTAAAGAGTCTAGAGCAACGAGGCGATCATCTATGAATAATGCCGTTACAACTAAAATCCCTGCCTCTGTGTCTGTAACGAAAAAGAAAAAAAGGAGGATCTTTTGGAAAAAAAAATGGTTGCCTGTAAAGTCGGTTTTACGGGCGAAGATTTTACGTGACAACGTCTTTTTCTCGGTAGAATATTTATTGATATGAATATAATTAAATTGCACAATAGGAACAAGGAATTGAATGAAAATAAGAATTGCACAAATTTTAACTATAGAAATATATTTTGTTTACTAAAACATTGTACATGTAATGACGAATCTAAGCACTCCATATTTTCACTACAGACACAGCTGACGATACTTTAACCACACGTGTGAACTTGTATTGTGACGCTTTCTTGTTTTTCCAACGCCAAGAACGTTCGAGAAAGACAAAGACAGAGACACAAGCATGCGCCGATTCAATGCGCCTGATTCTCTAGTGCTGCGCGCGCGGCAGACCGATCATAGTTGAGTGGGAGAGAGACGCAAGGCATTCGGCGGGCCTCTCTCTCGTTCGGTGACTCATCGTAACGTTACCGGGCGTTACACTTTTTCATAAGTGACTCCCAGCCGCAACCTAATTTAAGACGTTGTCACGTCAATAAATTTTTTGGAGGTAAAATATTTTTTTTTGGGGGGGTAATTTTTTGCGTAATTTGGGATTTCTGGCGGGGTCAATTTGTAGCCCTCACCAAGACGGTTCCGAGGATACCAAACTCGGTGGGTCTACGATCTATATTGGCCGAGATAGGATTGGGGGGGTGAGGTAAATTTTCGGGGTGGGGGTAAGGGAGGGGGGGGGGGGGGGGGAGGAAGGTTTCGTGGGGAGGCTAACTTAAATTAATTTTTTGGAGGTAAAATATTTTTTTTGGGGGGGTAATTTTTTGCGTAATTTGGGATTTCTGGCGGGATCAATTTGTAGCCCTCACCAAGACGGTTCCGAGGATACCAAACTCGGTGGGTCTACGATCTATATTGGCCGAGATAGGATTGGGGGGGTGAGGTAAATTTTCGGGGTGGGAGTAAGGGAGGGGGGGGGGGGAGGAAGGTTTCGTGGGGAGGCTAACTTAAATTAATTTTTTGGAGGTAAAATATTTTTTTTGGGGGGGTAATTTTTTGCGTAATTTGGGATTTCTGGCGGGATCAATTTGTAGCCCTCACCAAGACGGTTCCGAGGATACCAAACTCGGTGGGTCTACGACCTATGTTGGCCGAGATAGGATTGGGGGGTGAGGTAAATTTTCGGGGTGGGGGTAAGGGAGGGGGGGAGGAAGGTTTCGTGGGGAGGCTAACTTAAATTAATTTTTTGGAGGTAAAATATTTTTTTTTGGGGGGGTAATTTTTTCCGTAATTTGGGATTTCTGGCGGGGTCAATTTGTAGCCCTCACCAAGACGGTTCCGAGGATACCAAACTCGGTGGGTCTACGACCTATGTTGGCCGAGATAGGATTGGGGGGTGAGGTAAATTTTCGGGGTGGGGGTAGGGGAGGGGGGGGGGTAGGTTTCGTGGGGAGGCTAATAGGCACTATTTCGGAATAAGGGTGGGGGAAGGCAGGGGGGGGGCTATGGGACAATTTTGGAAAAAGTGGGTGAAACTGAAAAATAATTCTCTAGTGCTGCGCGCGCACCGTTACGTTACCGGGCGTTACACTTTTTCATAAGTGACTCCCAGCCGCAACCTAATTTAAGACGTTGTCACGTCAAAAACACGAGAAAGAAGCCCAATACGACAATTCTCCCTCCTCGTGATGTCCGGCGTGACGGCTTTGAGCATTTTCCTCTTTGGGGTGAAAAGAGACAACGATGCAAATATCCTGGATGCAGAGGAAAAACCTTCATATCTTGTGAAAAATGTCGAGTTGAACTTTGCCTGAATAAAGATAACAATTGTTTCAGAAACTTTCATCAATAGTTCGATATGTATCTTGTCTTGTATCAGCCCATATACGTCCCACTGCAGGGCACGGGCCTCCTCTACAATCGACAGTACGATTGAGAGTGGTTAGGCCATATAGTCCACCACGCTGGCCTAGTGCGGGTTGGCGGACTTACATACCATAGAATTTTTTATAAATTGGCTATGGTATGCAGGTTTCCTCACGATGTTTTCCTTCACCGTTTTAGTGCGTGGTGATTGACTATCAATACACACATGACTCCGAAAAGTCAGAGGTGTGCCCTGGGATTCGAACCCGCGACCACCGTGAACATGTTGGCAGTCGCGTCTAGTCCGTTTACCAACAGGCCACCACGCACTTGTGTATTGATAATCAATCACCACGCACTAAAACGGTGAAGGAAAACATCGTGAGGAAACCTGCATACCATAGCGATTTATAAGAATTGCTATGGTATATAAGTCCGCCAGTGCGGGTGCACTAGGCCAGCGTGGTGGACTATATGGCCTAACCACTCTTAATCGTATTCTCGATTGTAGAGTAGGCCCGTGCCCTGCAGTGGGACGTATATGGGCTGATACAGACAGATACAGATTTTATTACCAATATATAAATCATAAGATACATTTCAATTGAATATTTGAATTTTGAAGCGCACGGATCAAAGTTGGTTGAGCTGACTTTATAGCGAGCCGACGCGGCAGCTCTACGCACACAGCTTTGGTCGCTTATGTGTGCGTGAAATTAACGAAGAAATACCTATAGTTGACTTTGCGCGCAAGGTGTAAACGCTCTTAATGAATAATAAAATTAATTTAGTTATTTTATATCGCGATATAAAATAACTAAATAAATATATAAAGCGATAACACACTTTAAAATAATCCACCAAGAAACTGTTTTTATAATAATTCTATTGTACTAGTTTATTACCAAAAAGTATAGTTAAGGCTCAGTGTACGATATGTGGAACTGAAATAAAAACACGATTTTCCATTAAAATATTCAATTATAATTTTTTTTATTACTTTTCCCTGACTATTTATCACTAACTAGGGTACACCACGAATATATTTTTTGAACCCAAAAAAAATTTGAGCCTTGTAGGGTTAAGAAAATACGAACGGGGCATTTGATAATCGACGATCGGTAATAGGGAATAGAGATGCCATGCTAATGACTCAAACAATACAAACATTTGACTACCAATGTGTCGTAATGAATTGAATGTTAACTGAGAAGCGCTAGTTGATATGACAAATTAGGGCCAATATTTGCTTGACTTGCAATTCATTTGCGTCTTTACGGAATAGGGTCTTGTGTTTTAATATAATTTATATTGAAAATAGAATAACTTGTACAAGGCAACCAGCATTCTAGCGTTACTCTTGAACAATTATTTGAGGCAAAAGTTATATTGCATAATAAATAAACAAATATAATTGGTTTTGTCCTGTTTGGAATTAAAATGTCGAAGTAGATAAACGCAATTACATACCCGCATGTAAACAATGTTTGATAAGCTCGTGAGACGAAGGAAATATTTGGTTTAATTCATTTATTAATTATTATTTATAACACTAATTGCGACTAAAATAAATAAATGTGTACATTATATTTAGTCCGAAACGAAACTGTGTTATCAGCAGGTAGTAATGAGACTGGAGATAGTGTTTTAACTTTTTAATAGATCAAAGCAGAATTACTGCAGTAGTTTGAAATCCAAGTTACTCAAAGTATAATTATCGCATGATTTAACAAATTAATGTACCAGTATCCAAGAAAGTGTTATATGGGGATTATCAGTAAATGTGGAATATAAATAAATAAAAAACACCAAACAGTCACATAAGTAGTCCTGACCCCACAGTTAGATCGAGAGTATTAGGAATTACAAGAGACCTTTCGGTCTCACAAATACCTAGACCCTAAAGAAATTATAAATTCCTATTAGATACAAAATATGAGTAATATATCTAGCTCGGTTACGGGCCTACACTGGCATGCCAATTTGAATGTCTAATATACTCATCATCGGAATCGGATGATTGTGTACGCTCCGTTGGAGTCACTGATTACATCAATAAATTAAACTATAAATGATTGAGGCATCAGACAACTCTATACAGATTCAGAATATATGTTATGGGCCAAGTGATTAATACGAGCAGTATTCATAATGGCCGGGCAGTATGAATATTGCCGAGCCATATCGGGCCAAGTGATAAATTATAATCTAAACTCACCTATTTATCACATTGTCCGGGCATTATGAATATGGCTACATGATGATCGGGCAATGTGATTAATAGGTGATGTTTTACGTGATGCGCTGCCGCATTGTCGCATCTGCGATAGACACATAAATTAGAAAGGTTGAATTGATCTGCTTATGTTTAGTTGTTTTTTAACGTCCGAAACATTGCCTTCAGAAGAAAATTAGTGTACCCACTTTATGGATCACTTAGGTCGACTGTGCCCCAAAACCGACTCGGAACACCCCGACTTCACGTAGTCTTTTGGCTACCGACCCTAGAGTGTATATAAAAAGCCGGAGGCGCGGAGGGAGAGCAGGCCCCGCCCGCTGTAACCGGCCGGAGGCGACCAGCAAGCCGAAGCTGCGAAGGTGAGCATGGGTGCCTATCTTTTGTTACGCAAGGGCGAAGGGGCTGAACTTCCCGTAGCGCCGGAGACGATGCAGAAGCTAATTTGTATTGACAACAAGTGTTTTAAGGGTTAGGTTGCTATAATAGATATTTCTCAGGAATGGTGCGTCACCTTTTCATGGGAGTGGTACCAGGTGAGGTGCGATACTCCCCCTCCCCCTCCACTCCTCCCAACCCACCCCCTCGTGCTGCCCTATTCTAAATTCTACCACTTCGGTTCATTTTGATTCGCTTTAAATCACTCTGCCCAATAGGCACTTGGCATTATTCATAATGTCCGGGCAATGTGATAAATTGATTGGTTATTATCACATTGCCCGCTCTTATTGGGCATTATTCATACTGACCGGGCATTACTAATAATGCCAAATTAATCACTTGGCCCATAACATATACATGACTATTTTGATATGTTTTATTTTTATAATAACACACGATATTTTTGTTTCAAATTTATCATCGTCTTCATTATCATTTCAGCCACATGAAGTCCAGTTTGTAAACATTTTTGATAGCCTCCGTGGCGCATCTTGGTAAGACGCCGCCTGCGAAATGAGAGGCCGCGGCTTCGATCCCCGCACCGAGAGAAATATTTGTGCGGCCCACAAATATTTCTTTTGGGTCTGGATGTTTGTGAGGCCGAAAAGTCTCTCGTAGTTTCTGATACCCACGACACAAGACTAGATCTTAGTGTGGGGTCAGGACTATGTATGTGAATGTTGGGTGTTATTTATTTATTTGTATCTTCGTCGTTGAAGAGAAATGGATATCTATTCATAAGATTCCAACATATATATTTTTTTATGGCAATAAATGGTGAGACGAGCATGCCGTTCGCTTGATGGTAATGAGCAGTAGCAGAAGCAAACAACACCTTGAATTACAAATCAATGCTTGGCATTCCACTGCGCTCGCCATCCTGAGATATAAGACGTTAAGTCTCAATATGTCCAGTAGTTACTCTGGCTACAATGTCCTTCAATCCGAAATACAACAGTGCATTTAAACCTCTGTTTGACGGGAGAAATAGACATTGCGGTGGTACCCACATAGCGAGCCTCTCACATATTAGAGACCTACCAACCTACAAGTAAAGACTTTTATTGGTTTAATTCGTGACATGAGTTAAGGAAAGTCGCTTACCATCAGGCGAACGGATTGCTCGTCTTGTCATTCATTGCAATAAAAAAAAGGGAAAGGAATCAATTTAAGTGCATTAACTTGTTGTTCGTGAATGAAAAGAGCTGATAGATATGTTTCGTAGCATGGTTCAATTGGAATCGTATTAAATAACAATGATGTTCCTGAATTATGTCCCCTATTCAGTGTTAGTTTTGCTTACACTACGAGTTCAGTATTTGTCTCAATAGTAGGTATTATGTTCGTTTATGCCTTTGACAAAAATCTTATAGAGATATAAAATAGAATAATTAAGTAATAAATAAAATATTGTTTGAAAACTAAAGAGTAGTAATTTAAAAAATACCTACCTACTACTAAATAATAATATAAAAGTAATGATAAACAAATTCGACAACACAGGTTGGTACCATGCTATAGTAATTTTGAAAACACAGCAGTATTTTCCTGATATTAATAACATACTGCTTTTTGCAATCAGGCTTTTTAACAAGATAATATAATTACATTCGACTAGTAATTGGTAAAAATCATTAATGAAAATCTAATCTCGCGATACCAACTTGCTTTATATCTTATGTCAATTCTCTCTGCAGACATCGTGATAGATTATTTTCGTCGTGTGTATATTGTACAGACAAAATTGGGAGTCGAAATTGATGAATAATAACATTGCTTCATAACTCACGATATTCGAAGGATTCATATATATATTTGTTGTTTTATACTGTCTGTAAACTGTTATTCCTTTTTACTGTGTACAATAAAGAATGAAATAAATAAATAAATAAATATAGACAAGGAGCTCCTTTAAAAACAATAATTCGATTAAGAGGGAGTTCTATCTTACTCTGTATCAGCCCATATACGTCCCACTGCAGGGCACGGGCCTCCTCTACAATCGACTACCGATTGAGAGTGGTTAGGCCATATAGTCCACCACGCTGGCCTAGTGCGGGTTGGTGGACTTACATACCATAGAATTTTTATAAATCGCTATGGTATGCAGGTTTCTTCACGATGTTTGCCTTCACCGTTTTAGTGCGTGGTGATTGACTATCAATACACACATGACTCCGAAAAGTCAGAGGTGTGCCCTGGGATTCGAACCCGCGACCACCGTGAACATGTTGGCAGTCGCGTCTAGTCCGTTTACCAACAGGCCACCACGCACTTTTCTCTACGACTAACGTTCTATCTTACTAATTTTATTAAATGTAATAGTCAGTATCTTTATTTCTAGAGTAGTAAAATATCACATAGAGTGCGTGGTGGCCTGTTGGTAAACGGACTAGACGCGACTGCCAACATGTACACGGTGGTCGCGGGTTCGAATCCCAGGGCACACCTCTGACTTTTCGGAGTCATGTGTGTATTGATAGTCAATCACCACGCACTAAAACGGTGAAGGAAAACATCGTGAGGAAACCTGCATACCATAGCGATTTATAAAATTTCTATGGTATGTAAGTCCGCCAACCCGCACTAGGCCAGCGTGGTGGACTATATGGCCTAACCACTCTCAATCGTTCTCTCGATTGTAGAGGAGGCCCGTGCCCTGCAGTGGGACGTATATGGGCTGATACAGATACAGAAAATATCATCAGACCGTACAATGTGACCGAACATAGCATCCAAAACTCAATATTGACCATAAAGGAAAGGGGTTAAAATTACTTTGTAATCACTTTTCCGCACATAGCACCTGAATTTCGGTAACGAGTTTGTGCCCAAGGCAAATATTTGCAGATCTTTCAAATATTTGACGTAGTGCGGGAATTTCAGGAGTTCACGATTCTGGATGTAGAAGTATGTATGTTTGTTGAATAAGCGAGTTGTGTTTGTAATGTAGCATAGAGATCTTTACTTATTTCGAATAAATTTAAATTAATAACTTATCAAGATGGTATTCGATGGTATGTAAGTCCGCCAACCCGCACTAGGCCAGCGTTGTGGACTTTATGGCCTAACCACTCTCAATCGTACTCTCGATTGTAGAGTAGGCCCGTGCCTTGCAGTGGGACGTATATGGGCTGATACAAATACTTATCATACATTAAAAAATAAAAATAAAACTATGTTTCTTCGTATTCTTGAAGAGAAGAAGAATAGATGACCAAGCACTGCTGATGATAAGTGATAATTGTATGTAAATTCTTGATAGTGGTTGCTGCCAATGTCCGACACAAAACTAAATTACTACTGACGTACATGTAATTTCTTAAGCTGAATACATCCAAAATATTAGAACCCATTAACTCATTCGAAGCAGCAGTAAAATATATTAAACACAAATAAGAAAACAACATCAAAAAACCATCTGTTGACAAGGAAAACAACGAGCAACCTAAAACATTTACTCAGCTGGAAAGAATCACAGCTTCCGTATGGGAATCTCATTTGTTCATTATATAATTAAGCAGCGGGGTTACTTCGCAGTTCGCACTGACCTACTTTGTACAAACCCGGCCTCCTTGTCAAATTGGCGGAGCGAACTTCATTGCTTAACTAAACTCGTGGAGGAAATTAAATTTCACCGGTGTTCGGGTCAATGACGAAGTATCGAACAAGATTTGCTTTACAATAAGCACAGTTGTGTAACTTGGTTTACGTATGAATCCTCTTATGTTAGGCAAACTTATTGGAGTATAGCAGTAGGTTGATTGGTATTTTTTAACATTCTGAGTAAGTTGTAGTGATATAGCCACGCTGTTGTCGGTCATGACTCAGCCTGAATGGGTAGGATTTTTCGGAGCGGTAACAATTTTTGAAAGGAGATCGACGTGAAGAGACATCGTTGCCGTTGCGTTTCGTTCAGTCAGTGAGATTGCCGGAAGCTTAAATCGTCCTTTATCCTTCCCGCTCCTCTCCCTTGTTTTCTATCAGATAACCTGTTAGACTGTTTGCTGTACCAATGGTACATCAAACGGTACCATTGGTCTGAGGCATTACCGATAACATCGCGCTTCTAACAGTTTTCAAAAGTAGCTTGTGTCAGGAGACTCAACTCATCCAAAACTACACATACACAATAAATTATAATGCATCAAAATTACAGATATAGTAAAAAGAAATTGAATTTATCATTTTAGAATTAAACATATTTTCAGAAAAAGCACCTCATCTACAGTTTGTGGTTCGCACCTTTGTTACCTAACGAGAAGAAGAGTGCAGCGGCTGTAGTTTCCTACAAACGTAATCGCTCTGTTACCAATTAGTAAAATTATAGTCTTCCGCTTAGCGTGAATTTGCTCGAGGAAACTCGATAAAGCATTTGAGTAAGAGTTGAAAATCTACTGGTTGTTTCTTTATTATTGTAATTTTAAAAGTTTCTCTACATTTTTGGGGTGTTTATTCCATTGGGCGCAGTCCAATTGCAAATTTTAGTAGGCCATTTATAAAAAAAAAGATTCCAATTTTTATAGAGGATTAAGGATCACTTTGGTTAGTTTCAATTGCTTTGCAGTGTCTTGATGGCAGTTGTTTTATTTTGTCAAACAATGCGACTAACCTTATAGTATTATAATTAGTATAAGAATTTTAATTTTTATAACTAAATTTATGTATCAGTTTTGGTTATTTTTAATTGCTTTATCGTCTTTTGAAGGCATTTTTTCTCTCACAAACGATACATCTATCTTTATACCCTAATTCGATAATTAATTTTTCAAATTCGAAATTAATTATTTATCATATACAAAATTTATTTAATTGTTTCAAAATTTGTCAATGTTAGAATTAGTGAAGTGTTTGTACTTATTTACCAACATTGAGACCTTGTAGATGATTTCCTTAGAGAAAATTGGTATAAAAGATTGTATCAAGATAAATCCCGCTACATCGGATTGAAAGGCGTATCTCAGAGGTGGAATTAAATATCGATTTTTATTACTTACTTATAAATTGGCATCGAATAAAATACACATATATTTTGTTTAAGTGCAATTCTTGGTGCTGTAGAAATCGTGATAGCATCTTAATGTTGTGTTTGTTCATTTAATTGGCTCGTAAACATTGATTTTCAAAATGGATTCCACAAATAAGGTACGTAAACAAAATGCAATGTATTTTTAATGTAAAATCGTTCATTTACGTTTTGTTGATATTTTAGGACTTTCACATATGTATTAAATTAAATATATTTGTGGGAGATATAACTATACAAAGATTAAAAATAAAAAAGTCTAATAGTCAAAGGTAGAGTAGGGTAGGTGGCTTTTACATCGGGCACGCGGGCGGGATAATTTTAGATCGAAAGGAACAAAGATGATTTCAAAACACTCATATATAAACTCACGCCTATTTTCCAGAAGGGGTAGGCAGTGGTGCAACCATGACTCCCACATTTCGCCTTTTATGTTCCGTCCCACGATGTGATAGATGGCGAGCCTTTCACCATATCGAGCACAAATTCCTGACTTCGAGAATTCATAGAAATATCCAATATCACTATGCTCGACCCGGGATTCGAACCCAAGACCTCATCTTTGTAACCGTAGCGTAGTACAACTACGCCACCAAGGCAAATAATTTCAAACCCCATTACACTATCAATTATCACCAAAAACGGTGAAACTAAATGTTTTTATGTGAGACAGTTCTACTCAACAATGGGAGTTAACGAGACAATTAAACATTTGATGTATGATGTTGTGTACGTAACCAGAGTTAATACGTGAAAGTGTTCGACATTTTTACGCCACTGTTACGTGTGTACTGTGGTTCATTATTAATTCCGTTCGAGATCTCCTCGTAATGGCACTCGCGAATGCGATCGTGACTGTACTGAATGTCCGAATGCAATTTCTACCGCGGGCGCCATTTGGGACAAGTGTGCTAAACGTTTTGTAATTTTCGTCTTGATTGTACACATTTTCTGCGCATTGACACTAAGAGGTACAATCAACAAATGGTTTCGAGCAAGTCAGTATAGGCTTTAGTCATGGATAGAGGAGTTCTATGTTCATCACTTGATTTCCTGTGGAAGTAAATAGAAATAAAAGAGATGCCGGTATAATTGATCCCAAGTATGAGAGATCAATACATCTAGATAGTCTCTTTCTAGATTACACTTACCATCAATTGCATTACAATAATAATAACATAATATATTTTTGTCACTAGTCAACCATGATTTCTGCATCAGAGAGCGCTAAATAAAACTAAAAAATATACCAAAGTTTTCGACGTTCTCATCGTCTCAAAATTCCAACCGATTAAGCGCGACGGTAAAATATCTAGATCATTCAACCCATTGAATACAGGCCGTACGAAAAATAAACAAACACAAAACCAGTTTTTGTTACAGCATACGTCCTTAGTGCGCATGCGCACAATACATTACGGTGACGTAATATTAAACAGCGGCTGTAATGTGTATAGCGTAAGCGAATGTGTCAGACACGTGTCTAGCGGATACGTAGTTTCGTTTATGGGATTGGCATATCCAGACATCAGTTACGTAATTAGTCATACTTTAACTTTAGCTTATTTTGTACGTCGTCGTGAATTTTTGTTCGAAGTTTAGGCTGATGATTGCAGCCAGCCATTTCTCCCTTTAGAAAGAAATAAAAACGATTTTTTTGTCTCAGTCGCGAAATACACCAATATGGTTAATATTAACAATACATACACGGATACTTAAAAAAAAAACATGGTTGGTTGCGGCTGTGATCGGTGGGTGTCATTCTTTATTTTAGTTCTTTCCTTGTTCTTTCTTTCTTCTATCTGTCTGTCAGTCAAAATAGTCAAACTCATTGTACGGTCTTTTGATTCGAAAATCTGACACAGTTGATCACCAAGGTATAGAACAAAACCAGTTTTTCCATTACCTGATGGTAGTGATTCTCGCCACTTCTAAACACCCACATAATCAAATGACTAACGGAATGTCAATTGATGAAACAGGGCTAATAAAAGAGTAGTAGACACATAATCTCTAAAGAGTTCAAAATATGACTGAATTTTAACGTAAGAGCAATTTGTCACACATTAGAGCTGTAAATCTATCCATTTGCAAAATAAATGGTTGGCTTCTCTTACAGGCAACATATGAAATTTTATCTAAAATTATAATATCACCTGTCTTATTTTTACACGTAAATAATGACAAGCTGCACATATTCATCACACGTTTTAATTGGTGTCATATGCCACATATTTTCGTTGAAAAATGCAATGAATGTACGTCCTGTAGTTATTTTAGTTAATTGGTACACACATTATAGATAAACATACTTTTAAAACGTAATATCATAGATATTAGTAAGAATTTCTATGGTGTGTAAAGTCCGTTAAACCACACTAGGCCATATGGACTATATGGTCTAACCCTCTCAATCGTAATTTTGTACGTAGATAAAGCTCGTGACCTGCGCTGGTAGGTATATGGGCTGATACAGATACAGATGATAGATACTTTTGATATCGTTACATAAATACCAAAAATCTGTACAGAACGCGTGCAGAAAGAAATGGACATGGATATTAAAGAGGAGAGTACTACTCTGCATGGTAACATTTGGTGTTACTGGGGCATCCATCTAAATTATAATTTTAAATTTTTTTTTTTTAATATTTAATTAACGTAGACCTGTGTGTGGCACGAATATTTATAGAGTGAGACCAAGCATAAATGTACACTATTTATTGCAAGTGTGAACTCGCTAATGAGCGACTAAAATGATCAATTTGATCCGCCATGGTGTTAAATGAGCGCAACGGGTGCGTTAGCAACATAGCCATATAGGACATAATAAAATACGTTTTATTTTTATTGTAGCCGTGTAAGAATACATGAGCCTTGTACAGTTTTGTCTATATCCTTGATTTTCTTTTCCAAGAGCCGAGGTCATCGCTTCCTTAAATATGAGTCATAAGGTCATTTGCCATTGTTTTATAAAGATGGTCACGTATCCTAGCATCAAAAGGAACATCAATCTAAGCCTTTAGGTATAGTTTAAGTCATCAACAACAGCGCTTACAATAATACAATCAAAATCTACCATTTGCTTAAAGTCGCAGCAGTTACAAACTACGCCAGACCATAACTTGAACATTCTGGTGCTAGACTGGTCCCAAGAGAAGCGAGTGGCCGAATTTATAGCCATTGCTAGCGAGCAAATTGCCATTCCTCTATTAACATTATTCAAATATAGAACATGATTTTCCTCTCCATTCACAAAATATATTTAAAGTAAAATTTATATTTACAACAAATGGGAATTCCCAGTTTGCAATACTTATAAACTAACATTATAAATTCAAAATTAGCTCTTCTAATAAAATATGGTCTTAGTTTTGGAAAAATAACTTTTTATATTACGAGTACTAGTGGGGTAGATGGCAGCTGTGTAACGAGAAGCGCAGACTTCATTTCAGACAAATGTTTGTTGACCCATTAATACTTGAAAAGAGTCTAGGTTACGTAGTGCTGCATATTCTTCATAATTTCCTATCATAGTACTGGACTAGATATTAAATTTATATTTAAATTGTAATTAGTAAATACTGCCTCATTTTCTTTATCTCTTTCTCATAAACTGCAGGCATATGCTAGTAAATATAGGCCTCTTCCTAAATTTCCATAGCGTTCTTTTGAAACAAATAAACAATATATCCTTAAAATATGTTAACTAGTTTCTCATATACAGAATAATATATTTCAAGATTATAGTAAAATTGCTCATAACAGAACAAACATTCGTCAAATTTATTATTTCTTACAACCATTTCAAAGTTATTCGTAAGTCTGCGTTCCACGGATAGAAACTTTAGGGATCCGACATTCAAGTAAAGTGACATCGACGTTTGATGGAGTGGTGGCCTGATGTAATGCATTCATGCTTTTAAGTAAAACAATTTAGGTTATATTCAAAATACTTGGATGTTTATATCGGTAAAGGAAAACATCGTGAGGAATTAAGCTTACTCGTTTGGTCATCATTCTTGCTGATTGATCTTTAAAAGGAATATGTAAAGCTTTGGTACACATGAAGTGGTTATTGGTGGCAGATCTCTCATACTTGAGAAGTCGCCTGGGCAGATACCACCACATTGTCTATTTCTTCTTTCAAACAGCAGTGAAAATGTATAGTTGTGATACGGTTTGAAGGACATTGTGGCCAGAGTAACTACTGGACATATTGAGACTTAACATCTTGTCTCAGGATGGCGAGCGCAATGGAATGCCGAGCATTGCTTTGTGATTCATGGTGTTATTTAATTTTGCCGTTGTCCATGAGCGGTCGTATCGCTTAAACCATCAGGTGAATAGTACGCTTATCGTGATTCAAGGCAATAAAAAAAAGACCATAACAATGCACATAAAGTTTGTATCTGTTTGCATGACAAAGTGACTGCAATATTCCTGACCCAAATAATGTTTTCACTGGCGAGAAATGATCTCTAGTGGGTTAGAGTAATTATGTTTGGTTTATGGATATGGGATACAAGCAGGTTGATCTTGAAACGCAATATATTTGCGTGGATTACGACGATTTTCCATAGTTTACGTAGCTCGCTATTCCTCCACTATGTATTTTTTATCCTGATAATTGAAGTAAATGATTCTTAATGTAGTTGATGAGCGTATTTATTTTTGCGCCTAAATTTAAATCATAAAATGCAGGTCACAACCAAAACGGAGAATGTTTTGATGGCAACCTGCCCTTTGAAACATGTATAACATTTTATCATTAAAGAAGGACAATTTTAAAATGTCTGAATACTAAAACTTCTAATGTTAATTAATCAGGAACGTTAAAGTTAATTATGTAGATGGTATTTAGTACTAGCATTGAGGTAGATTTTATGTTTGCTATAAAATTTTAGGGTCAACTAACACGTTTTAAAAAGGTGTGTAAGTTCCCTATTTGCTGTTACAACCTTGTATAAAATTATCGTTACTATTGAGATATGCACAGTACCTAAGTGCACCATGCAAGATATAGTTTTATATTTCGAATATAAATATACAGAATACATTTTCTAATAAGTGAAACGGAATCCAAGTACTATAGGCACTTAGATATCTGCTAGAGACGCATAGTTATCTCTTACCAGATACAATTATGAAGAACATAATATTAACAGTTGGAATCCGAAACGCAGGACATTTGATCAGATCACTATGCCCGATTTTCGAACAAATGTATATTTAGATCTAGTAAGGACCACTTTATAGTCAATCACCACGCACTAAAACGGTGAAGGAAAACATCGTGAGGAAACCTGCATACCATAGCGATTTATAAGAATTTCTATGGTATGTGAGTCCGCCAACCCGCACTAGACCAGCGTGGTGGACTATATAGTCCATATAGGCCATATGGCCTAACCACTCTCAATCGTACTGTAGATTGTAGAAGAGGCCTGTGCCCTGCAGAGGGACGTATATGGGCTAGTACAGATACAAAAGGACCACTAGACAGCAAAATGAAAAATAAAATGTTGAAGATTTTATTACAAACATCAGAGTATCTCTATGAAAAGACTAAATTTTATTTTCAGATCGCATAATTTAAATTAATTGAATACTTCAATTTTGAAAAATATTTTATCGTCAATATTCAGCTATTCTGTGGGTCGGGCACTGCTACATGATATATCATTAGATGGATGAACTTGTTACTATTACAAGTATCTATGCCAAACTTTCTAACTAACCATTGAAGTTCATGTATTGTTAGAATATATTTTACCAGTTTCAATGAGTTCTCTCAATTATTTTCCATCATTTATTATCGCAATTATTTCACAATGTTCATTATTACCATCACCTTCATCTAATGTTAAACAGAAGCCTGTCCCAAGGATTACCACAGCAATTGAAAGTGACACGCATAGTGACTGATAATTTACCTCAATAAAATCTAGATTCTAGAAAATTTAACGTTATTAGCAATGATGCACGTGATATCCGCAAGTAGTATGCGTTAATAAGATAATGTTTCTGATTCTGCGAATGAAACAAAGACGCTTAAACGCTAAACCAACACATTGTTAGCCATCTGACCAATTTGTGTCAAATATATAACTGAACTAGTATGGAATAAGCACTGGTAAGGCATATTGCATTACCTAGATTAAGTGTCGTAGTTTTATTTAGTGGTCTTTTTCATGAAAGCTAGTTTTGTATTTAATCCTTCTCCTTATCCTATCTCCTTAAATTACTTGTAGATCTGACTGTACTAATACTTAGGTATCCGAAATTCGTTTCGGAATATACTTTTAAATGGGTTTCTAAAGATTTAGAACAATTTTATACAAAGCTTATTTTCCTGAATCTTATCTTAAACAATATCTATTGTGCCTCCAATATTCTCTTACAGTTTTTATTTTCAATTACCTTCAACATACTCAATGATACCTCCGAAAGTTTATACTCTATCTACAAACGCTTGAATATTTCTTACGCGGCATTCAATAACATTGAAATCGAAAGGAAGACACATCGACGCATCGATAACGAGAAAGATTGAAATTCCTTACAAAATTAGTAGGGGCACGGATGTAAGAGATTGTCCCGCCCTCACACCCAACACTGCAACTCTTGTGAGCCAGGATCAAGAGTGGCACGCAAAGTAATGACACCGAGCATTGAAGCTCGGCCAGTCTCCGGGAATGTCTAACTTGTCTTTAACTCGCAACGAAATCAATCAGAAAGTTAAATTAATAGGAGGAGTTGGAAATAAATTATTGTCCACTTCCCTCCTTGCAAAGCGGGTGACAAAACAATGAAATAAAGAGGTAAATAACCTCGCAAAAGGCTTTTACAGCCGGAGAAGCCAGCTGTAAAGCACCACGGATCAAATCCTTATTACATTTAAATGGGACCTATTATGTGAGCTGTTACACTTGATACCAGTAATAGGTATGGCAAAAACGCCGGAAAGCACGGAAATTCGTCCTAGTCTCTACAATGTCCGTGTAGTATACAACTCCAGATGATATTTGCATACTATCCAGCATGGTTTTACACTCATTCTACCAAAGACTACATTCCCAAAGTATATGATGCGCGGATTGTTCATATTCGCAATTAGATGTTGAACATGGGCACGGATGTAAGAGGCTGGATAGAGGGAATCAGTAGATAGACGTCGCACAGTTTGCGCTTCGGAAATAGAAAAGCTCGTAAAGTAATGCCATTACGCCCGGTCGTTTGTACAACTTTTTGAAACGATTTCAAAGGGAATATATACTTTGGATCGGAGGATTGCAAACAGGCTCCTTTACAATGTGTCGACACTACTGGAGAATCTCTCAAAGAGAAATAATAGACGTTTGCGTTGTTTATCGTATTTGTTATCATTCCAAAAGAATTAATAATGTCAAGACGTTGGACACTAGTGACATCGTAGAGCCAATCTTTTTATATGCATAAATGATTATGTGAACATTATAAGTTATTTGTTGAGCGAACACAGCGAAACAAGAAAAGAAACAATATTTTATTGTAAGCTTGGAGAATTTCCGTCGTGATAATCAGATATTTGTTCAAAGATTTTATATTCTCAACACGAGCCATCACTCAACAAAATAAACATAAAACTCATAAAGAATAAATCTACGTAATTTTCGAGTAATTTTCTGCGCAGATTTTTCCCTAAAATTATAATACATAAATGTTTCTCGCTACGAAGCGTAATTTTTTACTTGCTTTGAAATGTTTATTACGGTACGTCTTCTAATGTTTTAATATCGTATTATGATACGCGCCTACCAATTATTATACCAATTAGACTTAACATTTTAGGGTATACAAAAACTATATATATAGATGTATTATAATATAAAATGTTAGCGTTATTAGAATTAGCATTTTGTTTACGTTGTTATTGTTAGCTCATTTTTTTTACTAAATATGCAGAAAATATACGAAAATTAAAAAGTAATTAATAAAGCGGAAAAAATATGCTGTTTTAATGAAGAAACTTTTACATCGGGAATCATTAGAATATTTTGTATAAATTTTAAAACCTTGCGACGAATTCCGCGGGCTGCTTCACTGTCTGCATTACTTATAGTAGCGAATGGGTTGTTCTTTTATGATTAGAACGTCCCTGCCGTAATTGGTCGGTAAAACACTAGATCAGCGTAGTGGATTATGACCTAGAACCTCTTAATCGTACTCTTTATTTTAGAAGGGCCCATGCCCTGCAGTGGGACGTACATAGGTATAGAGGCTGACAGAGATACAGTATATGTTAGGTACTAGATTATAGTCATACCGCATGGAGCAGGCCGCATATTTGCATTTCCATAATTTCAGAAGGCATGTCTTCTTAATTCCAAGACATCTTGATTCGATGTACATCATTATCAATGAATTGGTTCTTGGCATTTTTTATAACAGTTTTAAATTTAGTCGGTATCGTTTCAGATAATTTTAGTATTCTGACAAAATATATATATTGTTTTTGAGATTCCAGCATGACTCTAAGATTTAACAGCTCTTATACTGGGTATATCAAGACTGCTATCGAAAACGAAACTGGGTGGGAGTTTTAGTGATTACAAACACAATGCAACTAAAAATTTCGCAAAAAAACGCGAAAATTACTTTTAATGATTTTTTAAATATCATCATTTTTGTGTGGTAAATCATAGTTATTGCTAAAATATTAATTTAAACTCTTTTATATCTTAGAGTTTTTATAAATATAAGGGTATACACTATCATTTTAGGAAAAAAATGTATTTACCACCCAAATATGACTAAAGGGAAAAAACAACAAAAAAAAAAAATTGTCGCTTTTTTTGCAACATTTTATGTTGAGTTGTGTCTAAAGTCACTAGAATACCACCCGGCTTAGTTTTCGGTAGCAGTCTTGATATACCCTGTATATAAAATCCCTCGATACAAATCTAAAATTACCTTTCAACAATTCCAAGGCACGTTTCAAACTCTTATTACTTTTACAGAATTAATAATTTATAATATCAGTATAGTCTGATTAGAAGTTAATTCGGATATCTTTATGTATTGATAGATTATCGTAATCTCTATATTATAAAGATATTCAGTGTGGTGGGGAGTTGGCCAACGGCCGGTACTCTTTTGTTTTATTACATTTTATCTGTGGTAAGTTATTTTTCAGTTTCATGCATAAACTTATTTATATTTGTAGTAACTTCTTTTTGTTATTTGGTGTATTTTGTAATGTCTGTTACGAAAATATTAGGGGTAATTTAGGTTAATAGTTTACTAAAATGACCTTAGGGTATATTTTATCTATGTAATTAAATGCAATATGTTACGTTCTTAAAATATATATAATCGCTTGTATCAATGTCTTTCATTCAAATAATACTCAATTAAAAATGTCATTTGCACGCACCTGGTAAAATCTATAGAATACTCTTGATAATTATATTTTACTATGTGTTTTTTTGAAAATATGTTACAATCCATAGCAAAGTAGGTTTTGACCTATTTTTTAGCATTACCTGTGACCATAATCATTTAATGTGTATTATAGTGTTTAATATAAAATAATAGAATACATACACGCCAATACAAGAGACAGTGTTTCTATCAAAATAATTTACAAAAATCATCGTATATTGGATGAGATCGAAAATCCATATGCGATGCTTCACATGCCAAGTACGTGCTTCATAATAACGTTTCTCGCGGAACACAAACTGCGAAAATTGAGTAAAAAAACCGGAGATAGAAACGCAAATGTCTTTTGGCCTCTTTACTAGCTGGCGATTTATATTCGTCACTATTTTGGAGCAGATCCTCTTATATGTTTGAACGAATAATTGGATTTTGTCTCTCTCTTTTCCTTTCTCGCTTTCTCTTCAGCTACAGAAAGTCCACTGCTGAACATAGGCCTAACCTAAGGACTAACAATGGCTTGTTTGAAGCGGCCTGCTTCCAGCGTGGATTTTATATTCGCCATATATCATCCAAATAAAAATTACCGCCATAAATATTATTAATGCAGCGATTAAACCGATGCTTGCAATAACATCTATGAAATTAATTATTATTCCATTATATGTAACTAGGTAAGATCTAGTCAAACGCGAAACACGATCTGCAGATTCTAGTCTCTAGACTTTTCACCATATCGGTAGCTTTCTGCATGTTTTATTAGACATTGCTCGAGAATCCTAAGTCGTCTTGAATTTAATATCCTTTGGGATAAGGCGAAATATTCTAACCAAATGTAGGTAGCCTAAAACCTCAAAGTCACCTTGACGCATTTTTACTCTCTACTTCATTATATTTCAGAATGATAGGCTTATTGCCAAAGGTTTTGCCTTTGGCAATAAGCCTTGTGCAGTCAATTAAGTATCAAGGAAAAAAAAAACACGGTAAAGTGTAAAGAAGTAATTGATAAAAGTTTCTTGCCGGCCAATATTCAATCTTATAAGTATTGCAATTGCCATCAGTAAATAATGTTATTTCTCATATCTATTAAAGAAGTTATAACTAAAATTTCAGCAATATCTATGTCTTTATACATACGGAATAAATACGCAGTTATGCTATGGGATGATGCCATGTCAGCTTTAATCGTTGGCATTCATAAATAGCAACTTTTATATCGGTTTTCAAACGGCATATTACTGGTGGTCTGTTGGTAACGGACCAGACGCGGCTGCCAACATGTTCACTGTGGTCGCGGTTACAAATCCCTGACTTTTCGAAGTCATAATATTATGTGTTACTGTATAAGCCCTTATACGTCCTACTGTAGGGCACAGGTCTCGACTATAGTTGAGAGAAGGTACGATTGCGAGTGGCTAGGCCATATATGCCATATGGCCTAGTGTGTTAACGGACTTTTACATACCATAGAAAATCCTTCAAATCGCCATGATATGTAGGTTTTCTTACGATGTTTTCCTTTACTGTCATATGTATATGGATAGTAAAGTACCTACTACAATGGTGAAGGAAAACATCGCGAGGAAACCTGGAAACCACAGTGAATTGTAAAAAATCTATGGTATGTAAGTTCCACCAAGGCGCATTAGGCCAGCGTGTTAGACTATAGGGCCTAATCTCTCTCGATTGTAGCGAAGACTTTTGAATGCCTGCTACCACAGTCGAAGTAATAATGAGGGCTGTGGGCTTAGCCAGCTCAGCAGGCCATAAAGATATTCAGGATGTAGGTAATATGATAGCAAGCGTCATAATTTATAGTGTTATCACTTTTATTTTACTAAATGTACCGAGGAATCATTGCATAGACAGTTCGGCTTTAATGTTGACAATATTATCAGCACTTGGTGTAATTTACTGAGACTACCAAAATATGAATTATAATCAAAATTATAGACATACCAGATGAATTCGCGCCTATTTTCCATAAGGGGTAGGCATAGGTGCTACCAGGGCACCCAGGTTTCGACTTATGTGTGCCGTCTCACGATGTGACAGGCGAGCCTATCGCCATATTGTGCATAAATTCTTGACTTCGGGCTAATAATGAATAGAAAATTATATCGTAGAACAAAGCATAGAGGCCAACAAATTTCTTTGTTTGAATATATGGTCTTTCAACTGAAAATGCAGAAGACCCAGCGGTGTAGAAGGGCCTGAAGCACGAAGTAGAAAATAGGAAGGTGAATTTAAATTTAATTCTATGTGGTATGACACCAGTAAATACTAAGGATTTCTTGACAAAATAAATAAATAAATAACACCCAACAGTCACATACATAGTCCTGACCCCACACTAAGATCGAGTCTTATGTCGTGGGTATCAGGAACTACGAGAGACTTTTCGGTCTCACAAACACCCAGACCCGGAAGAAATATTTGTGGGCCGCACAAACATTTCTCTCGGTGCGGGGATCGAACCCGCGGCCTCTCGTTTCACAGGCGGCGTCTAACCAACTGCGCCACGGAGGCTGTCCTAAAATAATCCGTGTTTTCAATCAATTTGCCTTCCACGCATCAGCAACGGAATAAAAACTGACTTAATTCTATGGGCTTACGGAACCAGTGTAGATATTTGCATAGAAGAAGATAACATTTATGGCAACAATTTTTTTATCGATAACACGCGTCTAGATAAGACAACATACAATAATAACGTAGATTATAATAATTACTGGATGATAGTTGTTATCGGGTAAGCGGTTAACCGCATTTTCTTATATTTGATCTAATGTAGTTCATTATGGTCGAATGAAATGAAATCGAATGAAAAGACTCTGTATTTGTTTCCTCTGCTGTACAGCGAAGCTTTGGAATAATTTCCATCATACGTATTCCCTCCTTCCTATAATCCTTGGTTCTTACGCCAAAGTGTGAAGAGGCATCTTAGCAGGACGACGTGTAAAAGACAGTCACTGTGCTTTGCCAGAATGTAAATGCATCTCTGTTCACGGTTGGCTACAGCTTAGGTAACCTCTTGGTAGTTAAAGCACATAGGTGGTTGTAGCCAATTACCATTAGGTAATCGAAGACTATAATAATACGAGTGTATCGAGCCTGCCAACCCGCACTAGACCAGTGTCTTGCTCTATATGGCCAAACTTAATTAACTTAACTTGGCCATTAATGCCGGAGTCCCTCAGGGGTCGGTTCTCTCAGCAACACTCTTTCTTCTAAATATGACCTGTTACTAATCCCAGGCATTTTTGGATATGCTGATGATAGTACAGTTGTTGAGAGATATATGTCCAGCACACATTCCGAGATGCGGGAGACACAATCATTACGCGAAACTATGGTTGAGCGTATTAATAAGACCCTGGAGGCGGTTTTTGATTGGGGTGATTCTAATTTAGTTCGCTTTAATGCCACCAAAACGCAGTCATGTTTATTTTCTGCTAAACAGAGCCCCTTTACCTTAACTCCAACTTTCCGTGGAGTGGCCGTCCCAATATCAACCATCTCGAACTATTGGGTGTAAATGTTTCTTCCAATCTAAATTTTGGTCAATACATTGAGTCTATTGCTAAAAATGCTGCAAAAAACTTGGCATCCTCTTCAAGGTTAGAAGGTATTTCACGTTGGAGCAACTTTTGAGTCTTTATAAAGCTCAGATTCGCTCTGGCCTTGAATACTGCTGTCATCTTTGGGATGGCTCTACAAACTACCAACTGGCAGCATTGGACTCTGTGGAACGTCGCGGAAAAAGGCTTATAGATAACGACTCCCTGGTGGAGGCAAAACTTCTAAGTCTCGAACACCGGCGGAAAGTTGCTAGCCTAACGATATTTTAACGGATGTATTGCGGTGAGTGTGCAGAGGTATTGCATGATTTAATTCCACCTTCACCATTCCTCTCCAGAATGACGAGAAGAACAGCTGGCTACCATCTTTATGTCGTTAATTTACCATCGATTCGCACGAAACAATTTGCGTCCTCCTTCATCATGCGTACGGCAAAGGAATGGAATGCCTTACCACGATCAGTGTTTTCAGAAAATTATGACCTGGGAATCTTTAAAGCTAGAGTAGATAGGCACCTTCTAGGTAGGCGTGTAACAACATAGACTATATCGACACTTTCCATCAGGTGAGATTATAGTGAAACCCCTAACCAACAAAAGATAAAAAAAATACTCCTCTCCGTTATACTCTCAATTATAGAGGAAACCTGTGGACTGCAGTGGGATATATTCATTTATTCTCCTCCTCAACTCATGTTGATACTGTATATTTCAGTATAGTGTATGAATTAATGAGCGTTGTAATTTTTTAATTCTCGCATTCAGTATCTCTCTCTCTCTCTCATAAATAGCCGTATAAATTCTCACTTGGACGAATATGGGACCTCAACGACAACAAAACAAACAATTCATGACATTAATAATAAATAAATAAAATAATAAATAATTAATTCGTTCAGCAATTAATTTGTCCCGCGAGCTATTATTGCAAATTAACACTTATGTTGGATAAAATACTTATTCATTTTTTGCTCATAAACATAAAAGAAAAACGATACGATAATAAGGACATATTATCGGACGTTTGTCTTATATTTGTGCATTCCAAGTTTTTATCATGCTAGCACGACAAAGTGACTACACTTCTACTGATACTGAGGACTGTGTTATTTATCTGTAAAAGATGGTTATCTGATGCCGATTTACATAATTATACAGGGCTACTATTTTATTTAGAACTGCTAACGATAAGATAAATACGCTGAACTCCTTTCAAAACAAATGTGCGTGGATTTTCGCCATGATTAGCTGCTGTAAACATTAATTGGCAAAGGCGACTATATTTTCTCAGTCAATACAGGGTATTCAGTACAAGTTTTTATGGTATTTATCGAATTGTATCCATACATATGGTCTAACAAACAAATAAATTTATAAACTATATACTGGTGGTGGTAAAATATATACTGGTGGTAGGTCTCTCATATGTGAGTGGCCATCTGGGTAGGTACCACAGCAATGTATATTTCTCCCGTGAAACAACACTGCTTAATGCACTGTTGTGTTTCGGATTGAAGGACATTGTAGCCAGAGCAACTACTGGACATATTGAGACTTAACATCTTATGTCTCAGGATGGCGAGCGCAGTGGAATGTTGCTACTGTTTATGAGCGGTCGTATCGCTTACCATCAGGCGAACGGCTTGCTCGTATCGCCATTCATTGCAATAAAAAAAAAAAACCATTCGTAATGAAACAAGTTAGAAATGTTTTAAGTCTTGTAGTCGGAGTAACAGAAAAGTAATGCAAAACAATGTAGTGACGTCACTAGGGTTATTATGCATTACAATGCGCGCGTATTAAAGAGACAGTCTCATTCAAATGTCCCCATTACACCCCTACTCTTTAATTTTAAACATTAATATTTGCCTTATGTTACAAGCTACTTAAATACTTTTTTCACTGCAAGGCTTTATTTTGAACGTATTTGTGTTTGTAAGCGAAATAATACCAAAAATCAGTAATAGTCAAATACCCTACTGTGCCATTCTACTTGAAACGGAAAATCTACTAGTTGGAACTAGTTGAATTGTAGAATGTAGGGCTTACATAATTTTCGAACATAAATTTCTGGCTGGGTACAATTGTATGACCACTTTTTAATTTAACATGCCAAATTGACTATTTATTATTATGTGAAAGTAATGGAGTAATTCTCAAAGGCCTGTAGGTACCTAATAGCAGAACGTTTTAAGCTGAACTAAATCAATAGATACTGAAAGTATACTACAGAAAGTAAATACCTTCTTCGATTTAATGTACCTCCTAAAATAATTGCACAACATGTTTCAAATTCTTTTGTTAAAGTTCATAAATAGTTCTTTGTTTCATTGTTTTCTTGCAATAATCTTCAATGAATAAACGATTCCTTGATTGATGTTTTATTTATTTACTCTACGCTAAATCGGTTTTATATTCGACAGCGAAGTTTATGAGGTTGTTTACTTTATTATTCAGTCGATTTTTATAGTTTAGTGGTACTGTTTGCTGCTTATAATATATATGAACTTAAAACAATCTATTTGTTGTAAGTAAAGCAGTAAATTATAAAAAGTACGAAAATGTGGTATCTAGTTAGAGTGAGTTAAGATCCGTGACTATGCAAACCATATTACTGTGCTGGTCAATTTATAGGACCGATAAAATAATTAATCCCGAGTAAACAATGTTTTGATTTTCGGTTTTGGATTTTGTGCTGACCCTAAATGTAGAACGTTGGTTTGTAACGGTATTCGTAAATTCTTGGTTTCGGATTATATATTTTCCTTATATATTAATGAAGTTTTGTATCGCTGTCAAAGTCGATATTATTAGACAAAAATCCACTTTTTACATCAATATTTTTAATTACAAGTTTTGTTGAATTTTGAGATACTGTTTGTAAACTTGTGTCCTGCCTTACTTATTCCACTTTTTTGTTATACTTCAAATAAGTTCCAGTATGCATTTTGGTTTAAGAAAACCTTGTGTTTTCGTTTTGTATTCCCAGAATGGGTAGGATGCTACCGGGACACCCACGTTTCGTCTTGTGTGTTTCGTCCTACAATGTTATAGGGGGCGAGTCTCTTGCCATATCGCCTACAAATGCCAGTCTTCGATTTGATAACGGACAATAATACATAAATTAAGAAACAATTATGTAACCAACGCAATTAAATATCGATTGCAAGGGCATT
Organism: Hyles vespertilio; assembly: GCA_009982885.2. Taxonomy (NCBI): domain Eukaryota; kingdom Metazoa; phylum Arthropoda; class Insecta; order Lepidoptera; family Sphingidae; genus Hyles; species Hyles vespertilio. Next base: position 6,928,870 of record CM042816.1, on the reverse strand, counting down.
TTTTGCGTTACACGGATTTACCTTGGTCAAACAATGCGTGAATGGCATATGTATATGTAAAAAATGCGTACATGCTTTAAATTACTTATTCCTCTTACCTGCCTTAACAGACTGTTACCTTGAAAACCTGGGTTAAATTTATAGACCCGAGCATCATATTCACATTTTAAAAATCATCTTTATTTATTTTGTGTTTGAAATGGCATTGGTAGCTGAATTTGCGGAAGTATAAATTGTCATTTCATTTCCACGACAAATGCTCGCAGTGATCCCGCGAGTCACTTGTTAAAATATCAAGTGTTATTTATAAATGTATTTTTCAAAGAGAATTTAAAATAATATTTTTTTTTGTCGGCAGGTGACATATCGACATCACCATGGCTCAGGACAACGGCAACTCCACACTAGAGATGGGCACCAGTGATCAGGTAATATATCATATAAGTATCCTAATTTCTAAATCTGTATTGGAAATATGTTTGAAGAAGCCGAATGTAAACATGAAAATGCTTGTATCATACAACGTTAGCCATAGCAAGTACTAATTGATTTGCAAAAAATGTTTTGGACCTGGTTGAATGATAATCGTGAGACCGAAAAGTCATTCGAAGTGTTTGATACCCTTATATCTTGACTGTGGAGTCATAACTTTGTATGTGACTATTTGGTGATTATTATTTTATAGAATTATCAATAATTCATAAAATAAAATCATGAAAAAGTATAGAAACAGTTACAAAAAAGTCATCGAAAAAGAAGGATGTTTACGTATTCTCTAAAGATAGACAGATGATTCGTCTGCTTTGGTAGCTCGACACTCTGTAGAACACTTTTTAACACAAACCAATAATAAAAGTATTTTATGGTACACAAAAATAGTTTAATGTAGCTGCTAAACTAATAATTTATTCCAACTGTCATACCATACTGCATACAGTTGAATAAACAAAACAAAATACTATTTAGATAAGGTTTTTGAGAACTTAATTCAGACAATTTTCGGACCAATTGATCAAATATCACCAAAATGTTTCTATTTGTCGTACACGATCGCACTGACAGACACATTGAAAACATGAATTAATAAATGATAATAACATAGATAAGAATACTTGATTGAACCAAGAAACTACATCGATAAGCTATTCTTTATAGATAATGGTAATGTACTTTATCTATATCAGCCCATATACATCCCACTGCAGGGCACGGGCCTACTCTACAATCGAGAATACGATTGAGAGTGGTTAGGCCATATAGTCCACCACGCTGGCCTAGTGCGGGTTGTTTCATGTAAATTATATAATAAGTAAAAGCAAGAGTTTTATCCCTCAAACGTTTGGTTTACACAAAGTAAGAATAAATTACACCATTTCATTCAAAGGTATCGACTACATATTATAAAAATTCTAACATGTTTTACAATAGGTACATGTTAAAAGTATTTTATTTGAAGTATAAAATAATTTGATGTTGAATGCTGATAGCATTCAACCTAGGATATATAATTATCAATAAAATATGGGCCCATATTCTAAAACTATTTTACTTAATGCAATATATCGTAGAAATATATATTTCATCGAAAAACGTTTTAGAGGACACAATATATCTTTAACGGACCGCTTTAGTATTATTTCTGTTGCTATAACTATCTAACTATAATTAATATTATAATATCTAACACTGCCTTTTCAATAAATAAGTACACCCAAAAGTAACACAAGAGTACACAATCTCCAAACTGAGATATAAATCTTGTACCATTGGTATTTAACTACAAGATACTTAAAACTTTCGCTCTTACTACACCGAAAGTATGTAATCAAGATTGTTTATGTAAGTGACTGTTGCTGCATTTGTAATTATTTTAGGTAAATAAATAAATACACCAAACAGCCACATACATAGTCCTGATTTCATACTTTAGGTGTTGTGAGAGCGAAAATATTAAGAATACCCCACACTAAGATCGAGTCTTGTTTCGTGGGTATCAAAAACTACGAGACATTTCGGTCTCACACACCCAGTCCCGAAACAAATAACTATGGATCACGTTGTCACGTGTTACGGTGCGGGGATCGAACACGCACCGAAACAATTGTTATATCTTTCAAATCAAATCAAATCAAATCAAAAACTTTTATTGTGGACATAGGTTTACACAAGGTGTTACAATTGTGTTTTGTATGGACCACTATGGCCCGCCAAATTGGCATACAATAATATGAAATACAAAACTGGTTAACTGGTTAACATAAAGAAACATCAATATACGAAATCAATCAAATCTATATAACAAATATTAAAATTCTAAACATTAAAAAAAAGAAGAAGAAGAAAAAGAAGAAATTTTTTTACTATTAAAACTTTGATACTATTATCTCATTAGCAAGTTAATGGCGTCGCTACACACGAGACAAATCGCCTATTCACAATACGTTGACTTTTGTTTACGAACTCTTGACACTCAATGTGGATACACAATTACGCGTGATAACCCCCGATAGCCTCGGAATGAGTGAAATACCTAATGAAGGTCTAATGGCCTCAGTTGATCCATTTTAGTTCAATTCACTGTGTAGTATGGCCGTTTGAATCGGCCGCATTTCATTCATGTGCAGTGAGCGAGTTTGAAATTTTGACGTCACAAGTTAGTTCATGATGTCATGATTACGTGATGTGTGTGAGTGTTATTTTGGTGTTAAGTTGTGAAACATAAGGTGAGTTTTGTTCGGTGTTCTTTATTATTGAGTTGGTAAACATTATGTATTAGGTAAACGTGTGCGTGGTGGCCTGTTGGTAAACGGACTAGACGTGACTGCCAACATGTTCACGGTAGTCGCGGGTTCGAATCCCAGGGCACACCTCTGACTTTTCGGAGTCATGTGTGTATTGATAGTCAATCACCACGCACTAAAACGGTGAAGGAAAACATCGTGAGGAAACCTGCATACCATAGCGATTTATAAAAATTTCTATGGTATGTAAGTCCGCCAACCCGCACTAGGCCAGCGTGGTGGACTATATGGCCTAACCACTCTCAATCGTACTGTCGATTGTAGAGGAGGCCCGTGCCCTGCAGTGGGACGTATATGGACTGATACAGATAAACATTATGTACCTCACATAAAACCTGCTTACGAGTACAAATTCAAGTGCTTATAATAACTCAGTTCCGTTTACAGAAAAATCAGACTAATTATTAAAATTATTGTTGTTGAATAAAATTAACCTGCATAACATAAGTAACAGTATAAAATAAGTAAACCATATATAAACCTACATACCATAGCTATTTATAAGAATTTCTATGGTATTTAAGTACGAAAACCCGCGTGCCAGCCACAAGCCAGCGTGGTAGACTATATGGCCTAACCACTCTCAATCGTACTCTCGATTGTAGAGGAGGCCCGTGCCCTGCAGTGAGACGTATATGGCCTGATACAGATACAAAAAACTTAAGTTATGATAGTAATATATAAAACATCTTTCGTTTCAAATCTACTATTCTTTTGAATCAAAGTAGAATGTTAGTTTAACATATTCAGATATAATCTTATTGTTTGTTTAAGTTAAGAACATGCTATCCACTAATCTTATCTACTTTTAAACAATGATCACCTCATTGAAACTTTGAAGTAATTTAAATAACATAACCACTGCGCTTCTAAATTAAAACAAATCCACAGATCAGTTAACTATTTTTTAGTAACTAAAGTTTCTCGCGCACTGAATTATCAACAATTCGGGTAAAATACTTGCAGAAAAACTCTGTTTTACAAGTAATTATCGTAAAAGTTTTTGTTGTGTATATATTCTTCTGCAAGTAATTATGATTGCTGGGGAAGAATGGGATTAAGTTTTATTTCGAGAAATATCCATATACATATCTACAGCGTAAGCATTTTTTACACAAAAGGGAATTTAATAAAAAACACAAACCATTACGAAATATTGCCTTTCACGTTCCTTTTTTTAGAACACATCATAGATTGGGCGTATTATACTATAAAAATCTGCATTGTTTGGCCTCAAACGCGTCACGCTAACCTTTTGGAGGTCCCCACATTTTAGTCTGACATTATTTCAGAAATATATTTAATGAAATTATGATTCTTAAAATAATGGTATCTTTCAGGTGCTGGTGGCTACCAAAAGAAAAAAGACTCTAACCTACGTAATCGGAGGTGTCGTCATGGTCGCAGTTATAGCTGTGGTCGTCACTTTAGTGGTTGTGTTCGCTGGCAACGACGGCACGGCCGAGCCCATAGTCTCGACTACAGAAGGCCCGACTGCTCCTATAACTACCACGCCTACCACCACTACAACTACAACCACTACCACGACCACAGTACCGCCGATAACAGAACCGCCATTAGAGTCGCTAGAGTTGGAATCAATTATAAATGGAGCGTATGCACCCAACTCGTTTAATGCCACTTGGTCGCAAGGTTAGTGAAAGTTCTGAGTGTTTCGTTTGTGCAAGTGATTTTGTTTTATTATTTTTTTATTTTATGTTTTTGTGACAGCCTCAGTGGCGCAGTCGGTTAGACGCCGCCGTCGGTTAAACGAGAGGCTGCGGGTTCGTTTTCCGCACTGAGAGAAGTGTTTTGTGTACCAAATATATTTATATCGGGGTGTTTGTGAGATAGAAAAAGTCAGTCGTAGTTCCTGATACCGACACAAGACCCGATCTTAGTGTGCGGTCAGGACTATGTATGTGACTGTTTGGTGTTATTTGGACGTAGATAAGCAATAACGTTCCAACCCACAACAACTCCATTTTGAGATAAATGCAAATTTATAGTTTTGCTTGAACTCTTTTTTGTCCTAATTAGTATAGACGTATACTATAGGTTTTATTGAAGAAATATAACGTAATTTATTATTCGTATAACAATTGCTTAATATATTTGGTAAAATAAGCAAGTATTTAGTCAAAATGGGATTGGAACGTTTTTGAAAAAATGTAAAATGTATGGGCATTCATTTTAGATAATTATGCAATAATGTTCCAACAAGTAATTGACTTACATTTACTAACTTAAGAGGTTTTTTTTTCGTGAACAAGCAAATAAACAAAAGAAAAATATAAATGATCAAAACTGTATTTTAAAAAGAATCAGTTTTTAACATTTAAGGATGCCTCAATTATTTTAAAACATCACATTAGTTTATTGCTTCTCAAAATCTGGCTCTCCCCCAAACCCGTCGACGTCTATGATTTCCTCTGAACTTTTCAAATTTCTATAAAATTCGAGACAATTTTCAGGAATATATAGATATAACGACTGTAAATCTTCTAATTTTAGCGATGATATCCCGGACATCAGCCTGTTTGAGATTGAGATGGCCCTCAAACAACTTAAAAACAACAAGGCGCCGGGTGAGGACGGAATGACTTCAGAGCTTCTGAAAGCGGGTGGAACGCCGATACTGAAAGTCCTTCAGAGGCTATTCAATTCCGTTCTCCTTGAGGGCTCAACGCCAGAGGCATGGAGCAGGAGCGTGGTGGTACTGTTCTTCAAAAAAGGTGATAACACCTTGCTGAAGAACTACAGACCCATCTCGCTCCTGAGCCATGTCTATAAGTTGTTTTCGAGGGTCATCACAAATCGTCTCGAACGCAGGTTTGATGACTTCCAGCCTCCCGAACAAGCCGGTTTCCGAAAAGGCTTTAGTACCATAGACCATATACATACGCTACGGCAGGTTATATAAAAAACCGAGGAGTATAACTTGCCGCTTTGTTTAGCGTTTGTGGACTATGAGAAAGCCTTTGATTCGATCGAGACCTGGGCTGTGCTACAGTCTCTTCAGCGGTGCCACATAGACTATCGGTACATCGAAGTGTTGAAGTGTATATACAACAACGCCACCATGTCGGTCCGAGTACAAAATCAGAGTACGAAGGCTATTCCACCCACTACAGAGAGGCGTGAGACAGGGAGATGTCATATCTCCGAAACTGTTCAAGCTCTTGCAGTGGAAAGGATTCGGCATCAACATCAACGGCGAGTATATTACTCACCTTATATTGTAGTCTTGGCAGAATCGCTGGAAGACCTTAGCGCTATGCTCGAAGACCTTAATCGAGTTTCCCAACAGATGGGTCTTAAAATGAACATGGATAAAACGAAGATCATGTCGAATATTCATGTTGTGCCCACCCCCATTGGAGTTGGGGGCTCGACTCTCGAAGTTGTAGACGAATATGTCTATTTAGGACAAGTGGTCCGGTTAGGCAGGTCCAACTTTGAGAGAGAGGTCAATCGTCGAATCCAACTCGGTTGGGCAGCGTTCGGGAAACTTCGCGACGTCTTCTCGTCCAAAATACCTCAGTGCCTAAAATCGAAAGTCTTCGATAGTTGTGTGTTACCAGTGATGACATACGGCACCGAGACGTGGCCTCTCACTGTGGGCCTCATTAAAAGGCTCAAAGTCACTCAACGAGCCATGGAGCGGGCTATGCTCGGAGTTTTCCTACGAGATCGAATCAGAAATGAGGAGATCCGTAGGAGAACCAAGGTTACCGACATAGCCCATAGGATTGGCAAGTTGAAGTGGCAGTGGGCCGGGCACATAGCTCGTAGAGCCGATGGCCGTTGGGGCCGAAAGGTTCTCGAGTGGAGGCCACGTACAGGCAAGCGAAATGTCGGACGCCCGCCTACAAGGTGGACGGACGATCTGACTAAGGTCGCAGGAAGTCGCTGGATGCAGGCCGCTTCCAACAGGTCATTGTGGCGATCCTTGGGGGAGGCCTATGTTCAGCAGTCGACTTCTTGTGGCTGATATGATGATGATGATGATGCTAAAATCTTCCAACCGACATGTAACATTGTATTGAACTAAACAAAGATAAGATGAAATTAATAATACTAAGATGAATGAAAGAGAATATGTTTTGTTAAAACGTTTCAACTTACATGGAACATTTTTTTCAAGATAAAAATACCTAAATTAGTTTTACTAAAACGTTCCAAGATCATTGGATCATTCTAAAAACATTTTATGTATGAATTATATTTATTAAAATGGTTCAGTCCACATGTATCATTTTTTGGTTTTATGAAAGCTCCATTATTTTAAAATTGTGGATTGGAACATATCGCATTAAATGGATTTACCTAGAAAGAAGGCCTAAAGCTGGAAATATTTTTGCTCAAATGATGGAAGGCGTCGAAAAAGGTATGCCAGTATTGTTATCTCAATTTTGAGTGAGTTGTGGGTTGGAACGTTATTGCTTATTGACGTCCATTTATAATATTGTACGGTCTCAATCTTAGTAATTTACTTAGGTAATATATTGCTCCATTGTATTAAATAATAACTTACGTCGGATTAAGCCTATCCCTATATTTTTTATTCCTTGAATTAAGTTTTACACTTATTCACGTTTTATAAATAATTAAATATTGTTTTGTATTTAAATAATAGCAAACAGCATTTCCGAAACTCGAAATATTATCGGCAGCTTTTATAAATGCTATGCTTTTATAAATGCTAATGCCTCGTTGCCGTAGTTGTTTTATCAACGCTGACTTCTCGGGTTCAAACCCCGGATCGGGCAAAGTGGCATTAGATTCTTCTATTAGCCTAAACTATCAGCCCGAAGATAGGACTTATTATTCGATATGGCATATCTGGGCCGTGGGTTTCTTGGTTACCTCTGCCTGCCCTTCTAAGTAAAAGGCATAAATTTATGTGCGATTAAATATTGTAGTCAATCGTTGAATATTTGTAAAGTGCATAAACAACGAAATAATTTCATGAATATTGCAGGAAGTGACCTTTTGTACCGAAATGCCAATGGTGACTTGATTCTGTACGATGTGGACGGCGACACTCGCATGCTACTCATTTCCAACAATTCTCAGGTAAAAGTCATTAATATTTTTTTAATTATATCCTATAAGGTAACTTTGCCAACCCGTACTAGGCCAGCGTGGTGGGCTATAGGCGTAACCCTTCTCCATCGTATTATCTATTGTAGAGGAGGTCCCTGATTTGTAGTGGGATTTATATGAGCAGATATAAGTACAGGTGTTCTATTATTGCACGGGCCTCGTCTATGATTGAAAAGATTATAAGTTTGTCCCACCACGCCGATGTAGTATAATTTGGTAGAATTCAAAGAGCTTTGAAATTGTTTATGGAGAATTCTCATGCCAGATTTCCTTCGTAGTTAGTGTAAGCACTACATATTTGTAACTTTTAATCATGGGCGTGTTTTTCGGCCCCGTCCTACATCTTCATCTTGAATAGATAATTCGATATGTTTCGAATCAAATTATCACTATATTATTGGAATAATTATCGATTTTATCTTTTTGAAGGAAACCCTAGCAGGCTTAACAAACGTGCATAGAAATTGTCCAATCATCGACAAATCTCGACTTTAGGCTTCGAGTTACGTTTCCAACAATTACCTTTTAAATATTTTCACACAGTGGCAGTACACATTATTATTCTTAACCTTACTATTAAATGTAACATCATATATTATAACAACAATTTATTGAACTAAATACATTTATCGTCGCTTATTTGTTGAATACCGACCATAACGGTGACATCGAGATTTCTCGATTTGCTCACTAGACGCCGGCTGGGATATTCCATCCTAAATCATATTTCGAATTGGCTGTAAACTCAAAGGTATAGGTGGGTATTACGTACTTAATCCTCGAGGTGTTCAATATATTCGATTCCGTTTTCAAACACGCCCGCCGATTTCATTCCGGAATTTCACGGTACGCAAACTTAATCTCAATTTTATATGAGGACTGACAAATCTTCGTTTACACGAGCGGGAATAACGTCAACTTGCCGAAATTAGGACCGGGATAATACAAGATTTAAACAATCATTTTCAGGTTTTTTTACGCAATGAAAAGCAAGCATATGCTTGCAACAAAACAAACATTGTTTAATAAGATAACTAATTACATTTGTTAAAAAAAGATGAATAAAACGTACGATAAAACTTAAAATCATTTGCAGACCATTCGGTACATTTCTTGTGGATTTAAATATATGTAAAATTAGAAATGAACATGCAACGCCACAACATAATTTATTAAAAACTAGCGGTCGGGCCCGGCTCCGCCCGGGTGCATACACGTTTTAAAATGGCGGTCAAAATGTTTAATTCTGACTATCAGTTTAGAATATCGACCAATCGGACCACGAAAAACGAACAAAATTTCCTCGTATTTGATAGAAATATCACTACTGCTTTCCTCCTATAGGTCATAGCGATATGATATATAGCCTATAGCCTTCCTCGATAAATGGACTACTCAACACTGAAAGAATCATTCAAATCGGACCAGTTGTTCCAGAGATTACTTCTCACTCTCAATCGTACTTTCGATTGTAGAGTAGGTCGTGCCCTGCAGTGGGACATATATGAGCTGATACAATACAGTTCCTGAGATTAGCGCGTTCAAACAAATAAACAAACTCTGCAGCTTTACAATATTAGTATAGATATTAAGTAGCGCCATTTGGTGCACTGCTTATTGCTACGTCACGGATAAGTTAAAATATTAAGACCTATAGGTTGTTATTCCGCGTCTGTGGACTCGAAATTAAATGTGTTCACAACTTATTGATATAGAATATACCCTAAGTGATGCTGTAGTTACCCTTATTCAGAAAATCCTCAACAAAATGATTGAATGTATTATAAAACCAAAGACTATCAATAATACATACCTATAAGGCTTTTATAAAAGAATCATAATATATTCTGCCTTAGGAAAGTCCATCTTCGGATATTTTTATATTCGATTTTTATACACTGATAAAGCAATAATTAATAAGACGTTATAAATATGCGGTATTAACGTAATAAATGTGCAAATTTGTTCAATTTATGATATCTTATAAGATACTAGAGTTTCGTCAAACATGATTATTAACAGCCGCTGCCAATAAACAATCCCAATCCAAAATTTGCCGTTTGAGATTAACAGCTCAATCTTTTTTCTGATACTATATTGCCAATAATCAATCTCAGAAGTGAAAAAACTATCCAAAAAATCAATCTACTTTTAGGAGGACCAATCCCTGTTTTGAGATTGCTCTTTGTATAGAAATGACAGTTTAGGCCTGCCAATATACAATTATCTGTGTTGACGTTTGGATGGTTTGTTGAAAACTATCCAAAATTGCAATCAAACAATTTACACGGACTATTTATTCCTGAACGCCCAAATTGTTATAAAATATATATATATTTTATATATATTATATATATAAAGTAATAGTTATAGCAGTGATTTGGAAGGGTTGGCGCAGCTATCCGATTAGGATACTGATAGCGATGCTGAAACTCGATGATGATGTCTTCGTTAAGACTAACCAGGAGTAATTATACGCAGACCTTAGTCGAAGCCGAATTTTCTTTCAAATTAATTCTGTCCAAACCAGCTTTAGAATTATTATTATAAATATGAGGAGTGACTGCATCTTTTAAATTTTTTCAGGAACTATGTATGTTGTTGTAACTATACATGGGCATGGGGCTTCATCAACTTTTGTTGACGTTACGGTTGTATGCACTCGGCACAATGCTGATATCAATAGCAGACTTTATATGAGTTTCTGTTTCTACTGCAATTATTTTATTTTATTTACTTAATATTTTTCTAACATTGAAAATATTTTTTACAAATTATTTATTTTCAAAATACTGAAAGAATATTCATATGCAATGAAAAATTCTGCGTGAAACATTAATTTTATAATTATGTCAATGGTTTTATGTCAAAAAACTAAAACTGTCAAGAGGAAACGGATTGTTTTCAATCTACCAACAGACGCAATCGACTGTGACCTGCATTGTTTATTGGCAACATGGTTATAGACCAATCGAAAAGTAGAAAACAATCCGGATTGTCTTCAATCTAATTTTTTCGATTGATTATTGGCATCGGCCGTTAGCTGACATAATTATTGATTCAGAAAAAGACCTTATAATTTTCAGCATATTCAATTTTCATCCAATGTTTTCATCACATTATTTTATCGCTGTAGTAGAAAGGAATTTAAGGCGTAAATCAACAATAACGTGGTCCCATATATTTACTATATAGCTAAATATTAGGCAATTTAAGTACTTATCTACATTACAGTGCTAAGCACGTATCTCCTCCACAATTGAGAGACGCTTAGGTCTTAATATACCACTCAGGCCTATTGCGACTTGGCTGATTGGCTGCCGATAGTTTTTTTTTAATAATAATAAATCTTTATTAAACAGAAATCAGTTTACAATTTGGTGAAAACATAATTAAACAGGGAACTAATATTACAACACTTTCAAAGGGTACCCAAACTAGGCCAAGATTGTTTATTGGGATCCCAAAAATAAATAATCACTGGTGGTAGGTCTATCATATGTGAGAGGCCATTTGGGTAGGTATCACCGCAATGTCTATTTCTCCCATGAAACAACACTGCGTAAATGCACTGTTGTGTTTCGAATTGAAGGACATTGTAGCCAGAGTAACGACTGGACATATTGAGACTTAACATCTTATGTCTCAGGATGGCGAGCGCAGTGGAATGTTGCTACTGTTTATGAGCGGTCGTATCTCTTACCATCAGGCGAACGGCCTTGCTCGTCGCGCCATTCAAAATAAAGAAAAATAAAGAAAAAAAAGCAAAAAAAAATACTAAAATATATTACATTTAAAAATTCACAAAAAAAAAAAAAACAAAACGAACTTATTGGTTTTCTAAAAGAAATATTGTTATGCTTATTGAAATTGATCATTCAACCGCAAGATCTCAATCCGGCGCCACAACTCGACTGTAAATCGAATTACTACATATTTTAATTAGAACAGATATCAATCTCGTAATATTGGATGTAGCAAGAATGTCATGCGATCGGCCACTCGGTTGCCTTATGCGGAGATTCTTGTACGGTTATTAGATAAAGTAACGTTCATTCGATCAATATGGTTATGCCATATTGATCGAATGAACGTTACTTTATCGACATTCGATCTGTTGGTATGTTGTGCATATTTTTTTTTGTTCATAACTAGCAGCAATATTAACTGACACAGAAGTCTAATCACTTTATTAAAGCAATTAAAATTTATAAAGAAGAATAAAGAAAGAAGAATAATTTACTGATCAAATGTTTTGTCTACTTCGCCTAGAATGAATTCAAAATTCGTTTGAAAGGTACAAAACATTCGATAACTAAAATAGGTTTTAAAATAAGGCCAATTGTATCGATAATAACACATAATTATATCCTTGACTTTCTTAAACAACATCCATTTTTCTAAGCGCTATCATGTTCGGCTTTCCGGTGCAATCTTCGCCATTACACTTTTCATTTAGCTTCCTGTATTGTAAGATTATCGGCAATCATATATTTTTTGACGACATTAAGCCAGAGATTTTGGCGATTTCGGGGCCTCTTTTTAACTATTTACTTGTGAATTATTATTTAAGTATCGCTTCCTCTAACATTAAAAACCCTCACTAAAGCTCCTATAAGACAGGATCGACAGTGGCACGTAATAAAATAGTGGCATGAAACACCGAAACTCTTCGTCTCTCTGGGGTACGCTAAATCGTCTTTAGTCCGCCAGAAAAGAAAAACAGGAGCTGCAAACGTAATACAGTGTACGAAACAAAAATAAAGAACAACAAAACACTGAGGGAGTTGTGAAAATATTTGCTACAAATGTATTTTATATTTTCGCCACTAATTTGTAGAGTAATAATCCTCCTAGATAGATATTTACGCTGCTTATATCTGCCCCCATTTTTAAACAGTTCGTAAATGTCGTACATCTTCGAAATTACACGTGCCTTGTATCGTTCTCGTCAAGTTAGACTAACTTGGCAAACAAGGCGTTGTCTTATAAATATAGATAAAGTAATTGAGGTGAACCTAGAAGCGCCGGCGTTTGCTTGCCAGTTAATTTAGGATTTACGATCTCGTCTGCAAACTTACAAAACATAATAGACTGTGAAATAACCTGCTCATTTCTAATTAACAACGTGAAATATTTGTAAGTTTAACGACATGAAAATTTTGAGATAATGAAGAGCTTTTTGTCTACTTTTGTAAGCATTCACGTGGACGATATTTAGAGATTATAACAATTATTCAAGCTTTTCGTCATTAATTAGATAAAACTCAACGGGAAAACTGGATTTATAAGCAATTAGGAATAAATATACCTGGAGTGCAGGAAAATGGATCACTTGCTAAGTGCTACTTGGCATAATATCAATATGATAATAAAACAATAATATTTGGAAAGACCTATTCGTTTTTGAGTCAAGACCATTTCAAGTTTTAATTTTCACCTTTTCGCATAAAATCAATTGGAATGGGTAAAGAATAAAATTTTAACATATACAATTTTTTCGTTTCGTTGTTAATTAAATGGTTAACGGAATATACAGTTAAACCATTTTATATCAGTTAATAAACTTTCATAGATTTCGCCTTAACATTTTTACAAATAGGCGAGACCATGAATTCTTCATTTCTCAGCATCTTTGTTATTATCAGAGTAAGCTACGAAAATTCAACATAATGTATATGCTATCCCGATTTACTAAGATGTATGTATATTGGCATGGCAGGTGCGCCATTTCTTTGGACACCCTTTATAACAAATCATTTTATGTTACAGACGCTCCAGCAGTCATCGCGAGTGACCCTGCTATCTCCGGATCAAGGTCACGTGGTCTTAGCTTACAATGTAGTACCGGTAAGTGTTATTATAAAAATAATTATCAGATACTACTTCCACTGATAACAGATCCTATCTTCAAAAATGTACTAGATGTAGTACTAATGATTGTAGAAGTGTTGAAGGATTTTACTGATAATAGTAATATTTCAGCAAAATATTTTTCTATTGGGTGGACTTTCTCATTTAATTCCTATTTTATGAACGAAATGGGAAGAAGACACAACAACATTAGCTAGTATTATAGAAAAAATATATCGTGATTATATTATCGTATCGTATCAAAGGATTAGTAAAGTTTTTCAGGAGAACATAACATGCATATTACCGTAGTTGATAAGATACTGCCTGTGAAATATGGGGCTGCAAGTTCAAGCTCTGCTCTGAAACAATTATTGTTTCTGAGACCCACAAATATTTGTCTCAGCTCTGGGTGTATGTGAGACCAAAAGTCTCTCGTTGTTTCTGATACCCATGACACAAGACTCGATGTTAATGTTGAGTCAGGACTATGTTTTCGACTATTAGGTGTATTTCTAAATTGATTCCAAAGTCATACTTCTGAAGGTTAGCTAGCAATAAAACGATTCTTTTTTGTAAATTTTGCTAATATTCGTTCCACCGCGGAAATAGAAGTTCGTGATTTACAGAGTAAAGAGCTCTTACATCACTTGACTGCAGTACTGCAAAACACATACAATACAATGCGCCGTGGAAGCGTGCTGGGCTCATGACCTGATGGTTTTTACGCTTGAATTATAGTAAATACAATGATATTTCTTAGATACAAGAAAAAGGCAAATAAAAACGACCGTGTTCGTGCGCAGGAAAAAAGGAGGAGAGAGATATATGTATATTTAATTTCGTTTAGAAACCTAACACTAGCATAGACATTACTGGCTCAAAATCCCTAATTAATAAAGAGAAAAAAAAAATGATTTTAATACAAAAAATTGGGTCAGGTTATAATTGTATTATCGTTTATCGAAATCAAAAAACAAGTCTATGATGCGCTTTCTGTTTATTTCTCGTTTATCGTTACCCAAAGGAATAACTTTTATTTCTTTGGAGCAAAGATAAATATTATGTTTTTGGTATTATTGACAAAATTATCCATGAGACCTTTATTCCTTTCCATAGTAGGAGAAATTAAATTATTTAAACCTCTATAAAACGTAATACCTGCTTCAAAGAAGCACTTGATATTTATAGCTCTAGTGACTCCAATGCTACTATAAAGTTTGATAGTAAATTTTCATAATTCTCATTTAAGACGTGGTCTTAAACAATTATGTATTAAACAATTATTACAGTGGGGTGGACTAGTTACTCGATTGTAGAGAAAACCCGTGCCCTACATTAAGAGCTAGCTATATATGGGCTGGATTTTTATTTTACTTGAAACCCTTCTCAAACATACACCCGGTTGAAAAGGAGGTCCTATGCCCAGCTGTGGGCAGTTATAGGCTGATAAAATACAACTCAGTGAATTTTAAAGGGTGACATAAACTCACCTAATGTCTATGCTAGTAGTCCACGTACCACTGTTCACATAGATATTACTCGTCAAACCTTCTAGAGGCTTTACACTGTTATTACCAGTTCTGCGAAAAATTTGCCCGGCTAATTATTTCACGGTTAATTTTGCTGTGACACTGCTCTGATTCAATTTTATCTATATTTTCAATGTATTATGCAGTTTCTCACCGCATGTTGTTGGATTCTGTAGTCATTGTTATAAATAATAATTATAACGAATTATTATTTTGTATTTATATATCAACTCATATAAGTGTTACTGCAGGGCACAAGCCTCTTTTTCAATAAAGAGTACGATTGAGAGATGCTAAGCCGTATAGTTCACCACGCTTGTCTAGTGCGGATTAGCGGTGTTTTTACAGACCATAGCAAATTCGTCCGAATCGCTATAACATGAAGGTTTCCTCACAATGTTTTTCTTCACCTTTTTAGTGCATGGTTATTGACTATCAATAGATACACCCATGAATACGAACAGTCAGAGGTGTGCCCTGGGATTTGAACCCACGACCCACCCGCGTTTGGTTTGTTAACAACACGTAACCGCTTCTATTTTTATAGTATAAGTTCTAAAAATATTGTATCAATTTAAGTTTTTTTACACTTAAAATGTATTATAGTTTTTATTATTATCTTTGAATATGTTAATTAATTAGATATTTCCTCATTCTAATACATTCTAATTTATAATTGGTTTTATTGACGAATGTTTATGATTATTGTGTGATATATTAGGAATGTCATAATTTTCATTTACAACATTATTAAGTTAGACTCGCCAATTAAAATAAACGCGTTTAAAGTGATTTTATTGCGTTGAGAATGCCAAGTTCTGACAAAAAAAAATAATCTGTAGGAATTTTTATCTTGTAAAGGTTGTAAATTAGTATCATATACCAGGCAGTTATTTCTCTATAAAATGGAAACTTAAAAAAACAATTTAATTAGTTTATGAATACGACAAGACTTGTAATGTATTTTTAAATATTATATTCGATTTTAAAATAGTAGTTTATAAGAATATTCAACTTAATATGTCCATTCACAGACTAATCCTAATTATATTCTGTATCAGCCCATATACGTCCCACTGCAGGGCACGGGCCTACTCTACAATCGAGAATACGATTGAGAGTGGTTAGGCCATATAGTCCACCACGCTGGCCTAGTGCGGGTTGGCGGACTTACATACCATAGAAATTCTTATGAATCCCCATGATATGCAGGTTTCCTCACGATATTTTCCTTCACCGTTTTAGTGCGTGATGATTGACTATCAATACACACATGACTCCGAAAAGTCAGAGGTGTGCCCTGGGATTCGAACCCGCGACCACCGTGAACATGTTGGCAGTCGCGTCTAGTCCGTTTACCAACAGGCCACCACGCCTAATTATATTGGGTATACGTAAAAGAGAAAAGCATGTTTAAAACATGAACCGGAACGAAATAGCGTGGATTAATAAAGTTAGGATTTTGTACAATATTAGATTTAACTTCTTATGAGAAACACAGATGTAGACGACTAAATAATAATAATGAATAAACAAATCGATTTAATGGCGTATACTTTACTGATTAATTCATTATTATATTTGCGATCTTTCACATGTGGTATGCGGTTTTTAATAATGTTATTTATTAACTGCATTTTATGGCAGGTCACGGGATTAATTTGATGTAAATGTTACTATTTAACATGATTTAGTGAGCCATTAAATTATTTTTTAATTTATTCCCAACACAATGGGATGGAATCTTAAACAAGACAATAAAAATTTTATATGCCGATCTATTATTATAATTTGTTTTTTAATTAATTAGATTTATAAGTAGGAAGTTCAAACTTGGTGATTTATTATAAAAAGAATGGAATAATTTGGTGAACTTTGCGACTTCTAGTTTCGCCTTTCTACGTCCAATAGCTTGTGAGAAGAAGGCGGTTTTAAATTGGTAGCTCCTTTCGTGCATAATATAATATAACCGATTAATTTTGTAGGCTTAGTACAAGGACTAGTACAAGTACAAGCAGCATTTTCGTACAAGTACTAAACGGCTGAGTCACGGCTTATACTATGATGGTACTATGAACTAATATCACGAATCTGACTTATTGCCCAATATACGTATAATTGTTGTATTTAGTTATTAGATGATACATTAATAAAAAAATCAACGGATTTGCTTTATAACTACTGCCGAGACAAGTGAAATCAAGCAACTTGATCCGCCACCAAATATAATAGCTTTACTGATGTACTTAAGTTAGTTGTAAAACTATTCATATTTTGATTAAAATATTAAATATGGTATAGTATTTTGCCGAGAAGAGATTGCCTCGAGTGATAAAGCCGCCATTGTACTCTTTTTTTTTGTTTAGCAATAGGTTTTTGTTTTTTGAGCAATAAGTTTTTAAATAAATAAATAAGAAGTACTATAACCTTAATATAATATGATTATTTTTATAATTTCAGGTGTACAGATACAGTTTCACGGCTAGATACGCTATCGTCGACCTCGTCTCTGGCAACGAGACTGACATCCTCCCACCAAATCTGAACGCAACAGAAGCCTTCCTGCAGAACTTCGTCTGGGGCCCCTCAGGCACGGCTTTCGCCTTTGTCTACCGCAACAACATCTTCTATCAAGCCAGCTTGTCAAGCACACCGCAGCAGATCACCACCACTGGAGAACTGAATGTGATCTACCATGGAATCCCTGATTGGGTTTATGAAGGTTAGTAACGATATTAGAAGTTTGATGTTGATGATTGATGATTTGACATACATTTGTGGATATCAGGAACTAAGAGAGACATTTTGTCTCACAAACACCCAGACCCGAAAGAAATATTTTGTGGGCCGCACAAACATTTCTCTCGTGCGGGGATCGAATCCGCGGCTACTCGTTTTACAGGCGGCGTCATAACTGACTGCGCCACGGAGGGTGTCAAATGGTAGATTAATAATGGAGCTAGTTGTAACTTTTATCCAAATATGCTGGTTCGATCAGGCTAATACAAGTCTCATCGTATACCAAAATGAAGTGAGAGTGAGATGGGTAGATCTCCGATCATTCTTTTCGTATGTCCTTGGGAAAGCCTTTTTTTAGCTTCAGTCTTTTGTGGCTAATGTTGGTGATAAAGAAGTTGTTAATGCTTCTTGGGATGTTTAAAAAAATATGATCATATTTACAGAGGAGGTGTTCGGTTCAAGCAACGCTATCTACTTCTCTGCCGATGGAGCTAAGATGGCCTACGTCACATTCGACGACACGAATGTCCGAGTAATGAGGGTGCCTCACTACGGCGTGCCTGGCTCCGTCAACTACCAGTACACTCAGCACCACGAGATCAGATACCCCAAGGTAGGCTTAATAAATAATACTGGCTAAATACATTTTACTGGTGGTAAGCCTCTCATATGTGACAAACCGCCTCGGTAGGCACCACTGCAATGTCTATTTCTCCCGCCAAACATTGGTGTTTGGTTTACACTGGTAAATGCACTGAGCCAGAGTAGCCAGACTAACTATTGAGACTTAACATCTTACGTCTCAGGATGGCGAGCGCAGTGAATGCCATTACTCAGTAATTTGGTGTCTGGTTTTGTTATTGTCCATCGGGGGAGGCCTATGTTCAGCAGTGGACTTCCTGTGGCCCAGATGATGATGATGATGATTGTCCATGAGCTGTCGTATCGCTTACAATCAGGCAAATGGGTGCTCGTCTCGCTATTTATTGAAATAAATATATATATCAGCCTTTCTTCGCCTATTGCTAAGCATGGGACTACTCCTACAAATGATATTTTGATTGAACGCATTTAGAGTGTATTGCTGGGCTGGGCTAATGCGGGTTTTTGGACTTCACATACCATATAATTTCTTGTAAAAATCTTAATGACATGCAGGTTTTCTTACGATTTTTCTTTTGGTGTTAAAGTTCGCGGTATATAGACATACTTCGAAAAGTCAGAAACGTTAACCAGGTATTATTAAGATTATTGCGGTCATAATAAATTGTGGAATCTGCTGAACCACAAAACAGAATATTTTTCATGGTTTAGCGTAAATGAACTTTACTTTTAGAATATGGGTTGGATTATTTATACACAACACGATCCAATTAGCCTACCAATTGGCAGGGGCTTCTATTTTATGTGAGAGTTCTTGAGTTTTACTCTACAGCTCGGTTCTAATTGGGCCTATTTAATGTTGGACGTATAGATTTTGTAGTGGACGGTCTATTAAAGTTAGTATTTACAAACCACACGTTGGATATCTGCATTTATTATTTATTTAAACGTGATCTGGTCTTAATTGGATTCAAATTCATATCACTAAAACGTTTTCATGCAACTGAATTTTACTTAATTCAAAAAGACCGATTCATTTTCAACAACTCAAAGCGCCAACAAACGCAGATTTCCTGTGTATGTTGCAAATGCAATTTTCTCCCTCACATAATATAATTACAGTGTAGCGTGTTCACTGTCGCAAGTTGCTCTGAGCGAACACAGCTTCAAACTAGTTTCTCGCACTTCCTCTGAACACGCTGTTAGATAACAACATGGTGTTCTATGTTTTATATTGTGGCTGCATATTTAAATTATGATATATTACGTATCTCTGTGTTTGACTGTTTGTTATAATTGCTCTTTTCAGTAGCACTGGGTGGATAGAGTGA
The DNA here is from genome assembly GCA_009982885.2 of Hyles vespertilio. Taxonomy (NCBI): domain Eukaryota; kingdom Metazoa; phylum Arthropoda; class Insecta; order Lepidoptera; family Sphingidae; genus Hyles; species Hyles vespertilio. Next base: position 6,908,902 of record CM042816.1, on the reverse strand, counting down.
TAAGAGCTATAAAATAAATAAAAAATCCTCGTTAAGTAATATAGTTTCTCAGTCCATCTTCTATTACTGACACACATATGAACATCATTTTGGCTGAAACAAATGATTATATTATTACATAAAGTATTGTACAAGAAGGCCGTTAGCGACTGGTTACATAAAGCAGCAGATCGGTTTCTATGGCGTACCTTGGGGGAGTTCTGTGTCCAGCAGGGGACTGATGGTAATGATGTGCAGATGACGGCTCAATATGTCTTACTAATGTCTCTATATGTTTTTCTGTTGAGCAAGGGTGTATGGTTCAAATGAGTTAGTGTTTGTTTTACACTGTTCTAGTGCGGATTGGCAGAACTCACGCATCACCTGAAATTCTTGTTCCGATCTCATAGCTTTTAATCATAGCATAACAGTTCTGCTTAATTTCTACGAGTATTCAGGAACTAGCTAAAATTCCTGATAACATACTAGTTAAATCTGGTTTAGTCTTATTCTTTATCTATATTATAAAGATATATAATAGTGCTTAGTAAATCTTATCTGAATGGCAGTGTATTAACAAAATGTTTGTTATATGCCTGGTGGATATTTCTTAACATAATTATCTTTTGAAATCGTCATTGATAAAGGTTGGTTGTGTTGAGAAACAAGAGTTATGATGTTGAAGTTTGGATGATTGATGACAAAATTGATGTGCAAGATTCGATTGTACCCTTTGAATCCAAATTTTAATATAGCAGTTTCAAATGTATCCACAGCCTCTGTGACGCAATTGGTGAGATGCTGTCTGTAAGAGGAAAGGTCGCAGGTTCGATCCCCGCATTGAGATAAATATTTGTGAGGCCCACAAGTATTAGTCACGGTTCTGGATGTTTGTGAGACCGAAAGGTCTCTCGTAGTTTCTGATAGACATGACAAAAGACTGAATTAATCTTGATGTGGAGTCAGGACTATGTATGTTATTGTTGGGAGTATTTATTATTTATTTATCGACTAGCAAAACATATCGAGGTGTCTTTCCTGCCTTATATCTTATCTGTCTTCCCCTCAACTGTCCGGATTCAATAGCCTCAACGAGCGGCTCTATAAGACCAACTGAGTAAGACGGCCGAAATAATGAGTGCCGACTACAATCCGCATAAGTGTATAAAAACGATTATTGCAACATAAAAAAAATCTAGATTTCATCATAATAAGTATTATTTTCACAACTATACATCATAAATAGGATAACACAATATTACCCTTGTATAATAAATAAAATTAATGTTTATGAGACTGCAGTGAAAGTGCACAAAGAACCAGTTTGTAGAATGACCACGGGAGGACATTGTTATGTGGGGCCTTATGGCGGGCAGTTAAACCATAAATATTATTATAAGAACTTAATACTTCGTTTCACAATAAAATAAGACGTCTTTGAAAATATAGCCCCTTACTGTATAAGTAAATAAATGAGTAATTAATTGACGCGTTATTAATTTCGGATAAATACTGAACTACAGATTAATTAAATAATTCCTATTAATTTATCAGCTCGTGTTAATTTTTCAGGTGTTATAGATAAGGTTCAAATATCCTCAATATTATGGGATTGCCTTTTTATTTTTATTGAATTATTGTAAGCACTTCGTTTAGAGGCCCTTGTTCTGAACACGTTTTGAACGTTACGTTATTATTACGGAAATTATGAACACAGTAATTGAGATTTATATGGGTAAAAAATATATTATGTACAAAACGTGTCTAATGGCTTACCTAGTGTTGTATTATGTTTATATTTATGCTCACAAAAATTACCTGTATTTATCTTTGAATTCTTATGTTGCTTTTGTTTTGCCCGCGTGTATATTATCTGTAATTTAATTGTTTTTGTTTTATGCTTGCCTCTATCGCATACCTAGGTAGCGGCAAAACATATTTTTCAGTGATAATGATGTGAACTATAATTTGACGTCCGGCCGATCGATTACTGATTTGTATTCATTAATATTAATAAATAATATTGTCCCTATGATGTCATAATCGCGACCAAGTACAAACATTATCTTTAAACTTGTGTTTTTGTGTTCCAGAGCGGTACCACCAACCCAACTGTATATGTCACCATCAGGGACCTGCAGTCCGGAATCTCATCGGTGTATAATGCACCCACGGATCTTGAACAGTAAGTAGAATTATTGCTGGTCAGACTCAAAAGGGATCTCAGAACCCAGGTTAGCTGACGGACGAAATTGAGGGTCATGAGCACATTCGATAGGTACTTGGAATAGTCTGTGTTGGCTGTTGATAAGAATAATGTTGTTTTAAGCTAACTAACGCCCGAATACTCGAACGCCATTCAAATACCAAGTTGCTCTTAACAGCACACGGCCCACTTAGCCAGTACATTTAAGCGGGATTTACGAAGTTAAGCGCAACTTATATTTAAGTTGCGTTCCAGTATTCGGGCGTTAGTAATTTAAGGTGGCAAGATAAGCTCAATGAGCATGAAGTAACTTCATCGAATCATTACCCCTTTTTGATATAAAAATAATTAAATACATATTTTTTACGACACATGGCGGCACGAATTCTAAAAAAATCTCTAGTAAAAAGAAGAATCTGTCCAACATTTTATGACTTTGCTTAACAACTGCAATGCCAAATGAGGACGCTAAAGTAATTTATGGATATTCTATTATTTCCAGGCCAATTCTGAAGACAGTGCGTTTCGTCACTAACAACACCATTGCTCTGATGTGGACCAACCGTGTGCAGACTACCTTCAGAGTCGTATTGTGTACTGACGGACAAGCCAGTTGCTCTCTGGTATGTGTACTAACTAAACTCATTTGCAAAAAAAAACGGGCACCTAAGCAATGAACCATTTCAAATGTTACTATTGGTTTGTTTGATAATTATAGGTAGTTTTACTTTCACAATTTTGTAAATTAATAAGCAAATAATCGTTTTCGTCAGTATTATCATAAAATTTTGATAAAATTTATGGGTTTTAATGCTAAAGTTCACTAGTAGTGTATGCTCGCTAGTAGTGCATATGCTCGTGAAGTAAAAGTTAACAAAGATTTTTGATTGTTTTTTCTTTAAAAAAGTAAAAGCATATGCACTACTAGCGAGCATACACTACTAGTGAACTTTAGCATTAAAACCCAATCGTGGTTAACCACCACGAGAGCCATACCATAAGGGGTAGGCAGACGTGCCAGGACACCCACATTTCGCTTTGTATGTTCCGTCCCACGATGTGATAGGTGGCGAGCCTATCGCCATATCGCCATATATACCTTAATATATACTTATTAATATTTAATTTATTCCAGATTTACTCATACACGGAAAATGACGGATGGATTGACAATATCCCCCTCATTTTCAACCACCTTGGAAACTCTTTCATCACTATTTTACCACAGGTAAAGAACTTTATTTATTTCTTTCCGTATCAAAGTTTTGAGTAACTTTTTGAAGCAATAACTTTATTGAAAAGAGTAATTTATAACTTCATCGTATTTGTAGAAAGATTGTCATTATTATTTTGAGACAGGAATATTTAAATGCAACATGGACGTAGTACCAAAAGTTCGACATAGTAAAAAAATAACAATTATGGGAAAATATTTTGATTGTTTCCAGAGAGTTGGTGGTGTACTATACAAGCAAATTGTACAAGTAAGTAACATCAATGGAACCACGTGGACCAGCGCTGGTCGCATCAACACTCCGCACACCGTCAGCGAAATTATGGACTGGACTCAAGATGATATTGTGTAAGATATAAAGGATTGTGTTATTAGATTCGCTAAGTAAGGCTGAGAGCGTAAATCTGGCAGCCGCATTGTAAAAGATGGTGATTGATAAATGGCCTCATTTAAGTTGAAAATTGTGACTAAGTGAACTCTATTAAGCTTCGATCAACAACAAATATTGTTGATGAAGGCTGTGAAGCAAATATGGATGGGGTAGCATGAGAGAACCAAGTAATGCCTGCAGTACTTATCACTGTTTAGAATTCTTTTTAGCTTTCGTCACACGCTACAGCACTGGAGGCATTGAATTATGAATTAGACCAACATATACCTTCATCAGTTACTTCACTTATTCTCGTTAGATACAAGTCAACATACAGATATAACAAAGTGTACAGATATCGCCGATTTAGTTTAATTACTTTTTTAAAATTACCATCGCATATATAGGTACTTATCAATTTAGTGACTACTGCTTACTCCACTATACGTAGGTTTTAAGCCAAACTAATATTGAAATGTTTCTCAGCTGGTACCGTGCCACCCACGTTAACGACTCAGCCGAGCAGCACATCTACACCGCCAACGCAGCCGGCGCTGTCACATGCTTCACTTGCAACATCAGAAGACCTGATGGCGGACAATGTCTGTACAACGATGGAGTCCTCAGCTCCTCCGGCAACAGGATCACCCTCACTTGCGCTGGACCTGATGTGCCTCAAGTCTACATTTATAATACTGTAGGTTCTATTGTTTTTCATGCTATCTTTTGTCTTTGTCTGACATGATACCTTCCCTATAATATGTTTAAATCTATGTTTAAAAAAGATCTATGTTTAGCAATTAGACCTGCTTTAGGTGAAATGAGTATCCTTTTCATACCTCAGTTACATTTTAGATATATTAACTTCTTTTCCAAAATGGCATCAACCAAATGCTCGGCCCGGACGTGGGTTTCAATAACCGATAGCAAAAGCTGGCGATTCCTCGGGTTAGATTTGTTTATTAAGATGAGGTACAAATGCAATATATGAGACTGCAATTCCACATGCTCTTTTTCAAATACAAGCATGAATGTAATTGAAGTTTTTTTCAATTCCAGAATGGATCCTATGTAAGGACATGGGAAGAAAACGCAGAATTGACCGCTCTAGTAGCTAACAGGGTACTGCCGACCACAATCCGTCTATCCGTGCCCATTGCACCTGGCGTCGCAGATGCGGACGTGCAGATCCAAGTGCCGGCTGATTACTTGAACCGCACCAATATACCGCTTCTTGTCTATGTGTAAGTTTCTATGTACTCGTATATGGTGTAAGCGTGCAAATGGCTGTCCCGTCCATTGGATACGTAGATATAGCAAGTCATGAAGCTGCGTCCTCATGGGGAGTGATAACTACCTTAAACTCTCTCCGGAAGACTCCGGAACTTGAACATTCTTGAGGAATAAAAAGGAGGGTGGGTCCAACTTCCATCATTGGCAATAGAAAGAAACATGACACGGCAAAGTTTTAGTTTATGTTTATTTTTGAGTTAATAAAACCATAAAAAAAAACAGTTTAATCTGTATCTAAAACAGGCTAGTGCGAAGACGGTGTACTTTTTTAAAGTGTACATTGTAGTTAATATTCTATTAATTCATTTTTACTTCATTTTCAGCTACGCTGGTCCCGACACTGCCCTTGTAACCAAACAATGGAGCATCGACTGGGGTAGTTCGTTGGTCAGCCGCTGGGGCGTGGCGGTCGCACAGATTGACGGTCGAGGGTCTGGACTCCGGGGTGTCGACAACTTGTTCGCCGTCAACAGGCGTCTTGGTACTGTCGAGATAGAAGATCAGATCAATGTTACCAGGTAATACACATTATAGAAACATTTGGTAGGAATGTAAATCTTGGAAATTTAGGATCAGGAAGCACGCAGTTTATATTCAATTGCAACTGATACCTACAGACTATGTAATGAGGTATGAACTATTAAAATAATTTACTTAAGTAATCATCGTTGCTTCATAAACAACCTTCAGTTTTGAGATTTTTAAATGCATTGCCAGTTTTTTTTAAATTTATAGAACGAGGACGGCAAAAACCATGAAAGTTCTAGCTTTAGCTAGAACATCTGAAAAACCAAAATATTGACAAGAAATCCTCATCTACTTAGGAATACCACTAATAACAACATTGTATCCATAGATATTTGCAAGACAACCTGAGCTGGGTGGACGGCAACCGCACGTGCATCTGGGGTTGGTCTTACGGAGGGTACGCAGCCTCCTTAGCCCTGGCCAGAGGAGAGGGGGTGTTCCGCTGCGCCGCCGCCGTCGCGCCTGTCGTCGACTGGAGGTTCTATGGTACGTTTATACCTAAATAAATTTTGCCCTCGGATTCCTTAGAGATAATTTGGGGTGGTCAGTAATTTTCGGTTATCAGTCGATACATGAAGAACGTTCGACCCCCGCACCGAAAGAAATGTTTGTGCGGCCCACAAACATTTCTTTCGGGTCTGGGTGTTTGTGAGACTGAAAAGTCTCTCGTAGTTCCTGATACCCAAGACACAAGCTCTTAGTGCGGGGTTAAGACTATGTATGTGACTGTTGGGTGTTATTTATATTTATTTATATGTTATGTAGCCATTGTCGGTAGACGAGCTACATATTCGTGTCTATAATAATAATAAATTTGTTTATTATTTTGTTTATTATTAAGTAAAATTTATTAAAATAACAGTATTTAAGCTAAGTTGTCGCAGTAATAGAATACTGCTGGTACTTATAAGTACTAGTTATCTAACTGATGAGAGATTTATTCAACGAGTTTTCAATTTAGATTTCTACCTGAGTTGGACTAATAGCAAATTCATGCCTATATAGTCCATAGAATTGCTACATATTTATAAAAGAAGATGATAGAGCAGCGATCCGTTATTAGCCTGTTGATTTCATGCACTGCTAGTTGCGTTTCTCCGCGCGAATGAATATTTGCGTGCTTGTTGAGTTATGATACCGGTTTTGCATTTTGCAAATGAGACAGCATAAACCCCATCAAAAACATCCCGTAAAAAAATTCCAAGTCTCGCAGCTCAGTTTTTCTACCGCAAAAAGTTGTGAGATCCATGTAATACCAAGTCGATTAATTTATTTAGTGCTTGCTTAAGGGACGTTATGTATAGTTATTACGTAAATTATTATCATATCAATATTAAAAATTCTTTACGTTTTAAACAAATAGACCGACTTGGCCAGTAGCATTATTATAAATTGTACGATACATTATGTTTTCATGCGATGGCCAAGTCGATCTATTTATTTACAACGTAAAGAATTTTTAATATTGATATTCATATTCATTATTGTTTCTTCCCAACTATACCCTGGCCGCATGTTATTCTAGAAAAACAAATCGAAGAGGAGGAACATGTATACTCACTAAAAAAGGACATCAATACAATGAACTTCGTGATATTGCGCAACTCTCTATTCAAGGCATATTCGAATGTTGTGCAATTGACTTAATTAAACATAAAACGATTATTGTATGTATATATAGAGTACCTAAAACTAATGCGTTAAATGTGTTCTATGAACAACTAGGAAAAATATTACAAATTATATGTAAGAACAAAATAAGTAGAAATATCGTGATTGCAGGTGATTTTAACATTGACTCTCTTAAGCGTAATAATATTTTCTTAGTGTTAGAATCATTGCTCTTAAGCTGTAATTTTAAAATTACAACTAAAGCAGCCTACTCGACTCATAAGTGGGACATGTATTGATAACTTTGCACACAATCTAGGGAGAACCGAATCCCAGGTAATTAATTTTGGCTTATCTGACCACACAGCACAAATTTTAAAAGTACCAGTGGAAAAAACATTCATAATCAACAATTGGCAAATACAAAGACGTGACTATAGTATAGAAAATATGAAAATGTTTAAAGAATATTTAAGAAATATTGCTTTTTCCGAAATTTATGAAACCGATAACTCAGACATAGCCTACAATTCATTTATCGATACGTTCACATTATTATATAATTTATGCTTTCCTTTAAGAAGAATTAATATTAAATCTAAAGTAAAATCACCGTGGTTATCGCGTGGAATAAAATTATGTAGTAAAAAAAAGAGAGAGCTTATGTGGAAATATAGGCTGAATCGAAATGATGCAAATAAAATTACCTTCAAAAAGTATGCAAAGTTATTTTAAAAAATTATTCATTTAACGCAACGAGCACAAAATAATCATAGAGCAATGTCGGCAACTAACAAATCCAAAGCTACTTGGGCAATCATAAATAAATCGAAAATTAATGTACCAAGAGACATGATTACTACCATATACACAGACAGTAGAATTATAACTAGGCAACAGCAAATTACTAACGCCTTTAACAACTTTTTCATAGATAAAATAAAACCAATTCCAGGCTCTGGTAGACAAGTTACTTCGAATATAATCAAACCAACTAATTCAATGTTTATGGCACCTAGTACCCCTTACGAAATATTACAAATTATCAGATCCTTAAAAAATACTTCCAGTGTTGGACATGATGGGATTGCCACTAAAATTGTAAAATATGTAGCCTATCACATTTGTGATTATTTAAGTCATATCATTAATTTAAGCATAAGTAGCGGAAAATACCCGCAAAGTCTAAAAATGTCTATTGTAAAGCCACTATTCAAAAAAGGCAATAAACAAAACATGAGCTGTTATAGGCCTATCGCACTCATTCCTATATTCTCCAAAGAGTTTGAAAAATATATTTACTCACAAATATACTATTATTTAGAAAAAAATAAAATTCTTACAGATTATCAAAAAGGTTTCCGAAAAAACAAAAGTATAAACATGGCTATGCTTACTGCGATATGACCCAGGCTTTTGATTATCATCATCATCATCATCATATCAGCCACAGGAAGTCCACTGCTGAACATAGGCCTCCCCCAATGATCTCCACAATGACCTGTTGGAAGCGGCCTGCATCCAGCGACTTCCAGCGACCTTAGTCAGATCGTCCGTCCACCTTGTAGGCGGGCGTCCAACACTTCGCTTGCCTGTACGTGGCCTCCACTCGAGAACCTTTCGGCCCCAACGGCCATCGGTTCTACGAGCTATGTGCCCGGCCCACTGCCACTTCAACTTGCCAATCCTATGGGCTATGTCGGTAACCTTGGTTCTCCTACGGATCTCCTCATTTCTGATTCGATCTCGTAGGGAAACACCGAGCATAGCCCGCTCTATGGCTCGTTGAGTGACTTTGAGCCTTTTAATGAGGCCCACAGTGAGAGGCCACGTCTCGGTGCCGTATGTCATCACTGGTAACACACAACTATCGAAGACTTTCGATTTTAGGCACTGAGGTATTTTGGACTTTTGATTATGTCGACCATGATATTTTACTTAATAAATTAGAAGCTTATGGTATAAGAGGAAATATACTAAAGCTTTTAGAGTCATATCTCAAGAATCGCAAGCAATATACAGAAATCTCTAATATAAACTTTAATTTAAAAAATGAACAAGTATACACATCTAATGAAAGAATTGTTAAATATGGTGTCCCCCAAGGAAGTGTTTTAGGCCCACTGCTGTTTATTATTTATATTAATGATCTACCAAAAATAACAAAATATCCAATATCCCTTTTCGCTGATTATAGTACAGTTACCTTACACTCAACCAATAATAACACTTATGAAAATGAGATTAATAATACCATAAAATCAATAATTAATTGGTTGAATAACAATAACCTAAAAATTAATTTAGAGAAAACAAAAATTATGTTCTTTAGTCAACGTCTAGCAGAACCGTCTATTAATGTTAATTACCAGGGAACAGCTATCGATAAAGTAGATATAACAAACATTTTTAGGGGTCACAATTATTGACAAAAATCTAAATTGGAAAGCGCACACAGAAGAACTCAACAAAAAAATTTGTTCTTCTGCTTATGCCCTGAATAAATTGGCACCTATAGTCAGTATTAATGCACTTATCACTGCTTATCACGGTATTGTTGGCTCGGTCCTAAGATTTGGTATACTTTTTTGGGGTAATTCTACAAATAAAGAGATAATTTTTAAATCACAGAAGAGGTGTATTAGAGCTATGTTCAGCTTAAAAATAACTGAAAGCTGCAAATCATATTTTATCAAGCATAACATTTTAAGTCTACCTTCCCTTTTTATATATGAAGTTGCTAGTTTCGTCCACAGCAATTCGAAGCTATTTATGAAATTATCAGATGTCACGTTAAGAAAACTTCGCGACAAAAATAGATTATGTATTATAAAATCAAACACAGCATTAAAACATAAAAGTGTATTTTGTTTGGCACCAATCATTTATAATAAAGTCCCCAACACTATTAAACAACTGCCGACCTCACAATACAAGTTCGCCCTTAAAAAAATTCTTCTACAGAGGTATTACTACAGCTTATCAGAATTTTTAAATGACACCAATTTAACCCTATAAACACAATAATGTATAAAATAATATTGAAATATCATAAATTAATCACAATCACGATGTTTCCTTTAATCTAATCATAATTTTACCAAATGTTTTTGTTTCTGTAAATTGTAATCAATAATAACTAAATTGTTTTAGCATATTTTTTTCTCATAATCTATGCGCCTATGCGCTAAATACCTATACATTTTGTACGCCTTAAAAGGCAAAACATGTAGCTACTTTTTTAAAACTGAAGATCTTGTACAAATTTATTGTCACTCATGTTTCACAAAATAAATATCTTTATCTTTATCTTTATCTTAATATGTATGTAGAAATCATATTGTAGGACAATAGTTACACAAGTATTTGAATAATAATAATAAATAACACCCAACAGTCACATACATAGTCCTGACCCCACACTAAGATCGAGTCTTGTGTCGTGGGTATCAGGAACTACGAGAGACTTTTCGAAGAGAATCTATTATAACATTGAAGAGAATACAAACATTTATACGAACGTACTTGGTACTCATGTTGTTTTTATATTAGATTTAGAATTTAGAAATATACAAAATGAGAAGAATGTTGGTGACTGAATACTTAAAAATATTTTTTACAACTATATCAAGTAATGGAACAGCTAGATAAATTAACACTTAAACAAGAATGTATTTTGAAAACTATAATTGATTTGCTATAAAAAATACTCTCATTTTTACCATTTATTCTTTTTTTTTATATATTTCAGATACTATCTACACTGAACGTTACATGGACGTTCCACAAAACAATACCCAAGGGTATGTTGTTTCTTCATTGCTCACTGAAGATGTGGTGAGTAATGACAAAAAAAAGTACCACTAATTTAAAACTTTTGTTATATACTCTAACATACAATTTTTGTATTAATGTTAGTGTAAACTAAACATAGGAATCCATCTATTATAGTACCCATGTAAGAGAAAGCTCGCCAATTCTCGTCATAGTTTTAATATCGATCACTAGATGTCGCTATGTTAAGCGAATTTAAATCGCCACATAACTTTTATTGCAAGCACTGGCGACTAGGTGGATCCAAATTCAATTTGTAATATTTTTTGAAGTTTTGATGCTACGATTAACATTCTCGTCTGGAATTACGAATTATTTCGCATGCAATTTTCAGAGAAATTAAGCAAATATAAACAAAATATAAGGGATCCTTTATCTACTTGATTTAAGTAACATTAAGTTGACATTAAATTATTATATTGACAAGCCTCTTAAGAGGCCAGGTTAGAGTACTTATGGTATGTTTGGCAACCGTATTGTTTACGAACAAAATACTTTCTCAGGTGGAGGCTTACAGAGACAAGAGTTACTTCTTGATCCACGGCACAGCTGACGACAACGTGCACTACCAACACGCCATGTTGATCTCAAGACTGCTTCAGAGACGAGACGTGTACTTCACGCAAATGGTGAGATTATTATGATTTGATGGTTAGGTTAGACGCTGCATGCAAGCCGCTACAAAAATCTTTGTGGAGACCTATGTTCAGCAGTGCACTTTCTGTGGCTAAAAATAGAGAGGTAATGAGGCTTTCTCCAATTACCCTTCAATTGAGGAGAACAAATTGATTTGCTTTGAATTGAGTGGAAAAGTTGCATACATCATACATGAACACAGCCTTTTCCCAGAGGAGTAGGCAGAGGTGCAACCAGGACACCCAAGTTTCGCCATTATTTTTTGATCCCTGATTTGATACCCCTATCACCATGGACGAGCCTGTCACCATGTCGATTATACATATTGGGTTTGAAACCCGGGCCAGGCAAAGTGAAATTGGATATTTCTATTAATTATCAGCCCGTAGTCAGATATTTGTGCTTGTTATCGCGATAAGTTCGCCCACGATCACATTGTGGAACGGATCATACAAGGCGAAGTGTGGGTGTCCTGGCACTTCTGCCAACCCCTTCTGGAAAAACAAGGCGTGAGTCATTTAGTTATGTATGGATGAGTATAAAAATGTATAGATTATACTACGTTTAAAAAATCCTTCTAAAAACTCGTAACACAATACATTAAAACTGCACCGTGTTTTAAAATTACCACGAATTTCGTCGCAACATCCTTTGAGAAATAAATAAACAGCATTTTCACACAGCAATAACTTTTGTTTTAACACGAATAGGTGTGTTTTATCTGAAAATATTACGTGCCAGTTTGAGGAAGCGGTCGACCGTACGCTCGGATTTATGGGCTCTTTAGGACATTAATGACGTCAGCACACAGCCCCCATGAGGATTTCGTCGCGTTAGTTTGATATATTTAACGGGCGTGGATAACATCGGAAGAATGTAAATTCGAATGTTGTGTATGCACACCGCTAGGGATAGGGTTGGACGTCAACTTACAGTAGTTCTCTGTAATCTATCTATCGTTAACAAAGATATATATGGTGCATGTATTTATAGAAAGCTAGATTTTTTCTCATTGCAATAAATGGCAAGACAAGCATGCCGTTCGCCTAATGGTAAATGGTAAGCGATACGACAGATCATGAACGGTAGCAAAACCAAACAACACTTTAATTACATAGCAATGTTTGGTATTCCACTGCGCTCGCTATCTTGAGACATAAGATGTTAAGTCTCGATGTTTCCAGTAGTCACTCCAGCTACAATGTCCTTCTAATCGAAACACAATTTCCATCGGGTTTAGATATTATCACTAACTAGAAATTCATGCTTAAAAGGCCGTTCTTATTCTGAGTTATATTGTAACTACCCTAATAATTTCAATACATACGGTTTTGATGGTCGAATTATTTCATTTAATGCGGTACTAAAGTAGAGTTGCCATAAATGCAGAGTAACGTTAAAATGTTATCGCTCATTTAAATTTATATAGGCTTATTTACAATCATTCTTATGTTATTTTGTGAGATAAAATATAATAGCTTTTTAGCAGATGCCTTTTTGTATAAATATTATTACTTTCGCATTCGCATTGAATTAAATAGAATCCCAAAAGGCAAGAACCAAGCAAGTCGTTACTCGTAAAATTATTTTATTCTGCAAAATAAAATATAATGACATGTTGCGTAAAATTGAAATCTGTTTCTCCTGCGGCATAATAATAAGACGTATACCAGGTATCTCAAGACTGCTACCGAAAACGAAGCCGGGTGATAGTTTTAGTGGCTACAAACACAATGCAATTAAAAATTTCGCCTAGAAACGCGACAATTTTTTTTTATGATTTTTTAAATATCGTCATTTTTGGGTGGTAAAGCCATAGTTTTTGCTAAAATAATAATTTAAACTCTTTTATACCTTAGAGTATTTATAAATAAAAGGGTATATACTATTATTTTAGGAAAAAAATGTATTTACCACCCAAATATGGCCATAGGAAAAAAATTACAAAAAAAAAATTGTCGCTTTTTTTTTGCAACTTTTTCTGTTGCATTGTGTCTGAAGTCGCTTAAACTACCACCCGGCTTCGTTTTCGGTAGCAGTCTTGATATGTTAATAAAATATTGTACTTTTCTCCAATGAAATACTGTTTAAAACCCCATGTATTTAATTTATTTATCCTCACATACAGAGCATACACACATAGGCAAAGCCTTTACTGATGTCTCTGTTATTCATATATAGGTATATTACATCTTTATCTATTCCTAATCCATTATCTTTCACAGAGTTACACCGACGAAGACCACGGCTTGGTCGGAGTAAGGCCCCATCTCTACCATGCTTTGGAGAAGTTCCTACAAGAAAACATGTTCTAAATATATTCTTAAGACATTCCGAACAGCCAGGTATCTGGCACTGTCATAATATTAATAACTAGGAACAATATAAAAGAGGCTATTTTGGAAATTGTGCAATTCATACAAATTCTATTGAGGTAAAAGGAGATACGAATATACTAGCAAAAACATTGACTTGATTGAAGGTGTAGTCATGAAAGTGACAAAATAAATATCTGTGTCAACCGATATACGCCGTACAACCAAGAACAAGTTACCTTGAGGATGAAAAAGGGATTTACCGACGCAATAGACATTTATTCTCATATGAATAAGCTGTACATGCCTTAAAAAATATAATAAAATACTGATCGCAAATGTGTAAATATTTTCCAGTGCAGACATTGAAAAATGAAAAATTATGAAATATTTATTAGGTTGGTTTTTTAAAGTTTAAATGGAAACCAATACACTTTTAAAAGAATTAATTGTAGAGAATAAAATGTCAATTCATATTATACATTAAATTATGCAAAGATCCCCATTAGTATTGTGTATATATTAAAACGAACAGTACTCCGAATTCATTATTAAGAAAATAACTTCAATAAAATAAAGATAACTCACTATTATCAAAAGTAATGTGGAAAGAAGTAATATCCCATCTATAAATATACTGATGTCTCAATCATAATAAATGTAATAATAATAAGTCGAAACTAATATTCAAACCCAGTTATGTGTTTTTTTATATACTAAAGGAATTACAAATGTCCTCTAATGTTATAATAATTTTTGTTACTGCCCATTAATTAAAGTTGCCATTAATTAATGATAAATTCTGAGTGCGATCCTTAGAAAGAAAACTTAAGCCGGATCCTTGCGCAGTTGCCTGCAATATAAAATTTAAAAAAGTATTTTAACAAAGATTTCTAGTAATACACAGTTACCTGTTTGTAGCAATAATTAAATATAATTAATCATTTACGGAGATGTAAATATTTTTTTAATTATATGAAGAGTATTTTACCGTTACTTAATATTTCAAAATGTAAATTACCGTATGAGACAGGGTCCTGAAGGATTTTTATTTATCAAATATTTATGCACATACCTAAATTACATTATGGTTATATGAATGTATGTAAATATGAGTATTTCAAGTACTTTAAGTACAAATAAATGTTTTTTCTACGATCCGATGTTTTATTATCCTTTTGTGGTATCTATCAGTTGTATTCACGTGGCAAAGATACTCTCCTTTTAAAGAGAAAGATTTGGATCACAATGCACTCTACGGGAGATTTTTGCATAAAGGTAAGTATATAAATAATCAGATTAAATAATATTCCGTCTTAAAGTGGAGGGGTATTTCCTTAGGACGGCATAATTATACCGAATGGTATGACCACAGTCTGATCCCATTCGAAAATCTATGTACATCTGCACGGTATTTGCACTTATTACCAGATGAATTGCGTTGACTGTGCTGTGCCACAATAAAAAAATAATAGGAGTGTTTAAATTCGTAATACTTATTTCTGGAGTACATAAGATTTGTTTAAACAATAAATTATGATGTAGTTATCGTATATTTCGTCAGTCCATAAAATCGTAACCTTTAGTTACTTATGTAAAATAATTTTAAATATATTGTTTATGCATCTCCACATCACGAGTAAATTTTTCTAGTAATATATTTTCTAGAAATATATCTATCCAGGAAAATTGCTGTTAGTAGGTTTATTCACACTGCAATGATAGGTAATTATTTATTATATTCTCCCACACAAGAATTAAAAAGTATTTTATTATTTGATCCACAACCGTAACAAAGTACAACCAATAAAAAAAGGTGTCAGACTGTGTCCTGTTTCAGGTAAGTTCCCAAACCGCATCACTACACAAGTTAAAAGCTTATTCTGTCCTGACGGTCCATTAGCAGTAGATATAAAATCACTTAGCCACCATTTTCCGTAATGGTTTTTATTTTTGTCTCAACACCTCGTATTTTGCGGCGGTCGGTATTTATTACAATGTTTTCGAAATAAAGCTGAGTTATTGCGAATTTATTTTCTTTTATTCTCGCCGGATTGCCTTTGCGACATCATAAGTTACAACGTGGTATTGTTTGAATTGGATGGATATTTTGTTCTAGGACAAAGTATATCCAATGTATGTATTGGTAAGTGTAATGTTTTCTCCCTTCGTATAACCTTTCTCCTTTTCTTTTGGTAATCTCTTTTGCTTTGACATTAATGCGCGTTAACGATCAAGGAAAACATCTCGAGTACCTGCATGCCATAGCGATTTGAAAGAATTTCTATGGTAAAGTTCGGCAACCCGCAATAGGCTGGCGTAGTGGACTATAGTCGTGCCCTGCAGTGGGACGTAGACATAAACGTCCTATTGCAGGCCACGGGCCTCCTCTATAATCGAGAGCACGATTGAAAGTGGTAAGGCTGTATAGTCCACTACATAGTCTCCTAGTTATCTACATCAGCCCATGCTGATACAGATAAATGCGTCTTTGATAAGTGCAGTTCAGGTTAGTTTTTTCTAAATGGTAAGCAGTGCCGATTACGACAATTATGGCAATGTCAAACGTGCGAAGAGTACACGTGGTACTTCGGTACTGTAAATTCCAATTAAGTTATTTTGTTTCATGTGTTGTTATTATATGATGCAGTATTTTAAATAGAGTCAAGCAATTATTTATTTATTTTATTTTAATTATACCTACCTACCCAAAATTACAACCACGCAAGCTAAGTCATTACAATTGCCTAGGTCAGGGGTCGCCAACCTACGGCTCGTAACTCACATGCGGTTCTTTGGGTGTGAAGCTGCGGCTCTTTAAGTCCATACGAGAACGAGAAGTCCATGCGACCTGTGGTCGCGACGTACCTTGAGTTCGACAGTTGATTCCTTTCCTCGAGAAAAGAAAAGTATTGAGTGACGTTGGGTGGAGGAGATTTTTTCAACTATGAATACAGATTTCCTCCAGTCAGGCCGAGTGGAGTAGAGACATTTTCGAGGAACGTCATAGAATATGGGTGTCAGATGCACATGGTTGCACCTCTGTCAATACTTTTGGGAAAAAGGCGTGAGTTTATGTATGTATGCAGTTGATTTCTGTTTGAACCGGTATCCAAGCGGATAAAATGTTTATAACATATCTACAAACCAGTTATGTTTGGATTTTTTTATGAAAAACTTTAAACAAATTCATCATTATAAACATAAGAACAAACACGACAAGGCGTGATAATTATTTAAATGTTTTCAATTATTATCAACAGCAAAGTATTGTTGATAAAAAATAAGTATGAATTAATTTTGATGAAATAATTTTAATATTAATTCGATGTAACATTAGGTTAGTCAAGTGAACTATAATCTTTTTTGATTGTTATCATATTGTAATTGGTTCGTTATTATCATAGTTGTTATTGATGCTATCTTGTATACAGATAATATACAGGGTATATCAAGACTGCTACCGAAAACGTAGCCGGGTGGTAGTTTAAGCGACTTCAGACACAATGCAACAGAAAAAAATGCAAAATTATTTTTTTTGTGTTATTTTTTTTCTTATGGCCATATTTGGGTAGTAAATACATTTTTTCCTAAAATAATAGTGTATAACATTTTATTTATAAATACTCTAAGGTATAAATTTAAATTATTATTTTAGCAAAACTATGGATTTACCATCCAAAAATGACGATATTTAAAAAATCATAAAAAATAATTGTCGCGTTTCTATGCGAAATTTTTAGTTGCATTGTGTTTGTAGCCACTAAAACTACCACCCGGCTTCGTTTGCGGTAGCAGTCTTGAGATACCCAATATATGTATATAAGGACCTCCACCAAAATGGTTTCTTTTAGTAATTACACCTGGATACAAGCAAATTGGACCAGTTCTAGACATCTTATTTTCTTCTGTTGGTCGTAAATCACAGGCTCAGTTGAACAAGCGGTTTGCCCAAAGTGAACTTAATTAAAGGCGTCAAATTGACAAACCGGAACGTTTTTCTGAACCAAAAAACGATTCGGTAACAAATGGCTTTTATCTGGCTAAGAAAAATATTTGTTAAAGTTAAGTTGTGCGGATTCTCTTTGATGTAGCTTTCAGTAATTTGTCTTCATTAAGATGTTGCTTTTCACAAAAATATTTTTGTTCAAAAAGATATTGCGTTTTTAGTGATTAATTATGAATATACTTGGATTAACCAGAATTTACTATTATATTGCATTCTTTTTTTCTTTTATCACTACAAAAAGGCTGCTTCAACACAAATTCTCGAAAAAAATAGCCATAAAAATATAATGGATTGTTTACCCTTTTCATGACAAAAACGAACATCCATTAAGGTTCCCATCCATATAAATAAAATGAGTTTAACATCCATACTGTTCGTGCTATTACCACTAATTGAATCTGTCTGACAAATATCCTATCACAATAATTACATCACAAAGTAATGGGATCCTATCAGTACGCCCACGTCTTTATATTGCTTATAATTGTATATATGAAAAAAATTGCCCTGAAGGTATTTCTTTGTCTTCGCTTTCGTAGTAATTTCGGAATAGAACATTATTCAATTGTATGATCCTCGTATTTCATATAAACAGATAATTTATTAGTATTTGGTGAGATACCTTTTTATTTTGGTCTCTTCAATCTTTTAAGTCCATTATTCTCCAATCGCCTGCAGATAATGGTTTACAAATTGATATGCCGAGTGACATAGAGCGTATTCTTTGCTTATCTTCCTATCATTATGTAAACTACATTAACCGTTTACGGGCAACACCGCAATGTCTGTTTCTCCAAGAGAGAATCAAGAGAGCAATAAAAAAAACATATCACTTAAATACGGACATATGTAAATTTAATTTTGAGTGAAGTATCTTTATATTCCAAAATATGATCCAATTCATGAATAAGAGTTGATTACCAACACGCCGCATTTGGTTGAGGTGTCGGCTGTGAAATGAGAACCTGTGGTCGCAATTTCCGCGCCTAGATTAATATTTGAGAGATCTACTGAATGTGGGTTTCATGAAATAAACAAGGTTAAGTAAGCCTAATATTAAAAAAAAAAAACTTTCAGCAAAATAAAATCAAAACCATATTTAACCCAAAAATAAATCCCATTTGAAATAAATATAATTATTGTTCACTCTACCAAATATAAAACATTTATAGCAGCCAACTGAAATTCTTTTCGCTTTAGTTTTCTGTGTAAAATCTTTGGAAAAGTCTCGAAGCTGGCGGGCTACTAATCAGGTTTGGCGACGGAAAGGGTCACAGCGGCCACCTGCCAACCTATTTGTTATGTTTCTGTTATCGGTGCCGCACTCTAGTTCGAGGGATTTAAGATAAACTACCGGAAATTACTATTGATTTCACTGTTCGATTTCACACATTTGGAAAAAGATATATAAGATTTATAATCATTAATAAATTCATTTGATAATAATTGCTTGTGACGTTTATTAAACGAAGGTAAAATTCTACGATAAAAAATTCCACGGTGAAATTGAAATATGGTTTCGTGGGACCTATGCATATTTATATGTAATTTTGTAGTTTGTGATTATTATTAAATAAATCAATTAATAAATGTATATCTTGGAAAACAGATAAGTGGATTGAAACAGGCTCAATTGATCATTTTTCGAGGGCCAAGTCCTCCAACCCTCGAGTGCTTTTCGTACCCTCGGATATACCAATGGCGACCGAGCGATGGTGAAATTCCCGTCACAGAGATTCGAATGTAAATAATAGGCCGGTGAGGGATTGCAGCGTCACAATAGAGACCTTGGATACAAAGCTCTCCGACCCACTTGGCCTAGTTACTGTTTTGACAAATCTTACTAAATGTATGTCCAGCAGCGGATGGATACAGAAATACGTGGTAGAAAAAAGTTCATAACCAACAAATCCTTAGCGCTTATTTCCTCGTCAATGTTGCTTGCCATCACAAAAATCGTAATAAGATAAATAACAGTTGGAGAACAGGGCGAAGGCCGCGTTTTTGTTCGGAAACCTTCTTACTCTCGTTAGCCGAACAATGTTTCATAAAGTTGCCGCATTATGAACACCTGCCGTCGACATTCCGTCCGGCATCGAATGTGATTATCCTAATGTCCTCCGATCGCTACGACTTGTACACAAACGCTCCGATTTATCTCTTGATTCTGCAAATGTTGCGAAATTAAGGAAATTGTTCCTTTTGGATGACGACGGATCTAATTATTTTTAAAATAAGAAGTCTACAATTTATTTCAAGTTTCGTGTTTATGTCATGAAACGAGACCCTTAAGAGATGTCAAAGATTAATTAGTGAGTCAATAACTGCTAAAATATGCTGACATTTAACTTTAAGTTTAAAGGTTTATTTAGGTTAGTTTATTAAGATTCCATTCCACAATCCATATAAGAATGTCACTTCTTCGACTTCTTCTTCTTCAATAAAACCTTGGCACCAGGGACCGAAAACGGTTCCGGAAATACCGGTATTTTTTGGTATCAACCGAAAAAAAATACCGGTATTTTTAAAGGTAACTCCTATACGTCGATTTTATTAGATTCCTAGAATTTAACCGGTATCATACCGGTAACCGAAATAAGGATTACCTCTATGTTTCAAGCGTCGTCGGCCAATGTCAAAGCGTCGATGCGCCGTGTGGCGACCAAACACGACCTCAAGGCCGTCGCCCCGGTTGGTGCATATTATAACTTGCATTAATTCGACGCAAACGCGTTCTTTATGATTTTCGAATTTTGAGACTCTTAATTGATATTTCATTCAGTACGCACGTCGCCCGAGAGTGTTGAATTATTTGTTTGGTTTGAAATCGGATTACCTATATACTTTGAAAAAATAAGATAAGCCACGTCCCGAGCAAGTGACCTTGTGCATTTATGTCTTTCTAATGCCTACTATACACGACGTCGTATTCGGTTGCGTCCGCCGACATATAAAGGAGGTGATTTGTGCGTCTGTTATAGGTATTTAACGTCCACAGATGCGTCCGCCTCGAATCCGACTGTTGTCGGTTTTTGTGGCACGGATCAAAGGGTTTTGTTGCGAACGTCCGACTTCTGTCCACAAGTCTTCGCTTTTTTTTACCATCGCACCACACTACCGCAGTAGAGTTCATTCGAGGGGGTTAAGAGCGTTTACACCTTGCACGCAAAGTCAACTATAGGTATTTCTTCGTTAATTTCACTCACACATAAGCGACCAAAGCTGTTTGCGTAGAGCTGCCGCGTCGCCTCGCTATACAGTCAGCGCAACCAACTTTGATCCCTGCGCTTCAAAATTCTAATATTCAATTGAAATGTAACTTATGATTTATATATTGGTAATATTATATCATAAAAATATTTTATTTGCATTATAAGTAGACAAATATTACCGTGCAAGCAATGAACAATACAAATTTAGATACTAATCATATTTTCGTTATTATTACATTGTTAAGTTGCATTCAAATCAGTGTTCAATCAGTAGACACTACGGACGTTTATTAATCATTTCGTGTTCGAACACATGAGAAGAGTTAGGGGCCTTACAACCCCTTACAATTACGAAATATATTTAATTTTATATTACAATATATAACATAATTTAGCCTCGGAATTACATCCCATTATATTATCTGAAACATAATTTATACTCACTACAAAATCATTGTAGGTAATAAAAAGAAGAAATATGTTTTACTACCAAAGTACTAAGATGTGGTAATCGCAGTCCGCGCGTGGCTATTTTTACTACGTACGGCAAAAATCGACTGCAGCTAGGCCGGAGCGACGAGCGATATGTCCTCCCTCTAGAAGGCCTTGCGGCGGTCTGATTTGATCCACGTCGGACAGCGTGTTTTATAGTGGTTTTTAAAATATTTGTAGGAAACATGAAAACTAATTTTGTTGAAATATAAAAATAATAGCAATTTATTAATAAGATGTTCTTCTATTATAATATGTAATTACTATAAAAAATTATGTACGATAAGTCGGTGAAAAAAATATGTTCTTGACGAGAGTTTCTGAATAATTTCGCATAGTTTAAATTTTTATTTTTCAGGAACTAAACACAAAAAGATTATTTTTCTCAGCAAAATCCCTCCATAAGGGTCTTATTAGTCTGATAATATTTTTATTTTCGTCTTATATTTAGTGGTTTCGGATATCTTAAGCTTCTAAATTGCCATTTAAAGCCTAAATAACGAAACTTGTGTTCAGTAATCCTTACAGTACTCACAAATTATCCATCAATCTATAATGTTTTCTACTAAAATCCCTAGATGACAACCTTTTCTAAAATTAGTAATAATTATTTTTCCTTTAAATTGTTTATTGGTGGCTATTAACTCGTTTGAAAAGTCCTGTTTTTTAGCCAAAAAGCGCGCAAAGGGTATAAACGCTCTTAACGTCACTCGCGTCCGTAGGCTTTGACCATAGATTCCCTACACTTGACCCCTGGGTAGTGAGTAAATGAGTGATATAGTTCGTGGTGGTAGGACGTAAGTGTAAGGGGATCGCGTTTCGGGATCAGCCAATGGTTTTCCGGTTTCTTCGAGGGTCTTGAGTCCGGGCATGAGGTTGTACCGTGTAGGTATTTTCGGTCCTTTGTCGAAGGGAGGAACGTTGATCCGCCGGCCGGAGAGACCAGTAGAAACGGTTGACCGCTGGCCGCCCGCGGTATAGTACAGGGGGTAACCACCTCAAGAGGCTGCCTCATCATGCCGCGCATAATCTTGGGTGGGTCCATCATGCCGGTTGGTGACCGGAAGTGGGGTCTCGGCGGCCCATCCCGGGAGGGTACGGGGCCCGTCCCGCCCTTCGCCCTTCCGTCCGGCGGATCAATTCGCTTCCTGCCGACCCTTTCGTGCCGGTGCCCATTCGGCCTTCTTAGTGCCCGAACTTAAGCCCTTCGTTGCCTCTGCACCAATCCCATCCTTTCAACCATGACAGTGCAATTAAACAGAGCAGGTCCTTCAGCGGTGCATAACTCCACCACTGCGTTCACTATGGAGTTAACTAATATCCGCGGACCCCATACGAACCTCAATGCCGTCCATCACCATCTCGAGACGGCCCAGCCTGCTTTGTTCTTCCTAACGGAGACGCAGATTCGTTGTCCGGCCGATGATTCTTACCTGTTGTATCCCGGTTATTCGCTTGAAGTAAACTTCAAGCCTAAAGCCGGGGTATGCTTGTGTGTTCGGTCGGACATCTGCTGTCGCCGTTTGCACTGCATGGAGGACCCCTCGTTCTCCGCTCTGTGGGTGCACGTGGATCTAGGTTCCCTGAGCCGCATCTACGTGTGCCTTTACAGCTCTCACCACGGGGACGATGAGGCGACTCGGCTGTTCAGGTATCTTAGCCAGGCAGCTAATGACGCGCAGGCGCAGTTCCCGGTATTGGAGACCTGTAAGCCAGGATCAACAGTGGCACGCAATGTAATGACACCGAGCATTGAAGCTCGGCGAGTCTCCGGGAATGTCTAACTTGTCTTTAACCCGCAACGAAATCAATCAGAAAGTTAAATTAATAGGAGGAGTTGGAAATAAATTATTGTCCACTTCCCTCCGTGCAAAGCGGGTGACAAAACAATGAAATAAAGAGGTAAATAACCTCGCAAAAAGACTTTTACAGCCGGAGAAGCCAGCTGTAAAGCACCACGGATCAAATCCTTATTACATTTAAATGGGACCTAATATGTGAGCTGTTACACTTGATTCCAGTAATAGGTATGGCAAAAACGCCGGAAAGCACGGAAATTCGTCCTAGTCTCTACAAGGTCCGTGTAGTATACAACTCCAGATGATATTTGCATACTATCCAGCATGGTTTTACGCTCATTCTGCCAAAGACTACACTCCCAAAGTATATGATGCGCGGATTGTTCATATTCGCAATTTGCTGTTGAACATGGGCACGCAGGCGATTCCACAAGCTTAAAAGAGTATAGTTTAGACTTAAAGTTACCATGGCCCGTGAGGAACTGTGATACGCAATAATCGACAGTTCCCGGTAGCCGAAATGGTGGTCTTGGGGGATTTCAATGCTCATCATGAATTGTGGCTGGGATCCTCCAAGACTGATCATGCTGACAGAGCTGCCCATGCATTCGCTCTGACTCATGACGTGACACAACTGCTGAATCAGCCCACCAGGATCCCGGATGTGGCGAGTCATGTGCCTTCTCTGCTGGAACTTCTGCTGGCAGGTCACCCCACCGGGTATCGTGTGACCGTTAGTGCGCCTCTGGGCACTTCTGATAACTGCCTGGTTGCATCGTCATTACCGTTCGCATCACCACCACGTTCCGTGCAGGTCAAGCGGAGGGTCTGGCATTACTCGTGGCAGATTGGGATGGTATGCGGGAATATTTCACATTCATCTCTTGGAGGCGGCGCTGCTTTGAGGGTAAAGATCCCTCAGCAAGTGTCAACGCTATTGCTCACGAGATTAGACTTGGAATGGAATATTACATTCCTTCCTTTGAGATCGCCAGTATAGGCGGTGGACGCTCCTGGTTCGATCTTGCATGCGCCGATGCTGTCGGTGACAAACAGGCGGCATACCGCGCTTGGATCAGGAGTCGCGCCATGAAGGATCCCAATATCAGTTCCCTCAAAGAAGTCTACAACCATGGCTTGCAAGAAGGCCCATCGAAAAAACCGGAAAACCATGAGCTGATCCCGGAACGCGATCCTCTTATGGAGATCACTATGACGGCCTTTACGCCTCGTGGATGGTGGTCGCTACCCGGGCGGACACTTAAGTCCTACCACCACGAACTGTATCACTCATTTGGCACTACCCAGGGGTCAAGTGTAGGGAATCTAGGGTCAAAGCCTACGGACGCGAGTGACGTTAACCCCCTCGAATGAACTCTACTGCGGTAAAGTGTGGTGCGATGGTAAAAAAAGCGAAGACTTGTGGACAGAAGTCGGACGTTCGCAACAAAACCCTTTGATCCGTGCCACAAAAACCGACAACAATCGGATTCGAGGCGGACGCATCTGTGGACGTTAAATACCTATAACAGACGCACAAATCACCTCCTTTATACGTCGGCGGACGCAACCGAATACGATGTCGTGTATAGTAGGCATTAGAAAGACATAAATGCTCAAGGTCATTTGCTCGGTGCGTGGCTTATCTTATTTTAATGTTTTATAATTTAAAAATATAGGGTTTTTGTACTAAATAATATTATTTATGTGAATTTAGGTATCTATCTATTTATTTATTGAATTAAGTATACTGAGATATAAAAATGTCTTTACTATACAGTACATTACACCAAATCCTTGCCTTTACTCATTTCCTTTTATTTTCAACACTATTACATCCAAGTAAAATGAACCGATTCCAGGAATATTGGGTAAACAACACGCCAAGTATATGTTTCACTTGGTATACAATATGGAAATGAGTAACTATTCTCCAATGCGCTCTCTTTTGCCGTCAAGGTCTTTTTTAGGTTATCGGTATTAAATCGGTTCCCGTATATAAGAGTAACCTTTATAATTTGCATTGGTTACCGTCATAACGGGTCCCCAAATCTTAAAGGTAACCGAAATTGGTCGATACCGGTACCGTTATTTGCAACCGGTTTCGATCCCTGCTTGGCACTTTAAAGTTACCCCAAAAATATTGTACAGGTTAAAAATACAATAATATATAATTACGCCAAATCGAACCCCCCACGGCCTATCACTAAATACTTAACTAATTACTTTTAGCGCCAACCCTAGTGGATAGTGAAGAAAAGTTCTCTAATTTATTCCGGTGTTTTTCTCCGGACCCATGTAAGAGCTTCCATCTATCTTCATTTGTGAAAAAGACGCGTTTGCGGGAAGAGTGACAACCTTAATGAACGGGAAAATTGCCAAGTGCTGATTTGAAAGTAAGAAAAAGAGACCACGTTAGAACGCATTAATTTCGCCTAGCTCCTTTCTGTCAATTAGGCGGCTATAAATCTACATAAAACTTGTGACAAATTTGAAAGAAAATTCAGCCAAAACTATGTAATGGCCCTCAAAACTTTACAATGTGAAGTCGTTTAAGTCGTTTAATGACACACAGCGTATTGAGAAAAGCATTTTTTAAGTTTTTTTTTTTTTTTTTTTTTATTGCATTGAATGGCGAGACGAGCAAGCCGTTCGCCTGATGGTAAGCGATACGACCGCTCATAAACAGTAGCAATATTCCACTGCGCTCGCCATCCTGAGACATAAGATGTTAAGTCTCAATATGTCCAGTAGTTGCTCTGGCTACAATGTCCTTCAATCCGAAACACAACAGTGCATTTAAGCAGTGTTGTTTCACGGGAGAAATAGACATTGCGGTGGTACCTACCCAGATGGCTTCTCACATATGAGAGACCTACCACCAGTTAAGTTTTCCATCTCGATAATGATTCGCGAGGAAAATATTAGACTAGAAATAAAGAAAGCGGAGTCGATCCATTGTCATTGTAGCTTCACTATAGTCTATACTAAAGCGAAGCTTTAGGTCGAAACATTTTAATTTCAACATCTTCAAAAACTGACATCGAAAAGTTATCTTGATCTAAAAACTGTTAATGGGTAGAGGTAATTACCAAAGGGATAACGCTAGCTCATTTTCTAGCCATAAAAATGTCAAATACTTTCAATTAAAGTCTTTCCAGCGTCGAAATAAAATTCATAGCATGAAATTCGAGCCTGAAATAAAAACTACATTTGCAGTTTTTGCTTAATTTTTATTTGAGTACAAAAAGTGGCGGTAAACGCCCGGCACGGCGCCTATGCGAACTTGGTTCTGCACAAATAGTCGCGTGAAAAAATATTAAAATGAAAAATGCATGCGGGTTAAAATTTGGCACAGTTTCCATCTCGCGCCGAACGCGTATATGTGAACAACTTCTTTTATAAGGCATTTGAGCGTTCAAAACAGGTTCGTGGAGACAAAAACCGCTTAATTAATTTTGTGCGGACCGCAGAAGGTTTTAATCAGGTTTTTCGTGTATTGTTCCATTTCGTAGTTTTTAATTAGGACATACAGTGATAGATTATATTTGCCTTATTTATTTCTTTATGATATTTTTTTCTATGTTCTATAAACAGTATTTTCTATCGTTTTTTTATTGCAAAGGTCGTGCAAACGAGCAAATGGGTCAACTATATAATCAATAATAGATAATAAGTAATCACTGCTACTCATGAACATCCTCAACTCATGGATTATGGATGTATTATCGGCTCATAAAATGGGATGAGATGGAAGAAGGATGGGATGCGGCAAGGGATATTGTCCATTCCCCTAATCTGACTTACCGAACGAAACAGTTGTAACGCCCCCGATGAGCCAGTTTATTCATGCTGAGTCATGAGTGACACAGACAAAAATCTGAGTCAACAAATGGTCAAAACGACAAATGACTGACAAAAATGTGAGTCATGAAAAAAACCTGATCCACACTATTACGCAATACGTATTTTTCTGTGGGATCGGGTCTATACATAATATGTTTGTAAAGCACTTTTGTATGTAGTTATGTATGCAATTACACCCGTAGTCATAAAATGGTACTTGCCATAAGTACATCATCGTGCTGTGGCCAGAATGCCCGTCCACATACCTAATGTGCGCCATCGGCCACATTATGCAAGCGATTAAATAAAGAATTATTTGACGCAATAGCCACAATCTCGCTATCTAAATTGTTATCCGCCTGAGTATATAAGTGGCTATAAAATAATTTAGTAAACTATTCAACATACTCTTGAATTGTTATCTTATGATCACTGAGTGACGTCTACTCGATATAGAAAATAACGAATTACACACTGAATTGTTGTTTAGAAATCAATTTTTCAAAATAAAACTTACATAAAATGTTAAAGTCATTGATTTGTGTCAAATGATCGTTCTAATGACCTTTGGTATTGAAGCAAAAAATTTGGAAAATCTTAATTGCTTCTTTGACGGAATTTAAATACTACCCATCACTAATCACTTACACTCTAACAAAAATATTTCAGCAAGAAACATACTTTACTGGTAGTAGGTCTCTCATACGTGAGAGGCAGCCTGGGTATGTACCACCGCAATGTCTGTTTCGTCTGCCAAACAGCAGTGTAAATTCACTGTTGTGTTTCGGATTGAAGGACATTGTAGCCAGAATAACTACTGGACATATTGAGACTTTACATCTTAATTCTGAGGATGGCGAGCGCAGTGGAATGCCGAGCATTGCTTTGTTATTCAAGGTGTTGTTTGGTAATGCTACTGTTCAAGAACGGTCGTATCGCTTTCCATCAGGCGAACGGAATATCGTCTCGCTATTCATAGCAATAATTAAAAAAAAACTTATTGTTATTCGTTATTTAAACCGCTCATTCAACTCAGTATGACCTCAGAAAGGTTGTTGCCCTGATAAATTAGTTTAGGCTATTATTAATGTCTGTGTAATATCAAGAAATAATTACATTCCTAACTACTATTTGTCTTGCTCCGAGGCAATTTATCTTTTAAATCGCAATTATTAACGTAACATTTTATCTGAAGATTTCTAAATTCATTCATAATTGTTAATCGTCTGCTATAGAGTTTTAGATTTGTGAATCGAGCGTGATAAATTAAATATTTAAATATATTGTTTAATGAGAAATACCATACCAATGGCCTTAGATATTTTAAAATCCATTTTAGCTATCAAATGTTTTGTCTTCTTCGCTCAAACTGAATTTAAAAGTCGTTCGAAAGGGACGGAGCGTTCGAGAAATAATATAGGTTTTAAAAACAGTTTTACTGTCTATGAATAAGGGCGTAAGTATGAGTGACTAAATAAATAAATACACCCAATAGTCACACACATAGTCCTAACCCCACACTAAGATCGAGATTTGATCAGGAACTACGAGAGAATTTTCGGTCTCACAGACACAAAATAAAATACCGAAAACAAAATACCTATGGATCACACAAATATTTGTCACTGTGCGGGATTGAATCCGTGGCCTCACGTTTTACAGACAGCGTCTAACTACGCTGCAGAGCCTGTTAAATTGAGAATTGTACATCAAATATTTAAGCCAAACTCAAAAGGACTCAAAAAATTACAATTGCGTTCCTTAGTTTACCTAGTTTATGTGATTGGAATGAATGAAACTAACTTCTATTTAAACCACAATATGCTTAGCCCGAGTTAAAGGATTTAAGAATGTTTATGGACGGGCCTTATTTTGGTCTTTCAACTTGTCTTTTTATTAAAACTCTCAGCGTACTTAAAAAGTGTAATTATATTATATTGTACTAAAAAAATTGTAGGCTTAAGAATAGACGGCTGCGTGAGGAAGACACTAGGAGTTCAGGTTAGTGGAGAAAAATAGTGCTGACCTGTTCGCATTAAGCGCAGTACACACTAAAGCCGCCGGCCCGGCGACACAGTCCACCGTCACAGCCCGGCGCGGCGGCCTAGAAGAAAAGAGTCATGTCGGCGACAAGCGCCGGTCATGTTGCCCGCCACGACATGTTGGAGGCTTGTGATCTGGTCAGTTGCCCGGCGAGACTCAACAATTTCATATCAAGCCGGCGACATGTTGATCAATGTTTTTCGACTTGAAATGAAGCCGCCGACTAGCCCGCTAACAAAAAGTTGTCAACATGTGTCGGTGGGTCATCGGCTTCAGTGTGAGCTCGTTTTATAAATAAAAGAATAAATCTTTTATTTATATCAAGCAGAGTTGAATGGAGACAACAAAATCCTTTTTTTATGGTAGTAAACATTGGCAGAGTCAAATAGATTTTATATTCAAACATCGTCACCATTCGTAATAAATACAACCCTAAAAAGCAATTAATTCGGTTACAGCCATAAACGTAAGCAAAAACTAGTTTATCTGGGGGCGCGGCCGAGCCCCCTCCAAGTCGAGCTATAGGCCGTAACATCCTTTTCTCGAAGCAATTCAGACCATTTTCAACCCCCTATAACTTCGTTGTGGCTAAAGCATGAAGCCTGAATTTTCAGTTACTAAGCAGGCATTGTGTAAACACGGTATATTTAAAATTTCATTTAATTTGAACCAGTACTTTAAGAATTATAACTTGTCAAACTTTCGTAATTTTGTCACTCACTGACTGACTGACCGATCATCAAAAGTCGAAGGCACTTCTAGCAGACATAGAACCTTCAAATTTAGAATATAATTAGTGTTTAGTGTCTAAAGTAAGGGAAAATTCAAACATTTCATAACTTGTGTCTAGTTTTCTAGATAGACCAACTGCGTGAACAACTTTGTAATCCCATATAAATGTATAGGATTACAAAGTTACATTTGCAGTTAATGAATCATTGTACCCGTATATAATGGAATAATAGTTGTAGATAGATATCTATATACATGAGGCATAACAGGAGGGGATATAGAGAGGGAAATGGTGCATTCAGCCCATGAAACTGTACAACATTCCTCTAGAAAAACATGACGAAGAAAAACTTGAAAATAAATAGATTAAATAACTCGAAAATATCAATTACAATGAAAGAAAGAACATTAATAATCAAATCCGCTATATTTGTGATAAATAGATACCTACAAAAATAAGAAAAATCCATAAGACAGAGGCTTTAAGAAAAATCGTTAGTGATATTCTAGAAGTAAGAAGTACCGAAAAGGAAAAAAGTAGGACTCTACAAAAAGACGTGAGATCCCATCAAAAACATCCTGTAAAAAAATTCCAAGTCTCGCAGCTCAGGTTTTCTACCGCAAAAAGTTGTGAGATGCATGTAATACCAAGTCGGTTAATTTATTTAGTCCTTAAGGGACCTTTTATATAAAGTTATTACGTTAGTTATTACCATATCAATATTAAAAATTCTTTACGTTTTCAATAAATGGATCGACTTGGCCATCGCATGAAAACATAATGTTTCGTACAATTTATACATAATGCTGCTGGCCAAGTCGATCTATTTATTTAAAACGTAAAGAATTTTTAATATTGATATGGTAATAACTAACGTAATAACTTTATATAAAAGGTCCCTTAAGGACTAAATAAATTAACCGACTTGGTATTACATGCATCTCACAACTTTTTGCGGTAGAAAACCTGAGCTGCGAGACTTGGAATTTTTTTACAGGATGTTTTTGATGGGATGTTAACTAAGCAGAAACATTATGGATACACCAACAATTACTCAGACGGTTGGCCTGGATGACCTTCCGCAGGATGGGAAGCCGATTCGTCCGGTGTTTGTATATAATAACATTTACAATTCAGATCGTGGTCTGAGCGACCGCTATTCGTTTACAAATCCATGCAGGCAGCATTCGAGTGGGGTTGAGATTTTTTGGGTTCTGTACTCTAATAGAGGAAATGAGACCATGCTATCTTTGGTAAATATAATATAAAAATAATATAAATAGTAAATCTTTGGTGCCTGGTGTGGTGGTGGTTTTATTTTTAAGAAGCAAGAGCCTTTTGATATGTTATAGATTATCATATTATTTATAATAGTTCTTTGAACACAATGCATATGTGTGCTACCTTTTAAAATATATTAATAGACGAGAGATCACCGATCACCAAGACAAATATTTGTGTAAACCACAACTGTTTTTTATTTTACAGTTTTTCTTGGGGTGAAGTCTAGAATATTATGGCATGAAATGGGGGTTGATAGGGGAAGGGGGGAGGAGAGGGGGTGTACCCTCTCCGCTGGTACCACTCCCATGAAAAGATAATGCACTATTCCTAAGATATCCTAATTAAAGTAACCTAGCCTCAAAATACACTGACTAGGCCGGAAAAAACGAATATGGCATCTCGAAGCTCTAGGCTCTTTTGGGGTACAGTCGACATAAGTCGTCCATAAAGTGGGTACACTAACTTTCTTCTGAACATCTAGGACATTGTAAAACAACAAAACATAAGCAAAATCAATTCAATCTTCCTAATCGCATCGCTATCGCAGATGCGACAACTCCACCAAAAAACATAAAAAATATCAACAAAACATTCCTAAAAATTGTTGTTGACACTGACACATGACGGAAACGCATAGTTTTTACGTTCCATTTCACCGATTTTTCTCGACATTTTACACCATAGACTATATATTTAAAATATTACTAACGATTTGTTTGTCAATCGCCTATAATAACGTTCCATTTTACCTAATATGTGATTTGAGGCTAGTAAATATTTTAATTAATTTCTCGAAAACTATGCATTATCTTTTAATAAGAGTGATAAACATATAATCTGGGATCCAATCCCTACCACCTCTAATAACTTTTGCCCCTTGAATCGTGCCATAATATTCTAGACCCCGACCGTTTCTTGTCTGGGTGTATGTGAGACCGAAAATTATCTCGTACTTCTTTATACCCACGATACAAGACTCGATCTTAGTACAGGGTCATACATAGTGTATGTGACTGTTGGGTGCATTTATTTATTCAATTCAAAAATATTAAGGTAACAGCTAGGAAGCACAAACACATTTTTGGTTACTTTTTATTTTTGTTTATATGTGTATCCGAACTTATGTTCGCCTTATGTGAACAGTTACAACAACATTTCAATCAAAACCGTAAACAATAAGAACTTATGTATAATGTTGTAGCACGGAACCCTCGCCACTCAACTCCAATTCGGCTTGACCATTTTTTTAATTTAATTGTATTCTACCAACTAGCTTTGCTTATTTGCCTATGGTAATAGTTCAATTGTTTCTTAGGTAAACTATCTGTTTCAGTGAATATTTGGACTGCTACATGCCACAGTAAATGCCTTTTCTTCCTGTGGCTGAAGATAGAAAGAGACAGAGAGACAGTGAAATAAAGTTCCGCGTCTTACATACAATAGGGTATTTCACTAAAAAAAAACATTGTATTTATCAAAACCACAATCCATATTCGAAATCTAACAAACAAACAAATTTGTAAAGCTATTCCGAATTAAACAAGTTATACACATTTTGAATCTTATGGTAGAGTAAATGAGATTCAAAACAAATTCTAGTGACGTCACTAGGCTTTACGTGCATTGCAGTGTGTGCGTGTGAAAGAGACGGTAACATGTTCCCACTTCACTCCCACTCTTTAATATAAAATAAGTTAATATTTGCCATAAGTTACAATTACCTCAACACTGTTTTGACAGAATTGTTTGATTTAATGATATTTGTGTTTGTACGTAAAATTATACAAAAATCGGTCGTACTAAAATACACTTCTGCGCAAATAATGTTGGTATTTGTGGGTATTTTAATTCCACTTTATGCTAACAGTTAAACCGAGATCGTAGCATCTCATATTGGAAGTGTGCAGTCGCAATAAAAGCGTGTAAAACATCTGTCTAAAGAAATTGCATTTTACGAAATGAAATTCTGCTATAGTAATGAAATTTCTGCGAGATTCTCTCCCGTCTTAATAATATATTGTTCTTTGCAAGTATTTGTAGTTGAAGCTGCATTTATTTCAATATAAAATTCTGAAATTTTGCCGAATATAGTTTTACGTCGATAGAATGTAAAATAAATTAAAATATGGTAATGCATGATATCACATACATTACGTATCTCGATCTTTGACACGAATGTAATTTGACGCTTCAAAATCCCTTATATTTTCAATTTGATTTTACTAATATAGTTTCATAATAAAAAAAATAAAAACCGACTTCAAAACAATCCACTAA
The DNA here is from genome assembly GCA_009982885.2 of Hyles vespertilio. Taxonomy (NCBI): domain Eukaryota; kingdom Metazoa; phylum Arthropoda; class Insecta; order Lepidoptera; family Sphingidae; genus Hyles; species Hyles vespertilio. The sequence continues at coordinate 6,875,201 of CM042816.1, read as the reverse complement.
AAACCAAAAATAAATAAAATAATAACTACCACTCCAAAGCAAAAAAATAATATTTATTTCATGGAGCTCGTGCATGTTGATTAATTTGCTTAGTGACTTGACTAGCCAACAAATCAAAATATATGCGTAACATATTGAAGGCGGGCCGCCAAGTACCAAACTTGTAGGACCTATGCCTTATATTAATTTTAATATCTATATGTTTTTTGTTTTGAAGTCGGTTTTTATTTTTTTTATTAAAAATTTTAGTTATTTTTATCTTTTTAGTGTTGATAGGCATTTAAATGAAAAAGATTTGGTCTCCACAAGGAATATGTTCTTTCCGATGACAATAAAATCGCTAAAATCGGCTAAAAGCTGCCAAAGATATTGGAATATTCACATGTTTATTATTTGTCCCTCAACTACTGTAGCCTAGCTTTTATACTGAACTCAATGCAAGAAGAACCGTTGAAATCCTATTAAATTTTGAGGAGTTCTACTCTCCAGGTCCGAACATGATAATAAGATCTTAATGTTGTGTTCCTGGGATCAAACTGTTAATACGTTCTTTCCAATGAAAAAGAAATCACTAAAATCGGTTAAAAGCTGCTGAAGATATTAGTATTTACGTGTATTTTAATTTTATCACCCCCCCCCCCCCCCCCTCACCCATACTCCTTTTTTCCTCCCTTAATGTAGCTTAACTTTTATAATGAACTTAATGCAAAAAGAACCATTGGAATCCTACTAAATTTTGAAGAGTTCTATTCTCCAGGTCCGAACATAATCATCATATCTTCATGTCGTATTCCTGGGATCAACCTGTCAATACGTTTTTTCCAATGAAAAAAAAAATCACTATAATCGCTATGAATAGAATTTATGTGTATTTTAATTTTATCACCCACCCCCCCTCACCCCCACCCCCTTTTCCCTCTCTTACTGTATCTTAACTTTTCTAATGAACGTAATGCAAAAAGAACCATTGCAATTCTCCTTAATTTTAAGGAGTTCCCCTCTCCAGGTCCGAAGATATTCATCAGATCTTCACCAATTTTTTTTTATATGGGACCAAACGACAAGCATCAGCTTTCAATCAAAGAAAGAATGATCGAAATCGGTTCACACAGTACAGAGAAACGAGGTAACAAACACAAAAAAAAAAAAAGCAACATACAGTCGAATTGAGAACCTCCTCCTTTTTTCGAAGTCGGTTAATAAAAAAAAAAAAAAAAAAGAAAGCAACATACAGTCGAATTGAGAACCTCCTCCTTTTTTTGAAGTCGGTTAAAAATGCGAGTGTATACCACCAACTATAAATTTGATATATATTTACCCTAAGTTTATGAAGTAAGCCGATGTAGATCTGCTTTTTGCTTTTCAAAAAGATAAATGTAGAAAATAAGTGTTCACAGACATTAAATTACGAAATTACAAAGCGCTTATAAAAGTGACGAATATTCAAATAGTTATCAATGCAGTCTGTATATAATATTAATCCGATCTATTATTAAAGATTTTTATTATAACACCTCCAGGCCATACATCAACATATTATATTTGCATAAAGAAAGAGCAAGTAAAGTGTTCCGTCCTTCCGAAGGGCCTATCCTTAGATTATATACTCGTCTAGATGACACATCACACCTCACCGCACGGCTCAAAAAAAGTCTACCAAATTTGGTAGACTCGCTTCTCACGTACGTCAGTGTCATTTGAACTACATATGGATAACGTGCTCCCGAAAAATAATTAATTATGCCGGTTTGTGCTGTCGAATTGTATCACAATTGTGTGGGAAAACTGTATAATAATACCAATATCACTTTCTATCGGTAACATTATTGTTAAACCACTATTATTTGAAGAAAACATGAACTTTTAATTCATTATTTTGAAGATGAGTTTCATTGGCCAGTGTTGTCAATTTATTACTAGGAAGATTTGTTGAAACTATGGGAGAAACTATAAAACACAAATATCATTACATAATATTTCGATCAGAATAACAACAAGAAGAATGGCATTATTTATTTAATGAGTAAATAATACTTACCTACAGGCTACACGATATTAATGAAACCCACGACGACATGCACTTCATAGTAATTTTATTAATTCTTTGCCTTGCATGTGTATTACCATTCAAAATTTCACAAACGGGGTACTGCTATTGTCATTTTTGAAGAAACAGCAAGAACTTATTCAAGGTCCTAATAATATTTTTAGACTACGGATTCCGTACTAGCAAATTGCTGGAGAGACATTACACAGCGGAAACGAAAAGAAGACCATTCGTAGCCTCACATGACTTCAGTTGTGTGTTCCGAACATTTTACTTATGATGATTTATTATTTACATAAATACAGAAATCAGATAACAGCCCAGGAAATAAATCCAAAGAGTTAATTCTATTCGGAAACAAACACTAGGAGATGGGTTTAGATCTTTATTGTTTTTACTAAAATGCGTTATAAATATAATTAATAGTATGATTACTTTAAATAAAGAAAAATATTTTATTTAACCTATTTTGTATATCAAATTATGGGGAAAAGTTAAGTTAATAATCTGGAGTAGGCATCCCTAAACACACACACCTTGACAGTTGGATGACAATAATTACACGACCGGTACTCACACATATCAACGAAAGTGAGGACACTTTTAGCGCATCGTTTGTTGACATTGCTCAATCTAGACGAGTATATAATCTAAGGGCCTATCTTAAGTTTTAAATCGATGAGACCATAGTATTATTTGGTCCATCCATCGTATTGTAGACATTGTGACGTCACCTTTTCGTTCAACGACGTCTATATAAAAATGAAACATACATTCAGAAATAATGGCACAAAAAAAAAATCAAACAAAAATTGCTTTACGTGATACGATGTCGCAGCTGAACCGGATGAAATAATATAAATGTGTACGGTACAAATAGCTATAAGAAGAAATTGAGGGGAAATACAGAGGCCTAAGTGCGAGTACCGCTATCATATTTCCGGCGTCCATTGAGTGAGACTAGAGTGGGACATACGAGTTTATACAATGTTGAATCAATGTGAAAATATTTATAAACTTAATTCATGACATATGTGAGTCAGTCAATGGATATTTATAGTTCCAGTCTTTAGTTAAGTTGAACCAAGATTTCTACACCTATTCGATGAGACCTGTTTTCAGTTATTCAAGCAATTTTAAGAGTTTTTTCGCCCACTCTATGAGTGTTAAAAAAATGTGAGAGGCTCTATTTTGATTGTACTACACGTACGCACACGTTAATTTAAGTTTTCATGTTTTAAACACTTTATCGGCTAACATTACTACTACTACTGTTAATGAGCGGTCGTAATGCTTACCATCAGGCGAACGACAAGTTCGTCTCGCCATGCATTACAATAAATAAATAAAAAACAATATTAAAAGAGCTCATAAAAATCAAGCGAGAAATCATTTGACGAATGTATAACAGTATGGTTATACACAGCGTTGTAACGCAGCGTGTGGACTTAGCACAATATGTATGATATATTTATGTATCCGCAAAAATCTCCAAGGCAAAAAAATCGTTCATCCCTCACAGCCGTGTGTAGCACGCCGACTTGGGATATTTACGTGAAATGTTTCCAAACTATCTGGTTACCCGAACCGAACACGTTTTATTCCGTTGAAGCCGATAGTCGTCGTCGCGATGTGTCAGGCTTCACATAAAAACGGCTTTGGACGTCAGCCCTAATATATACAAATCTCTTTGATGTTTATATGCTTGAGGGTGAGTGATAAAAATTGTTATTTGGATATACAGTTGGAAAATGATTTTATTTATTGTTACGTGTATTATACCCACTTATCTGAAGCAAGAAGTTGAATTTATATATCTATGTATATAAAAATGAAACCCGTTTCGCGTTGTCACGGCATCACGTGTGAACGGCTGAACCGAATTCGATAATTATTTTTTTAAAATGTTTGTGGAAGTCCAAGGATGGTTTTTACGGCGAGAAAATTTCGAATAATTGCCGGAAAAGCCCTAAAAACAGTCCTTTTCTTTACCCCATACAAACGTTTTCTAACTAAAACGTTGAGTCAATTTGAGCTTTATTGCTATTGTATAAAGTTCATATTAAATTACAAGCACTCACTGTTGTTTAAACAATGTACGTATGTTCCTAACGTCAAAGAGTCAATTTGCACTTTATTACCGCTATACAAAATTCAAATTCAATCATATCTATCAAAACAATGTGCGTGATTTTCCCATACAATATGTTCATGGGTTTGTAACTGTCAAACAATTAATTTTCACCCTGTCGATATGGTAAACTCTGCCCTCAAATTAAAGTACGTATTTAAATAAAGGTTTCGAATCGAAAAAATATATCCACAATATTCGATTAATGGCGTATTTTATATTTTAAAGAAGTAAAATATTGACAGTAGTGAATATTGACAGTAGTGGATTGACATTTTAATTGATTATAATTGTTTATGCATGCGTTCAGAAATTTATTTTGTATAAACTAAGGAGAATATATCTAGCTACATTAATATAGGACAAAATATGCTTAAATAAATAATGTTCACACGTAATGGTGGATTTACATGTTAGCTGAGGCTGGGTCAACGTCTACCCACTCTAAGCTATTAACTCTGAAAAACATAAGGCCAGCCGAGCCAAACACTCTGTTTACACGCTGGCGTTGGTGGAGGCTGGCTGAGGTTGGCCAAGCGTGTAAATGCAGCATAAGAAGTTATACTTACTCCTTTTCAAGATCGAATGCCATTTTTATCACAAATTTTTACAGTGGCCTTTCCTTCGCTATAATTCACTGATAGAAATGTATATCGTATCGGACTGAGATAGGTTATATTATACCTAAAGGGGGTAAAAAAGGGTTGAAATGTTATATCTAAGAAAATCGAAACCACTGAAGTTATGTCTATAAAAAAATATTTTAACTCTATTACTAACAAAAAGTAATGGCGTGCAATATTTTTTGGAAAAACAGCATTTTGGTGCTGAAATAAGGGAAGGAATATTGGATGGACAATAAAAAACGCTAAAGTTTTTAATGTCAAATATTCATAAGGCAATTTTTATATGTATATATATATGGTTGTATATGGAGAGAAGAGACATAAAATAAAATAAAATGGAAGGTACGGGAGAGGGCTGGGATAGCTGACAGATTTGTTAGGACGAATGTAAATGCACGTTATAAAACGGGATGGATAATACAGAGAAGGGACGGGACGGATTGGGAAGAACAGAAACAGGAACAGGCGGATGAGACGGGATTGAGCCGGACAGTAGGATATCTACGTCAAGTTTCGATATACAAGAATTTATACGAAAAACAACATGTTTCTGGTGTAGAGTGGAATCAAATATATGCACCCAGGCGAAGCTGGGTCGGGCCGCTAGTATGTAATAAAATGAATTCGATTAACGCCAAAATCACATTTTATTTTTATTTTTTTATTGTTTTGAATGGCGAAACGACCATGCCGATCGCCTGATGGTAAGCGATACGACCACTCATGAACAGTGGCAAAACAAAACAGCACCTTGAAATACAAAGCAATAGATATAAGAAGACATAAGAAGTTAAGTCTCAATATGTCCAGTAGTTATTCTGGCTACAATATCCTTCAAACCGAAACACAACAGTGTATTTAAACTGCTGTTTGGTGGGAGAAATAGACATTGCAGTAGTACGTACACAGGCGGCGCGCGAAATTGTGCACCGTGAATTCCTAGGTTCCTTGCCCGGTCGTTCAATTTAACGTGTGGAAGGTTTCCAGTTTAGAAAATGTGATATAAGATGCCTTAGAATCAAATTTGCACCGTGCTTGACTGTGAGGATTGAAAAAGTTTTGATGAACTATACTTGGCATTGGTGGTATCTCGACTTACACCTTTGGGAAATTTAGTTAATTATGACACGAAAAATGTCACATCTCCACTCTCCAAAGTCAAGGAGAGTAATAGTAACAATTCATTACTCTGAGCTACCTTGGGGATAACCAGCTTTTTAATTATCGTCAGTACGGTTTTCCCAATGATAATTTGTCTGCTAATCATCTTGTATATTAGAGTGAGAAAAATACATATATTTTACATTATTATACCATTTGGTAATACTCAAATATTTTAATTATTATTTTTAATAAATAACCCACAATTTCTTATAACTTCATCTAGACAATGAACAGCAATATTTCACGCAATTAATTACTCCTACTAATTAATAAGGGGGCGAATGAATGTTAGTGGCACCCGCAATATTCTTCTAGCGTTTTACGATGCAATATATCTGCCAACTAACAAATTATAAAGTTTAAGATATCAATTAAAATCACAAAGCTTATTTATAGACTTCGGTTCTTAATTATAAAATTCTGGTCTTTGTAAGAGGTTGTTTTTGTAAACTTTTACTTAATAACTGTGTACTATAATGTAGAAAATAAATTAAATAAACAAATACAGCCAACAGTCACATACATAGTCCTGACCCCACACTATGATTGAGTCTTGTGCCGTAGGTATCAGGAACTACGAGAGATTTTGCGGTCTCACAAACACCCAGACCAGAAACAAATATACCAGTGAGTCATTCAAAAATTTGTTTCGGTACGGGAATCGAACCCACAGCCTCTCACAGCCGGTCAGAATTAAATTAATATTATTTTTAAGACTAAGAATAGGAATTTGATCTATGGCAGTAAACGTTTGAAAAATAAAGAAAGGATTAAATTAAAGTAATAATCTATTTACGGTAGCCATCAATACAAATGCTATAAGTAAATTGTGAGAAAGAACCGTCTTTCGCTTTGAATTTATAGACTCGTCAAGGAATATAAAATTAATTGAAACCTCTGTGGGGCAGCGGTTTAATTAATACGGGAGCGGTTGTGGTCTCACTATCCCTATTAAATCAATGGATATTTAAGAACTAAGGATAAACCCTTCAATATATTGGTATATTCAAAAAGATGACCTGAAATTCGCGCTAAAATAAATATAAAATTGTTCTGTATCAGCCCATATATGTCCCACTGCAGGGCACGGGCCTACTCTACAATCAAGAATACGATTGAGAGTGGTTAGGCCATATAGTCTACCACGCTGGCCTAGTGCGGGTTGGCGGACTTACATACCATAGAAATTCTTATAAATCGCTATGGTATGCAGGTTTCCTCACGATGTTTTCCTTCAAATATAAAAATATAAAATTAACTTAATTTTAAAGATTTCTTCGAAACGGTGATATGAATTATTATCAATTTATTAAACTTTCTGTCATAATACAAATGTTTTCAAAATCGTTGCGAGTGACGACAAATTTCAGTAACGCTCGACTAGAGATGAACTGGAGCGCGCGCACCACTTATGTAGGAAAACTATGAGCTTTCCGCCCTGTCAATTTATTTATGTCAATGATGTCATCATTATTCGTATTATTTATAAATATAACCCATACAAATTATGCCAATGTAAAGAATAATTAAAAAAAAACTAGTACTTATAAATTTAATTCCGCCCAAAGAACACATTATCGAAATCAGTTAATCCTATGCAAAGAACGAACAGACAACCGGGCAGCATTTTACAATAGTAATTGAATTATGTCATATCTGATAACGGACATTTCTGACCTCAGCAAATGATAAGAACCGGGATCGAAAAGCATTTGGCAGTTTATTGTCAGTGCTAAATAATTTCTGAGTGCTAACACGTGAGTGAATTGAATAAATATGGGTAGCAACGGTAGGTGATTTCTTGGTTATTACTTAATGGAACGCATGCGCTGCTAGTTCTTATTCTTCAGATTATAGATTATTTGATTGTAGTTGATCAAATTTATTTTTGTAATAGTAGTTTTAATTAATGCGATTACTTACGGCACCGAGACGTGGCCTCTCACTATGGGCCTTATTAGGAAGCTCAAAGTTACTCAACGAGCTATGGAGAGGGCTATGCTCGGGGTTTCCCTACGAGATCGAATCAGAAATGAGGAGATCCGTAGGAGAACTAAAATAACCGACATAGCCCACCGGATAAGCAAGTTGAAGTAGCAATGGGCAGGGCACATAGCGTGGAGATCTGATGACCGATGGGGTCGGAAAGTGCTCGAATGGAGGCCACGTAGCGGAAAGCGCAGCGTGGGACGTCCACCCACAAGGTGGTCAGACGACCTGGTAAAGGTCGCGGGACGTCGCTGGATGCAGGCTGCCTCCAACAAGGTTTCTGTGGAAATCATTGGGGGAGGCCTATGTTCAGCAGTGGACTTCCTTTGGCTGATGGATGGATGGATGTTTGGCGGGAGGAATAGACATTGCGGTGGCTCCAACTCAGTTGGCCTCACACATCTGAGTGACCTATCACCATACTATGTGTATTGACTTGTCATATGTAATTGCCTATATGATAAATAAACGAATTTTATTACAATGGTAGACGATAACTGTCTGTTTACAGATCGATACTCTATATGCACAACATTCCTCTTCTTCTTCTTCTTCTACCTGGCGTTATCCCGGCCGGTGCCAGGGTCCGCCTTCCGGCAAATACTTCTCCATTTTGCGCGATCTTCGGCATCCCAACATTCCTCTTACCATTAAAAATAGTGCAGTACCGTCAAGTTACGATATTATTAGATTACGGACAGCACTATAGAAAGGAATTTAAACGGCCTATAAATAAAGGACTGCCTTATTTGTTCCTCAAAGTTTAGAAATAGATTCGTACTTTGAGAGCGTGATTTATTGACAAAGGTTCGACTTCTAAGATCTGAGTATAGATATGCATGTATGTATATATATATATATATATATATATATATATATATATATCGGCGAGAACTCTAGTAATCTCCGTGTCTTCAAGTGAAGCTATAGGTCTCGGTATAGTGTCTCAGACCTCGACCGAAAAGTCTCCCGAAGTTTCTGATAACCTGATACTGGTGGTAGGTCTCTCATATGTGAGAGGCCATCTGGGTAGGTACCACCGCAATGTCTATTTCTCCCGTGAAACAACACTGCTTAAATGCACTGTTGTGTTTCGGATTGAAGGACATTGTAGCCAGAGCAACTACTGGACATATTGAGACTTAACATCTTATGTCTCAGGATGGCGAGCGCAGTGGAATATTGCTACTGTTCATGAGCGGTCGTATCGCTTACCATCAGGCGAACGGCTTGCTCGTCTCGCCATTCAATGTAATAAAAAAAAAAAAAAAAAACATAAGACTTAATAATTGATCTTAATGTGAGGTCAGGACTGTATATGTGACTGATGTATATATTATTTGTAGATATATCGGTTTAGTTATGAAAATTATTATTTTATCTCTATCTAACATAATATTGTCTACTTTATAAATTGCAGATATCATTTCCAATTTCTATTATATGAAAACTTTGAATAATGCCATGGCACAGACTACGCATGATCGCAAACTATGTTATGTTATCTGGACAGGGCAAAACATTCAAAAATAGAATCGATTTTGCGAATACAATTGTGCTAGCATATTAGAATCCAGGTATTAGTTGGGATATACTGGCCTTACTGCCGCTTACCTTTTTATGACACCTTTCTGTTCCTTACAAAATCTTTTAGTTGATTAATTCGTCGAAGTTCATAATGCACGTTTCTTTCATCATCACGGTATCTGCCAGTAATTTTTTATCACTTATTGAATAGCGTACAAAACAAATAAAAACATAGTGATAACTGACATAAATTATTTTACAGAGATACAAAAAGTTGTGCCTGTAGATGGCGCACTTGAGGTACAGTTTTCTGATGCAAAAACCATTAAATTTGAAGAATGCTGGCTTCGAGATCACTGCAGGTATTATTAAATTTAATCTTTCAAATCAAATTTAAAATCATAAAATACATAACTCAGTATTCAGATCCATTGATGAATATTTATCAACATCAGTCACAACACATACAGTGCTAAAGAAAAATCGGGGTAAAGTGTTTTATGTTCGAAAACGTAATTAAATTCCACAATATTAATAAAAGGTTAGAAAGGACATAAATTCTGCTCAATAAATTTTACTTTATCATTTTAATGCCTCTTACATAACTTCATTTAATTACTTACACCATTTGTGCTCGTGTGGTATAAGATACATTAATTTACATTAAACGTATTCAGGCCCATATCATTGGAGGCTGTACCTTCATCACTATAAACCGCAAATTGTTTCAGGTGTGGCTCGTGTTACCACGCAGACACCTTCCAGAGAGCTAAGCATATACTAGAGATTCCAGACACGACGGTGGTCAATGTTCAGTATGATAAACTTCAAATTATTGTTAAATGTAAGTTAATTTCTCGTTATTTTGTAATAATTAATAAAACCTTAGCTTCAATAAATATATAACATTATCACAAATGATAAACAATTGATACATTTTTGTTGTTAGTGTTTAATAGCAAAATATATTTTAATCGATTATATTTAATTTATGTATATTATTTAAATTAAAATTTTTGGGAATTATATACCTTCGAATAATTGCCAATTATAAAAACATTTTCAACCTATATAAAAATATCATATTTGGGTATGCCAGAAGCTCTAGATATCATGGGTGCAGATGTGAAACAATCGATGAAAGAGCGTTTCTTTGGCTGCCTGACAAAAGTACTTAACAGTTTTTTGTCTTGTGGAAACAAGATTCGCGCTTTCAACGGTTGGGTTATGCCTGTACTCATGTACTCTTTCGGTAAACTCAAATGGACTCAGACCGAATTGAACGCCCTGGATCGTAAAGTCCGAACTCTCCTGACTGCACATTGTATGCATCATCCACGTTCGTCAGTGATGAGATTGTCATCCCGCGGAGATGTGGGGGCCGAGGCATTCTTAATGCTAAGGACTTGCATAATCGCGAGGTGTGCAATCTCAGGGATTATTTCCTTCACAGTGATGTGGATGTGCATAGGATTGTAGTTATGGTAAATTATGGATTTACCCCGCTGTCTTTGGCGATTGAGAACTGGCGGAAATCTCTGGTGGTAGGCATTAAGGATCGCGAGGACATATGGAAGAGCAAGAGCAATATTTTTATATGTATTTTGTTTTATATCATATTGACAGCCTCCGTGGCGCAGTTGGTTAGACGCCGCCTATGAAACGAGAGGCCGCGGGTTCGATCCCCGCACCGAGAGAAATGTTTGTGCGGCCCACAAATATTTCTTCCGGGTCTGGGTGTTTGTGAGACCGAAAAGTCTCTCGTAGTTCCCGATACCCACGACACAAGACTCGATCTTAGTGTGGGGTCAGGACTATGTATGTGACTGTTGGGTGTTATTTATTTATTTATATGTATAAAAATGTAGAAAAAGAAATTTAAAATAAAGGGTATAATAATTGACGGTACTTTTATTTCCCAGGGAGCGACGGTCACGAATCAATATTCACATCGCAATTTCTATCACAATTCGACTACAAAACCTGGAAGGAAAGCAAAAGACTCAAGCCTATTCTATGGAGAGGAGGAAGAGTGAGTGAGAAAATAACAAAAATCCGTGTAGATGAGTTTATGAACTCTGTGGAGGGACAGCGAAGTGTTTTCCAATCGCTTCTCGACTACGGCGTCGCTTTGATTGAGGGTGTAGGTAGTTAATTGACGTATTTTTCTTTATAAATGCCTTTTGTTTTATATTCTTTTATGTTACCTGTACTAGGAAAATAAACTTGAAAATATACATTTAATTGCTTGAGGGCGCAATTCTTTAGTGACTAGCAAATTAACATGACGAAATGGACAACGCTGTGTAGAACCGAGAGCCGGCTTTTGTATTGATAGATAATGAATAATAAATATAGAAACATGACGTAAGGAAAATGTTAAATAAGTTACCTAAACATATTTTTACCCATTTTAAATATATTTGAAACTCGCCTATATGCACTGTCTCGGTAGCGTAGTTGTACTACGGTATGGTACAAAGCAGAGGTGTCGGGTTCGAAATTCATTATTTGCCTGGTGTCAGAAATTTGTGCCCGATATGTGACCCGAAATGTAGGTGTCCTGGTACCTCTTCCTACACCTTCTGGGAGAAAAGGCGTGACTGTTTGAATATATGTATATAATATGAAACATAGACCCTAGTCATTGCCATCAGTCATTGCAGTCAGACAGACTAGAGCAGTAAATCCTGAATTCTTCAATAAAAAGTGCAGAAGACGAAGAAAGTGCATGTAGTCAGCTATTGGATCTATATGAATATAATTAGCAACAATTGAAAAACAATTATACAATTAATAATTTTAGGTGACCCCGACACTTGAGGCTACGGAGGTAGTATGCAAAGCTCTGGGTGGAGTTCAACACACCATTTTCGGTGGAATGTGGGAGTTCACCACCAAGGCTGATCATGCGGATACTGCTTACACCAACCTACCCTTGGCTGTTCACAACGACAACACTTACTTTACAGAGGCTGCTGGGTATGTTATAATGCTGTTTGTATCTGTATCAGCCCATATACGTCCCACTGCAGGGCACGGGCCTCCTTTACAATCGAGAGTATGATTGAGTGGGTTTAGATCATATAGTCCACCACCCTGGCCTAGTGCGGTTTGGCGGGCTTTACATTGGTCATTACCATGATCATCAGACCCACAGAACAGATGAATATTGTTAGAAGGGAAATACAAGCGTTTGACGCGTCGCAAGGTGGTGCATAAAAAGTATCACTGCCGCGGAACGGATGATTTGTCAAATTAGTCGTTGTCAAAATGCCTTGGAGTGTGGTGCTCCGGCAAAATAGAGTAAAAATGTAGATTTGTGGTATTTTATCTTGCAGTTCCAATACTAAAGTGTCGGATTTCAATAGAGGAAGAATTTTATATCACTTTTCACCTTTATTTCGAAAAAAAGCGGTTTATAATAACGACATTTTGAAGAATTTGATAATATGATATACGACAAATCAAAAATATACATTGCTGATTACGCGTACATACAATGTACGCGAATGCAAAGTACCTACGCAATGCAAATGTCTCATTTTTTTATGTCAACTTCGAATTTTGTCACATGTCACACAGTGTTGTAGCCATGTACATAGTAACTACATATGTATATCGATGTAGTTATAGATTTCGTATATTCGTTAATCATTTTCAATAGACATTAAACAAAGAAAATTAAATCAAATCCTTTAGTAATTTTAAATTGTAGTTAGTAAGCGTAACGTTTGATAACGTTGACGACCTATCATTATTTTTTAATGTCATAACTCCGCCAACTTGAGAACAACATATGTATATTTGTGTCTGAATATACTTTATAATATTAATTCATTCGTTTATAGGTTTCCGAGAGTGAGTCAATAAAGGCAACAGATAGAGACAGCTGGATTCCTATAAAATCCAGTCGATTTGTTCTAAGTATTCATTTTCGCGAAACAGAAGACGATAACAAAATCTGTATCATAAGTAATATACAAACCAAAAATAATTACGGGCAACGCTTTAGGAAAAACTGTATCATGGGGGTGAAATAATGAATTATTGTATGAAAAATCAAACCCACTGAAACTATTGACGGGAAGCAATCATAATTTTATTGTAATAATTGCATATATGTGCTTTTCCAATAATAAAAATCTCACACACAGCTGAAAATATTTAAAATCCTGTACATATAGATTTGTAAAATAGTATACAAATTAAAATTATCTTTCAATATTAGATATTGTAGTCTCATTTATTTTCCGTTTATCAACATAATACTTATTAAATAACTGTATCAAGAAAAACTATTAAACATATCGAAAAATAAATTCCGGGCTTATAACAAAAACATACTTCCATAATTTTATCGATACTTTCAATCGAATATTGCAAGCTTTCTATATTGGATTTGTAGAGGTTTTGTGTTTCGAAAACGACGACGCTGGTTTTCATACAATTTGACGGCTATTGCCTTTCTAACCATATTCAACTGTTCTGAGATCAGACCAAATATTTTCACAGTCACTTGCACAATGAACAATTTAAATATAACTGCTATTTATCCCAGTTTCGCTTCAGAATTAATTTTGTCCTTATTCTCTTACTGCAAATGGTCACGAATACATAATTAGTGCAAGAATAATTATGTCTACGTGAGAACAAGGACAGCTGACTTAAGAAGACCCCAGATGTCGTTAAAAAGTATTACTCTCATTGTACATAAGCACGTCCCAACGTTCATTGGTTGTCATTTTCCCCGAGGACCGCTCATTATGACCGACCGAAGCCAGCAACGTATTAACATAACTTAATTTCAAGAATACTAGTAATTTATTGATAAAATTATGGGTGATATTATTTTTGGAGATCTAGTAAATGAATGAAAGTTAATCGGTAGTTAAAGCTTTTGGCCATGATCATCTAACACATTACTGTCGTAAGTGCGTCGCTTGATTCCGAAATCGGAATGGGAAAGAAAAAAAAGGAAGTGAGGAATAAAATGGTACAATGCATAATCTATAAAACTAAAATCGAATTGATTACCTCCACTTTTGAAGTCGGTCAAAAAATTAAAAGTATTCTTGTAATAAAATGTATTCAAAAAATATTTTTAATAAAATATTTTTTATTGTGATATGGTTTTGGAAGCAAAAAATACTACGCATAAATATTCCAAAAAATGATTGTACAATCAAACAAATCACTCGTTTCGCCGAACATGATTGAGCTTTTACAAAAAGAGAAAAAAATAGGGACGTAAAAAAGATCCGTAAAATGAAACACAAATTGTGACTGTGAGAGTAATATCAATTTCCCTAAGTGCTTCTTCTCAGCCCGCGACTTTTATTTACAATACGGCTAAATTAATTGAACTGTGAAAACAATACAATTCTTTTCACTTAACAACGAAAGTGCGGCCTGAAAGAAAACCCATTTTGATTCAAGCAATAATGAAGCTAGTTATTTTTTCAAGATACCGTCTATTTGTGACCCACTTCAGGAGGGGTCCTATCCGTCATTATTATTTCAAGGCCCGTTCGGAAAGCTTTCGCATTCGGTCGCTTTCAAATTCTGTTTAGCAATTCGTTCACGGCTTCTCAACCATTTGCCTTCCGTCTTGTGAATACCGACATAATGCCCCTCAATTGGCCGACATTCAGCACAATAGTGACTTTAAAAGAACAAGTTCATTCCGATATATTTCGTTGATTTCTCGACCTTTGACTTTTGCGTCCAACAACCAAATTTATCCCTAAAATCCATATGAAGCCCTCGGAAAGTATTCAACTTTTGACCGTAATAATGAAAGACGATATTTGGCTGCACGGCTTGTATTTTCAGAGAACTTTTTTAGAAAAATCTTACAACGTAAGAGATAATAAACGTTCATTATTTTGACGGCGTATTATTAAATAAAATGTGTGAAAATATGTTCGGAGATGGCATTTTGTGGTAAATATAAAAGATGCGTCCTTCTCACAAAGAATTGGTGTCAGGAATTTATTTACGTCGCACCTTGTTTATAAAGATAAATGATACGCGTAAAGGAGAATTGGTTATGAAAATTAATACATTTTGGCCGGAAATAAGGCTTGACACTTATTAGGTGTTACTCGTATATTTGTGACGAAATTTGCTGAATATAGTTAATTTCGTAATCGCAAGACTCTCAGTGTGTGGTAGCCTGTTGATAACGAACCATGCGTAAGTCGACGAAGAGGTTGCTTCGGGTTTAGATCCTTGGACATCCCCTTGACATTTCGAAGTCATCAGCGTTATTACCACACACTTTAACAATGACCTAAGTTCTTTCAATCGAACTCTCAATGGTAGAGTGGCTTCAGAAAGAAAATTAGGCTCGACGTTTGAATTAATATACCCCCAATAATTACGAGTATATTTAATTATCGGTTGAAGTTTTGTAATAATTGGTCTAAGTAATATAGTTCATTTCCTTTGAAGGCATGGTAGTCTGTAGGTAGCGGACCAAACATGGCTGCCAATATATTCACAGTGGTCGCGCCTTCAAATCACTGGGCACATCTCTGACTTTTCGGAGTCATGTGTGCAATGATATTCAATAACTTTTCAATGTCAATGACAATCTTACGCTGGATTGTAGACGAGGCCCGAGCCCTGCAGTGGGACTTATATGTGTTAATTCAGTACAGTATAATACCTTTACTTATTACAGTCTTCAAATCCTCCACTGTATCGAGCATTCAAACGGCATTGGTGGGGAAACACTTCTCGTTGATGGATTCTATGGAGCCACGTGTTTGAGAGAAGAACACCCTGAAGATTTCGAGTTCCTAACTACATTTGACATTGAAGCAGAGTATATAGAGGAAGGGCATCATCACGCATTTGCAGCTCCAGTTATACAGATAGACAGGAAGACACAGGATTTGAAGCAAGTCAGGTAATTGGTTAAGCAATTCGGTCGATCAAAATTCACTCATGATCCTGGACCAAATGTAGAATACCAAACCCTTAGTTAATGATAAAAATGTATTAGATTGAGAGGGTAGGCAGAATTATAACTGACACCCAATTTTTTTTTCTTTATTTAGTTCACTGCAGTAAGATTTTGAAATTAAATAATACTTTAAAAAAATTAAATAGGCAGACCTAGGAGAAAACAATGCACAATGTACATCGCCCGTATAAGTTGTTGCTAGACCAATGGGGCTACTGTACTTCTTAGCTTTTACAACACAGTTCTGAAAAATGAGTGTTGCTAGACAAATGGGGCTGTCTTCTTATTTCTTAAGTTTGAGAACATTTCTGTTAAATGAGCAAGTGACTTATAAACTCATTTGCAAAAAGAACGGGCACCTAAGCAATGAACCATTTCAAATGTTACTATTGGTTTGTTTGATAATTATAGGTAGTTTTACTTTCACAATTTTGTAAATTAATAAGCAAATAATCGTTTTCGTCAGTATTATCATAAAATTTTGATAAAATTTATAGGTTTTAATGGTAAAGTTCACTAGTAGTGTATGCTCACTAGTAGTACATATGCTCGTGAAGTAAAAGCTAACAAAGATTTTTGTTTGTTTTTTCTTTAATAAAGTAAAAGCAGATAAATGTTTAGTATCGAGTGTGACCCCCTCTAGCTGAAATCACAGCTTGAATTCGTCTGGGTATGCTAGCGAGGATATCCCGGATACTTGCTTGCGGAATACGTTCCCACTCCGCGGTAATCATATTCTTCAGTTCTCTGATGGTCTGCGGAGCCGGTTGTACTGATCTCACGCGTCGTTTCAGAACGTCCCAGACATGCTCTATAGGACTGAGGTCGGGACTTTGAGCTGGCCAATCCAAACGACGAATGCCGACCTCTTGCACATACGCTTCCACATCGCCAGACCGGTGGGCGCGAGCGGTGTCGTCCATAAAAATTGAGACTTCGCCTAAAGCGGCCAATGCGGGTTGTGCATGAGGAATTAGAACTTCCGTTATGTATCGATGTCCAGTCAGTGAGCCGTTTTCAATGAAGACTAACTCTGTACGATCCATTGAATTTATTCCTGCCCAAAACATAACAGAGCCCCCACCATAAGGTGTGATTTCTTCAAAACAAGCCTCTGCAAAGCGTTCTCCTCGTCTTCATAGCACTCGCCGACGTCGATCTTCACCGAACAGAGATATCTTGGCTTCATCGGAGAACAATACCCTATTCCAGTCTTCTTGAGTCCATGACTCACAATTTCGAGCAAACCTAAGCCTGGCAACTCTGTGCTCACGGAGTAACTTAGGGCGGCGGGCCGGGCGATGACTGCGAATATTGGCCGCGAGAAGCCTCCTCCTGACCGTCCATAGACTAATATGCACATTTCTTACTTCTTCGAGGTTGTTCTTAAGGTCCACATACGAAGACTTGCGATTTCTCAATGCGCGACTCACAAGAAAACGATCATCCCGTGGTTGGGTACATGGTTTACCAGAACCAGGCTCAATCCTATAGAGCATGTCTGGGACGTTCTGAAACGACGCGTGAGATCAGTACAACCGGCTCCGCAGACCATCAGAGAGCTGAAGAATGTGATTACCGCGGAGTGGGAACGTATTCCGCAAGCAAGTATCCGGGATATCCTCGCTAGTATACCCAGACGAATTCAAGCTGTGATTTCAGCTAGAGGGGGTCACACTCGATACTAAACATTTATCTGCTTTAACTTTATTAAAGAAAAAACAAACAAAAATCTTTGTTAACTTTTACTTCACGAGCATATGCACTACTAGCGAGCATACACTACTAGTGAACTTTAGCATTAAAACCCATAAATTTTATCAAAATTTTATGATAATACTGACGAAAACGATTATTTGCTTATTAATTTACAAAATTGTGAAAGTAAAACTACCTATAATTATCAAACAAACCAATAGTAACATTTGAAATGGTTCATTGCTTAGGTGCCCGTTTTTTTTGCAAATGAGTGTATAATCGTAAGACCCCTGAAGAATTCACATCGTCCGGTATTTATGTCACACAAGATCAGCAATTTATAGACTTTTAAGTACATAACACTGCTGGCCACAAACATTATAATACTTGGCAATCGTGGGTGCGTAAATTTAAAGGACAAGGCAATTGTACGACTTTAATCTGGAGTTATTGGTGTTAACATAAATTATTCGGAATTTGGTTAATTGCTACAAAGCAGTATTGAAAATGAAACTATTATTTGAAAGATTATAACTGATATATTATCACTTGAGGATTTACAAAGACACTTATTGTATATGGACGCGTATTGCAAAAGAGACAGAGAGTACAGAGGAAAACAAAAAATAGTAACAATAAACAAGTGACTGTTGCACTCTATGGTACACATCAAAAAGGCGCTAAATTTAAAATATGTAACAACAGGGGTCTTCCAAATCCTAACTAACTGTTGTCGCTGAATATTATTGGGGCTTTGTGTCGCATTTAATTGTTACTTTTGTTATAATTAAATAAATTTCAGTTACAACTTTGTCGTAATAATTCACAATAATTACTAATTCTGCCTATTAGACCAAAGGTGATTCATTCATTCACCACATTTCATCGACCGAATTTCTATCCCAACGTAATAGGAAGGGAAATTGATCGCCATGCCTAGCATAAATTCTAGTCTTAGGGAACTCTTGTGACATTGTCGTTTGAAAAGAAAAGACTTGGACCTACATTAAGTGGATTGACTGACATAGGATTTCAGTTAAACATCTCAGTTACAAACAGTTTACAAACATATACTCTACCAGACCAATGTGAATAATATCTTTACCTAGCCCCACTGAATTACTATGAGACGCGATAATCTAATACAAATTTCCAGATTCAACGTATACGACCGCTCGCCTATGGCGTTCAGCAGCAGCGACAACTGTAAGCTATACTATCGCTCCCTGCGCAACTTGGCGAGATATTATGAAGCCCCCGAGAACCAATGGCAATTCAAACTGAAACCAGGTGCACACTATTGCTGTAATTTAAGTGACCATTGAGAATTACCAGATCGCTTTATAGCTTTTATCAAAATAGTTCCGTCGTCGATTTTGCCGTTCTGTGTTATGGCTAACGTGTTAAATATACCAACTTTAAGTTAAAATAGGTATAACTGATCTTTTCGGAGATGTTTCCGTATGCAGAAATCACGTTATATAAGGAACTACAAGATTTTTCGGTCTCACAAACACCCAGACCCGAAATAAATAGGTACATGTGGTTCACACGAATAATTGTTTCAGTTTGCACCTCTCGTTTTACAAATGCAAATTAAATACACATATATTAAAATAATACATGTGTTTTAAGGTACCGTGATGGTGATGGACAACTTCAGAGTGCTTCATGGTAGAACAGGTTTCTCTGGTACCCGAGTTTTGTGCGGCAGTTACGTGGCGCGTTCTGATTGGCTGGACAAGTCACGCGCGCACGGACTTATCCAATAAAACAATCAGAAAAAATGCATTTATTTTAAATCTAGTGCGGTGTTTTATTTATTTTTTTATTTCTTGTACACCAACGAATCTTAACAAATAAAACAATTTAAATTACATCAGGGTACAAATGGCGGCCGTAGCTATATGCAAATTGTGTAATAAAATAAAATAAATAAATAAATAAATAAATAAATAACACCCAACAGTCACATACATAGTCCTGATCCCACACTAAGATCGAGTCTTGTGTCGTGGGTATCGGGAACTACGAGAGACTTTTCGGTCTCACAAACACCCAGACCCGGAAGAAATATTTGTGGGCCGCACAAACATTTCTCTCGGTGCGGGGATCGAACCCGCGGCCTCTCGTTTCATAGGCGGCGTCTAACCAACTGCGCCACGGAGGCTGTCAAATAACACACAGGACTCTTCTACAGCAGAGAAGGGTTTCTACACACTTTTATGATTATTGTTCATAGATCATCAGAACTTCTGCTTGGTTCAATTTTGGATCTTTGTTCCACAATGATAATTAAAAAAAAACTGAGTTTTATTCTAGTCACAAATAATTGTAAAATCTGTGTTTTACTAAGTTTACTTGCGTTTATTTATTTATTTACATTAACCCAAAACCCTGCAAATTTATGAACGATCTCCGCATCCTACAAAAAACATGAATTATAGTTTAAAATTTCCGCAAAATATTTAAAAATCCATCAGAACGACGAGATGAATGGCGCCTAAACCGGAGCGGGAGTGCTAAATGGGCGATAGCGGTTGACTGATGGCAACAAAAATATTCGGTGCCATGGCGAAAATAAACGGTTGCAGTTCCACTATCGCGAAGTTTTCAGTTTGTTGGCTAAAATATTAATAGCACAGTTTATTAAAAGTTATTTGTATTTACTATTTTGCTACATTCAACTTCAAATGCCTAGTTTAGCATTAATCTGTAGGTTTAGTAACTTAATATATGAACAATCGATTTTTATGTCATGTAGAAAAACATTAAAGCAAATTCGCTGAAAATGTACCCGCTAGGGGTATTAAAATGTATCCAAGTTATTACTTTTGAAGTTATGACTATGGTTATAGGTATTTAGACTTCCTAAGGAAATTCTATCGAAAACACAAACACAAACAGAAAGTTTCTACACAAAATATATGTATAACTTAAACACCACAAATTGATACATAATTTTATCGACGTATCCAATATTCGTTCTAGAATATTCCAATCCTATCCAATATTCTACAACGTATTGGTTTAACTGGTTCACATTCTAGAAGTCGTTTAATTTATCGCAAAAATTTGCCAAAGTTTCGCAAAAGTTTTAAAATGAATCTCAGCCATAATTCGTCCCTATATCGCAAGACTTCTGTATATAACAATATTAACTATGTGTATAATATTGACATTCTCCGTCTTATTTCTAAAGCGTCCTTAAAGAATAATAAGCTCTCCATGCACAAAATCTTACGTACTCAAATAATTGTAATTATAATTGTAATAGATAATATTTTTAACATGCTGTGTTCATATCGAGTAGGATATAATCTTAAGCTTTCCATACGAATAATGTATGCTACTGTAAATAAAAAATCGTATCCAGTTTTGTGAAACAAATTATAACAGTGTCTATACATACTGCTAACAATAATTGTATCACAGATAAAAAAAAAATATCCAAGATAATTAATATGCGGTTCAAACAAGCTGGATTACCAAGTGCCATTGAAAGGCAGAAAGTAACACAACGATTCTAAGTGAAATGAGGGTTTCTTGAGTTCTGCTGTAGATTGTGATGTGGAGTGCTTTTGTGGTATAATTATCGTACCCGGCTGTAATCATGCTACTGGTAACGTTTGTATTACTTCGAAGGCGTTTTCAAGGACTGGGAAAATAAATTAATTATTTCGTCTGGAATTGATTGGATTTATATTAATAAGTCCATATGTTACATTGATATTCTGTATCAGCCCATATACGTCCCACTGCAGGGCACGGGCCTCCCCTACAATCGACAGTACGATTGAGAGTGGTTAGGCCATATAGTCCACCACGCTGGCCTAGTGCGGGTTGGCGGACTTACATACCATAGAAATTCTTATAAATCGCTATGGTATGCAGGTTTCCTCACGATGTTTTCCTTCACCGTTTTTAGTGCGTGGTGATTGAATATCAATACACACATGACTCCGAAAAGTCAGAGGTGTGCCCTGGGATTCGAACCCGCGACCACCGTGAACATGTTGGCAGTCGCGTCTAGTCCGTTTACCAACAGGCCACCACGCACTTTACATTGATATACGAGTAATAATTTTCGAAGAATAAAGTAAAGTAATTAAGTCTCGTTGTATGTTACTAAACATGGAATGGAATAATTAACAATATAAACAAATTCGATACATAATGGAAATTAAAACTGAAAAAAAAGGTCATTAGCAAAGACTTTGCACGAATACATTTGATAAGACCTAAACTTGTTATAATACAATTTACTCTCTATAATTTATATAATCAAGAACTGATGGCTGTTGGGACTGAAAGGTTCCAGAGTGGAGGCCACGTACAGGTAAACTCAGTATCGGACGCCCGCCTACAAGGTCGACGGACGACTTGGTTAAAGTTGCAGGAAGTCGATGGATGCAGGCTGCGTCCAACAGGTCGATATGGAGATAGGAGGGGCTTTTGTAAAGCAGTGGACTTCCTGTATCTGAAGAGAGAGAGATATATATATATATATATAAATATAGAGAAGAAAGAGAGAAACTCTGCCAACCCTAACAGAACAAAAGTGCCACTAAATGTTAGGAGGTACAACGAGAATCAGAATACACGGATATTTTTCCAGCAAGTATGAAAATATATGATAAGAAAGATGTAAACCTAACAACAAACCGAATGCTTCGGGATAATAAAAACCCACAATACCGTGGTGTCGGAGTATTCGATCAAATAAAAACAACCCACGTTGACAGTTTTCTCTATACTGCGGAGGGCGCGAAATGTGTTTTCCAGACGATAAACGATTACGGCTTTTGTTTTATCAAGGGTATGTATTTTCAATACATCGTTTGAAGATTTTCTAGCTTTCCCTTAGGCATCAATCGTTTTGATCTTTGAAAATATATAATATGTTCGTGAAATAACTAAAGGCGTGTATCTTTATATTAAACTGGAATTCGATATTGGACCAGTTTTGTTTATTACAATAAACATGTAATATATTATGAACGCTCAACTCAGGCTTTGTATTAATAAAATTCATTGATTTAAATTCAACAAATTGTATTTCTTTACCATATTTTGAAAAATTACATTCTCCGTCTATATCTCTATGACAACATAATCTTTCTTAAAAATAATAATCATTCTAATAAAGAGGTAAAACAGAAAGAGTAAATAATCAAGCCTCATCAACATAACATCCTCTTTAATTACAGCAAACAATTCTAATAGCTCGGCCATCCGAACTCATGGTGGGTCCTCCCACCTATACAAAAACATACTAACTCATTAAATTAACATGATAATTATCAACAGAAATAAACAAACAAAGGAACATAAGACGACATTAATCTCTTATTTAAACGCAAAAATTCAAGGTTCAATTTAAATTAAAATAATTCAGAAGAAAAGGAAGGAATAACAAGAATAAAAAATCATTTCAAAAAACACAAAAAAAATAACTCAAAGTTGCTAGAATTTGTGATAATTATCAATCATAAATGCATGTACTAATCAAGCTGGTGCGCGCAGACGTGATCTAAAGCAATCTACTTATTTTGTAGTACCTACTCACTCTACGCGAGCAAACTTGACTTAACAATAATTATTCTATAATTCCATCTTGTCTCAAACATTACAAAATTAGCGTAATCTGCCGTTGATCGTATTCCACGATGTTTGAACATCTGTTCAAAACTAGCTTAATCTGTCATCCATCGTATTCCACGATTTGATCGTTTTCCACGATCTCTGAACATCTGTTCAAAATTGGCCTAATCTGCCATCCATCGTATTCCACGATTTGATCGTTTTCCACGATCTCTGAACATCTGTTCAAAATTGGCCTAATCTGCCATCCATCGTATTCCACGATTTGATCGTTTTCCACGATCTCTGAACATCTGTTCCAAATTGGCCTAATCTGCCATCCATCGTATTCCACGATTTGATCGTTTTCCACGATCTCTGAACATCTGTTCAAAATTGGCTTAATCTGCCACCTAATATGCCTACCTATAGCTTATACTCATCATCACATCCTCATCACATACTTATTTAATCACAAAAATAGGCCATCAATACCAAACATACATAAGCACCAAATTTATTAAAATACTTTAACGTTTATATATCGTTTTCATCATTATCATGAGAATCGCTATCGTTTTCAGGGCCTTTAAAATGGAGCCACGGGTAAATCCTATCACACGAAACTATATTTTCATATGTTTTATTTCCTCTTTTAGTCAAAGGAGTGTCTTTCACTAGATATCTGTCGTTAGCTAGTACCTTTTCAATTCTATACGGACCTTGACATTTAGGCATAAGCTTCTTAGATTTACCCATTCTATCTTTGTCGAAAGTTACTCTTTCAACTCTTACGAGATCACCTTCATTATATTTTTTTGCTATTTTCCTATGTTTATCATAACGACCTTTTGCTACGCTCTGCTCCTTTTCCATTCGTTTTTTTAAATCATTGTCACTTACTCGATTAATAGTCATATTTATTACTTCATTTAATTTGTTTTCAGAAATACCTGTAATTTTAAAACCAAATAGTAATTCAGAGGGACTTTTACCAGTAAATTTATTAATAGAAGTATTTAGTCCTAATTGCACCTCTCCTACATATTCATCCCAAGTATTGTCGTTTTTACCGTGACACTTAGTACTTAAACCATCTAAAATAGTACGGTTATAACGCTCTACCTGTCCATTGGCTCGGGGAGTCGCTACAGCATTTAAAATATGTTTAATACCAGATGTTTCTGTAAATGATTTAAATCTTGCACTTGTAAAACATGTGCCTCTATCAGTAATTAATCGAGTAGGTGTCCCAAAACAATTAAAATGTTCTTCAAATACGCGTATGGCGGTAGCAGTTTTAGTATTTTTAACTGGCTTAATATTAAGAAACTTTGTGAAAGAGTCAACGATCACTAACAAATACATATTACCTTTGCGCGAACGAACAAATGGACCTAAGTGATCCGCATGTATTGTGTGAAACGGTATATCTAGTTTTGGGATTGGATGCAACTTTCCTTCCTTAGGTCCCCCGGGTAACTTATGATAAGCACATTGTAAGCAAGCAGCTACATATTTTTTTACAAATCTTCTCATTTTGGGAAACCAAAAGGATTCTTTTAATCTATTCAATGTTTTATCGAAGTCAAAATGACCTACATAATCATGATTCATCCTTAATAATTGCCATCTAACGGATTTGGGAACTACCCAACGTAAAGTATCTCCAATTATTCTAAAAACATAGTTTCCTTTTAATTTGTAATTTTTATGAATATCAAGAATGTTTTTATTATCCTCATCTGATAAAATATATTTAATTCTTTTAATTTCCTCATCACCACTTTGAACAGTTGCGATCCAATTTTCAATACTTACAACTAATACATCTATCAAAAAATCTTTGTCTGGTTTAGAGTATTCACTAATAGGAGCTCGACTAAGTGCATCAACATGCGACATTTTTGACCCAGATCTGTATTCTATCTCACAATCATACTTCTGCAATTGCATCCACCAGCGTCCTATTCTAGGAATCAAATCACTTTTCGTCAATGTTGTTCGCAATGCACCAGACTACAAGCCCGTGGCAAAAAGCGATGGGTCAAATGAACCACCAGGAGACCTATTTAGTAAGATACAGGGGCATAAAATAATAATATTCAGCACTATGCCGTCACTTGTAAGCTGTCCGTCTCAGTGCAGATGAGACTTCAAAAGCATCAAGGAGAGGGGTTCATTTTGGTCATTTATTTTTGTACGGCATTCCTACCATCGATAGATCCATGAAAAATAATAAAAGAACACGTAGTGCCGTACAAAAATAGTGCGTCACTAAGTCGGAAGAACCTTAGATATTCCGGCAAATTTGTCGGTAAATTTGGTCATTTGATTTTAAACGGCATCGGTTCCATACAGTCGTAATACTTCTTCTAAACCATTATTCCGCAACGCCGTACAAAAACCATGCAACAAGGGAGAAAAATCAGCGGTTGCAACCCACTCCCCTTCAGTGGTCCGGGAGGTGATTTGAAAAAGTACGGCATCGGTTTCATAACATTACGTAGCACTCCAAATTACCATTTCAAAAAAAGCCGTCACTAAATTATTGTTAATTTGAATGTATACATAAATTTCTCATAAATTTGACTTTTAAAGCTGAAAGGTCATTTGATCCTGTACAGCAACCTGTTTTTTAACATGATATTGCTAAATACAATTTGTTATATAGTATTGCCATTCAATAAAAAATGTTTAAAAAGAAATTGAGAGAAAATAAAATATGAGTTTTCTCAAATAATTTCAAAAGTTTAAATTATCGTAGATTAGTGAAATGCAGCAATTTTCTAAATATTATTATTGTTATAAATAGTTCTCAGGTAAACGAATGAAGAAAAAATTATGCCGTACATTTTAATGCAGAATATAATTTTTGGCTGATTAAAATGGCACCACCATTTCAGGAGTACTTTATGGTCATGTGATACTACACGGCATTAACATACTTTTGAAGAGAATAATTGATAGCATGTATAAATCATTATGCTAGCTTTTAAAGTGAAACTGAGTGTATATTATATCCAAAAATTGAAAACTATCAAGCTCAGTATTAGTATTTTTGTAAACTTTTCGATGTCATATACTTCACACATTGTTATTTTTTGAATTGTGTTATTAAATATACTAAATGATTTACTATATACAAAAATTAAAATAAAAAAAAGATAGGTATGTCTTTCAAATTTTAATTCAATATCTGAATTAGCTACTGAGTCGGTATCGGAATCAACGTCTTCATCGACGTCTGAAATATCTTCTCGATCACTTTCTGAAACATGAATATGTGTCATCTTATTTTGCGGACAAATAAAATTAAAAAAAGGAATTAATAATTATAAGTTTTTGTTATGTTTATTACTTTTTATCAATGTATGTATTACCCTCAGATATGTACGGCATTGACTTTTTATAGACGATTGCATTAAATACAAATACAGTGTCTAAATGCTGTACAGTAAATATCATACTAAATATCACCCTAAAGTATGTTTTGTTACATGGATTATTTGAGAGTTATTTTCCGCTCTACAGACCTTTGGATCACAAAAAAATGTACGGCATGTGAAAAAAATGTTATCTATGTCTAAAATACTTTCAAAATAAATTAATCTCATGTTGTGTCAAATCACCTCCCGGACCACTGAAAGGGAGTGGGTTGCAATCGTTGATTTTTCTCGCTTGTCGCATGGTTTTTGTACGGCGTTGCGGAATAATGGTTTAGAAGAGGTATTGTGACTGTATGGAACCAATGCCGTTTAAAATCAAATGACCAAATTTACCGACAAATTTGCCGGAATATCTAAGGTTCTTCCGACTTAGTGACGCACTATTTTTGTACGGCACTACGTGTTCTTTTATTATTTTTCATGGATCTATCGATGGTAGGAATGCCGTACAAAAATAAATGACCAAAATGAACCCCTCTTCTTGATGCTTTTGAAGTCTCATCTGCACTGAGACGGACAGCTTACAAGTGACGGCATAGTGCTGAATATTATTATTTCATGCCCCTGTATCTTACTAAATAGGTCTCCTGGTGGTTCATTTGACCCATCGCTTTTTGCCACGGGCTTGTAGTCTACCACAGTCTGTAATTATTTTAAATTTTATACCCAATAAATATACACGAAATCTGTTTAATGATGCTACCACAGCTAAAGTTTCTACATCGAACGAATGTAATCTCTGTTCTTCAGGTGTAGTTTTACGACTATAGTATATCACAGGTCTCATAAGTCCACTTGTACTACATTGCATAAGAATACCCGCAATACCATATTTGGATGCATCTGGATGTAATTCAGTTTGTAACTTTGGGTCATACAATGCAAGTATGGGCCTCTCTGTCAATTTTCTTTTTAAACTTTCAAATGCTAAATTATGTTCAACTGTCCATTCCCACGAAACATTTTTTTTAAAGGTCCGTCAGAGGTCGTGTAATCAAAGAAAAGTATTTTATGAATCGTCTAAAATAACTAGCTAAACCAATGAAACGTCTAACATCATGAACATTCTTAGGAACTGGAAAATCTGATACCGCAGCTATCTTTCGCGACTCAGGTCGTATGCCTGAGCCACTAACCTCAAAAAATCGATTTCCTTATAAAAGAAAAAACATTTATTTAACTTAAGAGTTAAATTTGCTTGTCTGAACAAACACAAAACTTCTTCTAACCTACGTAAGCCTTCATCAAACGTACGTGCGGGTATTAAAACATCATCCATATATATAAGTGCATAATCAATTTTGGACAACACTTTATTCATCATTCTTTGGAACACCGAAGGTGCATTTGCCAACCCAAAAGGCATCCTTTTAAATTGATATTGACCATCCGGTGTAACAAAAGCTGTTTTATCTAGAGATCCTACCCCTAAAGGTACTTGATAGTAGCCCGATGCCAAATCCAAGGTTATAAACAACGAGTTACCGGCTAAACGATCCAATTGATCATCTATCAATGGTAAAGGAAAATGTTCTTTTTTGTTTTATTATTCAACGCACGATAATCAATACAAAGACGTTTATCTCCTGTCTTCTTTTTTACCAGTAAAACTGGACTTGCGTAAGCCGAATTAGATTCAATTATTATATCTGCGTCAAGCATTTCCTTGACCATTGTTCTGACCAGTTCTTTTTCAGAATAAGATAACCTATAGGGTCGAAAAACTACTGGTTGTGCATCTATTAACTCAATTTCCATGACTTCTACATTAGTATAACCTAAATCCTTCATACTATGCGAAAAACAATCTTTATATTTCCGAAGAAGGTCCTTAAGGTTTTTGATTTCTTGACTAGATAAAAATTCGCCATAATTTAAAGTTTTCATAGTATCTTGATCAAGATCTAACTTATTCATATTCAAAGATTCATCGATGCTCATAGCACGTGTTATCAAAATATCTTTTTGTAATTGTAAAATCATATTCGAAATGTTTTACACTAATAACACTCCAGTTCCATTCACTAAATTATACTCTCCAGGCATTAAATAATATTCTTGGTCAGAAAAAACACGTACCTAATGAGCCGGTCACATATACACTACCTGAATAATTTACAATATCAGTTCTTATTTTAATCATGGATATTTCATGTGGCTGAATAGAAATATTACCAAAAAGGAAAAGTTTCAACTTTTGGGGTGATGTTCGTTTAAATAACAACATATCACTAGTTTTTGTTATTATTATTCCAGGTTTTTCCGTAAAACTGTGACCTATCAATACTGCATACTTTATTACACTGTCATTTACTACATAAGCTTCCAATGATTCCGATATATTTTGAATTTCAACCCTAATTATTGCCCTGCCTATTGGTAACACAATGCTATTTCCTATACCTCGCATCGTTGGCAGATTTTCTGTAGACCACTGAATACCCAACTTCACCGCTTCACTACAACGTATTAAGGTACATTGACTACCTAAGTCAACATACCCTTGCACAGGTTGATTATTTAGTTTAAAATAAATAAAATATTTATCATTGCTTTTATCATCAGAATCCAATTTCATAACAGTCTTTTCTTTCACTGTACGTGAGTAGTTCATATAGCCAATCAAAATCGTTTACGATCACGTGGCGCGAACTCAAAATAAATTAAATGATTATTGTGGTTTTCAGACAAAATATACAATATTTTTAATGTATGATAATGAAATATGTTTAAAATTAAATTATTTAGCCGGATGGAAACAAATAAGTCAATATTTTTATACAGTGAAATAGCCTATTATAGGTTTTGTTGTTTTTAAAATCTATACAGGGTATATCAAGACTGCTACCGAAAACGAAGCCGGGTGGTAGTTTAAGCGACTTCAGACACAATGCAACAGAAAAAGTTGCAAAAAAAAGCGACAATTTTTTTTTTGTAATTTTTTTCCTAATGCCCTATTTTGGTGGTAAATGCATTTTTTCCTAAAATAATAGTGTATACCCTTTAATTTATAAATACTCTAAGATATAAGAGAGTTTAAATTATTATTTTAGCAAATACTATGGATTTACCACCCAAAAATGACGATATTTAAAAAATCATAAAAAATAATTGTCGCGTTTCTATGCGAAATTTTCAATTGCGTTGTGTTTGTAGCCACTAAAACTACCACCCGGCTTCGTTTTCGGTAGCAGTCTTGAGATACCCGGTATAATAATGTAGCTTTATAAGTTATTAAAAATGTATGATTATATTGGGCTTTTATATTTCGTTTTACTTTATTCTGAAACATTAGGTAACAAATGTAACAAATATATGAAGTGTCGTATCTGCAGCAATGCCGACTTGATCTATAATATAATCCGCTCCAGTTGTAATACCTCAATGCAAAAACTCATTCGGACGATTGACTGATTGATTGATCTATGGATGATTTAAGAATGAGTGATATATGCGAACGAATCTGTGGAACGGATGTTTACGAACTAAACGCCACATTGTCAGACAGAGCGTTTTGACAGTGTAATTTTTCAGTGTATTTTGTAAATTTATTTTCAAATGATATAGATATAGTAATTAAAAATAACCTTCATTTGTAAGGTCTATGGACCCCGCTTCATAATGTTGTATGGTTTTCAAAAATTAGTCAAATAGCCTATTGAAACAGATTACCGATTTAGTATTATCAATCAATGCTCTGGAAATCCTACCCTTATTATTATTCTCATAATTATTGTTGTCGATACTTCTTTTATCATACATAATTCTCATTCTATTTGTAGATTCTCCTGATTGCCTGTTAACTGATTGAAAACACTTTAAGATCTGTTCTGGCGTTTAACAGTTAATGGCGTTAGCACTGAATCGTACACTTCGGTCCTCTATTCCATGCACAGATAACTTCCAATAGATACCGCATTACGATAGTTTTGTTTTGAACCGAAAACGCCAACGAAGGGAACTGCGCGGGGGGTGGGCGGGTTGCAGCGCGGTCACGTGGACTTCACTGGAGAGATGAGGCAAAGTCGATAAATAAAAAAATGTATCGATAGTTCGATTTGCCAGTAAGTTCATGTGTTATGATCGCTTCTATAACTTAATTACCAACTTGTTAAATGTTTGATAATATTTTTTCACCGGACTGATCTGATAAATTATACCAACCGGCAACCGCTAACTACGAATAAAATAGGATTAAGATTTATACTTTAGTATGTAAAGGTTTTATTTCTATTATTCACCGTGTATTTTTGTATACCATAATGGCAAAATATCCAAATTAAGTGTTGATATAAAAGATCAGATAAAAATATGAAATAGTAAATAACTAAACCTCACGCCCTAAAGGGCTACAATAACTTATTCCGTTTCTTGAATTCTGACGGCGGCTGTAGTAAATGTAATATCGACAAGTGACGGTGAAACCCACTTGACGAACTATGAATGTTTTTGAGACGATATATACAAAGTATGTTAAAATTAGTGCAATAGCTTGTGCTACTGATTCTCAATAAACTTAGTATACTAAAACTTATGATAAATACCCTCCCATTATATTTGAAAACGTATACAACTAGAGGGAAAAAAGGAAATTTAATTACGCCAAAGATAAATAAAAAATATTGTAAAATTACCTTGTTAACAAATTTAACTATTTCAAATTACATAAAATAAGGTAATTATGGTAATTTGCAATTTTTATTTGAATCAATATATATTTTGTGACATTGTCTTTTAATAAAATTAATTTACATTATTGTTTTACAATATCGATATTTCTGGGAATTATATTATAAACATGCGTCAAACACTAGAAGAACGCGTGATTTCGCCAAAAAAAGATGGCTTATTACGGTTATTGCTATGCGAAAAAGAGACGGCTGATTCTCCATCCGTACTCGACTGTTTGACATTGATACAATAACCAGTATAAATTGAGCTCACTCGGGACCAAAATAATTTAAAGAATATTAGTTATCGATGAAAACTTATTGCGTTTTTTTAAATACTTTATTTTTTTGAGTTTTTTGCACACCATTTAATTGAACAAATCATTTTTAACTGGTATATTATGTTCCCAAAATGTAATTTTCGCTAACGTGCGACGACATGTGCGGGTCCACTACTTGGACAACACTGATGACGCGACATTTGGCATCGGTTTATATCTATCTGATAACTTATATGTGTTGGGCGCAACCGCTGCCTTGCATTAGGTATCTATTGGGAGTGATCTGTGATTCCATGTAAAATACAATCTACTGCACGTTCTCCAAAAATCTCACACCGTATTAATAGACTAAGTTTTTCATAAAAATATAATTCTAAAGAATCATTATACTTTACTTTCTTAGCTAACATTTTCATAAGTAATTCTGCGTAATCTTCACATGATGGAAACGACTCAGTCAATTTGGTTTTCCATTCAGACCACGAAAAGGACATAGATGGTAGAGTTTCATACCATGTTTTGGCAACACCACTCAATTTTGGCAAAGCATAATGAATTATTTGATCTTCATTCCATTTGTACAAATTAGCACATTCCTCCACTTTCTTAATCTACATATTAATAGTTTGACCTTTTAACATGGGATCAAACTCTGCCACCACGTTTCCTAACATAGGAAATTTATTTCCCTCAGAGTGGTTACTACGAATCGATTTAAGCAGTTCTGTCAGTAATAATTCTGTCCTAATATTATTGTTATTACTTTCATAGGCCTTATTCACTCGTATCTCAGAAGGAGCATTATCATCCTGTGAATTGGAATTACTTACGTGCTTCTCATTCAATCTTGACTTAGAAGATTCTGGAAGATTCATCTCATCATAACACTTCGTACATGAACGATATGATGATTCGGAACGGTCCCTCAAAAATCTTTCATCATGTGACGGCGTTTCAGGATTTCGGTGTCTTGAACGATTTGATAAATCAGAACGGTCCCTCAAAAATCTTTCATCATATGTCCGCGGTTGAGGATTTCGGTGTCTTGAACGACTGGATAATTCGGATCAGTCCCTCAAAATTCTTTCGTCATGTGTTGGCGTTTCAGGATTTCGGTGTCTTCAACGATTTGAAAATTCTGAACGGTCCTTCAAAAATATTCCGTCATACATCCGCTGTTCGGAATTACGATATCTTGAACAACTTGATGACCCAGAGCGTATCCAGATATCCGTCGTTTCGACAGATTGTCTACTGTTTTGAGTCCTTGATCCGGAACGTTTCCTTTTCGAGCCTGATGCACTTCTCATGTCAATGCTCCTTGATTTTTCGTGTAGATTTTCATGATGCTGGCGTTTATATAATAACTTTTGACTTCTATAATCCATATCATTGTTATATTTCTCCATTTTATCTCTAAAAATAAAAAAGGTGGTCAGGACGAGTACAAAGGAAAAAAATAATTGTGAGTTATACTTATCCCTCTTCTGAGCTGAACGCTCAACTCAGGCTTTGTATTAATAAAATTCATTGATTTAAATTCAACAAATTGTATTTCTTTACCATATTTTGAAAAATTACATTCTCCGTCTAAATCTCTATGACAACATAATCTTTCTTAAAAATAATAATCATTCTAATAAAGAGGTAAAACAGAAAGAGTAAATAATCAAGCCTCATCAACATAACATCCTCTTTAATTACAGCAAACAATTCTAATAATTAGGTAACAAAGAACTATCATTCATTAAGAGCGTAACACGACTACTTACTTTTAAATAGCTCAATAAATAAATTATTTACACTGGTGGTAGGACCCTAATATGTGAGAGGCTGCCTAGGTAGGTACCACCGCAATGTAAATGTTCTGTTGTATTTCGGTTTGAAGGAAATTGTAGCCAGATTAACTACTAGACATATTAAGACTTAACCTCTAATGTCTCATGATGGCGAGCGCAGTAGAATGCCAAGCATAGCTTTGTAGCTTGTGGTCTTGTTTGGCTTAACTACTGTCCATGAGCTTTCTTATCGCTTACGATCAAGCGAATGGCATGCTCATTTTGCCATTCATTGCAATTAAAAAATGTATACTTTGGTAACTATTAAACCATACGCTGCTTTAATGACAATATACTAATTCCATAATTGTTCGTAAAGTGATTGTAAATTTAACGGTCTTACAGAAATTCGCTCACCCAAAACTTCATTGGCGCTAAATTTTACGTTACGCACACAAGTTGTAAAGTTTACTTCTGAAATCAGTTTTGTTTAGTGCAAAGGGTTTGGATATAGGGATTTAAGGGTTAGGCAAGTCGCTTGCGGACAGAACTGCTCACACTTTGGCCGAAAATTTATGAAGGCCAATGCGGTGGGGTCAAATTGATTGATACTGCTAGGTGTTTTGTTTGATGCGTGAGTTGTTGTAGCGTTGGCAATTTTATACCAACGAAATCTGATAGGCATATTACGATTGGAATTATTTTTGACAAAAGAAATAATAAAGAGCTGAAAACGCGGGTATGTGACCTTTAGCAAATGAGCTTATTCGTTTGAAATAATATTTTGACGGTAATTTATAGCAAAAAGACAATATTGAGTTAGTGTTGTACGTATTGTTTGGTAGACAGAAAATTCTTTCATTATATTCCTGACCATTATCATGGTATGCTAAATGAGGCTCACTGCAAAAAAGGGTTCCCCTGAAAGTCTTCACAGCTATAGAATCGGCCTGCATCCAGCGAATGCTAGATCATTCTTAAACTTGCTGTCTTATTAGAGATGAAAGACCGACATCATAAATCGTTAATATATTAAAATATCTACATTCAAAAATTCGTATAACTACTTTTGATCGAATTGACCAAAAGGTATATATATATATATATATAAATTGTAAAATAATGCAATATTAAGCCCTCCGTCAACATCAATCTAACTTCAATTAGTTACAAGAATACTATTTCTGTTTCTGAATATTACGGGCTACAAATAAATTACAAAGGGCAAATGTGAAATAAGTAATTTTATACCTGAAATATACATGTATTGTAGACTATTCTTGAAATATATATTATATTCTTACTATAAATTCACGACGACGATTTCTCCCGCTAAACAGCAGTTTAAAGTTACTGTTGTATTTCGGATTGAACGACATTATAGCCAGAGTAACTACTGGACATATTGAGACTTTACATCTTAATTCTTATGTCTCAGGATGGCGAGCGCAGTGGAGTGCCAAACTTTGCTTTGTAGTTCAAGGTGTTGTTGGTTTTGCTACTGTTGGTTTCGTTTTATTTCTTATTATTATTTATTTATTTAAGATTCACGTTATAGTGCACTTAATACTGAATCTAAGTTATGTCTTAACCCCTTCGACATATAGGTGTAATTTTTTTGCATTTTTTACGTATTGCTTGTGTTCTATCCCTCAGAAATATAAATGAGATATTTATTTGTGGCGGTTGCAATATGCTAACTTAGATTTAGCTTTTAAAGCGGTTGCAATACGCCAACTTATATTTAGCTTTTAAAATAACACGCTTATTATTTGTAATTTGAACATTATTTAAACACGCATTTCATTTTTTAAATATGACTGTAGATGTTTAACCATAAAACATCTGCGAGTCGTTTTATTAAAATAAGAATTTTTGTGTACCCTATTGTATAATATTAGTTAAAAAGATGCTGTTCTAAATTATTGTTTCCTAATTGTAATGACCCGTTCATGCCGGGGCAATAAAACTGTATTATTATAGTTAAGTTCTTTAGTGGCGGTAATCCTTTGCAACAAATTTATGTTTTTAGACAATAGTACACATGTTTGGGTAAACCTTTCTGTTTGGACAATAGCCCAGATGTTTGGGCCGACCTTAATTTTTAGTTGAAAGGATAGACCCTATTTTATGGCTTAAATATATTTTCTGGAAGATTTATCCCCACCGATCCTCATTCGGGTAGTCCTATAAAAGGGTCGGTTTATTTGGATGAAGAAGACAGTCTGCCATCTCTCGTCACGAGCACATCTCGCTCCGAGTCGCATAATTATAATTTTACTCTGTCTGTGAATGTATTAAGTGTTAATTTACAAAATATACAATAGTTAGTTCCTGGAAGTGAGTGCTTATTCTAAACCTACACTTATAACCACCAAATATTCATTTATTTATTTAAAACTTCATACTAACAATACAGAAATAAAGGACAAGAAAAAAAAATGTACAAAAGGCGGTCTTATCGCCGTCGATTTATTATTTGATTGATTATCATGATATGTGGTATCGATTATGTTTTAAAATTAAAAATGTAGCACCGATTGAGTAGGTATTATAATTTATGTTTTAGAGCAACTGATATAAGCAATTCTTAATTTTGGAGAAAAAGTATTACTTTACCGGCGTGACATTTAACGTGGTAATATATTTCTGCACATAATTTAAGAACTTTTTTCACAGTCGGGCACTAAGCAACTTAGAAGTGTAATAAAAAGTGATAAACTGGCGCCTATATTGTAAGTGGAATTATTCGGAAACTGTGTTAAATTATTTAACTTTATTGAAGAAAAAACGTATTTCTGTCCCGAATAAAAAATAAGACAAAGTATTTCGCTTTGAAGATTTTAATAAAGGAAGGGAACTAAATCATTCTGGGCTTTGGGAATATTTACTGAAAACTTATTTAAAAAGTTGAATGCATATTAACTTTAATGAATAATCGTGTCTATTATGTAGTAGAATATCCGTTACAGTAACTGTCATGGACGCAAGTATTTTATACTTGGAGGCAGCTTGGAGCCAGCCAGCCAATACACATTTTCTTAAATTACCGCTTACTCGAGATATATAAAATAATGATATATACTTAAACCAAACTTAACTGCCAATTTGCACGAGTGTTTTGTATTATCTTAATTATCCTACATTTATCTATTTTCAGCAGAAGAATAACAGAATAAATGACGTCATTTTTTCATGGTTCCGGCATAATAAATACCACTGAATGATTCAGGACTCAATAAATAGATTATAAATGGCACAAATCATGAGTCGGCGCCCAAAGATTTGCTAACAAAAAGGCAATATCTGGATTAGTTATCAGAATTTTTGCTTAAAACTAATACGGGTCTCGCAATATGTTACGGACAAGAAAATTTGGTCTCGGCGGGTTTGTTTTCTTATATCCTGAAGGATGTTTCAGTTTTCTCGTCTTTACCTAGTGAAATTGTGTATATATCTTTATTCTAAAAGATAAATACAATTATCAAAAAAAAAAATGATGGCATTCAAGATTGAACGTTCTGCACGTTTTTAAATTATAAATTAAATGCACTTACATAGTCAACGACGTTCCTTCCATCCATTTTTCAAAGCTCTACCTGAAATATAAAAGTCAATAATTTACCTTTTTACAATTTCATTTATGAATTAAAATATATTTGAAAGATACTCTAATATATCAATTAAATCCCATCAACACAAGACTTAGGACATTCGCATGTATTCTCATAGGAATAGAGCTTTGAAATAAAACTATTATTTACGGATTTTATCGCGGATTTGGTTTAATTTTTACATTTTTTGAGTTCCCGACGTTTCGATTACTTTACAGCTTTCGTGGTCACGGGGCGGACTGAGGTATTAGACGTCCGCTCTGTGACTGTTACAATTCAACTACCCTTATTTTACAATTATTAATTTAAAAAATAATTTAAATAGCTAGTCTGTATTTGCATAATTTTTTGTATAAATAATAGTTTTATTTCAATGTGTAACATTCGCGTAAATCTAAGAAACCATTATAATAGAGCTTTTTTTTTAAATACAAATATGCTCGCAATGCCGTATACCATTTAATAAGTGCGTGGTGGGCTGTTGTTAAACAAACCAGACGCAGCTGCCTACAAGTTTACGGTGGACGCGAGTTCGAATCCCAGGGCACAACTCTGCCAGTCATGTGTGTATTGACAATCAATCATCTTATACTATATCGTGAGGTAACCTGTATACCATAGCGATTTGTAAAAATTAGTGATTTATAAAAATTTCCACGGTATGTAAAGTTCGCCAACAAGCAAACTTATAATCGGACTCTCGATTGTAGAGGAGGCCCATGATCTGCAGTGGAAAGTATATGGATTGATACAATACATTACACCTTTCAATAAAAGCACAATGACATAAGAACTAAACTGTTACAAACATAGGACCCACTTTTATATTCTAGCTGGCGTTTCGGGAAATCGTGCGCGCCATAAATTCAAATTCCTTTAACCGGAACGTCGCAATCGAGTGGCCGGAGATAAATGTCGTCTGTCAACCGGAAGATTCCGCAGTCGAAATGGATCCGGAATATTTCGTGTCGTCACTTTGGATGGAAATTTCGTTCTTACATTGATGGTAAAGGGATTAACGAAAGTAAAACAATATTATTTGTTTTAATCAGGGCTTGGGATTAGTTTTTTTACATTTAGAACTTAAAAGAGCATAAACGTGTTTTAATCCATAAGATATTTATATGAAATAATAGGAATGTTGAAAATTACCGCCTTAAAGCTCCAAACTGTCATGTGGCTATAATTTACGTCAACGATCGGTGATAGAATCTCGCGTTCCATGAAAATGTACTGATAGTCCAGTCATTTAAGCTTAAATTAGGTAAGAATCTCGGAATTCGAGATACCCAGCTGTAAGTCTGTAAATACTTGTATATTGACACCGTAAACGTTGTCTCAAAACCTACATATGGTAGGGTGTAAGCAACTATTAAATTTCAAAACTTTGGAAATATCTCATTTCCTATGGGTTTTTTGCTATTTATATTTATTATCAGTATTGTAGAATACAAAATTCTCTAAAAATTTTGTATAAATTTTTTTTTTTATACGTTAAACCGTTTTCGAGATAGAAGGCGGAGAGCGCGCGGTCACTGCAACACATCAGGTCAACCGGTGCCTCCGGTCGAAAACGCGCCATATATAGTTGATGAACTATCGATAAATCAATGATTATAAATATTTGATAATTTTTATTAACTATTATATTATATTTTATCATTTTTTTCCTAACTATCCACTTTTTATTCAGTATTAATTTATTTAACAACACTTACCTGCCCATGTAATTGCAGAATTGTTAATGAAAATATATGAATTATATTTCAATTTTAACCTAATTAATATTAATAACTTCTTACATGATGAAAAAAAAACAAATAAATTATGAATTAATCTTTTTATTAAAAAATATCATTCAATACATTTATTTTTATTGAAGTAAAAAAATGGAATAAAGGGTACAAAAACTACAATTTATAATTTTAATCATCTTCCTCTTCATCGTTGCTTCTGGCTGCTAGTAAATTTCTAACTGGTCTTCATTATCGTCTTCAACGACATTTGTCTCAAGTTCTTCCATGATTTCGGGGTCAAAGGTTCCATCTTCGTTAATGTCGCTCTGATATGGTAGAGCATTGAGACAAGCTTGTCCATTACATTGGCCACAAGCTAAAGAGCATTGCAAGCCCGCTTTCCTGCATCCGCATCGCGAACCACAACCACTCTTGCAGTTGCAGAAAATTGTATTTAGCAAATCTTCTGGAGCAGGTGGTAAAATTGTCATGATAGGCTCCAGAAAATCGTTTCGCAATGCCCAACCCCATATCTGGGGTTCCAAATCATGTCCTAACCAAGTTTGAACTTGATAATATACACGGTTGAAATGTTGATGAAACCAAGTAAGTGTTGTTAAATAAATTAATACTGAATAAAAAGTGGATAGTTAGGAAAAAAATAATAAAATATAATATAATAGTTAATAAAAATTGAGAAATATTTATAATCATTGATTTATCGATAGTTCATAAACTATATATGGCGCGTTTTCGACCGGAGGTACCGGTTGACCTGAAGTGATGCTGTGACCGCGCGCTCTCCGCCCTATATCTCGAAAACGGTTCACCATATAAAAAATTTTTTGAAACAAAATTTGTAGAAAATTTTGTATTCTACAATATTGGTAATAAATACAAACAGCAAAAAACCATAGGAAATGAGATATTTCCAAAAAAAGCTCAATAAACCAATTTTTGTGACCTTTGATCTTGAAATTTAATAGTTGCTTACACCTTACCATATGCAGGTTTTGAGACAACTTTTAGGGTGTCAATATACAAGTATTTACAGACTTACAGCTGGGTATCTCGAATTCCGAGGTGAACTTACTATAATGACTGGACTATAATTTTGCTCGATAGTTTCAACTTTCCGCCCGAGCCGTGAGGACAGCTTGCTCCGATTGTTGGTTCTAAAAAAAATATTTAATTTATGAACAACATGTAGGTTCTCAAAATATTATATTAAGTTTTAAAATACTGTCATTCTTGTGTAAATAAACAAATGCTTAACATAACACGACATGCCTATTTTTCCAGCAGATGATAATTTACTTGCTGATTGATAGCTGTTAGTTTTATAATTATAAGGCTGTTTTATAATAATAAGACCACATTAAGTATATTGCTGAGGGCAAGCAGCTTCCTCTCATTTCACAGCCGGCATCGAGCAAATTGTGCCATGGAGGCTGTCATATTAAAAACCAAGAGGCAAGTGAATACTCGTATATCCTGTAGCCATAAACTAGTTACCAGGAATTCATAAATAAAAACGACGTCTCGTATCGCTCAATATAATACGATATTCTTCCGATAAAGTACAAAAGACACGTAATTCTTTATGTAAGTACATGTTCTTCCAATTTCTCACGAAAAATTTCTTACTTAAGCCCATAATGTATTTGAAATTGCTTCTTTCTCAGTGTTAAGTCCTTGATCCTTACGTTTAATAGGGTGTGTTATTTAAACGTTGTTTTTAAAAGAATTGTCTTTTCAATGTGCGAGATGAAGTCAATTTTCATTTATTCTTAGACGTTATATTGGTGCTGAAACTTTATACGTATACATTTCTGCTCCTGGTCTTTCTTCAGGGACGGTATTTATCTAAACTTATCTTATAAAGAGGAAATATTTGATTGTTTGTTTGTTTCGAAAAGGTTGAATTGAAAAAATATTTCACCATTATAATCCTATATTATTCGTTATGAACATAGGCAAATGAATATTTTCAAAAATGTATATCAGCACCCGGGTAGAGCAGGGCCAGCCGCTAGTCTTTAATAAAAAACCTACAGAGTCACAATCTGTCACATAATCACTTGATACTTTAAAAATGTATAACACATATTGTTGCGAAATAAGTATTTTCAACGCAATACTCTAGAGTCTAGTCTAGACTAAATAATCCGGTAATCGGGATTTAAATTTATCTCCAATATGTTAGCTAACATGTACATATAACTATAGGTATTTAATATATTGGAAGTTAACTTGTCAAGTATTCATAAAATTTCCTTTCTGCTTACCCCTTCAATAAGTCCCTAAGTATTCGGTATGTACTCGTATGTGATGAAATAATAATCTTTTCCGCAGCATTTGTTCGAGACCCTTTACCGAGTATAAATCTACTATTGTTTCAGGGTTTATAAGGGTATGTTATGGTAATGCGAGAACGCTACGATTTTATGTCGCTCGCTCGATTAACTTTGATTCTGGTAGATTGACCTCGTACCTTATCTTTCAATGCTGCCATTTGAATAACGATATTATTAAGAATTTAAAATGTTTTTTATGGATATCGTTTCGTGTGGAGTCATTTGGTGAATGGGATAGGTTTTTTATAGATTTTATTAAATTAACATCTTTTTAAGATAGATTTTGTAATTAATTTAACATTCGATAAGAATACGTGCTAACTTTGAATAGTCATTAGGCTACCTTACTGGTGTAATGTATTTAAAAACAATAAACTTAAACACGATTTACAAAATAGTTGCTCTACTCTGGTTTTGGAATATAGTATGACATATTTCCAGTCTGATCAAATAGAAATAATATAAAATAAGATACTAGTTTTATTTATTATTTTTAGTAAAAAAAAATTAAATTATTTAATATTTTTTTCTTAATATAATAATAAGCGGAAAATAATGGATACTTGAAATAAACGTAGTTTTATAATCCTAGTCTAAAAAGTGATTAAAGTTAACGGACGAAGTAAAATGCCTTTTATTTACAATAAAAGTTTATTACATACAAAATTTATTAAATTACGTTATAAAAATTCTCAACATAAACGTATAAATATATTTTATGAAAATTAATTTTACACGAAATAATGTTTGAATTTTTAAAATGAACGGCTGTCTTTATGAAATTGCTAAGCATGAAATTGTCATCCCGACGCATTCACAAGAACCATGCAACTTTCATCATAATGCTTAAAATATTTCTAGATAGTCTTTGTGGTAAAATAATAGATATTTAGCGACTTATTTATATTCCTTGTTAAAAATAATATTAGCCATTAGCTCTTAAACTATGTAAACTTTTTTTCTTACAAATTAAAAGCTTGATAGTTAAGGATGCTATAGTTACTATTACAAAAAAGATACTTCTAAATGTTGGAATTAACATTAACATAAAATATTATTAACATCACCAAAAACTTTCCTCTCATTTTAATAATCAAACAGAAGGAAACACCCAAGTAAATAGCATGTACTTGATACAAGCAAAGAAGATGCAAATATTTGCAACAAAAACAACTAACTAGCTGCAAGATGCTGAAAGCCGACAATATTTCACCCGAGCGACTTCATTGTGAAGCGACTATGAAAGCACGTAAACTTGCATTGAATTGTCTAAGTAATGTACGCGGAACTTCATAAATCCTAGCAGGAAACTAATAACTTCTGGCATTTGCTTGTTGATTGTAGGTGCAGAGGTCAGTTGAATAAGTTATTCCAATTATCGAGTTCAATTTAATGCAAAATTTAAGATGGTTATTGATGAAATGCGTTACTCAAATAACGTTAACGTTAATCAAATAAAAAACTTATACTTTATCACTAATGTATTATAGTTTACAAATACCAATTGATACCTAAACCCAGGGCGCTGGTGGAAAGTTATCAAAACAAAGAAAGCAAAAGTCAAATATCCAATGGCCCTCAACGTAACTTAATTAAAACTAAATTTCATTATCTCAGAAGTATTAAGAGACGTACCGAAGCCCACTCGAGAACAGACAAAAGCGCAAGCCCGGCTATATTTTTGTTTGCAGTCACAATTAAAACTCCGAAGTTCACTTCAAATAGAAGCCGGCTCTTGTACCAGAAAAAACAATTCCCAACTCACACTCGAAGAGTCACCACTCCTACGTTTTGTTTGAAAGCGAATGAAAGTCAAATTGTTCAATTTACAAAATTGGAGTAGAACTTTATCCAATAACCGGATTAAACATGGCTTTCCCGACGGAATTTGGAGTATGGAAAAAAGTATGTAAGACATTTTGTTAAATAAATATTCGAGATAAACCTCTGGGAGTGCACTAGTCCCTAATGATAGGGATGGAATCCCAGTACGTGATTGAAATTGCTGAATCGAAGCCACTTGAAGGGTAGAAGTGAGAATTAGGACTTTATGACGTAATAGAGATTACGCAATTCAACGCGCTCGCTGAATAAAAATAAAATCGGGATCTGCAAATTGAATTTCGTCATATGAGTAGAAGGAGGGGCAATTACTTTACGAATAAACATAAATAAGAATACAAGAAATATACAATAAAAATACCGGATCATTAAGTATTAAGTCTTTTATTATGCCATATGGCCTTTCTATAAATCAAGGACATCATAAATTTATCATCATTTCTTAAGTAAAGTAAGTAACGCAATATAGAATTACAAAAATATTTAACGTTCATTGAAATGAATTGAAGCTACTGGTGGTAGGTCTCTCATATGTGAGAGGCCATCTGGGTAGGTACCACCGCAATGTCTATTTCTCCCGTCAAACAACACTGCTTAAATGCACTGTTGTGTTTCGGATTGAAGGACATTGTAGCCAGAGTAACTACTGGACATATTGAGACTTAACATCTTATGTCTCAGGATGGCGAGCGCAGTGGAATGTTGCTACTGTTTATGAGCGGTCGTATCGCTTACCATCAGGCGAACGGCTTGCTCGTCTCGCCATTCACTGCAATAAAAAAAAAAAAAAAGCAAATACGTATTTCAATAATGCGATTATATTTAAAGTATTTCTAATACTTCTCCTTTCAAATATACATATTCAAAAAAAAAAACGAACAAATCAGTAGTGTATTTGAACTTACAAACCGATTAAATTGTAGTATTGAAAATGTTAATGTTAAGTCTTGAAAACTATTTCTATGTATTTTTTTATA
Organism: Hyles vespertilio; assembly: GCA_009982885.2. Lineage (NCBI taxonomy): Eukaryota > Metazoa > Arthropoda > Insecta > Lepidoptera > Sphingidae > Hyles > Hyles vespertilio. The sequence goes on along the minus strand of CM042816.1, from coordinate 6,830,759 downwards.
AAAAAAACATAAATTAACTTCTTATAACGACTCAGTTACGATACAAAATTGCATGATATTATATCAAAATAAAGGATTTCAATTACTACATAAAATTTACCTTCCCATTTAGTCCTCCATTTTAGCTGGTTTTAGAAAATTATTTAACCATGTCATATTACTATTACCTGCGAACTGTTTGAAGGAATAAAAGGGCATTCGAAGCCACCAAAAACGTAGCCATACGTCCGTTTGAAACCCAATTACCGACGAGCCCGCGTGCGCCTATTGGACACTCGATAAAACTCTATAAAATCTTAACGAGATTCGCTCTGTTCTTATTAAAACAAAAATAAAACGGAGTCTGGGGAAGTCGTCATTTTATCGCGCCACGGTAAGCCACCGCGATACTATAATGGCAGCTATAAAAAACGAGATTATCTTTCTTGTAATTTTCTCTATCCGCAATGTGCCGCTTGCCTCGGGTCACAATAAAACAGTCGTTAGGGCAAAAATAAAGTCACGAGATGCAACGTAAAACTAGACTGCCTGAGAAATACACGCCCGGGGTAAATAACATGAAAATCTTTAACAGTGAATAATTGATGTGAACTGGGCATTGGCAATTGTAGCACAGAATACTAAGTTGTAGTTTCATGTTGCATTGGGTTTGTCCTTTCTAGTGTTTAAGGTCGCTGCCTGCTGTAACGTATCATATCACGAATGTGTTATGGAAGTTTGGGAAAAAGTGTTCTTTGAATTAACTGCTATGGTAAAAATAATATTTTGTCTTGAAATGATCAAAGCAAAATGTTTATTTTGTAGGTATGACCAAAAATCGACGTTCCTGATGGTAATCCACCAAAACCACAAAATCCATGCATCTCTACTTTCCGAATTTCGTCCCATTTCTATACTTCCTTTCCTTTCCAAAGTCCTAGAACGTTTAATCCATACCCAACTTAATGATTTCCTCTCCAAGAATAACCTCTTAAATCCTCTCCAATCTGGGTTTCGTTCAGGGCATAGCACGACCACCACTTTGACCCATATCACAGATGGCATAAGATCCGGCATGGAGGACGGTAAGCTGACAGTCTTAGCTTTGCTAGACTTCAGCAATGCCTTTAATACCGTGGACTATGACGTTTTACTTTCCATGCTACGTTCTCTTAACATATCTCCAATGGCTGTTGATTGGTTTCATAGTTACCTGTATGGACGCCGGCAACGCATCCGTGTGGAGGATAGATTTTCCTCTTGGTGCCCCGTAGCTGCTGGCGTTCCTCAGGGCGGCGTGCTATCTCCTCTTCTCTTCGCTGTATTTATTAACTCAATTACTAACTTTTTATGCTCCTCCTACCACCTCTACGCTGATGATCTCCAAATATATACTCAGGCACCCTTGGACAAGTTGATTGATGCAATTGCTTGTATTAATACAGACATTCAACACATCTGTGATTGGAGTAGAGCTCATGGTTTGAAGATCAATCCCTTGAAAACCCAAGTCATTGTTGTCGGTAGCTCCAGGATGATCTCGAAGCTGGATTGGACTCAACTCCCCAGTGTTTATTGTGATGGGATAACCATCCCTTATAGTAACACCGTCCGCAATCTGGGATTACTTATTGATAATTCCTTTACTTGGGGTCCTCAGCTTCGTGAAATAAGCCGTAAGCTGTTCATTTCAGCTAAGTCCCTGCGAAGGTTACGCAACTTTCTACCCGTTACCACGAAGATTTCACTTGCTCAATCCCTTCTTCTCCCCATTCTTGATTATGCCGATGTCAGCTATCTTGATCTCACCGAAGACCAACTTAATAAACTTGAGCGACTTCAAAATTTCTGCATAAGATTCATATTTGGTCTACGCAAATATGATCATGTCTCCGAGTTTCGTGCTAAGCTTAAGTGGTTACCTATACGGCTTCGTCGGAATGCTCATATTCTTTCTCTTCTTTATAATATTTTATTTAATCCTGTGACCCCTTCTTATCTTAAAGAAAGATTTATTTTTCTTCATGACTCACATTCGAGGTCCTTGAGGTCGTCAGAGAATCTTAAGCTAAGAATGCCTGTGCACACCACAACATTTATGGACAATTCTTTTACCGTCAAAGCAGTTCGATTGTGGAACGCGCTTCCTGTTGCGGTGAGACAGGCGAAATCGCTGTCTTCATTCAAGAGGCAAATTAAAGAACATTACCTTTCTCTTTAATTAAACTGATTTTAGTAGTTAACATTATATACATCTAAATTATTTTACAATTTGTGTGCATTATATTTATATATATATATATATTTATTTTTTATTATATATGTATGTATTTATGCTATTTATTATGTATGTATGTATGTTATGATGATGTAATTTGTTTTTTTTTTTTTTTTTTTTTTTTTAGTTAGTATGAATATTATTTAGTGTCCTCTCTTTTAATTATTTATTTTACACTGCCCTCTCTTTTTCCTTCTCTTTAAATCCATCCCATGGTTGTCTGTAAGACATTGCTTTAAGCGATAAGACCGCCATTTGTACTTTTTTTTTTGTTTTTTTTTTTGTTTCTGAATATTGTATTTGTTTTTATGTGTACAATAAAGATTTAAATAAATAAATAAATAAACCACAAAATCACCTAAAACAGCTGGTATTTATTTATGGTTGCTTTATCACTTATTGTATTCGGTTTGAAAAATCTGGTAGGTTACCTAGTTCTGGATTTGATTTGCTGTGCTAAGCATAGATGTTTGATCCGAATGGACTTCTATCGTATAACTTTTTGGGACTATAAGTAGATATTTATATATACTGGGTATCTCAAGACTGCTACCGAAAACGAAGCCGGGTGGTAGTTTTAGTGACTACAAACACAATGCAACTAAAAAATTCGCAAAGAAACGCGACAATTTTGTTTTATGATTTTTTAAATATCGTCATTTTTGGGTGGTAAATCCATAGTTTTTGCTAAAATAATAATTTAAACTCTTTTATACCTTAGATTATTTATAAATAAAAGGGTATACACTATTATTTTAGGGAAAAATGTATTTACCACCCAAATATGGTCATAGGAAAATAATAACAAAAAAAAACTGGCGCTTTTTTTTGCAACTTTTTCTGTTGCATTGTGTCTGAAGTCGCTTAAACTACCACCCGGCTTCGTTTTCGGTAGCAGTCTTGATATACCCTGTATATACTGGGTATATCAAGACTGCTACCGAAAACGAAACCGGGTGGTAGTTTTAGTGAGTACAAACACATTGCAAATCAAATTTTCGCAAAAAAACGCGACAATTTTTTATGATTTTTTAAATATCGTAATTTTTGGGTGGTAAATCCATAGTTTTTGCTAAAATAATATTTTAAACTCTTTTATACCTTAGAGTCCTTATAAATAAAAGGGCATACACTATTATTTTAAGAAAAAAATAATATAAAAAAAAAACAAAAAAAAAATCGTCGCTTTTTTTTCCCACCATTTTCTGTTGCAATGTGTCTGAAGTCACTAAAACTACCATTCGGCTTCGTTTTCGGTAGCAGTCTTGAGATACCCTGAATAATATAAAATATTTGTATTGTAATGATTATATTTGTATTGATTTTTTAATTACTTGTATTTTTACTCTTTATCTTTTGATTAAGTATCCGTACACCTACTACAGCTCATCTCTGCATCACCTAAAGGTCGACTGGGAGAAAATGCCACAGGCATTAAGTCCGCCTTGTATACATTTGTATATGAAGCTTAATAAATAAATAATGATTGGTGAGACGAGCATGCCATCCGCAATGTAAAGCGAAACGACCGCTCATGTACAGTAGCAAAATTAAACAACACCATGAATTACAAAGCAATGCTTAGTATTACACTGTGCTTGCCATCCTGAGACATGTTAAGATGTTGAGTCTCATTGTGTCCAGTAATTACTTTGGCTACAATATCCTTCAAATTAAAATACAGCCGTGCATTCACACTGCTGTTTAGCGGGATGAATAGACGTTGCTGTAGTTACTACTTAGGCGGACTCTCACATATGAGAGACCTACAATCGACCAATGTAAATGCGGTATTATTGTACGAACTCTACTTTCAAACTGAACACATTACAGCCAATTAAATGTTATTATGCATTCGTATCAAGACCTAAATTGAATAAAGAATAAAACTCCGGCGAATGCAAAGCTTCGTGAAATACTGCGAAGGAAGTACATTAAGTGAGACGATTTATGGAAGAGAGCGCAGTTCGCACACTCCAGTATAAAGTGATGTAAAAACTTTATATCCACAATTTTTCGTACTCGTATGTTTATCTTCGGCCTATTTTGTTTGACACTGCAGTAGTTTGGAACTTTTATTTAAATAAAATAGTAACGGTTGTGAAATAAATTAATGAGCCTATACCTAAATCGGAAAACATTTTTTTATCACGAGTTTTGACTGGTAGTTTAAAAACTTTGACATATAGACGCTGGCTGTGAAACGAGAACCGCGGGTTAAATACCCGCACTGAAATATATATTTATGATGACAGGTATTTGTCTGCCAGTCAGTCCGGGTCAGTCTGGGTATAGTCTGGGTGTTTGAGAGACCGAAAATATCTCTCAAAGTTTCTTGATACCCACGATAAAAGACTCGATCGTAGTGTGGGGTTAGAACTACATATTTATTTGACTGTCAGGTGTATTATTATAATTACAAAAAGTAAATTAAGTGACGATGACTCACATGTTCATGGAAATTATGTTCGAATATCTGGTAAATTGACGAGTTCGAAATATTTATTTCAATACTAGTTAGTGTGAATAAACCTATATATTGATCATTCCGATGCATAAGCACCTATTAGTAACATTTTAAAGTATTTTATCCAATGAGAAAAAAGCTGAGAAATTAAATTTATCACATTATAACTTTCTCGATGTACAGTTTTACATGGTGAGGGCAATTTGCAGAATGGCTCTCAACCCGTTTCCGCTTCGTTAAGTGAGTCTCTTCAGATCAAATGCATACTGTGAACTGGATGGATCCATTAACATACTGATTAATTTTATACAAATATGATATGATGTTTATTTAATATGATACAAGGTACGGTGGTAGTAAAAAAAATATATATCATTCTCAAATTTTGGTCTGGGATTCGATTTTAAGACAGATATCTTACACCAGTAAACACGTTTCCAGGAAATATGAAAATATTGTGATGGAATCAGAATATCTATGAATTATTCACAAGTCAATCGGCGAACAGCTGACAAATCGCACGCGCACACTCGCTACGTACCGAGTGCTCGATAACACCACGGTTCTCAAAGTTTATACCCTACGTTTCCACTATGTTCACCTGCAAGCGTTGCAAAACAACATGCAACGATGGGGCATATTGCTCCTTGTGTACGAGTTACTTCGACTTCCCATGTGCAGGCATTACTGAGCAAGGATGGCGAAAGCTTGTTGATAGAAAGCTAAAATGGAAGTGTGCAAGCTGCAAGTCAGCAAGTCCACGGCCATCACCCTCTACTACTCCTACACCTGCAGATATGGATGGAATTCTGTCTGAGCTGAAGATATTATCGGCTCAAACTGCAGCTATTCCTGACTTAGTAAACAATATGAAGGTAATTCAGAAGGAACTAAGTGAGCTCAAATATATTAGGGACGAAATCTTTAGTCTCAAATCATCAGTTGAATTTGCACATCAAGTCATTGAAGACTTAACGGTTAAGGTAACGACTCTCAGCAACGAGGTGGATTCGTTGCAGAAGACAAAGGAAGAAATTACATCACTTCATACCCAACTTGCCACGCTGAATGATTTGCATAGAGAGAGCGACCAGAAACAACGAATGAACAACATTGAGATCAAAGGTGTTCCTGTATCGGACTCAGAGAACCTATTCTCCATTATGGCAAAAATAGGAGAACTTATCAACGTCAGCCTAACTAGGGAGCATATAAATTATATTACTAGAGTTCCCATGCGCAGCGACCCACGTAACAAAACCATTATTTGCTCTGTTCACAATCGATATGTGAAAGAAAATTTTGTAGCGACATCTAGGCAGCACAAACTAACACCCCGAAAACTTGGATTGCAGGGTGATAACCCGATTTATATAAATGATCATCTGACATGGGACAATAAAATGCTGTTAAACAAGACTAAAGAACTTGCCAAAGAGCGGGGGTTTTCCTACGTATGGGTGAAGAATTGCAAGATATTAGCAAGGAAAAATCCCACTTCACCGGCAATAACTATAAAATCCGAAAAAGACTTAACCAAGTTTTAACGACAACTAATACCTACTTATTAACCTTACAACAAATAATCTGGCAAATTAATTTTGTATTTTGTTACAACTATTGCATCATTTTCTTTTTATGTATACAAAAAATATTATTATTTTCAAAGTTTGAGAAGCGCGCTCACCTTTTTTTATATCTATTCAACAAATCAAGTTCTTTTGTTCACTTCATTAGTGTGGCGGACCGACTCATTCGCAACAATCCAATTAATAATGCACCGTATTATGATCACTTTAGACACGTTTTTAATCTATTGCTTCACGCTTGTGCGACCCAATACTTATTGTCACTACCCGTCACTTTATTTTATCGTAACTTGTTATTCGTATTTATGTACTGTACGTTACTTACACTAATATTAATATTTTTAATTCTTTTAAAATGATACCGTTTAGCTTTTATTATCAGAAAGTTCGAGGACTGCGCACAAAAACATCTGTATTCTATAGAAATCTATTGCAAAACTCATACGATGTTGTCTGCTTAACGGAGACGTGGTTGACTGACAGTATTAATAATTATGAACTGTTTGACGATCGTTATCTCGTTTGGAGACGCGATAGAAGTTATGCCAAAACGAATCAAAGCCTAGGGGGCGGTGTATTAATAGCTGTACGCAGAGAACTCGTGAGTGAATGTCGTGAGAACTGGTGCTCATCAGCTGAAGACATATGGACAACGCTTACCTTACGTAGTAAAAAACCTAAGGTCTCTTTTAAATTACATATATGTTCGGTATATATTTGTAATCAAAACAAAGGTAATTCCATTTCAACCCAATTGAGTAATTTCTCGAATAATCTCCTTGACACAGTTTTAAGTCATCCAGAGGATAAATTTATAATCTTAGGAGACTTTAATCTACCTAATATTGTTTGGTTGCCTTCGGATACTGATACTTCATTTCAACCTACTAATGTTTGTGGCCTTATTCAATCTGCTTTCTTTGATAACATTAATATCTGTCATCTATCTCAATATAATAATTGTGTTAATTATAATAATAGAATTTTAGACCTTATATTTTCCAATACTGAGATTTCCGTGGCGTGTTCTGCTGACCCTCTTGTATTGGAAGATCACCACCACAAGGCCCTCTACATCTCCTTCGACTTCTCGCAAAATTACTTTTCAATATCCCTACCATATACTGAATACTTATACAACTTAGGTGATTATGATACAATTTCATCCGAACTCGATCAAACGGACTGGGTTAATAACTTTAGCGGTAAGTCGATGGAAGAAGCTACGGCCTTTTTCTACAGTACTATCAACAGGCTGCGTGATGCCCACGTCCCTTCAAAAATGGTTACTCCCAATGCCAAATATCCTCCCTGGTATAAAAGCCCATTAATAAAAATGATCAAAGAAAAGTCCAAATTCCATGCCAAATATAAAAAATATAAAAATACTGCAGATTACAAATGCTTTGCTTTATTGAGAGAACGGGTTAAAATGCTAAAAAAAAATATGTTTAACGATTATATAGGGCAAGTGGAGAGTAATATACTCAAAAACCCAAAGGCATTTTGGTCTTTTGTAAAAAGAAAAAAACAATCTAATTCCTATCCTCCACTACTTAGATATAAGTCAAATTATTCCAGTGACGGTAACGTAATTTGCAATATGTTCTGTGACTATTTTGATTCCAACTTTTTACAGTGTTCGAACACGACGCACAACGACACCACAGCTTATAGACATAATGCTATCTGTACGACTACCCTATTCCCCGATTCGGCATCTGATATTGGTAATATTGAAGTGCTAGAACACGAGGTTTATGGGTTATTGAAGGCAACTAACATAAACAAATCCGCAGGCCCTGATAACATTCACCCAATCTTTATCAAAAAATGCGCCATAAGTCTTTCAACACCGCTCACACTATTGTTCAGACAATCTTTTCGTGAAGAATCAGTGCCGAGACTGTGGAAGTCCGTTTTTGTTACACCAATACATAAAAAAGGTCCTAAAGATTTAATAGAGAACTACAGGCCCATATCAAAACTATGTATTTTCGCCAAAATTCTGGAAAAAATCGTTTACCGACAAATGTACGCTTCTCTCAAACACAGTCTCGGCGAACAGCAGCACGGATTCCTCAGGGGTCGGTCTACTACATCTAATTTAATAATCTGCAGTGACTTCATAACGCAGAACATGTCCCAAGGATTCCAAGTCGATATTATATATACAGATTATAGTAAGGCATTTGACAGGATTAATCACTCAATATTATTGAAAAAATTACTGATTGCCGGAATCAGAGGGAACCTCTACAGATGGTTCTGCTCTTATGTTGACAATAGATGCCAAACCGTTGTCCTCAACGGCTATAGCTCTAAAACATCTTACATACCCTCTGGTGTTCCGCAAGGTTCCCTATTAGCCCCATTGTTGTTCACTGTATATATAAATGATATTTCAAACTGTTTCTAACACGCAAAAATCCTTTTATATGCAGACGATATGAAAATTCTCTATCCAGTATCCACTACGGCTGATAATCTTGGACTACAAAATGAATTAAATCGTTTTTTTTATTATTGTTCTCTAAACAAACTAGATTTAAATGTATCAAAATGCTACGTCTGTACCTACACTAGAAAACGATACCCAATATTATTTAGTTACTCCTTTAGTGGTACCTTAATTAAAAGAGTGAATTCCATCACAGACTTAGGTATTGTATTTTATTCTAAGTTACTGTTTAACGAACATATCTCGAACTTGGTAAAAAAGCCTCGATGGCATTAGTATTTATCACTAGGCTCTCTTCGGAGTTTAAAAATATCAAAACGTTCAAAATTTTATTTTGTGCTTATGTCCGCAGTCACCTCGAATATTCATCACAGGTTTGGAATCCTGTCTTCAGTGTCTATATAGAGAGAATTGAAAACATACAAAGAAAGTTTTTAAGGTACGTCCAGTTTAGATCAAATACCTATCTTCAAAGTTACACTGCACGATATAAAAAATTTCATATGCTTCCATGACATGAAAGAAGGCGCATAGCTGATTTAGTTTACCTATTGAGCATCGCGAATGGTTCGGTTGACTGCCCGGAGTTACTAAGTAGGTTGGGACTACGCACATATTCTGTTAACCTAAGAAAACCACAGTTATTACATGTCCCTGTTGTTGTCTCTAAATATCACCAGAACTCCTTTCTTATACGCGCCAGCCGATCTTTTAACTTACTAGCACAACAATTGAACTTAGATCTTTTTCAAACTAGTACTCTCGAACTAAAAAAGAAAATGAGCAACACCTTTTTTTCTCTTAAGCCATAATGTAATGTAATATGAGTGAGCTAACCAAAGATTTATACCAAAGTTGTTCACCTACTATCTGTATTCAGTTACTATATGTGAAAACTTGTAATTAGCCATCAGTAAGTTATTTTAAGTACTCAAACATGTTCTGTTAGCTGTAAGTTTTCCTTTTCAATAAATAAAAAAAAAAACCGAACTTATGGCTATACGTTCAACCAAAAGCTAAAACTAAATAAATGTAATTTATATAATAATATAATCAATTACTTTGTAAATAAGTATAGAATATGTACTATGTATTGACTTGTCATAAGAGCTATTTAATTTCCTACATGATAAATAAACCAATTTCATTTCATTTCATTTAACCCTTTTTTTTTAAACTAGAGTAAAGCTCCTTTAGCCTTCCTTCCGATACTCGGGGATGGATCGGAAGGGGCATGTCGGGGTGTCCGGCCTTCCAGCTTGGGACGCGGGGACAGTAGTCCGCACTGCGCAGATGTTGTATCCAGGCTGGGTCCCTACCGAGATCTAAGAAGATCTTTTGCCGGCATACCGACTAAAACCTCTCGGTGGCCATCACGCGCTTAATGGATGACACGCGATGTGGACAGGCGAATGGCGCCCATTTAACTCGCCGTGCCACCCGGCGCACTGCTAAATATGGCTCCTCCCAGCTTGGGGGGGCGCAGATGCCCCCACTTTCCCTACTTCGGACGTCCATGGTGAGATGAGCGTCCGCGACAGATACGAGGCCACACGTTCTGCCGCCCACCTCGGAGCTACTCCTGACATGAGCGCACAGCCCCCGCTGTGTGCTTAGCACCAATTTCATTTCATTTTATTTAACCCTGTCGAACGTAAAGATAGCTTCAACTCGCAAACAATATAGTGTAACTATTAAACTAATATTATCATCATCTCAAAATTAATTCCCCTACATTTATATAATGTAGAACGCATAAAAACCAGTTTAAAACCTTTTTAAAAAGGTTATTAATATGAAAGTTTACATTAGAATAGCTCGGAGCGTTACAAAGCAAAACTGATTTTTAATTCTAAAAGCGGAAGATAAATATCCGACAAAGGGTACAAACTTATTTCTCATAAAACAATCGACTTACAGTATGCCGTAAAAGAGCAAATGTAAGAGGATTGCGGCTTTTGCTTCTCGCATCGTCAACTCGTCGAGATGTTTTATTTTTATATTTACTGGCTTCATCGTGAGTTTGTTAGCATTAAATTTTCTTTGAAAGATTTAAAAATAACAACAGATTACGATGCTTTAGAAAGGCATTTGGACGTTCGTTAGTTAAATATTCAAAGTTTTGAAATGTGTAATATTATGAAGTTATACATTATATTTTTAATGTATTCTAATATCGCAATGTCAGTTAAAATGTTCCAAAAATCATGCCAAATTCATATACAGGGTGATATTGACACATGTTATTTAACCCACATGTTTCTCATCGCCATAGGTGACATTGTATATAATTTGAAAGCAATATGAGAAGATTTTTTGTCATAAATCTTGATTTTCGTTTTTACAGTTTTCGGACTTCCCATGTAGATAAGAGTATTTTTACCGCTTAGATGAACTTCAGTTCGGTTATGGAACTTATCAGAACCAAAAAAAACTCAGTATCTATAGGGGTTGATCAAAAGCCATGAAACCTAATCGTGATTTTTGACAAAACTATCAGGCAGTTTTTATTCATATTTGGCACAATAGTACCTAGGGGGATTAAAGAACATGTGTTTTAAATTAAATACCATATGTCAGTATCACTCTGTATAAAAGCTAGACCAGATATAATCAAATCCAATCAAAAAAGTCCTGTAAAAATTTCAAGTTTTGCAGCTCAGTTTTACTACCGCAAAAAGTTGTGAGATCCATATAATACCAAGTCGATTAATGTATCTAGTCCTTGCTTAAGGGACCTTCTGTATAAAGTTATTACGATAGTTATTATCATATCAACATTAAAAATTCTTTACATTTAAATAAATAGATCTACTTGGCCATCGCATGAAAACATAATGTATCGTACAATTTATACATAATGCTGCAGGATGTTTTTGATGGGATCTCACGTCTTTTTGTAGAGCCCTACTTTTTTCCTTTTCGGGACTTTTTACTTCTAGAACATATAAAACGATTTTTCTTAAAGCCTCTGTCTAATGTTTTTTTTTATATTTGTAGGTATCAATTTATCATAAATATAGCCGATTTGATAATTATTAGTGTTCTTTCTTTCATGGTAATTGATAATTTTGAGCTATTTAGTCTATTTATTTGCAAGATTTTCTTCGTCATGTTTTTCTAGAGGAATTTTGTAGTTTCATGGACTGAATACACCCGTTCCCTCTCTATATCCCCCTCCTGTTATGTCTCATATATATACCGGGTATCTCAAGACTGCTACCGAAAACGAAGCCGGGTGGTAGTTTTAGTGGCTACAAACACAATGCAATTAAAAATTTCGCTTAGAAACGCGACAATTTTTTTTTATGATTTTTTATATTTTTGGGTGGTAAATCCATAGTTTTTGCTAAAATAATAATTTAAACTCTTTTATACCTTAGAGTATTTATAAATAAAAGGGTATATACTATTATTTTAGGAAAAAATGTATTTACCACCCAAATATGGCCATAGGAAAAAATAACAAAAAAAAAAATTGTCGCTTTTTTTTTTGCAACTTTTTCTGTTGCATTGTGTCTGAAGTCGCTTAAACTACCACCCGGCTTCGTTAAGGCAATAATTTTTTTTTCGTTATTTTTTTCCTATGACCATATTTGGGTGGTAAATACATTTTATTCTAAAATAATAGTGTATGCCCTATTATTTATTAATACTCTAAGGTATAAAAGAGTTTAAATTATTATTTTAGCAAAAACTATGGATTTACTACCCAAAAATGACGATATTTAAAAAATCATAAAAAATAATTGTCGCGTTTCTATGCGATTTTTTTTATTGCATTGTGTTTGTAGCCACTAAAACTACCACCCGGCTTCGTTTTCGGTAGCAGTCTTGAGATACCCGGTATATACCTATCTACAACTATTATTCCATTATATATGGGTACAATGATTCATTAACTACAACTGTAACTTCTAATCCTATACATTTATATGGGATTACAAAGTTATTCATGCAGTTGGTGTATCTAGAAAACTAGACATACATTATGAAATGTTTAAATTTTCCCTTACATTGGACACTAAACACTAATTATATTTTAAATTTGAAGGTTCTATGTCTACCAGAAGTGCCTTAGACTTTTGATGATCGGTCAGTCAGTCAGCGAGTGTCAAAATTAAGAAACTTTGACAAGTTACAATTCTTAAACTACTGGTTCAAATTGAATGAAATTTTTAATATACCGTGTTTATACAATGCCTGCTTAGTTACTGAAAATTTAGGCTTCTTGTTTTAACCACATCGAAGTTATGGGGGGATGAAAATGGTCTGAATTGCTTCGAGAAAAGGATGGTACGACTGTGCCGCTTTTTAGCTCAACTTGGAGGGGGCACTGCCTTGCCCCCAGATACTTTAGGACATTGAATTCCATATCGCCCGAAGATCTTATTTTGAGATGACCATTTTTTCACAATTTCATAGAAACCATACAAAGGCTCAATCTATATTCTGAGTTTAAGGTTTTCGAGGTGTTACCAAAACAATTTATTTGATTAAATGATATCACTTCAATTAGTACTGCAAATTAAACTAGTTTAATTGGGATCTCAACAAGGATTGTGAAAGCATCGGCTAATGTTATATGCGGCCATATAAGTCATTTGATAAACCTCAGTATTTGTGCAGGTGTATATCCTGACGCATTAAAAATATCTATAATAAAACCGCTATTCAAAAAAGAAAACAGAGAACTACTAGAAAATTATAGACCAATTTCACTCATTCCAGTGATATCAAAAGTGTTTGAAAAATACATATACAAAGAATTATATAATTATATTGAATGTAATAATATACTGTGTGACGAACAGAAGGGATTTAGACAATTTAGAACAATAAATATGGCAATATATGATTTCATACACAATATTCTAATTATCATGGACAAAAGAACACCTGTTTGCGCTATCTTTTGCGATATGACTCAGGCTTTTGATTATGTCCACTATGACACTCTCTTAAACAAATTAGAAGCATACGGTGTTAGGGGTAATGTGTATAGTCTCATAAAATCATATTTAAATAACAGAACTCAAATAACCGAAATTAATAGTATTAATATTAAGACAAAAACCGAGCAAATATTTCGATCAGTGGAACGTAAAGTTCTGTATGGCGTACCACAGGGAAGCGTTCTGGGACCACTTTTGTTTATATTATACATCAATGACATACCTAAATGTATTAATTACCCTATGACACTTTTTGCTGACGATAGCACTTTGACAATTCCTTGTAAACATATTGACATATATAGAAATGAAATAAATAACTCATTGACATCAGTGATAAATTGGTTGGTCAGTAATAACTTAAAAATTAATCTTAGTAAAACAAAAATAGTACATTTCAGTCAACGAATTGCCGACAATAATAATTTAAATATTTGTTATGATAATAACACTATTGAGGCGGTAAATAGTACAAAATTTTTAGGATTAGAAATTGATAAAAAACTGTGCTGGAAACAACATATAGAAAATCTCTGCAAAAAAATAAGTAAATCTGCGTATGCATTGTATATAATGTCATCAACCGTCAATACATATGCAATTCTCACTGCGTATTATGGGCTAGTCGAATCCCATTTACGATACGGCGTTATATTTTGGGGTAACTCAACCGACAAAGACATTATTTTTAAAGCCCAAAAGCAATGCATTCGATCTATGTTTCGTCTAAAAGTAAATGATAGCTGTAAGTCTTTCTTTAAACAATTTAAGATATTAACATTGCCGTGTATTTACATATTGGAAATGGCGGTATTTGTGAAATCCAATCCGAGTCGTTTCAAACGTCTGGCCGATACTGTCACCCGGAACAGACGCGACAATAACAGACTCCGCTTACATACTGCTAAAACAGCGTTAATGAGCAACAGTGTCTATTGCATGGCACCCGTCATTTATAATAAATTACCAAAAGAATTAAAAGAGTTGGACATATCAATATTTAAAAAGAAGTTGAAAAGCATTTTAGTTGATAAGGTGTATTATAATATATCAGAGTTTTTAATGGAATATAAATGACATTTCGGTACTCTCTAATGAATTGACTAAGGAATTGACATTGACATGAACTTGACTTAATAAGATTATTTTAATTTTTAATGATGACAAGACTATGTACCTACTTAATACTTTATTTTTTGTATTTTTGTATAATTATTGTTCCATTGAAATTTAATAAATTCTAGAGTTAATAATAATAATTAAATAAATTGTAATGCATGTACATAATAATGCAATTTTGCACACCAACTTTTGGTTAAATATGGCTGTACTGTATTTATTTTTTGTATATTGATCTGTATTATTACCCATATTTGCAAAATAAATATATCTTTATCTTTATCTTAATTAAATCAGTTTTCAAAAGCTGTTGGTAGCTCAAGACTTCATAATTTAACGTGCCTAAAATAAATTGAAATACATATATTTTATTTATTTGTCTTATAGCCTCCGTAAATTGGTAGTGTGTTTGGACATTGTCATATTAAAGACCACGTGACGTCAGCCGCTTATCATCAATAGAATAAGGTTCAGTACACATTATATTTTTTTTCATTTGTTTCTCATTTATATTACAATAAAAAATCAAATAATTAAAATAATTACAATTGAATTTATTGATACGTAAGTAGATGCATTTTGTTATATTAGGTCAGTGCCTGGATGACCGAGCTTTGCTCGTTTTTTTTTCACCTAAAGGAATTGGACAAGTGAAGGAATTACTTCACTAAAAGTCTTCTTGTACTTTTCACTATTTATAATTCTAATACATTTCGACATGGTCTTATTCTCTTTTACAAATTATTCCTACTACCGTACTATTTACATATTATTCTCTCTCGATCCAATACTTGCTCAATCTGGCAGTATATCTTTTATCATCCGATGGTCTTCACTAACATAGGTCCTCTGAGATTACTGTGGCTCTGCGTTGTAGCAATAGCTCCAGGACGATAGTCTTTATGTTGTGGTCTATCCAAGCGGTCCATAAATACCATGCCGTTCTTTGGTTTATAGTTTGATCGGTACGGAACTATGTGTGCGTGACAGATTTCCCAGGGATTTTGGTTCAATTTTCAAAACACCAATTCTGTTCAACGGCTGACGGGCCTGCGGGCGAGCGAGCGAGGAGCGGGCGAGCGTGGAGCAGCGGTTCGTTTCCTTTCTTCCTTTGGAGAGGTCCTCTTCTGGCGGAGCCCGGCGCGAAGCTGCCGATACGGCCAAACCGCCCCTCTTTAATACCCTTTCTTGGTCCACGTTCACCCCCCTTAGCCCCCCACCCTTCAGCACCCGTCATAATCTTTATTTCTCACTCGTTTACACATTTTCTTTACAATCGTGTTAATTTTTACATAATAATGTGGGGCTCATCCCCGCGCAACCCCTCACACCATGCACCCATCCCTAAGGACTCCCGAGGCGTGAAGGCGAGCTGGGTTGTGGGTGCGGACAGTTTTGTTCAACGACACCCCGCCCCGCTTGTACCACGTGACCGAGGCGCCCCCCAACCCCCTCACCTCCTCGGGAGCCGCACTGCGCATGCGCAGTAGGCACATATTTTTATTTATTTTTTTATTTTATTTATTAGGGACAAAAACAGTCGTATGTTACAGTAACATTTTAGTTTTAAACATAAATGAATATATACAGGGTATATCAAGACTGCTACCGAAAACGAAGCCGGGTGGTAGTTTAAGCGACTTCAGACACAATGCAACAGAAAAAGTTGCAAAAAAAAGCGACAATTTTTTTTTTCTTTTTTTTTTCCTATGTCCATATTTGGGTGGTAAATACATTTTTTCCTAAAATAATAGTGTATACCCTTTTATTTATAAATACTCTAAGATATAAGAGAGTTTAAATTATTATTTTAGCAAAAACTATGGATTTACCACCCAAAAATGACGATATTCAAAAAATCATAAAAAATAATTGTCACGTTTCTATGCGAAAATTTTAGTTGCATTGTGTTTGTAGCCACTAAAACTACCACCCGGCTTCGTTTTCGGTAGCAGTCTTGAGATACCCGGTATAAACTAATGAAGGAAGCAAACAATACATAGCCCAATGGCATACATAGCCATTGAACCTACGCTAATAATAACTTAATTGCAGATTTTTTGAAATTTTGGCTTGATAATGAAAATATATCTAAATCTAGAAAATGTGCGTTGTATGTTTGTACAAGACGACGTATAGGTGCTCGTTCACCGGCGTTAGTACGGCACTTGACAGTGTGAAACAACCGGGGCACGCGCACCGCTCGTCGGTACACTGTCCGAGGTACTGTATAACATAACTTATTTGTAATATAAAATCTATTATTGCACAGGCTGTGAAGCATCATAACACCAAGAAGTTATCGCCTAGATTCAAGACTCAGGATGTTATAACGCTTCAATAAGTCCTCGTAATGTAATTTAGGAATTTTACATTTATAATTAAGAGTTCGTAAAAAATTCTTTTGCACTAACTCTAATCTTTCGTTATACTTAGTATAATAAGGGTTCCAAATTGGGACGGCATATTCTAACTGAGGTCTAATAAAGGATTTATAAAGTAGCAGAAGTGTAGAGGGTCGCACAAAGTCGCGGGTGGATCTCATGACAAATCCATACATTGCATATGCTTTATTTATTATATTGTCTATGTGTATGTCAAAGTGTAAACTCGAATCCATGGTGACACCCAGATCCCGAACATAATCTACTTTGTTTAAATGTACGTTATTTTTGAAGTAATTGAAACAATTTTTATTTTTATTTTTAGTAAACGTGATGGTGTGACATTTAGGTAAACTTAGAAAGAGTTTGTTTTTAATACAATAGGCGTGCAACCTATTGATATCTTCTTGCAGAAGCAAGCTATTTTGTAATGTTTTACAAGGTTTGTAAATCTTAATGTCGTCAGCATACATTAAAAAATTTGAATTTATGAAGCAATGTTTAATATCGTTTATAAATACGATAAATAGAAGGGGACCAAGGATCCTTGTGGAACGCCTGAATTTACAAATATCAAATCGGATTCAAATCTGTTTATGACTACTTTTTGGGTTCTATTATGAATATACGAAACAAACCAGCGAAGTAAGTTACCGCGTATCCCATTGAATGCAAGCTTTTCTAAAAGCAGTGTGTGATCTACCTTGTCGAACGCCTTCTGAAAGTCAGTGTACACGGCATCCACTTGAATTCTTTTATCCATATGTTCAAAAAGAGTATTGGAAAATATCATGAGGTTAGTAGTGGTAGAGCGTCGTTTAACGAATCCATGTTGTTCGGGTACAATAAGGTGATGAACGTGGGAGTATAGGGCACCGTGTACAAGCCTTTCAAAAAGTTTCGACAGGGAAGAGAGAATGGAGATAGGGCGGTAATTTTCCACATTACTTTTGTCACCACTTTTATAAACTGGTATAACAAACGCTTGCTTCCAAATAGCAGGAAAATATCCTTCTCTTAAACACTTATTGTAAACAATGTATAGGGCCTTATAAATACTCTTACAAGTATTTAGGAAAAAGCTTGGAGGAATACCGTCAGGTCCAGCTCCTTTCGATGGATTCAGCATCTTTAATTCTTTCTTAATAACGTCATCGGTAACATAAATATCAGATATACAAGTTGATGCGTCTAGGAAGTTGTTGCAAGGTTGCCAATTCTTAGGATCAAGTGTAGAAGTTTCATATACGGAACTAAAATAGGTTGAAAATAAATTACATATTTCGGGTGGGTTGGAATTGTTATTATTTTTGTAAAACATTTTGGATGGAAAATTCGAATGACTCTTTCTATTAGTAATGTAAGACCAGAAAAATTTTATGTTAGTAGGAATGCTATCTTCAACCATGTTAATATAGGACTTAAAGCACCTAGCTGACTCACCGTGAAAGAGATTTCGGTATCTAGAAAAGTTTTGATAGTCGTACAGATTACGGTATATTTTCCATTTTAACCAAAAGTGTTCCTTCTTTTTAAAGATATGTATTAGGGAAGAGCTAAACCACACTGGATATTGAGAGCCTTTGGTTCTCATCAACGGAACATTTAACCTAATCACTTCATATAATTTATCATAAAAGACATTGACGGCTGTATCAGCGGGAAGTGGAGACAATAAATTTTCCCAATTAATATTACTGAATTCATTATTAATATTAACATAATTAGCTTTATTATAATTGTATTTACGAACCGAGTGGTTTTTCATAGGTGTGAATTGTAAATTTAATTCCGTCAAAGTAGAAAAAGGAGGATGGTGACCATCGGGCTCAATAAGCGCATTGCAAGACATAATCTGGCAATCTATATTAGAAATAAAAAGATCTAAGGTTCTACCTAAATTATTTTTAAAAGTATTAAATTGTTTACCATTAATCTCAGCCATAAAGTTCAATAAGAGCCGGCATAACGGATTTGAAGCTAATGCAATAGTGTGATTACCATGAACATGCCAGTCAATATTAGATATGTTAAAATCTCCCAAAACAAAGAATGAATCGCTTCTCGGATCATTTAAGAAACATTGTAACATATCAAAATAAAGAGCGTAGATATCATCGCGAGTACGTGGTGGAATATAACAAGCACTTATGATATGTTTTTTATTTGATCGGACTGCAGGAAACTGGACTAATATATGATCAATTTCGGCATGATGAAAATACGTCAACATTCTAGAAGGTCGCAGCTCACGACGAACAGCCACCATAACACCCCCACCCTCTTGTTTTCCAGTGGCTAGACGGTCTCGATCACATCTAAATACGATATAACGGTCATCCATAAACTCGTTATCATGAATTTCAGGAACCAGCCAGGTTTCGGTTAGTACGATAACGTCATAACAACACGACATAATATTCATGTACAGTGTATGCAACTTTGTGCGAATTCCTCTACAGTTCTGATAATAAAACACTATATTGCTAGTCACTGCTAATAGTGTAACAATAAAATAAATATATGAAATCCAATAAGTACCTAATAATTGAAAACGCCGCCAATAACAGCAATTGATATTTAAGCAAGTTAATATATAAGTTAGGAGGAACCAGAGTTGATCTTAATTTTATGTCATTTCTCATCAATAAATTACAAAGTATGTTTTTTATGGCTTTGTTTAAAAATGAACTTATTGGTCTTATATAAATAAGCAGGAGAAATTAATAATAATTTAATAAGAATTTGTATACTGATTATCAAGCTAATGGCATTAAACTCTGTTATTATTATAAATATTTGCATAGGAAAGAATAGGAGATTTACTCGTAAATGCGTGCAAGAGTTATGAAAAAATGTGCACTGAGGAACATAACGATTACAAAAACATAATTGTACATTGACATAAGCAATAATCATGTGTAAATAGTAACAGTTTAATACAAAAAAACAACAGGAGTGTGATAAACGTGAACAATAAAAGTATGATATAAGAAAGTAAAAGCAAAATATAAACCTTAGTGTTTTGTAACTAGAAATTAATAAATTAAATATTTGTCTTCGCACGGGTCGCCATTTTTAACCGACTTCAAAAAAAGGAGGAGGTTCTCAATTCGACTGTATGTTGCTTTTTTTTTTATGTTTGTTACCTCGTTTCTCTGTACTGTGTGAACCGATTTCGATCATTCTTTCTTTGATTGAAAGCTGATGCTTGTCGTTTGGTCCCATATAAAAAAAATTTGGTGAAGATCTGATGAATATCTTCGGACCTGGAGAGGGGAACTCCTTAAAATTAAGGAGAATTGCAATGGATCTTTTTGCATTACGTTCATTAGAAAAGTTAAGATACAGTAAGAGAGGGAAAAGGGGGTGGGGGTGAGGGGGGGTGGGTGATAAAATTAAAATACACGTAAATTCTAATATCTTCGGCAGCTTTTAAGCGATTATAGTGATTTTTTTTTTCATTGGAAAAAACGTATTGACAGGTTGATCCCAGGAATACGACATGAAGATATGATGATTATGTTCGGACCTGGAGAATAGAACTCTTCAAAATTTAGTAGGATTCCAATGGTTCTTTTTGCATTAAGTTCATTATAAAAGTTAAGCTACATTAAGGGAGGAAAAAAGGAGTATGGGTGAGGGGGGGGGGGGTGATAAAATTAAAATACACGTAAATACTAATATCTTCAGCAGCTTTTAACCGATTTTAGTGATTTCTTTTTCATTGGAAAGAACGTATTAACAGTTTGATCCCAGGAACACAACATTAAGATCTTATTATCATGTTCGGACCTGGAGAGTAGAACTCCTCAAAATTTAATAGGATTTCAACGGTTCTTCTTGCATTGAGTTCAGTATAAAAGCTAGGCTACAGTAGTTGAGGGACAAATAATAAACATGTGAATATTCCAATATCTTTGGCAGCTTTTAGCCGATTTTAGCGATTTTATTGTCATCGGAAAGAACATATTCCTTGTGGAGACCAAATCTTTTTCATTTAAATGCCTATCAACACTAAAAAGATAAAAATAACTAAAATTTTTAATAAAAAAAAATAAAAACCGACTTCAAAACAAAAATCCACTAAAAAACCAAAAATAAATAAAATAATAACTACCACTCCAAAGCAAAAAAATAATATTTATTTCATGGAGCTCGTGCATGTTGATTAATTTGCTTAATGACTTGACTAGCCAACAAATCAAAATATATGCGTAACATATTGAAGGCGGGTCGCCCAGTACCAAACATATAGATATTTAAATTAATATAAGGCATAGGTCCTATATGTTTGGTACTGGGCGGCCCGCCTTCAATATGTTACGCATATATTTTGATTTGTTGGCTAGTCAAGTCATTAAGCAAATTAATCAACATGCACGAGCTCCATGAAATAAATATTATTTTTTTGCTTTGGAGTGGTAGTTATTATTTTATTTATTTTTGGTTTTTTAGTGGATTTTTGTTTTGAAGTCGGTTTTTATTTTTTTTGGTAAAATCATCCTCAGATCGTATAGCAAAAGCCGATGTTCCATCTCGCTCGCGGACAAGTATCGTAGCATTCTTAGTCCAAGCATATTTGAATCCATGTTTACACGCGATTTCCCATAGTGTGAGGATTGGGAAAATTAAACGCTTGAGGAAATAATTATTTATTTTTAACTAAACTAAGTTAGTTTGAGACGTGTCGTGCACACTATGAGAACGAGTAATGACGTTATTTCTCATGGCCGGCAAAAAGACCTAGGATATTTACGTATGAAAGAGCTCCTGTGGGTGACTGAGATGACGCGAACATATTTTATCAAACATTTATCAATTAATTTATAGTAACAACTGAGCTGAACACAAGCCAAGCCTCACTACTCGTGGTGTGAAATGTCGTGCCTCATAAGTTGGGGCACATTAAACGACTTTGTCCTCGGCTCGTACTGGCACATGGCTCCTACAATCTAGACCCAGCTTAACGTTTCTTGTCTCAAAACTACGTTACTAACATGGCCGCTAGGCGCATTAGCAATTTGCGGGACACGAATTACACTTCTGAGTTTTTGGTGTTACATGTAGGTATATTAGAAGGTAATTGATGATTAGGATGATATAATATGAAAGAAAACATGGTAATTAATTGTACATCCATACTATTATATAAAGATGAAGAGTTTGTTTGTTTGTTAAATTGTTCTAAATTGACAGTCGGAATTGAACATTTTGGTCGCCATTTTGAACAGTGTATCTACATTGTGGGTGGAGTCAGATCGGACCGCTAGTAAAAGATATGATAAGCCAATCCAATAAAGGCCAGATTGAAGAACAGTCGACTATTCAGTCAGTGTGTGCATATGTAAATCGCGAGGTCAGTATTGTGAAACCACAAAGCGTTTCTGTTTGCGGGCGTCGACAAATGAGCCCTACAGGTTGACCGAATCACTGAGCGACTACATTCGGGTCAAATCGACATAGCTTTAGCAACGTAATCAAATGTGCTGTGTTTAAAACCTCAATTTTTTAAACTACATATCCACCTGAATCTAAGGAGTTAATCTTGCACTGGGAATCTAAGAAGATGTTTTGTGCAATCGTTTGCACAAACTAAGCATTTTTGTTTTTTAAACGTGATATTGTGATTTTCCATTTTAAATATCTTTAATTTCATTTATTTCTATTAACATTGAAATAAAACAATTTTTTTTTAAATTTTCTACTTTCCAAGATACGATTTTTCTGCATTATGGGTTAATTTCTTCCATTACCGCATCTTGAAATTTTTGTGCGAATCGTAGATGGCCTATATGTGCTTACATCCTTTCTGATAACGTGTGAACTTATGTACGATAAATTGTATCAATTTACTAAACTTCAGAAATACTTTATTGCTCTTCACCGAGTTTCTAATATTTCACAAGAAAATGTTTTCAAAAGTATACAAATGTGTTCGATATATGCTAATATAAGATATTGTGCGTATTCCGATCTCAAGTTTAGGTAACTTTGCCCTTGAATACAAAAAAGTTCGATCAAGATAAGATTTATTATAGTAGAACGAACTCTATGGAAAGCAGCATGTTTTTTGTTGCGGGTAAAGTTTTCTATTGTACAGAATTGAGAGTCTCCCAATAACGATATTTACATGACAGATATGAAGTATGTATAAGAGATCATTTTTATGGCGTTTATATACTTGTAATACAAAGCGACTAAAACATTATTCTTAAAGTAAGTGCAATGTAAACAGAAAATAAAATGGTTAAACATATTTATTTCCATAATAGTTTCTTAGATTTACGCGAATGTTAAAAATTGAAGTAAAGTTATTATTTAAGATTTTATTGCGGGGCGGACCGACCCTTGACCACGAAACCTGTAAAGTCATCAAAACATCGGGAATTAAAAAAAGTAAAAATTAAACCAAATCCGCGATAAAATCCGTAAATATTAGTTTTCTTTCAATATTTATCTCCTACCGGACTGCTTGAAACCGTATGACCATAGTTCATAAATTGAGCTTGTGGTGGCAGTATGAAAAATCAAATTATGTAGTCATTTCTTTAGAAAAGAAAAAAATAGAAAGATTAGTAAAGTAAATCAAAGTAAAACGTCTTCACCCTCAAAACTGAAAATATAATCACGAAAATACTAATATAGACATTACCAGAAACGCCCCTTCCTTCCCCTTATTCCTGCAACACACAAGAACAAAAGTACGTCGATTTCTACAATCGATGCAAGTACTGGTTTTGCGTTGAGATTATTGAAAAGCTGTTCTGTAATAAGAATCTCTATACGTATTTGTCATATGTGAAGGCACTTTGTGCCGGTACCCAATTGAGTTTGTCTCGAAACCCTCATGTAAGTCATGGTTATATGCCAATAATTAGGCTTTTTTTTTTTTTCTTTTTATAATGGCCTGGCATAGTGGCGGCATTGCACCTGATGGAAAGTGCCAATGCCGCCCAGGCAGAGTATCCATTGGCATCGGACGGCGGTCCCATGCCAATGGAAACAATTATGCCGGCCTGCTTAGGTGCCTCTTCACACCACGGCGGAAGGACCCAGGATTGTAGGAAGGAGGGAACACGTGCGCCGGCAAACAATTCCACAGCCTGACGGCTTTATTGCCTGTGTAGGCTGGGACCTAAATATAATAAGCTTGTTAGGGCTAAAATTAGTCACATTACTCGTTAAACAATATTGCCTGATTTAGGTTTAAGACGCAATGTAATAAGCTGCTTAAGGCTAAAATTAGGCATTGTTGCCTGGATTGTGTTCAAGGAGAAATGTACTAAGTTAGCGAGGGCAAGAATAACTCATGTAATTAGACAATAGCATTTGATTTTTTTTGAGCAACAAGGTAATTTCTAGTCAGTGTTCAAAGACAAATTTAACGTATTTTCTGGGGTATTCGATTAAGATACCGGTTATAATCTGAAGATATTGGGATCGATTCCCACACCGATACAAATGTTTGTGTAAAAATATTTGTTTCGATTCTATGACCATAAAGTTTCTTATAATTGCTGAAACCAAGAACACATGAGGCCATCATTTACAGTGGCGTTGCGACTGTGTATTACTATCTGGTATAAGTTTCTATGTATAAAAATACAATGTTTATCTTACATTAATCTTGCTCGAACTTACTGCGAAATAGTTGATGGTCCATTAATTCGAGTACGAATATTCGGCAACTCCTCGAGTAGCCCAACTATTTACAGCATCGTGTAAAGTCAACTTGTTTAAACTTGAGAACAATCGCCGATGTATCTTAGGTATTGCGGTATTTGTGTGCAGACACGATCCGTTAAGCAATTTTGGAATGTGTAGTTTGCAGATATTTGTTAATATACACTGATTTGAAACAATTATACATTTATACATAATTATATGTTTATAGTGGTTTAAAATTGTCAAGTAACAGGTCTTTTATACAACAGTTGTATTTTAAAATGATGTTTTGTAGAACTACTATTTAATATTGTTCTGTGTTAGGATGTCCGATAAAATATCATTTGTATTTGATTAAACTATCATTTGTAATAGGTAGAGCCATGATATTAATTTTGGTTTCATTATTTGGCTTAATTTAAAATGTGAAGGAAAATATCGTGAGGAATACTTGCACTATTGGGGCGAATTATATTGTCTAACCACTCTCGATTGTAGAGGAAGGCCCGTGCCCTGCAGTGCCATATGGGCCCATATTTTGTTTAAGGTACAGTCTTCGATCAAATATACACTAGATACACAGTTCCCTGTAAAAGTTCTGTTAAAAAGTGGCACCGATGCTTGACATGAAAAAAAGTAAGCAAAAAGATCACATATTCCAAATATATTAACATAAATTCCACCTTATTCTTGGAGCTTAAAGTAGCTTTTCACATAATATTGTCTAAGGTTCTGCGAGTTTTAGAAGCAACGGTCGGTGCGTGACTGAAGGCAAAAGAGTGCTTAAGCACTCTTTTTTGGTGCCATTTTCTAAGCGCTCATGTTGTATCTAGTGTATATTTGATCGAAGGATACAGTAGATATAGGCTGGCTAGAGCACTTAGTACATTGTCTCGGAAAAATATAAGGTGAAGTGATTAATTTACTGTTATAGTTTGCACGAATATGAGACGACGTACGAGATCGCCGGCAAATAAAAAAATGTTGGTAGGATCTTCCCAGATTAAAACCACACACGACGCTGAAAACTAGTTGAAGTCATCCACGCCAGTATGTCATGCTTCGGGTTCAGCCTCTATTTATTTTGCCTGTCGTAAGAGTCGGCTAATAGGGGCAATGGTTGTCGCGAGCACGCAGCGGGGGGCTGCGAAGCGCCCATCAAAGACTACAAGGTGTAAATACTTGGAGTAGGTCGTAGCGTAGCATAAGGCGGTTTGCCTCAGGATCCCGGAACCCATCCAATGTGCTAAAGAGGACACCGTTTTTGAAAAAAGCCTGTGTGTGTCCGAGTTCGACTATTTGGGACCGCATTGTACTTTCATCGTGCTTATCGCCTTTTCTTGCTTCTTTATTAAACCTATAAATATCGCTTCCCCACCTTGCCTCGAAAATATCGTACACATAATTCGTTCGGGAGGGCAACAGTCGTACATTACAGCCAGGTGTGGCGAATCGCGTGCCTCGTGAATATGTAGCGGCAAATATTTGCTCACCGCGATAGTACAAACTGGATTGACAAGGCACGCCTTAAAGCAGTGTACTCTGCAGTTTATGCTGATGAAAATTACAACTCGGTGGTAACAGCACCAATAATTAAATACATAAATAATGAATATACCCAACAGTGACACACATAGTCCTGACCCCACAAGATTAATTAAGTATTGTGTCGTAGGTATGGTGACAAGCACCCAGACCCGAGACAAATACTTTTGTTTCGATGCGGGGATTGAACCTGTGACCACTCATCTCATAGCCGGCGTCTAACCAACTTCGATGTCAATTAAGTTTATATGACGTAATATTAATTGTACCCAGATTTCTTATATATTTCTGAAATATTTTAGCTCGACGAAGTAATTGCTGGTGGTAATTATACTCCTGACCTATCAACTTGTAACATATGGTATATCTTGCTGCGTGAATATGTAATAGCAAATATTTACTCGTCGCGATAGTACACACGATTGACATGGCACGCCTTAAAGCGCCTGTGTGCTCTGCAGTTTATGCTGATGAAAAATTACAACTCAGTTTCTCTATGAAGAGAATGAACTCCGTGTGGTTATAGCACGAGTAATTAACTAAATGAAACGTCAACTTAATTAACGCTAGTGTTTTTTTTTTCAATTTCAAAATGAATTGCCGTGCAATTTATTCTAAGCCCGAAGCTATTCAGATAGAGTATCGAATTGCAGCAACTAGTAGAATTGAAATTCGACACAAATAAGCCTACCTTTAACCAGGAACTGTCACGCAACGTACTGTACTGTACTGGGGGTTACTATGATACGATACGAACTTTGAATGTTCGGATATTCGACGTCCGGAGTAAGATTCTATATTCTACTTATCATTTTCTCCGAACTTAGTCTATGATTACGACGTAAGACAGAGGATTCCAACATTTTGTGGAGTATCTAGGCACCCGCATTAGGCCAGCGTGGTGGACTATATGGCCTAACCACTCTCAATCGTACTCTCGATTGTAGAGTAGGCCCGTGCCCTGCAGTGGGACGTATATGGGCTGATACAGATACAGATCTAGGCACATAATTAAAGTTTTACGTACGGCGTCCGAACATTGTGAATTCGCTCCGTTTTTATCTCAATATTTAAATAAATACATAAATACACCCAACAGTCACATAAATAGTCTTGACCCCACACTAAGATCTAGTCATGGGTATCAGGAACGCTTTGGCCTCACAAACACCTAGACCCGAAACAAATACTTATGGGCCACACAAATATTAGTCTCTGTGTGGGTATCGAACCCGCGGCCGCGCGTTTCATAGTCGGCGTCTAACCAAATGCGCCACGGAAACTGTCAATTTCTCAATAATAATATATCATCAAACGAAGCATATTCATAGAGGCCTATTAGTGATTAATTACGTAATAACATTAAATGCGAGATGCCACTACTTGGAAGCTACAAATTGATTTATCGGTAAGTGATTTATCTTGGCCTCATTTGACGCTGGCTTCAGAGTCATGTGTATCGAGATGTGTTTGCGGAGTAATTAAATATCAATTTGATCGGAGCAATCTATCTAAATCGTGTGTTATTGCCGGGATATTTAGTATTATATACTTATATACTAACGTGCGTATGTAGTTCTGTATTATATCTATTCTATGTTCGATAGATAGATAGATAGATACAACGTTTATTTTGGCTACAATAAACACAAAAACAATCATAAAGAGTTACATCAACATTAATAATAATTACAGATAAGAACTTATGTAACATATTGTAGCCGCAATCAGGCCCCAGCTTAGCAATATGCAATCCTCCAAGGAGCAAAGCGCTGGTAATTCTGCTGGTACCTGGTATGCAGTACTAAGTAAATATTATATATTATGCTCCAAGTGGCGTAAAACTAAAGAAAGAGCACAAGCAAAAAAATAATAATCACAGAATAGGAAACTAAACAACATAATAATATGTCTTATCACACTAGTCTTAGTTACGAATAAGTAAAAATAATTATATTGAGTTACAATGGCTTAAAGTAACTTATTAAAAATTAAACTCACTTAAAATCTATGGCAGTCTTCGCTACGGTAAAGTGATACAAATGCTACAAACAAAATGCTTTCAGTTTTTGTTTAAAAGATCTGTAAGAGATGATATCACGTATGGGAGGGGGATTATATTCCAACATTTAGTAGCACGGTATCAAAAACTGCCCTTGAACGCTGCAGTCTTATGTGCACAAGTGAGTAGTCTGATACCATGTCGGGAATTCACATCTGATCTAGACCAGTTGAATTTACTGAAAATATATGTAGGTTGCTTATATCTAATAATATTAAAAAGTAAACAAGAGAAATGTAGATCACGGCGAGAACTTAATTTTAACATTTTTGCATTTTTCAAAAAAGGTGTAACATGCGCTCGAGGAGGAACATGAAAACAAAAACGTACGCATGCATTTTGCACTCTTTGTACACATCTTGCCGAGGATGACAACATGCAAGGTCCATAGACAACATCACCATAGTTAGCCATTGATAATACTAGGGTTTCACAAAGTAACTTTCGCATAACCACATTAAAATACTCGCGTATTCTATACAGAATGTTTAACCTATAAAAACAATACTTTACTAAGTTCAGTACATGTTGACGAAAATGCAAGTGGCTATCCATTGTAATTCCGAGGTTTTTCGCTTCATTTACCCTCACGATCCTGCAGCCATTTATGAGGACACAAGGATCAAACTGGGCGATATCGTATACTTGTTTCTTTGATCCAATTAGCATGTATTGAGATTTAATATTAATGTTAAATATATTCAATGCTTCATAAAATATATTTAATTTCTAATATTGTTCTGATCACACTGAGTTAATAATAAATATTGGCTAGGTAGAAGAACTGATAAATCTTTAAAACAATTCAAATTTGGCCATCCTGAGGACAACCAAAATGAATCACGAGGAAAACCAAGAAACGTCTCCCTCATTTCAGAATAATATCTGTGAAATGATATTGAATAAATGTATTTGGCAAGACATTGACAGTAATGTATTCGCGCGTAGCTCAATACCCTTCTATTAAAAACAATGGAGCAGAAAATGTTCAGAAAAAACATTGATATTATATGCGAAGGCACAAAATGTGAAAGAAAATATAATAGGCCTTATCCAAGTATCGATACTGGCTGATATGTTTTTTGGGATAATAGTATACAAATTGAATTCGCCTCTGTAACGAGATAGTAAAAGATTTTTAAAGAGTATACTGAATATTTTACATAGAGACTGGGTGATTATGTTTAGTTTACTTAATGTATTGAAATAAAGTAATTGGAATTGTAAAAAAAAGTAATTGTACTTTCTTGCAAGAAATAATTATTTTTTATGATGAATGATGAAGCCTGAGTTGTAAGTTATGATTTGATAAATAAATTAAGAAAACAATGAAGGGCAATCATATTATATTTTATAAATAAAATACACTTATAAAAGTCAGGCGTAAAGCATCAATATTAAAGTTGAAACACATTAAACACCACATTAGGATTTTACGCTTCGCAGAACGTATCCATCGATTGGCTATGATTCCTAAAGTTTCAGTTGTATCGACTTTAACTGATGTCTGCCATTATCACACGCTTATATAGGGTCGTCACAGGTTATTTCTCCACATATTGTGAAATATGAACGAATTATGGTTTCTTAGATTCACGCCTGTGTAAAACTGTAAAATAATCAAAACGTCGGGAAGTTAAAAAATGTATAAATTATTTCTAATCCACGATGAAATTCAGGCCATAATATAAGTGCGTGGTGGCCTGTCGGTAAACGGACTAGACGCGACTGCCAACATGTTCACGGTGGTCGCGGGTTCGAATCCCAGGGCACACCTCTGACTTTTCGGAGTCATGTGTGTATTGATAGTCAATCACCACGCACTAAAACGGTGAAAGAAAACATCGTGAGGAAACCTGCATATCATAGCGATTTATAAAAAAATCTATGGTATGTAAGTCCGCCAACCCGCACTAGGCCAGCGTGGTGGACTATATGACCTAACCACTCTCAATCGTACTCTCGATTGTAGAGGAGGCCCGTGCCCTGCAGTGGAACGTATATGGGCTGATACAGAATATAATCAGCAGTTGGTTAGACGCCGGCTGTGAAACGAGAGGCTGCGATATTTGTGTGAACCACAAGTATTTGTTTCGGGTTTGGGTGTTTGTGAGACTAATAAGTCTCTTGTAGTTCCTGATAGCCACGACACAAGACTCGATCTTAGTGTGGGGCTAGGACTATGAATTTGACGGCTTAAATAAAACTCTAGCTTTTATACAAACGCTAATGCTTGTACGTATCGTCCCTATTGCTTCGAAGCCAGGAGAGTTCTCAAACCAAGTTTTTGTTTGATTACTTGCACGTTTCCTGGCTATTGTTAGTCGTTTGTTTGCTAATGTATTAACTAGATAATCGGATAAAGTTTCTTCTAATGTGTTTAGGGCGCTTCTACAATGGCTGTGCTTTTGTTCGGTGATTTTCCTTATTTAGATTTCGCACACGTCATTGAGATATCTGCTTAGTGTTTTTAGATAAAACGGATAATGTTTAGATAAATAAAAAAAAATTGCAATAATGGTTAATGCCATTGTACTTATTATTTGTAATCTAAATTTTAAATAGCATTTTTAGGTTGTTTATAATTTCAAAATTTGAAAAATAAAAAACATATCTGCAAGAAACTATTCCGTAAAAGATAGATATGACGCACTTTTAAAATTTATTATTTTCGTTCGTGTAAAAAAATTTAAATTAATGTGTGTATAAACCCTCTTTATGTCTTCAACTCATTATCACGCTCCGTTAAAAATATTCGGAAACTTTGGAACAAAGTTGATATGAGGGCGCCACTAATCTCTGAAACTCCGAGAGATAGACATAAGCCTCATTAACCACGAACAAACTTCCAGCGATTATCATGTTTAAGGAATATTCACAAGTGAAAATATCACTTTTGTTATTCTTGTTTTTTCATTATAATAATGATCGCTGTTAATATTTAAGACTTGAAGTATATTAAACAAAGTATAATATTTTTTTAACTTTTATGGCACGTTTTTGTTAAGTATGTATGTAAGAAAGGCTCTACGAAGCGAACATTTTTTACGACCATTATTTAAACATTTTTTTTCACTTACAATTAAGATGGTAGTTCGAGAAAATTTCGTTAGTTAACAATTGTTTAACTTGTTGAAAAATTAACTTTAAGTAAAATTTCCGACGGGAATAAATTAATTATAGTATTCAGAACACACCATAACTTTTTCAAATTAAAAAAAATATTCAATACCTTAAATAAATTAATTAATGTGCCGTACTCGCTTTTGACGCCACGCGCGCATCCTAAAAATGTCACGCGCAGACCTATTTCCAGCGTTAAATTAAAATTATAAATAATGGAGATAGAGTTCCGGGAGTTAGGAGTTTTTTATTGGAAATTTCCTCTTCTTTCAGAATCTTTTGTTGAAATTTCTTAAATATTAATAGTTTATTAAATATTGGCAAAAAACGAAATGCCATTTTTTTCATCTTTAATTGTTTATAACTTTTGCAATTTTTTATGTGCTAATACACGCTTTTGGCACATTTTTCTAAACGTCATTCCGGATCCAATGAGCTATCGCACATAATTTTAAGAGCTGTATCTCTATTTTGTACCATTTTCAACTTGTCGACTAGACTAAATATTAAATCCAGTAGGATCAATCAGAAGCATAAGCATACGTGACAGAAATCGTGAAAAACAAAACTCAGACAATATTTTCTCTGGCAGAAAAAGAAACCTGTCAAAGTTCCCGAACCACACACCGATACTAATGACATCATATTTTGCGGCCAATGTTCGAAATATTTCACGCCCCAACAAAATTAAGTTAAGAAGGTGTTGTTTTATTATCTCGCATCTAATTCACTAGAAAAGCCGAGGATCTCTTATGATGGTGTGGGAATCAAGAGGTTTATTTCCTAAACAATTGTAGCTATATGATAGACATTGTTTGAATACTAATAGAAAAACACGCCTTCCTATTACTCCGGCCTTTATCATCTTTTTGCCTTTTTCCTTCCCACTCTCTGGCTATACATCTTTGATCATGGGCGACAGTGATCACTTACCATCAAATGACCTATTGTTCGTTTGCCGAACCTATGCAATAGAAAATCTTCTATCAGGCTTAAGCATTTCTTGAGCAATACACGAGATCGTACAAAGTCAATTATGACTTTTACATTCACATTTAAAAGAAGAATAAGTATATGAGAGAACAATATTATGTTATTAGACAATTATTGTGAAATATAATCTAAAATACAAATAAAATAAAGACGATACGCCGGCTAAAATTGTATTCCCCTTTTACATAAAATCATATCAACAAGAATTTGATTCATAAACAAAACAATTTGGTCTCGAAATGTATGACTAAAATGACTCGGAATTATATTACTCCGTATAACATCCAAATAAGTAAATATAATAAATAGAAACTAAATTTGGCGAGTATATCGGCATTATTTCTGCGGTTTCGAACTAAAAGGGTTTATGTGTAGTGGTTTCATGTTACTAGAGAATGTAGAGGTTTGTTTGCACTTAGTAATAGTTATAGAAATAATATTAATAAGAATTTGTCATAATTTTATAATACCTAGGATTCATGAAAAAATATTAGGTACGCTAAATTATGCTGCCGTAGAAATTTTGTTTGTCAGTTACTTTACATTCTTACCTCCTTCTCTAATTAAGAATGTTAAAACCTAGTTTTAGTAGCTAACAAATATTTTTTTTTAAATTATAAATACAGATTCCCTGGTGGTAGGTCTCTCGTATGTGAGAGACCGCGTGGGTAGCTACTACTGCAATGTCTATTTCTCTCGCCAAACCGCAATATAAACGCACTGTTGTGTTCCGGTTTGAAATACATTGTAGCCAGAGTAACAACTGGACTTATTGAGACTTAAAATCGAATGTCACACGATGGTAAGCGCAGTGGAATGCCAAGCGTTGGTACTCTACATGAGCGCTCGTATCGCTTACCACCAGGCGAATGGAATGCACGGCTCGCCTTTAGTAAGCCGTGCATTCCATTCGCCTTTAGCAATAAAAAAATCAAGGATTAGACAAATTTATCAATACACACATGACTCCGAAAAGTCAGAGGTGTGCCCTGGGATTCGAACCGGCGGCCACCGTGAACATGTTGGCAGCCGCGTCTGGTCAGTTTGTCCGTGTATTGATAGTCAATCACCACGCACTAAAACGGTGAAGGAAAACATCGTGAGGAAACCTGCATACCGTAGCGATTTATAAGAATTTCTATGGTATGTAAGTCCACCAACCCGCACTAGGCCAG
The DNA here is from genome assembly GCA_009982885.2 of Hyles vespertilio. Taxonomy (NCBI): domain Eukaryota; kingdom Metazoa; phylum Arthropoda; class Insecta; order Lepidoptera; family Sphingidae; genus Hyles; species Hyles vespertilio. Next base: position 6,796,961 of record CM042816.1, on the reverse strand, counting down.
CGTGGTGGACTATATGGCCTGACCACTCTCAATCGTACTCTTGATTGTAGAGGAGGCCCGTACCCTGCAGTGGGACGTATATGGGCTGATACAGACAAATTCTTTAAAAAGGATCGTTGTAAGGCAGACGTGACGGATAAAAGAACAAGACAAATCCTTGTAGACTTATTTAGTAGAAGTTACCTCATATTTTGCTTTAACATTTAGACACGTACTTTCCTTTCACGTCCAAAATCATCTCGGTACATTCAGGTATTCAGGTAATTCCACAGCAATTTTCACATTTTAGTCCAAATTAACTCAATTGGCGCCGTAATAAGCAACGACTCGCCTGAATCATTTCTAATTTGTTTGAATAGTTGCGTTTTCATTGAAATCTATTTTGTTTGCGAATTTGCTTTCTCACCCCACGCTTAATGTTTGGATATTAATGTCCAAACTGATTTATCGGCTCATGTGTTTGCATATTGCTCGAAATTTAATACAAAATTGAACAAACTTTGCTATTAAATTTTATTTGTTTTAAACTACTTGTCTGAGCTTACTGAGAAGAAATATATACGAGTATTACGAGAATTTTACTGTGAGAAGATTAAATTTTTCGAATTTATTATACTGTCAGTAATTTAATTATAAACAAATGCACAAGTTATTTGTTTATATTGTATAGCAAATATATATTAATGTATATATGTGAATCATTGAATAGTATTTACCTACTTCACAAAATCTAGATTAAACTACTAAACGACTGTAAGAAACATACAATCTATACTATTATAAAGCTGAAGAGTTTGTTTGTTTGTTTGAACGCGCTAATCTCAGGAACCGCTGGTCCGATTTGGAAAATTCTTTCAGTGTTGGATAGTACATTTATCAATAAATGCTATAGGCTATATATCATTACGGTATGACCTATAGGAGGGAAGCAGTAGTGACATTTCTAGCAAATACGAGGAAATTTTATTCGTGGTGTGTTTGGTCGATATTCTATATTGATAGTCGGAATAGAACATTTTGACCCCCATTTAGAAACGTGTATCTGCACCCGGGCGGAGCCGGGCCGGACCGCTAGTTATACAATAAATGTTACAATTAGAATTGCGAATCCAGCATCAAATTCAGAATAAAAGTAGCAATTTAGTAAATCATTTAAAACGCTATAAGCGGGACCGTAATAAAGATAAGACCAGAGCAATATTCTACCCCAAATGTGGTATAAAAAATTTACTGGAGTAGCATAAAAGTCCGTGATTCGCTAAACTAGCAGCAACATTGATTTATAGACTGTAATAAATGTTTTACGGCTGCGATGTGGGTTCCTCATGTCACGTGGAACTTGCCTAGCTACTATGTTGGTATATCAAAAGTTTGAGTGATTATTATTTTTTGTAAAAGTAGCTAGCGAGTGTTACTTTTATTGTGATTAATGGTTCGACGGGTTCATTCGACGGGTCATTCGTCCGATGGTGAGCGATGTGACAATTCATCGAATGTGACATAACCAAACAACACCATGAATTACCAAGCGATTCTGGGCATTCCACTACACCTGCCGTATAAATAAACTATTTGAAGTCTCAGCGATTTAATGTCTAATATATCCATAGACCATAGACTTTTTGAAATCTTTATAATTTGCAGGTTTACTTTATTTTTCTCGTTTATAATACAAAACTGTTATTTTTTTGTTGCAATCGTCATAAATTATCTAGCATGAACGATTTTTCACTACTGATATTTATTTTGCACATCCACGTAGATTAAATACACATTGAAAATAATACCGCGCGTCATCATCAACCACAGCGATTACCATTAGAATATGGGTGATTACGCGCACAATTCAAATAATCCCACCGACGCGTCAACGCAATCACGTTCTAAAATAATTGCGAAAATTGGTTGAATTTATTCAGAGCCGCAGTACAATAACATGGGATTGGATCGGATTGTGGCGCACCCGACCGGACGCGAGCGATTCAAAATGCTTACCGTGGAATGTTCTCGAATCAAACTTTAATGCATTTTGTATGCAGTACGGACATTTTCTTATTTTTCAAATTCAGATATTAGTGAAGTGCTATTCATTTACTTATTTGAGCCAAAATGATTACACATCAAGTGCATAATATAAAAGTACCTGTCAGGATATATTTTTATGGAAGGGTATTCTTTTTTCAATTTACGACTTTTAATATTGCAAACACAATGCAACTAAAAATTTCGCAAAGAAACGCGACAATTATTTTTTATGATTTTTTTAAATATCGTCATTTTTGGGTGGTAAATCCATAGTTTTTGCTAAAATAATAATTTAAGCTCTGTTATACCTTAGAGTATTTATAAATAAAAGAGTATACACTATTATTTTAGGAAATAATGTATTTACCACCCAAATATAGTCATAGGAAAAAAATAACAAAAAAAAATTGTCGCTTTTATTTGCAACTTTTTCTGTTGTATTTTGTGTGAAGTCGCTTAAACAACCACCCAGCTTCGTTTTCGGTAGCAGTCTTGATATACCCTATATAATGTACAAGTCCCGATTTGCTAAGTGTTGATTGTGAAGTCGTTCATCTCGGTTGTAGTTTGTTATGTCATAATAACCAGATACCCTTTATCCATCTCAAATAAACTAAATAATAAATAAATACACCCAACAGTCATATACATAGTCCTAAGCATTAACTTATAATCAACCGATGGTCCTAAGTAAGATCGAGTCTTGTGTCGTTAATATGACACTAGGAAAGACTTTTCAGTCTCACAAATACCTAGATCAACAAATACCTGTAGTTGACACAAATATTTGTTTCGGTGAAGGGATCGAACCCGCAGCCTCTTGTTTCACAGCTGACGTCTAACCAACTACGCCACGGAGACCTTAAAAAAATAATAACAAAAGTAATAAATTTGAATTCCTTTACAGTCGTCGTTTATTAAGGACATCGCTAATACTATTTAATTCACTTCTCGGGGATTAATTCAGCCAATCTAAATAAACACAGTCGAAATAAATTTTATGAACTAATAAATATTCACAATACAAAGGGGAAAATTGCGTCCTAACGCCACTGAATTGCAATCGTTAAATTCCTTAAACAAATTCATTTAGATTGTATTAGTTGTACGCTTCAGTTTGTTTGTGTTATTGTTGTTTATTAGCTTATATTTTTTGTTGTGAATAAACCGATATATTATGACAGTGAGAAGCTTATCAGTAGTATTGAGAATTTATTTATTTTTCATATTGGCATGGGTGCTGCGTGACTACAATGCATTTGATGGTGCAGTAGAATCAAAATATATATCGACGCAGGAAAGCGGTTTTGTCGTATCTCCAAAAATGCGTTGTATACATTATTTAATTCAGAAAAAAATAATACCGCATTGAATTTCCTCGTAAACATGTAAGGTTTTATTTTAAAATGTTATTATTAAAAAAATGGTATTCCTAAGTCTTATAGTTTAGAGGTTATTCATTTTTTAAATTATTTTTTTTATTTCCGGTATAAAATTGCATTTTGTGAGTTACGACAAGATTGCTTTCTGCCGTCGATATGTTGGCACAATGGCAGTCCTCTGCTTAAAATCTAATGTACAGGATGACCTTTAAACGCAACAAATTTGCATTAATATGATGGATATCGTCGCGAGGGCCACAACTAACTCGATTCCCACAGACTTACCTTTTGTAATTTATCATTAAAAACAAGCAAATTATTCAAACTTATTTATTAAATATCATAACTTAATAATTTTAATAATCAGGCGCATTGTAGTCACTTCGTAATGCCAGAATAAAGAAAATAAGTAAACATATTCGATGATTCGAGCATTGGATTTAATTATTTTTTTTAAATCTGTCTTCTCCACTGATGGGTATAACATCATAGTGTGCGTCAGATCGTCTGTTGCTACTGGAAGCGGTAGTCAAAATGGTGATCGCAGATTCGTATCTCAGTGCACACTTCTAATTTCGTAGACGTGTATGTATTGAGGGTTAAGAAAGGATGAAGGAAAGCATCATGAGGAAACCATACATGAGGTAGCAGAATATACATGAAGCTCTACAACCCAACGTAGGCTAACATAGTGGAATATGGCCTAATCCGGTCCCGTGCCCAACAGCGGGCAATGTACTAACCGGAAGAATAGGAATATCCTACCATTTAAACCAATGTTAGTATTGGCCTATACATTAATTATACTTAAATATTATTCTTGACTCAATACATTATCCTTGCATCGTTGATTACTATGTAGAGTGTGAGCACTCCTGTCCAATGTCGATTACATAACTAGCTGCAACGCAAGCAGAACCCGTTGTAAACATAAATTATCGCTCCCTATTCAAATTGTGTTGTCCGGCATAGCAAACATCAATATTAAATCTCAGTCCACTGCAAACGGACGCATCAGTCTAAAATGTATCTAAAATTGTGGTGTTTAATTTATTTAATTTCTTTGTGTAACAGTGCGAAGCTGACAGATCACAAAGAATCGGATCAGTGCATTGATAGTGAATTGAAAGAGGAAATTGCCTCTTACGATACCATAGTAGTGGATATAATAGAGTATACCACTGGTCCTTTTAAAGGGAAGACATATGAAGAGTAAGTATTACTGGTTTTAAATTAGATTTTGTAATAAGGTTTCTGACAAAAGTATTGATATTTTGTATAATGCAGATCTAATATAATATAATAATATAATCTATGCGCATAATTATACAAACCAGAAAAAAACATAAAATTAATGTTAGGATTTTCGATCTGCAGTTAATAATATGTTGTCTGTTAATTATATTCCGTGTCATATTATACATTATGCATGCATACAATCGATAAATGATGTAATTATTATCTTGAGTCGTTAGGTTTAAGATAAAAAAAGTATATCAACGTTTTATCAATAATAGAAAACGCCGTCAAGTGGATGTTCAATTGAAAATTTCACACATTCTGATAAGATACGAAAATCCTACCAAGATACACAAGTCCCGGAATAAGTTGTCAGTCAAACATCTCGAGTGAGTGAACGTAGATGTTTGAGACAGCTGACGGCATCTGTCTGCTCAGATAAGATATAGCCTGTACAAAAAGATTCGCTTATCCCGAATAATCTCAATGTATTGTAGACTTAAGCATGAGTTACTTCATATTTTTTGTAGCCAGTTTTGTTATAGCGGGTGTTAATGCCTTGCCTAGACAGGCAGACGAATGCCAAAGTATTCTAGGCGAGGCATTAATCGAAGAGATATGGTCTTACGAAAGTGTTAGGAATGAAATTCTACAATACGTTCTAGAAGGAGAGTTTAAAGACAAAACTTATGATGAGTAAGTTGATAATCCGAGCAGTGTTTATTTATTTTTGTTTATCGCGAACAAACACAAATGGTACATATTTACTAGGAGATTTATTTTTTTTTTTTTTATTGCTATGAATGACGAGACGAGCAAGCCGTTCGCCTGATGGTAAGCGATACGACCGCTCATAAACAGTAGCAACATTCCACTGCGCTCGCCATCCTGAGACATAAGATGTTAAGTCTCAATATGTCCAGTAGTTACTCTGGCTACAATGTCCTTCAATCCGAAACACAACAGTGCACTTACGCAGTGTTGTTTCACGGGAGAAATAGACATTGCGGTGGTACCTACCCAGATGGCCTCTCACATATGAGAGACCTACCACCAGTAAAAAAGTAAGATAATAAATTAATGGTATTTTTGTGTTTCCAGATTGGCCAAATTTGTTGATAAGTTTGGTGCTCGGCCGTCTGGATCGGAGGTTCTCGAACAGTCTATCGATTATATGATAGAATTGACTCGGGAAGAAGACATCAATGACATCATCACCGAGGAACTTGAGGTTGGTAAAATTTTATTTGGTCTTTCCTATAACTTTTTTATTCATATCAGTGACGAATATTCGGCAATCATTTTGATATATTCTTTAATATTTGGATACAAGATGGTTAGTTTTTAAAACAGTTGAGGGTGTAGCAGCCTGTCGATTTTGGATTTGAAACGAAATTCACTATAAAACTTTTATCAGCCAAGCTCAACATAGCAATCCCATCAATTTTCACAACGAGTTATTCACTAACTATTGTACGATTACAGGTTCCTCACTGGGTAAGAGGTGAAGAAAAGATCACAATGTTGGAACCAAGACCAAAGGATATCGCTCTGCTGGGACTTGGCCGTAGTGTAAGTACACCACCAGAAGGAATAACTGCAGAAGTTATAGTATTTACTAGCTTTACCCAATTAGAAAGCAGAGCCGACGAAGATGTTGAGGGAAAAATCGTTCTTTATGATCCAGTATTCACAACATACCGTGAAACTAACCAATATAGAACACATGGTGCTTCTAGAGCAGCAGCCAAGGGCGCTGTAGCATCTTTAGTGCGATCAATTACTCCATTCTCAATCTACACCCCGCATACTGGATCACAAACATACAGCGAAAATGTCACTCAAATCCCAACGGCAGCTATCACTTTAGAAGATGCTGATTTAATCAGAAGAATGTATGATCGTGGTGAAAAAGTTGTCTTGAATATCCAAATGACATCAACTTATGACACAAAAATATCACGTAATACTCTTATTGATTTGAAGGGTACCGAAAAGCCTGAGAAACTTGTAATAGTGTCAGGCCATATTGATAGTTGGGATGTAGGTCAGGGTGCCATGGATGACGGAGGTGGTCTATTTATCAGTTGGGCCGCGCCAGTTATTCTAAAGCGTCTGAAACTGAGGCCTAAAAGAACTATTCGGTCGATATTCTGGACCGCTGAAGAATTAGGTCTTGTAGGAGCTTATGCCTATGAAGAAGCTCATAGAAATGAAAGTGATAACATCAACTTCATAATGGAATCCGATGAGGGAACGTTTGCTCCTTTAGGTTTAGAAGTGGCTGGTACTAAAGAAGCCCGTTGTATTATCAAAGAAATCCTCAAATTATTCCATTCCATTAATGCTACAACTTTAATAGAAAATGACAGTGTGGGTTCTGACATAACTGTTTTAATTAACACTGGTATCCCTGGAGCCAGTCTTTACAATGCTAATGAAAAGTACTTTTGGTTCCATCACACTGAAGGAGATACTATGAACGTGGAAAGTCCTGAGGAACTTGATCTTGGGGCGGCATTCTGGACTGCAGTCGCTTACATCATTGCTGATATATCTGTGGATATTCCACGTTCCTAATATTCAAACATCGTCTTCTCAAAAATATTGTAAGAGTTTATGTAACATAAAAAATCTCTAAAATAATGGCGTTTTTCTGAAAAATATTTCTACGTCCAATATCATGTACTTCAAGAAATCTTAAATCAATAAGTGTGAATCCTTTATCCACGGTTCATTCTCTTCAAGATCGGACTCTCGGGGCCGATAAACGCGGTATGGAATATTATAAAGATATTTTCCATGCGACGGCAAAAAAAGGGAGCAGAATTTCCTTGGCAAATGCGATCCACCTCACGATAAAGGTCTTAAATTATGTTATCGTCTCTTGCTATTGTAATAAAATAAAAGTTTAGCTTTCCGGTGAAACGCTCCCTTGAGCATGTAAGGTGGGAAAATACTTTATTTATGTGAAAGAAGTAAGATATTATACAATTTGTTATGATGAAGTAACGTGCGTGGTGGCCTATTGGTAAACGGACTAGACGCGGCTGCCTACATGTTCACGGTGGTTGCGGGTTCGAACCCCAGCGCACACCTCTGACTTTTCGGAGTCATGTGTGTATTGATAGTCAATCACCACGCACTAAAACGGTGAAGGAAAACATCGTGAATAAACCTGCATACCATAGCGATTTATAAGAATGTCTATGGTATGTAAGTCCGCTAACCCGCACTAGGCCAGCGTGGAGGACTATATGACCTAACCACTCTCAATCGTACTCTCGATTGTAGAGTAGGCCCGTGCCCTGCAGTGGGACGTATATGGGCGGATACAGAAGTAACAAAAACAAGAAAGTTACACAAATAAAGTAGGTTCTTTTATAATGATTTTAATAAATCTCTGAGTTTAAAATAAGGAAGAGACAGAGGGAGAACTAAAGTGGAAGTGGAAAATATAGGCGTAAAAGGTAACTTCTCATAACATTGATGTTTTGTGATCTAAATTTCATAAACATATATTATAAAACAGCTCTTTTGATATCCCTATAAAATAGATTAATAAAGTTATTTTTTAATATCGATGTTGTATGTTTTCATTGTCATTTGTGGTGTGGTACTCCAGTTTATTTTATCTAAATACCTCTAAGTTCATTATTCATTGTTAAAATAATTCCATAAATTATAAATAAGGGCCAACACCAGATTGGTTTGTTCCCGACCAAAATCGAAAATTGGAACAAAATTAAAATCGTGCCTTGTTTAGTATTCTCTCCATTTAATGTGAAAGAACATTATGTGCCTTTCTGAATAAAGTTGCCCAATTTACATTTACATTGGATTTCAATGGAACAATGTATAAAAAGTCCCTTTTTTAAATTCTATTATCACAATATTGGCTTCGGTTATTTGCAAAGGTTTTTGTGTAAATTTATTTTAGTTGTATATTTTTTGTTTGCTTTTTAATTGGTTCGAACGATTAGAAATGTTATATTCTCCGATGGTAGGTACATATACCGGGTATATCAAGACTGCTACCGAAAACGAAACCGGGTGGTAGTTTTAGTGACTACAAACACAATGCAACTAAAAATTTCGCAAAGAAACGCGACATTAATTTTTAATGATTTTTTAAATATCGTCTTTTTTGGGTGGTAAATCCATAGTTTTTGATAAAATAATAATTTAAACTGTTTTATACCTTAGAGTATTTATAAATAAAAGGGTATACTCTATTATTGTTGGATAAAAATGTATTTACTACCCAAATATGGCCATAGGAAAAACATTCCAAAAAATAATTGTCGCTTTTTTTTTGCAAAATTTTCTGTTGCTTTGTGTCTGAAATCGCTTAAACTACCACCCAGCTTCGTTTTCGGTAGCAGTCTTGATATACCCTGTATGTTAAACGATTCTGATGTATTCGTTTGAAATCACAAAATTGTATAATTTAATAAAAAACGAGAATGTTTTGTAGGTGAAGGTAAATATGTTTATTTCTTCTGCCAAACAGCAGTGTAAATGCATTTTTGTGTTTCGGATTGAGGGACATTGCAGCAGTAGCAGAGTAACTACTAGGCATATTGAGACTTAACATCTTATGTCTCAGGATGGTGAGCGCCGTATCGCTTACCATCAGGACCGGCATGCGGATCTAACCATTAATTGCAATAAAACAAGAAATTTTAAGTCTTAAGATTCTAATTATCTAGAAGAATGGCCAGTTTCTATCCTTAAATACCCCAACACAGCTTTCAGTCAGACCAAGCAATTTTCCTCACCTTTCATCGTGCGTAAAGCTAAACAACTTTTCTTTGTCAAGAGCGCTATAGCTTGAGGCTTTTCGTAGCAAGAAAATAAAGGTACTCTTATGGCAAAAGAGCTTTACCTTAAAACGTAAAACCAAGTCAGAGTACTCAGCGGAGAGCAAGACTTTCTTATGTACAATTAATGTGGTGGCTTGTATGGTTGATGATTATGTTATTGTAAATGCCTAACTGCGTGGTGCCTGATGATGGTGCTGAACATAGGCTTCTGTCAAGGATTTGTACAATTATTTGTTGGAGCCAGCTTCCACCCACTGACTACGCAAACTTGATTAAGTAGTCCTGACACCTATGAGCGGATAGGTATTCGACGATGCACATGCCAATACGTGACCTACATACAAGACCTTTTGGATCCATTGGTTTTGTTTTACACGCAATATGCCTAGCCACTTCAATTTGAAAATATGTTGGATAAAAAATACTTTATATAAATAAAAAAAACATTAAAACGTCTAGTACCGAACTTACTTGTTTAATGATCCTTGTTCTCAAATTGTGAGACCAAGCGTGATTAACAGACCTTTAAACAAAAAAGCTATGATCAACTACCGAATAATACTCGCTGTTTATAAAACGGGAGAGGTTCACCTTAGACCTTGGCAGTAAATTTCCCTAAATAACAAAGTATTTGTTTGATAAAGTATAATTTTCTGTTTATCCATTTGTGAATCCGCTATTTCCTTGTAGTCTGATCCCTAATTTGTTATGGGCAGTTGAATTCACCGCAAATTTTATTGCTGTTCATTCTTTTTTATTCTTTTAAAGGAAACATTGTGAATTATAAGATATTTACATCGATACAGTTACTATGTACATGACTAGAACACTACGTGACTTGTGATAATTTCGGAATTGACATAACAAAAATAAGTCGTATGCATTACGTAGGAACTTGACATTCGCGTTCATTGTATGTACGCGTAATCAGTAATGTATATTTTTGATTTGTCGTCTATAATATGATCGAATTCTTCAAAATGTCGTAATTAATAACCGCATTTTTTTGGAAATAAAGGTGAAAATCAATAAAATCGGGTTTAATAGTGGTATTAATTATTCCTCTACTGGTGTTTGACGCTTTAGTATTGGAACTGCAAGATAAAATAGCACAAATCTGCATTTTTAGTCTATTTCGGCGGAGCACCACGCTCCAAGGCATTTCGACAACGACTGATTTGACAAATCATCCGTTCCGCGGTAGTGATGCTTTTATGCACCACCTTGCGACGCGTCAAACGCTTGTATTTCCCTTCTAACCATATTCATCTGTTCTGTGGGGCAGAGCAAACATCACTCAGAACATATTATTTTGAGCACTGATGACATTAAGTGTTAAGTTCATTTAAGCACGAATAGGCAATACTGGCTACAATGACTACTGGTTGTAGGTCTCCATAACTATGTGAGAACTTGACTGGGTAGGTACCACTGCAATGTCTATTTCTCCCGCCAAACAGCACTGTAAATGCACTGTTGTGTTTTTGACGGATATTACAGCCGGAGTAACTATTGGATATATTGAGACTTTACATCTTATGTCTCAGGATGTTGAGCGCAGTCCAATGCAATGCATTGCTTTGTAGTTGATGGTTTTGTTAACTGGTTTTGTTACCGTCCAAGAGCCATCGTATCGCTTGCCATCAGGCGAATGGTATACTTGACTGTAGTAAAAAAAAAACAACAAAATTTGACGACTTATTCTTAGGATGGGTTTCTCGAAGTTTAAGTTAACTTTAAAGGAAAATTATTTGTTTGTTAGACTTAGATTATATACTCGTCTAGATGACACATCATACCTCACCGCATGGCTCAAATAAAGTCTACCAAATTTGGTGGACTCGCTGCTCACGTACGTCAGTGTCATTGGAACTACATATGGATAACGTGATCCCGAAAAATAATTAATTATACCGGTTTGTGCTGTCGAATTGTATCGCAATTATGTGGGAAAACTGGATAATAATACCAATATCACTTTCTATCGGTAACGTTATTGTTAAACCACTATTACTTGAAGAAAACATGAACTTTTAATTCGTTATTTTGAAGATGAGTTTCATTTGCTAGTGTTATCAATTTATTACTAGGATGATTTGTGAAACTTGAACTTGAAACTATGGGAGATAAAACACAAATATCATTACATCATACTTCGATCAGAAGAACAACAAGAAGAATGGTATTATTTATTTAATGAGTAAATAATAACTTACCTACACAATATGAATGGAACCCATGACGTCATGCACTTTATAGTAATTTTGTTAATTCTTTCAAATATTTTTTAGACTTCCTACGGATTCCGTACTGGCAAATTGCTGGAGAGACATTACACAGCGGAAACGGAAAGAAGACATTCGTAGCCTCACAAGACTTCAGTCATGTGTTCCGAACATTTTACTTATGATGATTTATATTTTACATAAATACAGAAATCAGACAACAGCCCAGGCAATAAATCCAAAGAGTTAAATCTATTCATTCGGACTTTTATCTTTTTGCTGATGATCTCAAAATCACAAGACCTATTCATAGCTCCAAGGATAGTCTTCTACTTCAGGAGGACTTAGATAGATTAGTGTTGTGGTGCTGCAATAACAGAATGAAGTTAAATACCGATAAATGTTTCAACATAAGATTCACTAGAAATAAATTATGCACTCTTCATACTTATTATCTGAATTGCCAGCCTATACAGCACGTTGATAGTATTAGAGATTTGGGAATAGTTTTCGATAACAAACTCAAATTCGACAAACATATAAACAGTATTGCCATTAACTGCTTCAAGATATTGGGATTTGTCATAAGAAATTGCAAAAGATTTAATGTTCCTAGGACCAAGATACTCCTGTACAACTCACTCGTAAGATCTGGCTTGGAATATTGCAGCCTGGTATGGAGCCCACATTATGACATATACATAAAAAAATTTGAAAAAATCAAAAAAAGATTTTTATGGCATCTTTGCTATAATTACCACCCAACTAAAAAAATAACTAACTATATAGACCGTCAAATTTTTTTTAAACTTAGCTCTTTGCAAGATCGCAGTGTTGTTGGATATGTTTTTGCATAACTTGATGAATGGCGAGTTGGATTGTCCGGGAATCATGAGTAAATTTTCTATTAATATTCCCGTAAAAAAAACCCAGACTTAATAATTATGGTCCCTTTTACACTCGCCACTCATTTACTAACTTAGGTTCAAACTGTCCCGTAAATAGAATGTCGAGAACCTATAATAAATTTCATAGGTGTAATAAACCATTTTTGACCTACCACCATTTCACTGGTGGTAGGTCTCTCATATGTGAGAGGCTGCCTGGGTGGGTACCACCGCAATGTCTATTTCTCCCGTCAAACAGCAGTTTAAATGCACTGTTGTGTTTCGGATTGAAGGACATTGTAGCCAGAGTAACTACTGGACATATTGAGACTTAACATCTTATGTCTCAGGATGGCGAGCGCAGTGGAATGCCAAGCATTGCTTTATAGTTCAAGATGTTGTTTGGTTTTGCTACTGTTCATGAGCGGTCGCTTGCTTACCATCAGGCGAACGGCATGCTCGTCTGGCCATTCACAGCAATTAAAAGAAACTCGACATCTACATCTTTTCTCAAAGTAGAACCAAATTCCGAGCAAATGTTTTAAAATGCAAATCCTCCAATTTAGGTGCATTTGAGGATTGAATTGATTAATTAATTAATTAATGTTCTCTCTACCAATTAATAAGATTAATACTATCAATTGCCTCTCTTAATTTGTTTTGTTTCTGTATTTTTTATTGTTTAATTTAAGGTCAGTTATTTAATTTAATTCTGTTTTATCTTATGTTTGATTTGGTTATAAATGTATATTTTTTATTATTTAAATGTGTAATTTGAGTTATTATTTAATTTTTAATGTGATTATTTTTTGATGTTGTATTATTACTTATTTGAATATTTGATTTCAGTTGCTTGTGATTTGATTTTGCTTAATATAGAAAAAAAGTAGTAATTCATTTTAATATCATTTAATTTAATTTAATTTAATTTATTTATTGGTCTCCAACTAAGACTACACATAACATACATTCAGTGAATTACATAATTTTTAAAAAATTATCGCTGTGCGTCTTAAATTACAGGATGACACAGCTTGCTCAAATTGTGGGAAATAAAAACAAATAAAATAAAAAAAAAAGAATACAATCAACAACAAAGAAAATAATGAAAAAAAAACATTTGAACAAAATATTAAATGGTAATAACAATATTATGGTCATTAAGAAAATGTGAAAAAAAATAATTATAAATTATGTTACTTTTAAATTATATTATGTTATTTAAGTAAGAACTAATTTGATTTGATTTTTAATGATAAATTTAACTCCAAACGTCATACGCATGCCGTGGTCGCCTATAATTGTAACGGTATTTAGCATGTGTTTTAATTATTGCTTTGTTAATAGTGTAAATACACGTTATGTTGGTGATCCTAATATAATAAAATAAATAAATAAAATATTCGGAAACAAACACTAGGAGATGGGTTTAGATCTTTATTGTTTTTACTAAAATGCGTTATATATAATTAATAGCATGATTACTTTATAATATACTAATAAAGAAAAAAATATTTTATTTAACCTAATTTGTTTATCAAATAATGGGGAAAAGTTAAGTTAATAATCTGGAGTAGGCATCCCTAAACACACACACCTTGACAGTTGGATTACAATAATTACACGACCGGTACTCACACATATTATCAAAGAAAGTGAGGACAGTTTTAGCGCATCGTTTGTTGGCATTGCTCAATCTAGACGAGTATATAATCTAAGGTCAGAGAGTTATTATCGTTAAGCTTGGATGAAACACTGCTTTTGTTGATTTACCACCATTCTACTGACAATATGAAGAAAAAATATCAATATTTAACTGAAAGTATTTTATTTTGTTAATTATTTAACTTTATATACAGATATATTGTACATAGGCGGACTTAATGCCAGAGGCATTCTCTACCAGTCTACCTTGAGATGGTGTTGAGATGGCAGAGGTAGGGTATTATCACATTGTAGATCAAAAGACGAATAAAAACATTCAAAAAATTATATTAACAATGAAAAAAAAAAACAAGCTGTGTATATTGACTGTATCATTCTGTATCAGCCCATATAAGTCCCACTGCAGGGCACGGGCCTCCTCTACAATCGAGAGTACGATTGAGAGTGGTTAGGCCATATAGTCCACCACGCTGGCCTAGTGCGGGTTGGCAGACTTACATACCATAGAAATTTTATAAATCGCTATGGTATACAGGTTTCCTCACATTGTTTTCCTTCGCCGTTTTAGTGCGTGGTGATTGACTATCAATACACACATGACTCCGAAAAGTCAGAGGTGTGCCCTGGGATTCGAACCCGCGACCACCGTGAACATGTTGGCAGTCGCATCTAGTCCGTTTACCAACAGGCCATCACGCACTTTTTGTATATATTGACAGTAAACAAAAAAATATTTCAAGAATAACGCAAACGTAAAGAAAATAAAGGACAGAAAAACTGCTTTAGCCTCGTCAAAGATTTATTATTCTAAAATGGCTGATAAACAAACGCCTACTGTTATTTTAATTCAATTTCAAAATTAATTTCCATTAGACATTCCAAGAATCGTCATTAAGTTACTAAAATATTGAAACATTTTTTCAAAAGGGCCTGTTGAATTTAATCAGTTTTATGAAGTAAAACGTTGAATATTTTTAGAGAAATAATGATAAAACCTCTTAACAAGTACTTATCCCCGACTTATAAATTCTAACAAAATGTTATTGGATTTTTGTGCTGGGTCTGTAAAATATTATGTATTTGAACAAAAAATCATCCATTACAGATCTTTTTAAAACAGGAGATTTTTTTCTAACTAGCGCGTTAATGTAACTGACATTTGACTCACAAAAGACGCAATTATGATGGCCTGCTTAAAACACAATAAACAGATACCGAACCCGAAATCTGTTCAGCGAATGCGATAATCTTGCACGGCTATTTCTGACGAGTTTCCATTGTCATTTTTGAGAGTGTCAAAACGAAACTAACAACAGAAATTGCTGTAGACGCATCCAATTATATACATTATACATAATAGGAAAGTTGTAGGTGTGTAAAACCAGATGGCGCCACTAATCGCTTTCCCTCAGAATCCATCGAGTAAAGTCTCCATTCCTATATAACAAAGTACTCTGTGGTCACTCTCTCGATCTCTTATTATTATAAGGAAATTCATCGATTAACAGCTATAAATTACAGGCAAATGTTATGTTACTACTTATCTTACTTTATATCCTGTGAGGTTTCAAGTATAAATGTTATTTATTTATATTATCTGAAAATTGAAAAACCAGCCTTTAGAAAACCAATGTCGCAATTAAATTACTGTACAAGAAAACCAGGCACTCTACTTTATGTGACAGTTGAAAATAATTGTCCTAATTAAGTATTAAAATTCCAGCGACGCGGAACGTCATCCATTATTCTCTTTTATCTTTCGAAATTAGTACGCATTCCACCTAATTTGGGTTTCCGTTTAATTATTATGAAAATCGTTGCGTTTCTCTGTGATGTGGGTTATTATTTTAAACGGGAAACATAAATAAAAAGCAGACGTAGTTTGCATGGACCGTGAATGATTTATTCTCTATGTTAATTTATAATTGCCATTCAAAAAATACACGTTTTTTTAACAGGCATATTTTAAAACTAGCTACACAGAGTAGTCGAGTACCTTTTTTTCACCAATTGACGTATAATATTATACGGGCCTGATAATAAAATAAAATATTCATAATCAATTTATATCATACTATTTTAATTATTAATACCGAAACCGTATACAAATATATACTTTGTGTGTCTCTGCTGCTTTTAAGTTCAATTTATCTCCAGATTGGGAATAGCGAAATTGAATTGTTCTGTAGGTCTGCTTAATCTTGCAATAAAAATATTAGGCATTTAAATATGTAACACAGTTCAATTTGATTATGTTTTCATCAGAAATCAAATTTACATTCGAGCTATTACGAAGAAATGCAACTATTACATAATCCACATCAAATACCAAGAAACGCTACGTCAAAATATTCGAAGACGGCAAATTAAATTGTGCAATTTCCTTTGCTTGAAAAAAGCTTACAAAACTCGTCTGAACTCCTTGTCTCTGCGACAAAGAAGGTTGTTAATCTACCTGTTCTTTGATATCGCACAGGTCCTCACAAACGATTCAATTTTGAGACGATTGCAACGGGATCCACGCGGGGATAGTGGAGCATGTAATATTGTGTTAGAGATAGCCCAGTCTGGTAAATTTGGTATACATTTTCTTGGTATATACGAAATAAAATATCATTTTTATAATTCTGAGGTGAATCTAGCATGAAATGTGTGCGTTCTTTAATCTTAAGTTGAATGTAAAAATAAGAGCCCCAGTAACGAGGTGTCCAAAATAAATATGTAATATTACAGTAAAATTATATTATTATTAGTAAAGGTGCAAAAAGGCTATAATTAAAAAGATGGTGAACTAGCGGCTCCGCCCGATTGTAGATAGGGTTTTATGAAAATATTATATCGTGTATGTTCATCAGAGAAAATATAGGATTTTAATAGTGATATATTTTTGAAATCGGTCTAGTAGTTTAAACAGCCTATTCAATGCTAAAAAACAATTAAATCTCTCCTCTATACAATATTGGTATGGATAAGTTGAAAATAAAATGGCGATAGTAAAAAAAAAAAAAACTTCATAATTGTACAAAAAGTATATAAAAAATTAACCAACACACAAGTACAAAGGATGGAGGTGCTGGGATTTGAACCCAGGACTTTCAGCATGCGAAGCAGACACTCTACCACTGAGTTACACCCCCGACGAAAGTCTCGTCGAAATTATCAGCCTGTTTTGGCCCCAAGCATGAATAAAGAGACCGTGGTAAGCACCAAAATGAAACCAAATACAAGTTATATTATAAAATGTAAATGGTATAATATACATATGTTTAATGTGTCCATAGTCCGCTTGATTTTCACATTTTCAACGATGCATTATGACATTTTTTTTAATGCATTAAATGACGTTTTTTTTATACTGGACGTGTATCTTTATCAGTCCATATATGTCCCACTGCATGGCACGGGCTTGCAAATTACTTGGCTTGAAATTCTTATAAATTGTTTTGGTAGATATGCAGATTTCGTCTCAATTATTACACTCAAAAAGTCAGAGGTGAGCCCTAGGATTTGAATCCGCGACCACTGTGAACATGTTGGCAGTCAAAGGGTCACCACGTACATCCTAAATTCGTTTGGATACGGGTTGATAGATTTTAGGTTCCATAGCAACTATTGTATAACTCTCATGTTTACACATGTTTTTATTTGTCTAAGACCTTTACAAAGAAAGGTGGCTATTTCATCTAAAGCTAAACCATTAATAACCTAATTATGACTACACGCAAGCAAAACAGCAATATTATAGTCTTTATCCAAGTTTATCATAACTAAAACTCAACTTATTTATGAGATCAGCAAACAAAAGAAGATATAAATGAAAGACCATTTTCATGAACAAAAAATATTTCGTGAAAATATTAATCCAAGTTCAAGAACAAAAACAATAAAAGTCACAGAATTTTCGCCGCATTAACTTTTCTCGAGTACATTAATGGAGCAATTAACTCGCAACTGGGGTTTATTCGAGAGACCGTGGTACGGTGTGCATGAGATAGACGGCTCTTTTGTTCCCGGCAGCCGGCGGCGAGTGATAAGAAGTTCTAGTGCGCAGTTTAATTGATATCACCGGGGCTAAGCGACAAGCGCCGGCTGACGGGCGTCGCCACAAGCAAACGGAGGGTACAGACTGTTCACTAATTTCGAGTGTTTTTAAATATCGATATTCTTGGAATATTTAAGAAACTAAGTTCATAATATAAAATTAATTTTACAGACTGTGGATTTTTTTTAGCGCGATTGTTGAGCTAAATATTTTTTCAATCGGCTGAAAAAGGCTTTTTATAGTCATTTTGACGGCCGATTCTTGCTGAGAATTCTAAACAAAAGAAGCAGAGGACTTTTTGATTTTATTAGAAAATACGTATCTGAGATCTGATTCCTTTATGGTTATATTTTTAACCTTCAAAACACGTTCTATCATTCATATGGGTAATTACACAAATCACTAAAAAATTGAGATCTCACCGACTATAGTTTTTCAACACGAAACACGAAAAACAGTCCAAGTAAATTAAATAGCGTGAAGAGGCACCTTAGCAGGCATAACTGTTTCCATTTGCATGGGACCGCCGTCCGATGCCAATGGATACTCTGCCTGGGCGGCATTAGCACTTACCATCAGGTGCAATGCCGCCACTATGCCGGGCCAGTAAAAAAAAAATTCGAGTAATTTTGTATTTATATCAGGGTAAATTACCATTTACCCTGATATAAATACATCGAAAACCTTTATATTTATAAAATTTTTGAAAACTCTCATAATTGTTTATACCATCTGTAAAATCAGCATTTTGTACAAGTCATACCCATCTTGCGACTTGGCTCAACACTAGACGCGGAGATAATCGAAAGTATCCAATTTTATCTCGCCACACTGAGCCGTTAATTTTATCTCGTAGAATTTGGAAGAGTGTCCCCGAAGTATTTGCCTTTCAAAGTGCCTAATGCAGGGTAGATGTTTATTTACGGAGTCATTTGTGTACACAACTCAATGTTATTTACTTTTGCGATACACAATTCTATTTCGTGCCGTACTGAAGAGTCTCACACCCATATTCTAAGACCTTCGTCGAAAATGTCTCGACTCCAATCGGCCTTACTGGAGGAAATCTGTATTCATAGTTGAAAAAAGTCTCCTCCACTCAGCTTCACTCAATACTTTTCCTTTCTCGAGGAAAGGAATCAACTGTCGAACTCAAGGTACGTCGCGACCTACCTTAAGGAATACTCGAGGAAATAATTTCACTATGGAAACAGTGTTTATTATTTACATGACAAGTTTTGACTGACACTTTTCAAGTGAGCATTATGTTGAAATGACAATTTTTTTTATTGCATTGAACGGCGAGACGGGCATGCCTTTCGCCTGATGGTAAGCGATACGACCGCTCATGAACAGTAGCAAAACCAAACAACACCTTGAATTACGAAGCAATGCTTGGCATTCCACTGCGCTCGCCATCCTGAGACATAAGATGTTAAGTCTCAATATGTCCAGTAGTTACTCTGGCTATAGTGTCCTTCAATCCGAAACACAACAGTGCATTTAAACTGCTATTTGACGGGAGAAATAGACATTGCGGTGGTACCCACCCAGGCCGCCTCTCACATATGAGAGACCTACCACCAGTAAAATCAAATCAAAAAATTTAATCTGTACCTTATTAACACATCAATGACGTATTTCATGACGTATTTCCTCGACTCAACCTCACTCGAGGATCCTCTAGGAAAGAAATATTTTTAACTAAGCATACCATTTTCGAGTTAATCCGACACTTTAGCGATGATATCCCGGACATCAGCCTGTTTGAGATTGAGATGGCCCTCAAACAACTTAAAAACAACAAGGCGCCGGGTGAGGACGGAATCACTTCAGAGCTTCTGAAAGCGGGCGGAACGCCGGTACTGAAAGTCCTTCAGAGGCTCTTCAATTCCGATCTCCTCGAGGGCTCAACGCCGGAGGCATGGAGCAGGAGCGTGGTGGTACTGTTCTTCAAAAAAGGTGATAACACTTTGCTGAAGAACTACAGGCCCATCTCGCTCCTGAGCCATGTCTATAAGTTGTTTTCAAGGGTCATCACAAATCGTCTCGAAGGCAGGTTTGATGACTTCCAGCCTCCCGAACAAGCCGGTTTCCGAAAAGGCTTTAGTACCATAGACCATATTCATACGCTACGGCAGGTTATACAAAAAAACCGAGGAGTATAACTTGCCGCTTTGTTTAGCATTTGTGGACTATGAGAAAGCCTTTGATTCGATCGAGACCTGGGCTGTGCTACAGTCTCTTCAGCGGTGCCACATAGACTATCGGTACATCGAAGTGTTGAGGTGTATATACAACAACGCCACCATGTCGGTCCGAGTACAGGATCAGAGCACGAAGGCTATTCCACTACAGAGAGGCGTGAGACAGGGAGATGTCATATCTCCGAAACTGTTCACTGCCGCGCTGGAAAATGCCTTCAAGCTCTTGCAGTGGAAAGGATTCGGCATCAACATCAACGGCGAGTATATTACTCACCTTCGATTTGCCGACGATATTGTAGTCTTGGCAGAATCGCTGGAAGACCTTAGCACTATGCTCGAAGACCTCAATCGAGTCTCCCAACAGGTGGGTCTTAAAATGAACATGGATAAAACGAAGATCATGTCGAATATCCATGTTGTGCCCACCCCCATTGGAGTTGGGGGCTCGACTCTCGAAGTTGTAGACGAATATGTCTATTTAGGACAAGTGGTCCGGTTAGGCAGGTCCAACTTCGAGAGAGAGGTCAATCGTCGAATCCAACTCGGTTGGGCAGCGTTCGGGAAACTTCGCGACGTCTTCTCGTCCAAAATACCTCAGTGCCTAAAATCGAAAGTCTTCGATAGTTGTGTGTTACCAGTGATGACATACGGCACCGAGACGTGGCCTCTCACTGTGGGCCTCATTAAAAGGCTCAAAGTCACTCAACGAGCCATGGAGCGGGCTATGCTCGGTGTTTCCCTACGAGATCGAATCAGAAATGAGGAGATCCGTAGGAGAACCAAGGTTACCGACATAGCCCATAGGATTGGCAAGTTGAAGTGGCAGTGGGCCGGGCACATAGCTCGTAGAACCGATGGCCGTTGGGGCCGAAAGGTTCTCGAGTGGAGGCCACGTACAGGCAAGCGAAGTGTTGGACGCCCGCCTACAAGGTGGACGGACGATCTGACTAAGGTCGCAGGAAGTCGCTGGATGCAGGCCACTTCCAACAGGTCTCTGTGGAAATCATTGGGGGAGGCCTATGTTCAGCAGTGGACTTCCTGTGGCTGATATGATGATGATGATGATGATGATACCATTTTCGAGGATTCCTCGAATTCATTTTAAACGTCACCTCGACGAGATAAGGATGAGGAAGATTCGAGGAAACGTCTTAGAATACGGGTGTCAGTAGTAGTCTCACTCACACTGGCTTTAGTATCTCTCGGGATTAGAGTTTTAATCTCGGAAGCAACCTTTGTAGCTGTAGTGGTAAATTGTCAATAGTTTTACAGCACTGATAAGTTTTAATTTTTTAACCGACTTCAAAAAGAAGGAGGTTCTCAATTCGATTGGTATTTTTTACGTTATATATTGTGCACAGGAATGATAAAATGATTAATAAACGAGTCTGTTTGTTTCAACCCTTATTATAGGTCACACTGCAGGGCCCGGACCTCCTTTCCAATCGAAAGTCGGTTCTATTGAGAGGGGTTAGCCATATAAATCCACCACGCCCGCCTAGCATCGGTTGGCGGAATTCACAAACCATAGAAATCCTTAGAAATTGCTATGGTATGCATGTTTCCTCATAATTTTTTCCTACAACGTTATGATTGACTAGCAAAGCACAGATGACAGATGCCCAGAGATTTTAACCTACGACAAATGTAATCATATTTGACGTGTAAACCAAAGTCTTACTCCTAAACAGGTCTGTTCACCGGATAAAATCTAACAAAGAGATTTATTTAAAGACACAATAACAGTGTTTCAACTCAAACGTCTAGTAATAATACAATCCCTTTGAAGGATAACACCAGATAGCGCGGCACAAGTCACTTAAATTTATTACAAACTAAATCACCTTTTTAACCGAACTAGTTCTTAAGATAAAGACGATGGCAATACCTTAGTGTTTCAACATTCTTATTTTTTACATTCCCAAGAACTCGTTTAATTTATTTCGAGATAAAAGTTTTTAATGGAAACTTACTACTTAACATTCATTTGACATTTTTTAGTAATAAATATTTAGTTATATCCTTTGTGACGTGCTTAACAGAGTGTAGTTTAAGTGTATTTTTTTTAATGGGCTGTTGTTTTTTATTTCACGGACAAAAATATTTTTATGAGTACTATGAGAAGCGTCCTGAACCTTCAAAAATCGGCAAGCGTGTAATGGCTGGTAAGGGCCAAAAACTGCCGAAGAAAAAAGGTGTACGGAAATCTCACTTACTGATCGAAACATGGCAGCAAAACTATCGTTACACATTAATAGCCTGTGATAAAAATATGATACCTGTAAGGCCAACTCATTTTTACTCTACTACAAGCAGTAAATGTCGTGTTTTAAGAAATGTCGATAATGTGACAAAGATGTGTGCAAATATATACCGGGTATCTCAAGACTGCTACCGAAAACGAAGCCGGGTGGTAGTTTTAGTGACTATGAACACAATGCAACTAAAAATTTCGCAAAGAAACGCGACAATGATTTTTTATGATTTTTTAAATATCGTCATTTTTGGGTGGTAAATCCATAGTTTTTGCTAAAATAATAATTTAAACACTTTTATACCTTAGAGTCTTTATAAATAAAAGGGTATACACTATAATTTTACGAAAAAATGTATTTACCACCCAAATACGACCATATAAAAAAAATAACAAAAAAAAATTGTCGCTTTTTTTTCCAACATTTTCTGTTGCATTGTGTCTGAAGTCGCTTTAACTACCACCCGGCTTCGTTTTCGGTAGCAGTCTTGATATACCCTGTATTTAACCAAGAGACAAGAATTTTATTTATAAAAAAAAAAAACATATATCATTAATATTTAAACAATATATCAACTCACGCCTGTTTTCCAGAAGGGGTAGCAGAAGTACTGGTTCTTGTGCTACCAGAACACCCATTTTTCGCCTAGTGTGTTCCGTATCACGATGTGATAAGGAACGAAACTTTTTCCATATCGGGAACCAATTCCTGATTTTGGGCTGATAATGAATACAAAAATCCAATATCACTTTGTCGACCCGGGATTCGAACCCGAGACCTCGGTGTTGTAATCGCACCGTAGGTAGTATTACTGCGCCATCATAGCAATCCATTAAATATAATATTACTTGATATACCGCACTCCTAACAAAGTGATATAAAGTCATTCCGAATTCAACTTCCTGATTTAAGTCAGTAATTCGACCCGCCGGCACATGTCGATAACTTTTTGTCGGTGGTTTAATCGGCTGCTTCAAAGATTGCAAGTGGAAAAACTTTGTTGGCTACACGTCGCCGGCCGCACATGAAATGAACATTTTTGTGACAGTGTTGAGTGTTGTCAGTTGCAACTGAGAATAGCACTTGCCTCCAGCATGTCGGCAGGCTACTAAGTGAACGCGCTTGTCGCCAACATCATTATTTTGTTATAAGCCGCCGGGTAATGTCGGCGGATTTTGTGTGTGGTGAGCTTAATGCTGGCGAACAAAATAAAACACTATCTGAAATGTTCAAATGTTAGGAGAATTCTTAGAAATAGAGACAATAATCGAAAATAGAAAATAATGTATTGACATCCATCCATCCATCAGCCAAAGGAAGTCCACTGCTGAACATAGGCCTCCCTCAATGATTTCCACAGAGACCTGTTGGAGGCAGCCTGCATCCAGCGACGTCCCGCGACCCTTACCAGGTCGTCTGACCACCTTGTGGGTGGACGTCACGTCACGTTGTGGTTTGTGTTGTAGGTCGTCGTCGTGAAAAAATACCTCAGTACTGAAAACTTAAAAATAAATAAAAAAAGAATCCTGTCTCATGATTATATTTTCTCGAAAGCTGTAAAGTAATCGAAACGTCGGGAAGTCAAAAATGTAAAAATTAAATCAAATCCGCGATAAAATCCGTAAATAATAGTTTTAATTCAATGAGTAACATTCGGGTAAACCTAAGAAATCATTATCCAAACAACAGTCTACAAAAATGATTGTCACAAAATATAAATATACACGAAATCTTTTGAAGTTGTCTATCGAATATTGAACGACATCCATCATTTACATTTTCTCAAACATATCAAAGCTTTGGCGAAGTAATAAAACTTTGGTTCAAGTGGGAATTACAATATTTTCAGAACATTATCAAAACTTTTTCTTTTCTGTGTTATTTTCAAATTCAGCGCATGTTACTTTGAAAAATTTTGTATTCATACTGCGTTTCAATTATATAATTATTGATTTTAACTATGATATCTGCGGTAGCTCGTAATTGGCTAAATTTTGGATACTATTTGTAATACAAATGTTTGTTTGCTATTGATATCTGTGAGGCGCCCAAATAAAATAACCTAAATATTCGCTTTCTATAGATAAATACGAAATATTTGAGAAATAAAACAACAATAATAATAGGAATTCATTCAGCCATTAGCATGCTGCACACACACCAATATAACCACCTATAGAAATTATATATACTCGTAGATATGCTTCTCATACAGAGAGTGCAAAGTTAGCCACTTAGCTGCAAAGTCAGTCGGTAAAGATGTCTACGTATTCAAGTGTCGAAGCTCATCTAAATGCTGGAAACGTTACATAACTACACTGCACGTGACCATAAATCCACTTCAAGTCCCTATCAAAATACTATAAAATATAAAATGACTCGTCATGCCAATCACTCTTAGTCCAATATATGTGGTTGTATCAATGTGCCGGCAAAAGTACACTAATTGTTTTGGAAAGAGCTCAAAGGGCGGTTGTTAAGGTGATGCTGAGGAAGCCATTCCGTTACCCAACAGATCTTCTATGAAAGAATCTTCAGTGCTTCGCGTGAGGCAACTATTTATTTTAGAGGCAGCCCTTAGTGTTCATCGAACTCTATTGCTTAGGTCAGATTATATGTCACTTGCCTCGAAGCGCGTCTTTAGCATCCCTGAACCCCCACTCAAGTCCGTTATGGCTAGGCGCTGTCCACTTTATTTACTTCCACATATTTACAATAAAGTCATAAAATTTTGCAATATCACCACTCTTTCCAACTATGCCGGCAAGTTGGTTTTAAAGAAGTGGCTAGTCTCTTTAAATTATGAAGAATCTGAAAAAATTGTATTTGGCTAATGGTACTCACTCTCTCTCTCTCTCTCTCTCTCTCTCACTCACTCACTCACACACACACACACACACACACACACACACACACACACACACACACACACACACACACACACACATACATACTCACTCTCACATACACACACACACATACACTCACATACTAAAAAGCTTATCAAATTGTTCCGTGTACATTTAACAGTAATCAAGTAGTAATGAATGTAATAAATGGTACTAAGATTAGAAATTGTAGAATGCAAAGTCGTCTGTTTACTCGTAACGAGGTACCCAAGATACAAGCTTAGTTTGGGTACCACTGACAAAAATTGAATGTTACATGTTATATTAATGCCTGACAATTATAATTAATCTTAAGGAAATTATTGTAACTACTAATTGAAACATGAAATAAATTGAATTGAATGGAATTGAATCACATTTGTTTATTTTAAACAAGATAAATCATAAATAAAAAGTATTTTTACGTCTATTTAAATAGCCTCTTTGGTTGCTAATGATATGTTTATAAATTCTGCATAAGCCAGTACAAACGAAAACGAATAATCTCTTTAGCGATCGACTGATCACAGATTATTCAATATCTTATCATTAACATCCAATCTGACTAGATTAGAGAAAAATAACTGAACGATCATAAAAAGTTTACAGAAAATAAAAAATAAAAACTTAACATTATGTAAAACGTAAACAATTATCAAATTGTTTACGTTTTTTGCATAGGCACCAGCCTAAGTACAACGGATTTGGTGTGGCTGAATAAATAGAGAATTTCGCGTGTCAACCCTACAGCATCCTCAATAACAATAGAAATAAATTCACTGTACTGGTTTATTTACAACAACAAACCTACAGCCTGAACATACTTCAATCGATGAGTGGAACCCTGAACAACCAACTCGAGTTGAAACTCCAATATAAATATTTCATAAGGTGTTTATTCGATTTCATTTTTACAGACGGCGGGAGCACCACTCTTGAGAGAATTGAGGTTTCCTCAAATCTTGATTTGGAGCGTTTGCGACTGAAGTCTGCGGATTTCTTTCAAATCTATTTGTTAGAATATTTTCATTCCTAATACTTTTGGGTAATAAAAATTGTATAATGAATGACTAGAGATGAATGAAAGATAAGTAAAAGTATATAATTAGCGTGTCACAGGCTTATCAATTCAAGCTACTGCGATCCATTTAAAATTGTGTTTAAGACTCAGTTAAAAGACAAGCGAAGTAATTTCTTTCAAAGCATGCACGTCCGTTATGCAGATAGCTAAAATACAATGAATTGCATAAATGCCACTATTCTACTTCCTTATAATATTATGAAGCTGAAAGTTAATGTGTTTCTTACTTCTGCACAAACGGCTGGACCAATTTGGATGAAATTCGTTATGCAGGTGGATGATATCCTGGATGTCCATATAAAGAACTTTTATCCCGAAAAAAAAAAATGGAAAATACCCCCCTTAATGGCGACACATATTGAGACCAGGCCCCCAGTCCCCGGCAGCCCCACTATTCCTGGCTATGGTAGCAGTCATGGTTACGGTGGGGCAGGGGGTGCTAAGAATCCCCGGGTTGGCCCAGGCTACCACCCCCGACGACGACTGGCCACACTGGTAACACATAACATTCGCACATTGAGGACAGACGAGAAGATTGTCGAACTGGAAGAAGAATTAAGCAGGTTACACTGGGATATTCTGGGGTTATCGGAAGTCCGAAGAATCGGGGAGGATACGATAACCCTGAAGTCTGGAAACCTGCTCTTCTACCGGGAGGACGACCAACAGTCCCGAGGAGGTGTCGGATTTCTCGTCCACAGATCTCTCATCAACAACATCGTATCCATCGAAAGTGTGTCGAGCAGGGTAGTATACCTTATACTCAGAATATCCAAAAGATATTCTTTGAAGGTCATACAGGTATACGCGCCGACCTCGACACACCCAGATGAAGAAGTAGAGGAGATGTATGAGGACATAAGTCGGGCCATACACACTTCCAAAACCTACTTCAATGTTGTTATGGGGGACTTCAACGCAAAGTTGGGCAAGAGAAGCGATGCAGAGTTGAAAGTGGGGCAATTTGGACATGGGCAACGGAACCCCAGGGGTCAGAGGCTGGCCGACTTTCTGGAGAAAGAGGGACTCTTTGCGATGAACTCTTTCTTTCAGAAGCCGCCTCACAGGAAATGGACCTGGCTGAGTCCTGACGGTTCTACGAGAAACGAGATAGATTTCATCTTGACGACGAATAGACGGATGTTTAGAGATGTCTCTGTGATCAACAGGATGAAAACCGGCAGTGATCACCGAATGGTTAGGGGCACACTGAATATCAATGTCCAATCGGAAAGGCGTCGCTTGATGAAATCTACGCTCCGACCTACTCGCGCCCTTATCCAAAACCCCGAGAGCTTTCAACTCGAGCTGACAAATCGCTTTGATTGTCTAGGAGAAAACCTTGCAGTGGACGAGCTAAACAGCGGTTTGGTAGAAGCTGTCCATACGGTGGGATCTAAGTATTTTAGACCTCGTCGTAGAGATAGACCACAAAAACTCTCGATCCACACTCTTGACCTCATGGCCGAACGTCGATCTTTAGCGCTGCAGTCTTCCGTTGACGCCGAAGCATATCGGCGGCTCAATAGACAAATCTGGAAGTCCTTGCGACACGATGTCCGTGCTCACAATACTGTGAGCATTAAGGAGACAATTGAGCGAAACGGAGGCTCCAAAGTGTTTGCAAGAGACTTGTCTATTGGGCAAAGCCAGTTGTCTAGGCTGAAGACGGAAGACGGCCGCGTGGTATCGACGAGGGCAGAGGTATTAAGGGAGATCGAGAGGTTCTACGGACAGCTTTACACCTCGGTTGCCAAACCTGCTGTTAGCTCGGCCGAAGACCCGAGAGCCGAGTTGATCCGACACTTTAGCGATGATATCCCGGACATCAGCCTGTGTGAGATTGAGATGGCCCTGAAGCAACTTAAAAACAACAAGGCGCCGGGCGAGGACGGAATAACTTCAGAGCTTCTGAAAGCGGGCGGAACGCCGATACTGAAAGTCCTTCAGATGCTCTTCAATTCCGTTCTCCTCGGCTCAACGCCAGAGGCATGGAGCGGGAGCGTGGTGGTACTGTTCTTCAAAAAAGGTGATAACACTTTGCTGAAGAATTACAGGCCCATCTCGCTCCTGAGCCATGTCTATAAGTTGTTTTCGAGGGTCATCACAAATCGTCTCGAACGCAGGTTTGATGACTTCCAGCCTCCCGAACAAGCCGGTTTCCGAAAAGGCTTTAGTACCATAGACCACATCCATACGCTTCGGCAAGTTATACAAAAAACCGAGCAATATAATTTGCCGCTTTGTTTAGCGTTTGTGGACTATGAGAAAGCCTTTGATTCGATCGAGACTTGGGCTGTGCTACAGTCTCTCCAGCGGTGCCATATCGACTATCGATACATCGAAGTGTTGAAGTGTATATACAACAACGCCACCATGTCGGTCCGAGTACAAGATCAGAGTACGAAGGCTATTCCACTACAGAGAGGCGTGAGACAGGGAGATGTCATATCTCCGAAACTGTTCACTGCCGCGCTGGAAAATACCTTCAAGCTCTTGCAATGGAAAGGATTCGGCATCAACATCAACGGCGAGTATATCACTCACCTTCGGTTTGCCGACGATATTGTAGTCTTGGCAGAATCGCTAGAAGACCTTAGCACTATGCTCGAAGACCTCAATCGAGTCTCCCAACAGGTGGGTCTTAAAATGAACATGGACAAAACGAAGATCATGTCGAATGTCCATGTTGTGCCCACCCCCATCGGTGTTGGGGGCTCGACTCTTGAAGTTGTTGACGAATATGTCTTTTTAGGACAAGTGGTCCGGTTAGGCAGGTCCAACTTCGAGAGAGAGGTCAATCGTCGAATCCAACTCGGTTGGGTAGCGTTCGGGAAACTACGCGACGTCTTCTCGTCCAAAATACCTCAGTGCCTTAAATCGAAAATCTTCGATAGTTGGGTGTTGCCAGTAATGACTTACAGCTCCGAGACGTGGCCTCTCACTATGGGCCTTATTAGGAAGCTCA
This sequence comes from Hyles vespertilio, assembly GCA_009982885.2. NCBI lineage: Eukaryota > Metazoa > Arthropoda > Insecta > Lepidoptera > Sphingidae > Hyles > Hyles vespertilio. Next base: position 6,767,271 of record CM042816.1, on the reverse strand, counting down.
AAGTCACTCAACGAGCTATGGAGAGGGCTATGCTCGGGGTTTCCCTACGAGATCGAATCAGAAATGAGGAGATCCGTAGGAGAACTAAAATAACCGACATAGCCCACCGGATTAGCATGTTGAAGTGGCAATGGGCAGGGCACATAGCGCGGAGATCTGATGACCGATGGGGTCGGAAAGTGCTCGAATGGAGGCCACGTAACGGAAAGCGCAGCGTAGGACGTCCACCCACAAGATGGTCCGACGACCTGGTAAAGGTCGCGGGACGTCGCTGGATGCAGGCTGCCTCCAACAGGTCTCTGTGGAAATCATTGGGGGAGGCCTATGTTCAGCAGTGGACTTCCTTTGGCTGATGGATGGATGGATGGATCCCGAAAAAATATGATGTTCCTGTGGGTTGAAAAAGTGTGGGGGTGTGATAAAATATAATATAGGAGCGAAATAAAGGGGACAGAATAGAACAAGATTGCATGGCTCGACTTATTGGGCAGACGGGACAGCTATGCAAGAGATATGATATAAGGCTATAGTATGGTAAAATTAGTATAAGGGACGGCAATAATATTAAGTGTAAATATAAAACAGGACGCGAAATATTATGTTTCTCATGTGAACTGAATTAAAAAAATATACCTATATATACTGCCTCGTGTAATTGATCACACCTGCATTTAAATATGGCTTATATTGTAAATATATATGTGATATTTATATATATTTTTATATATGTGATATATGTTATGTAGTGCACGAACATATCCCCAAAGGGTTGACTAAGGTTCAGCAAGAGTGAATAGTTCACGACCTTTAGCCATATTTAGAGCACAGTTTGCGGTTTCATTAAAAAGTTATTTCAAAAACAAACACTTTTATAAAACTAGTAATTGAAGAAGAAAACATGTTACTTCTATATTTCTAATTAATCTTCATCACTCAAAGTTAAATAACAAAACTTTAAAAGCGGTTAGTTAAGACGATTTTTGACAGAATTAATTCCAACTTTGACTAAGTTTTAAAGCTTGTGACATGATACAGGATTATAAAAAAAAAATGGAAAGTGTATGACTTGTACATAAAAACGTAGACGTAATATTTTCCTAAACAATAAATCTATTGTATTTATTATTTAGGAAAATTGCTCAAACCAAAAAAAAACAACGACATATTTGAATATCGCGTCAGCATGCAAAATACGCTGACCACTCACCAGGCTTTTTTTTAATGTTAAATGTATGAACTCATTTTTTATTTCACATAAAATGATACATAACATTAGCACGTCGTATCGAAACAAAAAATCCACAATAGTATATTTGACTACGATCGATTTTATTTCATTATTTTGCGTACCAGCACAAGTACCCTTAAATAAAAAAATATTTCAAACAAGTATTAAAGTACCTTGTAATATGAGGCAAATAATAGTATTTTGAAGAAAGGGAGTGCAGTGGGTATAACTTACCTTTTTCTGCATCTCTTTTCTTCCATGCCCACTACAAGATTAAAAGCGTTTGTAAAATATTTAATTTTGAATAGACTAACAAAAACCTTTGTTTCATAGATGTTGGATATATTTTTTGGATAATATAATTAAAAAACTGGAGTCAAATACCATATTTAAGAAGAATATTTATGAACATTTTGAAAATAATTCATCATCATCGTCATCATCTCAGCCACAGGAAGTCTACTGCTGGACATAGGCCGTCACTAAGGACCTCCATATCTACAAAAAAAAAATATCAAAATATTTAATTCAATACAAATCTAAGATATGACACTAATACGAGCTGCGCAATTTCAGAATCCCAACACATAACATAAAGGACACATAAATAATTGCATACGTGATAAAACTAAAGCTTTGATCGTAAATGAACGTCGAGTATTTCCCGAGAGGCTCCTAAATTCAGCACGAATGAGTTGCCTTTGTTACTGCAACCGTGGAAGTCTATCACTGTCACTAAATACATTTGGAGTTAGTTGTTCTGCTTTATGCAAAATACGTGAAAACCAGTCGAGTTATAGCCTAGTCGGGAATAGTAATGCCAAGTCTCTGGTTCAATCTCAATAATTTTTGGAGTTTATTTGGCGATTGTTTATTCTTGGTGACGCCATCCTCCTCTTATTTGTTTTCCTTTCTGATTGATATCGATGCGGGTTAAAGACAAGCTAGTGTCCGTAAGAGACTTGCTGAGCTCTGGAACTCGGTGTCAATTCTTTATGTGCCACTGTTAATCCTGCCCACAGGAGCTGCAATGGTGGGTTTGAAGGGCGAAAAGTCTCATAGTGACGTTATGAATATAAAAGAAATCGTCATAGTATCTCTTAAAAAATCGTGAATAATTCTTAGATATATCGTTAACGCGCGATGTTTTTCTTCATCTTTATAACAAACGATAAAGTTCAGATGCCGAATTTTTTTTTCACCATACATACTTAGACATAATACATAGAGATCAGGGCCGCATATCAAAGCAATCAATCTAATATCGTAGGCATCAAAAATTACGCGGGACTTTTTGTATTCCATTCTAAAAAAGAGTTTTTATTAAATTTTACCTTATTACTGGCATAAGAATTTTCTAGTGCATAAGTTGATTCCAGCCAGTTCTTACATAATCTTTTCACTCGGAGCCTGTATGCTCACGATAAGCACTCGAATTACTGTATGTCGGGAAATTTGTAGAGAAATTAGTATGAGCATTCGCTGAAGTATAAGTATTGAAGATATAAAGATTTTGAAAAGTATTAAAGTTAATTATTAATGAGGGTTTATACCTTTGATTTAGGTTAAAAAGCCTTTTGTTTTCAATTGTAGTGCCGTCTCAATAGAAGATAGAGTAACTTTAAAGATATTTAAATCTAAATTACAAAGAATAAGTTTTCCTGATTTCTATTTAATTATTGTGAATGATGTCGGACTTGAAGAATTGTTAATATATGTATAAGGTACAAATGTTAATACAAACATGAATGTAATTTTTTTTTTAAACAGATTTATGGAATTCAGCGACAATACCAATTTAATTTAATTTAACATTTAACACAAGGACGAGAACCCAAAACACCATACATCTCCATTTTTTTGAACATGCTTCAAGTAATTGTCTGCAAGTGGTTATATCGGCAACGCAATGTAATCCGTGTTGCGTGAACACCCGCCGCAGGCTTCGTGTGAGTGACATTCCATTTGCGATCGGGCTTACCATCACTATTTAATCCACATATAAATCTGAGGACAATACCATAGCACGCGTCGCCTACGGACTATGGAAAACATTAGAAGGAAAAGAGTGTGAAAATTAAAAAAAAATAGAGGATGTTTTGTCTGATGTGGCTAATACGCATGCCCCAATCTTGTGACAAAAATAAGGACAGTACAGGCTGTTTAGAGTATCCAAGATATAAGACTTCTTTTTATACACACAGCTGTCACTTGCGTGGTTCTGATCCCATATTAAGATCAATTAAGTATTGTGTCGTGGGCTTCATAAACTAAGAGAGAATGCGTTCTCACAAACACCCAGACCTGACACAAATGTTCGGGGGCCACACAAATATTTGTGTAAACTGCGCGCCACAGAGGCTGTCTATTCAAGGTTATAAGTGCATCTATCTATCTATCTATCTATCTATCTACATTGATACTACACTTATGCTAGAGATACATCTATCACTTAAGAAACAGTTAAAAGTTTTTCCTTTGAAACAGCAGTGTAAATGCACTGTTGTGTTTCGGATTGAAGGACATTGTAGCCAGAGTAATTACTGGACATATTGAGACTTAACATCTTACGTCTCAGTCATTTTGCTACTGTGTATGAGCGGTCATATCGCTTACCATCAGGCGAACGGCTTGCTCGTCTCGCCATTCAGTGAAAAAAATAAATAAAAAAAAAGTTAAAGTCACACATTGAGTACACCAAAAACTAACCCTCGCCTAGACTGGCAACATTCTATCGCTTGGAAACATAAAGACTAATAACAATAAATAAAACATAAGACCAATAAATTGGAACGTGCTGCCAGCGCAAATATTCGATATTGGAATCGAAATTTATATTGCACTAACCTTCAGCGGCAACTTTGGCCGTTTGGCCCATATGTAACATTTAAGTCAAGAGGTACCTGAAATCCAAGGAAACCCCGGGCCATTGAGCCAAGTTTTTATTTATTAGCTTGTTTATTCATTCACTAACTTTTGAAATAATGTACTGTTTGGTGATGAATTATTGTACCCATGTATCGTGCTAGAGAAGATGGAATAAACTAGGACGATGTGTTTTTTTTTTATAATTGAATTGTTTATACCAATTCTAATTCAAAAAGTTCCATTTGACATTTCATACTTTTATCATAAATAACTTTGTGCAGACCTAACTCACACAATTTCAATAAAACTTTCCGTAAAACCATGGAATTATGAAGCTATTCTTATTTTATCATAGGATTTACAATCCATAATAACTAAATTTAAATCCTTTAAATAATGCAAAACAACCATTTTAAACAACATACTTTTTTACTAGACGACGAGTTGAGACTATGCAAACGGATTTGTATACGCATAATCGGTAAAAACATAGTTCTTTTTTTTAATGACGAGACGAGTAAGCCGTTCGCCTTATGGTAAGCGATACGACCGCTCATAAACAGTAGCAACATTCCACTGCGCCCGCCATCCTGAGACATAAGATGTTAAGTCTCAATATGTCCAGTAGTTGCTCTGGCTACAATGTCCTTCAATCCGAAACACAAAAGTGCATTAAGCAGTGTTGTTTCACGGGAGAAATAGACATTGCGGTGGTACCTACCCAGATGGCCGCTCACATATGAGAGACCTACCACCAGTAAAAATATAGAAATAATCGAGCAGTTTTAATCCAGTTGTTTTCTAATTTTAAAAAGTACTGAATTATCAGCTAATAGCAAGCATTTTATCAACGAACAACCATCAATAAATAATGTAATAATAATTTTAATAAAAGGCAATAATTTAACAATTTAATAATTTAACAATAATTTTGTGTATGTGGTGGCCTGTTGGTAAACGGACTGCTGAGACGCGGCTGCCCACATGTTCACGGTGGTCGCGGGTTCGAATCCCAGGGCAGACCTCTGACTTTTCGGAGTCATGTGTGTATTGATAATCAATCACCACGCCCTAAAACGGTGAAGAAAAACATCGTGAGGAAACCTGCATACCATAGCGATTTATAAGAATTTCTATGGTATGTAAGTCCGCCAACCCGCACTAGGCCAGCGTCGTTCCATACACTGCTGATAAAGCGTTGGCGGTACTTGTCTCCCTAAATTTGTGGAAGTTACAATATATAAACCTAAGAGAATCAGCAAGCGAAAAAGGCTTTCAATTATATCCTTCGTATTATAAATCTGGCACGGTACATATACAAGTTTTCCTTGGTATTTTTTAATTTATTGGATTAATTTATTTTATTTGTGTCAAATTTACTGAAGATAATCGTAATAAGAGTTTTGGGAAATATTTATTTTTATCTTTTCTTTCGAACTGCATAACTAAAAATATTGCAGGTCGATACAGACGTTCGAAGTATACAAGTATAGTAGAATAGACCAAGACACAGTAAAATAAGGTTTCAACGCAGGATCTAGTAGGATTTCGTAGAAATTTAGGGTTTTATACTGCGTTCCATACATCGAAAATCTAAAATATTTTTTTTAGCCAACATTATAGGGTTAAACATAAATGTACAAAGAATAAATATTGTAAGGAATGATAATATCGAACCGTTGACGTCAAAATAAATTGGAAATTCCGAAAAAAAATCGTGTCACAAAAAATTGGCATTTCGACTCAGTGGGCCGGGCCGCTAGTAATAAAGAAATCATTGCTTTTGTTCCTTAATACTAAAGTGACTTATGCAATTGTGGATGTTTCATTAGGATAAAGATGTACATAAAAAAATCGAAATAATGTAAACTAAAAATATAAAGTGTAATCGATTAAGAAATACAAACAAATGGTATCGATATCTCGTTAATAATCGGATATTGTACTAACCGATTTATTTAAAATCATCTCTATTTCACAATTTTAAGATATGTCAAATGGAACTTTTATAATTAGAAATGGTTATTGTTTAGATATGGTTTTTTTATAGTCTGAGTAACACATCAATTTAGAAAAAAAAATATTATTCGACCGTAATACATTATAAATAATATACTGTACTATATCAGGCCATATAAGTCCCACTGCAGGGCACGGACCTACTCCACAATTGAGAGTACGATTGGGAGTTATTAGGCCATATAGTACATTATACCGGGTATATCAAGACTGCTACCGAAAACGAAGCCGGGTGATAGTTTAAGCGACTTCAGACACAATGCAACAGAAAAAGTTGCAAAAAAAAGCGATAATTTTTTTTTTATAATTTTTTTCCTATGGCCATATTTGGGTGGTAAATACATTTTTTCCTAAAATAATAGTGTATATCCTTTTATTTATAAATAATCTAAGGTATAAAAGAGTTTAAATTATTATTTTAGCAAAAACTATGGATTTACCACCCAAAATTGACGATATTTAAAAAATCATAAAAAATAATTGTCGCGTTTCTATGCGAAATTTTTAATTGCATTGAGTTTGTAGCCACTAAAACTACCACCCGGCTTCGTTTTCGGTAGCAGTCTTGAGATACCCTGTAGATATACTTAAAAACAACCGTTTTATACAGAATATAGAATTGTTAAGATATTTAATTAGTCAGAATCGCATCAATTATTTCAACATAAAGCCATATATCGGAACATGCATAAACAACACATAAGTGCGTGGTGGCCTGTTGGTAAACGGACTAGACGCGACTACCAACATGTTCACGGTGGTTGCGGGTTCGAATCCCGGGGCACATCTCTGACTTTTCGGAGTTATGTGTGTATTGATAGTCAATCACCACGCACTAAAACGGTGAAGGAAAACATCGTGAGGAAACCTGCATACCATAGCGATTTATAAAAATATCCATGGTATGTAAGTCCGCCAACCCGCACTAGGCCAGCATGGTGGACTATATGACCTAACCACTCTCAATCGTACTCTCGATTGTAGAGGAGGCCCGTGCCCTGCAGTGGGACGTATATGGGCTGATACAGATAAACAACATACCTTTCAGTTAATCTTAATGAATTCAGAAGCCTGACTGAAATCAACTACATACAACCGAATTCTATACTAATGAAATACTCTGGAACGTATTAAAATAGACAAACCGATACTTGTCCATACATAATGCAGTAGGCTTGATAAAGGTGAATCAATAATCCGATTTGGATAAGCGTTTTGCATGATGAATTCGTATATGAAAATTAATAGTAAATAATGGCAATTATGTGCGTAGTGGCCGGAACGGACCAGACGCGAATGATAACATGTTCACGGTGGTCGCGGGTTCGAAACCCAGGACACACCTCTGACTTTTTGGAGTCATGTGTATTGATAATCAAACACCACGGACTAAAACAGTGAAGAAAAACATCGTGAGGAAACTACGTACCATAGCGATTTATAAAAAATTCAGTGGTATGTGTGGTATTCACTATGTTTGAGTCTTACGGCCTCATTAATAGACAGGTTTATAACTTTGTTGTAGTTATCAAATATTTTGTCTTCTTCACTCAAACTTAAGTCAAAATTCGTTCGAAAGGGACAAAACAAAAGGTCACTAAATAGGTTTTAAAATTTTCGCCGAGATTCTTTTAGTTATATTAAGTTTTTTTTTTTGTTATCGTTATTTTTTCAAATTTATTTTTAATAGCAGTCACCAAATAAAATAGATAAAAAATCCCCTTAATCAAAACAAAAACCGTTCGACATCGTTCCTGGAGCAAAAGAGCCTAGAATACTGGAAGCATTTCCTCTTTGGATGGCGATGGCTACCCTCTGCGTCAGAAACCACCCAGAGCGAGAGTCCCTACCTAGTTCTCTAAGACGGCGGCCAATGTCTCTAATAAGAACTTTGGCCTCAGATCCCCAACATCCAGTTACCTCAACAGCAAAAGGTACGAAAAAGTAGTCCCGTAACAAAGGAGCATATTTTGCTCGCTTTGACTCAGCAGCTATTTCAGCAGCAGCCGCGGCCGCCCTCACTGTTCTGCCCAAGTGACTCACGGCGAAGGTACTAACGCACGTGGCGTCCCAAACCACGCACTTTCCTCTGTGCCAAGGCAACAATGTGAGACCATCAGGCCTCTTGCCATCAGCACGAACTAAGCCAGGGGGCTCAAGCAAGCATGGCACGTTTGCGGAAACGAGAGCCCTACGGATAATATCGTTGAAAGCATGATGTCGTGCAAATCTACCCGAACAACTCAATGCGTGATGACCGTTGGCCGCAACTATAGAGAAGAGTTTTAAAATTATCTATGAATAATGCCGTTAATTATAAAGTATAATTAACTCAGCGTTGTATAAAATATTTTCTGACGCTATCTACAAATGAAAAACCACCGTTTTAATTTTTTCACAAAGTATATTCAAAACCAAATGAATTAATATTCAACTTATAATAATTTAAGTAAATGCTAAGCGGCTAAACTGTAAGAACTAATATTTAAATTAGCCTTGACGAGACAAAATGTCAAAGATTTTGTTTGAAAATTCTTTACAGCTAAAAGCTGTAAAGAATGATGACACAGTTTCGTAGAAAATTTCTTCATTATTTTTTACTGTGACATAGTTAAGTTGGTCTCTTTACTTTAAAGTGAAAAAGAGGTTATTAATTGGCACCGAAAAATCCTCAACGATTCACAGAAAAGTCTTAAAACTTAACGTAGCATGAAGAAACTATAATGTGGGCCGACATAATTGTATTTAGGGCCAAAAGATAAGTATCAGTTACCAAATAAGGAGAACGTGTTAGTATCAGGTGTTGAACAGTCATTTTACCATATCACAAAAATATATTATCACAGTTATTAAATCACTTAAGAAATCCAACAAAAATACCAAAAATCCATAATTGTTTCTTGGTTTACGCGAATGTTACACAAAGAAACAAAAATAATATTTATGAATTTTATCGCAAATTTTATTACGGAGTCCGCTCCGTGACTACAAAAGCTGTAAAGTAATCGAAACGTCGGGAAGTAAAAAAATGTAAAAATTAATTTTCAACATAAAATCCAACTATTAGTCAGATTCAAAACAGAAATCACCAAAGAATTGAATCCGAATTCACGAAATTCAAAAGGTGCCGTAGAATAGTAATGAAGGCAGTTGCATCGAACCGTAAGGGTGCATCGGATCGCATCCGGCTACCATTTGTCCCAGGTATGCTATGGAGGTGAAATTCCGGACCTGGATTCGGATATATGCACGATATCGTACGGGTTTCAGTTTTAGATATGACAATAATTATTATCATTCGAAGATTTGGACTAATTTCATTTGTGGATCTGTTTTAGGAAACGTAAAATCCCAGAAGAGTTTATTTAAAACGTAAAGAATTGTACTCGTTTCGCTAAAGATGTTAAATTATTTCAGATCGGATGATCATACTACTATCGGATTCTAGTTTCAGTCACAAATACATGCACTGTTGTGTTCCAATTTGAAGGATATTGTAGTCATAGTAACTAGTAGACTTATTATTGAGATTCAACATCGTATGTGTCAGGATGGCAAGCGCAGTGGAATGCCAAGCATTGCTTTGTAATTCATGGTGTTATTTGGTTTTTCTGTTGTCCATAAGCCGTCGTGTCGCTTGTGGTCAAACGAATAAGATGCTCGTCTCACCATTCATAGCAAAAAATAATAATAATTAGGGAACGCAAATTACAAATAGGCAACACAAATTTTATAACATCTCTCATTGAAAAATAGCCAGTATTCGAAATGTAACATCGAATTCGCTTAGGATTTAAGACTTTCAAATATCCGATAATTTCAGTTTCAGTTACAGAACATCTAACATCTCTGTTGTACAATTTGCAGCAGCCTGCCCACATCTCTAGACGCCTCCGATACTTTCCGCTCTCCGAACAATTTATTGGCACAGCTCGAAATTGAAAAGTATTGTTATCCTTTATGAACACGTGTTGTTGAAATAGTCGTATATCATGCCTAGGATGCTGTAAGTATACTTGGACAACTGAATTTGTATCATTGTTGAAAATTTCAAATATGTTCATAGAACATTTTGCTTGGCCCATGGGTGGTAAACTGAAAGGGACTCTAAACAGTAGTTAATTTAATAAAGTATTAGAATAAATAATGTATTGATGAAATATTTGAACATAAAATAATTTTTATCATTTAGGATACTATACGATTTTTTTCCAAGAGATTAATTTAATTAAAAATTCATTTTTTAAATAATATATAATACAAGTAGGACGCCCTCCAATGAGGTGGAATGACGATATTCGAAAGATGGCTGGTAGCGGTTCGAGATGATGGACTGAAGATCGTGTCCAGTGTTGTGGCATAGGCCTATGTCCAGCAGAGGAGGCAAATAGGCTGATGATGATGATGATACAATTAATTGTATACTTACGTTGCTATAGTATTCTGTGTAAGTAAATAAGCTTATCATACAGTCTTAAGTTATCATCATTGTTATAATCTGTCTATCGTCTCCATCTTAAGATTAAAGGTAAACTCGTGAAGACAGGCCGCTTGCCACTGGTCCCTTTGGAAATACTCCAAGGATTATCAAGGATTTTCCAAGACGTGTCAACTTTATTAGTTGAAAATTATCAACACATTTCCCCAGAGGAAAAATACACTTTTAATATAAAAACTTTCCTTTTCCTATTGCTACAAATAATCTCACTTCAGAATAAATTGTATTCGAAATGCAAATGGGAAAGAGTTAAAACCGGAATAAATTGTACAATTTATGTATATATTCATTCGATCTGAAACAAGTTAAGCCTCTTTAGAATGGCTTTAACGTTTCACAAAACGAAGGGAATTTCGAATTAAATTAACGAAGCATAATTTAAATATGATTAATATTATTTAATAAAATACGGAGGGTTATGGTCTTTGTGATGGGATTTGAAATCGTGGTTTTGAGGAAGTCCGTTATTATACCTAGTTGATTGTCTGAATCCGTATTAGAACATACACGTCCCACTATACGACACGGTCTTTCTTTACTATCGACAATACGACTGCAAAAGGGTCAGGCCATAGTTCACCACTCTGATGCAGATATAAAGAAAAGTTTAATTGTTATACCAACTATCGTGTATGGTTTAGACACAAGTAAAACCCGTCATAGTAACCTTAACAAACATGTAGCATTTAAGTATTATATGTAGCATTTAAGTAAACAATGTACCCTGTACATTTAAGTATATATATATTAAATACCTGTACTCAATAGTATGATAATCGTGTGGGAAATAAACGTCTCTTGCTGGATTAATTTTTTTGGAAATATACTCTATTTACAACCATGTGCATAATTATTTTGTAGCGTCAGGATAAAAAGTGTGTGTGTGTTATTATTTTCAACATTGATAATTGCTTTTAAATGTAAATATTATAAATATAACATATATAATATTATCGTATATTTAAATGTTATTATTAATATTTCAGCAAAAACATAATTCCGTTCTTCTCAAAACCAGATGCATTAGACTTTGTTTCGGCACTATAAAAATCTAAGCAATCATATAATCATTTCCAAGAATTATAATTACTTTTTAAGATTTGAGAATAACTGTATATTTGAAAAAACAAATGTTTACGGGCTTATTCCAGCAAAAACAAATTTCTATACTAACTGAATATATTTTAAGGAGTGTTATAGACATTCCTGTCTGGTATCTAACAGGAATATTTTATGGAAGAAAATAAGAAATAGCTAACCGACTAATTCTGCGATTAAAAATGTGAGGCGGAAACAATTACACATTTTCTGCATCAATAAACAAAGGGTACAAGAATAGAATCATGGCATTGTCATGTCGTTTATTGCTTATCTGAGTTATGCGCAAGCAAACGAATATTGATTATTTTTCATGGCCTAATTGATCTTATTAATGGAAAAGTTTTCCGTACTTTTTATATTCTGGAACTAAAATTGACTAATTATACACCTCAGCGTAAGTACAATTAAATCTATAGAAATAAATATACCTAACAGTCACATACACAGTCATAACTAAGATCGAGTCTTGTGTCGTGGGTATCAGGAACTAAGAGAGATTTTTCGACCCACAAACACCCAGACCCGAAACAAGTATCTATGGATCACACAAATATTTATCTCGGTGCGGAGATCGAACCCATGACCTCGCGTTGCATAGCCAACGTCTAACCAACTGCTCTACGGAGGCTGTTGGAGGGTTTATTAACAATTCATTTCTGACTATCCAATGGGTGTGAAGATTCGTATGAAAAATGTCATATAATGTGTTGTACGGAACTGGACTTCTTCTTGCTGTAGCGAATAATGATCAACATATTCATCTCGGGAAGAAAATAACTTGCTATCTTTGGATAGAATTAGGTGCTGGAGTGCAGACCACGTAAAGGCAAGCGAAATGTCGGACGCCCACAAGATGGATGGATGAGCTGGTTAAGTTCATATTTAAGTCGCTGGATACAGGCTGCTTTCAACAAGTTGATATCTTAACATCACTTAACATGGATCTTTATCCCTAAGGGAAGTCTATGTTCAGCAGTCAACTTTTGTTGCTGGAGAGAGAGAGAGAGCTTGTGGGTGCTCGTTGCCAACTTTGTAGAGTACAGATATATATAAAAAGCCTCATGCTAAACATAAACTAACGAACCTTGATATATCAGTCTTTACACCACTGCAATTAATTCTCAAGTTCAAGATACATATATTACCAGGACGCAAAAACTTATTATGCACATATTATTACGTCGTGAGGACGTTTCAATGTCGACTCCCGCTTTTATCTAATGCTATAAATTCACATAATAGATGGTCATATAAATAAAATGATAACTAGATTCATTGTGTTCCACTGATCACGCAAGAAATACTGAACTGATATTTTTTTGTTCTTATTATACTTGATATTTTTTTACAGTTCGTCATGGGACTCAAATAGAATTAGGCTGGGCACGTTACTAGACGCAATGATGGTAAGTGGAGTAAGGCGGTAACAGAATGGTGGTCGAAACTGGGTAAGCGCAGTGTTGGCTGTCTGGCGGCAAAATGAATCGATGCCATTGTCAAAGTTGCAGGCTGAACCCGATGTGACTGATAAGGGATAGGGAAAAGTTGCACAGTATGAGGGAGGCCTATACCTAGCAGTGGGACCCTATAGACTGTGGATGATGACAATGATGTTTTTTATACGTGTAAACAAAAAATATTACATTTATGTCATAACTACTCCAAAGAGGTTGTAAAATTTCGTTATGAAAATTCGATAAGCTACTGAAATGAAGTCGCGAGCATCAGCTAGCATGCAATATACTCTCAATAAAGTGACGAAAAAAATACATTTTACTTCCGAGAACCGAAGAGCTTTTCCGAACTTCAAATTTCGCCAACACCCACCGAAGCGCACGCTTCATAAAATCGGCAATCTATCATGTTTCCATTATTGGTGTGGTGCTTTGAACCGCGACGCTCCGGCTTCATTTCCAAGTATTGCAGTCGACTGTGTGGGCTCCATTTGAAACACGAAATCGCAATTTTCCGGAAAAAGCCACTCAATCGAATCTTTGCGCAATATCGTATAGTCAGCTTATTGGCTTAGTATGTGTTATGAGTTGTGGGATCCAAGTTCACAGATTTAGACTTAAAAATTCGCCTCTATCTACTTTTTTATTTACTTTCTTATTCGTGTAACGCGTGTGTGATGTGACATATGCGATTGTGAATAAAACCTATATCTTTATTTGAAAAAATACACCACAAATTAAAATAAATAATTAAAAGTGCAAAGCTACTCAAAATTATACGACCCAACATCACGAATAAAAATTAGTAAATTAAAATACGACCGCACATAATGTATTCGCTACCAACATTAATATTTCAAACTATTGACCGATACTGAGGTAGGTAAAGAAACTAAACCCATCCAGTTATAATAATTTATGAATCAACGATTGTATTATAGTCGGCGTAACACCTTAGCACCATAGCTTCGTAGCACAAACTAGTTGCTACCGCTTTCGTAGCCGCGTAGTGTCGTAGCTTGTTCAGTCATCGCGCGACGTCGCTACGAAGCGGACGCCCGTCGCTCGTCCCTCGCTTTACTTTTATTACGAAAGTAAACAAATGGTATGTGATAATGGAAACTTTAGATTAGCACGTAATGTGGTTTGAGAACTCGCGGGGAACTGTCGACTCAAACTAAAGGTAATCATAGTTATATGCTTTCTACAAGAAGTTAGTTTTAAAAGCTTTTTATTATATTTTTTAGTCTTTACATATATATATATTTTTTTTAAATACTATAGCTTTGTCATTTTTAAATAAATGATACAGGATGTTAAGAAGCGGTAACATGTGAAAATTCCTATATTAAAATTATTAACATCTTCCAAAGTATAAAAACAATTTGTTTAACTAGTCAGCACTTTTAATTTAATAACTATACAATTACGCAAAATACAAAATCCAAAAGTTTCAATATAAGCCCCAAATTCATGAATAATTACCAGACGATAATTTTGATAAATTATATGTAATAGTGGGAACGCCGCGTTTGGGCGGACTTACTTGTCGAAAGTAATTTTCTGTCATTAGAAGTACCAAAAAACTCTGTACCACCATCTATGAAAAAACCTATAGTGTAAAAAAACAATTGAAAGTCAATATGATATCGTATTGTTTTTTTTTTATAAAATCTTTGCATTTATTAACTTGTTTGGTGTTTTTCTCATTTTAGACTATACAAATTTGGTAGTTGTAACTTATAAGGTTTGTAGAAAAGTATATATGTGCTAAACCTTCCATGGACGTGACATAATTATTTGTGACAAAACATCTATTATGATGAGATTACCTTTTAAAAAAAAACTTTAAATCAAAAAAGGTTCATGCATCTTCGGGTAATCAGTGTACATACATTTAAAAAAAATCGACGAATTGAGAACCCCCTTCTGTTTTTGAAGTCGGTTAATAATAAAGAGAGAAAAATCTGTCAACTTTTATTGACAATAAGTGGTAGACTTAAGCCCAGTACACTGAAGCCCAGAGCTTTATTAAGTCTCCAAAGCTCAGCAATGGCACGTGTAGGGACCAAGGATATACGAGTAGATGACATTAATAATGAATGACTGTGTATTGATTTTTACTTTGCGCTATTATCAGAACCGTCAATCAGCACACGGTTTATCACACGGGGATCAGTCATTTGGTTTCATAATCATGAGTACTACTTAAGGTGCTTAAATCTCTTGAATAATTTTGTCACGTTCATTATAACTCTGTCATTAATTTTTCAATTATTCAGTCAATCAATTTCCATAAAAAGCTAATACAATATTTTTAAAGAATTATTATCTGACAATTTACTTGAGCAACAATAATAACTAGAATTATTTCAAAAATCACCTCATTACCCTTGTACTATCAAACAAAGTATATAAGTAATAATATTTGAACATAAAATTCGTGCAACAGTCCAAACGTAGTAATAACAAAATAAGAATATATTATAACAGATATAATCTTTATTTATGGTTAATCGCATTGGATTCTCAATAACAAAGTCATTTATCTACATTTCTGGCATTGGCTTAATACGGTAAATTGTAACTCAGACATAATTTTAGTTGGGGATTTAATCTCTTTTGTGATATTATTATTGATTAGATATGTTATTATTGTACTATTAGGACCGATAATCGATATATTTAGATACATATTTACCGATATATTTATATATATAATATAGTATTTGCAAATTGAAATTATATTTAATTATGGAATTCGGTAGAACTCTGTTTCAATATATTTCACATACCTTTGATACTTTCGTGTCAGTGTGTCAGTCAGAACTAAAGATACTTAAGTTTTAAATTGAGCATTAATTAAGTTTGATTACAGTAGTAATTTAAAAAGTTTACCATTACCTACGAATAGTCTATATAATAATAGTCAATATGGTATAAAACCTAAGACCTTGGTTCTTCTTCTTCTTTTCAAATGTAGTTTGGTTATATCGTGTCATCGGTGAATTTGCCAATATCATGAAGTATGAAGTAGGTAGATATTGTTTACGGCCGTTCTCTATATCCTATCTATGTTATCATATATATTTATTAATCTTGCTATATTTAAATATATGCACCATATCTCTACCTCTCTATCTTTGTTAACTGAATTATAAAATGCAAATATATAATGAAATCTCTTGTTAATAATATAAAGATTATTGTGAACGGCTGTTAGTGCAAACGGCAGATGTCAATTTTATGTTTTTGGAGAAAGACATAGGAAGTAAAGAAAGGCTAAGACCTGGGTTACAATAACAAACATATAAAAAAATATAAAATATTTCTCTGATATTTACTTGCAATTTGTGGCTATGTGGGTCAGGTTACACATACGCAGCGGAGCAAACATTTGCTTGGCCCAAACATCGTGAGCGGTGACGTAAAGAAACCTTGCAGTGTGCTTTTAACCATATTGTTTCAGTACCTAAAGTTTGTGTTTTTTTTTTAATTCTGGCCCGGCATAATGGCCACATTGCACCTGATGGTGAGCACAAATGCCGCCCAGGCAGAGTATCCATTGGCATCAGACAGCAGTCCCATGCCAATAGATACAATTATGCCGGCCTGCTAAGATGCCTCTTCACACTACGGCGGAAGGACCCAGGATTATAGGAAGGAGGGAATTCTACAGCCTGACGGTGCGGCACAAAAAATAATTTGAGAACCTTTTGGTTCGCGCTGGGATGGTGTGGACCGTTAAGCTACCGCTTCGCAAGCCAGCACGCGTGGTTCTGGTTAGGAATGGAGAGGAGGGGATCAAGTATTATATGTATTTGTAGTATTATATCATCTTTTACATCCCAATACTGGAAGAAGTTCAATATATGACAGTTCAAAATATGTTTTTACAGCCTCCGTGGCGTAGGCGGTTAAACGAGTTCGATCCCCGCCCCGAAAGAAATGTTTGTGCGGTTCACAAATATTTCTTTCGGGTCTGGATGTTTGTGAGACCACAAGACAAAAAGTATCTCGTAGCTCCTGTTACACATGACACAAGACTCGATTTTAGTGTGAGATCAAGACTGTGTATGTGATTGTTGGGTGCTGGGTGTTATTTATTGCACCGTGTACTCATGGTTAATGGCTGTTGGCATTGTAATTATAAGTCGCCTCTATTAAATTCCTGTTTTTATTTGTAAAATATAGACCCGGGGTTTTTGTACCTATTTTCTTCCACTGTTATGCCTCTTATACTATGACTGTTTGAGTAATTAGTAAATTTATTTACACTACGTAGGTCTCTCATATGTGAGAGGCTGCCTGGGTGGGTACCACCGCAATGTCTATTTCTCCTGTCAAACAGCAGTTTAAATGCACTGTTGTGTTTCGGATTGAAGGACATTGTAGCCAGAGTAACTACTGAACATATTGAGACTTAACATCTTATGTCTCAGGATGGCGAGCGCAGTGGAATGCCAAGCATTACTTTGTAATTAAAGGTGTTGTTTGGTTTTGCTACTGTTCATGAGCGGTCGCATCACTTACCATCAGGCGAACGGCATACTCGTCTTGCCATTCACGGCAATAAAAAAGAAAAAAAAAATAAAATATCCGAGGCAGTTTTACTCGCTCCATTCAATACTTAAGATGTAATAATGTGTAAGCCGTAAGGACTGGTATCTAAAATAGATGTCAATGGGATATTTAATATCCCATCAAAAACATCCTGTAAAAAAATTCCAAGTCTCGCAGCTCAGGTTTTCTACCGCAAAAAGTTGTGAGATGCATGTAATACCAAGTCGATTAATTTATTTAGTCCTTAAGGGACCTTCTATATAAAGTTATTACGTTAGTTATTACCATATCAATATTAAAAATTCTTTACGTTTTAAATAAATGGATCGACTTGGCCATCGCATGAAAACATAATGTATCGTACAATTTATACATAATGCTGCTGGCCAAGTCGATTTATTTATTTAAAACGTAAAGAATTTTTAATATTGATATGGTAATAACTAACGTAATAACTTTATATAGAAGGTCCCTTAAGGACTAAATAAATTAATCGACTTGGTATTACATGCATCTCACAACTTTTTGCGGTAGAAAACCTGAGCTGCGAGACTTGGAATTTTTTTACAGGATGTTTGATGGGATCTCACGTCTTTTTGTAGAGTCCTACTTTTTTCCTTTTCGGTACTTCTTACTTCTAGAATATCACTAACGATTTTTCTTAAAGCCTCTGTCTTATGGATTTTTCTTATTTTTGTAGGTATCAATTTATCACAAATATAGCGGATTTGATTATTAATGTTCTTTCTTTCATTGTAATTGATATTTTCGAGTAATTTAATCTATTTATTTGCAAGTTTTTCTTCGTCATGTTTTTCTAGAGGAATGTTGTACAGTTTCATGGGCTGAATACACCATTTCCCTCTCTATATCCCTTCCTGTTATGCTTCATGTATATAGATATCTATCTACAACTATTATTCCATTATATACGGGTACAATGATTCAGTAACTGCAAATGTAACTTTGTAATCCTATACATTTATATGGGATTACAAAGTTATTCACGCGGTTGGTCTATCTAGAAAACTAGACACAAATTATGAAATGTTTGAATTTTTCCTTACTTTAGACACTAAAAACTAATTATATTCTAAATTTGAAGGTTCTATGTCTGCTAGAAGTGCCTTAGACTTTTGATGATCGATCAGTCAGTCAGTGAGTGACAAAATTAAGAAAGTTTGACTAGTTATAATTCTTAAACTACTGGTTCAAATTGGATGAAATTTTAAATATACCGTGTTTACACAATGCCTGCTTAGTAACTGAAAATTCAGGCTTCATGCTTTAGCCACAACGAAGTTATAGGGGGTTGAAAATGGTCTGAATTGCTTCGAGAAAAGGATGTTACGGCCTATAGCTCGACTTGGAGGGGGCTCGGCCGCGCCCCCAGATAGACCTCCACGTATTTTCACAACCTTTGAAAGCTGAATACATTACAGTGATTAAATTGATTCATCAAAGAAGAAGGAACTTAATGATAAACTGATTCAGGAACGATTATATTATAAAGAGCGGTTCCAAGTTAAATGATGAATTTCTAAGCAATTATTAAATATTTTTCCGCCATTATTTAAGAAATATCTGATCACTTTATTCTCATCGGTCAAGATAAACATAATAAATATATTTACTAAATACGAAAACAGAAGCCGTACTAATAATTATGATAAGTTTAACTGAAATGTAGCTCTTACATCAAAGTTAAAATAAAGAACTGTTCATTGTTTTAAACCTTAAGAAAAATTATGACATTTTAGAAACTGCACAAACCAAAAAACACAATTGAATTTATGTTTAAAAAAAGTGATAACTTTTGACAATGACTTGGAAATTGCAAAAAATATCACATTTAAAGTCTGTAAACTTTTTAATAGTCTGAAAATTATGTTAACTAATAGGTAGATAAGTATAAGCCATTTAATGCTTTTAAATTGAATTTCGCAATTCACCGGGCGCGGGACGGATTATGGCAAAGTCACTGTGCGCGAGTGTTGGTCACCGAAATACGAATGTTCAAATATATGTTCCAATTGTGATTAATATAATTGTATACTCGTATGTGGGAACAATAAGCTGATGTTTAATTAAATCACCTGCTACGTAATATGATTCGTGCTTTGTGTAGTCCACTCGCATTGCATTACGTTTATTATGTGGTGTATTAATATTATAAATACACTAGTGGCCCGGCCGGGCTCCGCTTGGGTGAAGATATATACTTTTTCAACTCCAGTCCATATCGGAAACATAATTTCGCGCACTAACTGGTTTCTATTTTAACTGAAACCAGCAAAATAAAAAAAAAAAACCCCGTATGTCCTAGATTTTTCACAACTGCTTCCCTCCTATTGGTTATAGCGTGATGATATATAGCCTATAGCATTCCTCGGTAAATAGATAATCCAACACAAAAATATTTTTACATTCGAACCAGTAGTCCCTGAGATTAGCAAACACAAAAAAACAACTTATAGCGAATCTAAACTATTCTCGAATCCCATTGAATACACAAAAAAATTCTCAATATCGTTCTAGCCGTTTAGGAGGAATTCAGTGACATACACAAGCACACAAGAAATATATAATTAAAGATAATATTTTCCAAATTTCCACGCAGGTATTGATTATTTTGTATATCATTCATTTATTTCTAATCTATCGTTTTATCATATTTCACGTCAATTTATCAACTTTTAGATTTATTCGTCTCCCAGTTAAAGTACGCTATTACATTGTGTTGTTCTGATGAAACACTGTTACCTGTTGAGTTGAGAACACTTAACGGGGAACCGTTCGAGTAATGCATGCAAAATGCCACAAACAAGGGAAAAGTTAGACGCATCGTTTGGCAACCGTGTAGACTAGAACATTCGATTTTGCTAAACATAGTTGTGAAACTCGCATTGCTTTTTAAATTGCTAAACAAATATTTACAAGAAAAATAGACGGTTTTCTAGAAGCTTCCATGCATTGTTATCGATAATTGAGATCTTTTTGAAACTACAGACAGTACTGTAATGCAGATGCATAAAATGCGAAGGCGAAATTACATTTCTGATCATGTGACTGTGAAATGAAGGATTTAAGATTGTGACAAAGGAGTAATCTTTTTGTAATCTGAATTGGTAAAGTGAATGCACATGATGGTAAAATGCAATGCCGTCTAGAGAGACTATTGATTGCCAACAAACAACTTTTCTCTCGTCCTTCATCACAATTATGCCACCCCAGTTATTTATTTTTTCACGCTTCATTGAAATGAATAGGGATTAAAGAAAGAAAGGTCCCGTGGGTTGTCAAGTTGTTCAAGTATTGAATCCTTCTGTATTATAAAACACAATAGCAAATAACTCTCAGTTGTTTTATCCGCTATCAATGGTGCAATTCACCCAATTAATGTTTTATTACAAAAATACGTTATCTTATCAGAGTATAATTTAAGATTTGTAAGCTTAAGTGCTTACAATAACTATCCGGGCTCCCACTCGTAGTTTTTAGCAATATTATAAACGCGTAAGTTTGTGAGTATGGATGTATGGACTTTTGTTCCTTTTTCACAAACTTTTGTGTTAAAGTATTGTGAAAAAAAAATACTATTCCCGTGGAATTACTTAGGAATTCAAATACACAGTTTACATATTCGCTATTATTTTAAATTCGAATGAGTGGAACGGCACAGGACAGGGCTGAGTTGCATGTTTTTTGTCATGGGACGGAATGAGTCGAGACAGAATGGCATATAACGGGATGAGACGGGAAAAGCAATATAGTCGACGATGGTCACATCAATTTTTAATATAAAACAGCTAGTACGTGAAATAATACATAAATAATAAGCGTTGATGTAGACTGTACTCAAAAACTATCTGCACCCGAGTGAAGCCGGGTCGGATTGCTAGTTGTTAATATATTAAAGAGATCAATCAACTTACCCTTGAGGGGTGAGGTAGGGGAAATCCCATCACGGATTACCTGTAAAGAATTGAGGCAGTTAAAGGCTGGTAATAAATTTAATTAATCTTTAGCAAACATTAGTGTATCAAATAAGTAAATAGTAAGTAATCTAATTTATTTTTTTCTATACAGTAAGTTTTTCACAGGTATTCGTTTTTATAATGTTATTAATAAATTTCAAAATGATATTTTTAGTTTATAAATATTGTAAGCCTTAATAGCTCAGCCTAGTACACTTAGAAACTCCAGCAGTAATTAATAATAACGGAATGTGATAAAATATTTACGCAAATTCCCCTCCTGGTAGGCGTAAATGAGGAAATACGCGACAATATTTTGCATATTTAACTAACACTGCGGGGCTTCGCGAAAATATCTCGGGCGAAATTTGAAAAAGGCACTTTGTATGTGATGTCGCCTAAATCGGATTCCTTAATGGCACTTAAAGGTAACAGGTGTATCTACTGCTTCTTTCGCTGTGTAAACGAATGCTATTTTTTTACCTTAACATCCTTAGATTAACTTGGCTAAAGAATAAACGACGAATTTATTTTGGTAAGAATTTAATAAGTCAGAGGCCTCCTGAGTAGGAACCACCACAATGTTTATTTCTCCCGCCAAACAGCATGGTTAATGCACTATTCTGTTACAGTTTAAAAGATATTGTAGCCAGAGCAACTACTGGACATTTTGAGACTTAACATCTTATGCCTCACGATGGCGAGCGCAGTGGAATGCTAAGGATTGATTTATAATTCATGGTGTTGTATGGGTCTGCTACTGACTATGAGTGGTCGTATCGCTTACAATCAGACGAAAGGCAAGCTCGCCATTGATTGCAATAAAACAAATGAATTTATTAATATGGAGCTCATAAGGTAGCCCGAGGTCACTTAACGACTATGAGAAGAATTATGAGTTTTTCCTTATGTGATCAATCCAAAATGTCTCGTCATTCTTCCTAACAAAACAAAAATAGTTCGCCACATAATGTGAGTCATACAGCATTTCATTTCCCCGTAGCACAAAATTGTAATTCTATTTAAGGGAACAAAAATACAGGAATTCAGCCTATTGAAAAGAATTTACCAATAAACCGATACTATTTTTGATGTATCGTATTTACTAAAACCCGCAGCGGACGTTGGCTATGTTTTTTTTATTGGCGTTTCTATTCGGGGATACATCATCCAAATTGTGTGGATGCTGAAACGAACGTTTTTACTATTACAAAAGGTTTGACTGTTTGCCGTCTCATCATGCGGGACGTTGGTACGATTCAAACGATTCTCACAGGCACGTTGATCTTGTTTTAAAACAAAATTTAATGTTACCACGAGGCTTGAAGTTTTGTATAGAGATTGCTAGTTTTATCTTTGCTTTGCAATTATAACGTCATTTTTCATAGGTATTTTGGAGATAAAAAAATCCTTTTGGCTGTAGTATATTTTAGGCTTACACATCGCCGCTGGAGAAAAGACTATCAGTAGCTTGACCGTCACATAAACTACATTATATTTTTTTATTGCTATGAATAACGAGGTTAGGCCATATACGACTGAAAGTGGTTAGGACCACTCTCAATCGTACTCTCTATTGTAGAGGAGTCCCGTGCCCTGCAGTGGGACGTATATAGGCAATACAATGAATAACGTGCCTTATAGTAAGCGATACAAATGCTTATGAACAGTAGCAAAACCAAACAACACCTTGAATTACGAAGCAATTCTACTGCGTTCGCCATCCTGAGACATAAGATGTTAAGTCTCAATATGTCCAGTAGTTACTCTGGCTACAATATACTTCAAACTGAAATTAAAAACATAACAGTTCTTAACTTACACTGCTGTTTGGCGGAGGAAATAGACGTTGCGATGGTACCTAGACAGGCGGCGCCTCACATATGAGAGACCTCCCACCAGTACATATACATATTATTTCGGATCGCAAGCATCCAAATCTTTTTTTCTTCTCTTTAGATTTGCTTGTACGTGTCATAAAAAAGGTAATTCGAAGCTATGATTATTGCTTTAAGCAGAGAGCAAATCAAGATTATTACTCGTTACTTAATAATTTCCATTCTAAATATCTACGCTATCAAGTTGAGAGTGTTAGTTTATTGTTTGTACGCAATTTAAATAATAGTTGTGTACGCAATTCCATCGTTTGCAAAAAGTACATTCTTCTTTTGTGGGGTTGGGTATTCGCTTCTTTAATAAGATACCTCTGCACTTGCAAGAAGTGCCAATAGAAAAATTCAAACAAGAAATCAAAATACTGTTAATACAAAAAGCTTATTACAATGTCACCGAATACATTAATGATAAACATGCCTGGTCGCCATGTCAGAAATAAGCTGGAACCCTATAATATCGTTTCCCACTATTGTAACTTAATAATTGTAATGATTAATATATTTATAATATATGTAATGAACTTAAAAATGATGACGTGTAAAAGTGCCCCTAGTGGCCTATTTACAAAAACTAAATAAATAAAAAAATAAAAAATTGAACAAGATACACAATAATTCAATTTGAGTCCATTATTAATATTTCATGTCTTCACGGTATTATTATTACTGAATGTTCATAACAATACATTATTGTCTGGTTGTAAAATCTATTCTGATGACACCTTTGGGAGTTATCTAATTGAATTTCCGTGTCATTTGGTATTGTAACATCTGTGCCTGACTTTATTGTACAATAAAAAGGGTTTTAATGTATTCTGGTAATTCTAAATATTACGCTTATTATTCGTCCATTGAATGTTACGTTCTTAACACACATATTCAATTTCATTTTTTGCAAGATTAAAAATTATTTATGGATTATTTTTTACTATTTTGATACGCTCACTATACCTCTTTTATATATCTTACTAGCGGTCGGGCCCGGGTGCATACACGTTTTAAAATGGCGGTCCAAATGTTTAATTCTGACTATCAGTTTAGAATATCGACCAATCGGACCACGAAAAACGACCAAAATTTCCTCGTATCTGCTAGAAATATCACTACTGCTTTCCTTGTATAGGTCATAGCGTGTTACCAGTACCAGTATACCAGTAGTTCCAGAGATTAGCGCGTTCAAACAAACAAACAAACTCTGCAGCTTTATAATATTAGTATAGATTTTATCCTTCAGAAAGATTTTTGAAGCATCCTTTCCGAGATGGATATTTTCAGAGAAATCAATTAGGTACTAGTACTCAATATTGTATCCATATATTTTAAATCGACGGAACAATATTTTATAATCTGAATATGAGTAAATATAAAAATATTAATATACACGAAAAACCCAATTAGATCGGAGTGATTGGGCTCATATATTTATTTGCGCTTAGTCTATACAAAAGTCCAATAATCCTCTTTCGGACATATTTGCGACTTTCATCAGCGAACAAATTAACCGAAGCTTGTATTTTATTACAAAAGTAATTAAATAAATTGCAGTCTATTTAAAATATATACTTTAATAAGTATGCAATTAAAATATTAATATAAAATTGATATTATGTTTAATAATTTTAAGTTTCGCATTGTGTAAGTTTCAACCCATTTTTAAAAATGCGGAAAGTCTATATTTCATAAATTCAACAAATTTATGGTGTCTAAAGGGGAAGATGATGTTAAAATGCATTGATTCTTTTTTATATTTATTATATGGCCCATAAATCTATTTCCTCTGTTGGTGCGCCATTTTAAACGTCATGACATTGATACCTGGATGAAATATTGCGCCACGAAAAATTTAATTAAACGCAGACAATCGCCATGGTGCATATTTTTCTTGGTTTAACTCCGACCGCAGATTTATTCTCGTCAATGTCCCGGTTATATAACAAGTTATGGAGGAATTATAATAAGGAGGAAGAATTGCGGAGGCTAAAATAAATGTGTTGAAAGGTGAAAGATAATCTTTGAGGTGTTTGCCTACTAAGGCAGTCGGTAGTCTGTACTTATTTTTTTTATCAAATCTGTATCAACCCTTATACGTCCCACAGCAGGGCACGGGCCTCCTCTACAATCGAGAGTACGATTGAGAGAGGTTAGACCATAATGTCCACCACGCTAATGCGGCCTAATGCGGGTTGGTGGACTTTACATACCATAGAAATTCTTTTTTTTAATCATTTAGAAAGTCATTTTGATGAAGTAACTGTTGACTTACTTGCTAATGAAATTCGTTTCGCAACTTTTATCTATACTCTTGACATTGATACCTCGATCAAATAAATTGAATAATATTAAAAAAATCAAAATAAAACCAAAACATAACTTTTAGTTTATCAAACACGAAAACTTCACTTCCGACTATACTAGTCAATACTGTTAAAAATATACTACATTTTTACACATAATAGCATCAAGTTCAATAGCGTTCCACAAAGTAAAACCTTTTACAATAATTGTATTGAAACAGTGAAAGCTTTGCTTAGTTTACAACTGAACTAACAAGCGTATGCCAAAAAATATTATACATTCTATTAACTCAATACATATGCAAATATACCAGCAGGTTACACACTAAGAATACTAAGCATATGAAAAACAATCGACATAAAAATATACAACAAAATATAGTTTCGAACAGTGGTATTGTTATACTAAGGCAAAGCTCCAAATGCAATACTAAAATGCTGGTGGTGCAATATTCATATCATTCCGGAGACTAACCAGGGATCAATAAGGTAGAAAAACACGCAATATACATTAGAGTGTTGTGTTTCGTGTTGATTCTGTATATATCTAGTTTCGCAGACAGCATTGTGTCGACCGGCAAATAATAACAATCACGTGCCATATCATTATGTTTAATGTACTTTTTTAATTATTGCAATGAATGGCGAGACGAGCATGCCGTTCGCCTGAAGGTAAGCGATACGACCGCTGAACAGCTAGCAAAACCAATCAACGCCTTGAATAATACAAATAAAATACAAAGCAATGCTTGGCATTCAAGTGCCCTCGCCATCGTGAGACATAAGATGTTACGTCTCAATATGTCCAGTAGTTACTCTGACTACAATTTCCTTCAATCCAAAACAAAACAGTGCATTTACACAGCTAATTGGCGGGAGAACATTGCCGTAGTTCCTACCCAGGCAGCCTCTCACATATGAGAGACCTACCACCAGTAAACCCTTAAGTAACCCTTTAACCCCAGTAACTTCACATCTTAAGAAAAAAATAATCTTAAATACCGGAAAATATGATTTGTTAAAGATTAATAGCGTCTTGAATTTTCCAACCTCATTCAACGACAACAACTATTACTGAGTTTGTTTCGCCGGGTCTTCTCAGGCAGGGCGGCGTTGGCTCTGGTGGTAACATTAAAACGCTACGCGTCGTTTTCGTAATACTCATGGTCCACTAAAATATAGATTAACGTAAATAATTTATTTTCTTGAATAGCATTTTACTTAATATAGTTATAAATAATAAATAAAACGACTACCATTTATTTATTTATTCATACGAGCTATTTAATTGCCTACATGGTCAACATACAGGTGCGACTTTGTACATGAAAAATATTAAAACGACTATATCGATTCTGGCGCCACGCTATTACGCGAGAGACAATAGTTAAAATTACAGGAGGTTATAAAAGATACAAATTTCGAAATATTGACATTGATAACAAATTTGAAATTTCGCGCGTTTGCCTAGGGCGCCCTCTCATCTCGAAATTAAGTTGAAAAAAGAAAAACGTAGAGTTGTGCATCTATGTATAATATATTATGCTATCTGTATATAATACTAATCTATGATGATCAAACAACAAATTGAATTTCATTTTATTACTTGCCAGTCGTCAATAACGTATGATATGATATAATTGTTGCAGATGAAAGCGTGGACGGCGCACGAGCAAGACGCGACGCTCTCGTGCTGTCGCACGCTGCACGTCAAACACGCCGCGTACGCAAGTGCGCTCTACACTTTGGTAAGTATTCTTTGATAATGTAATAATATAATAATTCACCAGCAAAAACAGAAATGAATACCAAACAAAAATTCGAAAGAAATGTCATTAAAATTATGAGACTAAAATATAATGTGGGGTCAGGACTATCTATGTGATTGTTGGATATATTCATAATACATTAGGAACGCATATCGCGATCAAATAACTTTCGATCCAAATTGACTTTGCCGTTTTCAAGATACCAGTTCATGTTAAATGCTTTTCATCATTAGTGTAAAATACCACGTTAATGAAGATAAATTTTAAAGATCATACATCTTTCTGTCTATAAAAAATGAAAAAAAAAAATCCTTTGTATTAAGATTTCAGACACTCATCCATCATTCAAATTTAAAAACCACTTTAAATATCTACATCTCCATTTATTTTGCTTTATCGGGCCAACTAACTTGATACGAATAGTTTGATTGACGTTGAGTTTTGGCTTTTTTTGGGATTTTGTAAATGGCAATCGGTTTGATGCCGGACATGCAACGTGCGAGGTGTAAGCTTCACAATTACGACTAGCGCGGCGGCTAATTGATCTTGGAGGTACGGAACAGTGCCAGCTAGCAGTAGGTACCATCTATACGATTTATAGCAGAGTAAAATATAATATAGAGAGATTTTATGAATAGTCAATAATGTAATAAGTTTTATTTAGTCTTTTGTTCAGACTTATCAAATTATACGCGTGTTTAAATAAATTGTCTACAATATTATCATTTAAACTCTGTACTGTACTGTACTTCATCAGCCCATATACGTCCCACTGCAGGGTCCGTACCCTATACACTATATGCCCGTGCATACTCTACAATCGAGAGTTCGATTGAGAATGATTAGGCCATATAATCCACCACGCTGCACTGGCCTAATGCGGGTTGCCGGACTTTCCACACCATATAAATTTTACAAATCGATATGCCGCTTTCTTCACGATGTTTTCCTTCGTTATTTTAGTTATTTAAAATGAAAACTACTTTAATTATCTAAATCTCCATTTATTTTCGTTAGCAAGCGTACTAACTTGATACTAAAAGTCTGATTGACATTACAGTTTTGGCTTTTTTGGTGTTTGTAAATGGAAATTGTCTGACGCCGGCCATGCGAGGTGCTCGATGTTAGCTTCACAAATGCGACAAGCGGTTTAATTGCTCTTCGAGGCACGAAGTGGGTCCAGTTAACAGTTACATCTGAATAAGGATTGAATTCTCTTTGAGGTACGGAGTGGTTCCAGTAACATCTAAATAAGGATTGAGTTTAACAATTCTGGTATACGATTTACAACAAACAAGAATATAGGAAGTATTTATTTGTACGACCAATAATCTTATTAGTGTTTCTCTCTCTGTATCAGCCCATATACGTCCCACTGCAGGGCACGGGCCTACTCTACAATCGAGAGTACGATTGAGAGTGGTTCACTATTCGGTAATTAATAAGGCTATTTCTGCCATCTGCCACAATAATGAGAATTTATTTTGTTGTCAATGCGATATTAAGACACGACGGTTTACATTCTTTACTTGCCTGCCCGTTACAAGATTTTTCTGTCAAAATAATCTCGGAACAGCTAGAGTCAATTTAAGTAAATAAAAAACAAGCGTCTGTTTAAAGTCGTCAAGAATAGACAAGCCTTTTAACTAAATACTTTACTAACGCTCAAGATCTAGTAAAGTAGAAGAAAATATGCAGAAAGGTGGACCCTAAGACCAGTCGGGATAAAGCCAGGAAGAGTGATTGAATTAAAATTGTATCACCAATCTATAAAAGTTAAGGCATGTATTAAAAAAAAATATTATCGACATTATTCTGTCAAACTGCGTGAAACTTGTAAGTCATGTATTGCTGAAATTGACAAAAAGAAAATTGGTAGTCCGTGTCGACAAAGAAATTAATTTCTTTTCAGGCTGAGCGGTCACGTTTGTCTCTGGCTTTGATGCTTTAAAACAATTTCCCGTCTATCCACAAGTTTTATTACTGGAAAAACATCTTTGCAGTTCAAGGGCATTGAGAACGTTTTGCCAGGCCAAACTGTGGGTGGGCCACAGCAATAAACTTCGGTCAACAGTTACACACCAAAAATTGACTCGGAGTTTTTTAACGTTACTTTTATCTGTTATTTGGAGATAAAATTATGAGACACTGTGTACAACTTTTTTCATTAACATGCAAATAATAAGAATCTAGAGAAATATTTTTTTTTCAGATGCTTATGCATCTTTATAGATTGAATTCTTTGAGCGGAATCAGATCAACGATTCACTGATGAAACTTATTTTATTATTTATCACTTACATTTCCATTACGTCAGTTGTTATTAAGGTAGTTTCTCCATTTACCGACAGTTTTAGTTTTCTCTATGTTTGAATTGTTATCTTGCAGACACTCTGACATGATTTAGTGTAACATAATAAATAACATTAATCTGAAAATCCTTTTTGATTAAATTCTAAACAAATATCTAGGCAATTACTTAAATATCCAAACATTTATCATTTAATTATAGTAGGAATGTTTGTGCCAATCGCAAATATTTGCTTCGGGTCTGGATGCTGTGAAACCAATGTCCCACAAGCTTTTCTTATATCTAATGCGCACGGAATATCTAACGTATATAGTACTTTGAGAACTTGGCTTATTAACATTTTTGGAAAAAGCTTTTATGATGTAATTATTGAATTCTCCTTTTTCAATGAGCTGAAGATACCTTTCTTCAACCAAATATAATTTAATATAAAAGTCTTTGAAGTTCACCATTGTTTAGTTTATTGTTTGATATTAACAATGAATCAAATAAATTGTTCTGTATCAGCCCACATACGTCCCACTGCAGGGCACTGGCCTCCTTTACAATCGACAGTACGATTGAGAGTGGTTAGGCCATATAGTCTACCACGCTGGCCTAGTGCGGGTTGGCGGACTTACATACCATAGATTTTTTTATAAATCGCTATGGTGTGCAGGTTCCCTTACGATGTTTTCCTTCACCGTTTTAGTGCGTAGTGATTGACTATCAATACACACATGACTCCGAAAAGTCAGAGGTGTGCCCTGGGATTCGAACCCGCGACCACCGTGGACATGTTACAAATAAATTATAAGACCAATTAATTATTACCCGGAAATAAACATTATGCTCTTTTCTTCTATTGGATGAATTTTATAAGAAGATTACCTACGAATTACCCCCCCCACTGGGCCAGCGACTATTTGGCCTAACCACTTTCAATCGTACTCTCGATTGTAGAGGCGGCCCGTGCCTTGTAGTGGGAAGTACATTATGGGTTGATACAGATATAGATAATTATTAACTATGTAAATAAATTGCACGATCAAGATTCAATGTCTAACAAGCTAATCATTTCAGCAGCTAAATTATAAAGGATAACGTTCTTATCGCAATTTGTTACTCTGATCTCGGAGTAACAAATTACTCTACGGAAGGAACTAGGAAATTGGTACTAAAATCATATTCAAATGGCGCACGGGCAATAGAAATAATTTCACAGCACTCGGAATTAATGGAATCATTGGAATTCTCGCGAGGCATTCACAGAGAGCCGTACGAGTAGTCCCAAATTGTGACACGCGAGCTCGCATAATTAGTACGCTGCTTTGGGACCAACGTATGAATAGGTTTAAAGCTCACCCTTAACCGTTTGATTAGAATTATGAATTTCATTAGTAGTATTGCTTTTGTAAATATATTACTATTATTATTACAGTATTTATTGGGTTTTAAAAGCTTTCTCGAATTTCTGTTAATTTAATTGTATTTCAGTAACAATATAAGGTTCTGTTCTCACAACTGCATGGTCCTCGCTGGCTGGCTTTTTAAATGTAAGCAATTATTTGACAGTCAATCACCATGCACCAAAACGGTGAAGGAGTTTTCCTTCATAATCGTGAGTAAACCTGCATACCATAGCGACTTATAAGAATTTCTATGATATGTAAGTCCGCCAACCCGCACTAGGCCAGCGTGGTGGACTATATAGCCTAACCACTCAACACACACACACACAAGCCCGTGCCCTGCAGTGGAACGTATATGGGCTGATACGATATACGATGCACGGTCTAACAATTCTGCCTGAAGACGTTTATAGGAAAATATATTATTTTCAAATTATGACATAAGCTATGCTACAAACATTAAGTTGCTCACTTTTATACGGTAACCACAAAAGCATAGCATTAAAATCTCAAAAGTGTACGTGACCTTCACAGAACTCCGAGATATTAATATTCATTCGGAATGTTGCCTCGGGCAAGCATAATGTATGCATTAACTATTTTATTCCTCAAGAGAGTCCAGCGGGCATTACGTTGCTAGCAATTTAGATTCCGGTGATGACGTATTGCTCATTTTCATTCATTAGTTGCAGCATCTTTGATCCTTTAATCCTCTGATTTAGGCATTGATCCTTTTGCTCGGTAAATCTTTTGCTTATTCACTTTCAATCACGTTGTAAATTAATTTGTGTGTCTTTTATATCTGCAAGGTTCATTCATTAAGCTGTATTAATGAAGTGGTATAAATGAACCGAAATTTGATAGGCTTCATTCCCAATTTGGTCTGGATTTTGTTATACTTTTACTATTATGTCGGTGGTATTTAACACTTCAGAATGTTTAATTTTGCAATAGGAGTTTAATTTTAGTAAGCGCACTTTCTGTGTGCTCTTTGGTTGCACATATTGAGAATCATCCCCATATTATAAAATACTAGCTGTCGGGCCCGGCTTCGCCCGGGTGCAGATAGTTTTTGAGTCCAATCCACATCAAGAACATATTATTTCGCGTGTCTACTAACTATATTTCCCGCGTGCCGTCGACTATATTTCCCTTCCGTAGGAGAGGACATCCCGTGCCAACAATTTGAATTTGAAAGAGTAGAAAATATGTATATTTGGTTTCCTGACTCATCCCACGGGAACACTACATTTTTCGGGATAAAAAGTAGCCTATGTGTTAATCCAGGGTGTCAGCTATCACTATACCAAATTTCATCAAAATCTGTTGAGCCGTTTTTTCATGAAAGAGTAACAAACATCCATACATACATACAAACTTTCACCTTTATAATATTAGTAAGGATATTATTTACAACGAAACATACTTGGCAATATTTTACATACATACATACATAAACTCACGCCTTGTTCCCAGAAGGGGTAGGCAGAGGTGCGAGGGCACCCACATTTCGCCTTGTATGTTCCGTCCCACAATGTGAGAGGTGGCGAGCCTATCGCCATATCGGGCACAAATTTCTGACTCTAGGCTACTACTACTACTACTGGGCACTACTGGTGGTAGGTCTCTCATATGTGAGAGGCCATCTGGGTAGGTACCACCGCAATGTCTATTTCTCCCGTGAAACAACACTGCGTAAATGCACTGTTGTGTTTCGGATTGAAGGACATTGTAGCCAGAGTAACTACTGGACATATTGAGACCTAACATCTTATGTCTCAGGATGGCGAGCGCAGTGGAACGTTCCTACTGTTTATGAGCGGTCGTATCGCTTACCATCAGGCGAACGGCTTGCTCGTCTCGCCATTCATTGCAATAAAAAAAAAAAAAAAAAAGGCTGATACTGAATAGAAAAATCCAATATCACTTTGCCCAACCTGGGGATAACAATATTTTACAGATCATGTAAAACTACCTGTCGACTATCGGATCTCCACAATTACATAAATTGTTTGGTTTAATACAATTTATAGCAATTTTTCATTGTAATTTCATTAGGTTTTTGGCATTTCACTGAGCTTGCCATCCTGAGACATAACATGTTAAGTCTCAATATGTCCAGTAGTTACTCTGGCTTCAGTCTCATTCAAAGCGAAACACAAATGTGCATTTACACTGCTGTTGGTCAGGAAAAAATAAAACATTGCGGTGGTACCTACCCAGATGGCATCTCACATACAAGAAACCTAACACCGTACTGTGTACGTAACTGTTGTTTATAAAGCCTAATTGTCGCAACCACTCACTATATGATTAACCTAAAACTCAACTACATTCTACAAATGGAATTCGAAATGTCAACGTTCAAGTTACATGTTTTTATGTCTAGTTCTCTCATAACTCACCCATCGATCACCAGCCGGACAGCGTTGACAAAACCCATAACTCATGAGATTGTATCGACTTAGGACACGTCAATAGTTTTGATTAACACAAGTGGAGACGAATCATCGTTAGTGGATTACTTGGATCTGTTCGGGACTTGGCTAATAGTTTTGTATGCCGTCGTTCCTTTGCTTGTAATTTATGTTTTGATTAATTGCCTGACACAGCAATTGTTCTGTTTTGCGTAGGCCTTTTGAGTTGGACTAAGTTTACTGGCAGATAGAAGACAAAAGAATAATACGTTATTATTATTTCGAAGATTGTATTTCCGTCGATATGTAGTAAAATGGTTTTATTGTATTTTTTGTAATTATTGAAACTGCTAAACTATACTTTTCATTTATTCTTTTGGTTCAATGACCCGTATCACATTAGCAACTTCTTTATACTTGTAGATTTGTAGGGAGTGTTTTAATCCTGTTCAATTGTTTGAGCATTTCTTTCCCTCTAATGTAGTCCCAGTCGGTGCCAAGGTCCGTTTTCCTACCCAATCATCATCAAGGGAAATTTCCCTTAATTAAGTTATAGGAAAAAGGTTATAGAAATTTTGGTTCCCATGTACTCACAATGGTAATTATATGAAGCCAGAGCTTTCATGCCGATGTTAAAAGGCCTTGGCCTAGCTATATAGCTGTATATATATATATATATATATATATATATATATATATATATATATATATAGCACTGGTATAGTTTCATGATACGTGACCAAACCATTCAAACATCGCAATAAATTATAATTCAAATAAAACAAAATTGATTTGTATAATGTTTCACAAAGCTTGTTATTATATCAGCGTAGCATTTTGGACCGAGAAAAACCAAAATATAACCGAATCGCATTTTGGCTGCCGCTGTGGTTGCTACGCATTATCATTAAAATTTTACGCCATATCATTCGCTTTCAATTGAAAGCAATAAAATTGGTACGGGCTAATTATTACCTTTATTACATAGGACTCCAATTGCCAAACGAATGACCATTTAATCTGACCCAATACTTATCGTTTTTGTTGCCAATTGATTTTGAATTAATGTTTTACACAATTGATTTTATAGGTTAATTGATTTGGTAATTAATTTTCGTGTCATAATTCATGCTCGATATTTTATCACCTGGTATTATCCCAAGCATATAATGTGGGAGTCGTGTGCATAATTTTATTACGACTGACGTCAATTCTCTTGGAAGTAGGGTTGGATGGTAATATAAGACTGTACTATAATACAAAGCAGGATAAGTCGTTGTCCAAGTAGGTGCCATATATTTGAAGTACACATCTTCAAGGGTTCAATATTATCAGAAAATAGATTTACCGGTACTACATCATGAACTTAAGATTTATAAACACAAAAGAGGGAACATAATTCTCAAATGATGAAGAAAAAACCTTTTATATTACATAATATACACGACGGACTTTGCAAGTTAATCGTATAACAACCAGTATAAAAAGGGTTGTCAAAGAAAATATATCTAGGAGCGCCAATCGCCTTGCTAATTCATGGTTTGCCAGGCAACTGTACACAACAAGGCTACTAACAATTGCCACCGGAATATGACCCTTATTGACTTCACAGTTTATACTCAAGGTACAATTATCGCATAAAAAATTACCGCTTATTGGAACGTTAGCGGCATTCTGATTGTAACTACCATTTATTGCTTTCAAACACTTTTTGATTGAATAAAAGAATTTAATACTCGTGCACGCTCGTTCAAAGGGCAAATTCCGCTTTTTATTTTTAGCGCTTTCGGATATCTGATTCTAATAGTTGGGTATAAAAGCTTTTTGTTTACTATATTTGGTTCTTTTTCGACATGGTTTTTGTGTTTAATGATCAGTTAGATCTTGATAAAATAAAATTATATTATGGTGATTTAATAAATAATTTATTACACAATATAAATTTTACTAGTTTAAGAATACCATCTCGCCAATTCATAGCATTTTATTACCATGACGACCAATAAATTCAAACCATACACAAAATCCTCGCAATAACTGTAACTTTCAGTAAATATTGATTACTTCTATTTTAACAAGATAAGATAGATAGATTTTAATGAGATATTTTTTAAGATTTTTTATTGAAAGGTGGACATAACTCCTAGAACTAATAATAATAACACCCAACAGTCACATACATAGTCCTGACCCCACACTAAGATCGAGTCTTGTATCGTGGGTATCAGGAACTACGAGAGACTTTTCGGTCTCACAAACACCCAGACCCGAAAGAAATATTTGAGGGCCGCACAAACATTTCTCTCGGTGCGGGGATCGAACCCGCGGCCTCTCATTTCACAGGCGGCATCTAACCACCTACGCCACGGAGGCTGTCAAAATACTAATTAACAGCTAACTCCGCTAAACAAGCTGTAACTTAGGAACTTGCACCGTCTGAGAAAATAATACAAATAATGATAAGCTAAATAGATAGAAAACACCCGTTATTTGCCCACAGATTTACATTCAAAGTTCAAAATCAGCAAATTAAAAATGAAATCCGAAGTTCCCTTTGAAAGCAATTTAACCTCTACATACAGCTAGAATTGATTTATTTGGAATTTCAGCTAATTGCTTTGCTGTGAATCTTCTTATCTTTGCGGATCATCGGAATGAACAGGACAAATCGGCTCTTTAGCCTTTGACGCATATGGACTTTGAATCGTAAGATCCTATCCTATACTCGTTGCCCAAAGTATCTTTGTATCAGGTTTGTATCACTTATAGAATCTTGCCTCGTTTTGACGCAAGTAGCTCAATTTTATTGTTATGAAGTTAGGCGATGAAGATCTGAATACAACAACCAGGTTGATTAAGGTAAAAAAAAACCTAGACTCCTTTCGCTCCTTGGAAGTAAGAGTTAAAGAGTCAGTTCAAATCGCTTTGGCACTGCATCTGTATCAGCTCATATACGTCCTACTGCAGGGCTCGGGCTACCTCCACAATCGAAAGTACGACTGAGAGTGTTTAAGTCATAAAGTCCACCTCGCTGGCCTTGCACGGATTTCTAACAAGCATATTATCTCAGCACATTAACATAGTCAAAGTATTAATGCTCCAACCGGTGGCAGACGTCCAAATAAAACACATACGATTTTAGAGCTCTCGCTTAATCCCTGCTTACTCCTTTGATACAAGTTTAGCGGATGTATGAGAAATGGTTACATGATTAATTTCTACAGGTTACATAAAGTGATTGATGGGTTTCCCATATAGTGAGAGATTCGAGTTTTATGTAACGTAAACGTTTTATTGACTATAAATTAATCATCTTGCAACATATATTACATAAAATTGATTTTGACACCAAATTAACATCTGTTTTTAGGAACAGAATGTAAATTACTACACTGGATGTCCAGTGCAGTAGATTGATATGAATGTATGCCCTTAATAACAAGGCATGCTTCGTGTTCCATATGTCAACTTATAACTTAGATGGACATTTTGTACCCACAACGACCAAACCCGAAAAAAAACCCCGGTGGCGCGGCGCAGTTGGTCAGACGCCAGTTTTGAATTGAGAGGCTACGGATTCAATCCCTGTTCCGAGACAAATGTTTCAACGACCCATACACGTTTGGGTCAGAAGTTTTTTGAGAAGGAAATGTGTCTCTTAATTGCTAACACCCACAACACGAAACTCGTTTCTTATTTATTCAATAATACTTTTATACCAAATAAAATCACGGCGCTGTACAATTGAACAAATCGCTATGGAAACAGCTTAAAAAGCTATCATACAACAGTTTAAAAACATAACAAACAATGAGACCATAAAACGTTATGATATTGCGATCTACCATCCAAAACTAATATCAAATATCCAATCTACTAGTTTATCAGCAAAATTACGTACATCAATAAATATATTTTCATAAAGGGCGCCGTATCAGCGTGATTAAGTGTGAAACTGCTCGCTGTTTATCCGTATTGGACACACGCCAACATATGAGAGGAACATCTGCGCTCTGAACTGAAAAAAAAATCATAACATTATTTGGCATAGTTCTTGTGCTTATGCGAAATTGCGCAAACTGAAGTTTTGCTGATGGTTCAGTGTCTTTAAACTTCAGTATATTATTTTTGTTGTAAGAATTGAGGTCTATAGTAGCTTAAAAACATAGCGTCATGCACTTTTCTGTAGAATTAGAAAGATAAAATAAAATTATGTTAAAGAATATGATTTGATAGATTTTACTCGCAACGATCTTAGCTCCAATGAATTCCTTGACGACCACTTGCGAAGAATAAACCGAGCTAATGCACCTGGGATGACGTTAAACAAGAACACATTTAATAAGAATTCCATAGCTTTATGATTTTTTCTATTTCTGTCACCCGTCTCAGATATAATCTCATCTTTATATTTTCCTATGTTTTCAATTATTGTCATCATTCCGATCTATATTGAAAAAGATCCCAATCTTCTATATTTCCGTATGTCTTCTTAATGTGTTATTTTCTTCACATGGAACTTGTAGTGTAACTTATTGGTTGTTACGATTGTCAATTCATCAATATACGAAGTAGGTAACTGTATAATACAATTGAATTCACAACACAAATCTCTTGCGGTTGGCGGTTTGAAAACTTATTAGACTATACAGCGTGATATTAAAATGTGGTATTTAATTTATGTAATATGTTTTTAACCAAACTAAGTAACATTG
This sequence comes from Hyles vespertilio, assembly GCA_009982885.2. NCBI lineage: Eukaryota > Metazoa > Arthropoda > Insecta > Lepidoptera > Sphingidae > Hyles > Hyles vespertilio. The sequence goes on along the minus strand of CM042816.1, from coordinate 6,728,771 downwards.
TATCAAGATTGATAAAAACTGCCAGGTAATTTTGTTAACAATCAAAATTTTAATTTTCAAGGTCAACTACCCATATAGATACGAAATTTTTTTATCGCTCAGGTAAGTTCTTGAACCAAACTGAAGTTCAGCTTAGTAGTTAAATACTCATATAGAGGTGTACTTATAATTTAATTTAAAATGATAAATAAACTAACAAAAAGAAATGAGTATTGTATTAGTGACCAAAATCGTGAAAACTCAAATAATAATTTACAACAATAAAAATATTGTACAATGTCATCTGGGATGACAAGATGACAACATGAGAAACGTATGGTTTAAATTAAATACCTTATGTCAATATCACCCTGTATATGAACAATTTCTACTACGCCTCCTGTTCCCTTCTCGCGAATAAATACCCGAGATTCAATTTGCGTGTATATGGAGCAAATATTTGTATTATCTGAGTTTGAAAGTTTAATATTGCTCGAACTAAAGCAATGAAAACGTTATTAATGACAAATGTGTGTAATAAACGCCATGTTGATACACTCACCTTTGATACCTTTTCTCAGAAGTCTACCCCGGGTGAGATGATACCAGGACACCCGCATTTCGCCTTATATGTTCCATCTCTTGATGTGATAGGGGGCGAGCCTATCGCCAAATCGGGCACAAATTCCTAAGACCGGGCTGATCATAGACAGAAAAATCTAATATCACTTTGCCCACCCGGGATTCGAACCCGAGACCACAGCTTTGTTAGTTGTAAGTTGTTTGTAAGTTTCTTCGCTACCGAGGCAGTCCATATACTATTTAAATGCCATATCTTGTTTATGTACTGTTATAAAATCCATTTTAGTTATCGAATATTTAGTGTTCTTTAAAATATGTTTTACAACTGTCTATGAATACGGCCTTAGAATATAGACGTTGTTATTTACGTAACCGAGTAAATATTTGTGAGCGAGCGTTCCTGTCAGGTTATTGAGGATAAGGCATATTTCATTACAATGCAATGCTCTTTATTGTAAACCAAATACAAAAACAAACACAAAATCAGACAAATTAAATAAAAGACTTATACATAGTATTACAATAGGCGGCCTTATCGCTCAAAGCGATCTCTTCCAGAATACATTTATATGGATAGTATCAGAAGAAGGTGGCGGTAATAATAATATATAGTATAAGCAAAAATAAGATCACATGATATTAGAAGAAGAACCCTTTATTGTATAGTCATAATTACTTTAAAAGGTCCTCGAGGGACGCCTATTTCCAACAGTGCATTTCTAGTGGCTGAAGATAAGTTAAGAAGTAACTACAGTTAAACAACGACTTAGAAAATTCATCGAAGAGTTTAACCACACCAAAATAGTGTGAGTGATAAAAACACGGTTTAGTCACTCATGAATATGTTCAACGAGGTTCAAGCTAGTGCCTCATAAAATCACGACGTGAATCATATTGTAGCATCGTCCTCTGGCATTTTGCAGATATTTGATTCAATTATTTTTCCAAAATGCACAGCTCTTAATATTATAATGATATCCTTGGCATCTTTTGTAAGCCAATTAAGATTTGAATTGCCAACAAAATAATAAATAAATTACAACCCCAAACATAGTCTTGGACCAACACTAATATCGATTCTTGTGTTTGAGTCTCAGGAACTACGAGACACTTTCACAATATCAGTCTCACAAACACCAACAACCCGAAGCAAATATCTGTGGTTCACACAAATATTTAATAAACCCACTACGCCACGGAGGCTGTGAAATAACTATATTAACTCTGATATTGTATAATTTTAATTAATCTAGTATATTATAAAATCAGTTTAGCTATCCAATCAGAATAGTAAGGTCATAGTGATATAATTATAATACTTATGATAAACTCACTTTCATGAAGGCCAGTGTTACATTTTCTCCTTCAGTTCTTATGCGAAAATGACTGTTATAAAATCATGGGAAAGCAAATTGAGTCCAAATAGTAATTTAATGCTTCGTTCAACTTCTAGTTTAAAATGCAACGAGATTCTCATTAATGGTAGGTATAAATAAAATGTTATTTTTTTACTGATTTACACCACTAATTATCATTCAATATTTTTCAGCCTGACTTCTTCTTTATTTACTGTTTCATCCATCGGCATCCGCATTTTCGCGTTGGCCTCAAATTAGTAATATATTCATTGGAATATTCTGCAGATATAATTCATTTCTCAAATAATTATACTGTTGATGTCAAACCATTAAATATGAACTGTATTCTCATGCAACAAAAACTCATTTTATTCTGGCAATTAGACAGCATTTTTTATCATTGTATAACTGTCATAAAAATGAATTCATTAAAATTCTGAATAACTTAAAATATGTTTTTGCGGTTTGACACAATACTGCACAACACGGTCCAATTGAGTTATTAAAATATGACATGGATCATGGAATCGACAAAGCCCACTGTATTTTGGCATTTGGCAATATATTTTATAGATGATTTCAAATACAATGCACTAGTCAGTGAGACGAAGTAGAAACAATGAATTGCAGAAATTCTACATCGTATAATAGCTTTAGTCTGCGATATTTTTTGGGAAACAATTTTAGAAAATTGTAAAGATGATTAATTTCGATTGCTGTAGAAATCATGACGGTTAAATAAAAAATAAATAGAATGAACACCTTCTACTACATCAAATCAAATAATGATTTTTATTTGTAATCAATTAATACCGATCAAATTCAAACTCAAGACGGAGAATTAAGCTCGTGTTTGTCAACAAATTCATTCTAAAGTTAATTAATGAAAGAAAACATGCGAGGTTATACGGCGCTATAGAAGAGTGATTAAAATTGGGTAAATTTAATCAACAAGCCTAATTAAGTGAATGTGTGTTGACACATAATTGAAACCTATTCAGGTTGCGGTAGACGGCTATCGAGAAGTTTTAACTGCTCTACAGCAATGTACTGCAAACATGACTTTTATAAGATTACTTATAACTGCTATTAAAGCCAGCTTGCTAAAGAATTAGGAGAATAAGAATCGGTGTAATCTTATTTAAGGTCCGAATCTAAATATAACGTTGTATTGGTTTTATTTTTAATGGACCCATACCCGAGCTAAGCCTAATGTGATTCTCTCAACAGAAGTTCAGTATGGTGATGATTTTTTCCCTCCTTATTTTATTTTTTTATGGGATTTTTTTTTATTTAATTGTTCGTTTTCTTTAGTTTTTTGTTCTTGTTATTCTCTTTTACTCACATGCCTCAAGCATTGCATGCTTAAAAGTGGTCCCGAATCCTTAACCTTTTATTTATTGAGTATTAATATTATTATATAAAACATAATGAACTACATCATAGAACTGTAATGCAATTTTTTTGTAAATGAAAACGAAGGGCTCATTTTTTTGATTTCAAAGATTTCTCTAGTGAAAAGCTTGCCATTAAAATTAACCCCAGGATACATAGCACATAAAAAAACGTTATAATAATAAATAACACAACACTCTGCATGCTTTTAAAAATAACTCTTCACTTCGCTCAGAGCATAAATAAATAAAAATTGCTAACATCCAGCGAGTAAGTTCATAATTACCTTAATTATGCTTGGTGGGTGAGGCACACGCGATTTCTTTCATAATATAATTACATTTCACACCCCGCGTCGGTGAAAAAAAGCAACTCATGTACTACTTTTGTAATGAGATAACAATTTTTCCTGCATTATAACTTAGTCATGTAAAATAAGTTGATTTGAAGATACTCGTACTTTTCAGACTGTGATAATTGTCGATGTTTTCGGCATGTAATGTCCCTCTATTAGACAAGGGACAGAATGATAAAAAATAGTAAAAAAATGGGCTCATTTTATGACTAACTAGTGTATGTTGTATAAGTTTTTTCTTGTTTCCGATTAATATTATAGAAATGTCAGGTGTTCTTTGTACAAAAAATGTTATATACAAAAAGAATAAACCATTTCCATTTTATTGTCAGGCCCATATCTGCCCCTGAAATAATGGGTGGTACACCATTTCGAACAGTGCACGACCGACCAATTTGTTTCCAATCATAATTGCGTCATAGCTGGGCTCGGCGCCAGCGACGACGCGCTGAAAATCTACTTACAAAACGACTGAACTCCATATTGTACTTTTAAAATAATTAAGGTTAGAACAATCCTCTTCTTGTTACTGAAGTATATTAATTGAAGAAAAAATAGACGGTCATTTCAGAGATAATGTTTGGCATTAACTCAGTTTGTTTTCCGTGTTTGGTAATGATAAGTTATGAAGGTCTCAACTATGGAAGGTTAATCGTTTCAAGTGGGTGGTAATTGTGTCCAATATAGTATACTCTGTTTTATGTTCAGGCACAACTTAATGAGTCCCCTCCTTGCGTCGATTCCCCAATGGGGGTCGTGACTCATCACGGAAGCAATTCTTCGCGCACGATGTTTTGCCATCTGGTCCGATTCTTGGCGACTTGAATCGCTTCAGCCACGTTCATGTTGAGTGTGGTGCGGATCTGATCTGTCCAACGCTTTGGGTTCCTGCCCCTTGATCTCTTACTCTCCATTCGTCCAGTCATTATAATTTTTTGGAGGTTGTCACCTGGTTTTCGGGCGATGTGGCCAAAAAACTCAAGAATTCTCCTCATGCAGATTTCGGAGAGCCTTGGTTTCCTATCAAGCTTGAGTTCTTGAAGGATAAAGGTGTTTGTCCTAAACGCTGTCCACGGAATTCGAAGCATCTTCCTCCAGCACCATATTTCAAAAGCGTCTATACGATGGCGGTCTCTTGCCTTTAATGTCCATGTCTCTGCTCCATATAGAAAAATAGAGAAGACTAGAGTATCCACTAGTGCAACTTTTGTCTTTTTGCTGATACTCCGATCCTTCCATATCTTGTCAAGTTGAGACATTGCAGTCTTTGCCATTCCAATCCTCCTTCGAACTTCAGCCTCGCAAGATCCATCGTTGCTAATGCTAGAACCCAAGTAAATGAAGCGATCAACGGTTTCTAAATTAAGTGTTATAATGGGCCCCAGCTTAGCAGCACGATCCACCACCATGATCTTTGTTTTCGAGCGATTTATAGCTAGTTCCATTACTAAGCTATGTTGCTCCATTTTATTCAGGAGGTTGTGCATTTCAATTTCATTGGATGCGAAAAGGATGGTGTCGTCGGCGTATCGCAGATTTAGATGTTTTGTGCCGTTGATAGTAATTCCACCATCCAAATCTTCACAGGTCTGAAGTATGATGTACTCTCCATAGATGTTAAATAAAATGGAGGACACGATGCATCCCTGACGAACACCCCTACCAAACGAGAAGAACTTAATGAGTATTTGTTTTTTTTTTATTTATTTTTTTATTCCGGCCTGGCATAGTGGCGACATTGCACCTGATGGTAAGCGCAAATGCCACCCAGGCAGAGTATCCATTGGCATCGGACGGCAGTCCCATGCCAATGGAAACAATTATGCCGAGTCGTTAACCCGGCGATCGCACAGTTGGGTCTATAGTACCCACGCCTTCTGAAAATGCACGCATTTCTATAAAATATTTTTGCGACGTTGCTACACTTCTCATTAGCTGGAGCTAATGGTCTTCTCTTCCTTTCAAATATCGCATTACAGTGGTATCGTGTATACAGCGGTGGATAGACGCGGATAAACACAAGAAAGGTAAATAAGACTCAACTATACACCTGGTGTCGTAATTTCGCGCCGTCTTTTTTTAAATGTATTATTGTCTTATTGTATTGTTTTCAGAACCTTTGTAATTATGGATCGCGAAAAACTCGAACAGCAGCGAATTTTAGCTATTATGCAAGAATCCGACTCCGAATATGAAAATTCTACATCAGAAAATGAAAAGGAAGATCATCTGAGTGTTCGCAACCAGGAAAGTGACACCGATCAAGATGTATCTGACACGGACAGTGACGATGTGCCCCTTGTTGAACTATGCCATCAGCTACATTCTTCAACGTCTGAAATACAGCACAGTTTTGATACTTATTTGACTATCACCACCTCTGAAAGTCAGATATGAACATCTTATTTTTTGGAATAGACGGGACCCGCCAAAATGTCCGAACTAGGGCGGAAAATATCATAACACAAGTGTCAGGTGTTCAACCAGTAGCTCAAAATGTCTGGAATAAACGCATACATAATACATAATGTTTTGTGTATGATGTTTGCAATTTTGGCCGGCAGGATGTTCAAATGAAGTTCTCCTCTTTTCGATAAAAACGTTTATGATTTACTTAATTATTGTACATTGTCTTTAAAACTAATGCGTATTAGAAAATTACGTTAGAACGAATGGAATGAATTATATATAACTATAGAATGAATGAATGTAGATAATCTATAAAGATCTATAAAAATTAAAATTATTTTCTTTTTAATAATTGCGCTGTGAGCTGTCCGCGCAGTTCCCACGCGGATCGCTAGATGGCGTTGTGCTCCAACATGCCGGCCGCCTTGGAAGAACCATCTTCCAACCGCTGAAGACTTCATAAATCGGCGTCCATCTTCATTCGGTACACACAGGAAGTGGGCAAATCTTGGAACAGGCGCGCTTGACGATTCCTGTTGCGGTGCGAATTTCGGCAACCCTCGAAATTCCATCCTTTCCGGGAAATAAACGGATAATCCTGCCCATTCTCCATCTTAATGGCGGAAGATTGTCTTCTTTTATTAAGACCAGGCTGTTGTAGTTGATGTCATCTCGGTTAGTCATCCATTTGGTTCGACGTTGAAGTTCTGACACGTATTCTTTGGACCAGCGCTTCCAGAAATGTTGTCGCAGTTGTTCAAGCCGCTCATATCGTACCAGGCGGGTGGTTGGCGTAGTGGTCAGATCCTCGGACACAGGCGCAGTCAACGGCCGGCCGATAAGGAAATGAGCTGGCGTGAGAGGGGAATAATCAATAGGATCAGCGGAAAGAGGAGACATGGGACGGGAGTTCAAGAGAGCTTCAATCTGTGTTAATATCGTACTGAACTCTTCAAAAGTTAATTTTGCGTCGCCTACAACCCGTCTTAAATGGTGTTTACATGACTTTACACCTGCCTCCCATAAACCACCAAAATGAGGCGAATAAGGCGGAATGTAGTTAAAACGAATATTATTACTGCTAGCAAATTCTAATATAGTTTTACTATTCTCAAAAATAACGGATAGTTCTCTTTCTGCTCCCACGAAATTTCTTCCGTTATCAGAATATATTTGATAAGGTTTACCGCGCCGTGAGATAAAGCGTTTAAGTGCCAATAAGTAGTCTTGTGTAGACAATGAACCAACCAACTCTAAGTGCACTGCGCGGGTAGTGAAACATACAAATAAACAAATGTAACCTTTAATTAAAGTCGAGGCTCTTCCTCTACGGTTCAAAACGAACACAGGTCCCGCATAATCTACCCCACATTTAATAAATGGAAAATTTGATTCGAGGCGCTCGGATGGTAAATTACCCATGAGTGGATTTAAAGTTTTTCCTCTCATGCGAGTGCAAGTAACGCATTTATGAACCACTTGCCGAGCTAAATTCCGCGCTCCCAATACCCACCATTTATCACGCATGGTAGAAACCAGAAGCTGAGGCCCAGCATGAAGTAATCTTTTGTGTTCGTAGGCACACAACAACCATGTAAAGTAATGCTTTGCAGACAACAACATAGGATGCTTTTTATCGTAATTAAACTGGGAGTTGCACAATCTACCACCTACACGTATAATATTATTCTCATCTAAAAATATATTTAGGCCTGATATTTTATTGATGCGCTTATCATTTTTATACTTTAAGGGTAAATTAAGTATGAGATTATGATATTCATCGTGAAACGATTGTTTTTGAACCAATCGCGTTAACGCTTGCACAGATTTTGTTATCTCGCTGACTGTTAATGAGCCGGTTTCGCGTGCACTGCGCGGAGTGCGTGCATTGTCGATGAACCGCAACACGTATGCATAACTTCTTTGTAAACGATTAAAGCACGAAAATCTCTCAAATGTAAAAGTCATATCCGCATCCAAAGAAGCAAAATTTAACGTAATATGCTGTTTCACATCCGGTAATTCAACATCAGTACAAGTATTTTCATCACACGCTGCTGTCAACCAGCTCGACGTCGGGTCACGTAAGAAAGTAGGTTTTTTATAATCGTATGATGCCTTTGAATCATTTCTGGTTTGGAAATGCGTACTGTTACTTTTATTACTCGATTTTATCATATCTAACATATCCGCCCTATTCCTCAAAAATGTAAGTAAATCGTCTAGTTTTACAGAGTTAGAATCTTTACGCGAATCCGAAAATAGACTACCTTTATAGGTTTCCCATTCCCGCTCAGTGGCCGTATCTAATTTGGTGACTATTAAATACACTATCAACGTGTCCCATGAGTCGGTGGGTTCCTTCAGAGAATTAAGTGCGCGTAAATTGCGTAACACAGTATCTATCAATTTCCGGATTTGCGCCGCAGATTCTTTATTGAGTGATTGGGCAGAAAACAATGACTTCACATGATTTTGTACTAATAATCTATTATTATGAAATCTATTCTCAAGTAACTCCCAAGCATGTATGTAATTAGTGGCCGTAAATTCTAATGCACTAATCACTTGTAATGCAGATCCACTGAGAGACGATTTTAAATAGTGGAATTTTTGAATTGAATCTAGATCTTGGCGGTCATGTATCATTGTTACGTATGAGTTCCTAAACTCCAACCACTGATCGTATGATCCGTCGAAGGCAGGCAACTTTATTTGTGGTAATTTAACACATAAAGGTTTACTGAAAGTACACTGAGAGTTTTTCGATTCATTTTGTTCATCTTCATCAATGAAACATTTTGCGACGGCGGTACTCGAAAAATATTGGCACTCAAACGCATCCCTGTATTCTAATTGAGACAATAAATCTTTTTCGTCTACACAACGTTCAATATTTGATTGAATTTGATTAAACTCGTGAAAGAAACTGGATGCCGCTTGCATTCGTAGTTTCACTTGAGTTTTGGTTACGGAATCTACACATGACTTGTCTAATTTGTTAACAAAATTTACAAAAAGGGTTAATCTACCTTTGATCGCACCGCGTTGTCTTTTAAGATCACTGATATTAAATTTGCACTCATCGTCGCTCATTTTGGTGGTATATAAAGACACAGGTACTTACGAGTCGGGTCACCTTGTGCGCCAAATACGCAGATCGAACCTCTGGAAACGTATAGGTACGATATTAGCACAGAACGAATAATAAAGGGATAGAGGAGTGATGGATAGCCTGACCGTTGCTGGCTGATGCCCAGATGCTGACGCCTGGCTTCTTCAAATGCTTCGTCCTCTCCGGCTACCGGCAATGACTGGTTTCTTGCTGGCGAATGTAATGAATTCGGATCGAAGGTCCAATGTTTTGTGTATGATGTTTGCAATTTTGGCCGGCAGGATGTTCAAATGAAGTTCTCCTCTTTTCGATAAAAACGTTTATGATTTACTTAATTATTGTACATTGTCTTTAAAACTAATGCGTATTAGAAAATTACGTTAGAACGAATGGAATGAATTATATATAACTATAGAATGAATGAATGTAGATAATCTATAAAGATCTATAAAAATTAAAATTATTTTCTTTTTAATAATTGCGCTGTGAGCTGTCCGCGCAGTTCCCACGCGGATCGCTAGATGGCGTTGTGCTCCAACACATAAGAAGAACAACAATACCACGACAAAGCGTAGCAAAAGCGGCGCAAAAGGGTAAGAGATTTTTAGGAGAACCTGATGAGGAACCACCTGTGAAGATATCTAATGCAAAAAGAAGGTGTCAGGATTGTCCTGCCAAAAAACACAGGAAATCTAGAAATACTTGTCGGTGCTGTAAAAAATAATAATAATAATAATCTTTATTGTTTTAGCTTAAATATACAATTTACAAAACTAAACATGCTATCTTGTTACTTAACAATAATTTATAAAATGCCGGTAGTACTAAATAAATTTGATGACAAAAACATTGCGTTGAGTTATACCACTAAGACTGCGAACTTTTAGGCGTACTTAAAATTATAATGTGTAACATGTATACCGGGTATCTCAAGACTGCTACCGAAAACGAAGCCGGGTGGTAGTTTTAGTGGCTACAAACACAATGCAATTAAAAATTTCGCCTAGAAACGCGACAGTTTTTTTTTATGATTTTTTAAATATCGTCATTTTTGGGTGGTAAATCCATAGTTTTTGCTAAAATAATAATTAAAACTCTTTTATACCTTAGAGTATTTATAAATAAAAGGGTATATACTATTATTTTAGGAAAAAATGTATTTACCACCCAAATATGGCCATAGGAAAAAAATAACAAAAAAAAAATTGTCGCTTTTTTTTGCAACTTTTTCTGTTGCATTGTGTCTGAAGTCGCTTAAACTACCACCCGGCTTCGTTTTCAGTAGCAGTCTTGATATACCCTGTATGGTTTGCTATTTCGATTTAAAATAGAAAAATAAAAGATCTAGTGTATATAATTGTTATCATGTAATCTCTAGTATCTAAACTAGGCCTAGCCTGTATCTTAGATACTAGAAGCTTCCTGTATGTTTTATGGAACACTATAAATACGAGGGAAAAGGAAAAGATAAGTGAAATATACATATACATATACACACAGTTATATACATTCATTCATATACATATATATCTACATACATACAACATACTCATTAATATACACGTTTTACACATATATATACATATACATACATACATACACACACATATATATAAATATGTACATACACACATACATATATAAATACACACACACATATATTAGAATACATATATTGCTATGCGTGATTAGACTCGGTTAATTATGATGAAAGGAGGAGGTATAGGTGTAAATAGTGATTTTGCATGCAATTATTTTATATAAGAAATTTGTATATTCGTATAATTTATTTATAATGCATTTTATGAGAGTTATATTGTATCTGTATATATGTTAAGCATTATTACAACTTCAGTTCATTTAATAGTTGCGAATAAATTTTCGACGTAGTCATAAGTCTTAGTTTTTAGCCAAACCGTTACTTTGCTTTTACATTCGTGTTTGTTGAGTGAGACTATATTTAAATGTTCGTTCATTTTATTATATATAAATGGACCAAGAAATAATGGGAATTTGCGAACAAAACTAGTTCTATGGGGAATAGTAGGACACACTTTGTAATGTCTTCGTTTCTTGAGTTGTTGGGGAACATAAGTGAGACTTTTGTGCTGATTAAGTATAATATCCACTATGAACAATGATCTTACTGTAAGCACATCACATAGCGAATATAATTGTTCAGTGGGAAATCTGTAGTGTTTAAAGTGCATAACTTTAAGGAGCAGTCGTTGGGCTCTTTCTACTTTGATTAGGTGAGTTTTTTTAGCACCGCCCCAAACTCTCACACAATAAGCCAAGATAGATTGTGCCATCGCATAGTATACTGTTTTAGGAAGCTTCGGGTCTGCAACGTGGCGTAATATTTTGAATATGAATATCAGTTTACGAAGCCTTACAGCTATCCTATCAATTTGTGGAATCCACGTAATGGTTTGGTCAAGAACAACACCAAGATATTTAATTTCTGTATCTCTTTCCAAGATAGGACAATCACATGACGAGTCCAGTGTAATAAAGTTATAATTATCGCATGAATGTGCCTTGACACTAAACCCACTTTCCGGAATTTGGTTTCGGTAAATGCCAAAGGTTAAGTATTTCGTTTTTAATGTATTGAGCGTAAGTAAATTACTACGAAGCCATAGCATTGTATGGTGTAATCCACATTCCGCCTTGATTCTAGCCTCTTCCCAAGTTTGGCCATAGAAAACTAATGCTGTGTCATCAGCAAAAGAAAATATATTGCAATTAGGAATTTTGAGGTTACACAAATCGTTTATGTATATCAAGACGAGGCTAGGACCAACAACACTACCTTGTGGTACACCGTATGAGACTAATCCGTCGTTGCTTATTATATCGCCTATTTTAACCCTTTGAACCCTATGAGTAAGATAGCTTTTGTAAAGTGTAAAAGCGTTTCCGCGTATTCCAATATTATTCATCTTCTTCAGAAGCAGTGGAACAGAGACCGTGTCGAATGCCTTGGCCAAGTCTAAAAATATACCTATACACTTGTTTTTCATATCAAGGTTTTTAGCAATGTGATTTGCTAAGGCAGTAACGGCATCAGAAGTAGATTTACCAGCCCTAAAACCGTATTGATTAGGTGAAATAATGTCAAATTTCTCTAAAAATGAAAGGAGTCTCTTATTCATAACCTTTTCAAGGACTTTAGAGAGTGCTGGTAGAACCGAGATAGGGCGGTAGTTATTGACACAGTCTCTTGCTCCACCCTTATGTATTGGATGAATTATGGCTATTTTAAATAATTCAGGAAAAACACCGGTATTAATACAAAGGTCAGTTATGTGAATTATAATTGGTACGATATAGTTACTACACTTCTTCAACAGAGTGTTAGATATACCGTCCCAACCGATTGCACTATCATGTTTAAGACCTAAGATTATAGCTTGAATTTCTTTGTCGTCGGTTTCTAACATGGCCATGGAATTAAGTGTTACATGTGTTTTGAATTCAGTTTGAGAGTTAATTATATTAATTTGGGGGCACGGCAGTGCCCCCTCCAAGTCGAGCTAAAAAGCGGCACAGCCGTACTATCCTTTTCTCGAAGCACTTCAGACCATTTTTAACCGCCCATAACTTCATTGTGGTTAAAGTAAGAAGCCTGAATTTTCAGTTACTAATTAGGCAATGTGTAAACACAGTATATTTAAAATTTCATTCAATTTGAACCAGTAGTTTAAGAATTATAACTTGTCAAACTTTCGCAATTTTGTCACTCACTGACTGACTGACCGATCATCAAAAGTCTAAGGCACTTCTAGCAGACATAGAGCCTTCAAATTTAGAATATAATTAGTGTTTAGTGTCTAAAGTAAGGAAAAATTCAAACATTTCATAATTTCTGTCTAGTTTTCTAGATACACCAACTGCGTGAATAACTTTGTAATCTCATATAAATGTATAGGATTACAAAGATACATTTGCAGTTAATGATTCGTTGTACCCGTATATAATGGAATAATAGTTGTAGATTAGTATTTATATATATTATATATGAGGCATAATAGGAGGGGGGTATAAAGAGGGAAAGGGTGTATTCAGCCCATTCAACTGTACAACATTCCTCTAGAAAAACATGACAAAGATACCTTGCAAATAAATAGACTAAATAGCTCGAAAACAATCACCATGAAAGAAAGAACACCAATAATCAAATCCGCTATATTTGTGATAAATTGATACCTACAAAAATAAGAAAAAACCATAAGACAGAGGCTTTAAGAAAAATCATTATTTATATTCTAAAAATAAAAAGTACCGAAAAGGAATAAAGTAGGACTCTACAAAAAGACGTGAGATCCCATCAAAAACATCCTGTAAAAAAATTCCAAGTCTCGCAGCTCAGTTTCTCTACCGCAAAAAGTTGTGAGATCCATGTAATACCAAGTCGATTAATTTATTTAGTCCTTGATTGAGGGACGTTCTGTATAAAGTTATTACGTAAGTTATTATCATGTCAATATTAAATTTATGAATAATGCTACTGGCCAAGTCGATCTATTTATTTACAACGTAAAGAATTTTTAATATTGATATGATAATAACTTACGTAATAACTTTATACAGAACGTCCCTCAATCAAGGACTAAATAAATTAATCGACTTGGTATTACATGAATCTCACAACTTTTTGCGGTAGAGAAACTGAGCTGTGAGACTTAGAATTTTTTTACAGGATGTTTTTGATGGGATGTTATTATCGTTTAAGATCTTGTTTGCATAGGTAGACCCTAAGTTAGCGAAGTGTTGATTTACAAGTTCAATAGATCTATGTGGTGTGGCATCAATGTTCAGAAGTTCATTAGGTAATATTTTATCCTTTTTAGTATACACAATGGATTTTATTGTATCCCACGACTTTTTAGGGTTTTTAGAGTGCTTTTGTAATTCATTACGTTCATAGCTCTTTTTAATCTTTTTAACATATCATTACAATAATTTTTATATCTGTTGTACGTAATGGTTATTATTTCATTCTTGGGTTCTTTTTTGCATCTCAGGTGCATTCTATCCCTGTTTCTGATACAAAGCAGTAATTCCGGTGTAATCCAAGGTTTAATGCAGCGAGATCGACGCGGTAATAGGATTTTTGTAGTATGCTTTGTTAAGTAATTCGACAGGATGTCTACCAACTGTTTAGTGGCCCAATTTGCATCGTCAGATTTAAATATCTCATCAAAATTAGTGGCTTCTATATCAGAGAGAATGTTATCATAGTTAACTTTGTGTGTAGTACGAATATTTTTATTTGGACTGTATTGACTGTTTTGAGTGACCAAGTCTAGGCATAAAATCACTGCAGAATGATCTGTAAGAGGAGCATTTAGTACTAGGGAAATTACCGATTTTTTGGTCTTGACCATAGCATGATCAAGACAGTTAGCACATCTGGTGGGATAATCATGGCTTGCTACGAACCCGTGAGAAGCTAATAGATTAAGGTAGAATTCAGCGTTCTGATCCACCGAATTGGGCTTAATGTCTATGTTGATATCTCCCATAATAACAATACTGTTAAAGTGCTTGTGTTGTAATAGAAGATCATTCAATGATTCAATGAAGGAAGAGATATTCCTTTTGGCTGGAGATCGATAAAGAGCAATTATCAGGCAATTAGAGTTTGTTTTAATTAAAAAACAACTAGCATCAGTAACATTGAGTTCCTCAACGCAGCAGCCAAGATTATTTTTAGTATAAACGACTATGCCGTCGTTTTGGTTTGTATTGTTAGTAGTAACCTTTACATCGTAGTTAGTCATATTTGGTATGAATGAGTTAGTTTTATTCCAAGATTCAGTTAAAATATACACTTCAAAGTCCATATTTAACCTTGCAAGTAGGACTTCAAAAGCATTAAAGTTCTTTTTTATGCTCCTAATATTTTGAGTCAGTATTTTGAATGTATTAAGACCTAGCGTAGAGGTTAGTATTGATCTACACGATTCTGGATCACACTTATGAGACATACCAGCTCTGATATCATCAAGGTCATTTATAATTTGCGAATTGATTTTAGGTCCGAATTTCGTTATCGGCTGTCCATGACTTAAATAACGAGGATATTGTGACGAATTTTAAAATTACGGTTTTAAGGTTTGGGGTGCCGAATACAGTGTTAGATAATGTTAGACGAACTGAATACGCATTGAGATAATAGTTATTATAAATAAAAATATAAAAATGGTGCAATACAATAATCATATTAGTAATAAACCCTATAATAGAATATGTATATTGCAGCATAATCATTATTAAGTTAGGAATGAGTATGTTTATATTATTAAGGCACCATTCCAAAATAATATTAATATACTGATTGAGCTGTGTATGTAACAAGATTACCCCTGCTAGTCACTTTGAGTTCCTAAGGTTCGTTAAATCGGCTTTAGCTTTGATTTCGATGTATTGTGTGTCATCTGCTTTACGTAAGAAGATCTTGCCATTACTGGTCCAGCAATACTTGTATTCAGCGTTTGACGCAAATGCTCGAGTAAGGTATAAGAGTCTTCGACCTTTGCTCGTAAGCCCTTCTGATATATAGATCGGTACAGAAGGACCGTCCAAGCCTATAAGGGCAGAATTAATACGTTCTTTCGGATGTTGCTTATTGTAGGCTTTTGCGTTATTGATTATTGCTTGCTTTGTCATAGTTTTTGAAAATTCCAAAACGACAGTAGCTGTCCCGGTTTTGCCCTTGATATGGAATACATCTTTGATATCACACGGCTGGGTTTCGACATTTAGAATCTTACAGGTGGTTTCCACAATTTTTATCTTTATTCACAGTTTGGGAAGAGACTGGCACATTTCTCATCTCCACGGTAGTTGACTTTAGAGTCCTTTGCATGTCTTCAATCTTTGCTTCCAGTGATGAAATATATAGCACGTCCTGTTGACGTTCTCGCTCTAATTTTTCTATTTTTGCCAAAATACTATCATATTTTTCGGAGAGAAATTCTAAAGACTTCTCAATAGATTCGTGAGTCTTTTGCATTGTGATATTTTGGGCCTTTATCTCAGCTATGGAGTTACACAGTTTGCTCAAATTCAGTTCCTGTTTATCACTCATTTCCTTCAGCTGAGTGATTATCTCCTTTTTGAGGGCCGTTAGTTGGCCTTCACAACAAGTTTCCCTCTGTCTTTTAGTCCGTTGAGTTACAGGATAATTTTGATCCTGAAGTTTTTAGACCAGGTTAGGCACATCTGACTCAGATACTGTTTGGGATATCTTACCACCCGATGGCGGGGATCTTGCTAATCTGCTCATTATTATTCCTTTTTTCCCCAAGTTCGAAGTTTAAGTAGTTGGCGTCAACCAATAGAAGCTTGTTTCGATTGAAGCGGCTCGCGTAATCGTCTATCTTGCTTGCTTCAACACGTAGTCGTATCACCGATCTCGCTTCCACTTACGAACGATACTTTTGTGTTTATGCGCGCCTAGTACTCACAATTATTCTCGCACTTATAATGTATTAATTGAAATAATAAAAACTAATATTACTATAGTGTCTTACGTCTACGCAGTTCGAAAGTCGAGGACGGAATACATCTGCATTGAGCATGCTGTGTTGTACTGCAAGGATTGCGCAGATGAAAGAGAAACTATGACTGAATAATTATAAGACTATTATATAAAATAGTTGTTATTCCTGCTATAAATTTCATGGTTATACTTACTATTACGTTAAAATTGTGAAAAAAGTTTGTTTTCTATTTTTTTTTTTTTAGTTTAAGACAGAGGTTACCTATTTTGTTAAAGTTTTTTCATACTTTTATAAAAATGTTATTAAAACTTATATCTCGTTGTTTTTGTTTATCCAAAAAGTCATAAACAATAGGTTTTTCATCCAATTATTATGATATGTCAGTAAATTTATTTTAATTATTGATGTTATGGCGTTTTTTTATACGGGTCCATTAGACCCAACCCTACTACCGTTGTGACATATTTCCACTGTGCTGACGCCGGGTTAAGATGCCTCTTCACACTACGGCGGATGGACCCAGGATTGTAGGAAGGAAGGAACACGTGAGACGGCAAACAATACCACAGCCTGACGGTGCGGCACAAAAAAGAATTTGAGAACCGTTTGGTTCGCGCCGAGATGGTGTGGACCCTCAAGCCATGGCTTTGCAAGCCAGCACGCGTGGTTCTGGTTAGGAATGGAGAGGAGGGGATCAAGTTGAACAATTCCTCAGACCACTCACCGTGATACAGGCGGTAGAACACGCTTAGAGAGGCGATATCCCTCCGGAGTTGTAGCGACTCTAAGTTGCTCGTAACGTCTGCATCATTCACAATGCGGATGGCCCGCCGTTGCAATCCATCCAAGGCATCGAGCAGATACTGGGCGAATCCATCCCAGAGGTGCGAGCAGTACTTCATACCCGGCCGGACCTGCGCTTTATATAAGCGACAAAGCTGACCGGGTGTGAAAAACCGACGCACCCTGTTCAGGACTCCAACCCTGAGTGATGTGGCAGTTATTACGCCCTCGATGTGATTCCTTGAATTGAGATCACAGCGGATATCCACACCAAGGATACTTAGGTCATTCCGCATTGAGAGGGGAGCACCCTGAAGAATGGGGAGGGGAGAGAATGGGGATTTTTTGCACGTGAACGCACACACCTGGGTTTTCTTGGCATTGAACTCAACCATATTCCTGGAATCCCATGTAGAAATGAGATCCAAGGTCCGGTTAAGCTCAATGACAAGATCTTCGCGTCCCTTCACAGTTACAAATCGGCAACCCGGAGGCCCGCAGTGGTATCGCCCATGAGCACGGTTCATGGGCGATACCACTGCGGGCCTGTCATCTGCATAGCAATGAATGTTGCCAAGCGACAACATGTCATTGATATGCAGAATAAACAAGGTGAGCGACAGCACCGAGCCCTGAGAAACTCCAGCATTTACCAACATGAGCGCCGAAGCGTGTCTGTCAACAACTACACGTATTCTACGCCCATTCAGAAAGCTGGAAATCCACGAACACAGGTTGCCGGGTAGACCGTATGCCGGAAGTTTGGAAAGAAGACCACGGTGCCAGACCCTATCAAATGCCTTGGCAATGTCGAGGCTGACAGGAAGAGCCTCGCCACGCCGGTCAATTGCCTCACCCCAGCGATGCAGGACAAACGCTAGAAGATCACCCGTCGATCGATATTGACGGAATCCGTATTGTCGGTCACTGATCAACGAGTGGTCCTCCAGGTAGCGGACCAATTGAGCGTTTATGATCCGCTCCATGACCTTACACATCACTGAGGTGATAGCGATAGGGCGGTAATTGGTAGGGTCCGACCGATCACCCTTTTTGGGGATCGATTGCACATTGGCCTCCCTCCAAGATTCCGGAACAACACCTGTGCGGTAGGACGCTCGGTAGAGGCGAGTCAGTACAGGAGACAGGAGATTTGTTTATTTATTTATTGCTTTATATATCAAAACAGCATACTGGTGGACTTATGCCAGATGAATCCTCATATGGTCTTGGATAACTTTGGGTGATGCAGAAATGAAGCGAAATAGGTTTTATTCACATTGTAGTGCAATCCAGAGAGAAGACCGTTCTGACCGTCTTAACCCTGCGATTAATTCTTACTGGTGGTAGGCCTCTCATAATATGTGAGAAGCCCTCTGGGTAGGTGCCACCGCAGTATCTATTTCTCTCGCCAAACAGTCGTGAAAAGCGCGGTTGTACGAGACATGCCTTTTAAGTTTTGTCGTTTGAAGAAAACTACTAGAACCTTATAGTAATTTTCATTGTTTTTCAAAGTATTCACCACGTAGCTTAATATACTTTTCCATTCGCTCAAACCAGTTATTATAACAATTATTCCACTCTAAAGTGGGGGGTGTTCAAAATGGCTAACTTGAAAGTGTCGCCTACTTATTCACCGGACTGGAACCTTTGACCACGAAGACTTTTCGTAATTTTAGGAAATGTAAAGAAATCGTTAGGGCTTAGGTCAAGACTGTATGGAGGATGGTCAAGAATTTCTACATTTTTCTGCTCCAAATACTCAGTCGTTTGACGAGCGCTGTGTGAGCTTGCATTGTCGTGGTGCAGGATGATGCGTCGATTTGAGTTTGATTTTTGAAGTTCGGCAATGACTTGTGGAAAACAAACTGTGGTATACCACTCTGCGTTAACCGTGCTACGATCTTCAAGTTTAATTAATAGTCGCAACATGGCCAGTTTTTCCAACTAACGTAGCCACCATCTTCTTTGAAGTGTTTCGAGAACGAACAACTTTAGTCGACATTGGCTCGTTTTGAAAGACCCAGATTGTAGATTGCTATTTGGAATCAGGATCGTAGGCATAGATGCAAGATTCGTCACCACTAATGATGTTGTAGACGTGATTTGACTCTCCTCGGTTGAACCTTTGCAGACTTTTGTTACACTATCTGACGCGGGTCGCCTTGTGATCGTCGGAAAGCAGATGCGGTATCCAACGGTAAACTAGCTTTCTCACACCAAGTGCTTCATGCAAGATCTTCTGAATAGTTTTCCCTGAGATGCCTAATAGAGCGTCTATCTCTCGATATGTCACATAACGATCTTCGAGAATTAGTTGTCTCACAGCAATGAAGTTATCTTCAGTGAATGCGGGTTTTGGACGTCCTCCGCGAGATTTGTCACTATCACTAGTATGTCCACCCTGGAATTCTAAATACCAACGTTCGACAGTCCACAGACATGGGGTTTCATTACTGAATACAGATGTTAGCTCTTCAGAATACTGAAGCCGTGTCAGGCCTCTTCTAAAGTTGTTGAAAACTATTGCACGAACATTTTCTCTAGAAAGATTCATTTTCATACGTAACCTGACAGATTCCAATCGACGCTGTAACTAAACAATAGCATTAATTCTAATACTTTTAACTGTTTTGAGATTAGAAATGTTAGCACATTCGTATATATAACAGTTCCAAATTCATAATTACCGGGAAATATGGAAACGACAGAACTTAAAAGGCATGCCTAGTATTCCGGTTTGAAGGACATTGTATCTAGAGTAACCACTGGTCATATTGAGACATAGTATCTCATGTAAAATGGCGAGCGCATTGGAAATGTAGGGTCGAGACTATGCATGTGACTATTGGGTGTATGTATTTATAAATTTATCACACCAACAGCTGGGTCCACAGTAATCCCACACACTAAAGGAAACGCAACACCTAAGCCATTTCTTTATTATCAGTGCTGAATAAGTCTTTTCACCGGTTCTAATCCTTAAATAACAAAAAAGCTATTGAATACTATACTAGAAGTTCTCATTCAAGCGAACTTCGAACCGAAGCTAAGATCACGGAACGGAACACATAAAAGTTTTACGGTTGTTGTTGTGCATTAATTACAGTTCTTTTGCCTTTATAGATAAAGTTTAGGATCGCATTAATGCCGACAAGGTGAAATATGTGGGAGATTTGTCTTCCAGGACCGTTGAATAATTATTTCATGTTGATTTCACGGAGGTTTTAAAGTTTTTTTTTGAGGATTCATTATTAAATAATGTTAATTTTAAACTTTTATTAATATCATGGTTCTAGTAGACGATAAAACTTGCCACATTTCGTTTTTTTAACAACTTACCTTCAACATCACAATTTATCTTCAATGAACCTATCGAACATAACATATTACACAATAATAATTTAAAGAAATCTTTTGCACACAGCGACAATTCTCTATCAGCCTTCGAGACACATATATATATCCATATCAAGATAGCATACTGTACCCATAACGTTCCCTTCTTTCGCCCTCGTCACGTTATTCGTCACCTTTCACCCTGCATCCAAGGGATATCGGTGACCTTAATTAGGTCATCGATCGATTAAATAGCAAGGCCGTAGTTTATTTCGTATTCGGGTACCCTGTCGACACTCAAGTACTCCAATACTCCATCAGATATCGGTCATATGTATACGTCCTATAATAACATGGGACACTTCAATTTACTAAAATAATGGGGATAGCTGTTTAGCTATAACAAAATATGTAGAAATATATATTATAGAAGAAAACTAATTATAATGATTCGAATATAGATATTGAAGTACTTTTTTTACAAACGACAATAAATATTACATTTTTGTTTTATTGCTAACTGTTAACTCAGTTTGTCATGTATATTTTTTTATTAATATTAATAGTCTTACTGTTTCCGGATACTTATAATATTGTTTTGCCTATGATTTTTTAAATATTTAAACTATAATTTCATTTTATAAACTTAAATACGAGGGTACAATAATATGTATCATGTACGAGTATATTGTTTTATCACAAACGGTGCAAGTTGTGATCGCCTTCAAAGGGTGTTTACTCTTAAGTTATTTCTGTACATTTTTATTAGTCTAAGTTATACCGGGTATCTCAAGACTGCTACCGAAAACGAAGCCGGGTGGTAGTTTTTGTGACTACAAATACAATGCAACTAAAAATTTCGCAAAGAAACACGACAATGATTTTTTATGATTTTTTGAATATCGTCATTTTTGGGTGGTAAATCCATAGTTTTTGCTAAAATAATAATTTAAACACTTTTATAACTTAGATTATTTATAAATAAAAGGATATACACTGTTATTTTAGGAAAAAATGTATTTACCACCCAAATATGGTCATAGGAAAAAAATAACAAAAAAAAATGGTCGCTTTTTTTTGCAACTTTTTCTGTTGCATTGTGTCTGAAGTCGCTTTAACTACCACCCGGCTTCGTTTTCGGTAGCAGTCTTGATATACCCTGTATAGTATCAACCACTGGCTGTACTAAATAAAATAAAATAATTAAATTGAAATATTGCTTTTGATTTGTATTATTTTGTTATTTATGTTTTTTAATATCTTTCTCAAAATGTAGTCTTAACTAATGCTAAGTAAGTATAAATAAAATATATATGATATTTCAATCTTTAAATTACTTAAAGAAATTAACATAAACACTTACTTTAACGTCGGAATACTCGACAAAACTCTGTTAACTGTTCCTTAATTGTATTACGTTTTCCAATTTATGAAATTTATATAAGATAGTTTTCTAGAGCAATACAAACACATTTCAGCCTATTCCAAGAATCAATAAACTGTGCAAGGGTTTTAGGAACTCAGGCACAAGTTTCTTTCAACAGATCAATGTTGAAGTCTTTGGAAGCATATATTTAGATATATCTACCAAAATAATAAATAAATACACCGAACAATCACAAATATAGTCCTGACCCCACATAAAAATCAATGAAGTATTGTGTAGTGAGTATCAAATACTACGAAAGACTTTTCGGACTCAAAAACTCCTAGATACAAATACTTGTGGGCCTCACACACATTTTTCTGGGTGCGGGGATCAAACCCGCGGCCTATCAACCAACTGAGGCCGTTATTAATAGAATAAAATTTCATAGTAAGTATAAACACTGGTCAGAGGCCATCTGAATAGGTACCACTGCAATGTTTATTTCTCCCGCTAAGCAGCAATGTTAATGCACTGTTGTGTTTCGGATTGAAGGACAATGTAGCCAGAGTAACTTCTGAAAATATTGAGACTTAACTTATTAGGTCCCATCTATGTCTTAGGATGGCGAACGCAGTGGAATGCCAAGCATTTTTTAAGTATAATAATAATAACACCCAACAGTCACACACATAGTCCTGACCCCACACTAAGATCTAGTTTTGTGTCGTGGGTATCAAGAACTACGAGAGACTTTTCGGTCTCACAAACACCCAGACCCGAAAGAAATATTTGTGGGCCACACAAACATTTCTCTCGGTGCGGGGATCGAACCCGCGGCCACTCGTTTCACAGGCGGCGTCTAACCGACTGCGCCACGGAGGCTGTCACACGCTGGCTGCTTTGTGATTCAAGGTGTTGTTTGGTTTTGCTACTGTCTGAGCTACCGTATCGCTTATCATCAGACGAACGGCATGCTCGGCTTAGTAAAAAAAGTCAGCAAAGCAACATTATCTTACTAGGACTACAATTGAATTAAGCTCTCTAGAGCCATTATCACAAAACAGGTTTAAATTTCTACTCCAATGCACTCAATTTATACAGAAGTAATACAGGTGTACAAAAGTTATTTAATTAAAGGAAAATGCTCCTAGGGCTTACTGTGACGATAGTACACACGAACTCGCGCTGAATTTCAACTTACAGTCGGGTTAACCTCATTCCCTCTTTGTTCCAGAATATATCCATACTGGTGGTGCTGTTGTATAGTTGGAGGATCGGCGTCAATGCCAAGAGGTATAAGGAGCTAGACGATGTTTACTATGGTGAGTGGTTTTTTTTTTCTGTTTTTATTGTCCTTGGTATAGTCTTTATCTTATGAGAGTCTTTGGCTATGAGAAACTTAATTTATATTTTTAGTGCGTTTATTTTTAGGAATGACATTGCTAAATAGTCTATTTCTGATTTTATCACTCAACAGATTATTTATATTATTCCTTCCTCTAATCCTGGCTCCTTCCGCCGTAGTATTAATAGGCTGGAATAATTGCATCGAATAGCATGGGACCGCCGCCTCATACCATTTGACATCGTGCCTGGACGAAAGCGCTTACCATCAGGCCCCATAGAGTCACTACGCTGCACCAGATAAAACAAAAAATATGAGATATATATATCATTTGACTATATTATATGCAGAAACGCCCACGCTAGGCTTAAATGTTATTAGGCTAGCTGAAAAACCCGAAAGAATGTAATGATATTTACTTATATACTTAACAATATTTTCTTTTAAATAGTATAATAAATGTATATTGATGCATCGAAATGCCTTGCCTTAAAATCTATACAATCCAATTAAAAAGAAGTCGTATAAAATCTATAAATAATAAAAGCGTTTGCAAAACACTTTTTCACTTCAAAGACAAAAATTAAAGGGCCCAGCAAAAAAAATTCGTCGCAATAAATGTATACGAAAACGAAATTGTTATTCCCTATTCAGTCCAATTATGAGTCGGAGAGTGGAATGATTGATGGCCAACAAAAAGAGCTTAATTTGTTGTGCCAATGAAAAATGCCTGGGAAACCTCAATTAAGGGTAGAAACACGATTAAATTTGCCTCGATTACGGTTTACCTTAAAAAATATTGTCAGAGTTCGCTTAACAACAGTACTTTTTGTGCCAAACATTTGTGCAAATGAGGTCTTTTGGAGTGATTAATGTGATTTTGAATATTGTAATTTATTCTGTTCTATTTGAAATAAGTCGAGCTCATAATTTATTAAAATATCGTATGAAATGAAATTTAATATGATTCATTACGAGTTAAAGCACTTTTGTTATACTTCAGTAGCCAGCTTCAAAATAAATGTTAATAACAAATATTCATCGCTACTTTGGGTTCAGGACAGAGGCCTAGAATCAAAACGGTAACGTCTTTGATTGAATATCTTCTTTGAGATTCCCTTGCCCACTGTTTCACGGGTAATTAAGATTAAGTACAAATCCTAAAATAAACTGAGTTTACAATTGCTGGAAAACATCTTCCACCACTTGCCTAACATTAGAAATGTATCCAGATCTCATATTATGCGGTCAAACAATCTGAATAAGCATTTCCGGATAATATCTACAACCGATCGATCATCTATCATTAGAAATGTGCCCCAGACCTTAATATGCTCTATTTCTACAGCCACTGAGCTTATTAGGTCATTACGTAACTAAAGTATCCATTAGTTTAAATTGTAGAAGTTATTTTTCACACAACGCTTTTCATTATTTTCTACAGTTTAAAGACAAGTCGCTGACATATTTTCCTCACGTATTGCGAGTACCTAAATGCCTAGATATAAATTGTTTCTGAATGTATAATAGGCCTATTTAGGTGACACTATAACAATTACGTATAATGTATACCTATTTTTTAGGAGGGACTTTAACGCCTCTTTTTAACCGACTTCAAAAAAAGGAGGTTCTCAATTCGACTGTATGTTGCTTTTTTTTTTTATGTTTGTTACCTCGTTTCTCTGTACTGTGTGAACCGATTTCGACCATTCTTTCTTTGATTAAAAGCTGATGCTTGTCATTTGGTCCCATAAAAATATGGTGAAAATCTGAGCAATATCTTCGGACCTGGAGAGGGGAACTCCTTAAAATTAAGTAGGATTCCAATGGTTCTTTTTGCATTAGGTTCATTATAAAAGTTAATTTACAGAGAGAGAGGAAAAAAGGGGTGGGGGTGAGGGGGGTAGGTGATAAAATTAAAATACACGTAAATTCTAATATCTTCGGCAGGATTTAACCGATTTTAGTGATTTCTTTTTCATTGGAAAGAATGTATTGACAGGTTGATCTCAGGAACACAACATGGAGATCTGATGATCATTTTCGGACCTGGAGTGTAGAACTCTTCAAACTTTAGTAGGATTCCAATGGTTCTTTTTGCATTGGGTTCAGTATAAAAGCTAAGCTACAGTGGTGGTGGGAAAAGGGGGTAGGGGCAAAGGGAGGGGGGGGGGGGAGAAAAAATAATAAACATATGAATACTCCAATATCTTTGGCAGCTTTTAGCCGATTTTAGCGATTTCATTATCATCGGAAAGAACATATTCCTTGTGGGGACCAAATCTTCTTCATTTTGATTCCTATCAACACTAAAAAGATAAAAATAACCAAAATTTTTAATAAAAAAATAAAAACCGACTTCAAAACAAAAAACCGCTAAAAACCAAAAATAACTAAATAATAAGTACCACTGCAAAGCAAAAAAATAATATTTGTTTCATGGAACTTGCGCTTGTTGATTAATTTGCTTAATGACTTGACTAGCCAACAAATCAAAATATATGCATAACATATTGAAGGCGGGTCGCCCAGTACCAAACATATAGATATTTAAATTAATATAAGGCACAGGTCCTACATGTTTGGTACTTGGCGGCCCGCCTTCGATATGTTATGCATATATTTTGATTTGTTGGCTAGTCAAGTCATTAAGCAAATTAATCAACAAGCGCAAGTTCCATGAAACAAATATTATTTTTTTGCTTTGCAGTGGTACTTATTATTTAGTTATTTTTTGGTTTTTAGCGGTTTTTTGTTTTGAAGTCGGTTTTTATTTTTTTATTAATATTTTTTCACATAATGTAGTGAACTATTTTAGAATGTGTAAAGAAAATTAAATACCTAGTTACTTCACAAATGTATAAAACTTTTAAACATAGCAGACAATATTGTTATGTAGTTCGTATGTCTGGCCAGTTATTCTACCATCTATATTAATATTTTTATATCAGTCACAGCGGTTCGAAATTAAGTTATTACCAAAATCTTAAAAAACCCTAAATTTTACACCAATATAAAAAGGAGTAATGACGAAAAATAGCCTTTTTCTACCTTCTTTATAAAAACTATTCGAACGGGTTGTCTAAATGTGTCCAACCTTACCTTTATTTTTCAAACGACTGAACCGGAAAATCTACAATGTAGGCTGTCATAGTTATGTAAGAGCTATAAATTGTAAGGCTTGAGCGAGACGTTCTTTCTGGAACAATCTTTTTTGCAGACACTGATGTCTTGAAAGTTGAGCCTATTTGGCAACAATTCAATAATATTTCCTGCCACTTGAAGACAATATTATTATCTTGTATCACTGTAAAGTTGATTGAAAAATAATTGTTTCTGCCTACCTCTATGGGATACAGGCGTCGCGATTATGTGTGTGTGTGTAACATTAATAGTGACTACCTCGGTGGCGTAGTTGTACTACAGTATGATTGCAAAGCTGAGTTTTCGGTTCGAATCTAGCATCGGACAAAGCGAAATTGGATTTTTCTATTCGTTATTTATTTATTTATTTAAATGCTTTATATACAAAGTATAAAGGCGGACTTAATGCCTGAGGCATTCTCTCCCAGTCAACCTTTGGGTGGTGCAGAGAAATCAAAGTAGGCGCATCTCTAAATAATAATAAAATAAAAATTCCGGTGTAAACTAATATCAGAAGAATATATTATATATACATAAATGAATATGATTATAGTCTGTATATTATATAAATAAATAAAAATACATACATAAATATACAAAATTACATATATTTTATACTTATAGATACATATACTACATAAAACATACTAAGATTATTCTGCCAATTTATCAATTAAATGTTGTCGGACTTTCGCTTTAAATGTCATACGAGTACTAGACGACCTGATTTCGAGGGGGGGTGCATTCCACAGAAGAATTGACTGAATGAAGAAAGAAGAATGTATGAAATTAGAGGTGTGGGAAGGACACTGCAGAAGGAGATGATTAAGTGAGCGAAGATTCCTATTATGGTTACTCCCTAAGTAATTAAATTGAGACGACAAATAAGAAGGAGAAGCAGGGGACATAAGAATGGAAAAAAGAGTTGTAAGGGCGTGTAAAGAACGACGTTGACGTATTGGTAACCATTTTAACTGTGAGCGGAAAGAAGAAATATGATCATATTTTCGGAGATTAAAAATGAATCGAATGCAGTTATTAAGAAGCCGGTCGAGTTTATTGAGGTGTTCTGCATCCAGATCAAAATAGCACACATCACCATAGTCGATTAAAGGAAATATCAAGGTTTGCACAAGCATTGTCTTGGTTTTCACAGGAAGGAAGTTCTTCAAGCGATAAAGAACACGTAGAGTACCCGTAACCTTCTGGCAAACTGCATTAACTTGAGCACGCCAGTTCAGAGAGGAATCGATCAGTATGCCTAGGTCTTTTACTGCAGAGCTCCATTCAATTACTGTGCCATTATAAGTAAGAGGAGGGATAAGTGAAGTGTCCAACCTACTCAACATCCTTGGACTACCTACAATTATTGCCTGACATTTACTTGGGTTGACCGCCAGACCAAAACTGTCGGCCCACTGTTTTATACGGGCTAAGTCTTCGTTACTTTGTCTATGGCTTCAGTAACAGAGTCAATCCCCGCCTGCGAGTAGATCTGCAAGTCATCGGCATACAGATGATACGCACATTGAAGATGTTGTGTTATAAGATTAATAAAGATAGAAAACAACAAGGGAGAAAGTATACCGCCTTGAGGAACACCAGAGTGAAGGTCACGCCATTTCGATGAAGTGTCATCGCGACGTACCGACTGCTGACGCCCCTGAAGATAGGATAAGAACCAATTCAGTGCCTCGGACGAGATCCCAATGTAGGAGAGGATAGATAAAAGGATATCGTGACTGACGGTATTGAAAGCATTTGTAAAGTCCACTAGAGCCAACACAGTGACTTTGGAGCTCTCCATGCCTTTTCTAATATCGCCAGTCACTTTGAGGAGAGCAGAGGTAGTGCTGTGTCCAGGTCTGAATCCAGACTGTAGAGGATTTAATAAGTTATTAAGATTAACAAACCTGGACAGCTGCTTGTATACACAAGCCTCAAGCACCTTGGACATAAAGGGTAGTATGGATATAGGACGGAAGTGGTTGGCAGTGGAGGGATTAGGAATTTTAGGAAGGGGTATGACATAAGCTTTCCGCCACGAAGACGGATATACACCAGTGTCGAGGGAAGCATTAATTACATGGGTAATGGTAGGGAGGAGTAGGTCGAGTAAAGGAAGAATCATGCGACGGCTGATGTTGTCGCAGCCCATGCAATTGGATTTAATGGAAAGGATAATCTTTCGAATCTCGCCGGGAGCAACTGAAGAAAATGAAAAGGGATCAATATTTGGACGAGGAAGGGAATTAAGGAATGCAAGGGTACATAACTTAGTTTGATGATCAAGTGGAGTAATGTTCGTGAAGTGAAGATTGATATCATCCAAACTGATTGTACTCGGGAGTTCAAAATGTTTTCCCTTACCAATACCTATCGTTCTAAGGAATGTCCAGATATTGGAAGGGGTGGAAATGGAAATATTATCGAGAATATGTCGGCGTTTTGCATTACGTATCATCTGATTGCAACGATTTCTTGCAGTTTTAAATAAGCACCAATTAGCATCTGACCGATCCCTCTTGAATTTACGAAAGACACGGTCCCTACGCCTCATCGCCATCCGAATAACACTAGTCAACCAAGGAGCTGGAGGGCGTTTCAACTTTATGTGTCTAATGGGAGCATGAACATCGTAAAGTGCAAGCACATTTTTACTGAAGATCGAGATCTTTTCGTCCACTGTAGACGCCGAAGTCAGGTTCTGCCAGTCCAGATTCTCGGCATCCCTACGCAATTTGTCCAAATTCATGCGACCAAAACAACGCCTGCGCAAAACCTTGGGCGGGGGCTTATTGGGTTTTAAGGCGTAGGACAGGAACAGGAGGTCATGGCGAGAGAATCCAGGAGCCAGATACTGGCCAAAACAGGATACAAGGGAAGGATCAGAAACAAGGATGAGGTCAAGCCAGGTGTCGTCTCCACCGGCATTATGGTGAGTGGGTTGAAGGGGTAGGACGCACAGGCTAACGGAATTAAGGATGTCAAGGAGCTTACGGGTACGACAGGAACTTTGGGCAAGGATATTGGTATTAAAGTCTCCCATGATGATATGATGTGCGTATTCCGATCCTAAAGATTCCAGAATCGATTCGAGACTGGAGAAGTAGTCTAAAGAAGGAGGACAGTAAACGACGCCAATTAAGGTTTTCACTCCCCTGACCCAAACCTCGAGGAAGAGATACTCTGCCGGCGCCGAGTCAATAGAGGAAGCTACAATGCTATATTTAAAATTAGAGCGAAGATAAACAGCTACACCACCTCCCCTCATTCATTTCATTTTTCACCCGGTCATTCCTGATAAGAATAAATCCGGGAAGGGGATTAGCGGTAGAAGCTAACTGAGGTTTGAGCCAGCTCTCAGAAATCAGGACGCAATGCACGTTGGCATCAGCGAAAGTATCCGAGAGGTCACTAAAATGACTTGGTAAACTTTGTGCGTTAATGTGACAGATATTAAATGTGTCAAGTTGACAAGAACATTTTTGTCGCACCAAGTCACCAAGCCCATCATGTAACGAGGAAAAACTGTCGTCACTGGTCGTAGAAGCAGAATCAGTGGCAGTTATAAAAGAATCAGTATCAGAAGACATAATAATAATAATAATATATGAATATATGTAAATACGAATAAATAAATATACAATTTTACGTTATCAGCACGAAGTTAAAATTTGTGCCCGATATGACGTCAGGCTCGCCACCTATCCACATTGTGGAAAGTCAAATACAAGGCGAAACATGGGTGTACTGGTTGCATCTCTGCCTACCACTTCTGCGAAAAAGGCGTTTATGTATTTATGTATGGAAAATTAATAAGTGCAATATAACGCATAATGCTATAAATATCAAATCACTCCGTTATGAATGAAATCCGGCTATGAAGTACACAAACCTTTATTATGAATGCACCAAAAACATTGCTCCTTTTTTCACTATATTTTAATATTCCAGTATACATACGCCGTTTAAAACGAAACCTCATATCAAGACAGTAATTCAATATCCTTACTACATACTTTATAAAGGCAAAGTTATATCTTTGGGAACAAAATACTTTGCCCATTACGGCAAGTGAAATAAAACTTTATCTCATAAGACAGCTAAACTCCACTAAATCAAATAACACCACTTTTGCCAAGCCAGCAAAATTACACGCCTTTCATATCTGTCGCTGTTTCTGAGTAATTTTAATATTAACATTAATGAATGCCTTTTTAAAGCGATCTCGACGAGGCTCGTTTTATCCCGGCTTCAGATGGGCTTGCTTTTATGCCTTTGATTTTTTTCTTTTCACCGGGCTTGATATGGTAGGTTTTTTGTACTACTCACATTATGTAGAACAAACGCTTATAACAATTATTAAATAATATATTGGATGTGGAAATTAGCTATAGGAGTTTTTATGTTGTCTAGCTGTGTAAGTTGCCAATTAAGTTTTTGGTGGTTATAAGTGTAGGTATTAGAATAAGCACTAACTTTCAGGAATTAACTATCGTGTATTTTATAAATTTAACACTTAATAAATTCACAGACAGAGTAAAATTATAACTATGCGATTCGGAGCGAGATGTGCTCGTGACGAGAGATGGCAGACTCTCTTTTTATCCAAATAAACCGACCCTTTTATAGGACTACCCGAATGAGGATCGGTGGGGATAAATCTTACAGAAAATATATTTAAGCTATAAAATAGGGTCTATCCTTTCAACTAAAAATTAAGGTCTGCCCAAACATCTGGGCTATTGTCCAAACCGAAAGGTTTACCCAAACATGTGTACTATTGTCTAAAAAACATAAATTTGTTGCTAAAGATTTCCGCCACTAAAGAACTTAACTATAATAATACAGTTTTATTGCCCCGGCATGAACGGGCCATTACAATTAGGAAACAATAATTTAGCACAGCATCTTTTTAACTAATATTACACAATACGGTACACAAAAATTCTTACTTTAATAAAACGACTCGCAGATGTTTTATGGTTAAACATCTGCAGTCATATCTTAAAATGAAATGCGTGTTTAAATAATGTTCAAATTACAAATAATAAGCGTGTTATTTTATAAGCTAAATCTAAGTTGGCGTATTGCTACCGCCACAGCACCCCCCTACCAGTGAATGACAGTTCACGAAAATCCACTTTGGAAATAGTCCGGGAAGCGGACGCGCCTTCCGGACCTTGTTCGCTGGTGTGCATCTGTTTCGCGATGTACATCTTCAGTGTCTTGAGTTGTCCGTTGCCTTGGTGCTTGATGTTCGTCGTCAGCTGAAGTGTTTTCAGGGCCAGCTAACACATAGGCTGGTTTAAGACGGTCAAGGGAAATTGTAACGTCATGACCGCGGACGTTAACAACAAACGTCTTCTCCCCGCGCATGACAACCTTGAAAGAGCCCTCGTAAGGACTCTGCAGGGGCGCTTTTGGACCCTCGCGGCGCATGAAGACTTGGTCAGTGGTGCTGAGGTCTTTAAAAATGAACATTCTTTTCTCGCCATGCCGAGATACTGAAGTCGGTCGCATCTCTTGGAAGTGTTGCCGTAGTTGTTTCACAAAGTCCGTTGCACTATTGCTGTTGGTGATTGTCGTCTGTTGCACCAAAAACTCTCCTGGAATCCGCAGTGGCTGACCATATACCATATCGGCGACTGTAGCCTCTAAATCTTCCTTCCAAGCAGCTCGGATGTCCAGCAGCATGTTAGAGAGAATTTCAGTCCACCGTGTATCCTGATGACATTTTATAGCCGCCTTCAGCTGACGATGAAAACGTTCCACCATACTGTTGGACGCCGGATGATAAGCCGTAGTCTTGAAATGCGTCGTGCCTGCCAGTTGATTGAGGTGCCTGAACAGGTACGACTCGAACTGTCTACCACGGTCAGATGTGATCCTTAATGGTGTGCCAAAGCGTGAGATCCAATGGTTGTAGAATGCTTTAGCCACCGTTGTTGCTTCCTGGTCTTGGAGTGGTATTGCTTCTGGCCAACGAGTGAAACGATCTATCATTGTGAGACAGTACCTGTAACCTTCAGATATAGACATTACGATTATGTCTATATGGATATGCTCAAATCTGGATGTCGGTGGAGCAAATGATCCAACAGGGGCAGATACATGTCTGGTGATCTTCGCACGTTGACAATCGATGCAGCTGCGAGCCCATTTTCTGCAATCGTAGTTTATTGACGGCCAAATATAACGCTGGGTCATAAGTTTGACCGTAGCATTGATTCCGGGATGCGAAAGTCGATGGACGGTGTTGAATGCAATTCTTCTGAACGGCGTGGTGATGAATGGTCGAACAGCTTGCGTTGATACGTCACAGATTACGGGGATGTCCGTGCCTGGAGTCAGTATACGTTTCAATTGCAAAGACGTATTTTCTTTTAGCAATTTTCGAAGTTCTTCGTCGTCCGCCTGCGAGTCAGCGAGTGCCTTGAAGTCTAGAGTTGTTTCAAGCTCTTCTACGCGAGACAATGCATCAGCGACAGGGTTATCTTTTCCAGCAATGTGACGAATATCCGTTGAAAACCGTGAATCCGTTAAGTGTCGAAATTGGCGTGGTGAGCATTGGTCTGATTTCTTCCGAAATGCGAAGGTAATGATGCTGGCTTATGATCAGTGTAAATAGTGAACTTTCTCGCTTCTATCATGTGTCTGAAGTGTTTAACAGCAAGATATATAGCTAGGAGTTCGCGGTCATAAGCTGCATACTTCTGCTCGGTGGGGCTCAATTTCTTCGAGAAGAAGCCCAGCAGTTGCCAATGATTATCCGCAAACTGCTGCAGCGCTGCGCCGACGGCGTAGTCCGATGCATCACACATTAATGCTAACTGTGCGTCGGGTTTAGGATGAGCAAGCAAGGTAGCCTCCGCGAGACTCTCCTTGCACGCCTCGAAAGCCTTTGTAGTAGCTGGTGTCCAGGGCACAGAAGAATTTCCTTTAATGTTACCCTGGAGTAGGTCGTTAAGCGGTGCTTGAGTTGCGGCTGCACCTGGTATGAACCTGCGGTAGAAATTAATCATACCGAGAAATCCACGTAGCTTTTTGACTGTATCTGGTAATTTAAACCGTTGTATATCGACAACTCTGTCTGGAAATGGTCGAGTACCAGTTGCAGTTACCATATATCCCAGGAAACGAACTTTTTTCTGACCAAAGATGCACTTGCTGGGGTTGATGACGACGCCATATTTCTTAAGACGATTAAAAACAATTTTCAAATGCTTGAGGTGCATGTGATGACGATGCAATTGAAATATCATCAATGTACACGTAACAAAAGTCCAATCCCAGTAGCACTTCGTCCATGAAGCGCTGGAAGGTTTGGGCTGCGTTACGTAATCCAAAAGTCATGTACATAAACTCGAAGAGTCCGAATGGAGTAATGATGGCTGTCTTAGGTATGTCTTCCTCTGCGACTGGTATTTGATGGAATGCTCTTACTAAGTCAAGAGTGGAGAAAATATTCTTCCCGTGCAGTCCTTGTGCAAAGTCCTGGATGTGTCGTACCGGGTATTTATCGGGTTCTGTCCGACTATTGAGTGCCCGATAATCTCCACATGGTCTCCACTCATCTCCTTTCTTGGGAACCATGTGTAGTGGAGAAGCCCATGAACTTTTTGATGGCCGACACAATCCTAGTCGTAACATCGCCTCGAATTCTCTTTTAGCGGCAGCCAACTTGTCTGGAGCAAGACGACGGGGTTTGTGCGCAACTGGTGGGCCTGGAGTCCTGGAGTGGTCTCCGCCTTGTAGGTAAGCAGGGTGGAGGAGTCTATCAAACGTCTACGTTGCAGATCTGGTAGGAGTCCATAATATGCCACAAAATCAGCACCTAAGATTGGCTTGGAGACATCGGCTATTATTAACCTCCAAGTAAAATCTCGTCTTAGGCCAAGGTCCAACGTTAAATTAGCAATTCCATATATAGCGATCACTGTCTCGTTGGCCGCAGAAAGCTCGTAGTTGGACTTTTTATGCGGGCCTTGGATACGATGACGAGGAAACACGCAGATGTCAGCTCCGGTGTCCACGAGGAATTGGATTTTGCTGGCTCGATCACAGACGAATAAACGGCGTGATTTCTTAGGGCAGGAGTCGTTTGCCGTCATTAACGACTGCCCGGAGCGTTTCCCGTAGCCTTGCTGCATGGTGGAACACATTTTGTTGCCTTCGTATCAAACCGCCAGTGATACCAGCATAAATCGTGTGGCCTTGGACCGCGGCTTCTGGAACGTGAGCGAGATCGTGATCTGTTCCTATCTCGCACTCGCGCACGTGAAGTGGGATCGTTGATTTCTCGACGTAGCAAAGCGATCTCGTCTTTTAAACAGACGTACATCTTTTTCATGTCTTCCGATACTGACTCCTCTTGTTTGGTGGAAGTAAGATGAATTCCGGCCTCTGCAATAGCTGAACGCATTGGCAAGTATTCTAATGCTGCATCTGCAACTTCCGCAGCTGTCTCCAACGGTTGGTCCTTAACAGTTACTAGGATGGGCTGTAAGACCGTTGGCAATCGTCTTTGCCAAAGTGTACGGACAGTAGATTCCGACATATTCTCACCCGCTAGGTTTCGTAGACGTCGAAAAAACTGTGATGGCTTATCATCTCCAAGTTCCTCGCGTTCCAGCAACTGACGTGTTTGCTGACTTTCCGATGTACCACAACGCTTTATTAAAATCGCCTTGAACGTTGTATACGGAGCGTCGTCGGGCGGGCTTAAAATGACATCACGCATTGTGTCTATGATGTCAGCTGGTATCTTCTGTATTATCAGTGCGTATTTTGATTTCTCCGAGTTGATGCGGGCGGCAGCAAACGCAGCTTCTACCATGGCGAACCAAACTTCTAAATCATTCGATTTGCACTCTGGTATATGTGGAGAACACGACGCAACCTCCGGGGCAGATTGTTCGCTAACGCTTCCGGTGTTCATTATAATGCTCACTTTTTCTATTTTTTACTCAAAAACAATGTCTCTTCCACGGAAAACTTGCGTACTACTATTAAACTTTAACACACTACACTCAAATCACTCTTTTTGCTTCGGGGTCACCACTTTGGTGGTTATAAGTGTAGGTATTAAAATAAGCACTAACTTTCAGGAATTAACTATCGTGTATTTTATAAATTTAACACTTAATAAATTCACAGACAGAGTAAAATTATAACTATGCGATTCGGAGCGAGATGTGCTCGTGACGAGAGATGGCAGACTCTCTTTTTATCCAAATAAACCGACCCTTTTATAGGACTACCCGAATGAGGATCGGTGGGGATAAATCTTACAGAAAATATATTTAAGCCATAAAATAGGGTCTATCCTTTCAACTAAAAATTAAGGTCTGCCCAAACATCTGGGCTATTGTCCAAACCGAAAGGTTTACCCAAACATGTGTACTGTTGTCTAAAAAACATAAATTTGTTGCTAAAGATTTCCGCCACTAAAGAACTTAACTATAATAATACAGTTTTATTGCCCCGGCATGAACGGGCCATTACAATTAGGAAACAATAATTTAGCACAGCATCTTTTTAACTAATATTACACAATACGGTACACAAAAATTCTTACTTTAATAAAACGACTCGCAGATGTTTTATGGTTAAACATCTGCAGTCATATCTTAAAATGAAATGCGTGTTTAAATAATGTTCAAATTACAAATAATAAGCGTGTTATTTTATAAGCTAAATCTAAGTTGGCGTATTGCTACCGCCACAAGTTCAAATTAATTTATTTTTTCAATTTGATTTTGTGCCTATGACGTTTCATTTTGTCAGTCCGGTCCGCAGCAAACTATGCCTCGTGGCCTAGTTTAATAAAGAACCTATTGAAATATAAAGATCGATATGTTTACTCATATTCGTATATCTTTATATTTCACATGATATGCAATATGAAAGCTTGTATCTTTCTTTTTTTCATAATAACCAAATTAGATAATGTTTTCCATCAAGAGTTGCCAGATATGAAACTACTGAAGCTACAAAACATCTACGATGCCTCAATTTGGAGACTATTACTACGATTACTACCATGCTACTATGACACTTACAATTCTGTTTCAATATAAATAAAAATAACGGAACAAAAGACGGAATTTCCGGACGGACGGAATTGATGGAACAGAACAATGCCAAGCAATTTGCATTTTATTAATAACCGATCGTGAATATTAATATCAACGAAAAGATTTCTTTTAAAATTCATCACTCAAAGAAGATGAACCCCTCACTTCGGGGACAAAGAAATATATTTTTTTGTGAGACCAATAGCTTAATATTGGATATTAAATCCTCGCGAATCACAGCTCATTGCTAGCTTATACGGTTTATTGGGAATTACATCTGATAATTTACTTGGCGTCAGATATATCTGCGTTCTAAATTAAATTTCCAAAGATATCTGACTGGTTACGCAATTTATAAGCCGTTTGAGATTAAAGAAATATATTTATAGTATGGAACCAGACGGGTCAGCTGATGAGAGCTTAGCATCACGCATGAACATTCACAATACTCGTATCATAGGTACATTGCCGACCTCTAACAACGAGATGGCAAAAAACTAATCAGGATTGGTAAAGAGAAAAACCTTTAAAAATATTAATTTGTTTAGATTACATTTTGCTTTTTCGTCAGCATGTAATAAGATAATTATAAGCAATCATAAGTTTCAAGCGGCTACAAACAGAAGGATCCTAAGCCCTTTGAGGTTTTTTGAGCGTCTTCCAATCCCAACCACAACATGAAACGGAATAGCAAAGGTGCTGTATCACGTCAGTTTTCTGTGGGACGGTGATACCTCACTTCACTTTGCTTTGTTCAGTTATCCAAAAGTGACTAAAATAGCTCTGGCGAATGTGCTAGTGTAATAAAGTTTCAAAATAAATTAACAAAATAACTGTAAAGTACTGAATCATTAAATTGATTGTGTTGAACATTATGTTGTTCATATCATTTCTATTGGATTTTGACAGTCTCTGTGGCGCAGTTGGTTAGACGTCGCCTGTGAAATAAAAAGCTGCGGGTTCGATACCCGCACTGAAATACATGTTTGTGTGACCCACAGGTATTTCGGGTCTGGATACTTGTGAAGCCGAAAAGTCTCTGATAGTTTCTGATACCCACGACATGGACTATGTGTGTGACTGTTGTATATATTTATTTATTGGAAATTTTACAAAAACAGTAAAAGAAGTATAAAATTAATAATATTTATCTAATAAGTGTATCGTATTCCACCTTATGTTATGCAAATACTGAAGGCAATATCTTGTACGACAGAAACCCAAGTGATACACCGCGTCTGAATTTTATTAAGGCACGCGATACTGATAACCTGCGCCATAAGGTAAACGTATGAATAATGTGTATACTCGTATCTCTTATAGAAGTATATTATACTTTATATGAACTATGACCTACTGTCAGAGCATCAATGTTTATAGAATATAATTAAAGGGAAACAAGGTTCAACATTAATATTACTGCCTCGGTGGCGTAGTTCTACTACGGTACGGTTACAAAGCTGAGGTCTCGGGTTCGAATCCCGGGTTGGACAAAATGATATTGGATTTTTCTATTCAGTATAAGCCCAGAGTCAGGAATTTGTGCCTGATATGGCGATAGGCTCGCCACCTATCACATTGTGGGACGGAACATTCAAGGCGAAATGTGGGTGCCCCTGGCACCTCTGCCTACCCCTTCTGGGAACAAGGCGTGAATTTATGTATGTATGGTAACAACCCGGTAGTTGCGCTACCTCTTTAAATAAACACATCCAGTATAAACATAGCACACATCATAAACAATCCACACGTGGGGTTTCTCCGACAGCTAAATCCAAGTCTTACGTGGTGGGTATCAGAAACTACCTAAAATTTTCTGGTCTCATAACCCAAACCCGTCACAAATACTCATAGTCACGCAAAACTTTTGCATGGAACGAACCTGCAGTCTCTCATTTTACAACCATCTCACCACCTTTTTTTGTTTAATGCAACTAATGGCGATACGAGCATGCCGTTCGCCTGATGTGATACAAACGCTGATAGACAGAAGCAAAACCAACCAACACCCTTAATTACCAAGCAATGCTAGGTATTCCATTGCACTCGCCATCCTTAGATGAAATGAAATGAAAATATTTATTGAATCCATAAAATGTCATACATTGTTTAGATTCAGTCACTTTTTTTTCACTACCACCCGGTTCACAAGGCTGTTTTTGCCAGAGAAGAACGGGCAAGAAACTCTAGCGTTGCTCTATTCAAAATAAGTTTACAAATCAGTTTACAAGACAGTGATTATACAGGATTTGCAATTCAGAGCAGTTCATAAATAATTTATAATAATAAATAATTTATAATTTTACTGTACGGCTGAGTGTTATGTTTCATTCCCAAGCCTAACTATCTTCTAAGTATTCTGAAACTGTATAGTATGCCTTATTACACAACTGTCGTTTTATAATAGATTTAAATTTATTAATAGTTAAGGCTTTTATGTGAGTGGGAACTTTATTATAGAAATGTATACAGTAACCCTTAAAAGAGATGAGATTTTGTGGAGCCTCGTCTTATGACTGACTAGATTATTTCTATTTCTAGTATTTCTAAAGATATAAGATGTGATCAAAATAATAATTAAGCTGTTTAGTCCCAATATGTCCGGTAGTTACTCTGGTTACAAGGCTCTATGAACCAGAACATAACAGTGCATTTACACTGCTGTTTGGCAGGAGAAATTGACGATATCGAGTAAAATGTAAACTGCGACAAATGAAGCTGAACACCAAGATAACACACACGCAACAAGTACTAAATAGCGAGGAACAAACAAAACTAATACGCTGTGACACATTGCACAGACGGTTTCACATTACGGCCACACTGCGGTCGATGTGATACCAAATCTTTCCACAGCTATCACAAAAAAATATTTGTTTTGCTATTGATACTTGGTTGTGATCGTTTTGTCGTATTATTTATCTAGTATTATCAAAACATGAGATATGAACAACGAGGAACTTTTCAAAGATAATAAAATAATGAAGAGCTATGGCGAATGTAAGTGAACCGCAAAATCATGGGCATATCCATAAAATCGCTTAAAACATGTTTGTTTTGTCGAATCCACTAAAGTTGGGCTTTCAATCATAAAATAAACACGGTCGGCTTTTTTCAACTCATGATCAGAATCATGAAATAAATAACTATCATATAAGCTTGAATACTATTAATTAAATAAATAAGGTAGATAATTGTTAAATAAAACGTATCTGCAACCGTATAATAACCAGAAATCTTAATTTAAAAGCCATTCTTCAAACTACGAAACAAAAGAATACCTTCACAAAGATTTCAATTAAGATCGCTATAACAGCATTAAAACAATCTCATAACGAAGATAATATTTACTTTATGTTTCCACATTTGAATGCAGTTTTAAGAAAAACATAAAAAATATGTTTTACTGAGATTATTTTCAGACAAAGAAATAAAACTGTTGGAATTAAAGTCACTGGAAAAATAGGGAAGCTAAGTGGACGTAAACGGGAACTGTGAAACAATTATATGGAATATACAGGTTGCTATTGTATATACCAGGAATAATCTTCAGACCCCATTCCTAGAAAAAGTTAATCGAAAACAGTTTGCCTTGAAAAAAATTTCCTCAATCTCGTCAGCGAAAAGATATATTTTTTAAAATTATGACGTATTTCTTTTCAACATATGCTCCCTTTACTTAATTATATTTATAAATCTGACAGAAATTTAAACTTTTATGAGTAACATTTCCTACAAAACTGTATTTTCTATCGGGTCACATAGAATAAAACTAGTATAACAAAAGTCAAAAACACGTTAAAATTACACATACAAATAAAGCAAGTACCGAGACTTTACACAGCTATTATACAAGGAAGAAATTCAGCGACATTAATACCACGTCAGAAAAACCTCTCAGCCATTTGTGTCCCTTCATCCAAAACAACGCGGGACGTTATTTATTCATAATTC
Source organism: Hyles vespertilio (assembly GCA_009982885.2). Lineage (NCBI taxonomy): Eukaryota > Metazoa > Arthropoda > Insecta > Lepidoptera > Sphingidae > Hyles > Hyles vespertilio. The sequence continues at coordinate 6,688,045 of CM042816.1, read as the reverse complement.
GGAAACCGCACCGAATAAAGACGTGTATGAATGGTGAATTACGTCACGGGACAATAGGCCGTATTCCAGTTACAAGGCTCGTGAAAATATGTTACCTCTGTAAAAGCTTGTGCTCTGTAGTTCCTGAATACATTTCATTTTTGTACTTTATTTCTTAACTTTTGTACCTTTTTACAATTGTATCCTACATGCATAGAAGTATTTTTAATTTCGGATTAGGTACACACGTTGTACTAGTATTGTGTGCAGCATAAATATGAAACCATCAGTAAGAACTATTTGTCAGAGTAACCAACATACGGCATTTTTGATTTATTTCAGTAAATAATGTTACCATAGGTCTGACGTTACTAATAGCTGCCACACACGAGTGTGTTTGCGCAAACGAGAGTTGCACCAATTGCGAATCGAAAATCGGAACGAAGTTTGCGCAGCTGTTTACCCACACACGTTCAAGTATACTGGCGCAAACTTGACTTGCACAGTTACATCATTATGTTTGTGGCGGGCGGCGGCATAAGATTTTATCTCTATGGCTATATTTTTTTATAAGCAACAGTAATAGGGTATTTGACTATTATCGATTTTTGGTATTATTTCGCTTACAAACACAAATACGCTAAAAATAAAGCCTTGCTGTCAAAAAAGTATTAAAGTAACTTGTAAAATAAGGCAAATATTAATATTTAAAATTAAAGAGTAGGGATGTAGTGGAGACATCTCGCTGTCTCTTTCACACGCGCACACTGTAATGTATAATAACCCTAGTGACGTCACTATCTTTGTTTTGCGTTTCTTTTCTGTTACTCCCACTACAAGATTTAAAACGTTTCTCACTTGTTTCATTCTGAATGGATTTATAAATTTCTTTGTTTGTTAGACCATAGCTATGGATACGTTTTGATAAATACAATAAAAAATTGAAGTCAAAAACCCTTTTGCTCTAAGAACAACCTTTTTCTTATACTCTATCCTTCAGGCGTGTAACTCAAAGTATACCATAATACAATCGCAATGGCCTGATTCGCTATGAGGTTAATGCCAAATAATGGTTTTCTGGAGTGTATTTTTCCCATCATTGAACTTGACAGCCGTAATTGTGTTTGTTCTAGATATGAGAATAGGCTTGTTTCCTATCCTTGGATATCATGTTATTAGTAATACGAAAAAGGAAATTATATTTCCAGGATTGTTGATTACTTTGACGAATAGATACTACTTTACGATATTTTCGAACAAGGAAAGTTTGTAATAGCATTTAGGCTTACTGTATAATAACCATAGTGACGTCACTAGCTTTGTTTTGCATTAATTTTCTGTTTCCCCCACTACAAGATTTAAAACGTTTCTAACTTGTTTCATTCTGAATGGATTTATAAATTTCTTTGTTTTTTAGATTATATGTAGCTATGGATTTTTGATAAATACAACAAAAAATTGGAGTCAAATACCCTATTCAAAAAAGAATTTTCACTATAAACTAAATTAATAAGTATCCAAACATATGAATCAAAACACTGTATGCCATTGCAATAGTTCTAACACACTAATCTATCCAAAGTCTCACAATTGAAATATCGAATTAACGCCTCAGCGTACGACATATCTTATTCCTCCACATAATCCCCTATTAAGTTAAGTGAAATCCGGGATCAAAAGCTAGTGTAATAAATCACTCTCGCAGAAATTCTCAGTTATGAAAATTAGAGGAAGCGCGCCGTGATAATATCCACGTATCAAAATATTAAGGTGTTATTAGCCCTGCTGGGAAATGTGTGCAGGGCTGCCATATACCACTTTTTTGACAGGATATTTATATGATTTTCCGCTGTTCTTGGAGAAGTAGCTGCAAACTCGGGCTATGAATATGGCTTAGCTTTAACTATCTGTTCGATCCAACGGATAAGTTATATTGGAAAGTTCATGTAACTGGATTTTACTTGATTACTAAACTATTCAGATAGTGTCATTATTAGCGACAGTTTTTTTTTTAAATAAGTTCGTCAAACGAACAAATATGTAGGTCACCTGATGGTAAATAATCACTGCGCACATGAACATGCACAATTTAAATCATAAATTTACCAGCCCCCAAAATCGAGAGAGGATTGGGAAGGAAAAAGGATGGCAAGAGGAAAGAAATATTGGACGGATGCACATATTGCTGGATAGCTATCTCACTCACCGAATGAAGCGCGACGGCTAAGCTGTCACTTTAAAGTAATCTCTTGTGAGACAGTGGTACACACAGGACAAGCATATCCATACATGCCGAGTGACGACTAACAACATCTTGGCTCTACCCCACCACGTACATCTTTGTTTAAATTGACGTTCTATTTAGTTATAAATTTGGTCGACTGCAACGATGAATAATTTAAGGCCGACAGCTGCAGATTCCATTTAAGCCAACAAATACTTATAGACAAGTTTCATAGTTGTATCCAATATTCGAATATATATTCGCTTTGTCTTATGAATCTGTAATGCTATTGATGCGTTTGTTGTTGATGTACATATTTTAGATAAAAAAAACTTGAGAGGTGTCAAGGGACACCCGAATGGAACGAAGTTTCTTTTCCATTAATTAGTGAAGGAATTGTAATAAAATTTTTGTTCTTTTAAGTTATAAAAATAATACCTTTCATTATTAACAAATATAATGTTATATAAACTTAATCAGTAAGCTAAATTTGAGTAATAATTGGCAAAGATACATAGTCAAATGAAGGGTTGAGGATTGACAGCAGGATAACAAACTAAAATTGTAAATAATAATAAATTTATTAAGGAGGATCGAAAATCAATGTATTACGGTTTTATTATGTAATTTTAATTATATGACACCATCAAAAGAATCATTTGGGTATCACCATCATTATGTTTTTTTTTTCACATATTTATGCAATTTATGTTTGTTTTGTACCAATTTGATGAAAATTAGAAATTGTCGCAACGTTTCCCACTTAATTTTGGGCTTCAGCGTATTCTTAGTTTTTACTATAGCCTTTAACACATTAATATGTATTTGGATATTTTATTACCTCTTTTAGAGTTAAATAAAATGTATGACATGATTTTCAAATAAAGAATTAAAAAACGATTGTCAAATGTTTTAAATTGTCGTGCCAACTTTTCGTGAGAATTTTTTCCGTCTAGCCCCCTTTCACAACGCGCGATAAGGAACTTCGTTCCAATAAATACTAGCCTCATTCCTTAAAAAGATTCTTAATCCAAAAGTCTTAGAATACTTAATGCACAACCCTACACCCGAAGCACGTGAGGCAACGTGAAATTTTAAAATTAGCCCGCGCCGTAGATGCCTTAATAAATTTTGTTAAGTTTCTCCACAGAGACTAACGAGCTTTTCAGTTTACGCTCATATTCTCAACCTTCATTTAACAAATCTACTATATTTCATGCAGGTAATATTAATCTCAGGATATTCTGTATCAGCCCATATACGTCCCACTGCAGGGCACGGGCGTCCTCTACAATCGACTACCGATTGAGAGTGGTTAGGCCACTCTCAGGATGACGTGATAATTATTTTTGAAAGTGGTATTGACGTTATCAGCCATGGTTTAGCGTAATTTAACGAGCCGGTGACACACCACTTGTTCCATCACAGTTGTAAGCAATTTGAGTACGTCATGCTCGCTTAAATGTCTGTGCTTGCGGCGGCGTCGTGTACCGTGCCTTTGGGGGTTGTGGAGGCTGGTCTGCTCAATTTGGTTATAATGATAATATTTACTCTGTATTTTTTGCCTTTCATTGCTTTTGCAGAACAATGTATACCGATTCCGCAGTCTAGGCGACTTCTCTTAACGCAGGCGTAACATGAACAATATAATTATTATTCAATTATTAATTTATTATATTATTATAAATATATAATTTATGAACTGCTCTGAATTTTGCTAAATTGTAAGTACTGCATGATCACTGTATTGTAAACGTATTATGTGAAAAGAACAACGCTAGAGTTTCTTGCCCGTTCTTCTCTGGCGATTGGCGAAAAAAAATGCCCTGTGACTAATGTATGACATTTTATAGATTCAATAAATATTTTCATTTAAATTTTCATCCATGATCCAATCGTTGTGGATATTCATGGGCCGCAGTGAAAAATTACCATCATTTGACCTGTTTGCTCGTTTGCCGTAAGCAATAAAAAAATAATAGTCATAATGCCTGTTTAGATGTTTGCTTCATATCCAACGATTTTTTTTTTAAATAAAATGCTTATTGAATAAACTTTGAAATTGTAGGAAAGCAAAGGGTTTGTTAAAAAGCTTTATGGAGGGTTTGGCTAAATATTTCTATACGAAATCAAATCAAATCTGAAATATAGGGGTTCGCTCATCAGATTTGCAACCTGAAGTGGCAGTTCCTAAGGCAGACAGAACGGAAAAATCAATAGTATCGAAAATTTCTGAAGATATATATATTTTTTTATTGCTATGAATGACGAGACGAGCAAGCCGTTCGTCTGATGGTAAGCGATACGACGGCTCATAAACAGTAGCAACATTCCACTGCGCTCGCCATCCTGAGACATAAGATATTAAGCCTTAATATGTCCAGTAGTTTCACTGGCTAACACTGGCACTGACGCAGTGTTGTTTCACGGGAGGAATAGACATTGCGGTGGTACCTACCTAGATGGCCTCTCACATATGAGAGACCTACCACCAGTAAAATTTTAAAACGAAACGAATGAATGGAATTTACAGATCCAATATCCATTATATTTCAGCTGTCCAACCAATATTGTCTAACACAAACAATAAAATAAACTCAATTCCACAAGGATTACGCGTTTATTGTTCCGTAAAAGTTCTTCATCCCCTTAACAACAAAGAAACAAAGATGCTGCAAAGAGATTATCCTGCTGAACCGAAATACACCCTGCCCTATATACGCGTTCACAAATAAGTTACATAATAGCCCAACATAAAGCATTCTTATTCATCCCTTCCAATAGGGGCTTAGCTCCTTGCCAGCTCTAAGAGGGTGTTCAGAAAATCACACAAAATAAGCCTATCGAAGATAGTGATGTAGGTGAATTCGATACTATAAGGCAAATATAAAAAAAAATACAACTAATACAGGGTCATTTCAAATTAGAAGAAAGTTCCGATAAAATCTTATTGAAATGTTTAGTTATGTTGGCACACAATACATAATTGTAATATTTGTATTAAAAAATAATATAATGATAGAACAGATGCACTGCTTTCAACGAAATGTCACTCATATCTATTTGATTCTAACGGAGGATCTAAAAATAAAATGATGACATTTTTATCAGAGTTACGTATTTTCATAGTATAAAATGAATAAGGTGCATATTCATGTTAGGGACGAATCTAATACCGGATCAATCACATTTCTCTAGAGAACGGAAAAATCTTACAAAGGTCCTCGGATCAGGCCCTTCAATAGAAGATCGGATGGTATACACTCTGTTTACATATTATATGATGTATATGGGTATAATACGATGAACCCAAACATATCATGGGTAAGATTCATAACTATTTTTTTATTAACTTCTAGACATAGTGACAGATATTTTGTGTCTCAGGATGGCAAGCTCAGTGGAATGCCAAGCATTGCTTTGTAATTTCATCATGTGGTTTGGTATTGCTACTTATCCTTGAGCGGTCGTATGGTTTACTATCAGGCAATGGCATGCTCGTATCGCCATTCATCTCTATTAATAATAATATCAGAATTGTCTATGTGACCTTTTTTATATAGCGCTGACGATTTCAAAACTCCTCAGAACATATTGTGGTTACATTAACTATCGCTACATCACTATCAATGTATAGTAATTCCATAAAGAAGGACGCGTCTATCCGTCTATCCTTGAGCAGGGTCATCCATCTTCCAAAGCAATTTCCTCCACCATTCACTACATTGTGTCCTACTTTTTGGGAAAACTTGGGGCTTAGTTTAAAAGTCTGGAGTGAGGTTGGCTCTGAAATATTTTAGAGATATTAATGGCGTTTTCTGTCTGAAACTTCTGAAATGTCTTCAATGATAATATTAAAAGGCCTTTAATAGGGAAATTCATAAACCATGAGCCGCTGTAGTTTTGGTGAATTGTTAATCATATGGCTGTCTCAAAACTTGATAATTCAACTATGACTTAACATTTCTAATGAAGCCAATTCTTCCGCAAGCATAATAAGGACTAATGTATTGGATTTAGGCCGCCAACTCTTTTTCTTTTATATCCCGTCCAATGCGAGATCATAACGCATTTTATATCATGTACAATATTACAGTCGGGTCTACATAAACAACGGGCTGGGAATTACCCAATTTTCTTGGTAAAAAAAAGTCTAAAAAGTACCTGTATGCGTCTATGATTTATCTAGTAAATTAATTTAATAGATAAAGAAATTAACAGAAAATTGAAATAAAATACAAAAAATATGTACTCATTCCTGTGATAAATGTAAGAACAGGCAAGTGATTGAATACGTTAATTAGAGATGATGGAACGAACAAATGAATGAATAAATGGTGAAGTGTTGTTCCGAGCTAGCTGACAATGGATGGACTACAAGAATACCTTCTTTGTATAATATTATATAGACTTTTTTTTCTGGCTTTTGAGATTTTACCGTTAGATTTATGTAACTTGTAAATAAATCAAAAATACAATTTATATCATTGTAATCTTCGAAATTTAATTTATTATTACATAATAATACTCTAAAAAGATTTCTAATTAACTTTAAGTGCTAGTTGGATACTGTTAGTATGATTATATATATATATTAATTTCGTATTATAAGCAATGGTTGGCATTCCATTGCGATAAAATATTAAAACAGAAAGTTGATAATTGTAATGAGAGTGCGGACCATTTCCAAACTTGGATCAAATTAAACGGTTGAAATAAAGGAATCCAATAAAAGTATCGGTGAGTTTCTTCATTAATTCCACGTCAGGTTTCATTTAGGAATTGGTTGACTTTATATAAAGTTTTTATAAGTTTTATAATCGATTTATCTGTAGTGCTACCAATATATTTATTTAGATATAGTAAAATGATCGTTACTTTTGTAAAGAAACTCTCAACACCTCTCAAATAGTCGCATCCAAAAACATAATGCATTGTTTTTGACCTCTGCGTGATAGTAAAACTTCACCATTCCTTAATCTGCTTTATTAATTATTTGTTTAATTAATATCTAATATTTGTGTTATTCAAAGGTTTCGAGTCTAGTTGTTTTTGTGAGCCCGTAAAAGCTCTCGAAGTATCTGATATCCACGATTATGTGACTATCGGGTGAAAAGTCCAAAACCTATGGTACATAGAACCTTATTATTACTAAAGTCGTCAAGTGCAGTGCGCCTTATAACCGCCACAGTATTGACATAAGACAACACATTTCGATATTATTATTTTTTGTTCTAGCAATCTTAATATGTACTATAATATACGACTATGGAATTTGAGCCCCACTTAAATGAAGAGTTTCTAGCCTCATAGATGCGACTATCGTAAGGATATAAAAAGTTGCATCGTGTAAACCGTGGTGTAAACAAACATTTGTCAGAACACGATAACCTATGGCAGCTATGTCAAGCGATAATCGTATACGATAAACTCTCTCCATGTAATTAGGCTATTATATTTAAAAAAATATCAAATCACGTTGTGTTTGTTAGAAGTATTGCAATAAAATTATGGCGGTTAATATTCACTGAACAAATAAGCTATAAACAAGCGAATGCACAAAGCTACTAAGAAATCTGTAATTGACACAAAAGTCACGAATAAATGTTCCATTTCATACAGAAACTAAATTAATCAACCACAAGTTGAACATTGTTGAAACATCCAAAGGTTTGTTGATGTTTTACGGATGAATTGATTTCAATGGCACTCCGCGCTCCCAGCGGGGCTTAGTACGGATTAGTCACAGAGCATTTTTAATTAGAAATAAGAGAAAACTTTGAAATAGGAGCAGTATGTAGTTACTTTTTACAACATTTCATTTTACCTTTTTAAAAGGATAATTATGTTTGATTATGAAGACTACTACTACTACGTAGCTGAAAGCGCAGCGTAGTAGTATGTCCACCCACAAGGTGGTCAGAGGACCTGGTGAAGGTCGCGGGACGTCGCTGGATGCAGGCTGCCTCCAACAGGTCTCTGTGGAAATCATTGGGGGAGGCCTATGTTCAGCAGTGGACTTCCTTTGGCTGATGGATGGATGATGGATGATGAAGACTACATGAATTTTAAGTTTTTGAGAAGTGTAGTTTATGGCATATTAATAGTTATAATATTAATAAATAGCTGTAATAGTAGTTTTATATCGTTTAAAAAATATTAATTATTAATGTGACGTTAAAAACTGTCACATTAATAATTAAAAAATAACACGAATTAGGTCCATTAATTTTGAATTTACGCAGTTAAAATGCACATTGTCTCATAAAAATATCAAAGGATTTGGAAAGCCTGTACCTTCCTATTACAAACAGATAAAAAAATATAAAATCCCCATTTTCCGTCAGGTATGACATGCTTAGCATGAGTGGTGGGGCTAAACAATTCTCATTATCAGGCCGCGGCAGCGTGGTCCCGCGGGAATGCCAACCATTGTGTTAATAGGTATGCGTATCAGATACCTCCCGAGCTGTTTAATACCATCGTCCCGAATGTGGAATTCGATTTACCCTAACCTCTCTGGGGGAATAAATTCGGATTTGGTTAAGTTTTCCTCGTGGATTCGCTAGTATGTGTCTAGTATTGTGTGTCGTATCGTTTTGATCAAATTAAATCTTAGTAATGTCTTTTGGGGCTCAAATCCCAGGGCACACCTCTAACTTTTCGGAGTCATGTGTGTATTGATAGTAAATCACCACGCACTAAAAGGGTAAAGGACAACATTGTAAAAAACGCATAAAATAGCGAGTTATAAGAATTTCTATGGTATGTAAAATCAACTAACCCGTACTTGGCCAGCATGGTGGACTATATAGTTTACGGCGTGACTACTCTCAATCGTACTTTCGATTGTAGAGGAGGTCCGTGCCCGGCAGTGGGACTTATATAGGCTGATACAGTAATGCCTTTTTTTGTTTGCGATTTCGCGAAGGATTTTATGTGCCGGTACAATGTGGGATACATAGCTGTTACTAGTATCACTAGCTTCTGAAATATTTTTTCCATGCAAAGATGTGATAGGGAAGCCTATCGGCCCACCGAAAATATTTTCCAGTTGTGATCAATTTAAAAGGGCTCACACTTAAGGGATTTTGTAATTAAAAAAAACCTGACTGTTATCTGTGGCGCAGATGTACTATGGTACGTTGTAACGTTTGTTTGGGGTATGAATCCTGGTCGGGAAAATTTATGTTGATTATTTATGATTTTTTATTCAGAGTCGGGAATATATCGGAGTCAGGAATTTGTGCGCGATATGGTGATAGGCCCATCACATCTTGGGATAGAACAAACAAGGCGATACGTGAAAGTTCTGTTACCAGTTAGCACCACTGTCCACTCCTTTGATGGATTTTTTTTTTTTTTTCACCAGAAACATGTTTTTGTTTTCCATTTATAACTGTACAACCTCCACATTTAAGGGATGTTGGCTATATCAATTGAAAGCTATTTTAATCACGTACGAAATACGATGAATCAAAAGTGGTCGCGCCAAAACAAATAAGGGACAAAACAAACACCATTAGTATCCTTTGCTCAATGACACAGAATATTTTCACCCGGAAATTACTGTTACTACAAAGAATACCCATATTTTACCTACTCAAAGTTCGTTAATATATATTATTCTATAATAACATGATTATTTTTAGTTATTAGTAAAGGGTTATTGTTTTTATAAGCCGATGCACTTTGTTTTTATAGATTAGATAGTGCAGAAACTCTATCACTTAATAATTGTGACGCTAGATTGGCTACAACATCACATTTAGGACTCAATTACTATCTCGATAGGATAATTATACTATGGTATGTTTATAAAACTGAAGTCTCGGGTCCGAATCCCGGGTCAGGCGATCGGGTCAGTGGATTTTAATTTTTAAACAAATTATCATACCGAAGTCAGGAATTTATGCCCGATATGGTGACATCGAGTATTGCCTGTAACATCGTAGGATTTAACACAAAAGGCGAAACATGGGTATACTGGCTGTTACCAGCACCTATACCTACCTCTTCTGGGAAAACGTGTGAATTTATGTATATATATGTATTTATGTCATATAATGTAGGAAAGATGTCCATACAAAACAAATTTATTTTATTTATTTATTTATTAAGTACAGGTATACAAAACAGAATACAGCCAATTAAACAGTTAAAAACAAAAATAGCATAGTTATATGATCTAGGATGTATCCCTAACTATGTATACACAACATGTTATTATTGCTAGAACTAAAATTGACATATATCAGCACGTAATACGTGGTAGAGCCACGCTGCTGTCAGTCATATTGAGCATGAATGACCAGGCTCGTCCGGAGCGGTTCCACTGTCACGCAGGAGATCGAAACGAAGGGAAAGATTAGCTCTCGCGTTTCGTTTGGTTTGTAAATTTGCCGGATGCCTAATACTCCTTCCCTCTTCCTATCCTTTTTTTCTTGCCATTCCCCTCCAGATTTGATGGGCCGGTAACACATGGATGATCCAGGTGTTAGGGATGTTCATGGGCGGTAGTGATCACATACCATTAGATGACCTATTTGCTCGATTGCCAGCCCTTTGCAATAAAAACGAATGAGATATTATTTCATGTTTTCACTGAGAAAAAGCCTCGTCAGCCCAGTTTAGCTTTTGGCTCGAACCTCCGCTTTCTGATTTGCCAATAATTGGAATATACAGGGTATATCAAGACTGCTACCAAAAACGAAGCCGGGTGGTAGTTTAAGCGACTTTAGACACAATGCAACAGAAAATGTTGGAAAAAAAAGCGACAATTTTTTTTTGGTTATTTTTTTCCTAGGATCGCATTTGGGCGGTAAATGTATATTTCCCTAATATAATAGTGAATACCCTTTTATTTATAAATACTCTAAGGTATAAAAGGGTTTAAATTATTATTTTAGCAATAACTATGGATTTAGCACCCAAAAATGATGATATTTAAAAAGTCATTAAAAATAATTGTCGCGTTTCTTTGCGAAATTTTTGGTTGCATTGTATTTGTAATCACTAAAACTACCACCCAGCTTCGTTTTCGGTAGCAGTCTTGATATACCCGGTATAGGTACAAATTTATATTTCACTTTTCTATCACTTCGATGCGTTTTCATCGGCTATCTATTGAGATGCAATTTTATTCATCCATTAACAAGTTTTTTCCGCGCAGTAATGGAAGTAAACACCCTTTGGGTAATCGATTCGATTCCAGCTCAATTTATTTGTTCGCTTCAAAATCGATTACGGGCTGGCAACGAGAGAATTATTCTCGCCCGCATTCAATACAAAGATTTAATTATTGATTGTTAAGTTATCATATTGTACTCTGTAAATATTTGAATGCACGAAGCCGATTGTACGGACAATTAATCATTTCATTCAATGTTTCTCGATAACAAATAAATTATACCAACTCATATATATTGCTAAGCACGGAACTCCTATACAATCGAATTATATTGAGGGAACTTAAGCTATTTACCTCATCTGTTCAATGAGCTGTTGACGGACTTCACACCCCATAGAAATTCTTATTGCAAACTCTATGTAATTTTCAGGATTCGTCATGTTTTCTTTCGCCTTTTACGATTGATTTGTAAGCACTGATTTCGAAAACTTGGAGTACGCTTAATAATTCGAACCTGCAACTATTATCTACACAGTTCGCATCCGATTTATTACAAACAGACAATCACATATTTTATGCCATTGCAAAGATATTTCCTCAGAAATTATCTCCAATCCCATCCCTACTCCTCTCTGAGGAAGAAAATAATTCAAGCCATTAATTTTGATGAAGAAAATTTTCAATCCATTTAACACATGAGCCAAAATTGGTACGTATCTTCCATTACTGATATTATTGCCCCAAAATGATTATGGAGAAATATTGCTCACTGAAACAATTTGATATTCCCTTTTGTGGTCATAAATCTGGATAAAACATCTCTATACTCTTTAGGTCTGAATGTTTGTGAGACCGAATGTCTCTCGTAGTTTCTGATACATACGACACAATACTCAATCTTAAACTGGATTTTAGAGTGAGTCAGGAGTATTGTATATGACTATTGGGTGTATTAATTCTATTTATATATACTGTGATAAGTAAAAAGGGTCATTTTCTAGTCAAGAAATTAACGATAAAATCGAAATTGTGTACAGTACATTAACATAATATAAGGTCCTGCCTCCACAGAAAGGAAATCAAGGTTTAATATTGAGAGCATAACAACACGCAGGCTCTTAACAAATATTTGTGGGTCATACGTACAAGCACATTTTGATTTAATTTCAATCGAACCCTCGGGTACAGGAGTCAAACACGCCGGGCAAGAGCCCAGCATTTGGGGCTATTATAGTGTGATGCAATATAGTCCAGCACAAATTGTGTAGGCCTCTCACATATGAGAGACCTACCATCAGTAAGGGAGGAGATTGAACCTGCAGCGTCACCTTTCACAACGAACTCAATAATTAATTGTGCTTCGAATGCTATCATTTATAATTATATTTATTATAACATTTACTCATAATTAGAGCCCTTCTTTGATATGAAAAAAAATTCATAAGGCAAGCAGTACACCTAAAATTTCCCAACAAACATTTCAGAATAAAATAAGACATAATCCCTTCTTTCGTTGATAAACTAGTCCCAACAGTAGGACGATGTAACTACGGCTCATATTATTACACCGAGGAAAATAAACATTAAATTGAGAGCACATCGTCCCGGGATTTACCCGGTACATGTTACATAGGAGTACAAAAACTTTACGCTTCGGTGGCAAACAACATCTCGCACAAATGCCGACTAATTAACAGAATTTGCCTCAAAATATAGGGATGGTAAACAGTGTTAATTAGGCAATGTCTAATTTTCAAATAAATTTCAACAATTTATTATCGAGAGCATCTGTCGCGCAGTGACAAACGAACATTTCGAATTATCGCACCGCTGAAAACATTATTTTACGGTGTATATAGTTGAAATTCACTCACTGATGCCTCCAATATATGACACTTCACTATGGTTTTTTCACAAAAGTCTCGACCAAGATATAGAAGACCAACACATATGTAACAGCCCTTAAAGCCGGCATCGCACTGACTTCTTTAATGTTGTGTGCGTTCATATAAGTAGTTGAATAGCCATATGGTGGCCGTCGAATGGTGAGGCATATATTCAACAAAGAAATAATAGTTTACCGATGTTATAATTCCTGCGGTTTAGATTCAGTCATCCGTCTGTATTACCTACTATGTAAATAACATCCATACAACGCTAATTACGAATTAGAATTAGAATTACGGGAGTCAGTGGGAAGAAATCGCGGTGCTTTTCGCACTGAGATATCCAGTGCCGCCTGTAATGCGCGCGACGGCTACTAAGGGGTTTAAGTCAGGAGGATTTTTTAGGGACTAGATTCGGCCGAAATTCCATTAACATGCCTGGCTGGAAGGCCAGTGATATTGACATTTCAGTCGCCAAAACCAGCTCAAACTATACGCCATCGGTTTATCTACTTAACTTAATGTAAACAAACCATAAAAAAGGTTATTTAACATTGCCATTTCTCATTTCTAAATTAATTGAAGACAAAAAAATGTTTACGTAAATGTAAAACTACATTGCATGTTCAAATTTATTATAACGATTATAATTATGAATGTGTGGGCTTGGAAACAATTAAATTATGTAAGATCATAATTAAATGATCTAAATTGAATTATCTAATTTTACATAATGCAATCTGTCTATGAAAAAGACCCAAACAGTCAGGCATCCAAAACTTTTTCATAAAAGTTTCAAGAAATATTATGCTACAAAATCTAGAAGTACGACTTTACCGTAATGCGACCATTTAAATGAAAGATAATGCGTTAGGTCGGATAACTAAGCATCATCATTCATCATAATATGTTATCTAGGGAAGCCAATTTTTATTCATTGCGTTAATGTACTTACTTGTTTTCATGAAGAGGTTAAGTGTTTGGAAGTGTTCATCGTTGTTCTTTACTCTGTTTTAGTTATTATTTGTTATAAGCTGCTGTTAATTGTTGTTAATACTTGTTACTTGGTTGACTAAGAAAATATTGGTAAATTGGACATTGCAATAAAATGTTGAACAACCATGCGTCACGTGTTCTGGTTTGTTTACATTTAGTTAAGTACCTAAACCGATGGAGTATAGAACACATTTCCAAACAATTGACAAAAGCCACACCTACAACCAAATTTCCTATGAACCCATTTCAGTATGAACATCGCAAAAACGTTGCGAAACGAGTAATGCGTCAAGCCCGTACTTTAGTAAACAAATGGGTGTTTAGGGCTAAAATATCGCTCAATATCTATCCTGTCACGTACAGTCGCTTCTTATAGCTAAGCATCCACTAAAGATAGATTGGGCCGTACGTTACATGTATTTTTGTACGTTTGGGCTATATATGTGCGAGTGGGCGGATTCTTTCATTGTCTTTTTCTATCACATAGGTCCTACAAACGAGTAAGAATGTCACTTACAGGTATATTCAAGTAAAAGGTCTAACTATATAATCGGCTTGTAGATTATTCAGACAAAAAAAGTAAAAAAAAAAATGCAGAGGAAAAAATATTTTCAGTAAAATCTCACCTAATAGTCTGCAATCTCACTCATTAAACGAAACACGCAAAACTGTTACTTGTGATTTTTGTGAGACAGTGGCTACTACAGTCGATCTGACCCATTATTTATTTTTAGATAAATAATCATCCACTTGGAATAATATTGCCTATACCTGCTTGTTAATTGTTGATATTTGTCTCGATGAGTCTAATGAGTGATTACCTTTACACAATGATATTAACGTGCTATTTATCTCTTGTTCCAGGTGTACAGATAGCGTATTTTGCAATTATAGGAACGCAGATGTTCATGATCGTGTTAAGCATATTCCTGTTTTATGGGATTTATAAAGTGAGTATTGCATTTGTATTATAATTTTGATTTATTTTGTTTCCTTCTATTAGTAGATATATGTTTAAATCCATTTTCTACCTCATAAGTAGATGTTTTAAAAATAAAATAAAATATCCTTTAATACTGAGAATTATAAAATAAAACAATGATTAGAAAAACTTAAATGTGACAAAATATCACGCGCCTCATTCTGCCTCTTGGCAAAGGCCTCCTCTAACTCCACTGAATCCTGTCTCTTGTAACTCGTAATGATGAAGACAAACTGACCTAACTGGAGACCTGTTAGGAGAGACAGGCCTCATATGGTTTAATATCTACCGTGAAAAATTCATCAAGTCATTTTTCCATCATAAAATCTCTTCCTTGTTTAAATAGCAGCGAAAAGTCAAACAACCCGTCCTAATAAAATATGAATGTTTGGCCTCGATTTTAACATCCGAAACATCCACGTACTTAAAAAGCATGTAATTAAAAACATCCTTCCTTTAGAATTGCTCTTTGAAAATCTTCATAAACTTCAGTAAAGCCCCTAATAAAAGACATATTAATAGGGCTTTAAGGCTGAAAGAAACCCTTCATCAAAGCAGTAAGGCACTTTAGCTCAACGCGGTAACCCTATTCGAGCGCCCTTTTGGTCTCACAGATTAATGGCACCTTTAAATTCTCAATGCTTTGAAAAGCGATGTTTACCATGAGTGTATGAGTATTTGTATCTTTTGTACGACAAATACATGTTCTAATTAAATGTACTAATTAATGTTTACGAGTCTTGTTTATTGAAGAGCAAGGAGTTTAATATCGAGAGATAGGGGCTTAGTTTACATCGTCGTTAGGAAGTGTAACATGGGGGAACTATGTTTCTCTTGAAACGCTTTATCGACGGACTGTTGTAAATCCATAAATGTGATAAAAGACTGATTTTTTTTTTCAAGCCACCAGTTTTGGTGTTTATTAAAGCCTTGTAAATACAACTCAGCAACATAATATTACTCCACTTATTAAAATTCACAAAAGATAATAATTTAAAAATAAAATGTATTATAATGCGAAAATTTCTTCCCACGTCTTCTTTCGCTTCAATAACAGGGAACAACTCAGTTCAATTGCTTAATAATTGGCTTGGTCTCAAGAAAACCTAAGGGCTCGTAATACAATTTGTACAAAGGCATGAGCGCCTTTATTCTCGCGATACCAACACTATAATGGTCAGGAAGTCTCGTATCAAGAGGCTGGCATGTGGCAGCCCTCTCATACAATGCTTCCGGGAAATATCACAATCGCTGATAAACAAAGAATTGGGACTTGTGTTTTGATTTTATGTGGTGAAATAATAGGTGAAATAAAAGTGTAAGAACTAGATACGGATTTTTATGATATAAAAGACTCTTCGCTTTGGAGCTTGCATGTTATATGATCTATTTAGTTAAAAAGACAATGTGTGACAATGTTGAAGTATGTATTGAGCTTCAAGAAATCTATTTCAATCTAAATAGAATTATGTGTCACTAAAAGGACCTCATTTGAAGGAGGCTATTAACCCACACAAGGGTTCATGCAGATAATAATTTACCTAGTATTATAAATCATTTATAAAGTAACAACGAATAAAGGAATTCTGTATCAGCCCATATACGTCCCACTGCAGGGCACGGGCCTCCTCTACAATCGAGAGTACAATTGAGAGTGGTTAGGCCATATGGTCCACCACGCTGGCCTAGTGCGGGTTGGCGGACTTACATACCATAGAAATTTTTATAAATCGCTATGGTTTGCAGGTTTCCTCACGATGTTTTCCTTCACCGTTTTAGTGCGTGGTGATTGACTATAAAGGAATTATTTACTAATAATAGCATAAGTCACTACTTAAAAACAAACACTAATCAATCAACTCGTCTGTATTAAAGGCTTTTTTTTATTTATATATTTTATTTTTATTTTATAGAAGGACGTCGTTGTCATTCGTGGTGTCAATTTTGAACTGTACTAAATCTATAATATTATTTCAGGAAAATGTGGCGTTTCTGGTTCCGTGGGTGGTTGGCTGCATGACGTTCATGGCGCTTGAGGCGATGGCCATGGTCTACTCCAATATACTTAGAGATCATGTTAACAAGGTAAGATATAAATGAGTTTCTATATCATTTATTGTAATATCGCACCTTTAAAATTAGAAAAGTAATCTAAAAAAAATAGATTTTAGGCTTATAATTATATTTTAGCTCAAAATGACCTATCGAGCCGTTATTAAGGAAGGACCTATTGACGCATGAAAGGCAGAAATATGTAAAAATCGGTCTTCTAGATATATCTTCCATAAGTGCCAAATTTATTATGTTACAAATCTTTAATGAACGTTTCCCAAAAAATAAGCTTTTTAGTTAGGTCGCTCTAATTCTAAACGTGTGATATATTTACTATCTAAAACATACTGGTGGCACCCAATGCTACAGACATGGCAATGCGTCTCAGTCATATGAGACGTCATATACGAGTTAATTAGTTCTATCTTTTTATAAGAATGTATTTAAATAGTCTCTGCACGTTACCTTTGCACAACACTCCGTCTATGGCACAACACTAATCGCCCCAATAAATTTTAATGGATACCAACTACATCCTACATGTGTTTATATATAACTATCTATGACATTCATTTATGTCCAAAACAAAACATCTTTGTTCGTGGGTAGAACTTAAATGGGCTCGATAAGAAGTTGATTTTTCAAAATAGAAAATTCATGTGAAATAGTAGTAATTTGCCGTCATTCGAATCAGTGAGATAACAATAGCTTTTATAATATTACTCGAGGTTTATTTAGCACTCTTCCTAAAATAGCAGGAGAGAGAAAGAAGGGGGGAGGGATGCTCTGGGATTTGTTGAAGTTTGTGCATCTTTGTTAAAAAAATTCTAACGTTTACAACCTTTACGTTAAAGCATTTACTGGTTGTATAGTTATCTAATAATCATCCAATCTTCATTAAATTAGGTTGAAATAATGATCTATGATCCAACATAATTTGACCTCTCACAAATATTATCCATCAATACAGCTCCTCATATTCGTCGGGACACCTGTGCCGGTCGGTAATGTACACGTTCATAAAGTTTCCAATACAATGGTATTACACAATTGTTCGTCTTTCATACGCCTTTATCTGGAGTGTCGGAGCCAAAATTACCTACCAATTTAAATAAACTTCATTGTGTTCTGTCATTGTAGTGTATTGATAAATTCATACTCTTAGCATCTGTCGTCTCGAACTATACACTACGCGAACCAAGGGTGAGTGAGATAGATATAGAAGGAGATAGATCATAGACGTGGAGGACGGAACGGGGTGTGTAGCAAACGAGCCGATAACACTACAATGTTACACATATTAACCGTAAATAGTGACTATTACAGTCATAACCATTGACTTATTTGTAACAGTGATATCGATGGTCATAACACTATATTGTTTATATTGGTCCCTTCTTGTTGTGATTCAATTTAAGTTTTGATTTAATTTGATTTTCTTTTATTTAGTTTGGTTTTAAGTTTCTTATTCTTTTGTTTATTTGCAATAATTAATGATTATTTATTTATACATAAATCTATATATTAATACGTGATGCAAAAACTTTGGACCCCTTTTTACGAAAATTGCGCGGACGCAGGAGCATAAAATTTGGCACACTTATAGTTTATGTGTAGGAGAAGTGCAGAACGCTAATATTTTTCAATAATAATGCTTATAAAGTACATTAAATCAAAAAATAAAACATTACACACACTACCATGCATTTCACACACACATACATACACAAGTATTTGTACACGCATACATATTCTAGTGTCAAATTGTTTCTTTTGTTTTTCATTTTGTTCTTCTGACATAGACATATAAAAAAAAAGTTTTATTTGCCTAATGAGGTAATAATATTAATATTAAAAGAGAATATTAATTTTAAATGAGGCAATAATATTAATATTAAAAGAGAATATTAATTTTAAATGAGGCAATAATATTAATATTAGGCCTAATATTAAATGTAATATAAAAAAAGATTTAAATAATAATGCATAAAAAGTACATTTACGCCCAAATACTGGAACGCAACTTAAATATAAATGGCGCTTAACTACGTTAATCCCGATTAAATGTACTTGCTAAGTGGGCCGTGCGCTGTTAAGAGCAACTTATTATTTGAATGGCGTTCCAGTATTCGGGCGTAAATCAATAAATAAACCAGCATGCATTTGACACACGCATACACAAGTATTTGTACACGTATACATACTCTTTGCTCAAATTGTTTCTTTGGTTTATTATAGACATAGTTGAATGTCAATCAGAAAAAATTGTTTACTGTGGTTTTGTTGAATGTCAAACAGAAAAGATTTATTTGACGATTACTACGTGAAATACTGAGCGCTTATACAAATTGTGTAGCAGTAAGATACATTTAAATGTACACGGACTATCATTATATGCATAAAGAAAGTTCTGTAGCAGCAATCTGCAATAACAACATGCGGCGGGTTAGGCCGCCCGCAGGTAGGGGTAGGTAGATAAATAATTACTCAGGGTAATTACGTGGTTCGGGCTTTATTAAATTCGCATCACTGTTTACACCCGGCACTGTTGCTGGTGGTATACAACAGGAGTCACTGGCCTTCAGTGGACACTGATCCGGGTCTTCGGCACGTGGCGGAACCCGGCGACAGCTCGCCGGCGAAGTCAGCTGCCACGTGGCTGGATACGGTGCGCAGGTCAGCGGCAGGCGCAGGCTCGGTTGCAGTAGGGCTGGAAGCGGTGCGGAGCAACAGCGGGCAGTAAGCACGGAGTCAGCTCTCCGTGACGGAAGCAAACGAAGTAAGCGCCAAGAACGCCAAGATCGAAGAAGGCGAGGAACCCCAGCGGGTTCGGAAAGACGCGTGGTAGCACGCGGGTTTCAGGTTATAGAAAAAGGACGCGAGCGCCGTTAGACGCGTATTTAAGCAAGCGCCAATGACAGTTCGCACGTCACGTTTGACAGATGTCAGAGATTGAATCAACCAATCAGCGCAACGGAGGCGTTGATTGGCATAGACAATAGGATTTATGCCGACTATTGAACCATAGACCGCAAATATTAGAGGTGACACTCTCACAACGTCACAAACATTCAGGTACAAAAAAATATATCATTTGCTATTGCTGGTTCAAAGCAATTATTGTAGTTTACGATTTTAGTAATTGCATATACTTCAGGATAAATAAGTTATTCTGAGAGATACGTCCATTTAAATGTGCACGAATTATCAGAATAATAACATCATCATACAGGTAAAAACTTTTTCTCTTCTTGATTTGGTCGAATTTCGATCACTAGGCGACCACTAGTAACAATAATTTAATAAATAATAGTTTAAAAACTGGTTACAAAGCTAGGGTGCTTGAGGATATGTAATTATTGTAAGCACCCCACGCTTTGTAACAATAAAATGAATGTTTTTCACTCCATTTTCTAATCTTAAACTCATTATCAATTATTTTTACTTTTTAGTTGGGTATTTTATTAAAGCGTGTTTTTTTTAATGAAATGTTTAATGGTTTCTTAGATTTACGCGAATGTTACACATTGAAATAAAACTATTATTTACGGATTTTATCGCGAATTTAGTTTATTCTTTTACATTTTTAACTTCCCGACGTTTCGATCACTTTACAGCTTTCGTGGTCACGGGGCGGACTGAGGTATTAGACGTCCGCTCTGTGACTGTTACAATTCAACTACCAAAGTAACCAGTACCAGTAGTAGTTTAATTGTTTTGACTTAAAACATTTATCTACGAATCTTTTAAAGGGAAGATAGCGCGTAAACGAACTACGCAAAATTTAAAAAATATATAAATTTCTGAAGATTCTGTATGAGGTAATGTCAAATACTTTTTAAATTATCATATTGTTATCGTTCTTCGACAAATCTACAAAGTTTGAATGAAATCTGACTATTTAAAGTGGGTCAAATTCGCGCCCAAAGGAGTCGGTTACAAACATATAAACATACTAGTGAAGCTAATATAAAGCGTGTAAAAAGAAACACTAATAAAAATGAAATTGTCTCAGGAATCGAACCCAAGATCTCACAATTCACCGACCCTATACGCTACCCTACAATAAAGCAGCTACTAAAAACAGAATGAATGTTTTCTTAAATAATATATTAGTGCAGCGGAAATCCGTATGCCAGTAAACATATCACAACACTGGAATATGATTAATGGCGGCGAGAATTCGGTTCTCATTAATAACCGACAACGTCCCGACTACTGCCGACTATAATACCATAGTTATGTAATGTCGGAATGGTATGAATTATTACCCCTACAGACTAATGTGATTTTGGAATGGTTTAAATTGTGTATACGAAGAAGTGATATTTTATGTTTTATTGCCATGACTAGCGAGACGAATATGCCATTCACCTGATGGTCCATTGCAAAATTTTTTTTCTGTTTTCTGTGTTCTGAGAAATATTTCTTTTACGGACCTTATCGCAGAATGGATTAAATTTTTATTGTTCCAACTACCCGGATCATTTTTAAATTTTTGGGTGACTAATATCTTATATCTTTAAACGAGAAATTCTTGTATAATTATATATATATATAGTCTCTGAATTTTCGAAACGACTCCAACGATTTTCATGAAATTTTGTATACAGGGGGTTTCGGGGGCGATTAATCGATCTAGCTAGGATTCATTTTTAGAAAATGTTATAAACAATAAAAATATAAACTGATAATATTACTCTTTCTGACATCTATTGGCGAATAATAATACTATTTGTTTTATTGTGTGCAACTAAATGCATAATCATACAATAACACTAAAGATATTCCAGCAGATGGCGTTGTTAAGCAACGCTAAGCCAAAGAGTGGTATTAGCTATTAGGTTTTATTAGGATATATGTCAAAACTTCAAAAATAGTAAGTGAAATTGGTAATTTGGCGTTTAATTTTGGATATGGCTATTTGTTTGAATCGTGGATTATTAAAGATATACTGCCGGATTGAGCGAGTATTGAATCGAGAGAGAATATATTATATAAAGTACGGTAAATTCCGTGAAGCGTTACTAGGAATAAATTGTAAAAGAAAATAATACCATGTTGAACTGTATTGGAATTATAAATAGTAAAAAGTACAAGAAGAATTTTAGTGGAGTAATTCCTTCAAGGGTGCAATTTCTTAAGCCAAAAAAACGAGCAAAGCTCGGTCACCCAGGTACTACTAGTTTAATACCTAAGTCCGCCTCGTGGCCATGAAAGCTGTAAATGAAATCTCGGGATATTAACAAATTAAAATAAAGGTTATATTATCTGCGATAAAATTCTTTGAAAAATATGTTTTATTTCAAGTGATATTTATTATTGTATTTTCTAATGGATTCTTATTGTCATGCAAGTTGTTTATATTATTAATGTTTACAACATCTACATATAAGATAAATCTTAAAGAATGTACCTAATTGCACAAATTCTAAGCAAATGTATTCATAATCATAAATTATGATTAACTAGAGTAAGTTAAATGAATACGTGTAGTATGTAATAAAAACTAACACAAATAGGAAACTTTGTCTCCAATAAAACTGTAAATTACTTACATCCCTGGTTTCCTGCAAAGTTTGTGCCAAGTTCTGAGCTGAGTCTAGTTGCTAGACTCTAACTTAAGAATAATCCGCATGAAGTAGGAAGATTTACCGAGTTTGTGTATCTTATATTCTGTTCAATATTATTAATTTTCTACTACTATGATAAGATTCTTGGAGAAATTCTACGTTTAACGGAGAGATTCCTGTGGCTTAAGATGAATATGATGGTGATAGTATTTTTTTGATTAGTATAATTTTCAATTAATTAATACAATTGGTGGACAATAAACCAGTTATGGACTGTGTGGCATAACCCCATTCGATCGTATTTTTGATAGAATAGGATGCCTGTGCCCTACAGTTGGACGTATATACTGATACAACTAATAATAAGTTTGTGTTTTAATTCTAGCCACTGGAGTAGCACTAACTCATATTAGTTAGTGCTGAGTCGTGAATATTACAAAATTAATGTTGGTAAATTTCAAGATAGTTCTTCAATTTGTTAGAAGCTTCACAATATTTTTTATTGAAACAAAGCTAATCAGAAAAAATCTAAATAGAATGGTCAATTATGAAAACTTGAAACCAATCTAACTTAAAAAGCGTTCTTTTACTTGTCTGTTTTTGATCAAGAGTCTTGATAAAAAAAACTCTTTATTCGTTTGTTATACTTTAGTATTTTACTAATTTAATTTTAACTCCAATAATAAAAGGCAACATTAACAAAAGTTATAAAACTGATAATGTAATAGTAATAGTAATTACCCTGTAGTTATTAGTAGTTAGTATTAAGTAAATAAACCTGCATACCACAGCGATTTCTATGGTATGTAAAATCCACCAACCCGCAATAGGCAAGCGTGGTGGACTATTTGACCTAACCACTCTCAATCGTACTCTTGATTGTAGAGGAACCATAAAACCATATATTTATTCCGTGCCCCGCAGTGGAATAAATATATGGTTTAAACAGAAAAGTAATACATGAAATAAAAAAATATACAACATTGCACTTTGCTGTGTAATCATGTTTACAATTCAATAAGCAATCGAAGCACTTGCACGCGGTGCACTGAGGTGTTGCCAAAAGGAACAATCAACGCTTGCGATGTACATCAAACAACAAACGAGAAAACAAAGTGTAGCCTTCCTTCGGGCGCAATTTGCTGATTACAATCCGTATTGTATGTTACAAACGAGGTTAAGTTGGAGCTAGCGAACCGCAATAGATTTTCACGCTCGTGCTTCATCGTGATTCGTGAATCAACATGCATTCTATCTTTAATCTTGTTTATGGATAGTTTGATTCTATGCTCTAGTATAGCTGAGATCACAACTATGTTACTATCTGGAGATTGGAGATACTGTTTTAGATGTTGTGGCTGGGTCCCTAACAATACCTACGCCAACAAACTGACTAAAAACCCCTCGATGATGGTCACACGCACTGTGGGCGGCAGAGGACATCCCATGGAGAAAAGCGCCGTGATTTACGTCCGCCTAACCGATGTCCATTGCTGCACCATAAAGATTTACGTATGTTTATATACACACATACATACGTTCATAAACTCACGCCTATTTCCGAGATGTGGTAGCAGAGTTTGTAGCGGAACACCCACTTTCCGCTTTGTGTGTTCCATCCACAAGCTGAGCTAATCGCTATATCGAGCACAAATTCCTGACTCCAGGCTGATAATGAATAGAAAAATCCAATATCACTTCGCCCGACACGGAATTCCAACCCGAGACCGTAGTGCCGTAATGGAACCGTACTACGACTGCGTCACCCTGGCAGTCATTTGCATTGCAGTACGTTACAAATCCCGGAATTTATCAAATCATGTCAACACGCAATAGGCCAGCGTGGTGTACCTAATGTTTGGCCAAATCACTCTCTATCGTTCTCTCGATTGTAGAGGAGACTGTGCCCGCAGTGGGACGTTTATGGGCTGATACAGTAACAAATCAGTTTGAACTTTCCTTATTGTTTTGTTGGTCGAAAAATCTAAATGGCAGGCAAAATTATTTTCTTTTATTATTTTTATCAAACCATAGTAACATTCATTTCAAAGTAGAAACCTTAGAACACTTTTAATTTTTTTATACGCAATTCCACTGTAATGACATTTATAAAGTTGAAGAACTACATCAAACTAAAATTAGATGTTCTACGACTGTCTTCGAAGTTTTTAATACACGACACAAATTACATTTCCCGACGTCTCTCATTTTGTTCAGTGAAGTCACTTCTACATCTTCATTATGTTTGTTGTGAAAGTTCGCTTCATTTAATACAATTCCGCCAACTATCAACACGAAAAGTTATTGTTTATATTGCGAAGTAGGACGAAAATTTTAAACTTTTGCGGTTTGGCGCTCACGAACACTGATACGAACATGGCTTAAAATTAAGTTAATTTCGTGGAAATTGTTTACATTATGTAAGAAGTTAGAGACAGTTTCATAATGAATGAACCATTACACCAAAATTAATATACAATTTTAATTTAGTACAAAAACTATTTTACCAAGCAAAAAATAAGGTGAAAAATATTATGAATAATGTTCTATTTTTGTGTCTAAATACGTTACACTGTAACTAGAAACTAACTTTAATTTACTATTATTACATTAAATAAGTTAATTCAAAAAGTTTGTATATGCGAAACATCGCGGAATTAAAAAATGTTAAAATTTAAACTAATCCGATGAAATCCGTAAAAATAGTTTTATTCCAATGTCTAACATTCTGGTAAATATAAGAAACCATTTTTATATAAGAAAACTAGAACAATATTTTCAGAGATAGCATATTTAATAAAAGCCTATGAATTTTGATACCGCTGATTTCCTCTCCACACCGAAATAAATATTTACGTGACTAACTTAAATTGAATGGCTAATTCTCATAGACAAAACATCTTTTATAATTTATTAAATCTACAGCACAATTTGTTTCCACGTGTTTATAATATGCTTGTAACTGTTGTTTATTTATTCAGATGTAATTGTGTTGTAAAATCATTACCATCCCATCAACACAGCAGTCGGCGATGTTCGCGACGAAATTGCGAAATTCAATGCAGGTAAAACACAAAACTTATTTATTTTCCGGTCCGTTTGGCGCGTTTCTGTTAAACAATGAGTATTTACAGCGCGGTCTGTTTGCCCCGACTGTGGTTCGAATAAAAGATAAACGGAAAACGGACTTGTGCCTTTTCATGTTTGTTTTGCGGATTGCTTCTTCATAATCTATTTTATTATGATGAATCATAAATGGATTGTGTTATTTGTTTCAACTGCTCTTTACCTCTTTACGTACGTTTAGAACTCTTATAAATGTTTTTGTACATAAATGGAGCTAAGAAATACTTCTTTGAATTTTAATATAGACTTTTAAATCAGACAAAAAATATTAAATAAGCTCATAACACTTATAATAATAACTTGTATTATTGCAAATTAATAGTGCCAACTTGGAATAATCAATCCCACTTAACCGTTTTTTCACTAGAGCTATGAAGTCATTTGATATTATTGCTTCTGCCAATTCGATTTTATAAAATATATAACCAAGTAGATCTTTCTTTTTTAAGCATTATTTTTAATAACATTATTTTAAATTTATATCTTTTTTAGTAATTGGGTAGGACGAAAAAGCTTCTAATCATTTTAATAATCTTTAATTAAACCAAAACTAACGCTCCAAACGAGAATACTTAGTTCTATCAACATATGATTGTTTGCACGTACGTTTGTAAGAGAAAGCACCTCACTCAGGGTCTACAAACAAAGGACAAAATTATGTTTATTTGCATTTACAAAGAGCCGTTTGCATAACGCGAACAGGTCACGGCAGGGACCGTAGGTCTCACATTATTCAGTCCCAACTCAATTTCAATTTACCGTCTACTCAAAATACACATAGTTTATACAGGATGTTGGAAACTGGAGGTTATTAAACTTGACGGGACCGCTTAGAGTCAATCAAAATAGTTTAAAATTGTTGAGTTACGTATCACTTTCAAAATAAATATTTTATACAGACTTGAGTAGAAAATAATGTTACATAGAGAAACATATCTAATTAAATAATATATAGTATCTAAACCGTTATATAACATACTATTTTATACTGTACAAATTACTAACGGGTTTTCTTATGTTTTATTTACTGATAAGGTGTCTCCATCATTCTGTATAATTGTACATATCGACGCAGGAAAGCGATTTTGTCGTATCTCTAAAAATGCAATTTTAAACCAGAACCAAATAAAAGTATTTAAAAAATCTTATCTAGAATACTCAGGAATACAATTTTTTTAATAATACATACATACATACATAAACTCATGCCTTTTTGCCAAGAAGGGGTAGGCAAAGGTGTCAGGACACCCACATTTCGCCTTGTATGTTCCGTCTCACGATGTGATAGGGTTTTTAATAATAACAACATTTTAAAACAAAACCTTACATTTTCAGGAGGAAATTCAATGCGGTTTTTTTTCTGAATTAAACAATGAACAAAACGCATATACGCATTTTTTTAAGATACGACAAAATCGCTTTCCTGCGTCGTTATTATGAAGCCAGTAGATTGTGTATGAAGTCATTTTTAAACAGCGTCTTTTGTTTGCAAATGGTCGCCATTTTTCAACGGTGTTGGTGGTGCTCTAGTCTTATTCATTTCGCTCGGAGTCATGAGATAAATCAATTATAACAACAAACAGTCACCCAATCACTCTTGACTCCAAAATAACATTAAAATTTACTGTCGTAGATACTGTAATATATTGAAGATTGTTTGGTATCTAAGGCCCAAACCTTAAAAAAATATTTATAAAATATATAGAAAATTACCTCGCGGTCCCTTGGTCCAGTATATAAAACAACTGCACTTACGAATGCTCCAGAATAAAATTGTTGTCGAAAAACACGTTTGAAAAAAACAGCCCGGTACATTTGTCAAATGTTACGTATTGTAGTTACGTGTCTCTTTATCACTTAGGTAAGTTTCTGAATCGAACTCAGTTCAGCTTAAAGGTTAAAATATTCGCATCTATGCGGTGGCCAAAAATCATGAAAACTATAATCACATTTTTTGTTGAAAAAAGTCATCTAGGTTTCATTTTTATTTTGTACAATGTGATCTGGGGTGAAAAGAAAAATATGTGAATTTAATTCAATGTATATCAACCCTTATAATAAGAACTTGTAAAAAATAATGTAGTAGGGATAGCATTAAGTGTATAATAATGGAAATCAACGCATGAATAAGTAAATACAACAAGAAATGTAATAAGTGCGACCTAAAACTATATGCTGCTCATTGAAATGAAATGTGGTCAAAGCTCTGAAGTAATCGAAATATCGCCTCGACAAGTTAAAAAATGCAAAAATCTTACTTTATTTCAATTTGAACATTTACGTAAATCTAAGAAACCATTATACATATTCGTTTTATTTCTTTTATGTTGCTTTTGCAGACCGTCACTCCATTTGGCCGGGAGCAAGACACACGTCATAACACAACCTTTGTCAACTCATATTACAATTTAAACACCAAAGGTCCTTCAGTGTGTATACTTCTTTTAACATAGTGCTTTTGTTTTGAGTCACTCTTGTATATGATTTCAGACTAAACTGGATATAAATAACACTGGTCAACATGAAAATTGCCTTTTACTTGAAACTGCTATACATCTTTAGTATTCGACCCCCTTAATCTAAATATAGAACTTAAAATTAATAGTTAGCTCTTATTATTAATTTATGCTATATTTAAGATAATACCGGGTAACTTGGTGGATGTCACTTTATATTATGAGATTTCAAATAATTTTGTGAGTGTAAATCCGCGTTAATTTTATTATTATGCTTTCGTTTCATATGTCTTATAGTATTAGCGTTTCATTTGTTTGTTAAAACGCGAAATTTTAAAAGTTATTTCTCATTTTCGACAAATTTCTGTTGCAAAAACTACAATTTGCAAAAACTACGGTTTGTTGGGTCTGCAAATGGGCTACACCAAGTGCTCGTGCTTCTTGTGTGGGTGGGATAGTCGGGCTAGATCGTTACATTACTTTAAAAAAGATTGGACTTGAAGACAAAGTCTGTGCCCTGGAGAAAATAACGTTAAATATCCTCCCCTAGTCGATCCTCATAAAAATTTTCTCCCTCCATCGCATATGAAATTGGGATTAATGAAGACCTTGGTTAATCCTCTCAACAAAGGTTGACCAACCTTTGAAGGTTGGTCCACCTTTTTTCGCACCCACTTTGCAAGTAATTGATTACTTGCGAAGTGAATTTCGACATCTATGCGGCGCCAAAATAAAAGGGGGAGTTTTCGTCGGACCTCAAATATGAGAGATTCTTAAGGACCAAAACTTTGATCCGATTTTTTGGGCAATAGGAGATTTGAAAATTACCACGAGCTTGTGAACAATCTTCTGCAAAAGTATCAGCAAACGGGTCGCAATATGTCCCCAAAAATTCACTTTCTTCATTCTCACCTCGATTTTTTCCTCGTAACTGCGGTGATATGACTGACGAACATAGTGAACGATTTCACCAAGACTTATTGACAATGGAAAAGAAATACAACGGCCGATAGAATGCGTCAATGCTAGCGGACTACTGCTAGAACTTGGTTTAAGGTTTTCGTAAAGATAATTCCAAAAGGAAAACGAAAAAAAGAGAAATTATTGAATAGTAAAGGTTAAATACTTGGGAAATATTTTAAAATACTCAGTTTCATGTAAAAAGTTTATGAAAAAGTAAAGATAAATGTCTTATTTAAAAAAGAATCGATTTATATTCTATGAAATTTTACTCTTACGTCATATATTTCGATACCAGCCATAATTTTAAAATAAGAGCTAACTTTCAAATTTGGTTTATATTTTCGTATTCAGTGACCCCAAATTAGTGAAATAATAAAGCATTTATTTTACAGATAAACAAAAAGTTAAATTTTGTAGACCAGTTTAAAATAAAATATTATTTGACATTATTACCAATTATAAATATTAGTTCTTCACTGTCTTAATTTTGAACAGGTATCTCAATAAATATTTGACATGTTAAGTGAGTTTACCGATTCATGCTCGAATTAAAGTATTGTATATTGCTATGAATGGCAAGAAGAGCATGAAATTAGCCTGATGGAAAGCGTAGCGACTGCTCATAGACAGTATCAAAACCAAACAGCACCTTGAATCACAAAGCAATGCTTGGCATTTCATTGCGCTCGCTAGCTTGAGACATAAGATGTTAAGTCTCAATATGTCCAGTAGTTACTCTAGCTGCAATATCCTTCAAAACGGAACACAACATTGCATTCACACTGCTGTTTGACGGGAGAAATAGACATCGCCGATGTACTTACCCAGGCGGCTTCTCAAATATGAGAAACCTACTAACGATTATACAACATCGGCCGACCGATGTATAAACGGATAAGAAAATATTAATTCCATCTTAATAACGTAGTTTATATAACCAAACAGACTTTATGAAATGACGCAAGGGAGATGTCCTCAGAATTAATTTTCCCGAAACACATTCAAAATGGCGCCTGGACATCTGAAGATGGGGGTTCCATTTATAATAGAACTATTGTTTTAGCTTACCATTCAAATGTACGAATTGATGAATAGAAGCACAATATACCAGACAATGATAATTTCCACGGACACAACCCAGTAGGATTACTCTAACTAATGCTTTGTTCACTTAATTGTCAACGAAATTTGAGCTTTTCACTAGCTAATACCTTCTCCTAAATTCATATTATACATTAGAAGATTTTATTTGGATTCGGGTATAATAGTAAATAGGCCGATTTGGAAACAAATATGAGGAATCGGAAAAGGGATACGATTAAAGACAATGAGCGTTATGTCAAAATAAATTGTACAGATGTGTTTTAATACGAAAAGCTGTGTAACCTCAGACAGATATGCCTATTTGAATAAATAAATATAAATAAATACACCTAACAGTCACATACATAGTCCTGATCCCACACTAAGATCGAGTCTTGTGTCGTGGGTATCAGGAACTACGAGAGACTTTTCGGTCTCACAAACACGCAGACGCGGAAGAAATATTTGTGGGCCGCACAAACATTTCTCTCGGTGCGGGGATCGAACCCGCGGCCTCTCGTTTCACAGGCGGCGTCTAACCAACTGCGCTACGGAGGCTGTCAGAATAGACTTTGTATTATGAAGAAAAAAGGTAGAAAATTAAAAAAATGTGTACAAAATAGTTTAGCAAACGCATTCAAGGATAAACATACATATATTATACAGGGTATATCAAGACTGCTACCGAAAACGAAGCCGGGTGGTAGTTTAAGCGACTTCAGACACAATGCAACAGAAAAAATGGCAATAAAAAGCGACAATTTTTTTTTGTTATTTTTTTTCTATGGCCATATTTGGGTGTTAAATACGTTTTTTCCTAAAATAATAGTGTATTCCCTTTTATTTATAAATACTCTAAGGTATTATAAATGAGTTTAAATTATTATTTTAGCAAAAACTAAGGATTTACCACCCAAAAATGAAGATATTTAAAAAATCATAAAAAATAATTGTCGCGTTTCTATGCGAAATTTTTAATTGCATTGTGTTTTTAGCCACTAAAACTACCACCCGGCTTCGTTTTCGGTAGCAGTCTTGAGATACCCGGTATATACATAAGAGCTAGGCAGAGGTGCTACCAGGACATCCACGTTTCGTCTTATGTGTTCCGTCCCACAATGTCATACGGGGCGAGCTTATTACCATAATATCCATAATAATTAATAGAAAATTCCAATAACATTGGCCCAACCCGGGACTCGAACCCGAGACCTCAGTGTTGTAACAGTACCCTAGTACAACTCCGCCGCCAAGGCAACTAAGGATATAGAACAGACTAAATTTAAACGCTATCGATTCAGTACTTAAATAGATGCAATTATTTAATTCGAACTCCTCCCATTTATTGCGCTTACTATACATTTCGTAGCGAGTTAAATGCAAGCTAATTTCCCTAAGCGAATTTTCAAGCATTGGTACTAAAAGACATTGCAATAGATGCTACTATTGATATAGAATCGTAGAAATTGGTGGATGGTGCATAATGTCTAGTACTATTAGATATAAGAAGTCAACATTTTTTGACGAATAAATTAAATACAATTTCTTTTCTCCTCGTAGGCCAATGATGAAGAAAACACTAACAACACTATATAAGATGAAAACTTCGTATAATTTTATGATATTTTTTGTGAACAACATACGACTCTTCTATAATTAAATTACTAAAATACTTACCAAAACCGAATTGCAAAAAGTATCATAAAAATTACTATCTTATATTATTTTGTCGTTATGTATATGGGCTGATACATACATAGTTATTTTTCAGCGCAATTGAAGGATTTTGGGCGTGGGCACATACTTTGGCATTTCTTTTATTTCTTTGATAGCCAGCAATAAAATCTTAAGCGGCCGAAACCATAGAGTAAGTAATCACTACGGCCGAAACGTTCATAGCTACGAGTATAAACCACACATTTACCCTCGACTCCGTATAAATAAGTAATTCAGCAAACGAGGTAATTTAGTGATAAAAATGAATTGAGTTCAACAAGACGTTCCACTAACTGTAAGAAAAATCGTATATTACAAAACTTATAAAGACTGAGCAATTTATAACGGAGTTATACCACTGAAGCCGCGGCGCTGAGGCTTTATGAATCTCATGTCATTTTATACTTTGAACTAAGTACTAGTTTAAAGTAGACTAAAGTTATCGGGTATTTTTAGTCGACCAAAGCGCTTAAAAGATGGTCTTGATATCGCATTGGAGCAATTTGAATAGATTCACTTTTTGTCGTTGATCTCATATGTGAGTGGCCGCTTCTATTTCGAGCGCCAAGCAGCAGTGTACATGCACTGTTGTGTTTCGGTTTGATGGACATGGTAATCAGAGTTACTAGAAAAATTGAGGCTTAATATTTGGTTGGTAAGCGCAGTGTATTGCCAAGCATTGCTTTGTAATTCATGGTGTTATTTAGTTTTACTACTGTCCATGAGCAGTCGTATCGCTTACTATCAGACAAATGGAGTGCTCACCAATCATCACAATAAAAAAATACAGAAGGCTTAGCTGAAGCACCTTTTAGGGACACAACTGAGTGAATACTTTATTTAATAATAAGAGTATTATTGTCAATATATAGTCTACACTGACTAGGTGATTAAGTATCGGTTGACACAATTTTGTTGGGTTACATAAAGGAGGATCTACACTGACTGATCTCTGTATGCATAACACTTAATACAAATATCTAGGGCATACTATTTTACTGGTCTGAAACTCAATAATAAAGCTGTTACTCCAGTTTGGAAGAGCTAATCTAAGTACAAACGTTGCTAATTTAATTATAACAGACGCCATTTTGCCTCTATAATTTCATGAACGGTTACGGTCCATGCTAAAGCTGTGAACCCACCAGAGATGTTTAAGGAAACCAGTCATTAATATCACTTTATGTTCATAGCTTTTTTGAAGAGGGCTGATTATTCAATCCTTTTAAATCCTGTTTGGAATTTATTAGCATTCATTATTATGCTTTCCGGCGAACTTGGGTAAATGTTTGTCGTCAGTCGATCATTTACGTGTAAGTGGGGTTTTTATATATAAAAGTCACATAGATTTACATTCATTTTGATATATGAAAATGAAAATACTTTATTAAATCCATAAAATAAATTGATTCATGCATTATTTAGATTGTCACTTTTTTTCACTCTGAAATTGTTCGCAAATCAGTCTAAAATAGTAAAGGAGCGTTGCTCTTCAAAATAGGTTTACGATACAGTGATTATAGAGTAGTCGCAGCGTTTGTAAAATTCAGAACAGTTCCAAAAATTTATAATAACATTTTTATATTAATAATATTATAAGCTCTGATATATTTATTTGCAAGTTTTTCCCCAGATCCTGGGCGGATACGTATGTTTATAAGTTGCGGCTGTCAACAAGCATATTACAAACTTTCTCACCTAGTTTATCGAGAGGCAGAGAATACCTAATAAGAAACCTTGAGACGGCGCGCCGCGACTCGTGACACACCAAGCTGAATGTTTAATCGCGTAACAACTATTAATTATTTATTTTTAATTTCTCTTTATTTCTAAATGTGCTTAAAATGTTAATTAAAATTTAAATGGTATAAATATACTTTATCAATATAAGTTTTTAGCATATCTTTCAATCATTTTCGAGCATCAAGAATGTTTGGGTGGTTTTAAACATTCTAATACTCAATTAATCCTAATCTAACAAACTATTACATAATAATGTTTCTTATACGTACGACTAGTCAAACCCAGATGTCATTAAATTGAGTTTCGAGGTTGATCAAATTAGTTTCTCTTAGGTGTGACAAAAAATATTTAGTAAGAGGTCGAAAAAAAATATTGTTTGGGCTTTGACTTAGACTTCGAGTTCTAGGGTCTAAACCCTAGAACTGACTGGTCAAATTTAGGAGAGCTGGAGTTTCGAGGTTTGGCTGCAACAATTATACTAAATCAGTCGCAAGTATGGTCGCAAGTATCAGTTAATTTGATATAAAACTGATGATAGAGCTACGCTATAACTAGTTTTAAATAAATATTAGTTGAAACTAGTTTTCACGACTGTCTTAAGAAAAACTGACATGAACAAACCAACAATCCTTATTAAAGCTTGCCGCTATCTCCTTAGACACTAAAACTATTTTAGTACAGAACTTATGAGAAGTTTATGATGTTTTGTAACTTCCAAATATAATAATAGCTCTGCCTTTTTTGCCCATCTTATACAGTTCAAAGTTTAAGAATATTAGGTAACTTAATTACCAGCGGGAAATGGTACTGAAGTTAATCAAAACTTTCCCTCGACCTACAAAGTATATCATTGTATTTATTATTTATAAGACATCGTTTGTATTATAAATGAATTATGTATGCTACTCCATGGAACAATTTATTTAAGCCTGAAAAAATGATGGATTACACTATTATTATAAGAAAATGGTCATTCTATTGACTAAGCTCTAATGTATCAACTTAATGACTCTTCTTTTACAATAAGAACCAAAAAAAAACATACATCTGCGCATTTGCTTCCTCATAGTTATACGTTACAAATCGGGGTCTTTATTACTTGTCCATTCAAAAGATTTTCTAAAACGAAAAAATAGCCTCCGTAGAGCAATTACTAAGTTGCCGGCTAAGAGTTCAAACAGTCCATTTACACTGCTGTTTAACGAGAGAAACAGAGGTGGCATCTCACATATATGCGAGACCTATCGCCTGTGTTTGCACATAATATGACAATGTATCACGCACCACGAACTTTACTCATCACGGAGCCGCGTCGCATTTTTCTTGAGCTCCGTAAGTTATTGCGAAATGCTGCACGTGCATTTAATGTTTAAAAATATTAAATAATGTTCTGTATACGTGCTGAAAATATTAAATTTTATATTAAAAATTGCCTGCAATATAACGCTATGTTCGGAATTGTGACTTGATAATTACTTTCGGTTACTAAAGAATAATCACATTACTTATCTTTTAATATAACATCAGTCCAACATCAGCCATATTGTGTTGCAAATAAATATGGTTTGTTTTATGAATTTGTACAGAACAGTACTAAAACAAACTTTCCTTGTATAAACAATATAAATAGGGCTCTCGTTTTAATTATCCAATACTAGAGTACCTATAATTATGATTTCAACTAGCTTCATAAATTTAAAGCACATTTCAACAACAAACACCATTTAGTTCCAAACAATACTTGAAATGACGAACTAGACCGACAAAATTTCCACTGAAACTTACTTCCAACGGTACGATTAAAAAGTGAACGTTTCATATAATGAAACAAACCAATAGGCTATAGAACGAATATTCAACACAATAAAACAATATTTGCGGTGTGTACACTGATACTTTGTGGTGAAATAAATATACAAGCTGCTTCTGGACGAGCGATACCGATCGAAAAGATTGAACAAAACTTTAAAAATTCAACGGTTTAAAAATGTAGTACGCGGTCGGGTACAGTTTCGTAGAGAAATATTTTCCGTTGTCGAAAAATTTCACTGATCAAACTTCTTTGTCGACATATTTGTGAAAACATTTTCGCAAAAATGCCGAGGAAGACGCGCGGAACCTTCAGATAACACACTTTTTACGGAAAAAATAATGAAAGATAATATAAGTTCGCATACGTCCCGTAGGTATAGGTATCGAGATGAACTATATTTATTATCGATACTTATTATATGCGTAGGTGCGCGTGCGGTGGCCTATTGGTAAAACGAACTAGACGCGGCTGCCAACATGTTCACGGTGGTCGCGGGTTCGAATCCCAGGGCACACCTCTGACTTTTCGGAGTCATATGGGTATTGATAGTCAATAACCACGCACTAAAACGGTGAAGGAAAACATCGTGAGGAAACCAGCATACCATGGCGATTTGTAAGAATTTCTGTGGTATGTAAGTCCGCCAACCCGCACTAGGCCAGCGTGGTGGACTATTATGGCCTAACCACTCTCAACCGTACTGTCGATTGTAGAGGAGGCCCGTGCTCTGCAGTGGGACGTATATGGGCTGATACAGTACAGTACAGTACATATTATATTATTATGTACTGCGATATTTTTTTATGAATGGGCATAATAAACCAAAATCGTCAGAAAAAAATACATTCAATATAAATCCATGAAAAAGGGTTACCATGTCGTGTATCGTTGAATGAAATAGTAAGAATTAATTAAAGGTGGAAAACAAACATCGCGCCGCTATCGATTAAACGTTCGTCAGCCAGCTCAACCTCAGAAACTGTACTGTTAATTAAATAATAATGTTCCGACTATCTTTGCAGTTCGCAGTTAGCGCTGACTGGTGTACATTCGCAATGTTGATATGGTTGGTTATATTCTTGCCTTGTCTTTTTCTTAACTGTAAATGAATATTTTAACATGTTTATGCCTAAAATATATTTAAAAAGATTTAAAAAAATATTTTTACTGACATATGATATATAATACACAGTCAGGTCATAAGTATTGTCACACAGTAAAAACTTTTCTTTTAGAATGCTGGCCACAAAAAAGTTTATTGAATTCGAATTTCGAATTGTTCATGAAAATAAAAATGTATACTGTTTAGAATTTTACTCATTTTTAAATATGGAGTGGACGCTTAAAGAAGACCGTGTTGCAGTTATTGCGTTGCATCGTTGCGGTTACGCGCCAATTCAAATTTTTGACATACTGAAAAATTTGAATATTACCAAAAGATTCGTTTATCGTACCATCAAACGATACAATGAAGACTCTAGTGTAGATGACAGATCTAGAAGTGGTCGCCCTCGGTCTGTTAGGACTCCAGCAGTGATAAAAGCTGTGAAGGCGCGAATTCAAAGAAATCCCAAACGTAAGCAGAAACTGTTGGCCCTTCAGATGGGGTTAATCAGAACCACGGTGAAAAGGGTGTTAAATGAAGACTTAGGGCTTCGGGCATATCGAAGAAAAACAGGATATCGTTGGAATGCTCGTCTAATGGACCTGAGACTGAAGAGATGCCGCGCTTTGTTGAAGCGGTACGCGGGAAAAAAATATTGGGAAATTCTTTTTTCAGATGAAAAAATGTTTACCGTAGAAGAGAGCTACAACAAGCAAAATGATAAGGTGTACGCACACAGTAGTGAAGAAGCGAGCAACCGCATTCTGCGTGTCCAACGAGGTCATTTTCCATCCTCGCTCATGGTATGGTTGGGAGTTTCTTATTGGGGCTTAACAGAGGTACATTTTTGTGAGAAAGGTGTAAAAACGAATGCAGTTGTGTATTAAAATACAGTCCTGAAGTCCGGACGTCTTGTGGAACCTGTTTCTCATACCATGTTCAATAACAGGCACTGGGTATTCCAACAAGATTCGGCGCCAGCTCATAGAGCGAAGAGCACACAAGACTGGCTGGCGGCGCGTGAAATCGACTTCATCCGGCACGAAGACTGGCCCTCCTCCAGTCCAGATTTGAATCCGTTAGATTACAAGATATGGCAATACTTGGAGGAAAAGGCGTGCTCAAAGCCTCATCCCAATTTGGAGTTACTCAAGACATCCTTGATTAAGGCAGCCGCCGATATTGACATGGACCTCGTTCGTGCTGCGATAGACAACTGGCCACGCAGATTGAAGGCCTGTATTCAAATTCACGGAGGTCATTTTGAATAAATTTTAATGTCATAAAAATCTATGTTTTGTTAAGTTCATTTTGGTATATAAATGGTTACATAATGAATAAACTTGTTTCAATTATTTTATATCAAACATGTGACAGAATTTATGACCTGACTAGGTATAAACCACAATATTATGTACCTAAGCATCCAGGTAATATCGTACCAGGCTTAATAAAAACTTGCCTGTTTTAGCCTGTATTGCGCTCAGTATTTTAAGT
The DNA here is from genome assembly GCA_009982885.2 of Hyles vespertilio. NCBI lineage: Eukaryota > Metazoa > Arthropoda > Insecta > Lepidoptera > Sphingidae > Hyles > Hyles vespertilio. The sequence goes on along the minus strand of CM042816.1, from coordinate 6,649,721 downwards.
ACAATCACTTTTGTACCGATAAGTATGATTATGTGGATGCTAAATGTTATATCGATAACACTTAATATTAGAAAACAGATCTTTTATTTTCAATGATATAGAAATATTACTGGTAGTAGGTCTCTCATATGTGAGAGGCCATCTGGGTAGGTACCACCGCAATGTCTATTTCTCCCGTGAAACAACACTGCGTAAATGCACTGTTGTGTTTCGAATTGAAGGACATTGTAGCTAGAGTAACTACTGGACATATTGAGACTTAACATCTTATGTCTCAGGATGACGAGCACAGTGGAATGTTGCTACTGTTTATGAGCGGTCGTATCGCTTAACATCAGGCGAACGGCTTGCTCGTCTCGTCATTCATTGCAATAAAAAAAAAGATTTATCTGTAAATATACACTATTTCCGTGTTTCCCCGTCATCTGCAACGATTGGACTGTATATGTATTCGCCACTGGTATTTTTATTCTGCCAGCGAAGCGGTCGCGGTTAGTAATCAGAACAAATTCTAGTCTAAACTAATTCAGTCACATACATAGTCCTGATCCCACATTAAGATCAATTAAGTCTTGTGTCGTGGGTGTCGGGAACTACGAGAAACTTTTTGGACTTTTCGGTTTGTATGTATGTATGTATCTGCCCATATACGTCTCACTGCAGGGCAGGGAGTCCTCCAAAATTGAGAATACGATTAAGAGTGGTTAGGCCATATAGTCCACCACGCTGGCCTTGTGCGGGTTGGCGGACTTACATACATACCATAGAAATCCTTATAAATCGTTAAGCAATAATTTACCAATTTGAATCCGAAACATTAACTTGTTAAATTAACATCCGTTTACTCATTTAAGAAGTAACTAACTACGTCATCATGACACATGGTTTTATTCACATATTAAATCGATAGATCCTTATTTACATAGCCTTACCTCGAGCAATTTCTACTTATGGCCTACGGGTATACGATTCCTTTGGACACTAATTGACACTAATTTCTACGAGTTTTTGTGAAAATTCTTATGGAGAGTTCAACCTACCTTCCTGAGGCTAAATATAAAAAAAAAGATTGTATCTAAATATTCCATAGTGCATCAAAATACATTTTTGTCTTTTATAATATACGAAATCTGTGATATTTTTAATCACGTTACGTACGAAAATATGGAAACGTTCATTATAAAGTAAACACTATTTTACCAGCAATATCCGTTTCCCAAAGCTCCAGTTTCACCTGAAAATGAAGTGCTCCACGCTCGGTCATTTTGTGTTGAAGTGAAACTCACTCAAATTAATGGCAAAGTTCCAGACTATTGATTAATTAATAACATTCACCTTCATCCAAACACCTGACCGTTAATTTATGAATGATCTCATTAATTATTTGTAGCGCTGATATGTAACTAGTGTGAATGGATTTGATTATTCTCGGTGTGAATAGAATTTGGGTTAAGTTTGCAGTAATGAATACTGGTATCTAGATCTGCAAAGCGTAGGGTGCTTACATCAATTCAGTTTACCCTCGAGCACACTAACTGTTTAAAAATATAAAAACAATTTAATCGAATCAATTTTTTTTTCTTTTTTTTTCATTTACTTGGTTCACAAAACTGATTACAAACAAATGACATTCCTTAAAAACAACGATAATCATTGCAAATCATTGCAATATTTTTGTTTATTTTTCAATATATTCAATACTCGTAATAAATTTTTTGTTTATTAAGTCTGAAATGTTGAGAATCTACTACGCTGATGTGAAATGAACTCTAAATCAACAGCTGAAATAGAAATTAAATTCAGAATCTGAATAGTCAGTACATTCACTGCTATTAGAGCAATGAACTGACCATAGACGGAAGAAATATGTAACGTCCCTTATAATTAAGTAATTACGTGCATCCCGAGCTCCCAACAAATATTTCACAAAAACCATTGCGAAAAGCTCGTCCCTGCCAATTACCAATTAACTACTTTATGATGATAATGGCATTAATTCGGGCCCCGTAATGGCGTTATAATGACAATTTTGTTGCCAAATTTAATTTATGAAACAATCCGCGTGCCAGCTTCTGCTAAAGCAGCTTTGCTACCCTTGAATTTAATTTGGAAATTATGGCGTCTCGTTTCTGATATATTTTTGCTTGTAATTATGTGGATTTTCTATTTACTTTATTTTTACCAGGATTTATACCATTAGAACTGTTTTGACTATACTTTTGTTGCATACTACACAAAATACTTTTGTTACATACAGAGTAACTATTGGACATATTGAGACTTAACATACTCATACTCATGTCTCAGGATGGAACGTCAAATCACAGATCATACACGGGACACCGTTACAATCGATACTTCGATTGGGAGGGCCTAGGAACTATTCGCTACACTGGCATATTTGGTTTATGGACTTCCTATTCCGTAAAGCGATTGCATATACTTAGTTTTAAAAATGTCTTTTTTTGTTGCAGCAATTCGACTCAATGTGCAAAGCAGAAATATCGTTCTTAGTTCCCCGGATACTCCTTAATGTAAGTATTAAAATACATATTTACATACATACGTACATATTCACGCCTTTTACTCAAAACAGGTGGAGATGCCAGAAAACCCACGTTTCCCCTTGAGTGTTCTGTCTCACGATGTGATAGGGGACGAGCCTGTCGCCATATCGGGCACCAATTTTAGACTCCAGGCTGTTAGTAAAGAGAAAATCTCACTTTGCCTGACCCAAGATTCGAACCTGAGGCCTCAGCTTTGCAATCATACCGTACAACTATGTACTTCGCCGAGGCTATCAAAATACATTATGAAATTTCTAAAAAATAATATAAAAAGCTATATGAAAAACCACTATACTTTATGACATTAATTTATCCAATAATATTCTCTTATCACTATTAGTAGGCCATCATATTTCTAAAATGTAATCTAAATAATATATCCACACAATTTGAACATAGAAAGTTTATGTTATATCAAACTTTATTATGTTTTCATTAACAATGTAGGCGTAGAGAAACATGGCCGAAGATTGTTCAAGGTGACAACTGTAATACGAATTTATGATGAGTTCGTAAAGTTTAGACTAAGCGGCCGACTTTACATTACAAATAAATACATAATTCAATGTCTAGTTGGAAGACTGAAATAGGTTTTACGCCTACATCTATTGTACACTCTCATCTTTGGTATCTCTCATCATAACTAAAGACTGTAAAGTATAAAAAGATCAGCTGAGGAAGCGAGGAAGCAGTTATGAGGCGAAATAATTGTGTTGTATTTTTATTGCAATAAATCGCCAGACGAACATGCCGTTCGAACAGTAACAAAACCAAATAGCACCTTAAATTACCTACCTTTAACTTGAAGTAAAATCTAAGGTAATAACAAATTACGAATGTATTGTAAAAATAATCTAAAAAAATATTGGAAGCCCATTTTTCCTGAATGGACAATATATTGTTGGAATTTCCCAACCTTATTCTATAAGAAAGAACAACAAGCAACGTGACACAGGAATGGCTTCACGTCAACCTTGTTTGTCCCAAACTCTAAAGAAAAATATTATTTAAGTCGAACTCGGCATTTTTGTTCAATTTGTACGGGAAACCGCCATGCCACTAACTTTTGAAATTCGGCCTTCGTTTGATACATAAAAGCTTTTATAAGTTTTCAAAAACATTGATTGGGAAACAATGTGTCCCCGGGTGTCCAATGGATATGATTTTAAAAATACATAAATCCTTGTTGTCCTTCCAAATAAACATTACAGTACTCAAATAATTTTCAGATTTGTCGTGTCTAAGACTAAAAATTCTTCATAATATAGAATTTTCAATGTTTTATTATCACAATAACTTAAGCTAGCCTAAAATAATTGTTATATAAACAACTAGCGGCCCGGCCCAGCTTCGTCTGGGTGCATATATTTTTTGATTCCACTCCACACCAAATACATGTTATTTTTCGTATAAACTCTAGTATACCTAAACTTGACGTAGCTGTCCTACTGTCCGGCTCAATCCCATCTCATCCGTCTGTTCAGTCTCTTCCCAATCCATCTCATCCTTTCTCTTTATTATCCATCCCGTCTTATAACGTGCATTTATATTTCGTCCTATCAAATCTGTCAGCTATCCCAGCCTTCTCCCGTACCTTCCACTCTATTATATCCCGTCTCTCCATATACATGTACATATAAAGATTGCCTTATGAAATTTTTGTGCAGCAGAAATCGTAATATTTTAATTTCACCACAACTTCAAAACAAAACGTCCAATTTTAATCATTCAAAGACCAAATATTATCAACATAAACTGTACTTATTGATGAAATAATTTATTTTGATAAGGATTAATAGCATGAGTAAAATAAACGCGTTTAAATGTAGTCCAAAAAAAAATTCAAGATTTTTAAATAAAAATGTGGTTGTTGTGCCTCACTCGACATAGATAGGTATAGTGTGTCGCGGACTTTTTTGTAGATATTTATAAGATCTACAATTAATTATAACATTTTATGGTTCTATCTTTTGTAGTTTAGGCAGCGTACGCAAAATAAGTAACTTCTTATTAATTTTTTTCAGTTTGTGTCCGAAAAATCCAAATATCTTACGGAACCCTATTTTTTTCCAAAATAAAATATAGTCTATGTTACTCGTGGATAATGTAGCTTTCGAATGGTGAAAGAATTTTTAAAATCGGTCCAGTAGTTTTTGAGCCTATTCATTACAACCAAACAAACAAACAAAGTTTTCCTCTTTATAATATACGTATTAGTGTAGATACAGAACCTAAAAAAAAAATTTGATAATTTGACCTTTTGTAAGATATGTTAGATAAGACCGCCTTTTGTACGTTTTGTTTTTTTCTCTCATTTCAATCTTAGTGTGCAATAAAGTTTTAAATAAATAATTGTTTGCCATCAGTGTCTCTGTATATGGTGCGTGCTCCGACTATACCACCTGCTACGCGCCGGCGTCACTTGGAAGGGCGCGGCGGCCATCGAGCTGTGACTACTGCCCCACCAATCCGTGGAGCCCTCCCGGCCCTCGCAGCCCTGCGAGTCCACCCTCCTACTCGCCAGCGCCGAGAGCGACACAGACGCCAGCCTCCACGAACTATGACGACGCGGACCCCCCAGTGCAGTGATATTGCTCGCTCAACACAATGTGGCGTTTTTGACAGGTGTGAACAACCGGCAATGGAAGGCACCAAGTGGCATGACAAATAATGTTGCATAAGTCTCTGTTTTAAGATTGTAAAATTAATATTGTATTTAAAAAGGCGTTATGAGAATTAATGTTACAAGAAAATATTTTAAATATAGCCAATGTTAATGAATATAAAGTCTAAATCGTACATATCACTTCTATAAACTTCATAACTCAGTTCAATGACATTAGCAAACTCACGCGCAACCTGTCAAAAACGTCATGTTGAGTTGTTGCGACTATGCTTTTTTTTCATCAGAAATTACTTTTTCGAGCCCAAAGACTGTGATAAGAGTGGTGTAGTTAATTTGTGTGTTTTCAGTACTCGATATATTTTTATAAGCCCGGGTTCGAAAGCCTTACCCGCCTTCTCTTTTATTATAGAAAGTTTTAAAACCTATTTTAGTTAAATAAATAAATAAAACCCAACAGCCACATACATAGGCTTGATCCCACACTAAGATAGAGTCTTGTGTCGTGGGTATCAGGAATTACGAGAAAAATTTCGGTCTCACAAACATCCAGACCCGAAATAAATATTTTCGGGCGGCACAAACATTTCTCTCGGTGCGAGGATTGAACCCTCGGTCTCTCGATTCACACGCAGCGACTAACCGTCTGCGCCACGGAGGCTGTCATCCACGTCACGGAGGATGTTATCAAATGTTTTATCTTCTTCGCTCAAACTAAATTCAGAAGTCGTTTGAAAGGGACAAAAAATACGATAGGTAAAATAGGTTTTAAAATGTCTATGTTTATGGCCGTCAGTATATATTTTATTTAATCTTCCATACTAACAGAGTACAATCAAGTATTGTTATATTGAATAGACTATGCATATATTATTTAACAAATTAAGAAGCCGATATGTAAAATCTTGTACAATATATTTTTAGTACGCAATATGTTATATAATCTTATTTTTTTATTATGAATATGTCGATAATATTTATTTTCGGAAACATCACATTAATGAAAACAAAACATAAACGGGCAAAATACACTCGTAATCGTACGAAAATGTCAACCAAACTGCTTTGATAATAAAAGGAAGATGGGCAAAGTCAAACAAGACCCTTGAGGTAGTTGAAGAATTAAATTTACCGTAAAATCTTTTTATGTAGCCAAGACGCTTTGTTCAATTGTATGTTACAATTGTAAATATTCTCGTTAGGCTTAAACATATTTTGTATAAAATGTATATTTCTAGACGCTGATATAGCTTGTTTATGCTTGTAAATAAAATTTTGTATTTATTTCGAACGTTATCATGTAACGTATGTAATAAATGCATTTTTAAAGCTGTAAAGAATAAAATAGACACAGTTATATAAACACTACGATGAGATTCCGGAGATATAATAAACATCTAATAAATTGAATGTTGACATTGCTTTGTGTTTTAATTCTAATATCAAATCATATTCTCACTATTGGTAATCTCTCATATGCTATAGCCCATCTATGTAGATACAATCCCTAAGTCTATTTTTCCCGTCAAACAGCAGTGTAAATGCACTATTGTGTTCTTGACTGGACATATTGAAATTGATATTAATATGTAGTTTTGCCTACCATCAGGCGAATGACATGCTTGTCTCGCCATTCATTGCAATAAAAAAGAATAGAAAAAAGAAAGAATGGTTTCAATATATTTAACCTATGACGTAATAAACGATCAAAAAGTTTAACCGATGTAAGTAATTATCGTTGCCCATTACAAGCTTATACCGTCTGAATAATCTTCATTGGTCAGACAACTTGGTAAAGGTTGTGGGACGTCGCTGGATGCAGGCTGCCTCCAACAGGTCACTGTGGAAATCATTGGGGAAGGCCTTTGTTCAGCAGTGGACTTCCTTTGGCTGATGGAGGGATGGATGGAATCTTCATTGCATGTTCAACTTTTATTAATGCAGAAGATTTAAATAGTCAGGACTTGATTGGTGATGATCGTAGAGTCACCCAAGTTGTAGTCTTTCAATAACACTTTTAAATATTATTTATAAATAATAACTTATTATTGTATTATACCAGTAATTCAGCCACAGTATGTGGTATGTATAGACAACAATTAACGTACAATATAAAAATACATTTTGATATTGAATACTATCAGATTAGGACCAGTTTTATGATATTGTGAAATATTTAATGTTGAGTCAATATATTCAAGTAATTTTCGATGTAATAATAGCTGTGAGGCATCTAGGATAGTTTATTAGATAATTGTTTATTTTATAAAATTAAAAACACTGTATTATAGAATAATACTTTAATTACTCAGCTTAGGCTGACCGACTGACCACCTTATTCAATCCATTGTCCTCTTGCTACAAAATTTCCTAAAATAAAACGAGCAAGTACCATAAGACCCCGATCTCCTCTCTGAAACATAACCTCAATTCTTTCTCGACATTTAAAACTTGCAACTATTATACATCTCAGTGCGAGCCCGACGAACGGTAAGCAGGACTTCCACGTCGAGTAACAGCACAGTACTTAATACAATTTTAAATTAATTAACAACATGTGAAACGTTTAAAATAACTCTACGAATGATGCTTTATTTAAAAACGCGCTGTCATATATCATAAATAGAGTGCATACGGCAAATTCCCTTGATGAACTGGAGTTTCAAATAGTTTTATACGAGTTTTAAAGTAGCGAATCGAAATGATATGGTTTCATTTTATAAATCGTTTGCATGAATTCTGAGTAAATTATGTCGCTTATAGCCTTAGTATTTATATTACTCATAAATTTTATCGACAAGATAATAAATTAGTTCTGTCAATCAGACGCCAGCCCAGGGGAGGTCATCACCCCCATGACCTCACCCCTGGATCCGCCATTGTTTCGATATCCAATACGTAGGTGCAATACTTTGCAAGACTTTTTCGTTGGTATTATAAACGATAGACCCGCTTTCTATCTTATATCTTGGGACTGAATAAGCTAAGTATGGATGGCATGAGTAATATATATGCGAACTCATGTATTATATATATGCAAAACAAGAAGCAGATATGTAAAAAAGCAAGCGGGCTGAATGTACCAAATTGAATTTACAACTCAGTAGACACTAGCAGTGGAGCTGAACGGAAACCTGGCCAACCGTCGCAAAATACTGGCAATTTCTGTGGCACCCGGGCTGTATGCACGATTTCTTTAAACTGAATGCGTTGGGGCGGAATAATACCCAAACTACATCTTGTACTTTACATAAGTTGCATTTGTAAATTTGGTTAGCAAATTGCATGATAGAGAAACACGGATGTGTAAAGAAACATGCTCAAAAGATATTTTACTTCAGTTGATATTATGACCCATATAAATAAATAATAATATTTATAGAGCACTTGCTGTAAATTATTATTTTAAAAAATATAAAGGAAAGCATTGAGTATTAATGTATAAAAAAAGGCTAATAATCAAAAGAGGAAAACCTTCCACATAGGCTGCACGGCGTAATAAGGTAGAAGTCACAAAACGAAACCAATTTGCATTAGTCGATCACTCAGTCGATAAACAGTATACATGGTATTCAGTACTGACTAATGAAATTAACGTCCTCTATAACTAGGTCTACATAAAACGGGATGCAGCGACTCACAACACTTCACTGAAACAAAATATAATTTCTCTCACTCGGCATGCAGGTCACATCGACTAATTAGAACGGTCTCCTTAGGCAGACAGTACAGCAAGATAAATAGAAATATCTCGACACGACATGCGGGCCATATCGACATACGCATAGTATTTGCATATCAACAGCGTTTTACATACCACTTCACTTTCGTAAACCGACTTTCGCTAGAACAAAATTTACAACCTTCATCAGAAAAAGAAACTTGTCTAAGACGAACGATAACACGCGGCTCAAAGGAATATTTAGTGAATATTTACTGGAGCGTCTAAAGGAAACGTTCTAATGGTGTCGACGTACTGACGGCTCATTAGGAGTACTTACCGAGGCTTGCCGTAAGTCTGCGTCACCAGAGACGGACTAATAGGGAAACGGCTTGTTTAGTTGCAGCAAGTCAAAAACACTGGCTTAATGTGAATATAGCGGGTATTATTCTAAGCTTTATAACGCTGTTTAGTAGGTCATATAAAGTCACAATGGCAGAAAACCCGTCTTATTTCACATGCAAGTGTGCAGCATTTCAGGCTTAGTCCTGTGCATATACTGTGTCAGCATAATTGTGATGCTTGGAGTGAGATACTATCGCGTAATTCACTTCTCGTCAGAAGATACTCTTTTTGGATTAGACTACGCCTACAATCAGGTGAATTGCGAATATTTGTATCGGCATATAAAAATATTTTAGTGGATCATTTTTGCTACCCAGTTAGGTGGATCTATTGGAGGAATAGTTAAACGTGCTACTGCAAGACTTTTTATACAAAGTCTAATCAATTGTCTATATGGGGTGATAGAAGCTGCGATCTCTCATTCTACAACCCTCTTTCCCTTATTACGGTTTGAATGCTATTTTTCTATCACAGCACGCTACTAAGACAAAACTTTAATAACAATTATTCACCACGTGCAAAGAAGCACAAACTATAAAGTAGTGGTCAACCCACAAACTTTAAAAGATTTCTAGAAAGTTCTATTGTTTCGGACTTGCCTTAATCCAGGCCTGAGTTTCACACTCGGCCAGTTAATGCAAGGATAAACTATACCGACCCACTGTACTTGAACTTTCAAAGGAAAGGAAGGATATAGTTTTCCTCGAAAGACCCGGATAATGATAAATTAGAGAGTCGAGGGGATGTATAAGGATATGGAGTAAATGGATGAATAAGGAAAAATAAGTATTTTTATTGGTCTCGTAGATAAAATGTGGATTGTAAGGTCCTGGATTCGATTCTAGGATGAAGTAAACACTTTTTCTGAGTTTTAAATTTATAAATCTTATACGACGTACAAGCGACTGCAATTTGTCTATTTATCAAGTAATGTATGCGGTAGCCCCTATCTAGACGGGCACGAATATTTTATTTTTATTATATTAAACTTCTTCTTTTTACTTCGCTTGAACTTTAGTCTAAGCGTAGAGTTGTAATAAAACCAAACATTGTCTCTAAGGGAATGGGCCAGCTTTTATGGTAGTTAGGCTTAATTTTAGACATGTGTTATAATTTCACGTTAGTTGCGCTTTAGATATTTTACACCTAAAAATACTCGACTATCATCGCAAGTAAGCAGGAATTTATATATATTAGAAAATAGATTGAAAAGAACACAAAAAAATTGTATGGATCATATTAAACTGTTTTTGGAAATATGTCAAGATGCTCTAAACTACAGTTTTCTCTTTTACCACATTGACGTAACAGTTGATTTATCGAAAATAAAAACGTGATAACACACACACACACACACACACAAGCCAAATCGATCGTCCAACGGTCTAAAATGAGTGATTCCATTTCTGTATTGTAAAATGAAACAATGAACTTAATACATGTACACTTTTCATTCCACTTTTAAAAATATTCATTTTTTAAAACAAATCCTTCAAATAACATGTTTAATAAAGGCTTAATATTCGCACAAATTTTGACGTGCTGGAATACTGATGTGTAAAATATAAAGTTTGCATTAAGAGTATAGAAACAAAAATTAAATTATACTGGGGTTTTCACAACGCGCCTAACCTTGCCTACCATTGATAATTTATAGGGAATTGAGAAACATACACTTCGGAGACATAACACTACGTAGCTGTATGTTGCAGAAATGTTTTTCTTACAATACCTTATCAGCCTATATACGCCCCACTGCAGGGCACAGGCCTCTTCTACAACCGAGAGTACGATTGAGAGTAGTTAGGCTATATACCGGGTATATCAAGACTGCTACCGAAAACGAAGCCGGGTGATAGTTTAAGCGACTTCAGACACAATCCAACAGAAAAACTTGCAAAAAAAAGCGACAATTTTTTTTTGTTATTTTTTTCCTATGGCCCTATTTGGGTGGTAAATACATTTTATCCTAAAATAATAGTGTATATCCTTTTATTTATAAATACTCTAAGGTATAAAAGAGTTTAAATTATTATTTTAGCAAAAACTATGAATTTACCACCCAAAATTGACGATATTTAAAAAATCATAAAAAATAATTGTCGCGTTTCTATGAAATTTTTAATTGCATTGTGTTTGTAGCCACTAAGACTACCGCCCGGCTTCGTTTTCGGTAGCAGTCTTGAGATACCCTGTATGTAGTCCACCACGCTGGCCTAGTGCGGTTTGGTGCATACCATAGAAATTCGTAAAATCGCTATGGTATGCAGGTTTCCTCACGTTGTTTTCCTTTACCGTTCTAGTGCGTGGTGATTGACTATCTGTTTGGTAGTTTCTATCTTTTTCGGTGTTTTATTTATGGTTAAAGATATTTATTTTCTAAAATAACAATTTATGTTATGTAAAACATTAACTTATTGTACAATTTTGTTAAATTCTCACACACACTGCGTCTGCCCCGTGACCGCGAAAACTGCAAAGTACATAATCGAAACGTTGGAAAGTTGGAAAAATTAGTTGTATTTCGACGGCCAACATTCTCCTAAATCTAAGAATCTTAAAAATATATATTATGCTTTAATGCTCACGTTAACAATAATTCTGATACGTCTGAAGCCCTCGTATATCTCGGTAACTACCTCGCAGCGTGTCATTTGCATTAGCAATAAATCTTCAGGCCGACATAACAAATGCAACTAGTGAGCGTGCACCGACCGAACAGACAAATGGCCAACCAATACACAAATCCATCGATTGCATTAGAAGTTCGGCGCGCTTCCAAAGAAGATAACTGCGCCAAGGCTTTGCAGTTAAATTATTGTACGAGAACTCCTTAGAAACTAGTTTGTTCTAGTTGCAATACCATCTCTTGACTTACGGTAATGCGTCGGTATTGTACGCGAAACTATAAATTATGGAAAGGCTTTTGCACCTTCCAATACAAAATTGTAATACAAAGTGGAATCGTTTATACTTTATAGTTTATAGCAATAGTTAGTATTGGAATGCGTTACAAAACTTTGATGAATATTGATCATTCGTTTGTATTAAGCGTTAGACAGAAGCAACAACCAAAAAATGGCTGGCGCATCTGATGAAAATGATGAAAAATAATGAAATATCCTACATCATCGTAGGCGAACCTGCCACCGTGAAACAGACAGAGAAGAAAATCATAGAATAATCGATTCGATGGAACATAAAAGTATGTTTAACAATGTTATGAATTATAATCCATCATACAGCTTCATGTATGAGGTCTACAATAAAGCATTTTTCATCTAAACATTAATGTTGTAATACTATCACAAGGTACATATGTCCATGCCCTTATCTCACTCCAAGTTGCAACTAACTTACCCGGAGTTGCAACATTGAATAGTATATTAAAGTACTTTAAGTGCCTATCTAGCCCCGACACCCGAGCTCGTCCAACTTTATGATTTATGGCACTAAGTTTTATACCAAGTGGCTATCATCAACGTAAGACATCTTCCTTTAATCTTGGTTTTCGGATTTTCAGTTTAAGTTTATAATTAGTTCGGTGGTGACGATGTTTTTGTGGAGCTAGAGTATTTATGAAGTTGTTTTTCCTGGTAAACCTTTGTGGTTGGTGACAGATGTTGGTTTTCTACGATCTACGGATTAACACTCTGGGTGGTAAGAATTTGGTTATGTTTAGTTATAAAACCGTTGGTGAATTTATTTGTACTTAAATAGATTTCTCATAAAATAAAAATGATTGCAATCTATGGCGATACGAGCATGCCTTTCGGCTGATGGTCTATGATACGACCGCTCATGAACAGTAGCAAAACCAAACAACTCCTGGAATTACAAAGCAGTGCCTGATATTCTACTGCGATCGCCATCCTGAGACATAAGATGTTAAATTTCAATATATCCAGTAGATACTCTGGCTACAATGTCTCTCAAACTGAAACGCAACGGTGTATTTACACTGCTGTTTAGCGGATGAAATAGACATTGCGGCAGTATCTACCCAGGTGAACTCACACATATCACAGACCTACCACCACTAATTGATTACTTGGCCCCGCTCTTTATTTTGGTAGGTTAATAGCAATCATGATGACTGTCTGAAATCTACAAAGATTTGTGCTATATTTTAAAGCAGATCTGCTCTGTCAAACCTACGATGTGATAATACCTGTTATTACTTCTAGGTTTGATTTAGCCCAGTTATTCTATATTGGATATATCACGATTTACAAATCACAGAAAACCCTTTCGAATGCTCTTACATGTCTTGTTTATTTGACAAGCAAAGGTTTACTTATGAATCAGATACGAAAGCTGCTCAAAGTAACTGATAGATGTTTGTACTATCGATTCTGGACCCGAGTACGCTCTTGTATAAAGGAAACAGTATGCATAAATAATAAGTCTGTCCTACCAACAAACTTTCTTAGTTTTGATTTCCTTAAAGTTTAATGTAAAACAAACATAGAATATAATTTATTTTATTTATTATTATTCATTCAAATAAGCTACGTACACTTATATTTCAAATATGTCCTCCTCTCTAAAGTTTTTGTCTTACCCATCAGGATCCAGATTGTACTTAAATAATTCTGTAATATTTTCACGTACATGTGGTGTGTAATAAAGAAATTGAACATTGAACATTTCTTAATCATACAAAAATACCAAGATAATACATTAATCAAGTATAAGTACTTGGTACCAGAAAAAATAATTGTAATTAATAAAACAAAGTTGGGATAAAACTAATATTATTATCATTTTTGCATTTTTGTCTTCCCGACGCGATATTTCGATTAATTTATTACTTTGTGCTCACGTAAAACGTCAGAAAGTTAAAAAATGAAACCAAATCCGCCATAAAATCCGTAAATTATAGTTATATTTCAATGTGAAACATTCGTGTAAATCTAAGAGACCATTAGCAAATAACAGGTTGATTAGAAGGTACACCAAGACATTTTCTAATCTAGTATTTTAAGTCAGTTCTCCTCAAAAACCATTCAAAAGCTTATTTCAAATACAATTAGAAGTAATTTCAACAACTCAACCCGTCCAATCGCCAATAGTAACATAAAGGCTAAATCCAGCCATTGGCTTCACGCCAGAGTTACTCACGAAAGCCTTTCAGGTGAGAATAAAAGTAAGCTTGCAAAATCTAGTTACGCACCCAACGAAGCCGGACTTTTCCACCGAATAAAGCCAGGCTTCTATAGGATCGTGGCTGGGATCAGATCATTGTAGCCATTATCTGTTTGACCGTGCAAAGCCGTTTGTCTTGCATCAGCTTTACAAACGCCGTCTGCGATATCAGCGGCTTGTAAATCGCATTGTTCATGATCTGTATCTAGATTCTGCTGACCGGCTAATATGGGCTTGTATGTACATTAGTAGTTTATGCTAAGTATCTACTGCATAGAATATTTTAGTAGCATTCTATTTAATTTTTTACTAGCTATGCCCGCGACTTCGTCCGCGTGGAATTTAACAAAAATGTCAATTAGTTTATTTAGTTTTTTTTTTTGGTTTTTGCATTTTTATTTTAATTATCAACCTTTGTAACGAAACCATCAACCACCACCGCGATCTAATTCTACGGTGGCGCCATCTCTTAGCGAGCGGCGGTAAACTCCCGTTACACATTTATTTTCAGTTCTTTGTATTAGCTTCATTGAAAAATTTCTTTATATACAATATTTTGTAAATGTGATATTTATTCGTTGGTGGGAGAAGTGGTGGGAGGCGCCCGACGTGACAACCCAGTGGTGGCATGCGCGTGAGCTGCGCGCGGGCATTGCAACGTTACTTTTATAATCAAAAATAAAAGAATTTTTCTACAATAAATGTAGCCTAAGTTACTCCTTGTTATATCAGCTACCTGATAAAAAAAAGTCCCGTTAAAATCGGTCCATCCATTTCAGAGATTAGCCGGAACAAACAGACAGACAGACAGACAAAAAATATTTAAAGATCATTTTCGGCACAGGTATCGTGTATATAACGATATGTAGTTGGACATTTTTTATTTGTTTTCACTTTTAAAACAGACACTTCAATTTTATTTATATGTATAGATTGCTATGTTAGTAAACTGAATCAACCACATGGGTCTTAATATCCCAGTATAGTAACTCAATCCTTGCAAATCTGACTTTTAGAAACTACGCGAATCATTACCATAATTATCTTTATGGAATAAAGTATTTAGCCGATCAATTTATATACTCAAATTTCTCCACGCCGCCCGGCCTGTTAGGATCGACCTACATAGGGGACTTTCTGCAATATTTATTTAGATGTTTTTACACTTTGTTAAACGCCTATATACTCGTATACGTGCGTTTACCGGTCATCTCTTTAATGGTGCTAGGTGGTGCTAGGTTCTTCATGAAAATATTTTCTAATTTGAAAGACCTTTTTAAAGGCACATAATGGTATCCACTTCTAAGCGCCCTTGACCAGCTTTGTGTACTTACCTCACTCAGTCGTAGAAGGTGACGACGTCCGTGTACCAAGTCTGTAGAAAAAATAATACTCGTTACTTAACTTAATACCTGGAAACACTATACAATTTAAAAGCGTGGTTGATGCCGAATGAAAACAAGCGGCCGCAGATTCGATCCGCGCACCGAGGCAAAATAGGTGTACACAAATATTTGGTTGGGGTCTGGGTGTTTGTAACATCGAAAAGTCTCTTGTAGTTTCTGATACCTACGCCACAAGACTTAATTGATCTTAATATGTTGTCAAGACTATGTATGTGACGGTTGGGTGAATTTATTAAAAAAAAATATATGACAGTAAATATCCATTTCCACTCAAATAATTTTCACCATAACACATTGCAGCATACGAAGTTATGACTTTTTATTAAGACCTAAAACCTGGCACCTAATGTCTTAATGTCTGATGTTACTCCCAATAAAAAAGCCGAGGCGGAATTTTTAACAACTCTGCTCATTCTACATTTTAAGGCGGGTGGTAATGGTCCTCTGTCAGATTTTAATTTAGATTGCAATCCTTTTACCTTTGAATTTTGTAATGTTTAAGCTCCGTTTGTAAAACGTAAACAATTTTATGAGTTTGCTCGTTAAACTTTTTATAAATGGCTACGAGTAAGAATGCCTTTTGGTTGTAACTCTGTTTTATATTATTCCCAGAGTTTATCTCTTTGAATTATGCTTGATAAAGTTGGTATTTAGGCGGAGGGTTTTAAATAATTAATAACGCCTTAGCCGATTTTTTATCTCTATTATTGCAAAGATAAACTAAATATAAACAATTTGGATAGAATACTATCGACAAAGAATTGTATAGTGCTAACAATCTAATATAATATTATTTTGTTAGTAAGCTTCGAACCTAAAAAAGGAGCATTTAATAGACATTAAAGATTTTCATAAGCTTTAAAAAGTAAACAGTCCCTCGAATACTAAGTAACACTTATTGTAACTAACTCCCAAACTAAAAAAACTCAGCAAAAAGATTCTGCGAATCATTTTTGTTCAGTAAAATATATAAAAAAGGCTTTTTTAGAAATATTAATCTGAAAGATAACTTGCGGTATAGTTCTTGAAATTCATAATTTCATATCACGATTTCAATAGAAATATATTAATTAGGGAAATTAGTAATCGCAGGAGCTAAGCTGTAATCAATACTACCTATAATTTTGAATTGAATTTTCCTACATTACACCTATGACCGATCGAGTGTTCCACTGCCTACATGTTGCTACAATTCTAGTAGACCTGAATTTATTTATTTATTTTATTTTTAATATTTTTGTACAGCAAATAAATCTTAACAACTAAAAGAATATTTAAGATAGAAGTACTAAAGGCGGTCGTATCGCTCGGGGCAATCTATTACGAACTACAATGGGATGGACATAAGAGAATAAAAAAGAGAAACAAAGAATAGGGAAAAATAACCGTTTCATTTTGTTATTTATTCAAAGATATAATACAATTTTAATATTTTTTCTTTGAATATTAACACCAGGATAAGGATCCTGGTGCTAATATTGGGTGCCAATGCCTAAGGAGGCATTGGCACCCATTACTAAACACAAGTTCTTCTAAAAAAATCTACACCGATATGTTGGAAGTCTGTATACGTAATTTGTATACATTATAATATGTATTTATATTTTCTCAGCTCAGCTTATTTTAGATGAAACTTTTCCCAAAATATTTGAAGTTGCATTTTCTTTCTTAGTAAGCGCGCCGAGCTCATTTTTAATAAAATTAATGCTTTTTTAATATCCATACTAAAGTACACAGAGCAGGCAAAAATAAGCAAACTTTAGTAGTCAGCAACTACCGGTCATATCGCTAAAAGCTTGCTTTTTCAGATGATCGTTTTATATAATCTTTAATAATTGGAATAGCGTCCAGTTTTAACAATATTGTATGCATAATGGCTTCCTCAATGTCGTACTTATACTACGTTAGGTTTACTTAGGTTCGAATCTCAGATTAGGCGGAGTGATGTTGGATTTTTCAATTCATTATCCGCCCAGATTCAGAAATTTGTACACGATTGGCTATCATATCGTAGAATGGAACTGAAATGAAAACGATATAAGTTTGTGTACGTATGCATATTAACAAATTATCAATTAAGTTACTAACTACTAAATTTACAAAATTTTGTTTCAAATGCAAGTGGAAATTAGGTCACCATGCGGGTGCCTGCATTGGTTGACGTAACATGCCATAAAATTTCTTCTAGACTCTCATCTAAATAAGCGAGTAATCGACTTAACTGAAAATAAAACTATTGAATATTGATACGTTTATAAATTCATCGAAGACGCATAAACTGGCTTGTAAAATTCTTTTAAAGTTCTGAAGTTGAATATCAGCCCGTGAAATTTGTTAATTTATCAAATCTCAAAGCTAAGTTTATCTACCGTCTGTTTTAGGCGTCAGCTTTAATTATATTCATTGTAACAACTGAGGCTGCGCAGTGCCGTTCGTCGAGTTATCTCAGTCTTTACTTCATCTCTTTTGAAATAAAACTATTATTTACGGATTTTATCGCGGATTTGGTTTATTTTTTACATTTTTTTAATTCCTGACGTTTCGTTTACTTTACAGCTTTCGTGGTCACGGAGCGGACTGTTCATCTCTTTTGTTAATTGCTTCGCCACTTTTGAGCCACAAACTGCGTAAAAATTTATAAAAATAAATTCCTACCTCTTTTTAGTATCATATGAGATTGTATTGGGTCGATTCCTAGATTATTTCTCGGTTTTTAATTCCTAATGTAGATTCTTATACTTTGAACTCTAGAATCTAGGCTCTAAGGAATTGAATCGACAAAACATTGAAACTCTACACCAATAATTCTGAATTGATAAAAATCATACTACACTAATCGATCTGAGGTAAGTGTGTTATAAAGATATATAGCTGACAAAACATTTTTATTTGATTTCATCCATAGGATCAATTGTAATACGACTTAAAAACACAAATTTAGTTTTAAAAACACGCCTCACGCAATATCTAACGCAAATGCAATTTTACACAATTTTCAAGTTTTAAACTAGGTTGCGTGAGGCATTCATTATAATTACTCGCGAAGTTTCCTTCAACTTTACTAGATTGGGAAAGACGCGTGCATATTACTTCCGCAGGTACCGAGGCATACGGTGAGTCAGAATGTTGCTTTAAGTACTAGATGGAACAACTTTACTTCAATATAATTTTAGCTCCATCCATTCGTAAGTATGTTCTCGCGAACACCCTGTATAATTAAGGAACGAAAACGAATGAAAAGCATTTACTCTTGAGAAAATTATATTTAGTCAATAAGGTAATTCTGCTTGTTGCCTTTAACCGAGTGGCAACAAAACAATAATTGAACTAAGCCAAAGAAGAAATCATTTAACATTAGATTCAGTCGCTTTGCCTAATCATTATTATTCAAAAAACAATAATTATAATCCAGAAGCACGAAAAAAAAGCAGTACTAGTAGTTTTTAAAGCAAATAAATTAACCGACAATTGGATACTCCCGATTTTGATCACTAAAAACATCTCGCCTCTGAATGAAACAAATTGGCTTTCGTGATTTCCTAAATTTTAGATAGAGTTTAAAAATACGTTTTGCCGGTCCAGTTCTGTACGCGAATCACGTAGAAAGTCCCTGAACGGATTTTAATGGACTTTTGGCAGCTGTCTGTAAAGTTATTGATGTCCGTGGTCATCTAGCAGCACTTCGAAAATACATTTTCTGTTTAAAACTTCGATTAATTAAGCCATTCTCAAAATTGAGATAGTGCAGTTCTACCTTAATTTGTATATTATGTACTGAAACTACCAAAAACCCAGTTTCTTTATTAGATTAAAAAATGACCGTTTCTTTGAATATTTAATGAAGCCTCTATAAATAATATTCTTATAACCGAAGAACCAGATAATAACATTACAATCAAATAATAAAGTGTCATAATGATCCATATAGAGCACGAGCCCAAGCCGCGCGGTTTTCGTCATTTATAGAAGCAAACAGTTTGTTTGAACATGCTTCTAACATAAGCATCACACGATCACTTATTATGAAGTTCCGATCACGGTTTCTTTGGAAGTTATCAACTTAAATGTTTCTGACAATATGAAAGACCAACATAGCCATCAAAAGCGTCTGATTACCAAGCAAACGCATTTTGATAGCTTTTATACTATAAAGCTAGCAAAATTACATTGTATTATTCCGCTAGCATAGTGCCAGTGTGGTGGACCCTGTGACCCTTTCAGTCATATTCTCGATCATAGAGAAAGCCCGTGCCCTATAGTGGGCGTATATGGGCTGATGAGAGTACAATACCATACCACAACCCGCTTACTAAGCCCCACAGATCACTCCCAATAGATACCTAATGCAAGGCAGCAGTTGCGCCCAACACATATAAGCTATCAGATAGATATAAACCGATGCCAAATGTCGCGTCATCAGTGACGTCCAAGTAGTGGACCCGCACATGTCTCCGAACGTTAGCAAAAATTACATTTTGGGAACATAATATTACAGTTAAAAATGATTTGTTCAATAAAATGGTGTGCAAAAAACTCAAAAAATAAAGTATCTAAAAAATCGCAATAAGTTTTCATCGATAACTAATATTCTTTAAATTAATTTGGTCCCGAGCGAGCTCAATTTATACTGGTTAAAGTATCAATAATAAACAGTCGAGATCGGATGGAGAATCAGCCGTCTCTTTTTCGCATAGCAATAACCGTAATAAGCCATCTTTTTTTGGCAAAATCACGCGTTCTTCTAGTGTTTGACGCATGTTTATAATATAATTCCCAGAAATATCGATATTGTAATACAATAATGTAAATTAAGTGCGTGGTGGCCTGTAAGTGCGTGGTGGCCTGTTGGTAAACGGACTAGACGCGACTGCCAACATGTTCACGGTGGTCGCGGGTTCGAATCCCAGGGCACACCTCTGACTTTTCGGAGTCAAGTGTGTATTGATAGTCAATCACCACGCACTAAAACGGTGAAGGAAAACATCGTGAGGAAACCTGCATACCATAGCGATTTATAAAAAAATCTATGGTATGTAAGTCCGCCAACCCGCACTAGGCCAGCGTGGTGGACTATATGGCCTAACCACTCTCAATTGTACTCTCGATTGTAGAGGAGGCCCGTGCCCTGCAGTGGGACGTATATGGGCTGATACAGACAGATACAGAAATTAATTTTATTAAATGACAATGTCACAAAATATATATTGATTTAAATAAAAATTGTAAATTACCATAATTACGTTATTTTATGTAATTTGAAATAGTTAAATTTGTTAACAAGGTACTTTTACAATATTTTTTTATTTATTTTTATCTTTGGCGTAATTAAATTTCCTTTTTTCCCTCTATTTGTATACGTTTTCAAATATAATGGGAGGGTATTTATCATAAGTTTTAGTATACTAAGTTTATTGAGAATCAGTAGCACAAGCTATTGCACTAATGTTAACATACGTTGTATATATCGTCTCAAAAACATTCATAGTTCGTCAAGTGGGTTTCATCGTCACATTACATTTACTATAGCCGCCGCCAGAATTCAAAAAACGGAATAAGTTATTGTAGCCCTTTAGGGCGTGACGTTTAGTTATTTACTGTTTCATATTTTTATCTGATCTTTTATATCAACACTTAATTTGGGTATTTCGCCATTATGGTATACAATAATACACGGTGAATAATAGAAATAAAACCGTTACATACTAAAGTATAAATCTTAATCCTATTTTATTCGTAGTTAGCGGTTGCCGGTTGGTATAATTTATCAGATCAGGCCGGTGAAAAAATATTATCAAACATTTAACAAGTTGTTAATTAAGTTATAGAAGCGATCATAACACATGAACTTACTGGCAAATCGAACTATCGATACATTTTTTTATTTATCGACTTATGCCTCATCTCTCCAGTGAAGTCCACGTGACCGCGCTGCAACCCGCCCACCCCCCGCGCAGTTCCCTTCGTTGGCGTTTTCGGTTCAAAACAAAACGATCGCAATGCGGTATCTATTGGAAGTGATCTGTGCTAAGCCCACACATCTAAGACTGACACGAATTTTGACAGGAAAATATAATAAAATTTTCTACTGAGCTAAAACAAAAGTAACTCTGGTATATAAGTGTTTTTAATTTAACTCACTAAAAACCGCAAGATCTGGCACGAGTGACAAACAACCCAAATTAAAGAGCATCCAAGACACTCCTCCCGTCTCATAACAAATAGTACACAATTAACTACTCAATATATCTTAGGGGGAAAAGTACTCCCGATCTTTTCTTCTAACGTGCTCCTAATCAATCAGGGATTTTTTCTGGCCATAGCGTCGCGAGCAACACTTACATATTATTTATAACATCGACTTGAGTTGAATGACACATTCTGTAAAAAAACGTTATTGTGACATTTTATCTTAATCTTTATAAATAAGTAGTACGGCGAGTGAAATGTTACACATATACATACATAATATGTATTTATTTATTGTATGGAAAATAAAAGTACTCCCGATATCCTGTTGTAATGTAGTCCTTATCAACAAGGAGCTTTTTGGTTTAAATAACTTGTACAGTGGGTTAAATATTACACAATATAGAAGTTTACGTGTTAAGTGAATGTGCGATTGCTATTATTCTCCTAATTCGTAACACATTTTTGCACAGTCCTTTACAATTGAGATGAATCTACGCTGACCTAAAGTGTGTTTGACATAGATTGTCTTGAAAAATTTAGACTTGAACGTTCAATATAATTAATCATCATATCAATATCAATCATCATACTTTCTCGATAATACCAAAGGACAACAACAAACAACAACATACTAAGGTCCAACGATGGACTGAATAGTACTGGTTTGAAGTCGTTACTGAAGTTAAAAATAGAATTTATTAGAATTTAGGATTAGAATCAGAATTAAAGCTATTTGATAACCCTAATATCAGCTGAAATAAACGTAAAAACTTGTTAGAAGTAAAAAAACGGCGTTAAGAAGCTGTAGGACCGGACTCCACATTTTGTAACACAAATTTGAATAATATTTTCTTACAAAGGGTAAAGCGAGCGAACTCAAAATTATTTCTCTGCATGACGTGTACAGATGCAAAACCATTTGCAGTGTCGTGATACAAATGTGCTCGTTTTCTACAACTAGTGTTTGCTATTTATTTTATGGCTTAGGTATGCAGATTTGAAACTTTCTGATATTATTTTATATTATCGTTTTGATAACGATGTTAGTGACAAATGTTTTTTACTTGACAGAACGCAAGAAGCAGTTTGTGATATGAGTGTTTGCTCCCCATGGTTGTACTAATTAAAATTAACCAATTATAACCCTATATAAACAATATCTGGTAGACTGCGACCGAAAACGAAGTCAGATGTTAGTTTTAGTGACTT
Organism: Hyles vespertilio; assembly: GCA_009982885.2. Taxonomy (NCBI): domain Eukaryota; kingdom Metazoa; phylum Arthropoda; class Insecta; order Lepidoptera; family Sphingidae; genus Hyles; species Hyles vespertilio. Next base: position 6,626,513 of record CM042816.1, on the reverse strand, counting down.
CATATATAATGCAACCAAAAATTGTTGTAAGTTTAGATATAAGAAAGATCCTATCAAAAACATCCTGTAAAAGAATCCAAGTCTCGCAGCTCAGGTTTTCTACCGCAAAAAGTTGTGAGATACATGTAATACCAAGTCGATTAATTTATTTAGTCCTTGCTTAAGGGACCTTCTGTATAAAGTTATTATCATATCAATATTAAAAATTCTTTACGTTTACTTTTAAATAATTGGATCGACTTGGCCATCGCATGAAAACATAATGTATCTTACAATTTATACATAATGCTCCTGGGCTTAGGCTCATATGAGAGGATTTAGCCATAAAACGCCGCGCTGGCCAGTGCGTCTTGGCGAGTCTTCTTCCTGTTACGTTGGCCTGTGACGAGTAGTACTATGGTGCCATAATTCTCACAGTAGCACTACTCCTCACAGTTACCGGGAGGGACCACGAGGAGGTGTAACAAGGAATTGGTTTCTCAATTTTGTACAATGCAGAACATCAATTTCACAATTTAACACTCAAAAAGCGCAGGGTAAGCGCAGCGTCGGCCGTCCGGCGGCAAGGTGGGTCGACGATATTGTCAAAGTCGCAGGCCGAACCTGGATGCGACTGGCAAGGAACAAACAAAAGTGGCAGAATATGAGAGAGGCCTATACCCAGCATTGGGAACCTACAGGCTGTGGATGATGATGACGATGCTCCTGGGCTTACAGGATGTTTTTGATGGGATCTCACGTCTTTTTGTAGAGTCCTGCCTTTTTCCTTTTCGGTACTTTTTACTTATACATAGAATATCAATAACGATTTTTCTTAAAGCCTCTGTCTTATGGATTTTTCTTATTTTGGAAGGTATCAATTTATCACAAATTTAGCGGATTTGATTATTTATGTTCTTCCTTTCATGGTAATTGATATTTTTGAGCTATTTAGTCTATTTATTTGCAAGTTTTTCTTACTGGCTGAATACACCCTTTCCCTCTCTATACCCCCTTCTGTTATGCCTGATATATATAGATACCTATCTACAACTATAATTCCATTATATATGTACGGGTACAATGATTAATTAACTGCAAATGTAACTTTGTAATCCTATACATTTATATGGGATTACAAAGTTATTCTCACAGTTGGTATATCTAGAAAACTTATGTCTATAAGTTATGAAATGTTTGAATTTTCCCTTACTTTAGACACTAAACACTAATTATATTCTAAATTTGAAGGTTCTATGTCTGCTAGAAGTGCCTTAGACTTTTGATGATCGGTCAGTCAGTCAGTGAGTGACAAAATTAAGAAAGTTTGACTAGTTACAATTCCGAAACTACTGGTTCAAATTGAATGAAATTTTAAATATACCGTGTTTACACAAAGTCTGCTTAGTAACTGAAAATTCAGGATTCTTGCTTAAACCACAACGAAGTTATGGAGGGTTGAAAATGGTCTGAATTGCTTCGAGAAAAGGATGTTACGACTGTGCCGTTTTTTAGCTCGACTTATAGGGGGCACTGCCGTGCCCCCAGAAACATACAAAACAATTATATGTGCTCTTAGCATTATACATAAAATTCATACTAACATGGTTATCAAAATATAACTATGATTGCCCGAAAATATATCTATCTGTTCATCAGCCAAATCTTTATCAAACATGCATGTAATTCTAGTTACGTTAGTTCAATAAGTTTGTAATGAGACAGTTTTTCAACGTTAGTTTAAAAATCACTATATGAGGCAATCATTTCATATTAATCCATCTCAATTATATTTTATTTGGACAGATTACTATGACAAACAAATTCGAACACAAAAACTAATTGATTGATGAAGTTTATAGGTTATGTCGTCGTGAAATTTTATGTGTCATTGATTGATATTCCGAAGTTATATCTCAAAAGGAGGCAAGTTTCCCAAACTTTATTCGGGGCGGGCAGTCTCACTTCGAACATTTTATATTCTCTTCGACATCTGTTATTTAACATTCGCAAGGGGATATTGTTTTACGATTTGGCCAGTTGGTACTTTATGCAAATTAAGCTTTATGTTTAGATAACACTTTCTTTGCTGTTATAACAAGTTTACTGTTTTACAACTAATCGAAAATGCGGGTCTGTATCAGCCCATATACTTCCCACTGCTGGGCACGGGCCTAGTCTACAATCAAGGGTACGATTGAGATGGGCTAGACCAAATATTCCACCATGCCCAGTGCAGGTTGGGGGACTTAGAATACCATAAAGTATCATACAAATCGGTATAAAATGTAGGTTTCCTCACGATTTTTTTCTTCACCGTTTTTAGTGCTGGTTTATTTGGATACAATGATACAATAGCAACATAAAACTACTGCAAGATAACTATAACTATATCGCCATTTATACCTTTCATATAAAATTATAAATAGATTCGACTATAATGCAAAACATAGATTCTTTAATAATTTCCAAAGCCACACTAGAAAGCGCCCCGCGCGTAATCAAATTAATTAAATACAATGTATATGTTATGGGCCAAGTGATTTATGCGAGCAGTATTCATAATGCCCGGGCAGTATGAATATTGCCGAGCCATATCGGGCCAAGTAATTAATTACAATCCAAACTCACCTATTTATCACATTGCCCGGGCATTATGAATATGGCAACATGATGATCGGGCAATGTGACTAATAGGTGATTTTTACGTGGTGCGCTGCCGCATTTTCGCATCTACGATAGACCCATCAATTAGAAAGGTTGAATTGATCTGCTTATGTTTAGTTGTTTTTTAACGTCCGAAACATTATCTTCAGAAGAAAATTAGTGTACCCACTTTATGGATCAGTTAGGTCGACTGTGCCCCAAAACCGACTCGGAACACGTAGTCTTTTGGCTACCGACCCTAGAGTGTATATAAAAAGCCGGAGGTGCGGAGGGAGAGCAGCCCCCGCTCGCTGTAACGAAGGATAGGCAACCGTGCGAGCCGTAGCGGCTGAGGCTGGTTGCCGGAGGTGACCAGCAAGCCGAAGCTGCGGAGGTGAGCATGAGTGCCTATCTTTTGTTACGCAAGGGCGAAGGCTGAACTTCCCGTAGCGCCGGAGACGATGCAGAAGCTAATTTAATAAATAAACCTTAATAAATAATAAATAATTTCCTTTTCATGGGAGTGGTACCAGAGGAGGTGTGACACTCCCCCTCCCCCTCCACTCCTCCCAACCCACCCCCTCGTGCTGCCTTATTCTAAATTCTACCACTTCGGCTCATTGTTTTGATTTTGATTCGTATTCGTATTGGGTATTCATAATGCCCGGGCAATGTGATAAATTGATTGGTTATAATCACATTGCCTGCTCTTATTGGGCATTATTCATATTGCCCGGGCATTATGAATACCTGATTAATCACTTGGCCCATAACATATACATCAACTTTAATATTTCATCTCATATACACTGTAAAAAAACTAATTCTAAGACATTTTATTGTAAACTAAACTAGGACAAAACCAATAAAATACGTAAAGATTTGCTATAAATAAGATTGCCTCGGGGTATACAAGACAGTTTATGTACTCTTTTTATGCCTTGGAAGCGCTCGGGCTTAAAGAAATTACAATATGTTTTTTAGCTGATAGTAAATACTAAATAATAATAATAATAATAATAACACCCAACAGTCACATACATAGTCCTGACTCCACATTAAGATCGAGTCTTGTGTCGTGGGTATCAGGAACTACGAGAGACTTTTCGGTCAAACAAACACCCAGACCCGAGAGAAATATTTGTGGGCCGCACAAACATTTCTCTCGGTGCGGGGATCGAACCCGCGGCCTCTCGTTTCACAGGCGGCGTCTAACCGCCTGCGCCACGGAGGCTGTCAAATAAACCAAACAAAACATCAACGAGTGATGGTTATTACTCCGATCGCCATATTGGCCTGGCCGTACTGGCCTGGTAAATTCTAATATTATACAGGCTAACTACAAAACACGACACGCATGAGTCAACGATATGGGCTTTCCACCCGATCACCTAATACTTTAAAACGCCTCTACTAACATATGACGTCATAGGTCGACATCACGTTTCAACACCCCACGTGATCATTCGATAGCTTCGTATCCCAGACGTGCCATAAATTATAACATCCCAACCAGGGTCCCCTTATCAAAATCTCACCTTACATAATACCCAACAATGCACGATTCCCTTATTGGGTAAACAAAAACACCTCCGCCGGACGTGCCATCCCTTGTGGGTAGCAAAGTCATTTTACCCTTGTTCGGTTAACAAGGTTCGGTTACGTTATTCAAGTTATTGACAGTTTCATTTCCAAGGGAATCTAGCTGACTAACGCAAGAAATAGATGTTCGTCGAGAATCACCATAATAATGCGCGGAATCTACAATTTGAGTGCCGATATTCACGCAGAGGTCCCTCGCGTATACAATCAGGATAGGGCTGCCTCTTTGGTACTATATGAAGATTTATTTTATTTATTAACATTGTCGAGGTGTAAAATATATAATCCTTACTGATACTGCAATGTCAGCTATTTATATTTTCTTTTTTAAGCTTTCTCACATCATCTATTCAACCGATCCTAATAATATTTTTCAAATTCGTTTTCAGGGGTTCGATAAACGACTTAGAGACGATAGACAAATAATATTAAGGTGTGTCCACACATTGAGCGGCAAGAGCGCGGCAGCAACACGCGGCGTTTGCAGGACACATTTCTGCCGAGTTTTCAAGTTAGAACGAAGCTGACTAATGTTTGCGCGGCAGTATTGCGCGGCACACCCAAGACATGTCACGCACTTCAGTTGGCATCAGAACTAAAATGAAACCTGTTGCAAGTGACGTAGCTCTGCTTCTTACTAAAAAATTGCGGAGAAAGACTAAGAAAAAACATATTATATTTTAATGAGGAAATGCTGGACGAAACTACTTTTTCAGCTGAGATTACAAAATATTGAATCAATAAATTACCAGATTCATTACCGAACACCACAGTTTTTAAAATTAACTTTAGAAGAGTTTGAACATTTACATAGCCTGGTTGAGCCGCATATTAAAAAAGAAGATACGTATTGGCGTAAAGCAATCACAACAAAAGAGAGATTGGCTTTAACTTTGCGGTATTTGGCAACAGGAGACTCATATTCTAGCCTAGGGACAATACGTGTTTTGTTTTTATTATGGTATTCTTTTTTTCGAGGATCCCATAACTCTTAAAAAGATCCATACTTTTCAATTAAACGAATAGATGTTTCGTTGTCCATGTTTGTGCGCAGAAATACGTGCAAACATTAATACTGACGAATGTTTACTAAGAATGTTCGTGCGCGGCAGGCAGCCAGACGCCTTCACATGCGGCTGTCGTCCAATCATAGCGCGGCGGGCCGCACGCGGCAGCCGCGCTCGATTACCGCTCAATGTTTGAACACACCTTTAGGATTTCACATTGAGGCTTATTGTGTCGGCCAGCAATTTAATTGATTGAAAATCAAGTTTGACATATTATTTAATATCATTATAAAACCCTGACAAACTATATTTATCCTTAGAGAGAAAATAACAAACCATATTGAAGGTCACCAAAAATGCAACATGTGAGGGATTTTGAATTTGTAGTAATTTCACTCTCACCTCAATTATGTGTTATTTAAATTGTATTAATTGCCTATTTTCGTAAGATAAAAAATATATTATGTGACTAAATATTAAGGCAGTATAAAACAATTTTACAGACACAACTGTAATTCGTTATTTATGCATTCATTTAACTAATGACTACCATTATCTTACACAGTTTAATATATGTAAAATCGAATTTGTCAGTAAAAAGAATACGCGCAATAAGGTCACATCAGGGCTGACAGATTAATTAACCTCCATATAGCAGTTCATTACCGCCCACAATGCAAAGTGCACATCCCTGCGACCGACACGCGCTCCTAGCCGCCAAACTATTGTGGACATAGTTTACCGTTCACAGAGAATATTTATGGACTTCCACGAAGTTCGTTTTAATGAATAGATGTAATAAATAATACCCAAAATTCACATATACCGGGTATCTCAAGACTGCTACCGAAAACGAAGCCGGGTGGTAGTTTTAATGGCTACAAACACAATGCAACTAAAATTTTCGCATAGAAAAGTGACAATTATTTTTTATGATTTTTTAAATATCGTCATTTTTGGGTGGTAAATCCATAGTTTTTGCTAAAATAATAATTTAAACTCTCTTATTATATCTTAGAGTATTTATAAATTAAAGGGTATACACTATTATTTTAGGAAAAAAAATATTTACCACCAAAATATGGCAATAGGAAAAAAAATTAAAAAAAAAAATTGTCGCTTATTTTTGCAACTTTTTCTGTTGCATTGTGTCTGAAGTCGCTTAAACTACCACCCGGCTTCGTTTTCGGTAGCAGTCTTGATATACCCTGTATAGGCCTGGTCCCACACTAAGACAGAGTCTTGTGTTGTCGTCATTAAGAACTACGACAACCTTTCGGTCTCACAAACACCCAAAACTGAAAGAAATACATGAATACATGAACATTTCTTTGGGTGCAGTTGAAAATAGGTTGTTAGAAATTTTGTCTGACATGCCGATAGACTCAACACCTATCCCATTTTGAAAGGAAACAAGCCTGCCAAATTATAGAAAGAAATAGTGGCACCCATGTCCTAATGATAGAAGCACTAGCTAAGGTAAGTGTGTATGAAATTCGGCTAAAGCTAAGGTAAGTGTGTATAAAAAAAAATTGTGTATACACATTACAATTACCAATTTACTTCTAATATAGTTTAAATTATATATTATGTGAATCGAATATATTTTAAATTACATCTATAAATCCTGGGCAAAGTGTTTTTTTTTATTTATTATAAGCCTGAATCAGAGAGAATGAGATGAATGAGAATCAGAAATTTATTCCCGATATGGCAATAGGCTCGTCCCCTATCACATTATAGAACGGAACACACAAGGCGAAATGTGGGTGTCCTGGCACCGCTGCCTACCCCTTTTGGGAAAAAAGGCTTGAGTTTATGTATGCCTATAAATCTAAAAGATACAAAACGAAATAAAGTAGGCTATTGTAAATTATTTATTAATTAAGACTAATTAGATTAGAGGCGCAAAGTGTTGTGATGGGTAAAAAATGAAAAACTTAGGATAATATAACAATATTTAATAAATGTACACTCTTAATTAATTCGTTATTAATTTAACGTTAATGGATCTCTATAGAAAATATATTTTATTCACATTACTTGGTTAAAACCAAAAATTTAATGCACATTCTTATTATAAATAATAATCTTATATATAAAAATGAATCGCAAAATGTGTTGGTAACCGCATAATTCAACAACGCCTGGACCAATTTGGCTGATTTTGGTCTTGAAATATTCGTGGAAGTCCTGGGAAGGTTTTAGGGGTGAGAAAAATAGGAAAATTTCTGAGGAAGATACTAAAAACCTTTTTTTTTGGGTATCGTTCAAGCGTGATGCGTCCAGCCAGTATAGGATGATCTTTGTTAATTTGACGGGAGACGTAAAAGACGGTCCAGCTTCAACTACCACCCAACGTAAAATGATCTATCTTTCCATTGTCTTTCATTGACGGCTGACGAAATAGAACAAAATTCAAAAAATGTGTACATCGTGTATATAATATTATCTAGATACGGCGTCTTGCGCATAATTTTGTTAAATGTAAATTAAAACGATGTCCACATCTACCAAAATCGCCCATTGTTTTTTGAGATTATTGCAACAGTTTTAAACAAAGTATACTCTATCGAAGCGTTTTGCCGGAGTATACCAAAATATATCTAATTATAATTTTTCGTTTTCATAAACGACATTGTTTTTTGAATTGATACTTTTAGATGCGCTGGGGGACATATTTAAATTTCGCATTAGTATTGTTTTCAGACTCAAGAATAAAAAAAATATTGGTACGTTGATGCCGTATCTAGACATTATAATGAAACGATATGCAGTTTTATATTTTTAAATATTTGTTCTATTACTTACGTCACCTGGTAAGGCAGTATGAAGGTTTTATTAATTTGTATATGGTAACGTAATAGACGCGACTGCCAACAAGTTAACGATGGTCACGGGTTCAAATCCCAGGGCACACCTCTGACTTTTCGGATTAATTTCTACGTGAAATAAAATCCGCCAACTCGCACTAAGCAAGCAGGGTGGACTATAATATCTTCTTCTATAATATAAAAATGAATCACAAAAAGTGTTGGTAAGCGCATAACTCAACAACGCCTGGACCAATTTGGCCAATTCTTTTTTAAATGATTATTATTACTTTATTACTAACAAAAAGTAATGGCGTGCAATATTATTAGGAAAAACAGCATTTTGGTGCTGAAATAAGGGACGTAATATTGGATGGACAATAAAAAACGCTAAAGTTTTTAATGTCAAAATTTCATAAGGCAATCTTTATATGTACATGTATATGGAGAGACGGGATATAATAGAGTGGAAGGTACGGGAGAGGGCTGGTATAGCTGACAGATTTGATAGGACGAAATGTAAATGCACGTTATAAGACGGGATGGATAATAAAAGAGAAAGGACGGGACGGATCGGGAAGAGACTGAACAGATGGATGAGACGGGATTGAGCCAGACAGTAGGATAGCTATGTCAAGTTTAGGTATACAAGAGATTAATACGAAAAATAACATGTATTTGGTGTGGAGTGGAATCAAAAAATATATGCACCCAGGCGAAGCTGGGTCGGGCCGCTAGTAATTAATAAATATGCTTGATTGCACACCAAAATAACATATAATTTTAAGGATTATTACTAACAGTTGTATACAATGGGTGGCTTTATCACTAAAAGCAATTTGTTCCTGTCAACCTTAGGATGGTTAGGAATAATAAGTACAGTCAGCGACAAAATTCGTTGAACACATTCAAAACGCCAAAAGTCTTGCACACATGAAGCAACAGAAGCAACCAGAGCAGGGTCAGCCACAAAAATTCGTGAACACCTTAAGGTTACAAAAGTTTCTGAACAACAAAAGCAACAAAATTCCTGAACACGCAAATAATACATAAGTCAGTAATTTTTTTGATATCTTTGTATTGCGCACGCCCACCGGCTTCGATATGAACCAGTTAGCTGTTAACTATCTGGCGAATTTCCGTGACAACTCATAACAATATTCAATGTAGTTTCTCAAAATATTCCTTAAGCCACAACGCGTGTTTTATATCAATGGAGACAATTAAAAATAATAATTACTAGTCAGAACGGAAAATACTTTTCCAAAAGTTTCTGAGCGACAAAATACCTGAACACACCAATGGTACATACGTTTCTTAACACCTATAAAAAGCAAGTTTGCCGCAGATGTGTTCAGCTACTTTTGTCGCTTTCTTATACATTCATTGTAAATCAAATCATAAGAGTAACATTATTTAATTTCATAAACAAATGAATATACTCGTACCCTACATTCACATACATACTCGTACATAATTAGTCTAAGCAACAGCGCCACGGAGGCTTTCGGATATAATATGGTCTACATACATTAAATAAATAAAAAGGAATAAAGATCATTTACATCATTTCAATATGAAAGTTTTTATTCATGATTCTACAAACTTGCAGCAAGAGGTAAATTAACTTACATCAGTTGAAAACTTGCCAGGAAAAAGTTTAAATGGCTCAGCAACCATAATGATTATTCTTTTCAAAAAGAACTTGGCATCCGTTCATAACTTAACTCTTATATCGCTAGGACAGCGGAATATCTGGTGCCGTTTTTTTTTTCATTTAAATTCTCAGGTTTATCGTACATTAGTTCTTTAAATATACAATTTTATTTTTTCTAATGAATGGCGAGATAATTATAGTGAAATGTGTCATACATAAAACTATTATACAACAATACATTTCAAGTTTACAATTTTCGAAGTCAAAGACGTTTTCTGTCAATTAAATGATCGTCTGATTCGTAAGCGATACGACCAAACAACACCATGAATTACAAAGCAACTTTCGACTACGCCAACCATCCTGAGACATACGATGCTAAGTTGTGCCTACCCAATCGGTCTCTAATATGTTAGTGACCTACCAGTAAAATACACTATAAAGTCAGATACATAGTTATGGGGCTACAGTACGAGTATAAATCTTTGACGTGGGTACTAGTAACAAAAAATAATATAGACTTTTTTTAGCGGTTTCATAGATGTAAGCGAATGTTAAATTTAAATAAAACTGTTTGGTGCGGGTTTTATCGCGGATTTGGTTTAATTTTTACATTTTTTAACTTCCCGACATTTCGATTACTTTGCAGCGTTTGTGGTCACGGAGAGGACTTCGCTAGTCAGACTACTCTTGTTTTTGGTCTCGCAGCACTCAAAGATGGAACAAACATTTTTAGTTGACTCAAATAATTTTGTGGTCATAACTTAACTACTCCATGACTGAGACATGCAGGTCATATTCATCAATAATTTTTCTAATAAATAATTATAATTCCTACGTAAAATCTTAGTGACATTCCTATTAATAAAATAAAATCGGTTTGTGCCTGGCACTTTTGTTGATAAAAGAATTTCTGCTGATATTTAATTCTATTAACTGGCAAAATGTAATCGATAATACCCATATATTGAATTACGGATAAAAGGCACCCTTTAATAAAGCACTTGATAGGCATAAGAATTTGCACAGAAGGAATTTTCTGCTTCACTAAATGCATAAGGCAATTATGTTACGCGGTATGTTTCAATGCGAAAACTATTAGGCTTATAATGCCGATCACGGCCCTTAGTTCTACATAGTTCTAGTAATATATATGTATAAGTGCGTGGTGGCCTGTTGGTAAACAGACCAGATACGCTTGCCAACATGTTCACAATGGTCACAGATTCAAATCTCAGCTCAGACTTCTGACCTATCGAAGTCATGTGTGTATTGATAGTCAATCAACCGCCACTATTACGGTGAATGCAAATATAGTAAGAAAACCTGCATAAAGTAGAAATTTTGTAAGAATTCCTATGGTATGTAAAGTCCGCCCACCCGCACTAGACCAGTGCAACGTGGTGGACTATATGCGCAAATCAGTTTTATTTCTCCTCTCGATTGTAGAGGAGCTTCGAGCCCTATATTGAGATGTATAAACGCTGATAGAATATAATAAAATACAATCCAATAAAGAATCAGAAGCTACGTGCGCAATGTGCATTCATACTATCGAATTTGGAATATATTTAGTTATTTTAAATAATGTCTTTTAGGCCCGAAAAACTCGCGAACGGCTAACCTGGTGGTAATTAAAATGGTGAGTAGGTGAGTAATATAGAACATAAACATCTACATCGGGATCGTAAGACCATGTCAGGCCTCTTAAAATATGAAGGTGAAAGGAAGAAAAAAGAGTTAAGACTCTGGCAATCTCACTCATCTACGAAACGCTAACACTTAGTCGCCTTGCTTCCCATAAGTTTTCTGCGAGTCATAGGTACCTAATGATTAGCCCATTTCCACTGTACCGGTCGCTCAAGGTAACTTAATAATGTCTCTGCCACCTTAAAAAATAATATTAACAATATTTTTCTATATCAAACTGTGATTCTCAACCAACAGCTGTATACATTATAGTTTGAATGGAGCTTTAGACGTCTACATTAAGTTCACGCATCACTGCGCTACTGTGTACGTACCTTAATCGAGAAAATGGAGATGTTAAAAGATACCCATCACATTTAAAAGAAAAGGATTTTGTCTTGACAAGAATAATCATTTGACGTTCAAATAAGTTCCTTTTTTAATAAAAACTAGGGAACTAGTTACGACAAAGGCGCAGTTTATTTATTATTTATTAATTTTATTATTTTAAATAATAAAATTAATGAGTACAGTTGGCGATCTTATCGCCCTAGGCCCTAGTTACTAATATCTTAGGTTAATTTAATTTATTTTTATTTCATACTACTTTCATTGTATGTGATCAATTAAGTTTTGGTGGTTATAAGTGTAGATATTAGAATAAGCACTCACTTCCAGGAACTAACAATAGTATATTTTATAATTTAACACTTAATACATTCAGAGACAGAGTAAAATTATAATTATGCGATTCGGAGCGAGATGTGCTCGTGACGAGAGATGGCAGACTGTCCTTTTCATCCAAATAAACCGACCATTTTATAGGACTACCCGAATGAGGATCGATGGGGATAAATCTTACAGAAAATATATTTAAGCCATAAAATAGGGTCTATCCTTTCAACTAAAAATTAAGGTCTGCCCAAACATCTGGGCTATTGTCCAAACCGAAAGGTTTTACCCAAACATGTGTACTATTGTCTAAAAAACATAAATTTGTTGCAAAGGATTGCCGCCACTAAAGAACTTAACTATAATAATACAGTTTTATTGCCCCGGCATGAACGGGCCATTACAATTAGGAAACAATAATTTAGAACAGCATCTTTTTAACTAATATGATACAATAGGGTACACAAAAATTCTTATTTTAGTAAAACGACTCGCAGATGTTTTATGGTTAAACATCTGCAGTCATATTTTAAAATGAAATGCGTGTTTAAATAATGTTTATAATTACAAATAATAAGCGTGTTATTTTAAAAGCTAAATCTAATTTGGCGTATTGCAACCGCCACAAAGTTATTCAAGTGCTTTTTTTTTATTGCAGTGAATGGCGAGACGAGCCAGCCGTTCGCCCGATGGTTAGCGATACGACCGCTCATAAACAGTAGCAACATTCTACTGCGCTCGCCATCCTGAGACATAAGTCTCAATATGTCCAGTAGTTGCTCTGGCTACAATGTCCTTCAAACCGAAACACAACAGTGCATTTAAGCAGTGTTGTTTCACGGGAGAAATAGACATTGCGGTGGTACAGTCAGCGACAAAAGTCGTTGAACACATTCAAAACGCCGAAAGTCTTGCACACATAAAGCAACAGAAGTGGTTGAGTAGGGTCGGCCACAAAAATTCGTGAACACCTCAAGGTTACAAAAGTTTCTGAACAACAAAAGCAACAAAATTCCTGAACACGCAAATTGTACATAAGTCAGTAATTTTTTTGATATCTTTGTATTGCGCACGCCCACCGACTTCGATATGAACCAGTTAGCTGTTAACTATCTGGCGAATTTCCATGACTACTCATAACAATATTCAATGGAATTTCTCAAAATATTCCTAAAGCCACAACGCGTGTTTTATATCAATGGAGACAATTAAAAGTAATAATTATTAGTCAGAACGGAAAATACTTTTTCAAAAGTTTCTGAGCGACGAAATACCTGAACACACCAATGGTACATAAGTTTCTGAACACCTATAAAAAGCAAGTTTTGCTTTTCTCTGCATTTACTTATTGTATTCTTCTTCTTTTTTATTGCAATGAGCAGCTAGACGGGCATGCCGTTCGCCTGATGGTAAGCGATGCGACCGCTCATAAACAGTAGCAAAACCAAACAACACCTTGAATTAAAAAGCAATGCTTGACATTCCACTGCGCTCGCCATCCTGAGACCTAAGATGTTAAGTCTCAAAATATCCAGTAATTACTCTGGCTACAATACCGTTCAATCCGCAATATAACTGTGCATTTACACTGCTGTTTAACGGGAGAAACAGACATTGCGGTGGTACCTACCCAGATGGCCTCTTACATATGAGAGACTTACCACCAGTGTTATTGTGAAATAACATTTATTTATGAGAAGTTTTTAGCATGTTTTATATCAGTGGAGATAATAAATAACAATAATTTTATTAGTCAGAATGAAAATAGTGGCCGCAATTTTGAACTTTTTAGATATTGGGCAATTGGTCTCGAATTTTATTTCACGCTTTATATTTTTGCTTTCCTCTGCATTGACTTATTGTTTTCTGTTTTTGTGAAATAATATTTATTTATGAGAAGTTTAAATGTCTTGTTCATCTGTTATTGGCACGAGGAATTAAACAATAAATTGTTAAGATTAAAAAAACATTTATCTCAAAAGATTTTTCTAAATTTCACTTCATGAGATATAATAATTGTATAGGTAAAATTATGCTAGTATCGGACAGTACTAATCTATGATTTAATTATGTGGGTAAGACAGTTACAATGTGCTTATATTGAAACAAGAACACAGTAAAATACCGACATGTCAATTCACAAACCAAGTCTTGCTGCCAGGGTCGCATTCAACGCTTTGATTTTTGTTTAAATAATTTAATTTTTGTCTTGGAAATACGGAAGTTATCTTTTTCTTTTATGATTGTTGGCAAGTCGTTTTACATTTGTGCCCCTTCATATCTAATACTTTTTTTTCAATGTAATTTGTGCGTGGTGTCGGCATACAAATTTTACTTGAATTTGTAAGTACTCTAAGTCAGATTCTCGCCACAGTGTGTCTATGAGTAACACGTGTGTCTTGAATTTATTTTTCCTTATCGCAATTCGATTATTTTTATTTTGTTAAATTGGAACGATTGTGAATTATTGTTTAGTTATTTGTTTTGTTTTATATATTATTTTATGTTTGGTAGTTATAATTAAGTGTTGTGTTTATAGTTTTGTTTGTTTGTTTTTTTTTATTTGTTTGTCAACAAGTTGGTAAGTCTACCTTCATAATGAATTATGAACGAAATAAACCTCCTGACCCTCCCGACATTAATATGCTGTTATCCCCATCGCCATCTGCCCCTCCTTCTTACCCTAACAACTTAAGTCCCCTTTCGCAAATTGCAGAAGTTGCGTCTAGCATGCTAGAAAATGATAATTCTGTTTCTCATGCAAACGTGTCGAACAAACGACCGGCAGGTGATGACAAACAGACAGATATCCGTCCATCGAAGCAGTCCAAAAGCTTTATCGGAAGAACGAGGTACAATGCTGAAGATAGGGCTCCTTTTCTGGTACATGTGTCTCGGATTGAATCTCAACCTAATTCTGGCCCCTTTCTTCATCCAGTAACTTTCGGACTATTTCTTTACAACCAAAACATTCATAATATTGTAAGAGATGGCGTGAAAAGAATAGGGAGAAATCGTGTCTCCGTTGAGTTTGCTTCTCCTCAAGATGCAAACTCATTCCTAACGAATCCCATTTTAGCAAAACATAAATTCAATGCTTCAATACCGACCTTCAATGTTACCAGAATGGGAGTTGTCTCTGGAGTTCCAACTGATATGGACGAAGAGACAGCAAAAAAGTATATAACCGTTCCACC
The DNA here is from genome assembly GCA_009982885.2 of Hyles vespertilio. Classification (NCBI taxonomy): domain Eukaryota; kingdom Metazoa; phylum Arthropoda; class Insecta; order Lepidoptera; family Sphingidae; genus Hyles; species Hyles vespertilio. The sequence continues at coordinate 6,611,251 of CM042816.1, read as the reverse complement.
AGGTTGCGGCCGTATCCTTAAAATTAGACGCATTAGTCGAAAAACTACCAGAGACGGGGTTTCAGAGTGGAAACACACTGAGACCTGCGTTCTTACTTTCGATGGGCAAATTCTTCCGAAAAGAGTTTATTGCTGCTATACGTCCCTCCCGGTTGAACGGTATATATATCCCACAATCCAATGTAGAAAATGCTGCAGATATGGCCATGTAGAAGATATGTGCAGGTCCAAGCCTCGCTGTATCAAGTGTGGGCAGGACCATCCTGGAAATGGCTGTGATGTCACGGAGAGTGATGCTTTCTGTGTGCTGTGCTCTGGTGAGCACTTTGCGAATAGCAAAGCATGCCCAGAGTATGGCAGGCAGAGAACCATTAAAATAACAATGGCGGAGAAGAGCATATCGTACGCTGAAGCCAATAAAATGACCCCAGTTACATCATCCACACGTAGTTACGCGGACACTCTCAAATCTACTCAAGCCCAAGCTTCCCTCTCCCACCGCAAAACCGTTTTCCGCCAACCTAAGGCTCCTATACCCTTATCCCCAGCTTATGACAAAGTTGCTCATCGTAATATTGTTAACCCTCTAAAATCTTCACAGCCTAATGGCTGTGCACTGAATACATCCTTAGACCCTACCATAATTGACTTAATAACCCAAATTTTAACCCTACTTCTATCCACAAATTCTTCCCAATATCATAACACTCCATCATCATCCAAACAACCGTCCAACATTGCCTATGAACTTTTAACAACTTTACTTAGTTTTAAGAATGGCTCCGCCACTAATATTTCTCCAGTGGAATGTGAGGAGCGTGCTGCATAAGAAGCACGACCTGATATTCCTGCTAAATAAATTTAAACCAATGGCTTGTGCTATCGCTGAGACTTGGTTGCGCCCAAGCCTTAGTTTCCGTGTACCACAGTACAATATTTATAGAAGCGACAGACCTGATGGCTACGGAGGTTCTGCCCTCCTAATAAATAACCGACTCCCTTTTGTAACATCCCCTTTACCTCCCTTTATAGGAGATATGAACTTAACAGCAGGCACAACAAACGGCATTACCGTGGTCTCTATTTATATCGCCCATCCCGATCGTAACTTTCTGCCCATAATCAAAACAACTTTTGAAAATTTAAGTAGGCCTTTATTGATTATGGGTGATTTTAATTGCCATCATTATAGATGGGGCTCCGATCACTGCGATCCCTTCGGAACAGGCTTGGTGGAAATCCTAGACGACCTTAATCTTTGCATCCTAAATAATGGTTGTCCCACTCGCCGAGTCTCACCCGGCCAAAGGAAAAGTTGTGTCTACCTTTCTATTTGCTCTCCAGATGTTGCAGTATCTGCCTGTTGGCAATGCACAGATCTAACTCATGGAAGTGATCACTACCCTATAATCATCTCCTTCGCTCATCGAACGTATCTAGAAAAACGTTTCCTCCTTTATTAAAATATAATTTATCAGACCCAGATTGGTCCAAATTCGCATCTCTTTTAGACCATAAAATCACTGCACTTCCTAAAATAAATGATCCAAATTTAACAAATATTGACCAATATCACCACGCACAAAAAACGGTGAAGGAAAACATCGTGAGGAAACCTGCATACCATAGCGATTTATAAAAATTCTATGGTATGTAAGTCCGCCAACCCGCACTAGGCCAGCGTGGTGGACTATATGGCCTAACCACTCTCAATCGTACTTTCGATTGTAGAGGAGGCCCGTGCCCTGCAGTGGGACGCATATGGGCTGATACAGACAGACAGAACAATTTGTGCGGGCCTTAAAGTCTTGCGCTGATTCCTGTTTTCCAATTAAAAATAGTGATAGGCACAAAATTCCATCTGCACCATGGTGGGATCGGGAATGCACCTTAGCTATTAAAGAACGCATTGCCGCAGAGAGGAAATACAATAGTGATATGAGCACCCCAAACCTGCTGAACTATAAACAAGTATATGCAAAATCGAAAAGGTTACTGCGAAGAAAGAAACGTACGGGTTGGATGAATTTCTGTAACTCTTTATCACCTTCTACTCCCTCTACCGTAGTTTGGAAGAGAATTAATAGATTTAGGTCTGGTTGTTCTCCCTCAATCTCCTCTACCATCTCCCGGGAGACTGCCAGTCTGTTTTTTAATAAAAATTGTCCTCCTTATGTACTATCATTGCAAGAAACCCACATTATCCCCGTATTTACATCCGAAGACCCACACGATGCACCTTTCACTATGGAGGATCTTGATTTGGTCCTTGGCAGTGTTCGGGATTCCGCCCCTGGTGCTGATGGGTTTCCTTATTCTTTTATAGTGCATTCCGGCATACATGCAAAGAAATATTTTTTAGAAATGGTAAATTTTTGTTATTATTATGGTATAATACCAAAAGACTGGAAGTTACAAATTATTATACCAATCTTAAAACCTGGTAAACACGCAGATAATCCCAACAACTTCAGACCAATTGCTTTGTCGTCGGTCCTGGCCAAAATTGTGGAACATCTTATTAAAAACAGGTTGGAGTGGATTGTTGAGTCGAGAGACTTACTTCCAAAGTCTCAATTTGGATTCCGGAAAGGACTGGGTACCATGGATAGCGTTGGAGTGTTAATAACCGACATTCGAGTTGCTCTCTCCAAAAATGACTCAGTAGTCGCTTCCTTTTTAGACGTATCTTCAGCATATGACAACGTCCTCCTTCCCATTCTCAGGCATAAATTGCACCAGCTGAGTATCCCGGCAAGGATGGCCCAGTGTATATGTCTTATGCTTATGTCAAGGTCTCTGACTCTGAGAGTCCCTGGTGAGCAATTTTATCAGAGATTAACGTGGAGGGGCTTACCTCAGGGTTCGGTACTAAGCCCTATACTATATAATCTCTATACAGCTGATGTTGAGACCTGTCTAAATTATAACTGCCACATCCTACAATACGCCGACGATCTAGCGTTGTATGTGAGGAACAAATCAATTCAGGATGCAGCCACATCTCCATGTCTTTCTTTGCAATCTCTGAACTGTTGGCTTTTAAGACATGGCTTGAACCTCTCAGCCCAGAAAAGCTCTGTGGTTATCTTCTCCCGGAAACAACAGCACCCGTCGATTCAAGTAAGCGTAGACGGCAACGCTATACCGATCGTTTCGAAAGCAAAATTTTGGGCGTATATTTGGATTCCAAATTAAATGGTGTAAACCACATTAATCATTTAATTAAAAAATGCGAACGAGTTGTCCCCATGCTAAAAGTACTAGCTGGTGTTTGGTGGGGGGCACACCCATTCACAATGAAACTACTGTATAATGCCCTAGTGAGAAGCATAATGGACTATGGGACGTTCCTCATGATTCCATGCAACAAGGGTGCGCTATTGAGACTGGACAAGTTGCAGGCTAAATGCCTCCGGATTATATCTGGTTACATGAAGTCCTCTCCAATTAATGCGTAACAGGTCGAGTGTGCAGAACCACCGTTATCACTAAGGAGACAATACCTGGCCACCCGCTTTTGGGCTAGAATTAGTGGCAAAGGCTCCCACCCACTGCAAGAAAAAATTGGAGAACTAAATCAAATTTGCAATGAAGCACCTTATTGGATTCATAAAGAGATCCCCCTTTACCTTCAATCCTATCGATCCCTTGCAAATTTAGAGGGCCCAATAATTAAAACACACAGGCTCCCTCTATTTAACATCCAATACGAAATTCTTTGCTATAGACCTGAAATTATCTTAGATATTGGCCTCTCTAAACACACTGTGTCAGCGGATCGGATTTTTAATGCCTTGGTTGGAGAACGCTGGAATGACTATCACAGATTTTTTACTGATGCATCTAAATTCACATATGAAGAATATAAAGGTTCTGCCGTTTTCTATCAAAATTTAAACATTATCTTACAATTTAAATCCCCTAAGGAATCATCAGTCTACACAGGAGAATGCATTGCTATTTTAGAAGCATGCAACTATATAGAATCCCATAATATCCATAAGGGTGTTATATTCACTGATTCACTGAGCTGTCTTAAAGCTCTGGGTCAAAATCCTTATAAGGATAGATTACATAACTCCCTGCTTTTAAATATTAAAAAATGTTTATACTCTTGTTCAAGACAGGGCAAAACAGTGCATTTAACATGGATCCCTAGCCATTCAGGTATAGGAGGTAATGAGTGTGCAGACAGACTAGCCAAGAATGCAATTTCTTCAGAAGCATCCGACCTAAAGCATTTTGTTCACCATAACTATGATTTACTAAGCCTTGCTCATAGGACTTTGTTGATATTGTGGCAGGACCACTGGAACAAATCTGCAATGCATAAAGGCAAACATTACTATGCCATACAATCAACCATACCACCTAAACCTTGGTTCTACAAATTTAAAAAAGTGTCCAAACCTGTCATATCAACTGTTTCCAGAATTCGTATAGGCCACTGCTCTTCCCCGGTATTCTTAAACAAAATTCGGGTTCGGGACTCGTCTCTTTGCGAGTGTGGGTTGGACGATGGTACTTTGGAGCATATTTTCTTTAACTGCTCTAGAAATACCTCCTCATTTGATCTTTATACTCATTTAACATTTTTGAACATTCCCGTCGCTATTAACTTTCCTTCTCTTTTGACCCACTCTTCCCCTCGACTTTTTGAAGCTATGATTTCCTTCATAAGATCTAACGCCATCCGTCTGTGATCTTGAAATTTGATGCGTGTTATTATTTGGTATTCCTATCTTTTATAACATTTTAACAACTATATATTATATTTCAATGTTTTTTTTTATATATACTACGTGTGATTGTGTTTGTTCTAGCATTTATACTAACTACGTCGCCATAACTTCATTCATAAAGTTCACTATCGAACCAACTTTAGTAATGTAGTAGGTCATTCCACCAAAAATCATATCACACACGAGTTCTCATCGCACATCTGACATTGGCAGAATTGTCGACATCGGCATAACTTGCCAGAGAGGAAAAAAAAAACTCTAAGTCAGAGTTATTTTTTATTTTGAAAGGTTAAATTTGAATTAATTTTATTTACTATTATTTTTCTTATTAAAATGCAGGTGTTGAATTTATGTAAATAAATCAATCAATATTTAATATTACATATACTATAAATTATTAAACTTCTTGAGTTTTTATGTACTCTTGTTTTTATGTGGACCTATTATTGTCTAAATCGTACGTATCGTTTTCCATTGATCTTACAATTTTGAATATCGAAGTAAAGAACCCAGTGGATATTGATTTTGAAACCAATCGGACCAATAACTAAAAAGTAAAAAATTGCGGCTAAAATATTCTATTTTGACTATCAATTTAGAATATCGGAGCGAAGGGTCTCTCAGATATGTATTCTGAACACAATTGAATCTAAAAAGTTCAAAAATGCTGACGCTATTTACTTTATGAATCTAATAATTATTATTTATTTATTTTATTTATTATTACACTTTATTGTACACAAATAAAAACAAAAACAATCCACAAAGAAAAACACTTAACCTATATATAAAGTACAATCGGCGGTCTTATCGCCTTCGGCGATGTCTTCCAGACAACCTTTGGATGGAATGGACTAAACAGAAGAAGAAAAACGGGGGTAGACAGGTTATGAGTAAAAATGAATGGTCTACCTATCATGTACAAATAAAAATAAACATACATAGACTTTACTACCTAACAAACTATAAATATATAATACAAACATATTTAAATATACTAAATATATACATCTAAACAATATAAGGATGTGCAATGTAAAAACAATAGAAAAAGAAAATAAATAGGGGGAAAAGAAAAATATGTATTATCAAATTGACAAGTAATGTTCCTTGACGAGTCTTTTAAAAATTGGCAGGGATTTAGCTTGACGAATAGACAGCGGCAATTGGTTCCACAAGCGAGCAGCGTTCACAGTGAACGAGTTTGCAAGAAATTCAGTATTGTGCTTGGGAATTTCTAATGTCAGATTCTCCGACGATCTTAGTGATCGTGTGTGTGTATTGCTAAGAAAATTAAAGCGATTTTTTAGGTAGGAAGGTGTGTTGGGAAGAAACAATATAGAATAAAGAAGATAGAGGATACGAGCATTCCGGCGAAGACGCATTGAGAGCCACTTGAGCTTAGTGCGAAATTCAGAGACATGGTCATATTTGCGAAGTCCAAAAATGAACCGTATACAAAAATTCTGAAGGCGCTCAAGTTTATCAAATTGGGCTTCGGTGAGATCAAGATACTAGCTATCTATGTATGTCATGTCACCATATGATATGTCACCATAATCAAGGAGAGGAAAAAGAAGAGATTGGACATGTGCAATTTTCGTATGAATGGGAAGAAAGTTCTGTAATCTTCGTAAGGACCCCGCTGCAGCGAACAATTTCCGGCTGAGTTCTTGCAGTTGGGGACCCCAGGATAAGTTCTTGTCAATAACGATACCTAGGTTTTTTACTTTGTCACTGTATGGAATGACACAACCATCAAACATAACCTGAGGTAATTGGTCGAGATCTAGCCTGGAAACCATCCTGGAGCTGCCAACAACAAAGACTTGAGTTTCTTGAGTTTGACTTGAACTCGGTTGGGCAGCGTTCGGGAAACTACGCGACGTCTTCTCGTCCAAAATACCTCTGCCCTCGTCGATACCACGCGGGCATCGTCCGTTTTCAGCCTAGACAACTGGCTTTGCCCAATAGACAAGTCTCTTTGTGCAAACACTTTGGAGCCTTCGTTCCGTTCAATTGTCTCCATAATGCTCACAATATTGTGAGCACGGACATCGTGTCGCAAGGACTTCCAGATCCGTCTATTGAGCCGCCGATATGCTTCGACGTCAACGGAAGACTGCAGCGTCAAATATCAACGTTCGGCCATGAGATCAAGAGTCTGGATCGAGAGTTTTTGTGGTCTATCTCTACGGCGAGGTCTAAAATACTTAGATCCCACCGTATGGACAGCTTCTACCAAACCGCTGTTTAACTCATCCACTGCAAGGTTTTCTCTTAGACAATCAAAGCGATTTGTCCACTCGAGTTGAAAGCTCTTGGGGTTTTGGATATGAGCGCGAGTAGGTCGGAGCGTAGACTTCATCAAGCGACGCCTTTCTAATTGGACGTTGATATTCAGTGTGCCCCTAACCATTCGGTGATCACTGCCGGTTTTCACCCTGTTGATCACAGAGACATCACTGAACATCCGTCTATTCGTCGTCAAGATGAAATCTATCTCATTTCTCGTAGAACCGTCAGGACTCAGCCAGTTCCATTTCCTGTGAGGCGGCTTCTGGAAAAAAGAGTTCATCGCAAAGAGTCCCTCTTTTTCCAGAAAGTCGCCAAGCCTCTGACCCCTGAGGTTCCGTTGCCCATATCCAAATTGCCCCACTTTCAACTCTGCATCGCTTCTCTTGCCCAACTTTGCGTTGAAGTCCCCCATAACAACATTGAAGTAGGTTTTGGAAGTATGTATGGCCCGACTTATGTTCTCATACATCTCCTCTACTTCTTCATCTGGGTGTGTCGAGGTCGGCGCATATACCTGTATGACCTTCAACGAATATCTTTTTGATATTCTGAGTATAAGGTACACTATCCTGCTCATGCTGCGCAGGAGGGGACTCGCGCTGATGACGCTGCTGTCCATCATCAACGGGGGAAAGGAAATAGGTTTGTGAGTAGAGGATATAATGGGAAAGGAAAGTATGGCCTGTAGGAGTGGATACTGCAGTCATGGAAGGAAATGAATGTAGTGACTGCAGTAGCTCGGGGCCGAGGTCGCGTACTCGAAGCACCTATTCTAGGACAGGCCATGACCACTAGATAGGAGCATCCCTGACCTAACTAGATTTGGTAACTAAAATATGTTTTTAATCTGTCTAGGAATAAAGTCGTTAATCTTTATCAACTTTATCTAGTAGGCAGTGGGCTTCGTTTTATTTGTACATTTTATGCCTATAATCCAAAAAAGTGGATACGTTTGTTCGTTTGCCGAATCTAGGAAATAAAAGGCTGTAGTCATGTTCCAAATGTATTTGCATTTCATTTACACCGCTTATCTTCATCATCAGCCCATACGCGTCCACTGTTGGACACAGGCCTCTCTTATAGCACGCTACTGGGCCCGATCTTCAGCCCATCGTCTCCAACCACTACCAGCCACCTTTCGAATATCTTCACTTACACCGTTTATATAGAAAACCATTGAATAGATCTATGTTGTTCCAGGGACAGTATAACCGATCTGCTAAATATCTAGCTTGACGGGTACGATGCAATTTCACAGGCGATACACACGGCTTGTCAGACTTGAGGCAATATGTAATCTTGCCTTTATCCATGTAGCTGGTATATCAGCCTTTATACATCCACTGTCTCGTACGAGATTCTTCTACGTTTGAAAGGAGAGTAGGTTTTTGATCACTTTGGCAAATTGATCCATTATCCCTAAAAATTGTGGAGAATTTATGTGCGCAACTATCTTGTTAGTGGAAATAAGCGATAATTCTTCCTTTGAGAAGACTGAGATTTCTTGGTTTGAACCCGAAGCGTACATTAACTTCCAAAACGAAAAAATCCTCGCAGTTCGTTCCGCTTCCTACAAGTTTATCACTTCAGTCTTAACTCCTAAATGTTTTCGTCACAACTTGTTCAAATCACGTTAAATTTTTGGCTTACGTAGCATTCCAAGCGAACTTTGCCCAACTTTCGGGTATCGAAACTTCAGCTAATTACTTTATCTTTACTTGAACTCGTTCGAATGTAAGGAAAATGTTAACAGCACTGCTACAACGCAGTGCTCCCTGGCCTCAGTGAAAACATTTTCATAAAGTTTTTAATGAAAAGCAAAGTTTTATATACAACGCTAATTAGCCTTACGTTTCGTTTTCTTTATCTATTAGACTTTTAGAAGTATTTAATGTAACCTTCAAAACTAAATGAGATAGATCGGTGATGTTGAACATTTAGTTATTCAGAGCTCAGATTGTTGCGTCGATTTAATAAAAAGGCGTAACATGTTTCAAAGAGATGATGACTTATATTACATTACATTTCAGTAACTCATCTAATTATGAATCATCATGATACTTAAGCCTCAGGAACTGCACATACATAAGTCGTAACTAGGGATTTCCACAGCGACATGTTGGAAACATCTATTAGGCTAGTGTCCTCATTTGTTATTATTGTTTTCTTATATCGAAAGATTACACTATGCAAAATCAGAAAGAAAAAATAATTTAAATCAGTTTAGTAATAAGCAAGTTACAAATGTATAAAATTTGGTGGTAGGAGTTATATCTCAGCCTTTTTACCAGCAAGCTTGATGCGGGTTTCAAATTAATGTTTTTAAAAGCGGTAATTTTTATAAAAAATTCAGTACTGCTCAAAACTCACCTCACCCTGTCGGTGTGCCCGACTCTGCTTCGGTAGAATGATAGATGTCATCCACTTGAATTTTTTTCTGCCACTACAGCTATCAGTTTTCCAGTACCGTTCCACCTTGCTAATCTCTTCGACTATTTTGGTAACTTTTGTCCGATCTCCCTATTAATGATTCTATTTCGTAGGTAGAAATTAAATACCCCTTTATTCATCCTTCAAGACAAGTCAATGAAACCTTAAGTTCTTGTTAACTATACACTATTTTGATTTACCTGTCCGTTAATAATTATCGCTATTCATTTCAAACAATGAGCTCGTTTCAAATTTACATAGTTTTAATTAAAAATCTCTTTTCGTCGAAATGTAAATATTTGAGACGTTCCCGTCAGTCTCTAGTTCGTTAAAATCATTAATAGATCATTGTCTCCGAAGAGTGCTTCAAAACCTAAAAACCATTTGTTAGAAATATATGATTTTTCATCTCCAACATTTTAGTCTCTATAACCTATGTTACGCCCCAATTTTCGGTATGTCTTTGTAGTTAATTTTAAAAATAATATAATCTAAGACACTAATTTTCGATTAATGCGCGAATATTTTCTCCATAATGGTCATAATTGATATTTTGCGTGAGGACCGCCGGTATTCATTAGGAGCTCTCCATTTCACGTGTCTTGCCGACGATTTGCAGGAAAATCGTTTTAACCGTAATAATAGTGAGTAATAGGGATGGCGGCCTAGTTTGCTCATATTTCCATTGAGACTGGTTTTATTTTACGAATAAAAATATTATTGCATGTTTTTTTATAACCTGATAACAACTAAATCATACCGATTCATATAAACATTCATATGAGTATACGAAGAACGAAGGATTTTTCAGTACTGAATATAACTGATAATCATAAAAAATATACATCTAGTCTTCCATACTTTAAACTTGGTATAAACCTTATCCGCATACTATTAATGAAATAAAACTAAGATTTTCGTCTATATCTCTAATCCGTTTCTAAGGGGAAGTAAAAAAAACGTTGTCTAGTAATGAAACCACCTTGATTTATTAGAATAAAAAACAACTGTCCTCACGCGAAGCCAAGCTGATTTCGGGTCTAGCTGAAATTCAGTGCCGCAGCTCAGGCTACGATATTAAGCTCAACTGGATCTTTTTTGGTTTAGGGAGTACATATTATTGGTTTTCTTTTTGTTACGCCATGTGCACAATATTCTTTTAATCTTTTAGTGCCTAGATACCTATTATTTAAATAGATTTTTTATGTTTTTATTTTATTCAAATACCTCTATAATATACCATTCTCTAAACCAAATAAACAATAAAAAAATCAAATTAAAAACCTTTGAACAAACGCACGCTCTACAGTACATCTCATCAAAATTCAAAGTAATAAATGAGCCAGTGCTTACGAGCAACAACAAGATTAATGAAGCCACTATCAACACAACTCCACTGCACCGGTCTAGTTGAAAACGGAATAAACGGCACGGAAGGAATACTAACGACTGGGGCATTAGTCGATTATAATGGGCCAAGTTGAGGTTTTTTGCTTCACATTTTCATTTATTTGAGTATCTATACCTGGTTCTTTCATTATCTAAGTAGTTGTGCAATTGTTTTTATATCCATTTGAATTAAAAACCATTGCGTAAAACTACTTTAAAACATAGATGAAATATATAAATTTAAAGAACTTGTTTCTTTGAATGCGCTAAAATCAAGTTGAATCTCAATACTAGTTCGACTTGATGAATTATTTTATTATTGGTTAGTCCGATTATTGAGGTAGGATATAGGGTAATTTAATAATAAATAATAATAATAAAACTCTTTATTATTACACCACAAAACAAAAAATAAAAATATGAAGCAACTGTACATTAGGTGGAACAATTGGCGGCCTTATCGCTAAAAGCGATCTCTTCCAGGCAACCATTCAAGCAGGTAAAATACCAGGAGACATTGGCGGTGCTTTATGTTTAAAAATAAATGCATAAACTAACATAAACAATACCTACATATATAGTAGATATTCCTAGATTTTTTATATATTAAGCAAACAATAAACTTACATAAAATACATAACAAATACATACATATACTTAATAGGGTATGGACATTATACTATTGTGAGAGATAGTAACCCTTTAACTGGAGTTTGAAGGTTTCCAGTGAGGACGAACGTTTAATAGAGAGAGGCAGTGCGTTCCACAGCCGTACTGCTTCTACCGTAAAAGACCGATCATAAAACGACGTCCTATGTGCTGGAAACTTTAATATAAGATTCTTTGACGACCTAAGAGAATGAGAATTAGCAGTATGTAAGAAACTAAAGCGTTCCTGAAGATAACGCGGAGACAAGGGATTAAACAGAATACTGTAGAGAAAAGATAGGATATGAACATCCCGGCGGCGGCGTATAGGAAGCCACTTGAGTTTAATACGATATTCAGAAATATGGTCATATTTGCGCAGTCCAAATATAAACCTGATACAGAAATTTTGAAGACGTTCAAGCTTATTTAGCTGGGCCTCGGTAAGATCAAGATAGCTGGCGTCGGCATAATCGAGAATAGGGAGCAAGAGAGACTGTGCAAGCGCAATCTTAGTGGTAGTGGGAAGAAAATTACGCAACCTACGTAAACACCCTGCAGAGGCAAATATTTTGCGACTCATAGCCGTTATTTGAGGTCCCCAAGACAAACTGCGGTCGATAATTATGCCCAGGTTTTTGACATGATCACTGAGCGGTGTTTTATTTTCCCAAAAAAATATAGCGGTGTTTTTATCCTGGGAAAACGTTTTCGCACGTGCGTAGTCGAGAGCAATGCGAGTAACGGCCGATGCAATCAATCGAAAAAATTTGATTGAAGTCAATCTGGATTGTTTTCTACTTTTCGATTTGTCATTTACCATGTTGCCATAGTTGTTTCACTACTGAGATTGATTATTGGCAATATAGTATCAGAAAAAAGATTGAGCTGTCAATCTCAAACGGCAAATTTTGGATTGCGATTGTTTATTGGCAGCGGCTGTAAATAATATACATAGAGGTGAAATATTCAGAATAGAAAATACTCAAATGACGACTACCAGTTAAGTAAATGACCATAAGGCACATTATGGCACATAAACTTAAGACGTAATACTTAAAATTTAAATAATTTAATTTGAATGTAATATGTATTATCCCCAAACTCGTAATATCACTACAGCGATGTCTAGTTTTGACCTCATTGGCAAATCTGATAACATAAATACAAAACCGAGAAAAACAGAGAACAAAACGAGTGTTTATAGCATGTTTTAAATAAGTTAGGATATACCTATGTTTTTACCTGTATGTGTTATTCGATATTAACTGACGCACGAAAAAATACTTGGTATGTATAATGGGCATGTAACAGATCCTCCGTCAATTTGCCACAACGTTTTCTTATATTTACGCGAATTTGAAATAAATCAACTTTTTATTAATAATGAAGCTTTATTTATTTACTTGTACGATTTAACAAATTTGGTCATAGCCGATTGTTTTGCAAATAGACATTTTTACAACATTAGAACTGATATAATTGGTGAAAATATTTCTACCATATATCTTACAGAATGCGTGCGTGGTGGCCTGTTGGTAAACGGACTAGACGCGACTACCAACATGTTCACGGTGGTCGCGGGTTCGAATCCCAGGGCATACCTCTGACTTTTCGAAGCCATGTGTGTATTGACAGTCAATCACCACGCACTAAAACGGTGAAGGAAAACATCGTGAGGAAACCTGCATACCATAGCGATTTATAAAAATTTCTATGGTATGTAAGTCCGCCAACCCGCACTAGGCCAGCGTGGTGGACTATATGGCCTAACCACTCTCAATCGATTACGATTGTAGAGTAGGCCCGTGCCCTACAGTGGGACGTATATGGGCTGATACAGAACAGATCTTACAGAATGGGTAGAATCCAGTGTGTATGGGAGTTAGGGTTCTCTTTTGCATCTTCCTCATGCATGTTAAATAAATGAAAAAAATATATAGAGCGATTAGGTCATATAATTGACCACGCCGACCTAGTACGGGTTTGGCAGACCCTACATACCGTAGAATTTCTATCCAAATTGATATGGTATGCAGGTTTCTTCACGATGTTTTCACGATATTTTGATGATATATGTAGGTACGTACATCTGGATATCTCTCATTTATCAACATGTTGAATTTAGTATCCTTTAAAGTTACTATCTGGGCGGATAATAATATCTTACCAACAGTGTAAATTACTGTGTAGAATATTAATACTATAGACTGATTTTTATTTAAGTGGAAGTGCTGTAAATATTTCATGCAACGCCGTACGTTGAAGTAAGATTTATGAAGTCTAGACATGGATCACGAGGCATTTTCGTTTTACCCTACTTGAATTAAAAACAATAACCTATTCTATTCTACTGATACTAAATTAGTTTATTTCTGATGATATTTTATTCAGCCTCAATCACACAATTAATTCAGAAATCAGCTCTGAAACGAAGAACATTGATTGAATTCCAGCATCGATGTAAAAAAATTGTGCTATCCACACAAAAATCTCAATTTATTTGTTACTCTTATGTATAACGAGCGCAGTGAAATTTCAAGCTTTGCTTTGTAATTCATGGTATTGTTTGGAGTTATTACTGTCCCTGAGCGGTCGTATGGCTTATAATCACGCGAATGGCATGCTAGTGTCCCCATTCATTATAAAAATTATAAAAATCACACACAACAACAACAATATTTTAACAGAACCTAAAGCATAAATCATCCTGTAAAATATTTCAAATAAGAATATTACGTAGTTCTATACCATATATGTATAATAATATATTTTTGGGTTCGAATATTTTATACACAACCTTACTTGAAGTTCCAATTAATGTATTATGTCTCCACACGTATACTAATATATTCAAAGGTTGAGGTCACACGCCTACACAAGCAGACCACTTTGTTTCTCATTACAGTCCCTGTGACATTAAATCAGTAGTAATTTAGTGCAACAAGCAATTTCCCTATTACGTATGTGTTTGTTGACGGAAATGCGGCTCTTGAACATGGAAATGGCTTTGTCCGCCGGCTTAGCACAAATGATGAGCACTACATGAAAGTATACCGCACACAATGCCTTAATTTATTTATTATTCTTGGTAACGTACGTCTTTTAAGTTATTTATAATCCTCGATTTCGAAAGATTGTTTTTCATTTTTCAGTTCTATTCATGTTTTGAAAACTAACAGAATACATAAATAGGTTTTCCGAAAGAGGAAACGCACAGGTGGAACACACAATAGATAGTAGAAGAAAATAGTCGCATTTCATTTACCAAAGTCTCAAGGATGCATATAATGATAAGAAAGAAAGAAAAGGAATTTTCTCTCTTTTCTCCCTTTACTTCCCCATACATTGCTAAAAAACATAACGAGTATATTATCTACTAGCGGCCCGGCCCAGCTTCGCCCGGGTGCATATAGATTTCTCTACAATAATATGCACGTATTATACACATAAACCTTCCTCTTGAATCACTCTGTCTGTTAAAAAAAACCGCATCAAAATACGTTGCGTAGTTTTAAAGATTTGAGCATACAAAAGGACATAGGGACAGAGAAAGCGACTTTGTTTTATACTATGTAGTGATTTGTATCACAATTCACTTGTAATCAGATGTATTGTTGATATTTTTATTTAAATTTAGAAATTATTTGTACAGGCTGTATATTTTTATTTCTTAACTATTTGAATTCGTCCTGATTCAGCACAATTCCCTAAGGATAGCCGACTCGCTTCATCACTAAAGCCGCGATCACCAGTAGGGTATAAATATTCAACCGCAGAGGATGTATGCACCAGTCAAGCGCGGTATTGCATCACGCCCCTTGTATACTAATGATACAGATTTAAACCAACCGACGATGTTTCAAATGCATACGTAAGTAGTTTGATAGATACGTGGTAATTACAACCGCAGCATGACATTATAATACAAAAGAACATTTGTGTATAATATTTTTGCAGTGACAGGTAAGTCGGTTGCTCGTCTGTCGGAATATTTACAGTCTGTAGAAGTAATTAAAAGATTGAATTATCCATGGTCTCTTTTCTAGTGATGTGTAAATTATAGAGTAGTATTTTTTAAAGATGTCATTACAATACAAACAGAAATGTTTTAAGTGCAGCGATAATCCTTTACAAGTGAATTGAGTACATTTTTGCCGGATTTTCACCACAGCTATAGAAAAACCTATAAATATTGAATGATTGGTCTGTTTTCAACTTATAGCTTTTTAATAAATATCTTTGTATAGCAATAGATTTCCTAAATATGACACAGGCGATAATGAGTATAGTAGTAATTATTCTACCTAATACAAAAATACGGACTCAAATTTTCATCCTATATTTTTTCAAGTTCATCTGCTCTCATATTTTAATCATAAATCATAACAAACGTAGCCATTGACCCTTAAATTTCCATCCATACATACAATATTACACTAATTACGAAATTGACGAATACCACATATTTTCCGTGTGAGGTCACGTCAAGACATTAGCCCAAATTTTCCCAGCGAAAGGTCATAACCCCACTCAAGGTCGCATATTCAAACTGCCCTTGTTACTACTACCTTGAAGTGTATAACCCTGAACTTAAACACACATACAAAAACCGAAACTATCATGAAACCAATCAAAATGTTATTTGTTAGTATGTATACTCTCTGTATTAGAAGATGTTGAAAACATAACTATGGGTGCTTGATTTCAATATTAGCCGTATCAAATCACAAAGCAGGATTTTGAATTTCACTTCACCTATCTTGACGTAAATCTACATTGTGAGGAGTTTTTGTCAATCTATTACTACGTGTTTACGAATAAGTTTTTATCAATGATATGTATTTCCAAGCCGAAGATAAAATTAAAAAGCTCAAGCTACTTTTTTTTCAATTAAAATTATACATTTCTATTATGATTCTCTGAAATGTATAAATTTTAAAAGCTTAACGTTTCTTACTATTAAACACGCTTCTACCTTTGCCTCTCTGCTTCACAAAATTCTTTATAAAAATTCGTCGCCCCTATCAAGGTGCCCGAAATCTCATCAAAAATGTAACCAAATTCTGCGGAATATACTAATGAGTCGTTTCAGTAAATTTTCGGCTCAGGAGAACGTAATTAACTGTACTGTCTTCTCGTTAGCGGGACAGTAGTTGGCGCTTGTTTGCTTATCAAAATGGGATACTTGCTAAAATGAACTATAATTAATAATTATATTTTTACAGATACATTTTTATGTTGAAGATGAGAAACATCGAAGTTGTTATGGGAATAGAATTTGTCTAAGAATGTTGTCTTTTCATTTTGGTTCTTTTAAGACATATCTGTGAATATTATTGCAGAATAATTCGAAAGATTAGATTAGATACGAAAAGATTAAAAAAATGCATTGCCTAACCACAAGACTAACCTGAGAAACCTCAAGATTAAATAAAGGTAAATATTAAGAAAATGCATTGCCCAATCAAAGGACTGAGCTTAGAAACCTCAAAGTTACAAAGACTAATGATGCCATATTATTTTCAGAGTATCATAAAATGTATATCTCATAAGCCACATCAGTTAGTAGGATATTGATTAAAACGGTGGCCAGTCAGTGCATTGGCCGTGAAATACTCCGCTGTCCGCTCTAAAACACTCCGGGTGTCCATCACACATTTCCAACCTTACCACCTTGTAATAACAATCATTTTTCAATGAAGAATGAAACCGCAAGTTATGCACCGGAGCGGAGAAGCGAGAAATGCAAAGGTCGCAATTCTCTTGGAAAATTGCTCGCTACGACTAATATTATAGGCGTGTGACATTGACAAACGATGGACATTATTTTTTTAAATATCCCATGAACTTAATTTTGCTATGAATATTTTTAAAGGAAGAACCTTATTCTTTTGTCACAAAATCCCTGCTTCTTGATGATTTGGTCTTACTCACAGATTGTCTTACTTCAACGATATTCTGGCGCGGCCGGTTTTTGCACATGGCGTGCTCAATGAGACACAGCGCATTTTATTTTATAACTGTCGAGGCGCTCCGCACTCGGTGGGAGCGGTGCGGGTATTTATTATGTGTTTTGGATTATTAATTTTTTATGTTACTCTTTATTCTGTGGGTAGAATGAATTGCATACCTTATTTCAGTGTTGTAATGGGTTATTTTTCAAAAGTATTAATTATAATTTTGTTTGGGAATTATTTACTGCTATTTTTTTGAATTGTTATTACTATTTAATTTTATTTGATGTTGCTATTATTTTTTATTATTTTTGTGTGTTTGTTTTATTATTATTTTATTAATGTCATTGTAATAAAATGTTGCTGGTGGACATAGCGTCCGTATGTCACACTGACCCTCCATTGAAAATCAGCGCTGCAGTACAGCTACGTTGTACTGCAGCATATAGCTGAATGGGGAGTCATTGTTGTCTGGCCATGCGCATATAATGGCAAATTGTTAATTACCTTATATGCTACATTGTCTTTTTTTGTATGTGTCAGCCATGCAATGATAAATGTATTTTCTTTCTTTCTTTCTTTTATAAGAATCTATAATATAAAAATGAATCGCAAAATGTGTTGGTAACCGCATAATTCAACAACGCCTGGACCAATTTGGCTGATTTTGGTCTTGAAATATTCGTGGAAGTCCTGGGAAGGTTTTAGGGGTGAGAAAAATAGGAAAATTTCTGAGGAAGATACTAAAAACCTTTTTTTTGGGTATCGTTCAAGCGTGATGCGTCCAGCCAGTATAGGATGATCTTTGTTTATTTGACGGGAGACGTAAAAGACGGTCCAGCTTCAACTACCACCCAACGTAAAATGATCTATCTTTCCATTGTCTTTCATTGACGGCTGACGAAATAGAACAAAATTCAAAAAATGTGTACTTCGTGTATATAATATTATCTAGATACTGCGTCTTGCGCATAATTTTGTTAAATGTAAATTAAAACGATGTCCACATCTACCAAAATCGCCCATTGTTTTTTGAGATTATTGCAACAGTTTTAAACAAAGTTTTAAACAAAACTCTATCGAAGCGTTTTGCCGGAGTATACCAAAATATATCTAATTATAATTTTTCGTTTTCATAAACGACATTGTTTTTTGAATTTATACTTTTAGATGCGCTGGGGGACATATTTAAATTTCGCATTAGTATTGTTTTCAGACTCAAGAATAAAATATTGGTACGTTGATGCCGTATCTAGACATTATAATGAAACGATATGCAGTTTTATATTTTTAAATATTTGTTCTATTACTTACGTCACCTGGTAAGGCAGTATGAAGGTTTTATTAATTTGTATATGGTAACGTAATAGACGCGACTGCCAACAAGTTAACGATGGTCACGGGTTCAAATCCCAGGGCACACCTCTGACTTTTCGGATTAATTTCTACGTGAAATAAAATCCGCCAACTCGCACTAAGCAAGCAGGGTGGACTATAATATCTTCTTCTATAATATAAAAATGAATCACAAAAAGTGTTGGTAAGCGCATAACTCAACAACGCCTGGACCAATTTGACCAATTCTTTTTTTAAATGGTTATTATTACTTTATTACTAACAAAAAGTAATGGCGTGCAATATTATTAGGAAAAACAGCATTTTGGTGCTGAAATAAGGGACGTAATATTGGATGGACAATAAAAAACGCTAAAGTTTTTAATGTCAAAATTTCATAAGGCAATCTTTATATGTACATGTATATGGAGAGACGGGATATAATAGAGTGGAAGGTACGGGAGAGGGCTGGGATAGCTGACAGATTTGATAGGACGAAATGTAAATGCACGTTATAAGACGGGATGGATAATAAAAGAGAAAGGACGGGACGGATCGGGAAGAGACTGAACAGACGGATGAGACGGGATTGAGCCAGACAGTAGGAGAGCTATGTCAAGTTTAGATATACAAGAGATTAATACGAAAAATAACATGTATTTGGTGTGGAGTGGAATCAAAAAATATATGCACCCAGGCGAAGCTGGGTCGGGCCGCTAGTATATAATATATCTTTATTTTACTGATCTGTATCAGCCCACATACGTTGGACTGCAGGGCACGGGTCTACTCTACGGTCGAGAGTACGATTGAGAATAGTTATACCATATAGTCTACCAGGCCTCGTCTACGTATTCAATATTCGAATCTACACTAATTTTTATTAGCACAACCTGAATATTAGTCTACGTTAGTGCTACTTTATATCGACTGATGGGTATTCATATTTAAATTACATTTAAAAATAACAAATAAAATGACCTTTAATATAAGTAAATACCCGAGTCTTAAGTGTTAATAGAGCAAAAATGAAGGGTTGAAATGGTGACAACATGCATGATGATAATTGGAGTGACGGACACCAAGTTTGATCAATTACACACACATGCAGCTGTTTATTTTTAACCAGCCGGCTGGAAAATTGTATGGACATGACTGGGACATTTGCATTTAATTATGCGACACAACGGATGTTACATGACTCGTGTGTTTTTAAGGGTTAACGAATTTTTCGTATTGTTACAACTTTTGCGTAAAAATTTGTGGTTAAAAAATTATGACAGTAACATTAAAATAATAGTAGGTGAAAAACAAGGGAGGAAAGATTTGATAATTTATATTCGAAGACAGATTTAGATTTTAGATATCAAATAATACAACGTCATGATTGGGAAATGGAAAATCTTTGTAGATACAGACAAACAAATTTATTATAAAATTCATCTCAAGTAGTAGATCGCAATTACGCAAATGTGGTGTACATTATTACCATATTCTTAAGTTAAAAAATATAGGAAAATCCTCATTTTATCCATCGAAATAAAAAAGGAAGATTTTATCTTTAACAAATATTTAATTTCACAAAAGATTTTATTCACTTCGCAATATTAAAAAAAGTAAGTGCCGTTTTGTGTATTTGGAACCCCTAACTTACTTAACAAAACATCGGCACAAGTTTAAAAATGTTTTGCTAAGTGCGCTGCGAGATATAAAACAAATTAACTAAAACCTTTTGTAAATAGCATTTCGTTGTCGACTTAAGACTTTTTTTTATTACATTTTAATACAGCCAGTACAAGTTTGAGTGAATCTAAATTTTCTATATTTTGCAAATATATGTACAATTAATTTTTTTACCGGTAGGCGACATCAATCTACAATCTACAATACGACCTACATTTTACATCGAAACACGCAATCCAATCAGACATATCCCTTAGCCGTGCAAAAATGAAAATACGAAACCCTCATCAAAAATACCTTCAAATCGCCTAACAGGGAAAATGGAAGCGCCTTCGATACAGTTCAATTATAGGTGACATTTTATCCCTACACCAAGTAGCGAAAAAAAGTATATTTCTGAGTGTAATTTCAAACGTCGGATGTCGGTGGCGAGCATAAATTGGCTCGCACCAAGTTCGGCGGCACTCCCGGATATTGAAACTCGGCTATCGCATGATCCCGACTGAAGTCGACGACTGCACGCTACGCCTTTCTAGACGGAATGTGACTTATGGTTTGAAGTCGACTTCTTTATCTCCGTGAATTTATCTTGACGATGTGGAATGTGGAGGAGAAACAATGTGTTAGCATATGCATATTTTTATATGTGTTAGATTGAGGTTGAGGCGTGGTAGAGCCAGAAGTGGAATATAAATTTAAATCACCGGGCCGCCGACAAGCCGGCGAACAAAAAGTTGCCGACATAGGCTTCACTCAATGCAGGTCGGAAATTTTGTTGGCAACATGGCAGTGAGTCGATATAATCAGGAAAATTTTCATGACGATGTTGACATTATGTCAAGCAAAGCGCTTGCGTTTTAAACTATGGTTTTAGAAATGTCGTAGCGGCGAGCAACACTTGCGAGCGCTTGTCGCCGATATATTATCTTATAGGACGCCGGGTTGTGTCGTAGGGTCGGCGAATATGATATGTAGCGCGCTGTGTGTGTAGTGACAAACAACTCTGTATACATGTTTCAACTCTTGGCTCGCATATCCATGTATGCGAGTGCTTTTAAACATGAAGTTTTGATCTTAGTGCTATGATAATTGTCGCACATACTTCACTTCATATTCAGTAGCATACATAGAGTGAGAGAGTATACATGGGTGTGTTTCTGTATCAGCCCATATACGTCCCACTGCAGGGCACGGGCCTACTCCACAATCGAGTGTACGATTGAGAGTGGTAAGGCCATATAGTCCGCCACGCTGGCCTAGTGCGGGTTGGCGGACTTACATACCATGGATTTTTTTATAAATCGCTATGGTATGCAGGTTTCCTCACGATGTTTTCCTTCACCGTTTTTAGTGCGTGGTGATTGATTATCAATACACACATGACTCCGAAAAGTCAGAGATGTGCCCTGGGATTCGAACCCGCGACCACCGTGAACATGTTGGCAGCCGCGTCTAGTCCGTTTACCAACAGGCCACCACGCACTTGGGTGTGTTTACTTGTTTTTTACTCTGGGTCGGCATAATAACAATACTGCGCCTGATGGTAATCGCAAATGCCATCTAGGCAGAGTATCGAATGGCATCAAACGATAGTCCCACAACATTCGATACAATTATGCCGGCGTGCTGCCTTACTTACTCGATTTTAAATATTTCTCCAAGATAGAAATACACTTTTGAATATTTATTTAATCGTGAAATGTTTTACATTTATGCATTCGCAAGATAAACCGTTATCATTGATGCATCATAAACATTTTAAGGCGGCACTTTATAATAACTCCGCGCCTTACACTTCATGAGTACATAATCATTAAATTTTTATAGCATTTGATCGTAGATTTTTAATGTTTGTTTTTATGAAGAAAATGTATGGGATGTCGCATTACGTTTTTGCTTGTGAAAGATATGGCATATTGTTTTTAAATGAGTTAACTAACTTACTAACTGAAATCACTCTGCCAGGATTTTACATACTATAGATTGTTCAAATAACACCGTTCAAAGGCATAGCTCGTTATGTACTATTCAACGAAATACTAGTTCCCAACTTAGGAAATTATACTTTTTTTTCTGGCCACAGTTAGTATAGGACGTAACCGATATTCTTTCGAGATCGTACTAAGTTAGTAGGTCACCTCTTGCCGCACGAAATCAATTTATATTTCCAGTAAATAACTCCATTTATTGCATCTCTGTCTCTGTCAATAAAGTGTCAATAATTCCAAATCCTTTCAACAATATTTTCATTTCCACAAAAATAGATTTGCAGTTTTAAGTGCACTGCACTGAATTCCGATTCACACCACGCGTCCGAGAAACGTGAAGTATATTCGAATTGATCGCAAGCGTTATTCGCAAACGCTGAATACAAGTCTGGGCATTGGTTTCGGCCGGTTAATATCGCAATATTGCAGTTGTACGCGAAACGAATACGAAACACCGCGAAATGGCTACTTTATGCTGCACGCTTTTAGTTTATGAATGGAACTGAAACTGTAATAGCTTTGGTATTGGTCTGGTACATGGTTTGAGTATTCAAGCGAGTTAACCGCATATTACGGGTTATCTTCAGTCGTGGTGTTGAAAAAATCCATAGAGAGTAGAGGTCGCTTACTATTAGACAAGCAAATACTTTGTCTGTCAATGTAAGCAAAACAAATAATCTATGTCTCCGTGGCGCAGTCGGTTAAACGCCGCCGGTGAAACGAGAGGCCGCGGGTTCGATCCCCACACCAAGAGAAATGTTTGTGCGACCCACCAATATTTCTTTCGGGTCGGGGTGCCCGTGGGCCTCATACTCCCGACACAATCTCTCAAGTCTCGATATTAGTGTAGGATCAGGATTATATGTGTGACTGTTGGGTATGATTTTTTTTATTTACATATAATAAATTAAGGATGTATTACGTTGAATCACGTCATTCATTCTTGCAATTTACATAACCTAGGACTAAGAGTGTCTTTCAGTATAATTTTCAATTCAGTTGGCTAAATAAAGCATGTTCCAGCCTAAAAATAAATTAAAAAAAAAACGTAACAAAAAATCCTTATTTCTCTGCCATTTTAATTCTATACAACCCGCCGCAATACGTTTGGCTTAACCCGCAAAAGTCTGATAGCGAAAAGAAATATATGGACCAGAGTAATACATGGGCGTTGCATGCAGCGCTTTATTTAGTTTGTAGCTGTATGCACAAAAACTATTAACTCGTGAACCTTAATTATTTATGCTAAATCTTCGCGTGCGCCGTTCATTCTTGCGTGCAGCTTTTGATAGGAAAAAGGAACTTAAGAAGCTACTTATGTGTCCAATCTCAACAGTTCGTCGGGTATCAAATGACGCACTTAGTGTCGGATCTTTAAACCCCTTCGCACCATGCAGAGCACGTAAGGTATCTAATTTTGTAACAATTTAGAAATGAAAGCAGTCAATGAAAATAATTGACGTTGGCGAAACATTTAAACAAACTGTTCTAAATACTATGATTCAAAATATAGAATCTATGTACGAAACTTTAATGTAAATAAACAAATTAACCTTTCTGGTCTGGTTTAGGGAAAGTCTATAAAGGCCGAATACCCATTTTTGGTGACCTAAGACTATAATAATGAATTATTTCGTCTTCTTTTTCCTTTTTGAGTGCCTCATCAGTGTTGAAGGTTAAGTGATGAATTATTTGAGTAGGTATGTTCCTATTGCTTATGTTTTATCGTTCGTGTCTTAAAAAGGGTGCACTTCGTTAATAGTTCACGTTCGTGTCTAATACAATCCGCTCTTTTACAGTGATATAAGGCAAAAAACAACCAAAATCAAAATCCTTAAAAGCAAATCCAGTAAAGACCAAGAATCAAATAACATTTTGTAACATGATGTTACCTCATACCTCCATAAAGTTACAAACTAATACCCACCATGCTATAATAAAAACAACTATTCAAACAGCAGACCGCAAATTCTCCCAGCTGCCGCAACTTTTATAACACATAATACATTTTAATTCTCGCTACATTAACTGGCTTCTGATGGAAGATAAAATATATATTTTCTAAAACCATAAATGTTCGGGACATCACGTCATTTAAGTCGATTACAAACACGAAATGGTAGCACTAATAAACTGACCGAAGCGGACGTTTAAAGCAGATTACTGGTTATATTCGGCAACTGACAATGCCAGGTGGAAATTAATTTGCAATTAGGATTTTGAACTTAATTTTTCAAAGTGTAAAGACTATTTTGCATAATCACTATTTAGTTCAAATATTATGCATACATACGGAACGTCATCCATAACTCGAATAGGGCAAAACTACCACTAGTGTCAGATATAGTTTTCCAATCTTATTTACTTCAAAGAATTTATAAAGGGTTCTTCATGATGTGATATTTATCAATGATTCTTTTTAAAGCTTTAATCAATACAAAAAATATCTAACTAAATCTAACATAAACCTGAAATTAATATTTCTTTGTGCTTGACTTTGCTTTAATGAAAACAAATTAACAGTAATAATTAAATTAAATAAATTAACTTCACCCGGACGTTGTATGAATTTTGTTAATAGGCTTTTACTTTTGTTAAGTTTCCATTACGAGAACACCGAAGTAAGCATTAGGAAGAAGTCCATAAATATAAAATAAGAGAAATCCACTTAATGTAAAGATGTAAAAAGCCTAACTTCTAAAGATGGTAAAAAGCTGTGAATATTTAAAATTGTCCCTTCTGGATCTAAGATAAAAAAACATATTTATTTCAATTAACAAAATGGCGATATATAGAAAAAATAAAAATAATTGAAGAAGTTTAAAGGAAGCCCTGGCGCACTCCCTAAGTTGGATACAAACTATGTAAAACCCACAAGTACAAAGACTGAAGGTGCTGGGATTTGAACCCAGGACTTTCAGCATGCGAAAAAGACACTCTACTCTGAGTTACTTCCCCGACAGCTCGGTAATTGAATTTATCAGTCTGTTTTAGACTAGCGTCGTTTGACTTCCCTTTTAATAAATTAACTCTTCACTTCACTGGAAGTAAGCTTATTTAAATTCTTATTGTTCAAAGAAATTTCGCTCGATATCTCAAACGTATCACATCATTTAGGCCCATAGATTGGTTGTTTTTATATCTTGAGGTACCTAGTACACTTATTTTTCTTTCTAAAAAAAAGTTATAAAAGAAAAAATATTTTCAAAAAATGTCTATATTCGTAACCACCAAATCATCTGAATAAAACCCTTTTTGGGTATAATTAATTCAGACAAAAGTTATTAATGGCCAAGTGCTCATAGAGTTAACTTT
The DNA here is from genome assembly GCA_009982885.2 of Hyles vespertilio. Classification (NCBI taxonomy): domain Eukaryota; kingdom Metazoa; phylum Arthropoda; class Insecta; order Lepidoptera; family Sphingidae; genus Hyles; species Hyles vespertilio. The sequence continues at coordinate 6,585,463 of CM042816.1, read as the reverse complement.
TAAGAATATGATACATAAGAAAATTTAAGACCAGACACGATTTTATTCTCTAGTATTTATTCTGCGGAGGAAAAACATCACAATAAGCTTAGCCTCTTTGTAAAACAATTGAATTTGTAATCCCCCACAACACGTGTCCGTAGGTACATTAAAATTATTCACTTGGCGGGGAACGTTCATGTATTATTCAAAACCTTTGAACGTTTTGTCTCTGCCACTGCTGGGAGCCCGAACTTAGCTTCTTTTACTACAGAAAACATTCGCGGATTATGATTTTAAGGAAGCATAAATAAAGAGAACTTGATTCGCTCTCAAATACGATATCAGTTGATAGGCTCTCAAGTTGACGTTGGTTTTAAAAACATCGCGCATTGTTACATATCATTAGTTTTAAGATCTGTTGTTGAGCGATGAAAATTTTAATGGAAAGTAATATTATAGCAATTATACCTCAATTTGAAATGTACTTGTATTCATTTATCATCTGAGGTTAATAAGACTAGCTCAGCTAATCACGATCATTTATTAAATAGCTCAGTACTCAACTTTGAGACCGGTTTAATATACTTCTCATCAGAAAAATCGAAACACCTTGCAAGTGTATATTTTGTAAGGATTATCAGAAAAATGTGCATAAATTTAATTTGAATATAGAACATCAACATTAGGTTTTTTTTTGAAAACCGCATATTATTCTCTAATCTCTAATAAACTACATTTGATATAATATATTTCTAAATATACACATTTTTCTTATAATCCTAACAAAACAAAAACTTGCGAGTTGTTTCGATTTTTTATTTATTTTTATTTATTTATGACGAAAAATCTACCTACAATTGTTACAATGATTATTGCAATAAAAATATAAAACAAAAAATAATCTTAACTAATTGTACAATTAATAACAGGTAAACATAACAAATAAGAAAATAAAACACAACATATCAACTTAACAAACTAAGAAAAAATTAAATAATTATACTTAAAAAACAAAACCAAGACTAATGTATGTAACTCGATATTGCATCCAACATATGTTTTCGAAAACTGTGTAGTGACATAGAGTGTATATCGATGCGATTACTAAGTACATTAAATAATCTACTCAGTCTAGCTATCGGAGAGTTGGAACCAAGCACAGTTCTACGAAATGGAGGAACTACGGGGTATATAGGGGTACGAGGATATCTCTTTGGCATTCTAAAACGGATACAACTAAGAAGTTGAGGACAGTCTATATGGTGTCTTAGAATTTTATAGAGGTAAACTAAGTCTAACAATTCCCTACGGTTTTCCAGTGAAAACATTTTAAAATGCTTGAGCCTATTATTATATGACATACGGCTCCTGGCTACTCTTTCAGAAGATGCCAAATGCCAAAGAAATCTTTTCTGCAAGCGTTCCAATCTCAACGAATGAGCAGCATAATGAGGCCTCCAAACCACACTACAATATTCTAGAATGCTCCGTACTAATGAGTTATACAATATTTGTTTTGTTTGGTACTGGCGAAAGATCTTTCCATTTCTTATAACGAAACCAAGCATCTTAGACGCCTTTTTAGCAACGTGATCATAGTGCGGTACGAAGGTTAGTTTACTGTCTAGCACAACTCCCAAATCCACAATTTTATAAACTTCATTTAAAATAGTATTATTTATAAGATGAATGTATAATGTTATGTTTTCTATGAAACTTAATATGGTAACATTTGTTAACATTCAGTTCCATCTTGTTGACTATGCACCAATCAGTTAGCCTATCTAAATCATCTTGTAGCAGTTTGGTGTCAGATATATTATTCGAGAGAATTTTAAATCATCTGCATACATATAAGGCTTGCTATTCTGAAACAACCAGACACGTCATTGACAAAGATGTTAAATAATATAGGCCCCAAGTGGGATCCTTGGGGCACACCAGATGTTATGTTAAAGATATCCGATCTATAACCATCCAAAACAACATAATAAGAACGGTTACTTAAATACGACCTGACCCATTCCAAAATTTTTCCAGAGAAACCGTATGTCGCAAGTTTCTCTAGTAATATTGAATGTGAGACCCTATCGAACGCCTTACTGAAATCAGTATATATAACATCAGTTTGGTAATTGTTATCAAATGCACCAAAAAGGCTTTCTGCAAAAGTAGACAAATTAGTTAGCGTTGATCTGTTTTTTACAAATCCATGTTGATGATCTGTCAAAAAGTGTTTAAAATAGAATTGAAAGTGCGGACAGATAATGGATTCTATAAGTTTAGCCAAGCTGGAGAGTATCGAAATCGGTCTATAATTGGAAACTAGATTATCAGCACCAGCTTTGTGAATTGGTATAACCTTTGCTAACTTCCAAGCATCAGGAAAAACCCCAGTACCAAGTGATTCCTTAATGATTCTATGCACGGGGTGTGCTAAAAATTCAGCACACTTTTTAAGGAATATTGGCGCTAGTCCATCAGCACCCGTACCTTTAGAAGTATCGAGAGATGTTAGTTTGTTAAGAATAGTTTCTGGAGTCACGTTTAAGTTTACAAAATTAGATGTTCCATTCAGAATTAACTCAGATTCTTGCATTACAAAATCGTTGGGCTTTCCCGTATCTTTGCTGTAAACCTTTGAAAAATAACTTCCAAACAAGTTACAAATTTCGGGTCCATTATTTGCCTTAGCTGTACCATCTGTCATATGTGTAGGGTAAGAACTAGTGCCACCACGTTTTACTTTAATAAAGGACCAAAAGTACTTTGAATTTTTGAGAATCTTATTTTCTATATCCTCGACAAACTTGTTATAACATAATTTTACCATATTTTTGCATCTCTTACTTAAAATCTGTAGTTCAATTTTATCCATCGGATTGCCGTATTTCTTATATTTCATCCTTAAATTATTTTTTTCTCGGAGTCTGGCAATCAGTAACTTATCAAACCATGGAGGGTAATGCCTTGAACTTGTATTGTTTTTCTGATGAGAAGCGTAATATCATTATAAGTGACCATTTTTCACTATTCCAATAAAACTAGAGACTACGAGTATTGGTACATTTACGGTGGGTTTACTAGCAATTTGGTATAGGGAAGTGATAAATATTAATACGTGTTTTGCGGATCTCCTACATATTCTGACCTTGAATTAAACATAATGCATGATGAGGCATTATAAGTGGTTTTGACTATTGGTTGCTAGGCAAAAAACTAAACATTTTTTTTTCTTCAAAATACAAAGGTCATTACAAATTAAAATCAAGCTAAACTTGAAAGTCTAGCACCAAGTAACTTGTATCTAAATCGAATACAACTAACACAGGCTGTACGGCGCCTATATCGCAACCACAATGTAAATTTAAGCGTCTTGACCCAGTGTCGCATGCGCTAACTGAATTACAGACCACAAAGCTACAGAGCATCGCGCATGAATTATTCATTGTATGTTTTGTAACCTTCGCCCGAAGCCGGTCCTCACAATGTAAATAATGCTCCAAAAATACGCGTCAGGTGTGTGCAAGGTATAAAGGAATGGCACACGAGTAAACGCTCTTGATGTAGGACCTAATACGCGTCGCTCCCTTTTCTTTTGAAAGGTTAGCTGGATACATACCACCGTCTGGTAAAAATATTGTGTGGATTTCAATCTCATGTATAATAAATAAATTATATTTTACTTATACAAATCAATTGCTTGACACAATATAATAAGCGTACATAAAACCTATTTTAGTCATGTAATGCTTTAACCGTTTTGATTTATTTACGCTTGCGACTTTTAAATTCAGTTTGAGCCAAGACAAAACATTTTAAATAAAAAAAATAGCTTTTAAAATTGTCTATGAATTAGGCCGTAAATGTTGCGTAAGATCTAAATATTTTTTCTTAAAGGACAGTCTCATTCATTTTTATATATCACTATAAAGTCCGCCGCAATGTCTATTTCTCCCACCAAACAGTATTATAAATGCACTGTTGTTTTTCGGTGTGAAGGAGGAGGAAGGAGGAGTAAGTAATGAACATCAATATGTTAGACTTAACAACTTATATCACAGGATGGCGAGCATAGTGGAATGCCAAGCATTGGAATTCAAGGTATTGTTTGGACTTTGGTTTTGCTACTGTACACTGGCGTTCATATCGCTTATCGTCAGATGAACGGCATGCTCGTATATTAATTGCAATAACAAAAAGAAAAAGTAAAGAGTAATTATCCTGCTGTTTTGATCAAGTCATGAAAGAAACTGTGGGGCACATGTGGGGTACAGAAGCCTCATATTTATACAGCTTGTATTTTCTGTCAATTTTTGCCGTAATGTGCCTGACGAATATGTCTTTAATTAGTTTTTATATTTAACCAATATAATTTAACTCAGAAATTCAGCACGCACAATAAGCGAAATACAAAAGTATACTTCGTTATCATATTAACTTAAATTCCATTTCACAATGTAAACTGGTCTATCCCTTTTAAACAAATTCTTAAGTCAACATTTCAAAAGCGCAACTTTGATACGCTTTGTAAAAATATCTACAAATTCCTTTGAACCCATTTTTCCTTCTATGATAGGAATGGGAAAAGTTTGAAAAGTTCAGAAGATTTTTAAGTTTAGTTAGCTAGAATTTTACTTATTTACGAAGAGAAATAACTGAAATACGATACAACAATAAAAAAACTAATAAACAAGATTTTCTTAACATTAAAATACTTTAAAATGTAAATATGAGTACACCTCTACCATTTATTATGCTAAATAATAGTTAAATATATTTTTAACTATAAATACATATTATATTCCACGCACTACCAGTTGTGGTGACAAGGGCACGAACACAATTATCATTCAAATAACTAGTGAAGAATGACTACCTTTCTCACTGAATTATTATGAATTAATAAATAAACACACTCAACAAATAAACACACCCAACAGTCACATACATAGTCATGAACCCACACTAAGATCGAGTCTTGTTTCGTGGGTATCAGAAGCTACGAGAGACATTTCGGACTCACAAACACTAGACACGATATTTGTCTCGGTGCGGGGATCGAACCCGCGGCACCGGCTTACGTTTCACAGGAGGCGTCTAACCAATTGCGCCACGGAGGCTGTCAATTGACATATTGAGAAAAATATTTTTTCCTATTTGTATGCATTGGTTTGTTATACAGGGTATATCAAGACTGCTACCGAAAACGAAGCCGGGTGGCAGTTTAAGCGACTTTAGACACAATGAAACAGAAAAAGTTGAAAAAAAATTCGACAATTTTTTTTTGTTATTTTTTTCCTATGGCCTTATTTGGGTGGTAAATACATTTTTTTCCTAAAATAATAGCGTATACCTTTTTATTTATTAATACTCTAAGGTATAAAAGAGTTTAAATTATTATTTTACCAAAAACTATGGATATATCACCCAAAAATGACGATATTTAAAAAATCATAAAAAATAATTGTCGCGTTTCTTTGCGAAATTTTTAATTGCATTGTGTTTGTAGTCACTAAAACTACCACCCGGCTTCGTTTTCGGTAGCAGTCTTGAGATACCCGGTATATTTTCTTATATTTATGTATGTACATATGTAATTATATAAATTAATCGTATTTGTTTTTTTTATTACTTCTAGTTATTAAATTGTTTGTATTTATCACACTTTTCGTTCTTAGCTTCTTTTCTTTAGACTTTCGGTCTGCCCAGTGCCCTCTATTTATCCTTTTCTTATATCCATCCCATAGTTGACAAGACCGCCAATTGTACTTTTATTTTTATTAATTTCTGATTGTCTTTTCTTCGTTTTTATTGTGTGCGTTAATGTTAAAATAATTATAATATACAGCAAAGCATACTGCACTTAATATGAAACCATATCATCATTCAACATTATGCCGAAATTCATTCCTACTCGCATTATTAATACAGACGGTCAGTATAAAACTGAGGAAAGGACAAGAGGCGTTGGCCCCGACTGGCATTTACAAAGTCATTGAACCAAAATAAACTGTGTGACTGGATGGTCACACACACTTCACCACATAGTCGCCCGAGGCCGGCCTTTTGTGAGCTAAATACGAGCTGACAGTAAAGAAAACGTGGTCACATCTCAAAGCCTAAAGAAATTACTCCATTACTTAAATTACAAAGGCAAATTATTGTATTATTATTAGCTGAATAAAATACTTGGAAATGGTGAAGGGTCTAGACTCTAGACTCTTCAGGCATGACATTTTGTAGTGAACGTTATGTAGCATAAGTGAGTACTAAGAAAGGTTATTTGTGGGTTCATGCCTTAAGTTACAGACTAAAGTTAAAGGAGCCATGTAGAACCATAGTACTTTTTTAATAATGTGTAATGAGAATTTATTCGTAAGTAGAATCTTTGAAAACTGTTTAAAGCATCAGGTTAATTTAAACCCTATAAAACAACAGTAGTTGGTAACAGAATTTGGTCGTTCCCTCTTTCCGTCGAAGCTAAACTGTTAAACAATTTGACTAATATATGTTTAAAAAAACTATGAAGTGCTTAAGTTAACCTATTGTATGAACAAATTTTAATAAATAAATATAAAAAAAATTATAAATAATTCACAATCAAGTCTATTTGAAAGGAAACTAGTCTATGATAGACACCACAAAAACACCAACCAGTGTGTTCAAAAGTAAGCTTAAGTACTAAAGCCTAGGACCAATAAATAAGCAAGTGTTTCACCTAATGACTACTCACCACAATTTATAAATACTCGTTAAGCCTACACAGTCGTAGGTACGTTATATTTATCTTAAGTCTCATGGTTTTAATATTGCGCTGAATATTAGTTCCAAACAACACTCAATCAGTGGTACACTAATTCGCCTCAAGTCTCTCTTACAAAAAGTTGAAATTCAAAACCAGTTGTCAAATTTGTCCAAAACATTTTGTGCTAGATAAATGCTATTTAAAGATTTTGGGAAAATGAAGTACCCATCCAAGTTTCTAGTTAGATTAGTAGTTTCTAGAAGATTTACCAAAGGCAATACGCAATGTTTTAATGGCATATAAATATGAACTATGTCCTAGAATTTGAAGACATAGAGTTAACCTTGACTTGGTATTGACCAATGCTGAAGCAGATTAAATCGAAACTTTCCCTCTTATCTGTTGTTTATTTATTAATTTTAAACTTTAGTACATGTTGTATAAAGGCGGACTAAATGCCTAAGGCATTCTCTACCAGTCAACCTTTTGGATCACCCCATCATCTTTGCATCGGCAAAGTAAGTATTTACAGTATCACGAAGTGCAAAGGGACTAGAAAAATTCCGTACATATTATGTACAAAAATGTAATATAATTTAAATCGTAGCTCTATTTACTATCTCCAAAAGCTCTCTCTCTCTCTCTCTCTCTCTCTCTCTCTCTCTCTCTCTCTCTCTCTCTCTCTCTCTTCTTTACCGAAAAATCAATTGAAAAGCTGAAATTCAGTTATATCTAAATATGTTAAGTCTTTTTCATTTTCAAATCTTATTCTTCCAGTTCCTATATCATTCTGCCATATGTAAATATTATCCGATGAATATTTTAATGCATGCGGCTAATTAATTTTACGGCCAGTTCCTTTTCTATTGTTATGCATTAGGCAAATAATCGTAGGTATATTAAATTTGTTTTTTGAAACCATAGACAATTGAACAGTTTTCACTGTAGTGTGCAATCGTTATGCAAAAAAATAATGTTTGGAACATCGTATTTTCTCGTATGCAAAAAGGGACGTAATTTACAAGGAAGCATAAGTTCTCTCCATTAGGCACGTAATCGACTTACACAAGCAACATGCGTCGGCACGTACTGCAAATATTTGCGTACAATATTGAAAGCAATATCACTCATCTGTTTACGGCTAGACCGAACATGATCCCATCAATACCAACACGCCTGGGATTAGTTTAATAACTTCACGATATATCACTTAACATAGTTCAGTATTACCTTGTCCAATCAGGTTGTCACTTAATAATATGCGTGCTTTGATAGTTTATGCGTATATATGTTATGGGCTAAGTGAATAATCGGGCATTATTCATAATGCCTGGGCAATATGAATAACGCCTAATAAGAGCGGGCAATGTGATTATAAACAATAAATTTATCACATTGCTCGGGCATTATGAATAATGCCCAGTGACTATTGGGCAGAGTGCTGTAATGCGAATCGAAATCAAAACAATGAGCTGAAGTGGCATCGTGCGGCTATTGCAAGGTCACGCACCTCCCCTAGTATCACTCCCATGAAAAGGAAACGTACCATTCCTGAGAAATATCAATTATAGTAACCTAACCTCAAAACACTTATTGTCAATACAAATTTGCTTCTGCAACGTCTCCGGCGCTACGAGAAGTTCAGCCCCTTCGTCCTTGCGTAACAAAAGATGGCACCCATGCTCACCTCCGCAGCTTTGGCTTGCTGGTAGCTAGCCTTAGCCGCTACGGCTCGCACAGTTGTCTATCCTTCGTTACAGCGGGCGGGGCTGCTCTCCCTCCGCGCCACCGGCTTTTTATATACACTCTAGGGTCAGTAGCCAAAATACTAGGTGACGTCGGGGTGTTCCGAGTCGGTTTTGGGGCACAGTCGACCTAACTGATCCATAAAGTGGGTACACTAATTTAATATAACCTTTAGATGCCTTTAAAACTCATCTAGACAATCGTATAATTTTTAAGCTATATTTTTTACTTTTCGTATATATCTGGTTTATTCTATAAGTATCTGGCTACGACCAGGTTGACATTATTGTGTCAAACGACAAGAAATAACCATCTTAGGTCGTTATATATAGAATAACCATCGTAATTCAAATAGATCTGAACATCAATTATATTATCACCTGTAACAAAAACCACAAAATACAACTTAATAGTATTATGAAATATATCGACAAAATAAAGCATTTAACTTTTAATGATAAAAAAAGTAGCTAGTAAGAGGGAAGTCGGTCGAAGGAAAACAGTTAACTATTTCACCTCGCACGAGACAAGGTACAGCATGCTGAGCTGACTACCAACCTTCACTATTTGGAGAGACACTAGTAGAAGGAGAAGAACAATGTAAATAAAGCTATTATAATATTGTCTCACGAGTCACTGAAGAATTGGGCTGACATAAACCTTGCCAAGAGGAACACGAAATATAAATGCACACCATAAAATTCATTTTTGAAATGCATCCAAACTACCACGCCTCGAATACTCTCTATAAAACATCTAGAACAAAATCCTTTGGATTCTCCGCTTGAGCGCACACCTTCATAATTGTAAAGGTAAGCCCGCATGATTCCGCTTTTATTATTCACTAATAGGTGATGTAGAGGCCAGAGGTCAGAGCCCTCATTAACCCGAACATTCGCTGCTATATTCGGAAGCCGTCTGAGAACCTATGTTCACTTTACATGCAATTTACTGACATAGTTCTTGACATTATTTATACTATAACAGTGTGAAATGTGGATTAAATAAAATTACGAAGCCGTGAGAAAAAGCTGCCTATAGAGAAATAATTGCTGCTACAAGTTTATTATGATTTTTTTAATACTGGCTACTACACTGCACTTTGCTAAGTAGACTAAGTATGTAGGGAAACACTGTATGTTACATAGAATTCATATTTTGCTGAAGGCGCATTTTGTAGCTGCGCGGGAGCGTGCCCGCCAGTCATAGTCAGTCGTTCCCCGTCACTCGCCTCGCTAAGCCATACTAGACATTAGGTGCCGTACACACGTTATGTAATTAGTGGTGAATGTAAAAGTAGTGAACAATATAGACTTTATTAATCCTTTGGTGAACTTTCATTTATACAAACTTCTGAGAGTCAAGTGGAGGAAACATATATACTGGGTATCTCAAGACTGCTACCGAAATCGAAGCCGGGTGGTAGTTTTAGTTCCTACAAACACAATGCAACTATACATTTCGCAAAGAAACGCGACAATTATTTTTTATGATTTTTTAAATATCGTCATTTTTGGGTGGTAAATCCATAGTTTTTGCTAAAATAATAATTTAAACTCTTTTATACCTTAGAGTATTTATAAATAAAACGGTATACACTATTATTTTAGGAAAAAAATGTATTTACCACCCAAATATGGCCATAGAAAAAAAATAACAAAATAAAAATTGTCACTTTTTTTGCTACTTTTTCTTATGCATTTTGTCTGAAGTCGCTTAAACTACCACCCTGCTTCGTTTTCGGTAGCAGTCTTGATATACCCTGTATACACGCAAAAGTACACAGTCTTTATCTGTCAAGTTTAGAGTACCTCCACAAGTACAATATAATCGAAAGATATTATAGATATTATAAAGATATTCGGTAGTGACGTAACTTTAACGAGATTAAATGCTTACAAAATAAAATATTTAATAAAGGACAAACAAGCAAAGCGTAAGTAATCACCAACATGCAATATGTACCTTTTTGTGACACGGTGAAACCAAGTTACCGCTGACGCCCTACCACGGGGGCAAGTGGAGTGGTCATGTTGGGTTCACCTGTCTATGACATACTAAGCAAAATCCCGCGTGGCCCTCTCGGGTGCAATTAAAACGGAACCCGAAGCAAGAGCGTCCCAGCATCTATAAGACGTAAGGAAACTAATTCCGCCTAGCTCAATGTAAAATACGTCCCGAAAATATAAAATCTCTTTAAGAATGATACATAACGGACAGCCTCCGAGACGCGAAACGAGAGGCCGCAGGTTCGATCCCCGCATCGAGAGAATTTTTTGTGCGGCCCACAAATATTTCTTCTCCCTTAATTCCTGATACCAATGACTTAAGACTCGATCTTAGTGTAGGGTCAGGACTATGTATGTGAATATTGGGTGCTATTCATTTGTATCTGTATCAGCCCATATACGTCCCACTGCAGGGCACGGGCTTACTCTACAATCGAGAGTACGACTGAGAGTGGTTAGGCCATATAGTCCACCACGCTGGACTAATGCGGGTTGGCGGACTTGCATACCATAGATTTTTTTATAAATCGCAATGGTATGCAGGTTTCCTCACGATGTTTTCCTTCACCGTTTTAGTGCGTGGTGATTGACTATCAATACACACATGACTCCGAAAAGTCAGAGGTGTGCCCTGGGATTCGAACCCGCGACCACCGTGAACATGTTGGCAGCCGCGTCTAGTCCGTTTACCAACAGGCCACCACGCACTTTCATTCATTTATTGTATAGTAATTCCTACACACTAAATAAAAACACTTGAAAATCTAACTCACATTAGCAATAGATCAGATAATCTCCTATTTTTATACCTTCAATTAGCTCGAAGTCCAAAACAAACATGAAAGACGGTGCGTGAACAATGTCACGACACGCTCCAGCCATTGTGTTCCGAACCAAGGGTAAGGTTGACTTTTTAATACTCTTAATGGACTCTTAGCCCCTACCATTTGCTTTGACAAACACCTCCGTCGAAAATTTATTTGGAATAATTAAATCACGGGAACATCCCTTTAAGCCTTTATATTGCTTTAAGTGAGCAAGGGTTGCTAATAATGAGCTTAGTAAACATTTAAGGGTAGGTAAAAAGTGTAAATTAGCGAAAGGGTGTGTAAATTGCTGCATTAAATTAAGTGTGTAGATGTACATATCTGCAAAACAACTACCATTTGTTTACTTTGGTTAATTATGAACTGAATTTCCAATTTAAAAAAATGTTTTTTACCCTCGTAGTCTTACGAATGAAACTATTAGAAATCCATCATGCTTAACTCCAACTAACTAACAAACCTTTAAAAAAAATGTAGCACATCGTTAATCTCTAAATATTAATGATGTTACCTGACAAGTTAAACACGGGTTAAAGTCGTTTCGTATTCTTACTGCTTTAGCCTCAAAGCCTTGTAGCCCGTCAATACGAGATTTCCTCATCAAAAACACAAAGCGATATAACCGTGAGAAACTCGTAAAAACATATAGTAGAGGACATGGGTGTATATCGCGTGTGTGGCCGTGAAGGTCATGGCCCGTGTCCGAAGCACTTACCTATCCAAACGCCACGCCGCGCCGCGACAAATCTCCCGATCTACTTTAAAAGATTAACTCCAAATATAACTAGAAAATTAGAGTGTTTGATGTGGTTAGACAGTTGATGTTCTGTATTGACGCAGTTGGTTGACAGACTTTAGGAAACGAGAGCAGGTTTAATTCCCGCACCAAAACATATATAAATTTGTATTATACACAGGCGGGTTCGATCTCAGCACCGAAGCATATTATATTGCTAATCCATTGGTATATCTGGGGGCGCGGCCGAGCCCCCTCCAAGTCGAGCTATAGGCCGTAACATCCTTTTCTCGAAGCAATTCAGACCATTTTCAACCCCCTATAACTTCGTTGTGGCTAAAGCATGAAGCCTGAATTCTCAGTTACTAAGCAGGCATTGTGTAAACACGGTATATTTAAAATTTCATTTAATTTGAACCAGTAGTTTAAGAATTATAACTTGTCAAACTTTCGTAATTTTGTCACTCACTGACTGACTGACCGATCATCAAAAGTCTATGGCACTTCTAGCAGACATAGAACCTTCAAATTTAGAATATAATTAGTGTTTAGTGTCTAAAGTAAGGGAAAACTCAAACATTTCATAATTTGTGTCTAGTTTTCTAGATAGACCAACTGCGTGAATAACTTTGTAATCCCATATAAATGTATAGGATTACAAAGTTACATTTGCAGTTAATGAATCAGTGTACCCGTATATAATGGAATAATAGTTGTAGATAGATATCTATATACAGGGTATATCAAGACTGCTACCGAAAACGAAGCCGGGTGGTAGTTTAAGCGACTTCAGACACAATGCAACAGAAAAAGTTGCAAAAAAAAGCGTCAATTTTTTTTTTGTTATTTTTTTCCTATGGCCATTTTTGGGTGGTAAATACATTTTTTCCTAAAATAATAGTATATACCCTTTTATTTATAAATACTCTAAGGTATAAAAGAGTTTAAATTATTATTTTAGCAAAAACTATGGATTTGCCACCCAAAAATGACGATCTTTAAAAAATCATAAAAAAAAATTGTCGCGTTTCTAGGCGAAATTTTTAATTGCATTGTGTTTGTAGTCACTAAAACTACCACCCGGCTTCGTTTTCGGTAGCAGTCTTGAGATACCCGGTATATGAGGCATAACAGGAGGGGATATAGAGAGGGAAATGGTGTATTCAGCCCATGAAACTGTACAACATTCCTCTAGAAAAACATGATGAAGAAAAACTTGCAAATAAATAGATTAAATAACTCGAAAATATCAATTACCATGAAAGAAAGAACATTCATAATGAAATCCGCTATATTTGTGATAAATTGATACCTACAAAAATAAGAAAAATCCATACGACAGAGGCTTTAAGAAAAATCGTTAGTGATATTCTAGAAGTAAGAAGTACCGAAAAGGAAAAGAGTAGGACTCTACAAAAAGACGTGAGAACCCATCAAAAACCTCCTGTAAAAAAATTCCAAGTCTCGCAGCTCAGGTATTTTACCGCAAAAAGTTGTGAGATGCATGTAATACCAAGTCGATTAATTTATTTAGTCCTTAAGGGACCTTACGTTAGTTATTACCATATCAATATTAAAAATTCTTTACGTTTTAAATAAATAGGTCGACTTGGCCAGCAGCATTATGTATAAATTGTACGATACATTATGTTTTCATGCGATGCGGTTTGTTTTGAGTTCGGGTGTTTGTAAGACCGATGATCTCTCGTAGTTTGTGACACCCTCGATACAAGATTCGAATTGTGGGGTCAGAATTATGTGTGTGACTATTGGGTGTATGTAATATGTATGGGTCAAATAAGAGTATCACAAATTCAATTGACAATTATTTGTGTTCTGGATACAATCAAGAAATCATTATTGTGTCTACTGACGAGAACTTCCTTCGGTAGATACCATATTATATTTATAACATGGTAACAGGCAAAGTGACTGAAATGTGAAAATGAGTGACTCAGGTTTGAATCCCGGGTCAGGCAAACTTATATTTGATTTTTAGGAATTTATGTATATTACGTGATATGGCTATAGGCTCGCCCTCTATGTCATCGTGGGTCGGAAAATAACGCGATGCATTTTTAAACAAACCGTCTTAATTATATCGACCTACAAGATCGGTGTAGAGTCAAACCCAATCAGTATCAGCCCATATACGTCCCACTGCAGGTCATAGGCGTCCTCTACAATCGAGAGTACGATTGATTGTGGTTAAGCCGTAAGTCCATCAGATTGGCCTGATCTGGCTTGGACTTTTACATACCATAGAAATTCATATAAATCGCTATGGTGCAAATTTCCTCACGACTTAGTGCGTGGTGATTGATTGTCAATACACACATGAGACCGAAAAGACCGAATCACACTCATACCAGATGATTTTCAACCTCTTTACATTTTGTGAATATTACGGCTATGGTTCGGTAATTAACAATTTTAGCACTAAAAACACAAATTATTAAACATAATATTTGGTAAGATATTCTCAGAACTCTTTATGAAACCATTTCAAGGCGAATTGTATGAATGCCGCCCAGAATTTCATTATAATATGATTTGTAATACAAATTACAATTATCTCCGTTTGAAATCCCGTCGCAGTTTTAATTACGAATGTAATTAACACCATAATTGGAATGTTGTTTGTTTATTTATTTTAATTTATCGGCTCTGATAGACTTTGTGATTGCGTTATTGGTATGATTTGAAACTTATTTTCATTTTGGCCCCATATTTACTTACATAAATATACTTTATATAGTCTATATCTATATAATCTCTTATTTAATCCCAAAGAGGTCAAATTACTTCCATTGTAATCTTGTTATAATTTAGTGTATATTCGATCGAAGGTCACCTGTATTTCCTGGAGATTAATTCCATCCCAAGTTCAGTCAATTCTGGACAAAAATTTCCGCACCCTCGTCTCATCAACTGATTTATTGGTTTAAAACTGACACAAGAAGATTGCGCGACATACGAATAATAATAATAATAATAATAATAAATCTTTATTTCATTACAACATGTTTACAACATAATAACACCCTGACTCCTGAACTAGGAAGCCCTGTATAACAGAAGTCAGTCTCTTTCGACAATTCTTTATTTAACAGCTGCTTTATATAAAAAAGGAAGAAACTCGAAAAAAATAATAATTAAAAGACTTAATAAACTATGCAACAACACTAGATCGCCAAATGGAATGGACTTAAATTAAAAAGGAAAACAATTTTTAGCGAAACATTAAAAAAAAAACTGCAATAAAAACAAACATTAAAACTAAATGTAAAGTATGATGGATAAAATATATAAATATGGATAAAATATGTAAATATGCTAATGTTTGTGATGTGCGGTGTTTTCTTCTACTTATAAGTATATATATATTTTACTTATATAATATATATTAAATTTATATGGGAATGTTAAAAGTGTGTGCTTAATAAATGTTAGTTATTAAAAGATTTTCGCATGAGTCATAATCAAGGGTTTGTAGCCACGACAAAACTACTTTTTTCAACTGATGTGTGTTAAGTTCTTTCACATTGTTCTTAAGCATAAGTGGTTCATTATACAGTCGTGGAGCATGATACGCATAATGCTTCTTTGCAAAAGTAGTTCTCAATTTGGGGAGAGGACATTTAAACTTTCTCTTAGGTAACACTATCTTATTCGTGTGTTCCATATATTTGTGGTAGCGTTTAATGCATTGGTAAATGTAACATTTCCTGACACTCAAAATATTGGCCTGTTCATATACTGAAACAGTTGGATGTCTGTATGGCAAAAATAGTGCGGTTTTGAGAATAGCCCTCTGAGCACGTTCAAGTTCGATAAGGATAGTTTTAGAAGTTCCACCCCATGAGCAAATGCAGTAATTGACGAGGCAGTGGCAGAGAGCATTATAGATCTGCATTACTAGGTCCTTGTTACCTATACTTCTTAAGTTTTTGAACACGAAAATGAATCTTCTCAGGCGTTTAGTAACAATAGCTATATGTGACTTCCAATTTAGTTTCTCGTCAAGAGTTACTCCCAAGTATTTTATTTCACTTACTTTTTCTAATTTAGTACATTGGCAGTCAATCAAAGTACGTCGTCTGTTGCATGGAAATGTGTGAATATATAAGTCAAAGAATTGTGGGGGCTTAGTGGAAGCTGTTTTATGGAAACAGAGATATTTAGTTTTGGATATATTTAATGTCAGGAAATTATTTTCCAACCATTTTGTAATTGTGGATAGTCCTTTCTCAGCCAAAATTTTTACCGAATCCCAAGATGTACCGTGGAAGAGGACCACAGTATCGTCGGCGAACATAAATAGCTCAGCTTCCATCATTTTAATTTTACACAACTCATTGATATAGATGAGAAAAAGAGTAGGTCCCAAGGTGCTACCCTGTGGAACACCATACAAACATTTTTCAGATTCACTAACATGTTCCTTCAACCTAATCCTCTGCGTCCTGTTAGTAAGATAGTCACGAAACCAAGAAAATGGTGTACCTCGAATGCCCATGCACTGCAATCTTGTTAATAAAACTGGTATTGACACCGTGTCGAAAGCTTTCTGCAAATCCAAAAATACTCCGATACATTTGAGACCCTTATCAAGGTGAGACACTATTTTGGATGTCAGGAGTAGCACTGCATCATCTGTTGACCGCTGGGCTCTAAATCCAAATTGGTTGTTTGCCAAAATATTATTATTTTCTAGATATTGTATTAATCTTTGGCTAACTTCTCAATGATCTTAGACAGAATTGTAAGCAGGGATATCGGTCGATAGTTAGATGGTAAGGATTTATCACCAGCCTTATAAATTGGAATTACCAAAGCATTTTTGCATGGTGAAGGAAATTTCCCAGAGTCAAAGCTTAAGTTACACCAATAGGCAATGGGTTCGCAAAGATAGGTTGCGTTGGCCTTGAAGATAGCGGCAGATAGGTTATCCCACCCAGGAGCACTTGAGGATTTAAGAGACATTATAATACTTTTAACCTCTTGTGGATCCGTGAGATAAAATGCCATGGAATTTAGAGGGCTATTATTTTGAAGCAGTTCTTCACTCAATTTTTTCTCAGTCGTATTGAGCTTGTCTAGGGTATAATCAGCCAAGGTTTTACCTACTGTAGTGAAATAATTGTTTACTTTATTGAGAGATGCCACGGGTGTATCACATATATTTATGAGATCAGATGAATCAGATTGCACGAACGAATGGATTATTGAATCAAATAGTTTCCAACCTACACTTTTACATGGTGTGTACACGTACACTTTATTAATCTTTGGTACTGATTGATGTAAAGCAGCAAAGAGTTTACTTGATAAATATATCTATAATAGTCCAGTCATTTAAGCTTGAATTAGGTAAGAATCTCGGAATTCGAGATACCCAGCTGTAAGTCTGTAAATACTTGTATATTGACACCCTAAAAGTTGTCTCAAAACCTACATATAGTGGTAGGTAGGTGGTAGGGTGTAAGCAACTATTAAATTTCAAGGTCAAAAGTCACAAAAATCGGTTTTTAGCGCTTTCCTTGGAAATAACTCATTTCCTATGGGTTTTTTGCTATTTGTATTTATTATCAATATTGTAGAATACAAAATTCTCTACAAATTTTGTTTAAAAATTTTTTATACGGTGAACGGTTTTCGAGATGAAATGATGAAGGCGTTTGACACTCTCAGGCACGATATTTTGTTGTCAAAATTAAATAATACTGGGATCTGGGGCCCTGTACTTAAATGGTGCGAGGAATACCTCAAGAACAGAACCTTTCGTGTAAAAGTTGACAGCGAACTCAGTGATGAATTTTTGGTAGAAACTGGTACAGCCCAAGGATCAGTTTTAGGTCCTTTACATTACTTAGCATATGTCAATGATATGAGTAATGTAATAAAGAATTGTTCTATATTTCAATATGCTGACGATACATGTCTTGTCACAGCTTCAAAAGATATCTCTATAGCGGAACAGAGGATACAACACGATTTCACGAACTTGTGTAAATGGTCCCATGATGTGGGGTTGGTGATTAACGCGAGAAAAACTAAAGTTATCCATGTACGTTCTAATCGTTTATTACATTCTGATAAACCACTAAACATACTTGCCCATAATCACCAATGTCTGCATGATATGCAAACATCGGCAAATAGTCATAAAAAATGTAGCTGTGAACCACTAGAACAAGTCACTGAATATAAATATTTAGGACTAATAGTTGATAACAGATTTAACTGGGGACAACACATTAATAAAATCTGTGATAAATTGAGAGCATTGCTGGCAAAGTTTGCTGTTATCAAGTATAAAATCCCATTTAAAATATTACTTCTTTTGTATAATTCCCTTTGTGAATCTCATATTTTATACGGCTTAACTAGTTATGGCAGAACATTTAATAGTTATCTAGATAAAATATATAGTTTACAACTAAGAATTCTAAAATTAATTGTGCCCAATAAAATTAAAAAGTCTATATATAGCAAAAATAATGTTATGGGTTTGTTTAAATATTGTAAAATACTACCTGTATTTACAAAAGTTAAAATGATGTTACTTATTGAACAGTTTCATAATAAAAATATCCAAATTAAATTATCAAACAAGAACACCACGAGGGCAATAGCTAAATCTAAATTAAAGGTGCCGAAATCTAAAAATTACTACGGAAGACGAACTCATGCATATTTAATACCTACTTATATGAATGAACTACCTTTAGAAATAAGAAATGAATGAACGGAGAAAAATTGTAAATATAAATACAAGAGATATTTTCACAATATATTACAAACAAACTCAGACAAACTACTAACATAGCATATGTACATATGTGAATATGGATTAATGTATATACATATATCATGTAAATTAATATTAATTAAAATAATCGAAGTTAAACATTAAGAACTTAATAAATATTCGGTTATAACGTCCTGTATAATGTATAGCATTTAATGCGGCCGAGCCGTTCGCTTACTTGAAATCGGTTACCGACTAAAAAGTTAGCGACACTGTAACATTAGAGTTACTTCTCAGTATGTGCATCAGAATAATTCTTGCGTACCCTCAAACGGTTTTGTTGTATTGTATTTACGATATGTTGTTTTCATTTTTAAAATACCATTTTAAACTACTAGTAGGAAATAAAAACTTGTGAAATAGTGAGGTTTGTAATGAAATATCTATAAATAGAATTTAAAGATAAATCTATAAACCTATTATATAACGTTAGTCTTTAATCATATTGGTTTGTATAAATTGGCTTATATTATTAATGATTAAGAGTGTCTCAGTATCCAGACAAACCTGTCAACGGTTTTTGTGATACTTAAATATGTGTATTTGTATTTTTATTTTAAGTGATAAATAAATTGAAAAAAAAATATATAGAGGGCGGAGAGCGCGCGGTCACAGCATCACTTCAGGTCAACCGGTGCCTCGAGTCGAAAACGCGCCATACATAGTTGATGAACTATCGATAAATCAATGATTATAAATTAACTATTATATTATATTTTATCATTTTCTTCATGCATTAAATCTATATCTATTCAATAATACTGGTAACCGTTTACTAATATTAAAAAATAATTAAGAGTAAAACTTAAATCATAATATAATTATATTATTTATTATATCATAATATAATTATTATTATTTAATGCTCCGAACTCTGTGAAAAGTCTCGATCATCTTCGTTATATGCATTACGTCAAGTCTATAAAACTTAATAAACCTGTGCAGCTTTCAAATATTCCACCAACAAGTGCAGCTGCTATCCACATTTCAACCATGTATATTATCAAGTTCAAACTTGGTTAGGACATGAATTGGAGGTATGGGCTTGGGCAATGTGAAACGATTTTCTGGAGCCTATCATGACAATTTTACCACCTGCTCCAAAAGATTTGCTAAATACAATTTTCTGCAACTGCAAGAGTGGTTGTGGTTCGCGATGCGGATGCAGGAAAGCGGGCTTGCAATGCTCTTTAGCTTGTGGCTAATGTAATGGACAAGCTTATCTCAATGCTCTACCATATCAGGGCGACATTAACGAAGATGGAACCTTTGACCCCGAAATCATGGAAGAACTTGGGACAAATGTCGTTGAAGACGATAATGAAGACCAGTTTGAAATTTACCAGCAGCCAGAAGACGACGATGAAGAGGAAGAAGATGATTAAAATTATAAATTGTAGTTTTTGTACCGTTTATTCCATTTTGAATGTATTTAATGATATTTTTTAATAAAAAAGATTAATTCATAATTTATTTGTTTTTTTTTCATCATGTAAGAAGTTATTAATATTAATTAGGTTAAAATTCAAATATAATTCCTATATTTTCATTAACAATTCTGTAATTACATGGGCAGGTAAGTGTTGTTAAAAAATTAATACTGAATAAAAAGTGGATAGGTTAGGAAACAAATGATAAAATATAATATAATAGTTAATAAAAACTTACAAATATTTATAATCATCGATTTATCGATAGTTCATCAACTATATATGGCGCGTTTTCGACCGAAGGCACCGGTTGATCTGAAGTGATGCTGTGACCGCGCTCTCCGCCCTCTACCTCGAAAACGGTTCACCGGATAAAAAAAATTTTTAAACAAAATTTGTAGAGAATTTTGTATTCTACAATATTGATAATAAATAAAAATAGCAAAAAACCCATAGAAAATGAGATATTTCCAAAGAAAGCGCAAAAAAAACGATTTTTGTTACCTTTGACCTTGAAATTTAATAGTTGCTTACACCCTACCATATGTAGGTTTTGAGACAATTTTTAGGGTTTCAATATACAAGTATTTACAGACTTACAGCTGGGTATCTCGAATTCCGAGGTGAACTTACTATAATGACTGGACTATAAATATATCATTATGTTTAGGTGTTGCATATTTCATAGATAATTACGGCTATCGAAAACAAATTTTCAGATGGCCTATCGTCAGACATTTCGGCTGAAATACTTCATAATTTACTGCAAATTTAATAAAGATTAATTAATATTATTGCAGTCTCGTAAAGATTCATTTTTTCTCAACACAGTCATTATTTTGATTGATTAAAAACGTGCCTCAAAGAAGTTCATTCAATTACTCGTTTGCCGAGTTCTTGCAAATAACAAAGTTTCAAAAGAAAATAAATAATGAAACTCAAACGATAGTTGAAGCTTCGAATGATTAATTTTCTGTTTCTTGCATCACTAATTAGTTTGTAATAAAACTGGATTGTATGAAATATAAGTAATATTTGAATGTAAAAGACTAGACCTACCTAGAAATAAAAAGTGTTCGCGCATTTTGTTTCTTCTTAATTAAATATTAATTCATAAATAACATTACTAATTACAATGGAAATATTCATTTGTTGAAAATCCAACAAGGTGAAAAATAATTAATGAGCGACACCTTAGTAATTAATAGCCAATTACAGATTTTCACGGTCGTAACAATGATAAAATATGTAAATCAAAAATATGTTATCAGTATATTATTTAAGCCATAAAAATAATTAAGGAAAGAAGGGCTTAGCAACTGTCTTGCTTTGAAAATGCTTGTGGTAATAGGGTCTATATTATACTTCATACAGACTTGATTTTTTTACCTCTGATTGCTTACTATTATTAGAAATATATTATTAACCATATTAATTGATTAAGATAAAAAATAAGGAAATACAGATCTGTCTTTGTATTCAGTTTGTAGTTGTCCCAGTTTGCGTTACATTAAGTTACGCGTTATTTCCGATTGACCACAGGCGACAATTCAAATATGCTTGTGCAAATAAAATGTATAGAGTACTTTACTATACTAATAAATACCATTACTGCTAAAAAGAGCATCGTGTTCGGTCATATTATTTTATGCCGCAAATGACGCGTTGGTGATAGTTAGATTTATTTATGCGACAAAAAATTGAAAGGTCGCAAAAGAAACGGATGTGTATTTTTTTATTGCAATGCCAAGATGAGCATGCCATTCGCTTGAAGTAGTAAAACCAAACACCATGAATTTACCGGCAACCAACAGTGCATTTACACTGCTGTTTGGTGGGAGAAATGATATTGCAGTGGTAACTACCCAGGCGGCCTCACACATATTATGAGGCATATCTGGATCAGCCCATATACGTCCCACTGCAGGGCACGGGCCTACTCTACAATCGAGATTACGATTGAGAGTGGTTAGGCCATATAGTCCACCACGCTGGCCTAGTGCGGGTTGACGGACTTACATACCATATAAATTCTTATGAATCGCTATGGTATGCAGGTTTCCTCACGATGTTTTCCTTCACCGTTTTAGTGCGTGGTGATTGACTATCAATACACACATGACTCCGAAAAGTCAGAGGTGTGCCCTGGGATTTGAACCCGCGACCACCGTGAACATGTTGGCAGCCACGTCTGGTCCGTTTACCAACAGGCCACCACGCACTTCGATGAGGCATATGCTACCAGTAAAATATATGTGTATTGAGTAAAGACTGGTTAAGAAAAAGAGAGTATTCGTACAGCAATATATAAAATTTTTGTTGATGGTATCGACATTTATTTTAAAAAATGTTACTCCTCGAATCGAAAGATTATTTTATTTGCCAAAGACCTGACCCATATTTGTAAAATTTATGAATTCTTCCATAAATATTTTGATGGGAAAACGGTTTCAAAATTCCGTATGTGTTGGCAACTAGTACTCTACTGAAACATTAACAAAAGCCTACCACACACTTCTTAATCCATTTGTGCAAACGTGAGTTTGCACTAGTCCTGAATCTAAAATTGAACGCTTTATAAAGAAAAGAAAGAAGATACAGAAGAAGAATTTTATAAGTCCGAAGATTGCTCAATTATTTTCCAAGACACCTTTCACTAAACTTTTGCTGAGACTTGCACAGTTATATTGCTACGTTTTTGGTATATTTTCCTACAATTATTTGGCATTTCAGAAACCTAACTTGGTTTCACAGAATGTCAAACCTCTAACTTAATGTCAAACCTACCTGGCATCGTATTAAAACGAAATTACAAACAGTGCGCTGTAAAAGGAAATTCTAAATCGGTTACGCCTACACCTGACAATATCTTGCATCGCGACGAGCGTGGGCCTAATAGATCCTATACCCTCACGCGGTTTCATAGACTTAAATAGATTTATAGACTACAATTATTGTAAAATGGCTTGTAATTGATTGAAAGTGAGTTAAGGACTACTTACTGGATGATAATTGGCATGCACTGCATCTGATGGTAATAAATAAATACAGTGTACCTAATTTCATAGAGATAATGTACCGATGAGCGATAAATACACATCAACTGACAAATCTCATCTCATCTCTCTCTTTTATGTAAGGAGACTGTCCTGCCCTCACACCCATCACTGCAACTCCTGTGGGTCAGGATCAACAGTGGCACGCAAAGTAATGACACCGAGCATTGAAGCTCGGCGAGTCTTCGGGAATGTCTAACTTGTCTTTAACCCGCAACGAAATTAATCAGAAAGTTTAATGAATAGGAGGAGTTGGAAATAAATTATTGTCCACTTCCCTCCGTGCAAAGCGGGTGACAAAACATTGAACTGAAAAGGTAAATAACCTCGCAAAAAGACTTTTACAGCCGGAGAAGCCAGCTGTAAAGCGCCACGGATCAAATCATTATTAGATTTAAATGGGACCTATTATGTGAACTGTTACGCTTGATTCCAGTAATAGGTATGGCAAAAACGCCGGAAAGCACGGAAGTTCTTTCTAGTCTCTACAAGGTCCATGTAGTATACAACTCCAGATGATATTTGCATACTATCTAGCATGGTTTTACGCTCATTATGCCAAAGACTACACTCCCAAAGTATATGATGCGCGGACTGCTCATACTCGCAATTTGGTGTTGAACATGGACACGCAGGCGACGCAACAAGCTTAAAAGAGTATAGTTTAGACTTAAAGTTACCATGGCCCGTGAGAAATTGTGATACGCAATAATCGATATCTAGCCATGTCTTTGTTAAACAATCACGTACGCAAGGAAAAAATTGGTATAGATGCCGGCCCTTCAAAGATACCTCCCATCTATTTTGCCATTCATCTAATAGTTCGCTATATACCACTGAAACGGGTTTAAATAATCTGTCAACTTTTAAAAGTTCACGTGCGGTAAAAAGACTTTTATCCATATTCTCCCTATTAAAGTAATACATCGCGGCGCGACGTTGCACCTCCAGGTCGACTGGAAGTACACCCGCTAGGACAGGCAAAGCTTCGGTACTAACAGCTCTATATGCCTTGCACAAGAATATCAACGCCAAACGTTGGCTCTGGAGCAGTTTTCTTCGCACAGCACCGATAGTAGCCCTATCAGCCCATACGGGAGATCCATAACAGATACATCCTAAGTAAGTTGCTCCATAAATGATTTTTAGTGTATTGAATGTTAGCCCCCACGTTGATTTTTATATTCTTGTCAAAGCAAAAAAGTTCCTTTTCGACTTTTCCCCGACGTTCTTAATATGTCCAAGAAAGGAAAAAATCCTTTCTAAAATTAAACCAAGATAACAAACCGATTCCTTTTTCTTAACATTAATATTATTAAATTTAATTCGCGGCTGTGATTTTAAAGTTCCTTTCAGAAGTAATTGGAACGTTTTTTGTGGTGCAAATGTTAAGCGATTTCGATGGTCCCAATCACATATTAGTTTTAAACACGCGTCCGACATAATTTCTAATCCCGACCTATTATTTGACTCTATAAGCAAGAGGCTGTCGTCCGCATATCCGGTCAAAGAACACCCTGACGGCAAGGGAATTGCAAGAAAATCGTCGAACCCTAAATTCCACAAATAAGGACCTAAGACCGAACCTTGTGGACAGCCCATCGTAAGTGGTTTCGACACAGCATAGTGTCCAAGTTTAAGTTTTGTTGTTCCATGCTAGAAATACGAGTAAATAAGTGAATATATATTTTTAAAGCAACCTTGTAATTTCAACTTAAGAAGCAGCATCGGCCACCAAGCGTTGTCGAAAGCACCGGATATGTCCAGGAAAATACCGACTACATATTTGCGCGTCGATGTACTTACAGCTCTTCTAACCGATATTGCCGCGTCGATAGTTGCCTTACCCGTAGTAAATCCGAACTGTTTTTCGTGAAACTTTGGTCCACTCGGTAGCAATCGAGATACGATAAGACGTTCTAAAAGTTTACCTAGAGACGGTAAGAGTGTAATAGGTCTATACGACTTAGGATCATGTGGAGATTTATCGCCACCCTTGGGTATTATACGAATGAAACCGGTACGCCATACCCGCGGAAATACCCCTTCAGCAATACATCTGTTATAAACAGTGAGTAATGCATCGCCGGTCAATTTACACGCTTCTTTGATCATTTTATTTGTTATTCTATCGTCACCGGAAGCCTTGTTTAGGGGCAAAGCTCGTACAATTTCGCTAAATTCATCAAACGACGAGAGATTTGAATCGGAAGAGTTCGGTACCTCTATGGCCCACTTCCTAATCTGCTTGTGGTATTCTGTATCATTTTCAATATTATCATCCAGAATCAAGGATTGTAACAGAGCCTCCGTTGTCTCCTCAATACCAGTTGTGAAGTTGTCAATTTTTAAATTCTCAATATAAGCCAAATTGATTGACCTATTCGCATTAAATTCCATTCCGCTTTAATTATAAAGGAGACCACGGACCCTCATTATCTAACCGGGCCACAATTTTACGTAACAAATTACCTTTCGATTTTTGGACGGCCACTTTATAATGTGATCTGGCAACTCTCAGTTTATTTAAAGCAGATGTAATTGCTTCCCCTGTGACACAACGTCTCTTAAGCCCGTTAAAACGCCTACGCGCTCTGCGAAAAGTCCGACGTAGTTGGACAAATAAGTCATTCCACCAATCGCACCTCCGAGTGTTAGTGATGGAACCTCGACCGATGGTAATGTCTGCGCAATATGTAAAAGTGTCCGACATAATCTCGGCACAGGTTTCAGCTGATAGATCATTGCGAGTGAAGTCCCCAGCATGCCGAGCAAATCGCGAGCTAAATAAATCCCAGTTAGCACCTCTAGATTTATATCTAAAATTAAAATTATTCAGTACGGGACCCTGTGTCAATCTAGGCAAGAACTCGTACACAATCAGGCGATGGTCACTACACTTTTATGTTACTTGCACGAAAGAGAAAAATAATAAACGCGACTTAATTAATTCAATAATCTTTTCACAATTCTTTTAAAATTACACGATAGGTCGCCCGTAACACCGGTGATTGAATAACAACTAATTTTTTTACGTTTTTGTAAGCAAAATCACTGTTGTTGCGATAGTGAACACGGAAACTACACCGAACGCATAGATTAGGTTAGAATTTTCGTTCGCACACGTCGCTATCACCTTGGATATTTGGATATTTACGATAAATTATAAATGGGAAAATAAGGTCCCAGTGAAATTTTGCGTATGTTAGTCTGAAACTTGAAGATGCATTTAGGTGCTTTTTTCTTATGATAGGGAGTTGGAAATTTTGTATGAGAAATAATTTATCTGATTTTTCCAAACTTGATGCTGAGTGTAAGGGTTCCAATAATGGAACTTTGGGAAGCTGAGAGAGCATGTTTATTGTATACTATAGTGACTATTCTGTAATTTTTAATAGCACTCCATCCTCGCCCCACATATGGACAGGGATCTTATCTTAAACACTATAACCCACAGTTCAGAAGTAAAATGTAATTCATGCGTTGATAATTCTATGCATTATTAGCCCGGAGTCAGGAATTTGTGCCCTATATGGCTGTAGATAAGCCCCTATCACATTTTGGGACTAAAGAAATTACGCAAAATGTTGTGGTCCTGGTTACACTTCTACCAATCCCTTCTGGGAAAAAAGGCGTGAGTTTGTGTATGTGTGTATGTCATGCGTTAGTTGTCTTTAAGGAAGGTATTGAAAAAAAAAGATGCGTGAAATAATTATTAAATCTGTTTATCATCACTGAAAAGATGATGGCACGAAATTGGAAAATATTACAGCTATTTAAAGAATACTTCAAAAGTGATTATTATTACGTATTACATCATAGTAGAATGAATATTGTGCAATCGTCAATATTGTGATGCATGGTAATGTATGTAAATGTAGAGTGCATCTACATATTGTCTTTTGGTAATTGGATGCCGTATTGCATACGAATATGCTAATGCCAGAATGGATTCAAATTCTCAAACCAAAAGCTAGGTTACAGGTTTCAATTTACTGGTTAAAGTACAATTAATGACCGTAAGGATAAATATTAGTAATGCTAAAGAATATAAATTACGAGATTTGATCAGAAATATTCAAATATCCCTACAATTCTATTCCTCAAATCTTTTGACATCCGTCCTTAGAAGACGATTAAACAACTTTGATTCCTCAAGAATATTGACTGTCGTGTAAATATGAAAATAGTATTTAGTAACTAATATGTAAAATAAAAAACGATCACACAATGTTACCACTAACCTAACCTAAACCGTCTTTACAGATTTTGTTAACTATCTCTAGAACTTACGGTACAATCAAGGTAAAATCGTCAGCTACTAGTGATATCGTCAAGTAGACAAATGGACTAGTTCATCCACTGTGCTGTCGGTAGGCATGACTCCTCGCAGTCGCAGTCGTTCAGGAAATGATTCCAATTGTCGAACATTGTCTTTCAACCCACTGAACATTTAAAATATTGCTCTGATTTGTTTTGAGAGTTTTTGCTCTTGTATTTGTCAGTTTTAATGACTATCTTTTAGGGCCAATATATGGTCTCACGGGCGGCCAGTGCTATTTTTTTTTGTGTTTACATTACTATTATTTAATATATTACACAGAAATAGAAGACTATTTAAAGTGCATCAATTTTTAAACCTCACAACCTTACATTATGGTTAATAAATAATACATATATAACCGTTTCAATAAAAATATAATCAAAAGTTTTTAATCCAATAGACACCGGTATCACTAAACAAACCCTACATACGGAGTCGAAAACCAAACTTCTAAATTAAATAGATGTTCCATTCCATTAGCCGAGGGCCGATAGTTTTTGCACCAGCTCCGATTCAAAGCGAAACTGTTTTATCTAGCGTGAAAGTACTTTAAGCCTCTTGACCCATCGTAAAATATGCAGTGAGTGGGGGACAGTGTAAAAATGTCGGTCCATTTGTCGTTCATGGCACGTGAACAGTGGGCCAGTGCGGGACGTGCCCGTCCCTACTATGGGTTTCAGCTAATTATAGGGTAGCTGTGTAGTTAACTACATTTTTTTCTACTTACGATTATCCCGGAGCGTCTAAGGGTGTGCTCGCTCTACCTCTGATATTTGAGCCAGCATTTCGCATCCTCGAGAAGCAATTAATCATTAAATTCACAACTGGAATTTTATTGTTTGATGCTGGTATGACAAAAGCTACATTTGTTGGTAAATGCTGTCGATAATATCAACTTGTCTAATGAATCTGTATCAACATTTTCCTTTCCCATACAGATACATTTCTAAAGTATTTTAAAGTATATAATTTTTTTACCACGCCATTTAGTTCAAGTTTTTATTAGGAGAAGGAGGCTTTTGTATAATTTAATGACGTAAACAGTGAAAAGCAATTATTTTATTAATATAATTACAGGATAAGTCTAAGTCTATAAAGTTCTCTTAAGAACAGTCTAATTATTTATCTATACTAATATTATAAAGAGGAAACATTTGTATTTTTGGATGTTTGGATTTATGTTTCTTATGAATAAACTCAATAACTACTGGACCGATTTAAAAAATTCTTTCACCGTTCGAATGATATATTATTCTGGAGTAACATAGGCTATATAGTTGCCTAAAGGGGTTAAAATAAGGGTTGAAACGGAAATGGAAAATATAAACGATTGAAGATATATTTATGAAAATTTATATTTTAGCTCCTTATTACAAATGCAAATTAATGGTGTACAACAATTTTGGAAAAACGGCACATGGGGGTTAAAATAAGGGATGAAATATTGAACTTTTAACTTTTAAGCTTTTGATCTAATAGGTGTCAAAATCGATACCTGAGAAAATCTTTGTATAAATAATCCAAATTCATAGTCGGAATCGGAAATGTTGGCCACCATTTTGAACTTTTTAGTTATTGATCCAATTGGTCCCGAAATTGATATCTGAGACACCCGTTGTTCGAATAACCTAAATTCATAGTCAGAATCGAAATTTTATGGCCGCCATTTTGAACTTTTTTTCTATTGAGCTGATTGGTTCCGAAATCGATATCTGAGGAACCCTTCGTTTAAATAATCTGAATTCACAGTTGGAATCGGAAATTTTTGGCCGCCATTTTGAAGTTTTTAGTTATTGGTCGGATTGTTTTCTTTTTTTATTGCAATGAGTAGCTAGACGAGCATGCATGACTTCACTTCACGCCTTTTCGCAGAAGGGGTAGGCAGAGGTGCAACTAGGACCCACGGTTTGTTATGTATTCGTCCCATGTTGTGATATCGATCCCCTATCGCCATATCGATCATAAATTCTGGCCTGAAATGAATAGGAAAATCCAATATCACTTTTCCCGACCTGGGATTCGAACCAGAGCTCAGCTTTGCTATCATACCGTAGCATAACTGCGCCACCGAGGCAGTAGCTTCGCTTTATTTGTTTTTATCATAGGTATAGTGTTTAGAAAACATAAAATCCTTCCATACGGAGCCCGGATGGGCTGATATTCAGTATATTATAATAGTCGCTTCTCGCTATTCCTATAAACTCTTTTAAACTATGCAACTAATTTTAAAGAAGTTTTCATCAACAGATACAGTCATTTAAAAGAAAGGTGTATACGTAAAGTTTATTAGTATTATTTATTGCACCGAAATCCACTATTACCATCGTAACAAAGTTAAGAAATTCAAATTTTGTATTTTACCGAGATATCGGGATTACGTATTATTTGTAACACTATAAATTTCAGGTGTGGAGTGGAGTGAAAGAATATCTCTACCCAGGCGAAGCTGGGCCGGGCCGCTAGTCTCACATAAATAAGGAAGGATATTGAATAAATTATCACCAATTAAGCATGTACCCAAACGACTGAATTTTACTTTGCGCTAATGAGACGGCCTTATTAAATCAAAGTGATTTATATCTGTAGTAAATGTTATTTCATAATCTTGCAATTTTAATTATCACTAATGCTGATAAAAAGCATGGAAGATTGAGAATTCTGTAGTGCCATGAGAATAAACGGTGGAATAGTTGGTGATATAGTTCATAATTGGCCTATATTTAAAAGAAATGAAGCCTCTCCCTAACTTAAACTGTTCTGTCACAAAGCAAATTTTTGAAGTAGCTGTATGTGTTAAATTTACATGGCTGAATGTATCTTTAATATTATGTTTATTAATGCGTAATTTTAGACTTAACATCTTATGTCTCAGGATGGCGAGCGCAGTGGAGTGTTGCTACTGTTTATGAGCGGTCGTATCGCTTACCATCAGGCGAACGGCTTGCTCGTCTCGTCATTCATTGCAATAAAAAAAAACAGGAACATTGCTACGAACTTCTAGTATATTATTATACATAATAACTTTCGGATTAAAATACCCTGACGTATACAGTTAACTACACTCGAGATCGAATAAGCAAAAAAATAAGATCACTAGTAAGGGAACAGTTTCAATAAATTCTAGAGATGTGACTATTTACACGACCACTCTATTCTATATCACCTACTTTGAAGTATAAACGAAATGTACTGTAATAATGACCGTACGTTCGGATCTCAAAAGCGACCTCCAAATACGAGCACAATTTTAATAGAAACATATTCTACTTTGAAGCAAAATAGGCAATACTAACATTTTCTATCCGAATTTAGTGTTAAATTGTTCTAAAATTCTCTTTATATATAGAAATAATTTTCCTTTCGAAGCGGTTCGTAAATATGGTAATCTTATTATAATCATGAAAACTTTAATTTAACTGAATGTAGTTTATACTACAAAAATACAAATGAACATTGCATAGAAAAAAGCCCAACGTAGCTTAAAACGTTTTCACTTCAAAAATAGAAGTTTATTGAACTGTATTTTCTGGAAGTTTCACCAAATCGTTTTCAAGAGTAGAACCAGTAAACGACTAACCTAAAAAAATACTTTACTTTTACTGGTGATAGGTCTGTCATACGTGAGAGGCCGCCTGGATAGGTTCCACCGCAATGTCTATTTCTCCTGCCAAACAGTGGTGTCAATGCACTGTTATGTTTCCGTTTGAAGGACATTGTAGTCAGAGTAACTACTGAACATATTGAGATTTGACATCTTATGTCTCAAGATGGCGGGTGCAACGGAATACCCAGCATTGCTTCGTAATTCAAGGCGTTGTTAGGTTTTGCTACTGTTCAACGGTCGTATTGCTTACCATCAGAACAACAGCATGCTCGTCTCGCCATTCATATTAATTAAAAAAAATAACATAAATAAATGAAATACCAATACAACACATAAATAAACAGAGAAATTTTCAATCACACTAATTTAAAAAGCTTTTGCCGTAATTGCTCAAGTTAATCTCTGATGTATTACATCGTTTGTGAATAGATAATGGACGCATTAGAAATAATCTCTTTATGTAATTCCTGAAGAGAAATTAAAACTCGTGGCTGTTAGAGCGACATCGATATCTTTCATCTATAGTTTTTTGAAGTTGGTAATTGATTTGTATGAATATATTTTATAGGCGTTTGATACGTTTTTGTATATAATAGCATTAGTTCTATCCGAGGAGCTGTATTGTGCCTTATCGACATGTTTATTTCGTAATATTTACTCATCCACTGTAAGCGTCAAATTTTTTTTCTCCCAACATTCCATTATTTTTGTGACTATCCCGAGATTTACCAGATATCCTAATGTCTGCTCGTCCAAATAAAAGGCAAATCGCAACCCCAACAGGCGATACACATGATTCAATCATTTGGCTTTTCGCGGAATTGGCGAAAGAGGGTTAAAGGTAGATAAAATATTGGGTTCTTTTCGTTTATCTCAACGGCGAATAACGCCTGAATACTCAAACGCCATTTAAATATTATGCTCTCCTCCCCATACTTCAGGGTGCTCCCTTCTCAATACGGAATGACTTGAGTATCCTTGGTGTGGATATCTGCTGTGATCTCAAACCAAGGAATCATATCGAGGGCGTCATAAGCGCCACAGCACCCAGGGTTGGCGTCCCGAACAGGGTGCATCGGTTTTTCAACAATATCACTTGTATATTGTTGTGACAGCCTCCGTGGCGCAGTTGGTTAGACGCCGCCTGTGAAGCGAGAGGCCGCGGGTTCGATCCCCGCACCGAGAGAAATGTTTGTGTGGCCCATAAATATTTCTTCCGGGTCTGGGTGTTGTGAGACCGAAAAGTCTCTCGTAGTTCCTGATACCCACGACACAAGACTCGATCTTAGTGTGGGGTCAGGACTATGTCTGTGACTGTTGGGTGTTATTTTATTTATAAAGGGCAGGTCCGGGCGGATATAGAATAGGTACTGCTCGCACCTCTGGGATGGATTCCCCAGTACTTGCTCATTGCCTTGGATGGATTGCAGCAGCGGGCCATCCGCATTGTCGCTCGGGATATCCGTCTGATGCCATCCGATACCCTGCCTGAACGGCATTTACGCTTACCATCAGGCGCAGTGTAGTCATATTCGGGAGTTATACCAACATCGAATAAGTTATAGCTCCGTTTAATGTATCCTTATAATTATCTACTTATCTAACAAGGTATTTCGTATCCACCTACTTTAAAAGCATCATTCAGTTTTATTCAATCTAAATCATCATTTCCGATCAATTTACAGGGATTTTGAATTAGAAAGGTAATAATATAACGGTATTGTAAATGATTGCATAATACAAAAACGGAAATTAAGTTCAGCTAGGATTCAATCAAAAACTCAGACAATATATGCCTATTCAACAATATCGGAAGAATAATCAACGTTTATTAAAATGTTATATTGGAATCCGTAATTGCCCGTACTATTGTGGCGTTGGCAATTAAAATATTGCTTAGTATTTGCATCGGCGGAATTAATTTTAGTTGTTAATAGGAAATTCGTATTCAGATAACTATGACTATACAACACTATAGCGACTGACGAATACACGGTTTCAGAGAAGTTCCGCGCCCAGCAGTGGGCGATTATAGGGTTGATACAGAACACTATCTATACACGATGGTGACAAATGGCGATACTGATTCAGTCTTTTTTTCTAGATTTTGCAGTTGAAACAGCATTAACATTTTTTTTATTGCAATTAATTGCGAGATGAGCAAGCCGTTCGCCTGATGGTAAGCGATACGACCGCTCATAAACAGTAGCAAAATTCCACTGCGCTCGCCATAGTAATTACTCGGGATACAATGTCCTTCAATCCGAAATACAATAGTTCATTTACACTGGTGTTTCACGGGAGAAATAGACACATATGAAAGAACTACCACCAGTAAACATTAACAAATATTACAGTCAAATGTACCAAAGAATACAAAAAAGCAATTTTAACAACTAATATAAAAACTAATATTTATTATTTTCTAGATTTTAAAGTTGAAACATCAATTACATTAATAAGTATTACAGTCAAATGTATCAAAAAATACAAATAAGCAAAATTTTTTACAACAACATAAAACTGCATTCAAATTTTGCAACCGTCCGCCGCGTTCACAATATGAAAACATAATTACCCAGCGCACATTTAACGAAATGACCAGCTCAGAAATGAATAAAATTATCAAACCGACAAAATTTCGCACCCCAACACTGCTGGGCTTGTTAAAAGTTACTGCCGAAACTAGGAAGTTCCGTTTCACTGTAACGAACGGCTCAAGTGGATTTAAACTAATTATCACATAGTTTTTCGCATACATAATTATATCCTTTTGATGAAAATATGTTTGATGTGAGCAACAGACCGGTCGACAACGGAACAGATTCATAATTAACGGTTGGAGTTTCGAACCCAAAATGCTTTTTTTATTGCACTGAATGGCGAAACGTACATGCTGTTCGCCTGATGGCAAGCGATACTACTGTTCATGGACAGTAGCAAAACCAAACAATACCGTAAATTACTAAACAATAATTGGTATTCCCCTACGCTCACTATCCTGAGAGTTAAGATGTAAATTTTCTATCCAGATGCATTTAATTCTCTCTGTTGCACCAGTAAGAAAAATCCCATCAAAAACATCCTGTAAAAAAATTCCAAGTCTCGCAGCTCAGGTTTTGGCCAGCAGCATTATGTATAAATTTTACGATACATTATGTTTTCATGCGATGGCTAAGTCGATTTATTTATTTACAACGTAAATAATTTTTAATATTGATATGATACTAACTTACGTAATAACTTTATACAGAAGGTCCCTTAAGCAAGGACTAAATAAATTAAATAAATAAATAACACCCAACAGTCACATACATAGTCCTGTCCCCACATTAAGATCGAGTCTTGTGTCGTGGGCATCAGGAACTACGAGAGACTTTTCGGTCTCACAAACACCCAGACCCGAGAGAAATATTTGTGGGCCGCACAAACATATTTCTCGGTGCGGGGATCGAACCCGCGGCCTCTCGTTTCACAGGCGGCATCTAACCAACTGCGCCAAGGAGGCTGTCAAAAATTAATCGACTTGGTATTACATACATCTCACAACTTTTTCGGTAAAAAACCTGAGCTGCGAGACTTGGAATTTTTTACAGGATGTTTTTGATGGGATCTCACGTCTTTTTGTAGAGTCCTACTTTTTTCCTTTTCGGTACTTTTTACTTCTAGAATATCACTACCGATTTTTCTTAAAGCCTCTGTCTTATGGGTTTTTCTTATTTTTGTAGGTATCAATTTATCACAATTATAGCGGATTTGATTATTAATGTTCTTTCTTTCATGGTAATTGATATTTTCGATCTATTTAGTCTATTTATTTGCAAGTTTTTCTTCGTCATGTTTTTCTAGAGGAATGTTGTACAATTTCATGGGCTGAATACACCCTTTCCCTCTCTATACCCCCTCTTGTTATGCCTCATATATATAGATACCTATCTACAACTATAATTCCATCATATACGGGTACAATGATTTATTAACTGCAAATGTAACTTTGTAAACCTATACATTTTTATGGGATTACAAAGTTATTCATGCAGCTAGTGTATCTAGAAAACTAAACAGAAATTATGAAATGTTTCAATTTTCCCTTACTTTAGACACTAAACACTAATGATATTCTAAATTTGAAGGTTCTATGTCTGCTAGAAGTGCCTAAGGCCCGGCGCCCATTATCGGCATCGGTACGACTGAGGATTTTAGGTGGCAAATAGCAATATACTATAACATAATGGCAATAAAGTAGAAATTTCCGTGATATGTGGTCGTAATAACAAAAATACCGCTTCGGTATGCGTGAGGCTGGTGTATCGGCAGCCTCGAGAATGCTTCGGGATGCTTCGGCATCCTTCGGTACGCCGCCGGCGCCGAGGCAACACTCGGGGGATAGTTTGCCCTGCGGGGCGAGGGGAGGCATCCGCCATTTGCATCATTTGACTCACACAACACCAAAGAGTAAAGTAAGTATAATGGAGAAGAGTAGCAACTCTATAGTAAAATTTGCATGTATGGAAAGTGCTGCCCCCTTGAGATCGGTGTTACCAAACCTTAACAAACAAACATCCATACATACGTAGGTATATATAACTTCGGATTCTCAAAAAAATATGTATCAAAGTTCATCGTAATTACAAAGAAAACACTTGTATTTATTTAGAGTTACATCCGTATATTATGTTTTCATTTATTATAATTAGCTATAAATAATTAACACACACTAAAACACACCGTAACAACGTAAAACTTAACAGAACAAAGATAAATAACAGTAACTATTACCTATTAGTAACAAAAATAACTGAGAAAATCTCGAGAAACGCTATTGCTTTTTACAATATTACAGCTTACATCACTATCGCAAAAAGTCCTGAAATCATTGCTAGCAGAAGTAAAATTGTTTCCAGCTATTAATAAAAACATTTGTAACGAATTAAAGATTACAGTTTCAACGGCAACTAACGGTTCATATATGGACGTACTAGGCAAGTTGGTGATACCAACCAGCCATCTGACTTGACCAGGTAATCTTCTAGAGCAATAGCTATGGTCTGTCTCCACAAAGTTAGTGATTGACTGCTGGATATCTGTAAAATATAATTGTAACATAAACATACACAGTGAGATTTCGTCTCTTAACTAGTTAACATAACTTGAGATCTCAGTATACCGGTACTTGGTTCAAGAGCCATTAAACACAATAATTCCCAAATCCCTGTTTATTCTAAAATTTTAACTTCTTTTGTACTCATCTGATAAACATGGGAAATTATTATTAAACGATAATCTGAACCAATTTGATATTGTTATATTAATGTTTTTCTCATAGAACTGATTTGATTGCACTTACAATTCAAATGAATAGTTGGTATTGCTGAAGAAACAAGACGACCTCCAGTTGTCTTGAATGTAGGATCAAAATGGTCATCACATATTCTTATGTTATTATATATTTTCTTATTGATCACTCTCCAGCAGTTTGTCATCAACAGCCGCTACCCAAGCAGCAGACAAATCAGATCGTGTGTGAAGATTTGGAAGCGGGGAAGTGGTACACCATGTACAACTGAAAATGCAGTTTAATTAATGTTTAAACAAATCTAATCTTGATTACACTAATGATAATACGGTTTATACTAATAATATACCAAACAAACGAAGGATGGTTAATATTGTATGAATTTATTGTAGGAAAGATGATAATATGACTAGAAAGAAAGTGAATATGTATTGACATTTAAGGGAAAGAAGATGAAGATGATAGTTAAGTGAATATAAAACACTTACCTAAAGCGTCACAGCCAAATACACAGTATTTTCTTCGGGGTGCACACATGTTACAATAAGCACTAATAAACTATAATAATTAATAAAATTTTAATTGTCAATGACGGGAATGGCCGATGGAGTTGTAAATTTGAAAGTTGGATAAACGAGACAAATATACTACTAATCTCAAACCCCTCTATTAATAAACTCGGAATAGCGAAGGTTTAATTTAAGCCAAGGCTTTAGAGAATTGACTCGATTATTTATTCGATGATTTACGAGACGCTTCGGCAAGCTACAGGACGGTGCGGCATCCTTAAGGACGCCTCGTCATGCCTAAGAACTTTGCAGCATGCCAAAGCATAATTGCCGATAGTGTGCGCTTGCATGTAGGATGCCGAAGGATCCTTTTCCTTGCCGATGCCGATAATGGGCGCCGGGCCTTAGACTTTTGATGATCGGTCAGTCAGTCAGTGAGTGACAAAATTAAGAAAGTTTGACATATTACAATTCTTAAACTACTGGTTCAAATTGAATGAAATTTTAAGTATACCATGTTTATACAATGCCTGCTTAGTAACTGAAAATTCAGGCTTCTTGCTTTAACCACAACGAAGTTATAGAGGGTAGAAAATGGTCTGAATTGCTTCGAGAAAAGGATGGTACGACAGTGCCGCTTTTTAGCTCGACTTGGAGGGGGCACTGCCGTGCCCCCAGATAAATTTTAGATTATATATTCAGCCACACCATGCATCAACTAAAAATAAAATTGAAGCAACTTTACCTAAAGAAAATACGACGAAGCTTGCATCTCGTCTGCATCCCAAAACATGAAACTCTGACTTTCATGTGTAAATTTTAATTAGCCAACTTGCACAGCTTACACTCCACTTAATCATTTTTATTATTCTCACATGTCGGTGCACAATGTAACAATTATCTCAAACATTATGCGAATAATTTACAAGAAGCAACACAAACGAAAACTACTAATTTAATCGTGCTGAAATGTAAGCGCAAGTTGTTTGGATTTCATTCGTCTTTGTCTAATATTAGATATGCATACA
The DNA here is from genome assembly GCA_009982885.2 of Hyles vespertilio. Classification (NCBI taxonomy): domain Eukaryota; kingdom Metazoa; phylum Arthropoda; class Insecta; order Lepidoptera; family Sphingidae; genus Hyles; species Hyles vespertilio. The sequence continues at coordinate 6,547,354 of CM042816.1, read as the reverse complement.
AATTGCAGACGATGGTGGAGGTTTGCAGACTTATTTTCATGCTTTAAGAGAGTGTATTAAATCCTTTTTGACTCACAATGCTAATTATTTGCACTGGTTTAGGCAACATATACAACTAAAGGATCGCTGCATATATGTTTTTTCTTATTGCAATTTATGGCGGTGGATGGATGGTAAGCGATGGATACTCGTGGATAGTATCAAAACCAAGAAACACCATTAATTATAAAGCATTGCTTGGCATACCACTACCTTAAACATTCTGACATATGTTAATTCTCTATATCTAGTATCTAGTAGTTACTAATACAATGTCCTTCGAACTGGAACACAACAATGCATACACTGATGTTCGGCGGGAAAAATAGAATTTGCGATGGCACCTACCCAGATGGCCTGTCATATATTATAAGAGAGCTACCATGTATTGGTCCACCTAGTAAAATTAACCCATATTTTCAAAAGAGACCTATGACCCCTCTGCCTTCCTCTTCCGGCCTACTGTATTTAAAACAATATCTTAACGATTAAGTTTAATACTTAAAAAATAAAGCAAAAATATACATCACACCAAAATGACTGTTAAAATAACTTAACTGCTAAAAACAATATTTCCGAACTAACGGTCAGGCACGTTTGACATTCTCCCATCGAAACTAGCCGATGTTGCAAAGAAATAGGCGGGCTGAATTGGATTAAATATCTATCACATCAACGCAAGCAGCCAATCAAAGCAGACAGCACACGTATAACTCGAGCAACACTAACTGCCTATCACTCTACGCAATTGATCGCGAATACGTGAAATATATTTAATTTAACAATACTTGGAATTAGAATAGCATATGTCTTTCTTTGCTCCAATATTTTGGATTTCGTCTAGTATTGCTTTTCAATAATTGTGATTTCATAAGCCTTCAATCACAATCATATTATATACGTATACTCTACGCAATTGATCGCGAAAGACGTGAAATATATTAAATTTAAAAAATACTTGGAATAAGTATAACATTTCTTATTCCAAGTAATCTTTGCTCGAATAAATAAATAAATAACACCCAACAGTCACATACATAGTCCTGACCCCACACTAAGATCGAGTCTTGTGTTGTGGGTATCAGGAACTACGAGAGACTTTTCGGGCTCACAAACACCCAGACCCGGAAGAAATATTTGTGGGCCGCACAAACATTTCTCTCGGTGCGGGGATCGAACCCGCGGCCTCTCATTTCACAGGCGGCGTCTAATCAACTGCGCCACGGAGGCTGTCAAAATATTTTGGCTTTAGTCTATTTTTGCATTTGAATATAAGTGTCATATCAAAAGCCTTCAATCACAATCATATTATGGACAATTATTAATATAAACGTCATCTATATTCTTCCACTTTAAGGATTTACGTTTCACTTTATGTCTTACGCTAATTTCACACGGCAACATACCGTTTTTTTTTGCAGGAACAGTTTTTTGCAGGATTCCGTGCTGCAATACTAGCATTCACTCGATTATCCTGTTTACAGTATCCAGCGAAAAACCGATCCGTCCGAATTTTACATTCGGTTTTGCTACTCTTTTTCTCTCGAGAGACTTTTCGGTCTCACAAACACCCAGACCGTAAAGAAATATTTCTGGGCCGCACAAACATTTCTCTCGGTGGGGGTATCGAACCTGCGGCCTCTCGTTTCACAGGCGGAGTCTAACCGACTGCGCTACGGAGGCTGTCAAAAAAAAGGTATGTATCTATGTTATTTGTTTGGTGAGCAGTCTTTTTTTACGAATAATTCTTTTAAGACAAATTCTGGTATAGTTCCATTTAAGAGAAAGGTCAAACTAATACGCAGTCAGACGATCCATTGCATTGAAGTATCACTACAGAAAGTTACGCTGGTGTTTAACACGTTCAAATCTATGCTCATTGAATAAAATTGGCCAAGCGTAAGTACAATCAAACATAAGTAAAATTGAACAAAATCCAACCAAATATATTGTTAAGTATGAAATCTACGCGAATCCCGGGAAAATATGTGATCTTAATAATTCAATAATACTTCTTAGTAGTAACAATTCCTGGAATCTTTGTAGCAACGTAACTTTTATTTCCACTTCCACAGGAATATTCTCTTTGTTCAACATATTTTGTTGCTCTAACCAACAAGAACAACAATGTAATTATCAAAGTACAATAGCGTTTCTTAGAAATAAAAAAAATGTTAACTCTCTTAAGGGAGGAACAGCCATTTCTCTCCTAAATTATTTCTAAAAGCGTCGTTACGGGGTCCACGAAATATTAAAAGAAAGTTTGATCGTAAGCTGAAAAGTTGCAAAATAATGAAGCGTGGGGCATAGAACGAAAATCACTCCTTCATATCGAAATGTCGTCAAATAATATGCAATGCCATTACTGCTTATCCCAATGGGAATTGGATGACGTTCTGTCACACCGTAGAATTTCAATATAAAAATATTTTTAAGATTTTTACAGAATGTATGTATTTTAAAATTGATATTAAATGTTAATGTAATTCAGGCTTCAGCATTGACGATCCAAGATTAACATTATACCAGCAATGGCTTTAAATACAGGCTAAAATTGCGCATATACATAAAATGTTCAAAAATTTCAGTTCTCTATACTGCACAATAGAAAACCAAACCCTCAACCCAAACGTACAAAGACACCAAGCGATTGGACTCAATCGTAGAAATCAATGTAACAAAATCATGGCTTTACATCTAAATTGAAATATACAATGAAACTCGGGGCACATGCAACGGTGTACTATATAGCAACACAAGCGCATTAGGAGGAACGTGCATGCCGTGTGGGGAGTGCTAAATGTTTTCCAATAATATTCGTTCTTGGTCCGGATCACACCAGCGCTCCTCGCTCGCGCCAAGTACTAAGCCGAGCAATAATACTGTTTGTAACCGTTGCCATAAACATTCCTTCCTAATCCTTGAAATATTGCTTAGCGTTAGAGTGCTAGCTCGGTATACATTTTTAAATGTTTTTTAAAGTTGCAAGTTAATTGCGGAACGAAAAGGTTAGGTAACAGCATTATCGCGACACATTGTTTCCCCACTCTGTTTATTGAAACCATTAATGCCGTCCAAAAACTCCTCCTCAAAAAGGAATATTATGTTACTCAAATAATAAAATAAAATAAAATGGAAGAATATTTCTACAAACAGACTTTAAACACGGCCAATTTCAAATTTAAAATCAAGACGAAATGATAAAATAATAGCGTCAGAGATGTGGAGAATGAAGAAACAAAACGTAATCTTGCCGAGCGAACTCTTTTGAGCTGCCATGTTGGATGAAAACTGAAAGAATAAGTCGTTGGATTTTCTAAAGAGCTATAAACACTATCCGTCTGTTTTACAACGATAAGATTCCATCCACCATATGAGTACCTCTACTAAGACGTTTTATTCGATTTTAGATCTTATTCCGCAGTTTTAAGAGCTATCTTTTAAGTTCAAACCTATTTGAAGTTATTAGGTGCAGTAAATTGAGAATAAAAATTGCCATTACATGCATTATTAAAAGTTTATAGAAACGTAAAAGTGTGCTAACGGGCGAATAAATTTAAGTTGTCGAAAATACTAACAAACCGGTCCTTTTATCACCAACATCATCTCAGCCACAGGAGGTCTACTACTGGACATAGGCCTTCCCCAAAAGTCTCGACATCGCGTCGGCTTGCATCCAGCGACTTCCTGCAACCTTAGTCATCCTTCCACTTTGTAGGCGTCCGACAAAGTGAAACTGCTCCTTATTATAAATTAAATATTGGTATGGAAAACAGTCATAATACTGTGAAGGAGAAACACGTTGTGACTACAGCATTTTAATCATAATATTATGTGATTTTAGTTAGTTCAGATAAATATTATTATTAAAATAAAGCCCATGAAAATAATGTTACGTATTATGAAACATAATGTTTAACTTTTTCGACCTTTTCCTAGAAGTCACAACCCTTTTACTGTACAAATATTAGAATTATTTCAGCTATTAATTTAAAATTGACTGTACGGACTAACCACTCTCAATCGTACTCTCGATTATAGAGGAGGATTAGGCTATTTGACTGTATAAAAAATATTGACTTATTTGTTACCATCCGTGTAGATAATTTAATTTTAAAACATATTACATTACCATACATTAAAAATATTGTATATTTTATGTGAAAACCACAATTATAATTTAATTTATTTTGAGTTCGCGCCACGTGATCGTAAACGATTTTGAGTGGCTATGACGTCATGCATTAGTATGAAGTACTCACGTACAGGGAATGAATGGGATTGATAACAGCATAGATGCAAATTAAATATTAAAAATACCTTTAAAACGCATTATTTGTCATTTATACCCGTGATTCCCGTGAATTAATAAATTATCATGTCCAATGTAATAAAATGTGAAGAAAGAAAAATAATTATAATTTTTTTGACAAAAACTGATTCGAACGATTGATTGATTGATTGATCTATGGTTGATTTGAGAATGAGTGACATACAGCCTGACGCAACTTAGAAGAAAAACCATTTTGTATGGAGTCGGCATGGCAAATAATGGTGGATTATTGTCATAAATAAGTGTATTATCTATGGGTTATTGCTATTGCATTCATTCGGCGCGCTTCTCTTTCTGATTGCAGATGTCAACACTATCACTGTCATGTCACTGTCACTCTTTGTTGTCAGTAATTTTGTTTGTAATATTTATTTTTGTACGAGTTTGTGTTTATTCCATAAAATAATTATAAAAGAAGTGTAAAGTGTAATACAGTTCTTTGATAGATTTTCTTAAAATGTCACTGAAAAAACGGTTTATAACATGTGAAATTTGTGGAGATCGTACTAGTAGCAAAAAAACAAGAAAATAGGAAGTTTTTGCCTACATTTCCTTTGAATGAGGCTTGGTAAGCTAACTACATGATAATATTGTGACAGCCTCTGTGGCGCAGGCGGTTAGACGCCGCCTGTGAAACAAGAGGCCGCGGGTTCGATCCCCGCACCGAGAGAAATGTTTGTGCGGCCCACAAATATTTCTTTCGGGTCTGGGTGTTCGTGAGACCGAAAAGTCTCTCGTAGTTCCTGATACCCACGACACAAGACTCGATCTTAGTGTGGGGTTAGGACTATGTATGTGACTGTTGGGTGTTATTTATTTATTTACTGTTAAGTAGGGACACCAGGCTGTATTAAACCAAAATTTTAAAATTGTATGTTGTTTACTATAAACTAGGGATGTTACATACTGTTATTATAGATAACTTTAAAAACATAATTAATTTAAATAAATCCCATATATTTAAGTTAATTCCTTACCAACTCATTTCTGCACAGGTTTTTGCATAATATGTCGAAATTATAAATCATTTATGAACTGCTCTGAATTAAACCAAGCTGCGACTCTTGTATAATCACTGTATTATCGAACTCGGTCGTTATTGTTCTTTCTTTTACAGATGCAAGCAGTGGGTTAAATTTGTGTTAAAAGAACAAGAAGAAGAAGTGTTTATTGAAAATACTTCACTTCATAATTCATACTTTGAAATATGTATGTTGAAACTACTTTGAGAGGATATCTTTTAATTGGAAGCAAAATCGCCTTAAGAAATCTGCAGTACCATTACAATACTTAAAAGCTGATCCACTTCCTTTTTTCATTCATTCCACTTCTTTAAGAAATCGCTTTGTTTCAATTACTGAAACAAAACTATTATTTACGGATATCGCGGATTCGGACTTCAGACCTCGGACTCCGTCCGCCCGAAACTTCGTTGGATTTAGTATTAATATTTTAACGTGTTGATAGTTACTATTGTTATGTTTGTTTCCCAAAGACTAATAAAAAAAATATTAAATAAAAATAAACATTTCATAAAGGTCGTTTTTATTTTGTTTCGGGTACTATTAAGCATAATATTGTATTATTACTCTCCAATGTACAAATTTGTGGTTATAATGTGGAATTTAGTAATTCATAAAAAATGTTTAAAAATAGGCTTCATTAGACTCCTTAAATTTTATCGATATCGATCAAATCAGGCGCATTGCACGCACGAGCAGACCAGCACTATGTGCTCCGTTAGTTTGTCACTTTTGACGCAATGACAGACGTTGCTGGCCTAATGTTTGTAACAGAATGCCATGTAAATGGATAAAAAAAATATGTATGGAGTCCCGTCTCTTAACGTAGTGTTTTAAATTCTCTTTGACATATGCGAACGAATCTGTGGAGCGGATGTTTACGAACTGGACGCCACATTGTCCGACAGAGCGTTTTGACAGTGTAATTATTCAGTGTATTTTGTAAATTTATTTCTAATTGATATAGATATAGTAATTAAAAATAACCTTTATTTGTAAGGTCTATAGACCCCACTTCATAATGTGGTATAGTTTCCAGAAACTAGTCAAATTGCCTATTGGCTGATACAGATCACAATTAGAAAAGTTATATTACGTTAAGAAACCACTAAGTATCATATTCGTCCAACCATAAAATTATACTATATAATTCGTATAAAAATACGAACATTAAACTCAATACGCTACAAATCGAGGCAAATTGGTCTCTTGTAAAAAGAAGTATAAGTACAACGGTATGATGAGGTCAGTCACGTTCCTAATGGACGTTCAGCATTAAGTTTGTTATAATGAATGCGCTCCGGCGAACCTAATTAAACTTTGGCCATTTTTTATATAATCGCAACACGATCAAAGCAGGCATTAGGCCGAAATGCTCTTTAATAAATATGCAGATCCAATTTGTGTTACCTTTTCTTTGCTGTCTAACTTTAAATGGAAACAACACAGGGCCGAAACCAGAGATTAAAGTAGGTGACAAAATGCTAATCAAAGACGAAAAATATTACTCTGGTACAGGTAATCTATCTGATGAAGTGCTGGGAAGACAGTGCAAATACTACTAAAGCCTATCTACTATAGCCTAAAAATTATACGGGCTATCTTACAATTCAATTTTAAAATTAGATATTGCTAAAGATTTTACATAAACACCCGTGTATTGCACATTTGTCCACTACTTCATTTGTCAAATGTATTATTATTAATTACTATTATAAATTTATTTTGCCCATACCCATGGTGGAATATAAGATAGTCACGTTTATGGGCTCCAATTCTTCCAACTTTTCAAGCACTGTATTTTAATGTAGCAAATATTTTGCTGAAAATATCCTTATATGATAAGTAATAATCGTAGTGTTTAAAATAGTTATTAACCAGTTTTTAAATAATTAATGCGGCCAATCTAATGTCACACAAACGCCTTTCTAACTCCGTCCACACAAAGTAAAATTACCGACAAAAAACTCAACGTGCGCCTCATAAAAACAGATTGTATTCATTTATTTTACAGATTGATTAAACGTGAGACTCGTAGCCGTAAACTTTCTCATTAATTCCAAAGGAATGTTTTGAACCATATCGGTGTGCGTTGTTTTGCAATATTAAACACAAAGACATGATTAACTTGTTGATTGCTCTATATGTGTCTTCGCAATTAAGTGGATCTTCATGAATTTTTGCGCGCTTTTTATTTTTATATTGCTTATGTTCAATTTCGCGCAAACCAGCATTATTTCGAAATAAGCATGTCTAACCAATATACACTGTAATTATACAGGATATATCCAGACTGCGACCGAAAACGATGCCGTATTGTAGTTTTAATTTATTCTGGATAACAAAATTAGTTACTATAATGCAACAAATCAATTTCCAAAAAAAGCGAGGAATTTATTATTTTTAGTGCCTCGTAAGTTAAAGCTACAACCCTGTTATAACTTCAGACGCACTTGTTTGATTTGATTTGATTGATTGCTCTATTAACTCACACAGATACTAAAAACAAACAGTGGTGTTTCCTGTCAATACAACTGCGCCATTCACTACACCGTAATTGACTACACCGTAACTCTAACACCTAAAACACCATCTAAAAATACGTAAAATATAACAGTATAAAATTGTGACATAAAATATGAGCGATTGAAAAGTTAGTGATGACGTATAAATAAACCGTGCGATATTCACAGAAATGATAGATTGGTCGTGTGGAAGCGGCATCAAAAATCCCATCCCCAATTCGCCGAAGGGTATATTTGTACTCAACTTTATGAACGGGAGCTAGCCAGACTTTTCTAAATCCGTTTAGTGCCAATCGAGGGTTTTATTTACACGAACTGTGAGCGAGGTATTTCATGTAACTAAATGTATTTATATACTATGTAATACGCACATATATATACTCAATCACGTATTATTTCGCTGGTCTAATGGAGATCACTACAATTTTAATGTCATTTTTATAATTATGAATAGGTGCAATGAGTAAAATAAAAACAAGGTCTAAGTGTAGGCTCTCATATGTAAAAGTCCTGAGTAGGCACCACCGCAATGTCTATTTCTCCCGCTAAAAACAATGTTAGTGCACTGTTGTGTTTCGGTGTGAAGGATATTGTAGCCAGAGTAACTGGAGTAACTACTGAACATATTGAGATATAACATCTTATGTGTCAGGATGGCGAGCACAGTGGAATGCTATGCTTTGTAATTCAAAATATTGCATACCTTCAAGTGAATGGCATGCTCGTATTAACCTACATTTCTACAAAAATAAAATAAATAATTCGTAGTCATTACTAACTTAAAAATCTATGGTAGTGACGTCACGGCAATATTTCAGCTTTCGTTAAGATTAAATCAAAGTTTAACTAAACAAACTTGATCCGCAAAACTAACTAATACTGAAAGTTTAAGTTTTAAAATGAAATTCTTTCACGAAAAATGTCTAAAACACCGAATCAGCGTCTGATAAAGTTTGCTTGTAAAACAATTCAAAACGTGCCCAACTTCATGAGTGCCTTTAAACTTAAATTATTAATCCCGGTTAAGAGAACTTGGTAGAAATTCTGGCCAAAGGTATATAATATTATCAGACTAAGTAGTGTGTTTGGGAAAGAGATATAGAGGAGTAATAAATTGTAATTTTTTCAACCTTGCAATTTGGCTTGCTGAAGTTCAGTACAGTCTTTCTCATCATATCGATTTTTAATCCAAATACCAATTTTGTCGCTCCTTGGTATAACCCCAAGTTTTATTACCGGGGGGTTGGCCCCGGCTACCACCCCCGACGACGACTGTCCCTGGTAACACACAACATTCGCACATTGAGGACAGACGAGAAGATTGTCGAACTGGAAGAAGAATTGAGCAGGTTACACTGGGATATTCTGGGGTTATCGGAAGTCCGAAGAATCGGGGAGGATACGATAACCCTGAAGTCTGGTAACCTGCTCTTCTACCGGGGGGACGACCAACAGTCCCGAGGAGGTGTCGGATTTCTCGTCCACAGGTCTCTCACACAACATCGTATCCATCGAAAGTGTATCGAGCAGGGTAGTATACCTTATACTCAGAATATCCAAAAGATATTCGTTGAAGGTCATACAGGTATACGCGCCGACCTCGACACACCCAGATGAAGAAGTAGAGGAGATGTATGAGGACATAAGTCGGGCCATACATACTTCCAAAACCTACTTCAATGTTGTTATGGGGGACTTCAACGCAAAGTTGGGCAAGAGAAGCGATGCAGAGTTGAAAGTGGGGCAATTTGGACATGGGCAACGGAACCTCAGGGGTCAGAGGCTGGAGAGGCCGACTTTCTGAAGAAAGAGGGACTCTTTGCGATGAACTCTTTCTTCCAGAAGCCGCCTCACAGGAAATGGACCTGGCTGAGTCCTGACGGTTCTACGAGAAACGAGATAGATTTCATCTTGACGACGAATAGACGGATATTCAGAGATGTCTCTGTGATCAACAGGGTGAAAACCGGCAGTGATCACCGAACGGTTAGGGGCACACTGAATATCAATGTCCAATCGGAAAGGCGTCGCTTGATGAAATCTACGCTCCGACCTACTCGCGCCCATATCCAAAACCCCGAGAGCTTTCAACTCGAGCTGACAAATCGCTTTGATTGTCTAGAAGAAAACCTTGCAGTGGACGAGCTAAACAGCGGTTTGGTAGAAGCTGTCCATACGGTGGGATCTAAGTATTTTAGACCTCGCCGTAGAGATAGACCACAAAAAGTCTCGATCCACACTCTTGACCTCATGGCCGAACGTCGATCTTTAGCGCTGCAGTCTTCCGTTGACGCCGAAGCATATCGGCGGCTCAATAGACAAATCTGGAAGTCCTTGCGACACGATGTCCGTGCTCACAATACTGTGAGCATTAAGGAGACAATTGAGCGAAACGGAGGCTCCAAAGTGTTTGCAAGAGACTTGTCTATTGGGCAAAGCCAGTTGTCTAGGCTGAAGACGGAAGACGGCCGCGTGGTATCGACGAGGGCAGAGGTATTAAGGGAGATCGAGAGGTTCTACGGACAGCTTTACACCTCGGTTGCCAAACCTGCTGTTAGCTCGGCCGAAGACCCGAGAGCCGAGTTGATCCGACACTTTAGCGATGATATCCCGGACATCAGCCTGTGTGAGATTGAGATGGCCCTGAAGCAACTTAAAAACAACAAGGTGCCGGGCGAGGACGGAATCACTTCAGAGCTTCTGAAAGCGGGCGGAACGCCGGTACTGAAAGTCCTTCAGAGGCTCTTCAATTCCGTTCTCCTCGAGGGCTCAACGCCAGAGGCATGGAGCAGGAGCGTGGTGGTACTGTTCTTCAAAAAAGGTGATAACACTTTGCTGAAGAATTGCAGGCCCATCTCGCTCCTGAGCCATGTCTATAAGTTGTTTTCGAGGATCATCACAAATCGTCTCGAACGCAGATTTGATGACTCCAACCTCCCGAACAAGCCGGTTTCCGAAAAGGCTTTAGTACCATAGACCACATCCATACGCTTCGGCAAGTTATACAAAAAACCGAGGAATATAACTTGCCGCTTTGTTTAGCGTTTGTGGACTATGAGAAAGCCTTTGATTCGATTGAGACTTGGGCTGTGCTACAGTCTCTCCAGCGGTGCCATATCGACTATCGGTACATCGAAGTGTTGAAGTGTATATACAACAACGCCACCATGTCGGTCCGAGTACAAGATAAGAGTACAAAGGCTATTCCACTACAGAGAGGCGTGAGACAGGGAGATGTCATATCTCCGAAACTGTTCACTGCCGCGCTGGAAAATGCCTTCAAGCTCTTGCAATGGAAAGGATTCGGCATCAACATCAACGGCGAGTATATCACTCACCTTCTTGGCAGAATCGCTGGAAGACCTTAGCACTATGCTCGAAGACCTCAATCGAGTCTCCCAACAGGTGGGTCTTAAAATGAACATGGACAAAACGAAGATCATGTCGAATGTCCATGTTGTGCCCACCCCCATCGGTGTTGGGGGCTCGACTCTTGAAGTTGTTGACGAATATGTCTATTTAGGACAAGTGGTCCGGTTAGGCAGGTCCAACTTCGAGAGAGAGGTCAATCGTCGAATCCAACTCGGTTGGGCAGCGTTCGGGAAACTACGCGAAGTCTTCTCGTCCAAAATGCCTCAGTGCCTTAAATCGAAAGTCTTCGATAGTTGTGTGTTGCCAGTGATGACTTACGGCACCGAGACGTGGCCTCTCACTATGGGCCTTATTAGGAAGCTCAAAGTCACTCAACGAGTTATGGAGAGGACTATGCTCGGGGTTTCCCTACGAGATCGAATCAGAAACGAGGAGATCCGTAGGAGAACTAAAATAACCGACATAGCCCACCGGATTAGCAAGTTGAAGTGGCAATGGGCAGGGCACATAGCGCGGAGATCTGATGACCGATGGGGTCGGAAAGTGCTCGAATGGAGGCCACGTAGCGGAAAGCACAGCGTAGGACGTCCACCCACAAGATGGTCCGACGACCTGGTAAAGGTCGCGGGACGTCGCTGGATGCAGGCTGCCTCCAACAGGTCTCTGTGGAAATCATTGGGGGAGGCCTATGTTCAGCAGTGGACTTCCTTTGGCTGATGGATGGATGGATGGGATGGTATAACCCTATGTGATTGTATTATGTTATACAAATAACTGTAACTAACATTATGTCGCATCACTTTTGAATTATCGTATAAAAAAGTGATTTGTTATAAATAAAAAAAACCACAGCCACACTTATAAGAAAATTTAGCTCTTTAAAGGAATAATATTTCCATCAAACAACAGAACACATGCCGCACACAAACACCGTTTTATTCTTACATGAAATTGTTTTCTGACTTTCATATCAACAAATCATATTTTATACCCGCTGCTACAGACACCATATGAACGACGCTATCAAAGTGAATTGATTTTGGTCATTTCCCGGAGGCCAAGTGTCACTTAGACCCCTTCATAAAATGTTAGCTGCGACAAAGGCTTCGATGAAACTGCTCGACCATTAACGATTATGTTTTTATAGGCGGTAAATCAACACGGGACACTTGATACTCGAGTTTAAGCTTGCTAGTGTAAGGTTATAAAAATAGTTCAATAAAAATGAGACGTGACCGCTCGATGTGTTCTTAACTTTGATATACTTTGTTTTTATAGCGAACTGTTTATTTTTCTTGGGAGTTGTAGTGGTTATTGTTATCACTGAATTATACATTAGTAATTATATTTTTATTCCACATAGAAGAGAAGATAACATTGAATTAGAGATATATTACCCAAATAGGATATAATCTCCATGTTATTATCTGCTAAATATTAAAACAGAACGAGAAGAGACAATATAATTTGATACTCATCAGTTTAAAAAAATAGAAAATTGTAGTGACTCCATTCTGTAGTTCTTTATTGAAACCAGTTTGTAATATTTAACCGCATGTTATTTCGTTCACATGACTGTAATGAAAATAAAATAAACCCATTCATTGTTTATTTATACAATAACCAAACTCGTTAACACTTCAAATCATTGACTCAAACAAAACATTCCACAAGAGGAACAAACAATCAAGCATTTAAAAACCCCACGAGATTGCAGCGTTTCGCATTCCGCATAAACAGAAATGCATCGTTACTGCGATATTGAATGCCGGATAAAAATAGGTGGAAATTGCTAAAAATCTTAGTCTCACAGTAAAACCATTGGCACGAGGGATGCTTGTGCAAAAACAATGGCTTCGTGCAACTATAGATCATTTTCGCCCGGACAAGGGAGCATAAAGCCGCTTTTGTCTTTTTGCCAGTGGCGTTTATTTATCGCGCGAATGCGAAATACATTTCTACTGGCAATATGTATTCTCATAAATTTTCACATATTGACAGAAAACCGAACCCCTTACAACGGATACCCTCGTAGCTTTTGTCGAATGCTGGCCCAAATATCACGAAAATTCCTGAAATGCCTCCGCTAGATTCAATATCGGAGGCCAGAGGGTCAATGTGAGTACGCATTGTAGAGAAGAATAATGGTTTTTATTGATTTGCCCAGATTCATCTTAGCCTTTTCGGAGTTCTTTTTCACTAGAGATCACACTCGAGTGTTGTCATAGCGATTCTAATATGGGATTTTTATTTGACATTTTATTGGGTGTGGGTATTTGAGTATCTTTTTATACTTCAAATAATTTTGAAAGTAAATGTGCGAATTCAAATATAAATTAACTTAATTACTGATAGCTATCGAGATAGCATATTTTACCTAATATTGATTAAGTTTTACTTAATTTATAAACAAGAATGCTCAATATATCTACCATACATGTTACAAGTTCACAGTCTCGCTTTTGCATTCTCATTCAAAAAACCGCAACTCATCTATCTAGGACACCAAAAATCGATTCTTTTGACACAACTTTAAAAGATGTTGTTTCTACAGGCTATAAATCACGTAGCAAGGAAGCACTGGAACTATACAAAATATATTTCTGTCTGTCTGTCCCACGACCACCGTGAACAGTTGGCAGCCGCGTCTAGTCCGTTTACCAACAGGCCACCTTTCAAATATTTTTAATTTATCTTTATAAATAGCGTATAGCGTGAACATTAAAAAAATCCTCAAGCGAATAAAAAGTCGTAATTTTCAATGAAATAAATGCGGCGTAAAAAGAACAACGGTGGGTCTCATTTCCACTGTGTTTACTCCGAATAAGAGACATTTGCATAAATTACTTTTCCACGTAATATCTGCATCATTCCTGCCACTTCTCAACGATATAAAAGTCATGTAATTTCGCCATTTTATAAAGTGTCTCCGTGGAAATATCCTCGGCAGGTATTAATTTTATAATCCTGTCACATCTCTCCTGTGTCTGTTTAATGCTAATGCAATCTTTTCTTAAGAAAATCTTGCTTGCAACACGCCACAAGAAACCGCTGTTTCAGTGTACGTAAGAATTTATTTAGTTATATTCTTAGTTCCACTCCTGGAAACTGCAATATTCTCGAACAATGTTAGTGTTAGATTAATTTTTTTGTGTTAGATTGAAAAAAAGTAGGTTAGTTAAAAAAAGTTCGTTCTTTCGAATTACGAATCGGAAACGAATCTATCCGAACTATGTGCAAATATTTAAAAGAATAATCAACAATTTTTAAAAGCGAAATACCTACATTTGAGAAAACCACTGTCTCGGAAAACCGATAAATCTATTCTCAGCTGGCTGGAAGGATTTAAAATCACCAAATTGGCCGCTTTCCAACTTTTTAAACACATTGGCCAAACTTGATAAAATTTGTTCTTTATTTCCAATATTTCCCGAATTAAGATTGTCTATTTCCTAATTATTATTTTATTTATTATTTATAAGTCAGGAAACGACGCAATTTCGTACAAAATTTTACTTATAAGACAAATAACCGCCTATTTCGCTCTGCATAAAGTGCAAATGCCTTTAACTTTGCAAATTCATGCATCTTACTAATTAAATTAATTGATATACATTTTCCAACTGCCCACGCCTCGCATAGTTTTATTTTTCTGAGTTCCTGGCCATTCACGAATAAGGCAGGTTTGATTATGACTCTGATCTTAAATCTCGAATTCACAGGTGTTTTTCATCACATAAATATTTATGATGTAAAAAAATTGGGTTTTCTCGCTCTTGTCATCCCTTATTTCTATAACACAATATGATTGATGGCTTGGTAGTGGGCATTTTTATTTTTATTTTGTGTTTTGTCATCAGCTTTTTCGGAGGGAAGTCGCCAATAATTTATTTCCAACTCCTCCTATTAATTTAACTTTGTGATTATTTTCGTTGCGGATTAAAGACAAGTTAGACATTCCTGGAGACTCGCTGAGCTTCAATACTCGGTGTCATTACATTGCGTGCCACTGTTGATCCAGGCTTACAGGACTGGTGGGTGTTGAGGCCGGGTCAGTCTCCATACAGATTATAACATTCAAAATACACAATAAAGACGCTCTAAGTATATTTTCATTCCATTTTCTAAATACAACTATCAGGATTAATTTCAATGTAACTTTTACAACTAGATAACATTTGGCTGAAGCATTACGCGGATTTATTCACCGAAGAGCATTAGAAGCATACAATTTAGTTTACTACTTGGAACAGAAATGTAACTCAAAGATGTATCCCTTTCACAGAGTGCATTTCTGCTTTATAACATTACTTACTGGCTCTGTCTTATTCTTTGAGATTTATATATCGCATTAGTCTGTGATGCTGGATTTGTCTAAAAGTCTTCGTCTCTTACGATATTTTAACAGATAATAAAGAAACGAGGATAAAAATTAATCTTGGTGATTATTGGAGAAGATGAAAGCTACCTTAACAGTAACGAAAGCCTTAACATCTGAAATATATATTACCAGATACCTATTTATTTTAAGATATATTTACCAGGCCCAATTATATTTACCAAATATTATGAAGCATTAATTCATTTCTAAAAACAATCATATCTATTTTTAAAGTTGGCCCGTACTTCTAGGCGTCGAGGTATTTTATTTTAAAAAGGAATTAGAGTGTAATTCCTTTTTTAAACCATAATTTTTCTTTTAGTTCTAATAGCACTTAATACCCAAGTATCTGTTTTGGCGGACACCCAAGACACGAAGAAATATTTAGTTTAGTAAGACACTTGTTTATGGGCGGTACACAGTAGATACACTATAAAGAATTTTGTTCAGAAAATATGATTGGGATAAAAATATACCTAAAAGTAAAAAGTATGTGTTGTGTCTCTTGCATCTGTGATAGAACGTTATTTATAAATTAAATTGTATTTATCAGAGTCATTAAAGTTATAGAAACTCTTTTTGATAAATCATCTTGAGATTAGTAATTGAAACCTGACAATAAGGCAATTAAAAAACTATTAATTCAGATATAAATAACGTTATTTCTATTCGTTTTCTTTATCAGCCAGTCTGTAAGTAATACAGCCCGATGAAATAGGTCCACGTTGTACCAAAACTAGCCTTAAACGTGGCTTTATCAGTACTTTTCAATGTAATTTAAGGAGATCAAAACACTTTCAGACAAAGTCGCAGAAAAGGAGAGTGGCGTAAAATTGACCGCCTTTTTCGCTAAACTTACTTCGACGCGGTTGTCCTTGTTTAAAGAAACTCACTTGTTTTCGTGGCTCCAAAGTTAAAAAAGTTAGTGTGATTTGCCTGAACTTGGAATTCAGAAACTTAGAGAACACGGAATTGTCGGAAAATGTATGAATAGAAAAATATTCCGGTACAGTAAAGTTTGATTTTTGTCACTTTGAGGAGCATGCAATTTTGAGATAGTGTAGACTGTACGAGTTGTATGTTAAACTGTCACGTGTGTGTATCAGCCCATATACGTCCCACTGCAGGGCACGGGCCTATTCTACAATCGAGAATACGATTGAGAGTGGTTAAACTGGTGGTGGAAATTCTTATAAATCACTATGGTATGCAGGTTTCCTCACGATGTTTTCCTTCACCGTTTTCGTTTTTTAAACTGTCACGTATTAATTATTAAAACGTAATTGATTGTCTTGAGTGTGTATTTATACCATCAGTAGCGAAGCAACACCAAGAACAGCGTCGCAGTAACAAAACCCTCTAAAGGTTGCAAAAAGTCGCAGTAGGCAAGCTGTTTACAACTGAGGTTGCTAAGGAAATGCTTGGGGGCAAAACCAATGATCAGCTATAGACTCGCTTCGACTAAGCCTGCGTTCAGACACGGTGGAAACCGCGCAGGTCTTATTTATAAATGTATTTTTGTAATCGTTAAAATATAACCGCGCATTTAGTAAAAACGCGCGGCGTTCGCAACTCAACCGTTAACATAGAATCGTGCGGTACCCGCGCTTCGTCGACGTAACGCAAAATTATTATTAAAACATGACTCGAAACCACGTTGAAGATTCCATAAATGGTTAAGTACTGGAACTAGTTTACAAGGAAAACTTCGCGATACTTCTTCCGCGAACATCGTTTATCAATTAACGCGCACTTCTTAGTTTAGCCAAGTGTACGCTGACAATTACTGAAAAATAATTTAAGGATAATAATCTCATTTATATGTAAATAAATGTCATAAGAGTGTATGACTATAAAGCGTAAATAAAAGCATTTTAAATTATTTACTGTAATAACGTAACATGCCTATTATTTGCTTTAACTTGAGGAAGCGCCTGCGTATGAAGAATAGCAATACTGCTCAGAACAACTAAATCTATATTACTGTTCCGAGCGCAGAGATGCTAAGGCTCAGTTACACCAAGTAACTTTGCCAATACCTTTGCCTATGAAAATGTCATCGCCATACATTTGAGATGTATTTGACCTTGAGAATGTATGAAATTGACAGTTTCAACAGCAAATGTATTGCCAAAGTTAGTTTGTGCAATTGAGCCTAAGTAATTCCCAGTAATTATAGATTATAATAACCCCTTTAAAGCCGAAATGCTTCTATACATAATTAAACGGCAGAAATGGACAAAATGATGAAACTAACCACACGGCCCCTACCATTCGAAGCATCTACTATTTCCTAATTTCATTTCTTATTTAATGTATTATAAAAATACTAACGCTTTTGAACTAGCATACAGAGAAAATTGTACTTAAAGATTATTAATTAGTGTCTCCTCAAATCAAATTAAGTATAGAAAGACAAATAAACCTAGGAACGATTAATCCTACACAAGATAAGGTAACAAACTCACCGGAACCCGCTCCCGACGTTGGTTTGGCTCTGGCCAAAATAGCAGTCCACTGTATCACTTATCACCATTTGAATATTACTCCCTTATTTGCCACAACTCGCACTCACATACATAACACAATAATTTGCACTAAATTATACAAAACACTATCACTTAGCACTTAACTGTCCATGGTATGATATAAATTAGACGCAGAATTCAGCACGGTAGTAAATCCTGCGCTATGCTTCCGAAAGCATCACCGATACTAAGGTAAACTGATACATTTTGAAGGCTACCAAAAACAAACTACCCTCCAGTGCGTTAATCGGATTTTTTTTTTCTTAGATTTATTATTGCTTTTGGTATTTTATTTTTTTTAACTGTAAAACTAATTTTGGTCTGTTTTGATGTTGCGGAGTATTTAATATTTATTAGTGAAAACTTTACAGGTCTATGTATTATTTATATCATATTTAATGTTATATGTATTATTGTTGTACTGTTAAAAAATAATAATTTTATTTTTATAAGATGTGCGTTAGGTCTTAATATGTCTAGTAGTAGTTACTCTGGCTACAATATCCTTCACACCGAAACACAACAGTGTATCTGGGGGCGCGGCCGAGCCCCCTCCAAGTCGAGCTATAGGCCGTAACATCCTTTTCTCGAAGCAATTCAGACCATTTTCAACCCCCTATAACTTCGTTGTGGCTAAAGCATGAAGCCTGAATTTTCAGTTACTAAGCAGGCATTGTGTAAACATTGTGCACGGTATATTTAAAATTTCATTCAATTTGAACCAGTAGTTTAAGAATTGTAGCATGTCAAACTTTCTTAATTTTGTCACTCACTGACTGACTGACCGATCATCAAAAGTCTAAGGCACTTCTAGCAGACGTAGAACCTTCAAATTTATAATATAATTAGTGTTTAGTGCCTAAAGTAAGGGAAAATTCAAACATTTCATAATTTGTGTCTAGTTTTCTAGATAGACCAACTGCGTGAATAACTTTGTAATCCCATATAAATGTATAGGATTACAAAGTTATATTTGCAGTTAATGAATCATTGTACCCGTATACCGGGTATCTCAAGACTGCTACCGAAAACGAAGCCGGGTGGTAGTTTTAGTAACTACAAACACAATGCAACTAAAAATTTAATGGAATAATAGTTGTAGATAGATATCTATATACATGAGGCATAACAGGAGGGGATATAGAGAGGGAAATGGTGTATTCAGCCCATGAAGCTGTACAACATTCCTCTAGAAAAACATGACGAAGAAAAACTTGCAAATAAATAGATTAAATAACTCGAAAATATCAATTACAATGAAAGAAAGAACATTAATAATCAAATCCGCTATATTTGTGATAAATTGATACCTACAAAAATAAGAAAAATCCATAAGACAGAGGCTTTAAGAAAAATCGTTAGTGATATTCTAGAAGTAAGAAGTACCGAAAAGGAAAAAAGTAGGACTCTACAAAAAGACGTGAGATCCCATCAAAAACATCCTGTAAAAAAATTCCAAGTCTCGCAGCTCAGGTTTTCTACCGCAAAAAGTTGTGAGATGCATGTTATACCAAGTCGATTATTTATTTAGTCCTTAAGGGACCTTCTATATAAAGTTATTACGTTAGTTATTACCATATTAATATTAAAAATTCTTTACGTTTTAAATAAATTGATCGACTTGGCCAGCAGCATTATGTATAAATTGTACGATACATTATGTTTTCATGCGATGGCCAAGTCGATCCATTTATTTAAAACGTAAAGAATTTTTAATATTGATATGGTAATAACTAACGTAATAACTTTATATAGAAGGTCCCTTAAGGACTAAATAAATAATCGACTTGGTATAACATGCATCTCACAACTTTTTGCGGTAGAAAACCTGAGCTGCGAGACTTGGATTTTTTTACAGGATGTTTTTGATGGGATTTACATTGTTGTTTGGCGGGAGAAATAGACATTGCAGGGGTACCTACCCAGGCGGCCTCTCACATATAAGATACCTACCACCAGTAAAAGCAACGTCAACTATGAGAATTGAGAACTGAGTCCACACCTTAAGCCAAATGTGGGACACAAACGTTTGTTGAGTTTATTGTGGAACCAAAAAGTACCTCCTCAATTCTAATATCTGTTGTCATCTGTGGGCATAAACATTTATTACCTAATGTATGCGAATGTTGGGTGTAGTTGTTTAAATTAATTATTTTGTATTTTTTTTATTTCGTTCAACATTTCAATAATAACAAAACTTCGGAATTTAGATCTCTGTATAATAGCTATGATTGTATAAATAAAATCTAAACAGCGCCACATTACATATTGCGTACCTCCTAAATTTCACATATCGTATCGATATCAGCCGATATATATTTATTAACTTCATTTAGTACAGTCACGTAGCTTTGACGGTCGGCCTCGGCACTTACATTTTTACGCCCACTTTACATGAACGGAATACATTGAGATTGAGTGTCTATCAGCGGCTACTGAATATCTACAGATCCGATAAGTCATAAAAGCAAAATGAGGGAAATGTGTAGTAAAATGCTAAAGTCCCTTTTTATGAGGAAATTGTTGCGCAAATCTTCGACCGATTGTGTCGTTTATTCGTTTGGATATTTAGGAATATATTTTTGTAATTTAGATGTAAGCTAAAGTTAAACTGAAAAAAACAATGGAAAAAAGCTACGGATTAATGTCAGGCAACCGTGTTGTTGTTATTGATTTTATTTATACATAATCGCAAACAGTAACAAGCCGTGATGACTGAATTTTGGTGCCCCACTTTTTTTCCAGACCTTTTTCTTTTTGACCAAGTGCAAACACTGCTTAATAAGTATTATCAACAAGAAATACAAGATTCCCTTTTTAATAAAAAGCAAAGCTCTAGTATATCAGAAAAGAAAGACAGTGCAATGAAACAGGCTCGTAGAGCACTACGCTGGCGGCGACATGTTGCAATTTGATCATGATTTTATTTGTATCGGGCCACTCGTCGTGTCAAGCGTCCTACACTTCCTATTGCTTGTTGCACATTACATAAATTTTCTCAGTAACACATTGTAAAAAACTTTTGCAAAGATGCTTCTTTATTTTAAGCGAATATTTTTTGGAGAACTTTAAGTTAACTGACTTTATATTGAAATTCAACTTCACTAACAATTACTAAGCTTTAAGTAAGCTCTAAGCATACAATTAAAATGTCTTAATACATTAATATGATTTATAAGTATTAAAATCAAACTGCCTCTGGGTGTTTGTTATACTACGGTATGATTATAACAGGGTCTCGTACTTCAATCGAATATATTTGATCGAAGTACTATTAAATAAATACATAAATAACACCCAATAGTTTCATACATAGTACTGACCCCACACTATGATCGAGTCTTGGTTTGTGGGTATCAGGAACTAGGAGAAACTTTTCGGTCTCACAAACACCCAGACCCGAAACAAATACCTGTGGTTCACACAAATATTTGTTTGTCGTGGATCGAACCCGCGGCCTCTCGTTCACAGCTGGCGTCTAACCAACTGTGCACTGAGGTTGACGCATTTATGTATTTATTATCAGCTGGGATTGATTTAAGCCTGATATGGCGATAGACTCGCACTAATAGTATATTGTAGGGCGGACACAAGGGGAAACGTAGGTGTCCTGGTACATCTCTGCCTAACACCTACCACTCATGGGAATAAAGGCGTGAGAGTATGTATGTACATACTCATGTACATACATATGTATGTAGAATTACTATTTGCCGAAACAATGAATTCGCTCTGGCGATATTTTTATAGCAAGCACCCTGCTGTGGTATGGCTATTACAGGAAATAATCCAATTAATATCCATCGACACTTACTTAGATTGCCCCTTACATTAGTATATTAACAAAGCCCTTGTTGTTCTGACATTCACAAATTAACCGATTACTCGACAGCTAATATAAACAATTTATGAAGAACTTGCAAAGAAACAGAAGCAACTTATTCCCTCCCGTAATTCGTGAAAATCCAAGTTTACCTAATACAGCGAAAACATTGCTAAGAGGGTAAATTCAGTAAGAGTCATAAAAACTCCTGAGCTTACGTTCTGTACGATGATCCCTATTACGTCTCGTTTGAGCAACTTAAATTACAATGTTTATATAATATTCTACTTATCCTTTCATAAAATTTACTTTTACTTTCATATGCTTGCTAACTTTGTCTTGTGAAATAACTTTTAACCCGGCTTACGTGAAGTTAAATATGAGTTGTTGCTTAGTAAAAGATTGATTAATTAATGTAAACAGCGATTCTAAACATAAATGTTATGCTGGAAAAATAACGTTTGTAGGTTTTTTTGTTTATTAGAATCTCCAACGCAGATAACACATTCCATTTATATTGAAGCATATATTATGTATCCTTCTATATGCATCTTCAAAAACAGGAGAGTACAGATTGCACGGAATTTGTTAACAACAATATGAGTACAATTTACCGAAAACGGAATAATTCTTATATCTTTCCAAATTGACAAACATAGTACACGACGATGGACATATGATGGAATGATGGAATATGACAAAATAATATATAATAATAATAATAAACTGGCAACACCAAGACGCATGGTGTGCAAAATTGTGAAAATTCGATTTTAATTATATATTTACTGGACAACATATATTTTTCCAACAGATCATTGTGGAGATCATTGGGGGAGGCCTATGTTCAGCAGTGGACTTCCTGTGGCTGATATGATGATGATGGTGATGATATATATTTCGCTTTTTTAAAGAAAATATCAATTGCTATCAAAATCATGTATTTTGTAAGAATATTTTTCGTCTTTGCCACAATTTATTAAAGAAACTAAGAAAGAAATTTAATTGACAAACATGACAGTGTCAAATAATACAAAACTACAATAAAGTCTTTAAAAATGATCAGACGATGACATCACGCGCCAGCAGACGAAACGCACGAATAAGATCTCCCAGCTCGTGGAGCTCCGCGTCGTGGGCGTCGGCTTCGGACGTGTTCGAGGTGACGCCGGACAACGACGCGTTGAGCCAACGCGACGAGCTGCAGTCGTCCCCGCCGCCACCAAGACCTGCGCGGCGAAGAGGACGACCCCCTCCAGCGGTGGGCTTGGGACCTGTGGGGCCGAGTGTCCCGCCTACGGTCCCCGCTACCGGTGGAGTAGTGCGCCGCATGAGATAGACTTACGAAATCAATGAGAATGTCATGCGGGCCTACTTTAAGGCAACAAATGGAGGAATTAACCTCACTGCGTATCGTGCTAAAATGCGGTCTCTTTTTCAGACCTTGGAACCAACGGTTGATGTGTCATCCCAACGACTGTTGGATCAAGTACAATTTATTCAGCGGCGTAAGTTGTTGGATGATTAAGTACTTGAGCAGTTGCGCACAGACTTATGTGCTGTCCACGTCGTCAATGTCCCGTCAGTCAGCGCAGATCTAGCAGCGGAGACAACACCCACATCTGTTGCTGATTTCGATTTGACGGATAATATGGACGGTAATGTAAGTTCCCAAGATGAACAGCGTTTGAGAGGAGCTTTGGAATGTGCGATCTCGGAATTTGTATCTTTGTCAGCCTCTTGTAGACCGTGCTTGCCGCGTTTGCCGACGCATAGGCGTAATTTGGCGCTGGTGAGAGCTTTTTACTCCATGTTACCTACGTACTTGGAGTCCAGTCGGGATCTTGTTGATACGCATTCGATCCCTTACTGCGCGGCCGTCGCAGCATGTCGGATGGCTAATGTGAAATTCCCAACTAATTATAAAGCCACTCGAGGTGTTACGACTGTGCCTGCCTGGCAGCGTAGGACTGGATCGAGGACCATATCAACAGGACCCGAACTCTTATCGGCAAGCTTATTTTCTTTAGGGGAGGAAACAGCAGGCCGAAGATTATGCGTTTTTTCGGCTTTTTCGGGGACCAACATAAGTCCTCGGAATTATAGGCTTTGCGTCACAGAACGCATAGACTTCTATAAACAGAAAGTCTATGCGTGGGCAAACCGCATTCGCCGCTATAGGAGGCGATGGGATCGTTTCCAACAAAATCGTATGTTCCAAAGTGACCAAAAAAGGGTTTATAGATGTTGGGAGAATTCTCGACAAGGTGTGGGAGATGAGCGGCTGCCAAGTGCTCACAAAATGCGTGAGTACTGGTCAAATATCTGGTCGACGCCTGTCTCTCACACTGAAGCCCCTGGTTTAGTGTTGTCGATCGAGTTTGCGAGGCAATACCGGCTATGGAAACCATTTTAATCAGTCCAGAGGATGTTCTGGTAGCAATTCGTCCTACTCAGAACTGGAAGTCCCCGGGTCTGGACGGTCTGCACAACTTCTGGTTAAAATGGTTTCAAGTTCGCATGCTCGATTAGCAACACAGTTCCAGAATGAGCTTGAGAGGGGATCGCTCCCAACATTTATGACAACAAGTATCATGCACCTGCTCTTTAAATCTGGTGGTACCACGGAACCAAAAAATTATAGATCTATCACATGCATACCCACAATTTATAAACTACTTTCTTCCATAATCAGATCCAAAATTTCATGCCATATCACAACTAACCAAATTCTTTATTCCGGTCAAACAGGTTACAAAAGTGGGTCCCGTGGTACCAAGGAACTCCTACTCATAGACATGGCCATTTGCCAACAGGCTCGTCAGAACCGAAGGAATTTATCAGCGGCCTGGATTGATGATAAAAGGGCATATGATACGGTGCCCCATACATGGCTCATGAGGGTGCTTGATTTGTATAAAGTTGATACAAAGTTGAGCACCTTTCTTGGGGCGTGTATGGGACAGTGGACAACTATCCTCAAATATCCAGGCGCTACGAATCCTTCGGTGAGTGATGAGCCGATTAAAATTAAGCGGAGTATATTCCAGGGCGACAGTCTGAGTCCACTGTGGTTTTGCATGGCTCTAAATCCCCTCAGTACCCTGTTGTTGGATTCAGGATTAGGCTACCGTCTACGAAGAGAGTTTGAGCCTATCTCTCACTTGCTCTACATGGATGACCTCAAGTTATTTGCATCAAAAAAACTGAATTGATTGAGTTGTTAAAACTAACTGAAAGGTTTAGCAACTCAATCAATATGGAGTTTGGTGTAGATAAATGTGCGGTTATCCATGTGAAGCGAGGGAAAGCTGCGGTCTCTGAAGGCATAGAAGTCTCAGAGACTGTAAGACTCAGGACCCTCTCTGTAACGGAAACCTACAAGTATTTGGGTATGCCAGAAGCTTTAGGTATCGTGGGTGCAGATGTATAACAATCGATGAAAGAGCGTTTCTTTGGCCGCCAGACAAAAGTACTTAACAGTTTTTTGTCAGGTGGAAACAAGATTCGCGCTTTCAACGGTTGGGTTATGCCTGTACTCATGTACTCCTTTGGCATACTCAAATGGACTCAGACCGAATTGGACGCCCTGGATCGTAAAGTCCGAACTCTCCTGACTGCACATCGTATGCATCGTCCACGTTCATCAGTGATGAGATTGTACATCCCGCGGAGATGTGGGGGCCGAGGCATTCTTAATGCTAAGGACTTGCATAATCACGAGGTGTTATCTCAGGGATTATTTCCTTCACAGTGATGTGGATATGCATAGGATTGTAGTTATGGTAGATAAAGGATTTACCCCGCTCTCTTTGGCGATCGAGAACTGGCGGAAACCTCTGGTGGTAGGTATTAAGGATCGCGAGGGCATATGGAAGAGCAAAGAGCTGCACGGTCGGTTCTAGCCCTTCATGGGCCTGATGTGGACCGACTAGCGTCTGTACCTTGGCGGCGCTTCGGTAACCTCTTTGGGGAAACTGAGGGTTTTGTCTTTGCAATTATGGACGAAGTTATTAAGACGAACAACTATAGGAAATACATCCTGAAGGACGGTACGGTCGACGTCTGTCGGGCATGCCACCGTCCCGGCGAGTCCATCAGGCATGTTATCTCCGGTTGTTCGCATCTTGCTAACGGCGAGTATTTGCATAAACACAACCTAGTAGCCAAGATCATACATCAGCAAATTGCTCTTCGGTATGGGCTTGTGGCTTCTGAAGTGCCATATTACCAGTACGTTCCCCAACCAGTTCTTGAGAATGGTCATGCAACGCTGTACTGGGATCGATCTGTTATCACAGACAGGACTATTGTCGCCAATAAGCCGGATATTGTGATAATAGATCGATTGGCGCGCCGAGCTATATTTGTTGACGTCACCATTCCGCATGACGATAACCTCGTCAAAACTGAAAAAGACAAAATGTCTAAATATTTAGATCTGGCACACGAGGTTACCGACATGTGGGATCTCGATTCAACAATTATTGTCCCGATTGTCGTTTCTGCACATGGGTTGATACCAAAGAACCTCGACCAACACCTACAGAGGCTCTCAATTGGCTGTTGGGTCAAGGGTCAAATACAGAAGGCAGTATTACTGGACACGGCACGTATTGTGAGGCGGTTCCTCACTTTGTCTCCCTAACCGCCGGTGGCTTGGGTCTTGAGCTTCACCACCGGAGGGTAAATAAATTATTTTTTATATTTTTATATGTATATTTTTTGTAATTTATATATGTAAAAATAGAAAAAATATGTTTAAAAAAATAAACATACATACATACATAAACTCACGCCTTGTTCCCAGAAGGGGTAGGCAGAGGTGCGAGGGCACCCACATTTCGCCTTGTATGTTCCGTCCCACAATGTGATAGGTGGCGAGCCTATCGCCATATCGGGCACAAATTCCTGACTCTGGGCTGATACTGAATAGAAAAATTCAATATCACTTTGCCCAACCCGGGATTCGAACCCGAGACCTCAGCTTTATAACCGTACCGTAGTACAACTACGCCACCGAGGTAGTCAGTAAAAAAATAAAGAAAATAATAAATTATTTATTCAGTAACAATAAAGTTTACAATTTTTGAATAGGGTTTAGGGCACCTTTTAATTTGCTTGAAATGTTTGTGACAGGAGACCCCAAAACATCCGTGTCTCAATATACACCAAGTGAAATCTCGTAGTTATACATACACAAATACATCAAACATCAAGAATTACAAGTTTTACAAAAGTTGAATAAATAGACATAAATTAACATTTAAATAAAAATTCAGACAAAATCGAGGATAAAATAAAATAAAGCCAAACAAAAAAGTGTGCGTGTTGTGTGTGTGTGCGTATATATGGTCATGTGTGTAGAAGAGTAAATCATTGCATAACTTGCAAAAGTCTTTCTGTTTCCTCATAGTTCAGTGAAATCAACTAATTCGTTATCTCATATTTGAAATCATTATAATGCCTTGAATATATGAAATTCTTTGTTAATTTTGTTATAAAATAGAGCCGAGCGTTTGTTATATATTGTATACTAGCAAAGAATGTTTTAGTAGCAGGCGTCTTGATCATAAGATCTTTTCTTCTTTATCTGGTAAATTTGCGACATGTGTTAAACTTTTGTGTTTATTTTTAATAGTATACAGTTTGTATAATTTTCTAACGGAGAGTAAATTGGAGGTTGTGTAAATGTCTTTTGTAGAGTATCTACGTTTTTTAAAGTACATCACTTTTATAATTACTCTCTGCGCCCTTTCTATCTCCAAGAATTTGACCTGAGCTGCGCCGCCCCAAATAGATATGCAATATGTTAAAATCGATTGAACAAGGGCAATATATATTTTATTTAGAAGGAACTTAGGAGAGTTATGTCCATTATGTTCCTTTGGAACAACATGTCTTAAGGTTTTAAACACCCAAGTTAATTTCCTGATTCTGCAAATAACTTGCTCCAGCTGTAGGTACCATGATAATCTTTGGTCTACAGTGACACCGAGATATTTTGTTTGTGCCACTTTATGTATAATGGGACAGTTACAATTTCTATCGTTAACGTTTTTACACGTATGTATTTTTATATGGAAATCTGCAGGTGGTTGTGTCCTTTGATTTATACTAAAGCATATAAATATTTATTATTAGTTTTAGATGCGTTAAGTGATAATAAATTGTTTTTTAACCAGTTAGCTACGTGTGTCATTTCCATTTCTGCACTTGTTTTAACTTCTTACCAGGATTTATTAGTAAAGACGATAGCTGTGTCGTCTGCATACGAAAACACTTTTGCGTTTTTAATAGTAAGGTTGCAGAGATCGTTGATATAAATTAAAAATAAAGTAGCGCCCAAGACGCTACCTTGAGGGATGTTATATCTTTCTCGTCGCTGGTATGAAAGTCCAACTTTACCCGCTGCGTTCTATTAGTAAGGTATTCTTCGCAGAAAGCTAACGGCGTCCCTCTTACGCCAATAGATTCCAATTTTCGTAAAAGAACAGGACAGAGACGATATAAAAAGCTCTTTTGATGTCCAGAAACACTGCCAAGTATTTCTGCCCTTTGTCAAGTTGCTCCGTTATTTCCGCACTTAGAGCTTCTACGGCATCCTGTGTTGATTTCCCTTTTCTAAAACCGAATTGTGAGGGAGACAAAATTTTAAAATGAATCAAGTACTTTATTAAACGACAATTTATTACTTTTTCAAGTATTTTGGCTATGCTCGGTAAGATAGAAATTGGCCTATAATTGCTAATGTCATTTCTGTCCCCGCCCTTGTAAATTGGCGTAATTACAGATTTTTTAAAGAGCAGGAAATGCACCATTTTTGATACACAGGTTAACCAAGTGAGTTATAATGGGAACGATTTCTTGTTTAGAGAATTTCAAAAAAGCTATTGGTATATTGTCCCAGCCTGGCGAGCTAGCAGATTTAAGCCCTGTAATAATATTATTCACTTCCTGAATATCAGTATCAAGTAATACAAATGAATTAGATTGAGCGAATGAGTTAAAGTTAGAGTTACAATTTCTTTGGCTAACAGTTGGTTGTATTTTCTGAGCAATACCAATATTTACCAATATTTGCAAAATAGTTATTGATGTGATTGGCAGATTCGGTAATAGTAGGTTTTGTGTTTGTTAATTCTGAGATAAGATTTTTAATTTTATGTGTATAAGTTATATTTTTGATGTTCTTCCAAAGTAATTTATTATTTGAGACCGAACGAGTAAGTAATTCTCTTTCATAATTCCTTTTGAGATTTTTTATTATTTTGTTACAGTAGTTTCTGTATCATACATTGTGCGGGTCATTACGTAGTTTCTTTTGCATTCTGTTTCTATTCCTTATACAGCGCAATATTCCTGAAGTAATCCATGGTTTTAATGTACGTTTGCTCTTTGGAATATTTTTAGTAACGGTGCTGAGATTTATAGACTCTGTTATTTCTTGAATGAGACGTTTGGTAAGACGATTTGGATCATTACAAAAAAGTAAGTTAGATAAACTTCTTCCTTGTAAATGTTTTAACGCTTTCTCAAAATCAATTGTCGTTTTGGTTTTATTTGCGGTGTTTTTGTATTTGACCTTTGACAGAACTAGTAACGTGGTAAAGTGATCAGTTATAGAGGTGTGCAAAATAGCAATATGCGCCTGAAATCGTAGTTTTTTTTATCTTTAACATGACATGATCCAAGCAATTTTTATCTTTAGTCGGAAATAGGTGCCCAGGAAGTATACCGTGTGCCGAGAGCATGTTCAGATAGTTGGTTCCATTTTTATATTCTCGAGAATGTTCTGTCTCTTTAGGAATAATATTAATATTGATGTCGCAATATAAAATAAAAAACTATCTTTCACTAGATAGATATATAAAATCTATCTATAATTTTTATATCAGCCAAAATCGTAATTCACGCGACAGATTTCATTAAAATTCAATTTTTACACAGTTACAATGCGAGCACAATTTACAAGGGTTGCAAAAAATGGTTGCAATCATAATTTACCGCTAGCGAATTCACTAATGGAATTAATATAATTTGCACGGCTGTAAATGCTGTAATAGCTAGAAAAAAGCCCAGGCTCTGATCACATCACAAATGAAGCACTAAAAATAGCTGACACAATCCTGGCCTCACCACTATCCAAACTATTTAACCAGATACTCCAAAACTCAAAAACTCCCACGCAGTGGTCAGAATCAAATATAATACTGATATACAAAAAAGGAGACCCCAAAAATATTAACAACTACAGACCAATTAGCCTACTACCCAGCCTCTACAAACTTTTCTCTACTATCATAAACAAAAGAATAAGTACCATACTAGAGAAAAAACAACCTGTAGAACAAGCGGGATTCAGGAAGGGCTTCTCAACAGTCGACCACATCCACACATTAGAGCTAATCATAGAAAAATACCAAGAACAGAAAAGAACCATTTATATAACTTTTATTGACTACCAAAAAGCTTTCGACTCGATATCACACTTAAGTATATGGGAAAGCCTGAAAGAGCAAGTAGTGGATGAAATATACATAAAAACCATCCAGAGCATATACAATAATAATATAGGAAGGATCAAACTCGAATCCATTGGCCCGCCTTTCCCTATAAGAAGAGGAGTTAGACAGGGCGACCCCCTCTCCCCTATACTGTTTATATCCATCCTTGAAAACATCATTAGTAAGCTGGACTGGGGCAGATCGGGACTCTATATAAACGGAGCTTATTTAAACCACCTCAGGTTTGCAGACGACCTAGTGCTTCTGTCAGAGACATCTGGACAGATGCAGCGATTGATTGAGTCTCTACATCAAGCCAGTGTCAAAGTGGGACTGGAGATGAACCTAACCAAAACCAAGATAATGACTAACGACAGCCGGAAGAGACCCATAATAATCAATAGAGAGCCACTAGAACAAGTTGAAAAATACATCTACCTAGGAAAACAACTAAGCTTTGATAAAAACAACAATCTATTGGAAATTGAAAGAAGAGTACAAATAACATGGAAAAAATATTGGACACTGAAAGAAATTTTCAAAAGTAAAATGCCGATTGCCATCAAAACACAAGTGATGCACTCTAGCCTCCTACCTTGTCTGACATATGGGTGCCAGACGTGGAAGTATACTACTAAAGCCGCAAACAAAATCAGTACTTGTCAAAAAGGGCTAGAGAGAAGTATGCTCAATATAAAGAGGATAGACAAAGTAAGACACACAAAAATAAGAAAAATCACCAAAGCGATTGACGCTCTAACGCACGCACGAAAACAAAAATGGAAATGGGCTGGCCACGTCGTGCGATGTACAGACCAGAGGTGGTCGACGCGAGTGACATCGTGGGATGGCCCATCGGGTAGAAGAAGCCGGGGGAGACCGCTGACTCGCTGGGAAGATGACATCAGACAAACAGCGGGTCCTGATTGGAGAGACAAAGCGCAGGATAGAGATACATGGGCATCTTTAGAGGAGGCCTTTACCCAAACCGGGGTTCTTGCGGAAAAAACAACGCCAATATAAGAATACTCAAAAATTAAAAACTTACTAAATTACTAACAAACAATTTATTTTTTTATTAAAAATAACTAAATTAATAACTACTTAAACTAACCATTACTTATATTCTTATCCATTGTGTACCATAACCTGTAAAAGCAAGAAATAAAAGGCTTATTATTATTATTATTATTATTATAAATGCTGTAATATTCAATCAGAGGTATATGGCGGCCACACGCGCTGCGAATGGCGTGTAGAAAATTTCTCAGTACGTGATGTGAAACGAAATACCAGCTTGTGTTGGAGTATTCTCGTGTAGAACTCCAGGTTTCCGCACTTACATAATGTTACGTGATACACCAGATTTGAGGTTTGAAAAAGTAACAGGCAGAACATATGTTATCAACATTTATCTGCTGAAAGTACTACTTGCAGACCGCTTTTACAGTTTGCTGTGGATATCTTCAGAGTGAATTTCCAGTAGCTGAAAAGAGAAAGAAAGAGAACCAGTAAGAAATAACTCTACGAATTTTATACTGCTCTGCACTACATTTACTATGAAGTAACATTGTCGTAATTGCCGTGTACGTACGGTACATACAGACAATAAAATACAAAGAATAGCTTTCGGTTTTCTACTGGTAAATGCGTTTTTACTGTTAGGTATACTTAACGCTTGGGTTTAGACGCAACTAAATAATAGTATAATATAATAGACGTGTTAACTGAACAATTCATTTTAATACCTAATGACCGTACTACACATGAATATGTAATGAAATTTACGAGTAAATAAAATACGAAAGACATTCTTCAAATAAACAAAATTAATTTCATCATTTTTGTTAGAGATTCGAAGTTCAACGACCGACATCAGATAGCTATAACAATGCGGCCAATGAGTTACCCATCATAATAAAAACAATTTAGATTCGGCACTTATATTAATTGTCTTTGAGTTTTCTGCTTCGTTAATAGGACTGTCTGTATTGTTTTTCCTTTTTATAGTAACAATGTCACAATGCATTGAAATAGTTGTTGGCATAAAAAAAATTATCATCCAAAAGTACCGATCCGTATAGCTCTCACCTTTTGTTTTTCTTTCCTTACTTAGGAAAACGAGCCCGTTAATCGGTGTTGTTACCACTATACATAAATATCTGATACCTATACTCAAAGCCTTCATGGTAGGAATCACTACTTATTTATGGATATTCTACAAAGAAAGCAAAAATAACCAGAACATATTCAATATGAATTGAGGTGAGTTTTTCTTCTATTGCAAATTATTCACACTATCAGTATAAGGAAAATAAAATGCGTTTATTTGTTTTCTAAAAGAAAAGTGAAAAAAAGTAAATAAATACATACCTATTATTGTTACTGTAATACATTTTTCAATGGTGAAATAGTACCAATTATTTGAATTGCGTAGTTTTGAGTATAATCATAGACGTATTTTCTCCATGGAGAAAGAAGGAATTCGTACATTGGAAATATAAAATTCTTCAAAAAACAATTGGCTTATTAGCTTAATATATTTTACTAAAAGTACTTGCTGTTCTATCAGCCTGGTAGATCCGGTCCATTCACAAGTTAGTTAAAACTGGAATTTTGATTCACTCATGTCCCAACGTGAATGTCAATACTTAATTATAATGATATGATAATTATAAAAATCTTAATATCTAAATGCAATCAATTCTCAGTATCACAAAGGCTAAGAATTTGCATTCATTAGTTAATGTTTAATAAACCTAACGACGTCCTCTTTGTTTACTAATCCAATTTCATTGCACGAAATCTAAGTTCAATGACCCATGATAAAATTGTTTGTATCATACAGTTGTTCTCTGGAACTCGGCCCGGCAATATGGATTGGGCTTGTTTGTTAGTTTTTTTAAATATTCAATTAGTAATATCTAGTGTTATAATAACAAGACATGAAAACCAGTGCGTGTTAGACCCGAAACTAGTGGAAGAAATTAAATCTTATCAAAATGTTACGAAATGGATCATGGATCAAATTATCAATAAAGGTTATGGAGACACGATGTGGGACGAGTAAGTTATATTTATGAATAATAAAGCATATAGTGATATTGACATGTGGTATTTAATTTAACCTACATGTTTCTCGCCACCCCAGACGACCCTGTACAGAATTTGAAAAAACTCCACGAATAATATTTTTTTTTTTTTTTTTTTTTTTATTGCAGTGAATGGCGAGACGAGCAAGCCGTTCGCCTGATGGTAAGCGATACGACCGCTCATAAACAGTAGCAACATTCCACTGCGCTCGCCATCCTGAGACATAAGATGTTAAGTCTCAATATGTCCAGTAGTTACTCTGGCTACAATGTTAAATATTTTATTAAAAACCGTGATTTTAATTTTCACGACCTTTGGCCAAGCTGTATGGATACGAGTATTTTTGCAGCTTAGCTGATCTTCAGTTTCTTTCGGGAACTTTCCTGAGCCGTAAAAAGACTAGTAATATGGGTTGATCTAAAGCCTTGAAAATTAAATCACGATTTTTTACAAAACTAACCGGCAGTTGTTTTCAAACTTGGTGCAATATTACGTGGGATGGCTAGGAACATGTGGTTAAAAGTAAATACCGTCAGTTAATATCACCCTGTAAAAGAGCAACCATGCAACCCGGTGGCTTTGGATGCCATTCTTAATATTTATGTGAATGTTTTCTCGCAAGGTTAGACAGTGCAACTCAATACATATATGTGTACTAATATATAATAGCCAGCAAAATCGACTCTAAAGTTATTGCCTCATTAAAACTGGATAACTAAAATCGCTTGCCGTAAATCGAAGCAATTACCTTGTAGTTACTTTTCTACCAGAGCAATCCACAATCTCAGTCCAGTAAATATAATTTAAATAGTTATTATTTCTAAGATTGCTACTTAAGAACGTCTGATATTTTAAATAATTTCAACTATTTAAAAGGTGTACAAATTATTGCGATTTTACAAGTTAATCTTTAAGTTTACGAATAGCGTAAAAAGCTTTAAAGCTACTATAGAATATAAATGTGTAAATTAAAATTTCAAAGAAAGTCTAACACTTTGTGTTGCTTAACTTTATTATTAACAAGGTATATATAATAAGAAAATTAATTAAATTCAGTTATCAGCCTTCATGAATGTGTAAATAATCCCTGTAGGCTCAAATTAAACAAAGATAGTTTAGACAATCTTCAAAACGTTATTCATCTTTACAATATTCTTTATAATTCGTATTTTCATCGTTAATCGTACACGTCTTTTATCGTCTTCCATACCATTCTCGAATATTTCGTCCTTACGTTCTTAGACGAATCATTCATCACCTAACTCTTTCCACCTTTAATATTTCCATTTGTCATCTCTTTCACATAAAGTAGTTTCCATATCAGTCATTCGTCTAACGTTTCATTCTACGAACCTTTCATCATAATATTCAAATCCTAAATGAATTTAGCCGACCGTGAGACCAATAAACCTACAAAATGAGCAGGACCTACCACCTACCAATTTAAGGAGGCAGCTTGGTACTAACATATTACATGCGACAAGTTATCACTTTTTCACTAGATTTTCAGTAATATCATTTTTATTTTATTTTAATAATTATTGTCAGAAGTTGTATCTTCCCTCATGGAGAAAGGAGGATTCAATCTCTTTCGATTTTTGGTATAAATCATATGAATTAATTCAGTTTGTATATTGCTTTTAAAGGTATATTATTTTTAACAAATCCTTTTGAAATATGTTGAAAGAAATATGAAGTGCGTGGTGGCCTGTTGGTAAACGGACGAGACGCGGCTGCCAACATGTTCACGGTGGTCGCAGGTTCAAATCCCAGGGCACACCTCTGACTTTTCGGAGTCATGTGTGTATTGATAGTCAATCACCACTCACTTAAACGGTGAAGGAAAACATCGTGAGGGTGAAGGAAAACATCGTGAGGAAACCTGTATACCATAGCGGTATATAAGAATTTCTATGGTATGAGAAAGCCTTTGATTCGATCGAGACTTGGGCTGTGCTACAGTCTCTCCAGCGGTGCCATATCGACTATCGGTACATCGAAGTGTTGAAGTGTATATACAACAACGCCACCATGTCGGTCCGAGTACAAGATCAGAGTACGAAGGCTATTCCACTACAGAGAGGCGTGAGACAGGGAGATATCATATCTCCGAAACTGTTCACTGCCGCGCTGGAAAATGCCTTCAAGCTCTTGCAGTGGAAAGGATTCGGCATCAACATCAACGGCGAGTATATCACTCACCTTCGGTTTGCCGACGATATTGTAGTCTTGGCAGAATCGCTGGAAGACCTTAGCACTATGCTCGAAGACCTCAATCGAGTCTCCCAACAGGTGGGTCTTAAAATGAACATGGACAAAACGAAGATCATGTCGAATGTCCATGTTGTGCCCACCCCCATCGGTGTTGGGGGCTCGACTCTTGAAGTTGTGGACGAATATGTCTATTTAGGACAAGTGGTCCGGTTAGGCAGGTCCAACTTCGAGAGAGAGGTCAATCGTCGAATCCAACTCGGTTGGGCAGCGTTCGGGAAACTACGCGACGTCTTCTCGTCCAAAATACCTCAGTGCCTTAAATCGAAAGTCTTCGATAGTTGTGTGTTGCCAGTGATTACTTACGGCACCGAGACGTGGCCTCTCACTATGGGCCTTATTAGGAAGCTCAAAGACACTCAATGAGCTATGGAGAGGGCTATGCTGGGGGTTTCCCTACGAGATCGAATCAGAAATGAGGAGATCCGTAGGAGAACTAAAATAACCGTCATAGCCCACCGGATTAACAAGTTGAAGTGGCAATGGGCAGGGCACATAGCGCGGAGATCTGATGACCGATGGGGTCGGAAAGTGCTCGAATGGAGGCCACGTAGCGGAAAGCGCAGCGTAGGACGTCCACCCACAAGATAGTCCGACGACCTGGTAAAGGTCGCGGGACGTCGCTGGATGCAGGCTGCCTCCAACAGGTCTCTGTGGAAATCATTGGGGGAGGCCTATGTTCAGCAGTGGACTTCCTTTGGCTGATGGATGGATATGGTATTTAAGTCCGCCAACCCGCACTAGGCCAGCATGGTGGACTATATGGCCTAACCACTCTCAATCGTACTGTCGATTGTAGAGTAGGCCCGTGCCCTGCAGTGGGACGTATATGGGCTGATACTGATACTGATACTGATTATGAAATATAATATTAGTACATCTTTAGTTAGTACTACTCTCTTCTGGACATAATATAGGAGACATAAATACATCTCAACTAAACAAGTCAAACAAAAATTTGTTAAATCTGGGGGCACGGCAGTGCCCCCTCCAAGTCGAGCTAAAAAGCGGCACAGCCGTACTATCCTTTTCTCGAAGCAATTCAGACCATTTTCAACCCCTCATAACTTCGTTGTGGTTAAAGCAAAAAGCCTGAATTTTCAGTTACTAATTAGGCATTGTGTAAACACGGTATATTTAAAATTTCATTCAATTTGAACCAGTAGTTTAAGAATTATAACTTGTCAAACTTTCGCAATTTTGTCACTCACTGACTGACTGACCGATCATCAAAAGTCTAAGGCATTTCTAGCAGACATAGAACCTTCAAATTTAGACTATCATTAGTATTTAATGTCTACATTAAGGGAAAATTTAAACATTTCATAAACTGTATAAAATAGAAAACTAGACAGAAAAGTTTTCTAGATACACCAACTGAAAAAGAATTTTTAATATTGATATGATAATAACTTCGTAATAACTTTATACAGAACGTCCCTTAATCAAGGACTAAATAAATTAATCGACTTGGTATTACATGGATCTCACAACTTTTTGCGGTAGAAAAACTGAGCTGCGAGACTTGGAATTTTTTTACAGGATGTTTTGATGGGATAATTATTTACAAAATAAACTGTATTACTGTCCTTGCACAGCTTACTTTACAAATCATCGTCTACGTATTCTAGTATGCTACAAAATGAATAACACAATAAAGGTTTTATATTTATTTTTAGATACACAAGATTTATTGATAAGTTCGGCGCCCGTCCTTCAGGAACTGAGACTCTAGAGCACGCAATTGACCATATGATCGATCTTACAAAACAACATGGTCTTAATGACGTCACCACGGAAGATGTCACCGTAAGTCAATCAGTCAATTGTTAGTGATAAATACTATGGAGACACAGAAGATAAATACATGAATAAATAAATACACCCAACAGTCACATACATAGTCATGACCCCACACTAAGATCGAGTCTTGTGTCGTGGGTATCAGGACCTACGAGAGACTTTTCGTTCTTACAAATAACCAGACCTAAAAAATTACGATTAAAAAAAATACTTTTTAAATAGGTCAGACAAAAGATCGCTGGGCCGTAAACAGAATGTATCAGTGCAATATACTATACCAACATACCTACAAGAAATATTATATTTGACAGCCTCCATGGTGCAGTTGGTTAGACGGTAGCTGTAAAATGAAAGGCCTCGGGTCCAATCCCCGCCTCAAGATATTTTTTTGTGTAACGCATATTTGTCTTTAGTGTGGTTGTTAAGGTTTAGTATGTAAAATGTACTCTGTGGTTAAGGTGGTGAGACCAACAATATTCTCATACAAAATTTAAATTAACTTAATATGAGAGCAGACTGTGATTTGACTATTGATTACTTAGGTATATTGATTTTATGTTATAAACCCGAAGTATACGTGGTATTTGATTAAATTAACGATTTGATTAGTATTCATTATTACTTATAGCTAAACATATTGTACAATTTCTTATTTTTAAATAATCTTAATTTTTTATAAACTGCTACGGCGGCGCTGTTGTCGGACAGTATGATTGCAAAACTGAAGTCTCAGGTTCCAACGCCTGACCGGGTAAAATGATTATGGTTTTTTAAATTTATTATTATCCCGGAACCAGGAATTTGGGCCCGTATGGCAATAGGCTCGCCCCTATCATATCATAAGACGAAACTCACAAGGCGAAACATAAGAGTCCTGGTTGCTACCTGGAGAACCTCTGCCTACCCCTTCTTGGAAAAATACATGTATTAATGTATGTATGTATTTTGACGTGACAACGTCTTAAATTAGGTTGCGGCTGGGAGTCACTTATGAAAAAGTGTAACGCCCGGTAACGTAACGGTGCGCGCGCAGCACTAGAGAATTATTTTTCAGTTTCACCCACTTTTTCCAAAATTGTCCCTGCCTTCCCCCACCCTTATTCCGAAATAGTGCCTATTAGCCTCCCCACGAAACCTACCCCCACCCCGAAAATTTACCTCACCCCCCAATCCTATCTCGGCCAACATAGGTCGTAGACCCACCGAGTTTGGTATCCTCGGAATCGTCTTGGTGAGGGCTACAAATTGACCCCGCCAGAAATCCCAAATTACGCAAAAAATTACCCCCCCAAAAAAAAATATTTTACCTCCAAAAAATTAATTTAAGTTAGCCTCCCCACGAAACCTTCCTCCCCCCCCTCCCTTACCCCCACCCCGAAAATTTACCTCACCCCCCCCCCCAATCCTATCTCGGCCAATATAGATCGTAGACCCACCGAGTTTGGTATCTTTGGAACCGGCTCGGTGAGCTCTACAGATTGGCCCCAACCAAATCCCCAAATTCCTCCCTCTCTCCCCTAAAATATTTGTCCAGGCATAACTCCGTCATTTCTTAAAGTAAACCCCCCGTGTTTGGAGTCAGAGGAATCGTCTTGACGAGCTCGACAATCGAGAGCAGGCAAAATACGATTTTTCTTATTGACGTGACAACGTCTTAAATTAGGTTGCGGCTGGGAGTCACTTATGAAAAAGTGTAACGCCCGGTAACGTAACGGTGCGCGCGCAGCACTAGAGAATTAGGCGCATTGAATCGGCGCATGCTTGTGTCTCTGTCTTTGTCTTTCTCGAACGTTCTTGGCGTTGGAAAAACAAGAAAGCGTCACAATACAAGTTCACACGTGTGGTTAAAGTATCGTCAGCTGTGTCTGTAGTGAAAATATGGAGTGCTTAGATTCGTCATTACATGTACAATGTTTTAGTAAACAAAATATATTTCTATAGTTAAAATTTGTGCAATTCTTATTTTCATTCAATTCCTTGTTCCTATTGTGCAATTTAATTATATTCATATCAATAAATATTCTACCGAGAAAAAGACGTTGTCACGTAAAATCTTCGCCCGTAAAACCGACTTTACAGGCAACCATTTTTTTACAAATTAATTTTTTTAGGTCCCACGCTGGAAACGATTAAATGAAACAGCAGAAATGATACAACCTTATTACAAAAAACTATCTTTTCTTGGACTTGGCATGAGCGTAAGCACACCACCAGAAGGTATAACTGCCGAAGTTATTGTTGTCAGCAGTTTTGACGAATTAGATAAAACTGAAGAGTCAAAAGTAAAAGGTAAAATTGTGGTCTTCGACGAACCGTTCGTAAGTTATCCTGAAACAGTTTTATATAGAGTAAATGGAGCGACAAAAGCGGCACAGAAAGGGGCTGTAGCAACACTCATAAGAAGTGTTACGCCATTTTCTATAAACTCGCCGCATACAGGTGAACAAGCTTACGGTAAAAATGTAACAAAAATACCGACTGCCTGCATCACACTCGAAGATGCAGACTTAATGCATAGACTACAAAATGAAAGAAATAAAATTGTAATTAAATTGCTAATGCTATACTCGTCAGAAAAAAAGACTTCTAGGAACACGCTAGTAGATCTAAAAGGAAAACATGCTGAAAAAATGGTTATAGTATCAGGCCACATTGATAGCTGGGATGTTGGACAAGGAGCCATGGATGACGGAGGTGGCATGATGATAAGCTGGTTCGTACCAGTAATATTAAATAAGTTACAATTAAAAGCAAATAGGACAATTCGAGCCATACTGTGGACTTCTGAAGAATTTGGTCTAATCGGTGCAATAGCGTACCTAAACAACCACTTGAACGAATTTCCGAACATAGATTTCATAATGGAATCTGATGAGGGGACTTTCGCGCCACTTGGTCTTGATGTGTCTGGGCCGGACGACGCCCGCTGTGTCATGAAAGAAATATTAAAACTATTTACCCCTTTGAATCAATTGAGAACCAGTGATTACCCAGGATCTGATATTATGCCATACATAGCTAAAGGTTTGCCAGGAGCTTCACTGTTAAACAAAAACGATCATTATTTCTGGTACCACCATTCAGATGGTGATACCATGAATGTGCAGAAAAAGGATGACGTCATAAAGTGCGCTGCTTTTTGGGCCGCAGTAACTTATGTTATTGCAGATATGTCAGCAGATATACCTAGACCTTAAATATAGTTTAAAGATTTCGTTTTTACAACGAATAAAGTAATTAGTTGATTTATCGTCTTCTTTATCTTTACATTATAAGGATTAATTATAGCCAAATAAATTCCAATATAATAATATTCCAAGAATCTTCAACAAATGGTAGTTGAGGCTCTTTTCCAAAGACCTTTTCTTTGACGAAAACATTCAAGGAGCCCTATTCGTTTATTTGGACGTGCAATCAAACGTGTAAGCCCGAAGCGTTGAGACTCTTTTCTGTTTGTGACAAATTGTGCCAGCCTTTGTAAAGCCCTTGGGATTCCGAACCGTAGGCAAGGACTTTCAAGACGATAAATGCGTTAAAAATTACATCTGGGGGCGCGGCCGAGCCCCCTCCAAGTCGAGGCAAAAAGTGGCATGGCCGTAACATCCTTTTCTCGAAGCAATTCAGACCATTTTCAACCCTCTATAACTTCGTTGTGGCTAAAGCATGAAGCCTGAATTTTCAGTTACTAAGCAGGCATTGTGTAAACACGGTATATTTAAAATTTCATTCAATTTGAACCAGTAGTTTAAGAATTATAACTTGTCAAACTTTTGCAATTTTGTCACTCACTGACTGACTGACCGATCATCAAAAGTCTAAGGCACTTCTAGCAGACATAGAACCTTCAAATTTAGAATATAATTAGTGTTTAGTGTCTGAAGTAAGGGAAAATTCAAACATTTCATAATTTGTGTCTAGTTTTCTACATAGACCAACTGCGTGAATAACTTTGTAATCCCATATAAATGTATAGGATTACAAAGTTACATTTGCAGTTAATGAATCATTGTACCCGTATATAATGGAATAATAGTTGTAGATAGATATCTATATATATGAGGCATAACAGGAGGGGATATAGAGAGGGAAATGGTGTATTCAGCCCATGAAACTGTACAACATTCCTCTAGAAAAACATGACGAAGAAAAACTTGCAAATAAATAGACTAAATAGCTCAAAAATATCAATTACAATGAAAGAAAGAACATTAATAATCAAATCCGCTATATTTGTGATAAATTGATACCTAAAAAAATCAGAAAAATCCATAACACAGAGGCTTTAAGAAAAATCGTTAGTGATATTCTAGAAGTAAGAAGTACCGAAAAGGAAAAAAGTAGGACTCTACAAAAAGACGTGAGATCCCATCAAAAACATCCTGTAAAAATATTCCAAGTCTCGCAGTTCAGGTTTTCTACCGCAAAAAGTTGTGAGATGCATGTAATACCAAGTCGATTAATTTATTTAGTACTTAAGGGACCTTCTATATAAAGTTATTACGTTAGTTATTACCATATCAATATTAAAAATTCTTTGTGTTTTAAATAAATAGATAACTTTATATAGAAGGTCCCTTAAGTACTAAATAAATTAATCGACTTGGTATTACATGCATCTCACAACTTTTTGCGGTAGCAAACCTGAACTGCGAGACTTGGAATTTTTTTACAGGATGTTTTTGATGGGATTTACTTTCCTTCAGCAGGAAATACTTAAGAAGCTTCATCTATCCCTTCAGTGGTATTACTGTATGAGGAAAAATAAACAGGTTATACATGTTGAAATCAAATAAAATTGAATCCCAATTAAAATCATAATTATATACGTTTTGCTGATTAATAATTTTATACGGTTCAGTAATAATGAATAACAAGCGAGTATTAATCAATTGGTAATAATAGAGGCTGAAGTAACGTGCTTTACAAAGCATGGACGCACACTCGCCAACCGGGAATTGAACTTCAGTTGGAACACTGCTAAATTGTAGTTTCAATATTAAATTACCAGAAAATTAATACATAATGGCAAAATGAGCAAGCTCCGTTGAAAAGTGTAAACCGCCACCCACAAACATATGAATATCAACGCTCAAAGCAGATAATTTAATGTTGGCCATAAATAAATGGCGTTTAGGTCGTTAATTGAAAAAAGAACACATTATAATGTCTTGCATACATATGTACATGTCGGTATGTCTTACATAATCTTACACCCTTACTATAAAATTTATAAATAAATGTGAAGCAAATTAACCGAGCTTGTTTAAATGCTATAAAGATGAAACGTGAATCCTGTAGCAGTATAATTAATCC
Organism: Hyles vespertilio; assembly: GCA_009982885.2. Classification (NCBI taxonomy): domain Eukaryota; kingdom Metazoa; phylum Arthropoda; class Insecta; order Lepidoptera; family Sphingidae; genus Hyles; species Hyles vespertilio. The sequence continues at coordinate 6,504,344 of CM042816.1, read as the reverse complement.
ACGACAAACATGGGGACAATGATTGCGTTTAAGACACAATTACGTAGGGCGGCCATGTTGCGAGTGTACGGGGAATTAATTGCGTGCACATGTGGAGATCATTTGTAACTACTAGATACTTAGGTTCTGTAGGGAGCTTCTATTTAAATAAATACACTGCGTATTTCCCGTGGCCTAGAAATGACAAGATGACGGAATACTTCGGTCAGTATTGTTATTGGATCTAATATCACAAGATACTTACTTCCGTGGGTATATTGCCTATTAATCACTATGAAGGTAAATTAATCAATATGCTATGGCTTACATAACGATATGAAACACATACGAAAAATGAACATCGCTAAGTTGAAGGATCATTAAAAAATAAGCCTTATGTTACTTTATGGTGCAATTTAAAGATAATCTTAATATTCTAATAACATAAGCTAAATCAAACACATAATTTACCGCTTAAAAATGTAATAAAAACTTATATTACTCTAATAAATCCCGTTAACATTTAAAGCATCCCAAGTAGGAATGTTTAAAGCAATGCTAGTGAAATCAGTGTACAAAACCGCTCGGAACAAAGAGTAATTACTGTTCTCACTCGTACTTCACTACAACAACACGTATAGGGGCGGCAATCGAAACCGTGAATGAAGCCGTAAGTCGCGAAACACACTTCACTCACTTCACATCACGCCACGATGACTATTGCAACGTTTATTATAATATTCAGTATTTGAAGAACTGAGGGGTAATCAATGAGGCTATAAATAATAATAAAAAATAACGTCCAGCCGCATCAATGCCATTTTTTAAATAATAGTATTTATTTACAAAACTTTTTCGAATAATATAAAGAGAGACTACAAAACCGAATTCTTGAAAGTGAAAAATTCCATCATATATCTTTTCTAGAACTCTCATTGTTTGTTACAAAAAAAATTAACCACCAACAATAATTTTAAACAATTCAACAACAATTTTATACCGTAAGACTGAACTTAACGTAAGGAGCATTAACCAATGACGGTCTCAATATTGTACATTTCCCGGAATATTTAACACGACCTGCTCACATCCTAGTCAGGCAGTGTTCCAGCTAAGCGTGTTCAATAATGTACAAATAGGTGACACTCGCGCGTGCCTCCGCATTCCGGCTAAGAATTAAGATAAGGAGAGATCTAACGACGTCACATAACAACACTTATGCTACAGCCACAAGTTTACACTATCTTCGGGACTTATCTGCTTCATAGCAGTGATAATTGTGTCTTGTGTTTGAGTAACGAAGCTATACAGAACATGCATAAGTTTTAACTGTTTAATGACAAGATTTTTTTACGTAACAAGAAATTTAAACAAAATCAGTTGAGCCGGCGATATTTTTATTTGATTGAGGATTTTTGACTGTTCCGATATATTTAACCCTCATATGGATATCAAACAAACGAGTAGAAGAGCCACTTTATGATAACTAGTGAACATTACCCAAGAACACCTACAATACCAGAGAAATCGTCGGGGAGTTCATGTTGCAGTTCGTTTGTGTGTATACTGTTTCCATTCGTTTATTTTATTTTTGACAGTTCACGCCTATAAAGTACGACATTACAGTAGAACAATATTTTGAAATAAAAGTAGATACTTTCTTGACGGGTAACGCCCACTTAGAGTTGTGCCATTCGTAACGAATGACCACAGATAACAAAAACGATTTTGAATAGAATCAATCAATCGGAATCATTTGAAATAAAATTACATTAAAATGCTAATGAAAACAGTTAAACGTAATATAGTACCCAATATTAGGATCGAATGTATTTGCTGCAAATTAATTAATATGAATAAAGGTATACGTATTGAAGTGACTTTTAATAAGAGTTTAATTTAAAATAATTACAATGATTACAACGAAAATAAATGTTTAGTACCTACTTGTAATAAACAGTTAAACCATGTTGGAATTCATAGTACTTTAAGGATTAAATAATTAAAACAACTAAAAGGTAATTTGTTAATATTTTTATTTATAAACAACCGTCTGTTTCGTCGGAATCGGCGTCGTCGTCACTCGTATCCCCAGTAACACTAATTATTAATGAGTGCATGGGTAAGTTGTCAAATGCGACATCGCGATCCCAATCAGACATTATTTCTTTCTTCGTCTTATCTACGACACTCGCCCAGTTATGAGGCGTCACATTTTCACACGCATTTTTAAGCAACTCCAGCATTTTGTTTGCGGTGAAAGGAGGAGTTGTATTTATTCTCGCAGCATATCCTTTCACTTGCGCCCATATTAGCTCTATGGCATTATACTGGCAATGATATGGAGGAATTCTAAGGACGGTGTGCCCATGTTCTGCAGCCATTTCATCTATAACGTATCGTTTAGGCTGCTTCCTCATTTTTAATATTTTAAGTAACTCTACTTTTAATAGGGACTCGTCCACCTCCTCGCCATTGTTACGGAGCCAGTTTATTATTTCATTTTTTTTACTGGCTTGCGTTGGCATTTTGTTAATTTGCCGAGAGTGATAGGACGCATTATCTATAAATATTGTTGATGGCTGTTCGAGTGACAATAACATTTCCCGAAACCATTTTTCATATACTTCGGAATTCATTTCTTCGTGGTAATCCCCTGTTTTCTTTGATTTAAAAGCTAACATAGCATCTTGCACAAATCCTTTTGCGGTTCCTGCATGACAAATTATAATTCTTTCACCTTTTCCCATTGGCACTGCGGTCGAGGAGCTAGCAGTGTTGTCAGTCCAAGTTTTTGATACCGTGTGATTCGCATTGAGCCAAGTTTCATCGGTGAAAACAACATTCGACCAGTCTTCTATTTTTTTAGCTTGTCTTAAAAATTCGCATCGATACAAAGCAACATCATTGCGTTCCATCAATATTTTTCTTTTGTCACATTTTTGTATTGGAATCCAATCCTATTCAATACCTTCGCCAAAGAAGACTTTTGACCACGGAACAAGCCACTAGTTTTCAGAGATTGTACTAGGTTATGTAAAGTAGGAATCTCTTTTCGTTGGTAATAATCGTATATATGACGACGAATAGCATCACCATCAAAACTGTCAATTGCTGTCACTTTAAAGGGCTGACGTTTTTTCTTAGGTGTAGATGGCTTGTTTTGTTCCATGCCACTACTGCCGTAGCCTTCTTTAATTATTTTTGAAACTGTTGGAGCAGTAATACCTAATGCTGCTGAAACACGGTCTCTGATTTGAGTCACTGGTATAAGAGGTCCACCATTACGGCTTTCCCTTTCAAAGTACTCATGAAGTCGCAACACAAACTCCCTTGTTTGTCCTTTAAGCACCTTTCCTTTAGGCATTTTGAAAGTGATGAAGGCAGGTACGATGTTCTCAATTCAACCAAATGTAGGAATTCACGGGTAAAACAATACGGAGGAATATAATTACTCAACTCGACGTATGAAAAATGTGAATTAAAATTCAGCGAACGGAAAACACTAGCACGGGCGCGGGCGTCTCGTTGTGAGTGACCACAAAATGGCGGCGCGCGTCACCTGTCTGCCCAGTGTTGCCGTTTCACAATTTGTTTTTAACAACATTACTATTGCCGACGGAAGTGATAAGAATATTAACTTAACATGAGTAAATGGTTTATTTTAATATAATTATTAAATCAAGTAACTTAAATATCCCTGAAGTTTTATAAAACAATGCATGGAGCAAAAAATAAAATATGTATTAAATCGATTAAAACTTGTTCAAAAATAAAATCGTTTGTTATAAAAAATTGATTCGATAACGCATCAGGCCATCACTATTTGATTCAGTACTCGATGTGTCAAAAATAAAATAAACGAATGGAAACAGTATAACAATTATTTTTTTTAATAATTCGGTGAAAATATTATATAACTAGCTGTGCCCGCGACTTCGTCCACGTGGAATTTAACAAAAAAGTGAATTAGTTTATTTAGTTTTTTTTTTGGTTTTTGGCATTTTATTTTAATTATCAACCTTTGTAACGAAACCATCCCGCGATCTAATTCTACGGTGGCGCCATCTCTTAGCGAGCGGCGGTAAACTCCCGTTACACGTTTATTTTCAATTTTTTGTATTAACATTTTCTAAAATAAATGTAGCCTAAGTTATTCTTTATTATATCAGCTACCGGCAAAAAAAGTCCCGTCAAAATCGGTCCAGTCATTTCAGAGATTAGCCGGAACAAACAGACAGAGAGACAGACAAAAAATTTTTAAAGATCATTTTCGGCACAGGTATCGTGTATATAACGATATGTAGTAGGACATTTTTTTTATTTTCACTCTTAAAACAGACACTTCAATTTTATTTATATGTATGAATAGACATGGCTAAAACAACCATAGTATTTTGCCTGCTCTTATCATCCAGTTATATGAGGTCCTCCAACATAGCTTTGAATTGGTAAAAATAATGTACTCAGAATACTTATAGATACAGCGTGTCATTCAGTGTAGTGTGCGAAGTGTGTTCGACGTCTGTGCCCTGTGGCGATATTGCTTCATAATACGGCTCCGCGGCCGTCTTCTTGGAAAAGAAAACAACACGCTATCCTTTATTTAACGACGCGCGAATGTTCTCAAAACATGAATCGAAACCAGTAATAAGAAACTCATTAATACTTCCATGTTTATATTTCCCTCGTATACCCTTGGCTGGTTTTAAACGTCTTATTTATATGTCAAGTTATGTGCGCAATCTGTCTTCTTAGTAAGTGGTACTAAGAATTAATGATGGTGCTTTTCAATAATCACTTTTATATGTGATAGTGCTTTTTTCTTTTTCATCCACTAGGGAAAGCACATGAAATTCAATTTTACAGTTTTTATTTTTCTTTAATGTAGTTATGGAAAAATTTAAAAGACCAACTTACAGCTCCCTCTCAAACAGCTGAGCAGCCAAAGAAATAGGTCGAAGAATGTGTATAATGTTACCAACGCGGTAGTAGCAATGTCAACCCGCACTAGGCCAGCGTGGTGGACTATATGGCCTAAACACTCTCATTCGTATTATCGATTGTAGAGGAGGCCCGTGCCCTGCAGTGGGACGTATATGGGCTGATACAGACAGTAGCAATGTAATGTGAGTTAATCCAATCCAACAATAGTTGAAAATTTAAATGCATTAAAACAGAATTCTGACCTGTTAGTTTCATCGAAAAAATACGTCTTACGTTTCATCATTCTGAAACGGGCGAAAACAGTACATCCACAAAGCCTTCTAAGGCCATCATCCACGGTGATCTAATTCTAAATCCCGATAACATAGAGAAAAAGAAGAGTAGATATAGACAGTAGGTCTGAGAAGTATTCATAGACTCTTATGTCTCAGGAAAGCGAGCGTTTGCTATTGTCCATGAGCGGTTGTATCGCTTACCACCAGACGAATGGCACGCTTGTCTCCCAATTCATGGCAATACAAAAAATACCATACATATCTAAAACTATACCGGGTATCTCAAGACTGCTACCGAAAACGAAGCCGGGTGGTAGTTTTAGTGGCTACAAACACAATGCAATTAAAAATTTCGCCTAGAAACGCGACATTTTTTTTTTATGATTTTTTAAATATCGTCATTTTTGGGTGGTAAATCCATAGTTTTTGCTAAAATAATAATTTAAACTCTTTTATACCTTAGAGTATTTATAAATAAAAGGGTATATACTATTATTTTAGGAAAAAATGTATTTACCACCCAAATATGGCCATAGGAAAAAAATAACAAAAAAAAATTGTCGCTTTTTTTTGCAACTTTTTCTGTTGCATTGTGTCTGAAGTCGCTTAAACTACCACCCGGCTTCGTTTTCGGTAGCAGTCTTGATATACCCTGTATATTGCACAATCGAAATTATTCAAAATTAATAACCGTAAATCCGCACAAAGCATACATCAGTGGTGTTATTCGAGGACAAAATTTAGTGATGTATAGAGCCTTATTTCCGAATAACAGCCGGTCGTACATCATTCGAGGTATTACAGGCTTTATTGGCTGTTTGACTCATACACTCGCCGTGATTTATATTCGGGGAACATTTCCCACGACAATTATTCGCTCTTGCTATATTATTTTAAAGAACATTGGTAAAATCATGTTAATGGAATTCTTAAGCGTCTATAAATTTCATGTATAAAAATGTTAATGATTAATTTTCTAAGTTATTTTGGTGCCTAGCTCACGGCGTACCTAAGCCTGAATTACGAAAACATATTTTTTGTAAAACTCTATTGCTTTATTTTTATTGGAGAAGAGTTATGTCGTTTCAATTTTGCCATTTTTAAAATATAAGCTTGACTGGCTTTCTTGCATTATCTTTTTCAGATAATTAATGTATAAAAATAGTGCAGAGAAGTGAGAACAGCAATATAATCACTGATAAATAATCCTTAATTAAGGAATAACAATTTGTTTCTGTCGCCCGAAAGCGCTATTGTGCAAATAATATATAATTGTCTCCTGTTTCCTTCTTATTTCATTGCACATGATATTACTATTAGATTAATAAAATAAATAAGTACCTACTTGATGTTTAAATTGCGTGTAAAATATTTTTTTTTTTACTTTTATTTATGCGTCATAACTTTGCCTCACGCCAATATAAATGCAACAAAATAACATTAACTACCCATAGAGTTTGACAAGATGTAGAAAATCTGTAAAACTTTATAGTGGAATATATTTTTCCTAGGCTTGCCACAATAGTAAATTTTAAGAAATAATTGTTAAGGAATTCGAAATCTATATTTTAAAATATTTTCCATCACAATACACAAAAAAAAAATACAACAAAAAAATGTATGGAGGATTATCATTGTTCTTTGAAATATTGTATTTTATGTAGTCACTAGACCGGCTATGATATTTTAATGTATTTTTACAGTATAAGAATAATACGATCGATTAATTAGTCTGATTGATTGTTGATTCTGTGTATTAGTTAACCTGTCAGTTAATTCCAGCAGCTCTTTGTAGTGATCCTTGGCGGAAGCCTATGTTCAGCAGTCAATTTCGTGCGGCTGAAGAGAGAAAGAGCCTGATAGAAAAAAATAGAGTTTTATTGAAATTGTTATTCCCTCAAAAATCATACCTATACATACAATTTTATAACCAGCCACTCTCAAACGTATTCTCGATTGTACAGGAAGCCCTGGACCAGCACAAGGACGTATATGGGCTGATACAGTACATGGAAGAAAAATGAGAAAAACGAATGTGGAGAGATGCATATTATTGTAATAGAAGCCAAAAATGTCCTTAGATGAACACATAAGCTTTGTCCCGAAAATGAAGCGGTATCGTGGGATAAGCAAGGAATTCACATATATTTCTTACTTTTTTAAACTCGAAAGGGAGGGGATCTGACAGGATTACATGCCTTAAGTCAGAATGAGACGAAATGGAAAATATTTAAACTATTCATAATTTCAGCAGCGGACTTCGCATGTGCCTCAGTCAAGAAGAAAAGGATATTAAACGAATAGCTGTAGTGATAATACGAACAGGCAGCAGCGGCACCTAAAATCCCAATAAAGATAGTATTGTGTCGTTTTATCGGCAGTGTTACAATTTAATCACCATAAAGAGTAATGGCCTATTGATTTCCCATTACAGACAGTGAGCTAAGGTGACCTTTCGAAGATAATAGCGCTACAAGAAGCAAGCTGACACCGTCACGCCCCACGCCTTCTAACTGACGTAATCCTCGTAAAACTTCTTATTATGAGAACTTGGTAACTGCCTGATAATTCAACTATGTTGGATACCAAGTAATATTCATTATTACTGGTCGGTTTAGTTTTGTAAAGCCTTTCAGTATGGCCAGATTACCTGGGAAGTTTGGGGGACGTCGCTGGATGCAGGCTGGCTCCAACAGGTCACAGTGGAAATAATTGAGGGAGGCCTATTTAGCGCAGTGACATTCCTTTGGCTGATGGATGGATGGAATCAGTAAGAAGGTCTGATGGGAGTCTGTCTTTGTAGGAGTCCGTACACAAGGTGGACAGATAAGGTAATAAAAGGTACAACAAGTCGCTTCGTATAGATCGTTATAGATATCTTCTGAAATCTTCTGAAAATGAAAAAAATCTGGAAATCTGTTTTCAGTAGCGCTCTGTGACTTGGGATGATGGCTACAACAGAACAGGTGTATATTTATCCCACCAAACATCAGTGTAAATGCATTGTTGTGTGCCGGTTTAAAGGACGTTGTAACCTACTATGGCTACTACTATACTAAATGTTACAATGAGACAAATTAAAATCTTATGTCTCAGTATGGTGAGCTCAATATGCCAAGCGTTGCTTGATAATTCTTGTATTGTTTGGTTTTGCGACTATCCACGAGCGGTCGTATCGCTTACCATTGGGCGATTGGCATGCTTCTCGACATTCGTCGAAATAAAGAAAATCAGAATCGAATAAGCAAGTAGCACCCGATGAATGAAAACTCGCCTAAGCTTAAGGAATAGGCTATTTGACTAATTTCTGAAAACCATACCACATTATGAAGCGGGGTCTATAGACCTTACAAATGAAGGTTATTTTTAATTACTATATCTATATCATTTGAAAATAAATTTACAAAATACACTGAAAAATTACACTGTCAAAACGCTCTGTCTGACAATGTGGCGTTTAGTTCGTAAACATCCGTTCCACAGATTCGTTCGCATATATCACTCATTCTTAAATCATCCATAGATCAATCAATCAGTCAATCGTCCGAATGAGTTTTTGCATTGAGGTATTACAACTGGAGCGGATTATATTATAGATCAAGTCAGCATTGCTGCAGATACGACACTTCATATATTTGTTACATTTTTTACCTAATGTTTCAGAATAAAGTAAAACGAAATATAAAAGCCCAATATAATCATACATTTTTAATAACTTATAAAGCTACATTATTATATAGATTTTAAAAACAACAAAACCTATAATAGGCTATTTGACTGTATAAAAATATTGACTTATTTGTTTCCATCCGTGTAAATAATTTAATTTTAAACATATTTCATTATCATACATTAAAAATATTGTATATTTTGTCTAAAAACCACAATAATAATTTAATTTATTTTGAGTTCGCGCCACGTGATCGTAAACGATTTTGATTGGCTATGACGTCATGCATTAGTATGAACTACTCACGTACAGGAAATGAATGGGATTGATAACGGCATAGATGCAAATTAAATATTAAAAATACCTTTAAAACGCGTTATTTGTCATTTGTACCCGTGAATTAATAATATTATCATGTCCAATGTAATAAAATGTGAAGAAAGAAAAAAAAAAACTAATTTTTTTAACAAAACCTCATTTGGACTATTGATTGATTGATTGATCTATGGTTGATTCTTAGAGTATTTATATTAGAGGGAGCGCTGTCATACATTCGCGATTTGAAAAACGTAGATATTTTCTTGTTCGTAATGTTGGTAGCGCACCTATATTAGTAAAAATTGAATTAACAATGTAGCAATAAATTTCTATAAATTCCTTTATTAGCCGAAATTATATTTAACTATTATCCTTTTAAAACGAGTTTGAGTGGAATTAAATAGACCTAAACTATTTATTTTTAATTATTTTTTCAAATAATTTGTGTATGTTGCACAACCTGTTCCAATAAGCGGTAAATACTCTAAGGGTTGATTAGAGAGTGGGTGACATGCGAACGAATCTCTGGAATGGATGTTTACGAACTGAATGCCACATTGCCAGACAGAGCGTTTTGACAATGTAATTATTCAGTGTATTTTGTAAATTTATTTTTAAATGATATATATATAGTAATTAAAAATAACCTTTATCTGTAAGGTCTATAGACTCCACTTCATAATGTGTTATGGTTTTCAGAAAATAGTCAAATAGCGTATTGAGTTATCCTACTAAAAATACTTTTGTGTCAAAAATATGTATAGTGAAAAAATATATTTACAATATCCAATGTATCTGATAATAAATATATTAAATAAAATAAATAAACGAATTTTTCAATATTTACCTATTTGTCCGTAACATTAATCTTATTCTATAATTTTGTTAAAATATGACATTTGTCAAAACGGCTTTGGTACATAATCTAATTTATTAATATTTTTGCTACTTTATTCAAATTGTCGTTAATTTACGTATGGAATTAAATTCTATATTTTTTTTCAAGTGAACTGGAATGGTTTTTATATGTCTTCAGTTGGGAGTACGGTATTTTTAAAGCAATTAGAATAAATAGCATAAATGACAACTGTCATAGCCAACTGTCAGCGTAAGGGTACATGTACCCTTGCAAATGTTCCAAATTATTTGGTTTAGATCCCCTCCAGCTGTATACCTCAACGAGTTTTTGTCAAAAAAAAATAGAATGATATTTCTTTCTTCACATTTTATTACATTGGACATGATAATATTATTAATTCACGGGTATTAATGTCAAATAACTCGTTTTAAAGGTATTTTTAATATTTAATTTGCATCTATGCCGTTATCAATCCCATTCATTTCCTGTAGGTGAGTAGTTCATACAAACGCATGACGTCATAGCCAATCAAAATCGTTTACGATCACGTGGCGCGAACTCAAAATAAATTAAATTATAATTGTGTTTTTTAGCCAAAATAAACAATATTTTTAATGTATGATAATGAAATATGTTTCAAAATTAAATTATGTACACGGATGGAAACAAATAAGTCAATATTTTTTATACAGTCAAATAGCCTATTGTAGACGCATTGCCGATCTTTCAGAATAAAAAATGAATTTAAGAAAAAGAGAGAAGAATATTTAAACAGCAATATTATCTTCTGGAAAAATCAAATATATCACTACTATTTATTATTCTTTTATCACACTAAGTTACATATTTATTTTTATTTTATGTGTCCATTGATGTATGAAAACACAATAAATGGAACACAAAAAAAAACATAAATCCCTTCGAGATTTTAAATATCAAACTTATATCAAAAGCTTACATGTCAGATTGCGTCGCCATTTACACGGCGTAAAGTGCGGTGCGGCGCGGGGGGATGGGTAATGCACGCGAATGCTTCAGCTGTCACACTAGCGCTAAAAGCGATGCGCTGTGAACAACGCCGCGCCGCGTCATCATTAATCTTGCCTGCACCTGTACCCACTCAGCCTAGCCTAATTTCCTGAAAGTAGTAGGCTTATAATATTAATTTTGGACGGAATATATTCCTTATAGCTGTTTGCTAGAACTTATATAATTCCAATAAAAATGCTGTATGATTAAAATTTAAAAGGAAAGATATGTTGTAGACTCACAAATATTAATAAATATATTTTATTTATTTGAGGAAGATTTACAGACAATTAATATATATAAATGTGTTCAGTAAAGTCAGTCAGTCGCAGTAAACAGTTCAGTGTCAATTACAAATCTTTACCAGCAGACATACGTAAAAACCATCCTAAGAAAAATGAATGCGAATCTGAAAATATACTCTATTATTTTTTAATTTCCCAACGTTTCGATTACTTTACAACTTTGTGGTCACGGAGCGGACTAATTCATAAAACCAATTTCGTGCTAAATATAATACATAATAGTTTTATTTCAATGTGTAACACTTGTGTATATCATAGAAACCAATAGTGGTTGGTTGGTTAATATAAATCTATAAATAGTTAACATAAATCAATCCTTTTTATGCAACTACCCTGACGAATTCCAACTATTTCATAACTTATAAACTTGATTTCAATTAATAGCACTTAATAACATTGCACCAGCTGGTAAGAATGCAATAACACGGAGACAAAACAACATAAACAATGAAGATCCTCGGTGGCGCAATGAATGGCGCTGTCTTGCAGAGCTGTTTAATTAATTTACGAGTGATCATAATTGCACTGAAACAAATGGCAGTGAGACGCCGCGCCGCGCCGCCGCAACCGCGCTAGTGTTTGTCCTGCACGTAACTAACGGAAACTTAATTCCACTGCGATCGCTGTGGGTATAACGAACACCGAGCGATAACTTGCCGTACAATCTTGTGTCGGCACTTGGTAGAAGTTAATAGTTTCATATTGTGTACGTTTTTGTTTTGGAATTGCAGATTTTTCGTGTATTTAGTATTTTTTCTGTTTTGATGTTATACCAGTGTATGTTATGTGTGTGGGTGGCGTCGAAATAGTTTTTATGATTAGAAATATGATTTTATCTTAATTTAACTTATTTGTTTATGAGAAGGAGATCTTAATTTTGAGTTTTACGAGTAAAATTAGTAGGAATAGCATTTAAGTGGTCTTCCAGGACGCTATAAATAAAGAGGGTCAACAGGCGTGGATATTCTTATTTGGATTTACATGACTTATAGAAGATACTGTTGTGATCTTATCCTGCAGTTCTCAACAATCTCAGGACTGTCTTGGCTTTAATAGTGCGCAAACCAGCATATATTTTCCATTGATGTTTTTCGGACTTAACAGAAGTGAAAATTAATGTAACTTTATAAATGTATTGTTTGTAAGCGTATTTTTATTTTATATAAACAATATAAAAAAGTTAACTTTTGTTAATATTGTTTTTAAAATATTTGTAATGCTACAGGTCTTCATCGAGGTTTAAAACAATTACAATAAAAGTTTGTATTCACGAAGAATGATTTTAACGAGCTTGTCCATTAAACACAGAGAATAATAGTATTTGCATATATTAGCTAAGTAGAGAGTCTACTTTTGAGTGCTGACTACTCATTACTACATTTTATTATGCTTTAAAAATCAGTTTCACCGCAGACTATTAAGCAACTGGAGAGTACAGTCAGCGACATAAGTCGCTACACATTCACGAGATTTGAAATTGTCTTATCATCCAAAATAATAATTATTTTCAATATCGTATGACACTTCTCGGCATAGATGACTTTACTTGGTTATATTTTACGACTACAGAGTAGTACGTACAAATTTTAATTCATAAAAAGCTTATCAAAAAATGTGAAGTGTTCAGCGACTTATGTCGCTGACTGTACCTTAGTTAGACTGAAGTTTACTCTTTACTTTGTAAGGAACCCTTCCTTACAAAGTATAGTCTTAGTAATCACATAAATAAGCAACTCAGAAAATATGTGCCACTCTGCAGCATAAAGCTGAATGGAATGTCCGTTGTCAGGCAACAGTTGTTTAAACTTAGTTATCATATTAATACCTTGTCGCGTTTTATTTTTAATTACTTATTTCTTATTTGCTTCTTATGTTTACTTGCGGTTTCAATAAATTTATTTCTTTCTTCTTTCTTTCTTTCAAAATAACTTGTATATCTTTTTGCAGTAGATTTTATATTGGATAAAAAAATGTAGATAAAATGTTGTGAACATCAGGTCTATTTAAGTATATTGTTTTTCTTTTCAACGTCAAAAACCTTATGTTATACGCTCATTGTTAAAATAAAAGACATGCAGTTTACCTTAAAGACCTTTCTGTATCTGGATACACACTGCCCTAATGCATGTTGGCGAACTTCACATGACATAGAAATTCTTACAAATCGCTATAGTAAGCAGTTTTCCTGACGGTATTTTCATTTACAGTTTTAGTGCGTGGTGGTTGATTAATTGTCTCCTGGCATTTTTACCTGATTTAATGGTTGTCTGGAAGAGATCGCTTTTGGTGATAAGGCCGCCGATTGTTTTACCAAATGTTCTTCTGTCTCATATTTTTATTTTATGTTTTGTGGTGCAATAATAAAGAGTTTTATTATTATTATTATTTAAATTTTTACTTTTCAGTATCTCTCTTTTCAGAGGCTATACTCTTTACTGCGCGAGCTTTTGGCCAAACGGAAAGAGGGAAATAATCATGGCTTTAGTTATTTATAGACAAAAATTTGCGGACAATTCGGCATGTATTTAAGATAGCTGCTTTTTGCAACTGCGTGTATGTGAGAGGGGGCATATCAAGAGCTTTTAAACAAGTATGGAGTGTGTGGGGAATGACACCAGTCGACGAGACGATAATTGGTATTGTTTTAACGGCCTGGGCCTGCCATCGTGTCTTAAGTTCTATTGCTAAATCTGTATACTTGGCTAACTTATCGGTAAACGTAGTAGTAAGATTATGCGTGTTAGGGATGGCAATGTCTATTAAATATACTTCTTTATTTTTCTTATCATAAAATGTGATGTCCGGTCTATTACAACTAATGGTTTTATCTGTTATTATAGTTCTATCCCAGTAAAGCTTATAGTTAGTATTATCTAATATCACCTGGGGTTTATATTTGTAATAAGCTGTTTTTTCTTTAATGAAACCGTATTTTAGTGCAAGTTTTTGGTGGCGGTGTTTATAATCAGTCTGTGTGATTGAATGGCAGGCTCCTGTTATGTGCTGTATAGTTTCAGGTGAATGGTGGCAGTGGCGGCATAAATCGGAAGCAAATCTGTTATCTTTTATTATGTATTTTCTGTAGTTTTTAGTGTCAATTACTTGATCCTGAATAGCTAACATTAATCCCTTAGTTTCCGGGAACAATTCACCTCGCTTGAGCCATGCGTTCGACGCCGCTTTGTCGACGTTACTGCTGTTCAAGTCGAGGTAATGCCGTCCATGTAGAGATTTCTGTTTCCATCGGTCTATTTTTTGTTGCATATCTATGACAGTCTCGTTTTTTTGTAGTGTCAAATCATGTAGGTTAAGTGGGGTGAATTTCTGGTCAGTTTGTACTATAGATAGGTGTAGCTGGGAATTTATCGAGCGGTTATGGAAAAATGATCTTAAACTGTTTATTTGTTTATTATGTAGGTTATTTATGTCGATTATACCTCTTCCTCCTTCGGTTTTGGGTAATGTTAATCTTTCTATGCATTATTTGGGGTGGTGTTTCCGGTATTTAGTCATATGAGTATTAATAGTGCGTTGGTGTTTCTTAAGATCTGTTTGTGACCATTGAATAATCCCGAATGAATAGGTAAGTATTGGTACTGCGTATGTGTTTAGGGCTTTAATCGTGTTTCTAGCATTTAAGTGCAGTTTCAATATTTTGTGTAATCTAGATTTAAATTTCTGACTGAGAGTGTTTTTGGTTTCTTTTTGGTGGATCTGTTGGGTCTGTTGATATCCTAAATATTTATATCCGGTAACGGAATCTACTGGGTCTACTTGTTCAGTTTCAACGAAGAAATATTCAGAATTATTGTATGCTAGTTTGTATCCGGAGTTGGTATTATTTAGGAGATTTGATAAGGGGTTTAGCGCGAGACAAAACCAGAGCGGGCTTAAGCTGTCTCCTTGAAATATGCCTCTGCGAATTTTAATCGGTTCTGTTTCTATGGTTTGATTACCTTGCTTGGTCTTAAGGACCGTACACCAGTTTGACATCGTTGTTTTTAAAAACTCAATTAATTTGGGATGTATTTTGTAATTCTGTAGGATATATAGCAACCAAGTATGTGGCACCGAGTCAAAGGCTTTTTGGTAATCTATATACATAGTGTATATATCATTTTTATTACGAAGCGCGTGTTTGGAAACTACTGGGTCTACAATGAGCTGTTCTTTGCACCCTTGACTCTTTCTACGGCAGCCTTTCTGTTGTTCAGCTAATATTTGGTTGTTTTCTGCGTGGTTATATACTAATTCACTAATACATGAAGTTATAATTTTATATATATTTTGTAAACATGTAATCGGTCGGTATTTTGCAGGGTTATTGAGGTCTTTATTATCTTTTGGCAACATGTAAGTTGTTCCTTTGGTTATATAGTTTGGTAGGGTTTCCGGTGATTTTATAAATGTGTTAATGTGTGAAAGTAGTAGAGGATGTAAATATGTAAATTTTTTGATCCAGTAATTGTGTATATTATCAGAACCAGTGGCTTTCTAATTGTGAGTTTTTCCTATTACAAACTTTATCAAATCTAAATCTATTTATTCAAATTCCATGTTAGGTAACTGTGCAAGTGTTTCTTTATCTAATTGGATCCATTCAGCATCTGTAGAGTGTTCTATTGGATTTGACCATATGTCGGACCAATATTTATGAAGTTTTTCTGGTTCAGGGCATGGTGTTTCTATATGTTGTGTATTATCAGTGTGATCGTTTACGAGGGATCTATAAAAAGCTTTTTCGTTGTTCATAAATAGCCTATTTTGAGTTTTTCTTAGAGTTGTAGTTTTGTATCTTCGCAGTCTACTTGCAAGTGCATTTAATTTCTGCTTTAAAGTATCAAGGAAGTGTATCAATTCAGTATTTTCTGCTTCATGTTTTGAGTGTATTTTGTGACGCATCATTATGTCTTCTACTGTTCTCTTTAATTTATCGCTATTGTTACCATTAATATATTCGGTGAGTTTTCCTATATGTGACCTTAAGATTTCTATACGGTTTTGCAACCTTCGTTGCTAGTGTGGGATGGAATTTTTATGGGTTATCTGTTCTGAAGCGGTTCGAATTTTGGATCCGTTGTGCTTTGCTGCAGTAAGGGCAGCACAATATATATTATTATTAATTATCAATACACACATGACTGCGAGAAGTCAGAGGTGTGCCCTGGGATTCGAACCCGCGACTACCGTGAACATGTTAACAGTCGCGTCTGGTCCGTTAATGACCTTTGGAACCCTGAAAACATAAAGCAAAGCTGCGACCACCTTTATTTTATTAAGTCACGAAATAAACCGTGGAGAACACTTTTATCTTTTTAATAAACTCGTCGATGTCCAGCAGACTGAACAATTTCGTCGTAAATTCCACCGGGCTTCGGTATATTGTGCTCGAGTGCAAAACCTTGTACGTGTAAATACATTTTTCCTGGCGAATAATTCTGTATGAAGACGTCTCTCTTGTGGACATAAATATTGGCATGATGTACAAATATTTGGTAGAAAAAAGAATTGGTACTAAATTCACAGCTTTCTGTTAACTTTGATTACGTGGACCTTTACCCATCAAAGATTCACGTTCTGTTATTAAATCTGCGTAACTTTTCTCTACTGAACTTGTGAAGGTATATGCTGTTTTACAAACCGCTTTCTGTGACATTCAAATCAAACCACAAACAATAAGCAGGACTTTTAAAACTATTTATTTTATAATTGGGAAGCGAACAAAGCTAATGTTTACTTTATCAAATCAACAAAACGAACCAAAATATATGCTAAATTACGTATTCAGAAGTTGAACATCACATGACCACACTTTCATCTCCTCTATTATTAATATATGTTTTGCTTCACGACACGAGAAAACGCGCTGTTCTCACGCGTTAATCCATTCAATCTGGCACAACGTAAAGTTGAAGTAATTCCTAAAAATCAAGATTTATATTTTGTTCCTGCGATAATAACCTTCATGCATGATTTAAGATTATCCTCGGAGACGACAGAGTTGAGTCAGGTGCCGGTTCGTTGAACATTTCACACGTATGTGTGATTTTGCCGACTAAAGTCCCGATCCAATCCAAACAAACCGCGTTCGGGGATCCAAGGCATTAATAATTCACGATGTACCCTAAATTCTTAACACTTGAACCACCAGACAGTCTCTTTTCTTTATATATCCAGTAGCCGTCTTGTTCTGTTACAATTTTAGTCAGTTTTGTTCTTTATTATGGACCATCTAAATGACCACAAAGAGCACCGTAGCAACCGCGTTAGAGCGTTTCTTATGCAAATACTTAGAATAATAATTTATTGCAATAATCTCGAATTATTTATAAATAATACTTATATATGTCGCCGCAAAATAATATTTATTGATTTTATTACTTATTTTAAGCATAATTATTTACTATACAAAATTATACATCATCTACAAGCTCTAAGGCACTTGTCTCACCGGCAACGATTAACGAGTAACGAGTAGAGCTAGAACTAGAAACGAGTTAGCGAGACGCGGGGAGCGAGTGCGTAGTTCCGATATTTGTGTAGCTCGGCTATAAGCGAGAGCGATTACTCGCATCACTTTACTACTTACTGTACTTTCAGATACGCACTGTAGAGAAATGACCACTGGTTGCTCTCTCGGCGTGAGTTCTAATCGCTTGGCGAGTATCGCCGAGCGAGTGTTATCTTTAGCTCTTGTTTTAGCTCTTGTCGCTCAGCGACAAACTAGTGAAGCGAGTGCTCGCCGGCAGTGGCGGCGTAAGGTAGGTTGGCACCCGGGGTGGTTTTGTATTGAGCACCCCTACATAAACATAACACCCAATACTAAACAAGCCTACAGCGGATACTCGAGATCGTACACTTATCAAATCTGACTTTTATCGGAGGAAAGCTATTGTGCTCTTCTTTGGGTGGCACGGAGGCGGCTGGAACTGTATGTTAGTGTCACTGGCCTTCCAGCCTGGCACGTTAGGGATGTTTTGGTCGAGCCGGGTCCCTCACAAAACCTCCGCTAGCATACCGACTAAATTCCTTGGATGACCGTCACACGCATTATGGGCGGCCCCAAACATCACAAGGCGAGAAGCGCATGGCCTCAGCGTCCTATAGAAAATCATTACTGGATGTTTTGTTTTTTAGTTCTTGCCCGGCATAATAGCCGCATTGCGCCTGATGGTGAGCGCAAATGCCACCCAGGCAGAGTATCCATTGGCATCGGACGGCAGTCCCATGCCAATAGATACAATTATGCCGGCCTGCTAAGATGCCTTCTCACACTATGGCGGAAAGACCCAGGATTATAGGAAGGAGGGAACACGTGAGACGGCAAACAATTCCACAGCCTGACGGTGCGGCACAAAAAAGAATTTCAGAACCGTTTGGTTCGCGCCGGGATGGTGTGGACCATCAAGCTATGGCTTCGCAAGCCAGCACGCGTGGTTCTGGTTAGGAATGGAGTGGAGGGGATCAAGTTGAATAATTCCTCAGAGCATTCACCGTGATACAGGCGGTAGAACACGCTTAGAGAGGCGACATCCCTCCGCAGTTGTAGCGACTCTAAGTTGCTCGTAACGTCTGCATCATTCACATCCATCCAAGGCATCGAGCAGGTACGGGCGAATCCATCCCAGAGGTGCGAACAGTACTCCATACCCGGCCGGACCTGCGCTTTATACAAGCGATAAAGCTGACCGGGCGTGAATAACCGACGCACCCTGTTCAGGACTCCAACCCTGCGTGATGTGGCAGATATTACGCCTTCGATGTGATTCCTTGGATTGAAATCACAGCGGATATCCACACCAAGGATACTCAGGTCATTCCGCACTGAGAGGGGAGCACCCTGAAGAATGGGGAGGGGAGAGAACGGGGATTTTTTGCACGTGAACGCACACACCTGGGTTTTCTTGGCATTGAACTCAACCATATTCCTGGAACCCCATAAATGAGAAATGAGATCCAAGGTCCGGTTGAGCTCAATGACAAGATCTTCGCGTCCCTCCACAGTTTCGACTCGGCAACCCGGAGGCCCGCAGTGGTATCGCCCATGGACCGTGCTGTCATCTGCATAGCAATGAATGTTGCCAAGCGACAACATGTCATTGATATGCAGAATAAACAAGGCGGGGGACAGCACCGAGCCCTGTGGAACTCCGGCATTTACCGACATGAGCGCCGAAGCGTGTCCGTCGACGACTACAAGTATTCTATGCCCGTGCAGAAAGCCGGAAATCCTCGAACACAGGTTGCTGGGCAGACCGTATGCCGGATTTCTTCTTTTGAAGGGTGCGACTGTTTCAAAACGCGGTGCCAGTTAAAGATGTTTAGGTCATCTACGTCAAAGATGAGGCCATGCGCCCTGTCGCTCATATCCAAGTTGCTGTAGGTAAGGGCGCACCGCCCCCTGCACAGTATGCCAAGCCCAGCGTAATGTCGCCTCTTATGACGGTTAGGTAATACCGTGGCGAAATTCTCATACTCTACGACAGGGTAGAGGCGCCGCAGCGGTTCAGTCATTTATTGCCCGGCAACCCTTTTGTGCAGGTGGCAGTGAGCGGGATCGTTCACCTCGCGATCCTGTCTCGTGCTATTCTTCTGCGAGATCACGATCTCGCAGAACGAGAGTTTTGCTTGCCAAGCCTTGCCAATCTCGACCATCGAGGGCATCACGACCGAGAGCGAGAGGTCTACTCTGGCGGCTGCATGAAGTATTCTGCGCTCATCACCCCAGAGTGGGCACTCCGAAAGAGTGTGTTTTTTCACAATGATGGCACACAGCGGAAAGAAACCGTAAAAGGCCATCGATCGCACAACTCCCGCGTACAGCCTCTGGTAAGGGGTGCCAGAATCTTCGAAGTTGAGTTGGTTAGACCAGGACCTCCCGAAGCTGAACCCTTAAGAAATTAAGTTTTTTTTACGATACCCTCAGACCAGCCCCTAATAATAGATTATCAGAAAAAGTCTTAATTTTAATTAGAAAAGAAAGAAATTTATTTTACTTTTGGTTAACTGATAATGGGAAGAATGTGCTTGCTTTTCTGAGCAAAGCTTCCCAAAACGGGGCTCCAGTTTGGCTCACTCGACTCGATCGCCTCTGGGACAATGCTGCGACGCCCCAGGGCTTCGTGACGCTTAGTTTGGGAAGCCCTAGGCTAGAGAATGCGTCTGCTGCCTTGACTAGTTTCGATCTTAGGCTCATAGCAGGACATGAAAATTCCACCGACTATACAAGACAACTCTAACATACTTCACCAGGAGATGATAGAGACCTCCACGCCATCAACTGTGATGTAGGCCCCTGCAAGTGGCTCCTAGACTCGTGCAAGCGGATAATCTCAAATTTATCAGCTACGAAGCCCAGCTACCGAATTTTAGAATTCATTATTTTAGAGAATGAGACATTATATTTAAAATACTTCAAAATATACTATTAGTTTTATACAAATAGCTAGATACAAGGGTTGGTAGTTATTTCTGGATACAGGTAGATTTTGTGTGCTTTCTGTGGGTGTCTTTGGCACCCCCTGGTGCTTGGTACCCGGGGTGGACCCCCCCCCCCCCGCCCCCCTTTACGCTGCCACTGCTCGCCGGCAGTGTGAACAGTCAGCGATCAACTGTTTGTATATGCATCTCTTTTGTTCACACGGAAAGTATATCTATTGTACGTTTCTTGAGCGAGAAAATAGCCGATAGTTAGTCGTTTTCTCGTCGTTGGTGGGACAACTGCCTAAGGCACTTGTCTCACCGGCAACGATTAACGAGTAACGAGTAGAGCTAGAACTAGAAACGAGTTAGTGAGACCCGGGGAGCGAGTGCGTAGTTCCGATATTTGTGTAGCTCGGCTATAAGCGAGTGTGCGAGTGAGGCGGGCGATTACTCGCATCACTCGCTCGCGGCAGTCAAGCGTACAGTCCACAGTACAGTGAGAAATGACCACTGGTTGCTCTCTCGGAGTGAGTTCTAATCGCTTGGCGAGTATCGCCGAGCGAGTGTTATCTTTCATAGCTCTTGTCGCTCAGCGACAAACTAGTGAAGCGAGTGCTCGCCGGCAGTGTGAACAGTCAGCGATCAACTGTTTGTATATGCATCTCTTTTGTTCACACGGAAAGTATATCTATTGTACGCTGCTTGTATGCTCAAGAAACGTGTTTCTTGAGCGAGAAAATAGCCGATAGTTAGTCGTTTACTCGTCGTTGGTGGGACAACTGCCTTAAGCTCTATGTTAATTTTATTTATTATTTTATTTATTTTTTAAAATTGAGGACCTCCAACGAAGGATACACGACATATAATGAAGACAATGGTATAGCATTGTTGTGGTTTACATTTGGACGTGATCTTCAATTATAGGAGACCACAGCATGCAAATTTAAATAATTATACAATGACAAAATATATTAAAAATAATTAAGACTGAATTTGAAACTAAGTGATGAATTTAAATTTAAATTAAGTAATAAATAATAAAGTAATTTTAATCATATTACGTATCAGCTGCTTCGATCAAATATACACTAGATTGTAACTAACAGCCTAAAAAATAAGAGAAATAAAAGCATAAATGCGTGTGCTCTTATTACATTCTTGTATGGTCCAAACCGTAATAAATCTTAGTTTTAAGGATTAAGGTTTATTGTTGCCTGTAGTTGATTATAAATAAAGACTGTTTGCTACATCGAATAGTTCGAAATTCAAATGTATAAGTATAAGCGACGTTGGCCACTTTTGGCGTATGATTTTGTTCCGGATCCTATATGTAGTATATATTTGATCGAAGATCAGCTGGTACTAATTTTGATTTCGGGATGTATCGGCTAAAGACAGTTATTACCATCAGGCATATTACCAAGCCAGGACAAAAAAAAAAAGAAAATATGGGCTATTTCTTTTATGCAATAACATTCAGCAAATTTAAAGAAATAGTATCACTATTCAAAATACACAAGGGATATTGTTCAAAATAAAAAAATTATTTAATTCAATTTTAAAAGTGATCAAATTGAATATAACATAATGGAGAAAGTAATTAATTAAGTTTATCATTATGTTTGCAATGTTAACTCTTATTTAAAGTAATTCAAGTTCCAAAATCCATCAAATCCAAGACTTTGTGTCTACCACAGAGCGGTGTTCCTGATTCCATCCTAACTTCCCATGAAATGAAAGACTTTGTGTCTATCACAGAGTATTTCTGTCACGTGAGAAAGAAACAGAACTATGTACTTTTTTTTCTTTTTGTTGACGCGGAGAAACCAACTTACCGCTAACGCCCCACCTCGGGGGAGGGTGGAGCGATTACGTTGGGTTCACTGATAGGCATACCAACCAAAACCCTGCGTTGCCCTCTTCAGCGCAATTGGAACGGCCCCAGGAACCCGAAGCAAGAGCGCTCCAGCTTCTACCGGGGCAATAACCTACCCTGCACAATGCCGCTCAATTTGCGGCCCGTACCATAATTATGTTGGAGGCTAGGAAGCCTCCTCATTTCCCGGCAACAGGCAATTGCTTCCTCCTCCTCCTGCTGCCGAACATCTCGACAGACAGGGGATGCCGTGGCGGGATTCTCGAAGCGCCCCCATACCACAGGGCGCGAGAACTATGTACCTGCATATATATATATATTTATATTATGTGATCGTCTGTACATAAACATACTAACAATATGGGTGGTACTGGTTTGTTAACATTCTTATTGAATTTCCTAATTCTGGAAACTACTTCTATGTCTATACGTTTATGCAAAACTACTGGGTGACGAAAGGCGGGCTGGTGCAGAGCGCGCACCGCCGATCAGAATGGCCGTGTCGCCGCAAAATAATAAATATTGATTTTATTACTTACTAGCTGTGCCCGCGACATCGTCTGCGTGGAATTTAACAAAAAAGTTTATTAGTTTATTTATTGGATTTTGAATTTTTATTTTAATTATCAACCTTTGTAACGAAACCATACCGCGATCTAATTCTACGGTGGCGCCATCTCTTAGCGAGCGGCGATAAACTCCCGTTACACATTTATTTTCAGTTTTTTGTATTAGTTTTATTGAAAAATTGCTTTATGTACAATATTTTGTAAATGTGATATTGATTCGTTGGTGGGAGAAGTGGTGGGAGGCGCCCGACGGGACGGCCCAGTGGTGGCATGCGCGTGAGCTGCGCGCGGGAATTGGAACATTACGAGTACTTTATTTTTCTAAAATAAAAGATTTTTTCTAAAATAAATGTAGCCGAAGTCATTTTCGTTGTATGTATCGTGTATATAACGATATGTAGTATTTTTTTTATTTTCACTTTACAAACAGACACTTCAATTTTATTTATAAGTATAGATTTTAAGCATAATTATTCTCTATACAATATTATACATCATCTACAAGCTCTAAAGCTCTATGTTTGCAATGTTAACTCTTATTTAATAAAGTAATTCAAGTTCCAAAATGTAGGTTTACAGATGGCGCACATCGTGATCATGATGTAGCTACTTCCTTTCTATTCCTTTTTTATTATAAAATGATTTACCAACGTAAAAAAATAATAAACATGAATTTTAACCATATTAGATTTTCAATTGATTATTTAAGGCCTAAACTTTTAATACTTAATTGTTATTTCCTTTTACTTCAGTTTCACATTACAACCATGCAGATGTCGCGCATCTTAATTATGTGGGAGCGATGTCCTCTCGATGTTAAACAATTTCCTGACTATAAAATGATTATCAATATTCATAAATAATTATGGAAACTGTCTTACGCGTAATTTAAGATTTTATTATAAAATGTTACATTAGAATAGCGATTCTAACGCCCGAATACTGGAACGCCATTCAAATAATAAGTTGCTCTTAAGAGCGTTTATACCTTCCGCGCGCTTTTTGTCTTAAAAACAGGACTTTTCAAACGAGTTAATAGCCACCAATAAACAATTTAAAGGAAAAATAATTAGTACTAATTTTAGAAAAGGTTGTCATCTAGGGATTTTGGTGGAAAACATTATAGATTGATGGATAATTTGTGAGTACTATGAGGATTACTGAACACAAGTGTCGTTATTTAGGCTTTAAATGGCAATTTAGAAGCTTAAGATATCCAAAATCACTAAATATAAGATGAAAATAAAAATATTATCAGACTAATAAGACCCTTTTTGTGTCTAGTTCCTGAAGAAACTCGTCAAGAATATATTTTTTTCACCAACTTATCGTACATAATTTTTTATAGCAATTGCATATTATAATAGAAGAACATCTTATCAATAAATTGCCATTTTTATATTTCAATAAAATTAGTTTTCATGTTTTCTATATATATTTTAAAAACCACTATAAAAAACGCTGTCCGCCGTGCATCAAATCAGACCGCCGCAAGGCCTTCTAGAGGGAGGACGTATCGCTCGTCGCTCCGGCCTGGCTGCAGTCGATTTTTGACGTGCTTGTAAAAATAGCCACGCGCGGACTGCGATTGCCACATCTTAGTATTTTGGTAGTAAATTTTTTTTTTTTTTTATTACCTACAATGATTTTGTAGTGAGTATAAATTATGTTTCAGATAATATAATGGAATGTAATTCCGAGGCTAAATTATGTTATGTATTGTAATGTAAAATTAAATATATTTCGTAATTGTAAGGGGTTGTAAGGCCCCTAACTCTATTCATGTGTTCGAACACGAAATGATTAATAAAACGTCCGTAGTGTCTACTGATTGAACAGTGATTTGAATGCAACTTAACAATGTAATAATAACGAAAATATGATTAGTATCTAAAGAACAATGGCGAATTGTTGATTGATCTTAATTTGAGTGTCTTAAAGTGGCATATATACAAAACAATTTCCAATATTTTTGTACATTTTTTCAAATAATCATATGAATTATACAAAGCGGGTGAAAAAAAAACCTTTAAAATGGAAAGCCATTTGAGTAATTCCGGATTTATGAACTATTATTGGCTAAGTGTTGCCATTTTATATTTATTCGACTTAAATAGTTTGCTATCTAGTAAAGTACTGTTATTCGAGATAACTTTGTCATTCAATATAATATTGGCAAACTCCCGCAATTTGTCAGTTATTTTTATTTTGTAAATAATTATACTTCATTGATATTTTATTTGCTTAAATAGTAAAACACATAATATTTTTTCTGTATTAAATAATATGTAAATTCAAAGTACGATATGAGCCTGGCCAAATGACTCATACTTAAAGCAATCGATTGACGATTGACATCGTAGATTGACTTAGATAACCCAGCAAAAAAAAAGATAGACTATTGACGTTTCCGTTGCGTGAATTGTTGATAAATATATAGTCCGGACTGAGTCAAAAAAAATGAGGAATAAGGAGCCTGGATACTGCGTTGTGTGATCCGTGCATTGTTACGGACTTTTATATTTACTGTGTGTGATATGTTATGTTTGTTATGATCATCGATCTTATTTTAATGCATGGATTGATTTATAGTAAATATGTTTAGAATTGAAGGTAACTGTCAACTGAGACTGCGGCAGATCAACTGTAATTATTAATGATACGTGTAAATATACTTTTTAAGCTAATATAAATAAAAACACAAGATACTAATAGAACGGGTGTATTATTATACTTTTTATTTATTATAAAATGATATTCCTGACAATACTTCATAGCACGGTCAGCCATTTTACTCGTAGTGTGACGTAGGTGTATAAACACAAAAATTCTGATGTGAATATCAATTTTTCCCATTGAGGTATTACAACTGGAGCGGATACGTAGAAGAAAAATTGTGCTCATTTCAATATGACAGTGAAGTATAGATAAAGTCGGCATTGTTGCAGATGCGACAGTTCAGAAATTTCTACCTACATCTATATACGCCTGATAGAGCCTATAAATTCTTATATTGAATTTAAAGTTTTATTTTATTTTCTTTATTTGGAAAAAAAAAACATTATAACAATAAATATACAATTAACCAATTAATTTAATATATAAAGTTAACGGAAACTATAATTAAAATGTCCAAATATGCCGTATTTTTGTATTGGAAAACAATTAGATTTTTTAAAATATATATCCTATCATCACATAAAATATCCACTATCCCTATACGAAAACTTCAATTTTTACCTATCTGTCACTACATTATTATTAATCTATAATTTCATTCAAAAATGGCGGTTGTCAAAACGACTCCGGTAAATAATTTCTTAAATTTAATTTCTTGCTTCTTTATTTAAATTATGGTTGATTTACCTATGGAATGAAACTCCATCTTTTCTTCCTATTGTTCTGGAATGGTTTTTGCACGTTTTTAGCACGCAATACGGCATTTATGGACCAATTATATTTACACCTAATTAGGTCCGTCTTCGCTGAAACGTCAGGAACGACTGACAGCCTAACGGTACATGTACTCTTGCGAATGTTCCAAACTATTTGGTCTTGATGTCCCCTCCAGTTGTGTAACTCAATGATTTTTCCCCTCTTTCTTTAACAACAATTATTACACATATTGAATTAGAAATTAACCCTCAGGCTAACGAGATTTTTTCAGCTTAAGACATTTAATTTTAATGTCAATAAAAATAATGTATGGACACTTGCCATTGTTCTTTGTATTGTTCATTGCTTGCACAGCAATATTTGTCTACTTATAATGCAAATAAAATATTTTTATGATATTATATTACCAATATATAAATCATAATTTACATTTCAATTGAATATTAGAATTTTGAAGCGCACGGATCAAAGTTGGTTGAGCTGACTGTATAGCGAGCCGACGCGGCAGCTCTACGCACACAGCTTTGGTCGCTTATGTGTGCGTGAAATTAACGAAGAAATACCTATAGTTGACTTTGCGCGCAAGGTCTAACGCTCTTAACAGCGCACGGTCCACTTAGCCAGTACATTTAAGCGGGATTAACATAGTTAAGCGCAACTTATATTTAAGTGCTGTTCCAGTATTCGGGCGTAAAATGTTTAGTTTACTTTGTTTATGTGTATATTGAACCAATCGGAGCGCTCGATTGGTCGACCAATCAGCGCTTTACAGAATTTTCTTATAGAAGGCTTTTGTTGAGCTGATCATTCTGTAGTTCGCCTTCTAATGGAAAAGTTATGAGAAAACCAGTAAGTGTTTAAAATTATGGTCTAAAACCAATGTTTAAAATCAGTGTTTAAAACAAGTGTTTAAAATAGGTGCTTAAAATACAAGTGATTTAAAAAATTACTTGTGTTTAATTTATTATTTCTAGCAGAGCTATTTAAATTTCATTTTTGTATTTAACGACACAAATAATTACATTAACACTTTTTATAAATTGTATTAATATTATGTTTACTTTTATATGCAATTAGGAATAATACTCATTGAAATAACATTGTATTAAATTTAATAGTATTACAAATTGTGATAACAAAAAATGTTTCAATGTACGGACAGACCGGCGCACTATAATAAAATATTGTGTATAGTTATGCACAGCGCGCTCGGCCGACCGCCCGAACGGTGGCCGAAGCGGCCGCTCGGAGCCGAACGGTTACCTCGCCGCGCGCGCGCAACTGTCCGGCCCACAGTCTGCTCCCAACCGTGTGACGCGAGACGCATGACGCAATTCCTTATCGCGATAGATCAGCTGTTCCGTGTGTTGTACCTATCGCGCTAGCTTAAGTGTTTATACCTACTGTCTTTCTGTTCGCTTGTAAACCTTCTTATTCTTGTGTGCTGTGTAAAAATAAACTTTCTTGTGTTCGTGTTCTGCAGCCTTACCATGACCGTTGTTTAAGCGATTCAATTCCGATGCAATTCAATTTAGGTTATTATTTTGTGTTTCGTTCCATGACCACGTTTATACTGAATCGCAAGTGAGTCGCAAGCTAACCAAATGAGTGAACGCAATTCTATGATCCGTAATGCTAGCAAGAGATAGCGCTATATAATAATCTTTCTCACCGGTCTTGTTAGCAGCGTTCTGAAACTCAATCGTGAAAAAGTTACGATCATTTTTACTAGTATGTAAAATGTACTCTGTGATTTTTACGATTGATAATTTGTATTATTTTACGATGTATTAAATTTGCCCAAGATTTCTTTAAATGTGAATGTTGCAGATTTACATTAAATAGTATTTAGCTGGCATTATATCAATTTACATTATGTTTGATACAATTTGTTACAGGCGCATCAATTTGCAGAAGTGCGTGTCAAACTTATGAACGTTTCTCTAGAATTATGTTTATATGAAATTCAAGATTGTAAACATTCTCAGAACGCGGGTGTTTTGATTATTAAGCTTTTATTTTATTAATTTACTTAAATATTACTTTGAAAATCTCTTATTACTGGTCTAGTGGTCTCTCATATGTGGCCGCCTGAGTATGTATCACCGCAATGTCTTATCTCCCGCCAAACAGAAGTGTAAATGCACTGTTGTGTTTCGAACTAAACGACATTGTAGCCTGAGTAGCATCTTATGTCTCAGGTTGACAAGCGCAGTGAAATGCCAAGCATTGCTTTGTAATTGCTGTTCATGAGTTCATTATGCGACGTCTAAAGTATTAAATATAAATTCTGCTAATACAATGCACCTCACTCAGGAATATAATTTAAAAACCTCTATTGAACGTTACCTACCTTCGTCATAAATTAATTTTACTAAAATAACCATGAAATAACTCATTTATTCAGAAACTATTCAGTTTCGGTAGTAAATAAAGGAACTTTTATTGAGTCGCAAGTTTTGGCAGATATGCGACTCAGCTGAGGTCTTGAAGTTCAGTCATGGTACGAATTGAATGAATGACAACGCGACTTGCGAACGATTTGCTATTCAGTTTAGGCGGTAACGTTATTTGATCGGCTAAACAATGTCATGGTATTAATATCGCGACGCGGTTCAGAATAGGTCCTAAATTGAGTCGCATTAAGAGTTCATGGTAAGACTGCTGGACTGCTTTCTTTTTGACGATCCGGCAACCCTAACGGACACTTGATTTAAACTCAACCGCACATAACGTAGGTTGATCCCATTTCCTGGTATCCCTACAGACCTAACAAATAACAACAATGCCGACCTCTCGTCAATAGAGGACGCTGTTGCTGCAGTCCCAAATAATACTGGAGAATCATCTGTTTTGTCATATACCGGGTATCTCAAGACTGCTACCGAAAACGAAGCCGGGTGGTAGTTTTAGTCACTACAAACACAATGCAACTAAAAATCGTGCTGAGAAACGCGACCATGATTTTTAATGATTTTTCATTTTTGGGTGGTAAATCCATAGTTTTTGCTAAATTAATAATTTTAACTCTTTTATCCCTTAGAGTATTTATAAATAAAAGGGTACACACTATTATTTTAGGACAAAATGGATTTACCACCCAAATAGGAGCAAAGAAAAAAAAATTAAAAAAAAAATTTACACTTTTTTTTGCAACATTTTCTATTGCATTGTGTCTGAAGTCGCTTAAACTACCACCCGGCTTCGTTTTCGGTAGCAGTCTTGATATACCCTGTATGATATCTCGACCTAATTTTTATGTACATTTCACCAGAAATATAAAATGTATGATCAATTATTTCAATCCTATTCACTAAAATGATATAGTACCTAGTCAGGTCATAAATTCCGTCACATGTTTAATATAAATAATTGAAACAAGTTTATTCATTATGTAACCATTTATATACCAAAATGAACTTAACAAAACATAGATTCTTATGACACTAAAGTTTATTCAAAATGACCTCCGTGATTTTGAATACAGGCCTTCAATCTGCGCGGCCAGTTGTCTATCGCAGCACGAACGAGGTCCATGTCAATATCGGCGGCTGCCTTAATCAAGGATGTCTTGAGTGACTCCAAATTGGGTATGAGGCTTTGAGTACGCCTTTTCCTCCAAGTGTTGCCATATCTTGTAATCTAACGGATTCAAATCTGGACTGGAGGAGGGCCAGTCTTCGTGCCGGATGATGTCGATTTCACGCGCCGCCAGCCAGTGTTGCGTGCTCTTCGCTCTATGAGCTGGCGCCGAATCTTATTGGAATACCCAGTGCCTGTTATTGAATATGGTATAAGAAACAGGTTCCACAAGGTTCGTCAGGACTATATTTTGATACACAACTGCATTCGTTTTTACACCTTTCTCACAAAAATGTACCTCTGTTAGCCCCAATAAGAAACTCCCAACCATACCATGAGCGAGAATGAAAAATGACCTCGTTGGACACACGTAATACGGTTGCTCGCTTCTTCACTACTGTGTGCGTACACCTTATCATTTTGTTTGTTGTAACTCTCTTCTACGGTAAAAAAATTTTCATCTGAAAAAACAATTTCCCGATATTTTTTTCCCGCGTACCGCTTCAACAAAGCGCGGCATCTCTTCAGTCTCAGGTCCATTAGACGAGCATTCAAACGATGTCCTGTTTTTCTTCGATATGCCCGAAGCCCTAAGTCTTCATTTAACACTCTTTTCACCGTGGTTCTGCTTAACCCCATCTGAAGGGCCAACAGTTTCTGCTTGCGTTTGGGATTTCTTTGAATTCGCGCCTTCACAGCTTTTATCACTGCTGGAGTCCTAACAGACCGAGGGCGACCACTTCTTGACCTTTCATCTACACTAGAGTCTTCATTATATCGTTTGATGGTACGATAAACGAATCTTTCGGCTATATTAAAATTTTTCAGTATGTCAAAAATTTGAATTGGCGCGTAACCGCAACGATGCATCGCAATAACTGCAACACGGCCTTCTTTAAGCGTCCACTCCATATTTAAAAATGAGTAAAATTCTAAAAAGTATACATTTTTATTTTCATGAACAATTCGAAATACGAATTCAATAAATTTTTTTGTGGCCAGCATTCTAAAAGAAAAGTTTTTACTGTATGACCTGACTGTGTATAATGATAAAACTGGTTTCTGACCAGTTCAATTTCGAGTATAGCAAAGTCCGCTGTATTCTTTATACATATTTATTGTTTAAATCCTTTACTTACAAGGTATTTATATCAAGACTGTGACTGAAAACGAAGCCAGATAGGAAGTTTTAGTGACTACAGACATAAGGGAAATAAAAATTTCGCTATAAAACTCGTCAATTTTTTTTGTGCATTTTTAAACATCATCACGCCTAATATCAAGCGACGAATTTTGTTTTTAATTATTTTCCTATCATCGTATTTAGATGGTAAATACAATTTCTTTCACCCTTTTAGTTTTCAAGACGCTATGATACGCGAGAGTTTCAAAACATTTTAAAACAAAAAAATTACTTAAAGTTTAAAAGTACAGCCTGGCTTCGTATTCGGTCGCAATCGGGATATACCCTGTATATTTTATCTAAGTAAGAATCCTTAAACATCAAACTATAAGTACAAGTTCTAACTTCAAGTCAACGAACGTATCGGGCGGTCTTAAAGTTAAAAGCAGACTTAATGTACCTTACACCTAGAATTAAAACGGAGCGAAAACTATCTGCCCTCTGGAATAACGAAGCGAGAATATCTAAGCGTTAATTTGTTGGAGATCATATCTTAAAAGTTTAATTATAATATGGATTTTCACGTTTTAATATTTATTTTACTGCTAAATTATTAAACAACAAAGCCTGTCAATGCAACAGGTATGAGCACAGAACAGATGAATATGGTATAAGGTATATCCTACTTCATACTTCATTCTAATATTATAAAGGCGACAGTTGTGTGTTTGTTACTTCTTCACTCTCAAACGACTGGACCAATTTCGATGAAATTTGCTATGAAGGTAGCTGATACCCTTGATCAACAAATAGGCTACTTTTCATCCCGTTAAAATCAGGGTCCCTGGGATGATCCACAAGTCTTCCCGCTCAAACGGCTATGCAAGTTTCAATGAAATTTAGAATAGAAGCAGCTGAAACCCTGGAGCAATGCATCGCTTACTTATTATCCCAAATTCAATTTTTTATGTTTATTTGCTATTCAAATTCATAGATATAGTTCCGGACAGAATATAAGGCGAATGAAATGGGATATAAGAGGACAAGATTGCATGCTTTGATTTATGGAACAGATTGAAACGTGACAGGACGGGATGTAACGGGACGAGACGAGAAAAACAGTATAAAGAAAGGCAGCTACGTTAAGCTTAAATATAAAACAGTTAATACGCGAAATACATAATAAATTTCTGATGTAATTTGGACTCAAAAGATGTCAACGCCCGGGCGAAGCCAGGCCGGGCCGCTAGTGGTAATAAGCCGAAACAATAGTATTCAGTAAACATCACAGTTATTTCAATGATGTACAACGCAGTAAGTTAAATATTTTACAACTTATTTCTAAAACACCTGTTCAAATAAAGCGAAGTTGATTTTGTTGTGATTAGTCATTCAGTTCAATATTTGTATTCTCGGAATAAGACTTGTTTCATCGAGTAAGTATTTTTTAAATATAATAATATCCCAGGCTATTTGTTTATTGTTCATTAAAATTATCTTTTAATATTGTTATGTTTTGCTCTATAATATTAAATTTATATTTTTTCTTCTATACGCAGTAATTGTTGAATTGGATAATAGCAAGCTTGATAAAAATGAGGGAATTAAGATTCATACTCAGGCCGGCATCGCTAAGAAAATTTCAAATCAGGTATTATTTTGTTTACAACTTGTAATTTACTTTTTCTTTTCCTAATTACTGCCTTTTATCAAATTTCCTTTTTATACTGATCTGATCTTTCTAGTTAATAATATCATCATATCACATTCTAGTTAATAATAAATAATATTTTAAGGTTTTATCTGACCAATTTAATGTTGTTTTGAAATTGTAACGTTTTAAAACATGCATTCCATCTGGGGGCACAGCAGTGCCCCCTCCAAGTCGAGCTAAAAAGCGGCACAGCCGTACTATCCTTTTCTCGAAGCACTTCAGACCATTTTCAACCCCCCATAACTTCGTTGTGGTTAAAGCAAGAAGCCTGAATTTTCAGTTACTAATTAGGCATTGTGTAAACACGGTATATTTAAAATTTCATTTAATTTGAACCAGTAGTTTAAGAATTATAACTTGTCAAACTTTCGCAATTTTGTCACTCACTGACTGACTGACCGATCATCAAAAGTCTAAGGCACTTCTAGCAGACATAGAACCTTCAAATTTAGAATATAATTAGTGTTTAGTGTCTAAAGTAAGGAAAAATTCAAACATTTCATAATTTCTGTCTAGTTTTCTAGATACACCAACTGCGTGAACAACTTTGTAATCTCATATAAATGTATAGGATTACAAAGATACATTTGCAGTTAATGATTCGTTGTACCCGTATATACTGGAATAATAGTTGTAGATTGGTATCTACATATATTATATATGAGGCATAACAGGAGGGGGTATAAAGAGGGAAAGGGTGTATTCAACCCATTAAACTGTACAACATTCCTCTAGAAAAACATGACAAAGATAACCTTGCAAATAAATAGACTAAATATCTCGAAAACAATCACCATGAAAGAAATAACACTAATAATCAAATCCGCTATATTTGTGATAAATTGATACCTACAAAAATATGAAAAAACCATAAGACAGAGGCTTTAAGAAAAATCATTATACAACGTTGATGCGACCGATGGGCATTAAATTACACTATGTATGCTATACGTCTTTGGTATTAATTCGGCACGGCACAAAAATTAATAATACCAAAAAAGGGATTTTGTTTGTTTCGAACAAACTAAATAGCTTCCAAATAAGACTAAAACGCAACCATCCTGTGTAAATTAATTTCATTGACCTGTAGATACGAATAGATAACAAATTGGCAACGTCGCGCGGCGCGTGTTATTGTCGTGTCCTTATTATTGTGTGACTTGTGTAAGAGCGACAACAACGCGCAGATTTTAGTACGATCTATCGTTTTAAGGTGAATGACCATGCGGTAGGCGTAATCAGCTGTTAGAAAAGCTACATCGTGTTCAAATGGGGCAAAAACTTAAAAAATCATTTATGACTAAACTACTGCTCCCATTTAATTGATTTTTAGTACAGAGCTTCAAAATGGTACCTAGTTTATGTAGTTTAAATAAATGCCCATCGGTCGCATCAACGTTGTATGTTTTCTAGAAATAAAAAGTACCGAAAAGGAATAAAGTAGGACTCTACAAAAAGACGTGAGATCCCATCAAAAACATCCTGTAAAAAAAAATCCAAGTCTCGCAGCTCAGTTTTTCTATCGCAAAAAGTTGTGAGATCCATGTAATACCAAGTCGATTAATTTATTTAGTCCTTGATTGAGGGACGTTCTGTATAAAGTTATTACGTAAGTTATTATCATATCAGTATTAAAAATTCTTTACGTTTTAAATAAATAGATCGACTTGGCCAGTAGCATTATGCATAAATTGTACGATACATTATGTTTTCGTGCGATGGCCAAGTCGATCTATTTATTTACAACGTAAAGAATTTTTAATACTGATATGATAATAACTTACGTAATAACTTTATACAGAAGGTCCCTCAATCAAGGACTAAATAAATTAATCGACTTGGTATTACATGGATCTCACAACTTTTTGCGGTAGAAAAACTGAGCTGCGAGACTTGGATTTTTTTTACAGGATGTTTTTGATGGGATAATTTTCTTCTCCAACCATTAAGAGCGTTTACACCTTGGGCGCAAAGTCAACTATAGGTATTTCTTCGTTAATTTCACGCACACATAAGCGACCAAAGCTGTGTGCGTAGAGCTGTCGCGTCGGCTCGCTATACAGTCAGCTCAACCAACTTTGATCCGTGCGCTTCAAAATTTATTTATTTATTTATTTATTTATAATTCTTTATTGTACAAAAAAAATAATAAAATAATTTTACAACTAAGGAACTTAGAACATAAGTACGTACAAACGGCGGCCTTATCGCTAACGGCGATCTCTTCCAGACAACCTTTGAATGGATTGGAATGAATAGGAGAAGGAAAATCGAAGATAGTCATGAAAAAGGAAAGGAAGAAAATCATGTACAACTAAAAGCTTTATAAATAGGCATTATTTTTATATATATATACATATATATATATATATATATATATATATATATATATAATACAAGTATACACTTACATAAACTACACAAAGTAAAATGTGACTTTACTAAATATATTATACTATAAACGTAACAAAAAAAAAAATATATATATATATGAGAGAAAATACAATATATTTATACATAATATATTACTGTTGAGACAAATAGTGCGTTCTGACTAATCTTTTAAAAATAGGCAGAGATTTAGCAAGTCTTATTGTCAGGGGTAGCTCATTCCATAAGCGAGCAGCATGGACAGTAAAAGATTTATCTAGGAATGATGTGCTGTGCTTAGGAATTTCTAGAATTAAATTTTCTGAAGACCTAAGAGATCGTACATGGGTATTGCTTAAGAAATGAAAGCGACGTTTTAAATAATTTGGAGTCGTGGGATGAAATAATATGGTATAGAGAAGTGAAAGGATGCGAGTATTCCGGCGAAAGCGTATTGATAGCCACAAAATTCTAATATTCAATTGAAATGTAACTTATGATTTATACATTGGTAATATAATATCATAAAAATATTTTATTTGCATTATAAGTAGACAAATATTACTGTGCAAGCAATGAACAATACAAATTTAGATACTAATCATATTTTCGTTATTATTACATTTTTCAGTTGCATTCAAATCAGTGTTCAATCAGTAGACACTACGGACGTTTTATTAATCATTTCGTGTTCGAACACATGAATAGAGTTAGGGGCCTTGCAACCCCTTACAATTACGAAATTTATTTAATTTTATATTACAATACATAACATAATATAGCCTCGGAATTACATCCCATTATATTATCTGAAACATAATTTATACTCACTACAAAATCATTGTAGGTAATTTAAAAAAAAATGTACTACCGAAGTACTAAGATGTGGCAATCGCAGTCCGCTCGTGGCTATTTTTGCTACGCACGGCAAAAATCGACTGCAGCCAGGCCGGAGCGACGAGCGATACGTCCTCCCTCTAGAAGGCCTTGCGGCGGTCTGATTTAGGCACGTCGGACAGCGTGTTTTATAGTAGTTTTTAAAATATTTGTAGAAAACATGAAAACTAATTTTGTTGAAATATGAAAATGGTAATTTATTGATAAGATGTTCTTCTATTATAATATGCAATTGCTATAAAAAAAAATATGTACGATAAGTTGGTGAAAAAAAAAATGTTCTTGACGAGAGTTTTTGAATAATTTCACATTGTTTAAATTTTTATTTTTCAGGAACTAAACACAAAAAGATTATTTTTCTCAGCAAAATCCCTCCATAAGGGTCTTATTAGTCTGATAATATTTTTATTTTCATCTTATATTTAGTGATTTTGGATATCTTAAGCTTCTAAATTGCCATTTAAAGCCTAAATAACGACACTTGTGTTCAGTAATCCTTATAGTACTCACAAATTATCCATCAATCTATAATGTTTTCCACCAAAATCCCTAGATGACAACCTTTTCTAAAATTAGTACTAATTATTTTTCCTTTAAATTGTTTATTGGTGGCTATTAACTCGTTTGAAAAGTCCTGTTTTTAAGCCAAAAAGTGGGCGGAAGGTATAAACGCTCTTAATTAAGATAAGCTTCTTCTATGAATTTCGTTAGCGGCCTGTTACGAGCGGCCTTTACGAACGGCTTGCTGTAAATTTCATTAGATTATCATTTAACCTCAGGGGTGGCTATTTGACACCACGCTTATTGACCTTTTCCGTAATTTTAATCATATACTTATAAATATTTTTTTCTTAGAAACGCTTGTATAAGCAGCTCATCGTCAAGAGTAAGTGACGACACATCTCCCCTTAAACCATGGAGAGAAATACCGGGTCCTTCAACGCTGCCTGTTATAGGACAACTTCATCACTTTTTGCCCGGCGGTAAGTACCTTTTAATACTTTGTGTGATAAATAGCGCACTTAGTCAAAACCTCGCCTCCAATGAGGTATTTTTTCTTGGAAGAAACCGAGAGAGTTTTCGGTCTGATAAAACCCAGAACCGAGAAATTGTCCTCTGTACGGAAAAGAAGAATTGATAAATTCTGTCCCTATTTGAGACCACGCGAAATAAAAATAAATAGGAGGATGGATATTTAAATTTCTACATCCTATCCTACTTTTTTGTGCACTTTCCGCTCAAAAGTTTTGTTTTTCTCTAGGATCTTTATTCAACAAGCATGGGGAAGAATTGTATAATCACTTGTATGAGAATTACGGGCCTATTGTAAGGTTGAACTCAGTACTCAAACCTGATGTCATATTACTTTTCGAAGTGGAGAGCATTGCAAAGGTAATTTTTTTATGTATATACATACGGAAAAAGTTGAAATTATTGATTCCAATATATATGCATATACGCTTGTTTTAATGTTAAACACATGACTGAGATATAAAAAATAAGGTCAATAATAAAGATAAATTATAAATCATAAAATTATTATTATATTATTATGATTTATGATGGCCACGGGCACGTAGAGACTACGAAGGATTAATGCGTAATATCGCTCAGAAGAGGAGGTTTAAATACTCAGAAGAGGACCACTAGGGCATCGAAACTCGGTTCTATTTTGAAAACCCGGGTTTTCGGGTCTAAGAGTAATCAAAACCCGGGTAGACCGGTTTTTTCGAGCATTTCGATCATTTTATTGTATTTTTTTAAAATATACTAATCTGCGTTTATATATCGATTTCCTATAATGAGTACCTACCTACTTATTACTACCTAAATATAAATGATGAGGAAGAATTTAAATAAATAAAACAGTACTTTACAAATAACAAAAACAGTTTTTATATATATGTATTATATATATATTTAATAATATAACTAACCCACTGCTCCACACTTCACCCCATTCATGTCTTGAGATGGACGCGCGCGTTCCATTTAACTTGCATGGCTTGTTTTATTGGTAGGAAAGTAGCACCGAAGCTATTTTTTACGTAATAAATAATAACACTGGTCTACAAAATTTGACTTTTTGTTTGCCTTTAAAATAAATGCTTTGTTATTTTACTAATTTGGGGTTACTGAATACGAAAATATAAACCAAATTTGAAAGTTAGCTCTTATTTTAAAAATATTGCTGGTATCGAAAAAACTGACTTAAGAGTAAAATTTCATAGAATATAAATCATTTATATGAAGAAAAGATATGTTAATTACTTTTTAATACACTTTTCACATGAAACTGAATATTTTAAAATATTAACTAAGTATTTAACCTTTTCTAATCAAGAATTTCTCTTTTTTTCTTTTGTCTTTTGTAATTATTTTTACGAAAATCTTCAATCAAGTTCCAGCAGTAGTCCGCTAACATTGACGCATTCTATCGACCGTTGTATTTCTTTTTAACCGACTTCAAAAAAAGGAGGAGGTTCTCAATTCGACTGTATGTTGCTTTTTTTTTGTTTGTTACCTCGTTTCTCGGTTCACACAGTACACTGTGTGAACCGATTTCGACCATTCTTTCTTTGATTGAAAGCTGATGCTTGTCATTTGGTCCCATAAAAATATGGTGAAAATCTGAGCAATATCTTCGGACCTGGAGAGGGGAACTCCTTAAAATTAAGTAGGATTCCAATGGTTCTTTTTGCATTAGGTTCATTATAAAAGTTAATTTACAGTGAGAGAGGAAAAAAGGGGTGGGGGTGAGGGGGGGGTAGGTGATAAAATTAAAATACACGTAAATTCTAATATCTTCGGCAGCTTTTAACCGATTTTAGTGATTTCTTTTTCATTGGAAAGAATGTATTGACAGGTTGATCTCAGGAACACAACATGGAGATCTGATGATCATTTTCGGACCTGGAGTGTAGAACTCTTCAAACTTTAGTAGGATTCCAATGGTTCTTTTTGCATTGGGTTCAGTATAAAAGCTAAGCTACAGTGGTGGGAAAAGGGGGCAGGGGCAAAGGGAGAGGGGGGGAGAAAAAATAATAAACATATGAATACTCCAATATCTTTGGCAGCTTTTAGTCGATTTTAGCGATTTCATTATCATCGGAAAGAACATCATCCTTGTGGTGACCAAATCTTCTTCATTTTGATTCCTATCAACACTAAAAAGATAAAAATAACCAAAATTTTTAATAAAAAAATAAAAACCGACTTCAAAACAAAAAACCGCTAAAAACCAAAAAATAACTAAATAATAAGTACCACTGCAAAGCAAAAAAATAATATTTGTTTCATGGAACTTGCGCTTGTTGATTAATTTGCTTAATGACTTGACTAGCCAACAAATCAAAATATATGCATAACATATTGAAGGCTGGTCGCCCACACAACATATAGATATTTAAATTAATATAAGGCATAGGTCCTACATGTTTGGTACTTGGCGGCCCGCCTTCGATATGTTATGCATATATTTTGATTTGTTGACTAGTCAAGTCATTAAGCAAATTAATCAATAAGCGCCAGTTCCATGAAACAAATATTATTTTTTTGCTTTGCAGTGGTACTTATTATTTACTTATTTTTTTGTTTTGAAGTCGGTTTTTATTTTTTTATTATCCATTGTCAATATATCTTGGTGAAATCGTTCACCATGTTCGTCAGTCATATCACCGCAGTTAGGATGAAAAAAATCAAGATGAGAAATGAAGAAAGTGAATTTTTATTGGATATATTGCAGCCCAAGCTCGTGGTAATTTTCGAAAATTCCCTCTTTTATTTTGGCGTCACTTAGATGTGGAAATTCACTTCACAAGTATTAGAAGGCTGGTCCACATTTGTTGAGAGCCGTCAATAAAGTTCTTCATTAATCCTAATTTTATACGCTATGGAGGGAGAAGGATTTTATGAGGATTGACTTGAGGAGGGTATTTAACGTTCATTTCTCCAGGACACAGACTTTGTCTTGTAAGTAATGTAACGATCTAGCCCGACTATCCCACTCACACAAAAAGCACCAGTATTTGGTATAGCCCATTTGCAGACCCAAAAAAACTGTACTTTTTGCAGTTTTTTCAAATTGTAGATTTTACACCAAAAATTTGTCGAAAATGATAAATAACTTATAAAATTCTCGTTTTAACAAGCAAATGAAATGCTAATACTATAAGACACATAAACGAAAGCGTAATAATAAAAATTACGCGGATACTCTCACAACATTTTTGAAATCTCATCATAATATAAAGTGAATTCTAGCAAGTTACCCGGTATTATCTTAAATATGGCATAAATTAATAATAAGAGCTAACTATTAATTTTAAGTTCTATATTTAGATTAAGGGGGTTGAATACTAAAGATGTAATGCAGTTTCAAGTAAAAGGCAATTTTCATGTTGAACAGTGTAATTTATCAAAGCGTGTTTTTATTCCATTTACTTATTATTGCATTCGAAGTGGCTTAAACCTAATAAATAACAAAAACAAAAGTATTAAAAAAACCCGAAAAACCCGAGTTTTAAAAACCAAACCCGGGTTTTTTTATAACCCTCAGAACCGGGTAAACCCGGGTTTTTTCGGTCCGGGTAAACCCGGGCTCGATGCCCTAAGGACCACCGTGAAGTTTTTGGTCGGTATGCCGGTGTAGGAATTTGGTAGGGACTCGACTCAATGGTTGCCCTGATGGTATCATCTTTCCTGGATGGCTCAAAGTTGAGTTGTAATCCTCCCCCGGCAGCGGTAACGAAAAATCTGTCACCACGAGAAAAAAAGGCACATCTTTAGAAAAAAAAAAATCAATTACCAATTGCGTTTGTTTATATGTTTGTATGTGTCATTCCATAGACGTCTCTCTGCAGGGCATGGGCCTCCTCTATAATCGGGATTACGTTTGTGAGTGGTAGGGCCATATAGTCCACCACGTTGATGGACTTAACAAACTATATAAATTCTTAAAGTGTGGGGTGATTGACTATCAATACACTATCAATACATGACTCCGAAATTTCAGAGTATAAAAATAATATTTATAACGCTTTTAATTACATAACTAGTTATATAAATTAACCAGCATTTTTTATTTGCCGAAGGTGTTGTATGGGGAAAATAGAATGCCGGTTCGATATGGATTCTTTTCATTGGATTACTACCGAAGATATTATAATAAAAGTAAAGAGCACGCCAAAAAACCAACAGGTCTAGCTACCGAGTAAGTCTACATATACTATTGTGACTATTATAGTATAATATAGATGACCAGAAAATGTCCTT
Organism: Hyles vespertilio; assembly: GCA_009982885.2. Classification (NCBI taxonomy): domain Eukaryota; kingdom Metazoa; phylum Arthropoda; class Insecta; order Lepidoptera; family Sphingidae; genus Hyles; species Hyles vespertilio. The sequence continues at coordinate 6,462,738 of CM042816.1, read as the reverse complement.
ACATATTTTATTTTTAATTGGTTTATTTATTAACCCTAGATAACTAACATCTCTGAACTTCTATACGACCATCCAAGTTTTTAACGATCATTTTTAATTAATTTGTATGTTAAAATAAATAATTGATACTATTTTAATGCAACAATAAAATCAAAAATACGGGTAATGGGAAAATAATAATGTCTCCGAATTATTTTCTTCAATTTTATTTTTCAGCCAAGGACACGCTTGGAGACAATTTCGGAGTAAAGTAGGACCAGCCATGCTTCTGCCTAAATTGGTTAAACTTTATAGTAAAGGAGTAGACGAAGTCGCCCAGGATACGATAGCAAGGTGGCTCTTCCACATATTCTTGGCAATGAATCCATAAATTTTCAAGTATATTATTAATTACATAAAGATGGTCATTGGTGTGAGAAGATAACTCATGTAAACAAAGAAATATCATTTACGTTATCTCTACGCCGTGCTAGAGAGGGGCGACGCAAGATGATTTTTTGTCTGCGTTGCAAAAATATTTTCCTTACATTTAGGGACGAACCGAATGCTTTATAAAAATTTACAGGGTATATCCAGACTGCGACCGAAAATGAAGCCAGGTTTATTTTTTAGCTTTCGTGGTTATTGATTTGTGGTAAATACGTAGTTTCCTTAAAATAAAAATATACTCCCGTTTATGTTTAAAGAGGCAATGGTAAACAAGCTATGGATTTTTCACCACAACACCAACACATTTAAAATATCACATATATTTTTTTGCGATATGTTTAGTTGCTAACGCAACTGTTTGTAGTCAATAAAACTACCACCAGGCTCCTTTTTCGATCGCAGTCTTGATAACCCTGTTTATTATCAACATCCTGGCTGGCACATAAAATTCCATGTTCAGCCTCTAAATATTTTTTCTCTAGGTGGAGACATCGGCGGGACAAAAACAATATGATTCGCGATGATTTCGACAAAGAATTAAACTTATGGTCTCTCGAGTCGATAGCGGTGATCGCCCTTGGAGCTCGGCTCAACTGCCTGGACCACTCATTACCAAAAGACTCGCCCGTTCTCAGGCTTATAGAATGTACCCATGACATAATGATAATATCCAATGAAATGGACTACAAGCCCAGTATTTGGAGGTATTATCCAACAAAAATGTACAAACGGGCCATGAAGGTCTACGAAGACATGGAAACGTAAGAAACTTATGTATAAATTACTAAAATAATGTAAATCCTATGTTCTTCGATCAAATATACACTAGATACAACATGAGCGCTTAGAAAATAATAAATAATAATAATAATAAATAACACCCAACAGTCACATACATAGTCCTGACCCCACACTAAGATCGAGTCTTGTGTCGTGGGTATCAGGAACTACGAGAGACTTTTCGGTCTCACAAACACCCAGACCCGGAAGAAATATTTGTGGGCCGCACAAACATTTCTCTCGGTGCGGGGATCGAACCCGCGGCCTCTCGTTTCACAGGCGGCGTCTAACCAACTGCGCCACGGAGGCTGTCAAAAATGGCACCGTGGTCCGTGACGCACCGACCGTTGCTTCTAAAACGTCACAGAACTTTAAACAATATTATGTGAAAAGCTCTCAGGAATAAGGTGGAATTTGTGTTAATATATTTGGAATATTTGATCTTTTTGTTTACTTTTTTTCATGTCATGCATCGGTGCCACTTTTTAACAGAATTTTTACAGGGAACTGTGTATCTAGTGTATATTTGATCGAAGCCTATGTTGATGGCAAATTTAAGCATTTCATTAGTTTAAACTTGAATATTAAAAAAAATGATATTGGAATTGTTACTAACTACCTCTAACGAGAATGAAAATTGTCTCAGTTTAAAAAACAAGTATATGTGGTTAATAAATTAAATTCTAATATATACTTATAGAAAAAAATCAATATATATTGTGTGATACTATTTTTGATAACCTTAAAAAAAATTTTTATAGGTACCCTTTAGAAATATGTCATTTATCTTTTATTTTATCGTCTTATTTACAGGATAACTAAACTTTACATTGATAAGGCGGTAGAAAACTTTAAAAAACAAGGTACATTAGACTCAGAAAAGAGTATTTTGGAAAAATTATTGGACATAGATGAAGAAGTAGCCCATCTTATGGCAGCTGATATGTTGGTAGCTGGTATTGATACTGTAAGACGTTTTACTAATATAGCTTGCTAGGAAATAATTAAAAAAATATTAAATTCGTACCCACCTTGAACTAGAGATTAACGTTGCTCTTACCCAAGAATGATAACGAGTTAAGTTTTTTTTTTAATTTATTTTTTACTTTTTTATCAAAACAAACTATGTCGAATAGAGTAGTTATAAGACCCTTACGCCCGAATACTGGAACGCCATTCAAATAATAAGTTGCTATTAACAGCGCACGGCCCACTTAGCCAGTACATTTAAGCGGGATTAACGTAGTTAAGCGCAACTTATATTTAAGTTGCGTGCCAGTATTCGGGCGTTAAGCTATTTTGTGCATTTATTGGCTCGATGTATCTAGTACTACACTACAAACAGTAGTTTGTTGCACCAAATACCGATGTCAAATCGTAGCTTCGATTTGGTTGATTTAATTTACCATCGATGTTTCAAAATTTGGAGACATATTTTTGTTTCAGACATCAAACACGATGCTGGCAACCATGTACCTACTTGCAACAAACCCAGAAAAACAACACAAACTGAGACAAGAATTACTAACAAATAACGAAAAGAAAACATATTTGAAGGCGTGTATCAAAGAGTCGATGAGGATGATGCCAGTCGTAGGGCTGAACTTTAGACAAACCACTAAGCCTTATGATATTATGGGCTACGAAATACCTGAGGGTGTAAGTAACGAAATAACTATTATTGATCTGAAGTAAAGAAAAGGTTTACAAAAAAACTGATACAACTTACATAAAATTCACAAGACAAAGCCAATACTTGCCATTTGAACAGGTCCATGTGAAAGTACTTTTCTGAATGTAGACCCTCTACATTCAGAAAAGTAATTTTGCTGAAAATTATAATTGTTGTTATGAATGGATTCATTATTCTGTAGTTAATTAGAGTAACAAACACTGATTTAATAGAACATATATTACCTTTCAACAAGCGACTAACAGAAACATCTTATCTGCTACATGATTGAAAACAGAGTCGTGAGCATAAACATAATATATTTGTAGTATACGTCATACCTATTTCACACTGACAACTTAAATAAAATGTATTATAGACACGAGATAACATTTGGTATTTTATTTTAGTTGGGCATTTTAATTGGCCATCGGGTCTTAGCAATGATGGAATCACATTTTCCAAGGGCAAAAGAGTTTATCCCAGAAAGATGGATAGTGGATGAAAACGACCCATTATATTACGGGAAGGCTCATCCATGCGCCCACATGCCTTTTGGATTTGGTGTTCGAAGCTGTATTGGTAATACACTATTATTTTTATCACAATATGAAAATAAGACAAAAGATTTTAATTAAATTATTCTGAGCTGTACTTCGTGAAGTTAACACTTCAGGTTTTCTTAAATTTTCTCATCTTCTTATAAACTTTAATTTCACATTTAATAATTATAATCAATTTTGTATAATATACCTATAATGATCAAGGAAGGTAATCGTAGTAATAACTACTTTTATTATTAGAAATATTTCCAGCTGTGATTTTACAAGTGTCGCAATTTTACTAGTGGTAATTTTTTTTCTAATGGTACCTAAATCTCTCGTACATTGATTGTTGCAATGTTTATTGCTCCCGCCAAACTGCTGTGTAAACACACTGTTGTGTTCCGGTTTGAAGGACATTGTAGACAGAGTAACTACTGGACAGAATAAGACTTCACATGTTATGTTTTAGTATAGCGAGCGCAGTGGAATGCCAAGTATTGCTTACCATCAGGCGAATAGCATGATCACATGAGATCGCCATTAATAGCAAGATAAAAAAGCTTATTTTGTAACCCGATTTTAGCCACAAATTCCGAATTGATTATTCCCGATATCTGAATTTAATGACACATATTTCAGGTCAGCGCATAGCAGATTTAGAAATGGAAACGCTTCTAACCCGTGTCATGCAAAACTTCCACTTGGAATGGATCGGAGGTCCTCCCGAAATATTTTCCACGCACATTAATTACGTTAAAGGACCGTACAATTTTAAGTTTAATGATATTTAATTCATATTATTGTATTTACTTCACCTTTAATACGTAATTCAAAATTATGATATTCAATTACTCCAAGTCTACTACTAAACAAAGTCTGCCTTAAAATTATATATGTTACACATACATTTACATTTTCGTATATATTATTTACATTAAACTATTCAAGAATACTGAACGCGAAAGAAACTTAATATAGTTTGTATTTTATCAGGTGAAAACAATGTGGTTACACAAATGTTTTGAGTATCTATCAATAAAGCGTTTCGGTATTAAAACGGTTTTATTTGATATCGACAATCGTTCCTCATCTTTATTATAAGTATTTAGAATTATAGACCAAGAGCTCGTGGCGGCCACACTTTATTTATTTTATTTATTTATTTATTCTTTACTGCACACAAAAGGACAAAATAATAAAATATTTAACAAATAAAATTAAAGAGTACAGTTGGCGGTCTTATCGCCCTAGGCGATTTCTTCCAGACAACCTTTGGATGGATATAAGAAAAGGATAAGAAGAGAGGGCAGTATAGAATTCAAAGGTAAACATGCTCTGAAAAGGAATAGATAAACAAATTATTTATAATTAATATATTATACACAATATTTGATACATATTTATATATTTTATATACATACAAATATGAATACTTCTGTAGATAAACATACATATATACATACTATAAATTACCTATTGAGACAAAAGTAGGAAATAAAACTTCTTCATGCAGCTGCTTATAGAGAAAGGTAATAATCTTTAACCATCTTTTTGAAAGATGTCAGTGTTTTCGCCTGTCTTATGACAACTGGTAGTGCATTCCACAGTCGAACGGCTTGGACTGTATACGACTTATCCATAAAAGTCGTGGTATGCACAGGCATACTTTCAGACTTGTTAAGGCAACTATCAATAGAGTTTCCTTGGTAGTCAGACACTTTTGATCTTTTGATCTAGCCAGACACATTAAAACTGATAACTTCTAAAGTCACCACGATCGGAACTTCATAGTAGCTGATCGTGTTATGCCTATCTGTTAGAGGCATACTTTCAGCTTTAACAAAATACCGGAAGTTTGACGGCCTCGGACTCTTGCTTTATCTAGGATCTGTCTGTAATCATGTAAAGCTAGAAATTATATACTTATTTTCCTTCCTTGAGGATTCAGTTTTTGAGACTCAGTGTTTTTTTTTTTAATTGATTCTAATCAATACGTAAGAAATAGAGTAAACTAAAACACATATCCAGGCTGGCATCATTATAAGCAAATCTCAAATCAGGTAGAAATTACTTATAATAAGTATTTACTGAAATATTTGGTAGTCGGTACGTATGAATGTATCCGGTTTGTAGGCAGGTGTCCGACACTTAACATTTGTTACATTAATTGGGGTCCAAAGACCTCAAACATAAAGGTTATTTTAAATTATTATAACTATATCTTGATAATTTTGACTGTCCAAACGCTCTATCAGGTAATATGGCGTCCATTTACTTGAGTGGCGTCACACGTCTGTAAACATTCCTTCTACAGATTCTTTCACATTTTCTCAATCGCAAATCAACATTCAATAAAAAGCCACAGAGTATAAGTTGTTGAAAAAGCATTCTGTTGTTAAAAAATGTTAGCTTTGACTTAGTTTTGACTTTAATTTATTACAAAAAATGGGTTACAGTACTTCAATGCAATAAATAGATCGTCTACGATATTATGGCGTCCGAATGAGTTGTTGTCAAAAAAATAAGAATTTACTTTTTTTATCCGCAATTTATTACATTGGTCATGTTAATAATCTAATAGAGATTACGAGTGTAATATTTGTTGTGCATATTAAAAACTATATCTCAAATAATGCGTTACATAGATATTTTAAACGGTTTTTTAAATCTTATTTATAGTTCCAAATTTCACCACACTTCAATAGATAATACGTAATCTTTATGTTTACTAATGATGCCATTTACAATCCCATTATTTTCCTGTACGTGAGTAGTTCATAGATGGATGACGTCATAGACTCTAGTGTTGCTCTTTTCAAAACCAGTTTACAATGTAGTGATTATTAAAAAATTACAAGTTGGTTTAAATCAGAGCAGTTGATTAATATTTTTTTGTAAATTTACAATAAAAAACCGTTTACAATCACGTGGTTCCAACTCAAAATAAATTAAATTGTAATTGTGGTTTTTAGCCACAATATGCAATATTTTTAATGTAGGTTACATATTATTGAAACTTGTTTTAATTTAAAATTAAATAATCTACGCCGATGGAAACAAATAATGAATTTTTAATTTTAAATAAGACAAATAGCCTATTATAATCATTATATTATTAAACAACAGGTGTTTTTGAATAGAGGGTTTAAGAATATTGTTTTTCATAATTTATTGTATTTTTGTTTTGGATGCAATAACCTATTATTGTTATTGATGCGAGACATTAAATATGCCACTTCTAATTATGATACATTTTCTATTCCATGATTTAACTAAAGCTGTATGTTTTTATCTACATCTTATTTTATTTCTTAATGTGATACAATAGTTACAAGAAGTTCGAAGTGTGGACGATACCTCGTAAACTCAATTCCAATTTAAGAAGTTTCTCAAAGAATACCACACAAAAATTACAACCAACCGATTAGAAATTCAAATATCATAATGTTGTTCCTTGGTTGAGCCAAACGGAATTTCGCACTACAGGATTTTTAATGTTCAGTAACAGTAATGTTCAGTATCAGTAAAGATATCAATCATATTCCAAACATTATATTAATTTGAATATTAATTTAATAAAATGTTTTAATCTTCAGTCGAAATATTCGGTTTGTTATCTGTTGCAACACATCTCATTCACACGTGTTTCAGGTCAGCACATAACCGAGCTACAATTGGAAGAGCTGCTAGCTCGTGTCATACAAAACTTCCACTTAGAATGGATCCTGGATGTCCTCCCGAAATATACGCCACTGATTTCAACTATGTGAGCGAGCCGTCCCACTTTACATTGAATGATATGTAAAATAGGTTGAATTTTTGTTTTAAATATTTCTTCTTTGAGTCCTATCGGAGGTTGGACAACATAAGGGCAATTAAATACTATGAGACATTATTCCTTCGAAGCATGCAAAAGCATAACAATCAAACTGATGGGAATTCAGAACTATCCGTTACACAAAAGGGAATTTATGTATAAAATAGATACGTAGATACTAGATAAGCATTTGTTAGGTCGTAAATATCTGCCTCAGACACAATTCAAACATTTTGAATTAAAAAAAAGCTACATTTCTGTCTGTCTGTACCAGCCCATATACGTCCCACTGCAGGGCACGGGCCTACTCTACAATCGAGAGTACGATTGAGAGTGGTTAGGCCATATAGTCCACCACGCTGGCCTAGTGCGGGTTGGCGGACTTACAAACCATAGATTTTTATAAATCGCTATGGTATGCAGGTTTCCACACGATGTTTTCCTTCACCGTTTTAGTGCTACACTAGCTGTGCCCGCGACTTTGTCCGCGTGGAATTTAACAAAAATTTTATTTTTCTAAAATATTTTTTTTTTGTAAAATAAATGTAGCCGAAGTTACTCCTTGTTATATCAGCTACCTAACAAAAAAAGTTCCGTCAAAATCGGTCCAGCCATTGTAGAGATTAGCCGGAAAAGACAGACAGACAGACAAAAAAAATCATTTTCGGCACAGGTATCGTGTATATAACGATATGTAGTTGGTTTTTTTTTATTTTCACTTTACAAACAGACACTTCAATTTTATTTATACCGGGTATCTCAAGACTGCTACCGAAAACGAAGCCGGGTGGTAGTTTTAGTGACTACAAACACAATGCAACTAAAAATTTCGCAAAGAAACGCGACAATGATTTTTTATGATTTTTTAAATATCGTCATTTTTGGGTGGTAAATCCATAGTTTATGCTAAAATAATAATTTAAACACTTTTATATCTTAGATTATTTATAAATAAAAGGATATACACTGTTATTTTAGGAAAAAATGTATTTACCACCCAAATATGGTCATAGGAAAAATATAACAAAAAAAATTATCGCTTTTTTTTGCAACTTTTTCTGTTGCATTGTGTCTGAAGTCGCTTTAACTACCACCCGGCTTCGTTTTTGGTAGCAGTCTTGATATACCCTGTATGTATAGATTTACTTTAACATAATTTTATAACTTTTAAATACCAAGGGATTAATCATTTCTGAGAGAAAAATAATAATTACATTACGAACGCTATTCTAAACTGCGTTGTAGGTACTATTTAGCTGTTAATTTGTATATTTTTTTATATTTTTAAAAATCGCGAACATACATTAACTGTAATTACAAAAATACAATATGAAAACTGACTACAGAATTATAAATACTTATTTTTAATAAGAAATTATAAATATTATACCAGCAGCATTATGTGTAAATTGTACGATACATTATGTTTTCATGCGATGGCCAAGTCGATCCATTTATTTAAAACGTAAAGAATTTTTAATATTGATATGGTAATAACTAACGTAATAACTTTATATAGAAGGTCCCTTAAGGACTAAATAATTAATCGACTTGGTATTACATGCATCTCACAACTTTTTGCGGTAGAAAACCTGAGCTGCGAGACTTGGAATTTTTTTTACAGGATGTTTTTGATAGGATAAAATTTTCTAAACCAGTTAACCTGTTACGACAACCAGACATATATAAACACGCCTTGGTGACCAAAGTGATTCCTGTTACTTTGAGAGCGTTACTTTGAAAGCATGTATTCTATTCATATATTATATTTACATTCCAATGTCACATACAAAATAATATATTATATAAACACAAAACAATTTTATCCGCGGAAATCCTCTACTTTCCTAAGTGAATAGTCAAAGTTACTCTCCAATTCATAAATTATCTGTAATCAAAAAGTCAAGTTAAGTTGATTCTTTACTGCGTGAAAAGAAAAAACAAACCAACAAACACACTTTCGCATTTAAAATATAAGGGTGGTCTAGAGGGGTTTTAAAGGTTCCCAGCTACTAGGCATTGTTCGCACGAGTAAACATTAAGAGACGACCTTCGTACGAAGCTATATGTGACAATTTAAAATAAAACATCAGCGTCTACACTTTATTTTTAATTTATATTTCTGGACCGTAGATTGAGAATAGCTATAGCAGACAAGCCAATAAAAGAGAGATGATAGTGAAAGTGTAATAATACTATCCTAAAACGTTTGTTTATGATCGAGTCGAAACGTAGACTTTCGATATTGGATTACTGTAATTTACAGCTAGGAACAAAATTTACAGAAACCCTTAGTATTATCAAGAGAGATCCCAGTGATGAAGGGAATAAATTCATATTTGTTTGTGTTGTCACAAATTTTAAACATGCAGCTTTGGAATTAACTGCTGTCGTGCCTAAATTAATTAAAAAACATGTTTTATTTAATCGAATTAATACTTTATGTCTAAACTACAGGACCTTTACCGAAATTGCTTCAGTGAAACCGAGCAAAAGCATAAAACATCATTGGACAGTTGCATCATTACCTTCCTGGAAGTAAGTTTTCAATATTCTACGTATTCCCCGCTTTAGCACTACAGACATCCATTCGTACCTGTAGGAATTTGAGCCAGTAATTTGTTTGATCAGGTGGCACACAGTGATAACAACACGCCGCCACGCCGCGCTGTGCCGATCCGATCTGGGTAATATTTGCGTACCACAGAAATATTATAATAATAACAAATATCGCGGTGAAAAACCAACAGGACTTGCCACAGAGTAAACCTATCTTACTTTTTTCTATGCCTTTTTCACATTTAAAAGTAATATCAAAAACAGTTCCTTCAAATTGATGTAGTAAAAAAACTAGATTTCATTAAAATGTTGTCAACAAGTATACCTGATCCCATTTTTTTTAAGAGTCCGATTGATATATCGTATCCATCGAAAGTGTGTCGAGCAGGGTAGTGTATCTTATACTCAGAATATCAAAAAGATATTCGTTGAAGGTCATACAGGTATACACGTCGACCTCGACACACCCAGATGAAAAAGTAGAGGAGATGTATGAGAACATAGGTCGGGCCATACATACTTTCAATTCAATGGGGGACTTCAACGCAATGTTGGGCAAGAGAAGCGATGCAGAGTTGAAAGTGGGGCAATTTGGACATGGGCAACGGAACCTCAGGGGTCAGAGGATTGGCGAATTTCGTCCAATTTGAAAGGCGTCGCTTGATGAAGTCTACGCTCCGACCTACTCGCGCCCATATTCAAAACCCCGAGAGCTTTCAACTCGAGTTGACAAATCGCTTTGATAGTCTAAAAGAAAAACCTTGCAGTGGACGAGTTAAACAGCGGTTAGGTAGAAGCTGTCCATACGGTGGGATCTAAGTATTTTAGACCCCGCCGTAGAGATAGACCAGAAAAACTCTCGATCCACACTCTTGACCTCATGACCGAACGTCGATCTTTGACGCTGCAGTCTTCCGTTGACGCCAAAGCATATCGGCGGCTCAATAGACAAATCTGGAAGTCCTTGCGACACGATGTCCGTGCTCACAATACTGTGAGCATTAAGGAGACAATTGAGCGGAACGGAGGCTCCAAAGTGTTTGCAAGAGACTTGTCTATTGGTCAAAGCCAGTTGTCTAGGCTGAAAACGGACGATGGCCGCATGGTATCGACGAGGGCAGAGGTATTAAAAGAGATCGAGAGGTTCTACGGACAGCTTTACACCTCGGTTGCCGAACCTACTGTTAGCTCGGCCGAAGACCCGAGAGCCGAGTTGATCCGACACTTTAGCGATGATATCCCGGACATCAGCCTGTGTGAGATTGAGATGGCCCTCAAACAACTTAAAAACAACAAGGCGCCGGGTGAGGACGGAATCACTTCAGAGCTTCTGAAAGCGGGGGAACGCTGATATTGAAAGTCCTTCAGAGGCTCTTCAATTCCGTTCTCCTCCAGGGCTCAACGCCGGAGGCATGGAGCAGGAGCGTGGTGGTACTGTTTAAAAAAAGGTGATAACACCTTGCTGAAGAACTACAGGCCCATCTCGCTCCTGAGCCATGTCTATAAGTTGTTTTCGAGGGTCATCACAAATCGTCTCAAACGCAGGTTTGATGACTCCCGAACAAGCCGGTTTCCGAAAAGGCTTTAGTACCATAGACCATATTCATACGCTACGGCTGGTTATACAAAAAACCGAGGAATATAACTTGCCGCTTTGTTTAGCGTTTGTGGACTATGAGATAGCCTTTCATTCGATCGAGACCTGGGCTGAGCTACAGTCTCTTCAGCGGTGCCACATAAGACTATCGGTACATCGAAGTGTTGAGGTGTATATACAACAACGCCACCATGTCGGTCCGAGTACAAGATCACGAAGTACAGAGCACGAAGGCTATTCCACTACAGAGAGGCGTGAAACAGGGAGATGTCATATCTCCGAAACTGTTCACTGCCGCGCTGGAAAACGCCTTCAAGCTCTTGCAGTGGAAAGGATTCGGCATCAACATCAACGGCGAGTATATTACTCACCTTCGATTTGCCGACGATATTGTAGTCTTGGCAGAATCGCTGGAAGACCTTAGCACTATGCTCGAAGACCTTAATCAAGTCTCCCAACAGGTGGGTCTTAAAATGAACATGGATAAAACGAAGATCATGTCGAATATCCATGTTGTGCCCACCCCCATTGGAGTTGGGGCTCGACTCTCGAAGTTGTAGACGAATATGTCTATTTTGGACAAGTTGTCCGGTTAGGCAGGTCCAACTTCGAGAGAGAGGTCAATCGTCGAATCCAACTCGGTTGGGCAGCGTTCGGAAAACTTCGCGACGTCTTCTCGTCCAAAATACCTCAGTGCCTAAAATCGAAAGTCTTCGATAGTTGTGTGTTACCAGTGATGACATACGGCACCGGGACGTGGCCTCTCACTGTGGGCCTCATTTAAAGGATCAAAGTCACTCAACGAGCCATGGAGCGGGCTATGCTCGGTGTTTCCAGGTTACCGACATAACCCATAGGATTGGCAAGTTGAAGTGGCAGTGGGCCGGGCACATAGCTCGTAGAACCGATGGCCGTTGGTGCCGAAAGGTTCTTGAGTGGAGGCCACGTACAGGCAAGCGAAATGTCGGACGCCCGCCTACAAGGTGGACGGACGATCTGGCTAAGGTTGCAGGAAGTCGCTGGATGCAGGCCGCTTCCAACAGGTCATTGTGGAGATCCTTGGGGAAGGCCTATGTTCAGCAGTGGACTTCCTGTGGCTGATATGATGATGACGATGATGATGATGATTCTAACTTATTAATAAATCTGTATATGGTCTCTCATAAAAAGGTATACATTTTTTCCTTCGTGTTTTTAATAGCATACAAACTGTAGGTGAATTTTCGTGACACAATACCGTCAGGCGTTTAGTAGTATGAAAAATATAATGCTATTAAAGTAAATGAAAGCCTACTCAACAATGAAGCACATCACTCTCTCTCACTCACATTATGAGTTAATGTAAAATTGAAATTGTATCTATATCTACGAACACAATTGACATAAAATAGAGATAAATTGATATGAAAGTAATCACAATCGATGTAACTACTATCGCGGAAGCTAAATATAATACTTTTCAATTGAAACAGATTGCGATCCGTGCATGATGAAAACAATACGATTCGCACCAAAATCAATGAGGCGATGAATCTGTGGGCTCTGGAGTTAAAAGCGATAATGGCTCTTGTCACTGATATCAACGGCTTTGCTCCATCAAACAATATCGTGAACAAGAAAAAAAGCTAGTGAGACTCAGAAACCAGATAATATGGAACTATTATCTGACTAAATATTTCAAAGAGCAATGAAGGTTTACAAAGAATTCGAAGCGTAAGTAATAACAATCAATCCATGGAACATTTTCGTTTAAAGATAAAAACAAAGTAATTTTATTGAACCAGCGAATATAAAGTTTTGACCTACGTATATTCCTAAAGTAACAAATTCATTTGATTTCATGATAATCGTCTCTTTCAGTTCAACTAGATAAAAGACAATGCTTTCATCGAATTATACACCAATCAATATTATTCACTCAAACTTCTAAAATGGAGAAAGAACAATTACCAGATAGCAATAATAGCTTCCTGTATATACCCAACTTTCCTTCCTGCTGTCTGCTATACATTGATAAGACCGCCATATCTAGTACACAAAATAGATGGACGACCTGGTTAAGGACGGAGGAATTCGCTGCACGCAGGCCGCTTCGAACGGTTCTGTGGTGATTCATGGGGGAAGCCTATGTTCAGCAAGGAACTTCCTGTGGCTTAAGAGGGAGAAGGGACCCTAGTACTTTTTAACTAACCACACTATTCAACGTTCTTAAATTGTTATTGTATCCTGAGTGTGCAATAAAGAGTTAGAAGATAAACAACATTCACAATTTATTAAACAAAAAACCATCATATAAACGCGATTAAATTATTCAAATTCGTGTTCCAGGCCGTAGAATAGCTGAATTGAATATGGAAATATTCCTCGAGAGGGTAATAGACAACTTTAATATCGAGTGGCGAGGACCGCCGCCCAACGTACGCAGCACCATGATACACTAAACCTCCTTTTCGACTTACATTAAAGGATGTTTAAATAGAGTATTTACACATACAAGTCATTGTGATTTACTACAACCAGTTTAATACAACAGTTGAAGATGGCCGTCAAGTACCCATTCAATTTCAAGTATGGATTTAGATATTTTGTATTAAATAAGCAATAAATAAAACACATCTATACTTTATTAACTAATTAAACCAAGCAGTCCAACTTTCGGTGAAGAAAATATTATTTTTTCCCGAACTGAACAAAAGAGGAAGACTAAGGTCCAAATCCTTTACCCACGAATAATTTCGGAGTTGTTCTAATCAGCAGAATATAAATAAGCTAATTGCGTAGACGACTGATTAAATATAAATTATCCATACATTCAAGATAATAATAACCTTAAAATAAGGTCACTTACAAAAAGAAACGTAAACATTTTTTTTTTGTTTTAACGTAATTGTGCTTCTATGGCTTTGACTCTTTGATTGAGCCTGTAAATAAAATAACGGCTTTAAACAAAAGATGAAAGATCCGTATCCAAAGTAAAACCATAAATAAATAATGGTACTTCGTTTAAGAGGGTTTTGAGACTCCGCTTCGGAAGAGCGACTCACAAATCCCTTATAATTAGTTATGCTAATCCAGAACATTTGCATCGTCGAGTAGAGTGTAAATCTCTCAGGTGACTATAATACTTTCTTTAAACTTTTTTCGTGAAAGGTATTCACTCAGACTCATTTGGTAGTCTTTAAACAATTTAAAATCTTTAACTACATTAAAGTTAAAATAGCTGTTTTTCTTCACCTTGTGGGCTCTTAACCATTATTTGGTAATATATTTTTGGTTTTCAGAAAGAAGTGAAGAGAATCATCGAGCTTAGATATAGTAGTTCTATGACTGAGTGATTTATAAAATCGAAGGATGAATGATTTAGAAAATCATCACGAAAATTAAATATCTTCAGAAATTATATGTTGGTTTGGAATAAAATTTAATCATGAATTATTGAAAATTGACTAATGACTGACATGGGACGTAGTTCATCTGAAAGATATGACGAATAGACGTACTTAAAATTGAAAGAGTTAGGGGACTAAGATGTTGAAATACGGATGGAATATGAGAACGGTTTGGAAGAAGATAGCAGACGAAAGATGAATGACTTGTCTACACGTGTTATTAAAAGAATAATATTAGAGTTGAATTGAGAACCTGCTCCTTTTTTTGAAGTCAGTTAAAAATTTAACTCTGCTTAAGATAATCTCAACCATGTTCGTTTGATTTTGACCCCCGACGGAATTATTTAATTTTGAGCTATTCTCAACAAAATCAATTTTTATCCATTACAGAATTTAATTCCACCCAGAAACGTATAATAAAATCCCTGCACCATTATCACGTTTTCCATTATTTCTAAGAGGCTAATACTATCTAAAACACTTAAGGTGCTCCAACGTGCATTTGCGATAGTGCCAACTCCACTGCATACACACTCGAGAATATTATGTTTACTCCAACATGGCTGTACTTGTTTACTCGTACCTCATGCTGTATCAGCCCATATACGTCCCACTACAGGGCACGGGCCTCCTCTACCATCAACAGTAGGATTGAGAGTGGTTAGGTCATTTATATTCCACCACCCTGGCGCTATGCAGGTTGGCGGACTTTACATACCATAGAAACTCTTACAAATCGCTTTGTTACGCAGGTTTCCTCACGATGTTTCCTTTACCGTTATTAAGCGGTCGTCTAAATATATCGTACAGTAAGGCGCAGTGGACGCACGCGCAGGCACACATACATGTAGTTTATTATTCTGAGAGCAGGGCAAATTTAATAGTCCATTAAAAAGTTACATTTGCTTTTCATTTCTTAGAGGACGCAATTTTATTTTTGGGACATGTTTGGGGGGTCAATAGAAGCTTAACCTCAAGTTTGTGGGGTCGCCACCCTTGTCCCTCGGCCGCCATCTTGAAAAAAGGGGTGAAATCTCTTTTCTCGCGATATCTCGGGAACCATGCGTCCTACAAAAAAATTGTAAGAACATAATTTGTAGCAAATTGTTTTCCCTACAAATATGTTCATATAACTTTTTGCTCTAAATTAAAAATTAAAGAAGTTATAAAAAATGATAAAATTTTTATAAAAATATTTTGTCGGCCGGGGGACAAGGGTGGCGACCCCACAAACTTGAGGTTAAGCTTCTATTGACCCCCCAAACATGTCCCAAAAATAAGATTGCGTCCTCTAAGAAATGCAATATTCGGTCCTTAAATTGTAACTTTTCAATGGACTATAACCTATACATTACATATCGTTTTCATACACATTGATTTTTTCACTATAAAGTTTCGAAAATAATGTTTTTATTTGAATCATTTTTATTATGCTTAGATAAATTAACAACTCCGCTCTTAAAATAAATCTTGGCATCAAGTCGTTGCGACAGTCATTTTTATACGCTTTTATTGCTTTTTTTCCTTTTTAAATTAACGTGTGTTGATGATTATTTTTAATATTCACAGAGACATAAAGCATGTCCATAAATTTCTAGGAAGGTAAGAAAAACGTCGATACAAGAGTATCAGAGTGACAGAGTGAAGATGCACCAATCAGCAGGCAGTACCTACTATTATGCTCACAATCGCAATCTCTTTCAAGCGATTGGTCAATCTTATGTTCAAAGAAAACTAAGCCAATTTAGTTCAATAAAGAGTTTTGCAACAAATAGTCTAGTCGTTTAAATCCTTGTCGAAGGGGATACGGTCTCGGTAACAGTTTTATCGTACGTGTACTTGTTATCAGTGTTGCGAGAGTCTCGTTAAAAACTTTATAACACGGCGCGTCCCAACTTGTGTCGTTACCGCACGCAAAACTGCCGGCAAAACAGAAACAACTTGCAGCAACTTTTTCACAAAATTACGGGTGTTGTGCTCAAAAAAAAATCAATCGACTTCATTGACAGTCGTTAGAAAGAAAGAAGAAAGAAAACTCATTTATTAGTCACAAATAAGATGACGCACACACTCGTTTAACATAAATTTATATATATAACAACGAAAAGAAATTAAAAAGGAGTTTTTACGTCGCATAAATGTGACACGTAGGTGACCACTCAGCTTATTGTTGCACTGCGACGCGAGCCACAGCGCAACGCTGGTTTTCAGTGGTTACCTTGAGTGACATGCGAACGCCAGCTTACATACTAACATAAATTAAAAAAAAGACGGGTTGCACTCCGGGAGTGCCGGCAGAAGTGAAAACTTGATTATTAACGTTGAGCATGTTTGATATTTTGGAATGGTTTTTGCACCAATTGCTTTATCAGTATAAAAGTACTATCATTTATGTGGTAGAATACAATATTCATTTATTGCGCTATCGTACACAAACATGACAATTTATATTACATTAAAAATATAACACTTTAAAACTATTACAATTATTTTACATTAAAAAGTTTATCTCTCCGAAAAATCAACTTTCATCCATAATTTCAACGACTTTTTCACCATCATCATTACCAGAACTATCATCGCCAATCTCTAAAACTGATACGATAGGTTTATGGTAGCTGAAGTAAGAAACGAACAGTTTTGATTCGAACCTATTTAAATGTCTAATAAAGACCGCATCAATAGTAGTTTTGTATTTCGTTGTGCTAAGATTGCGATCATTCGACATAGTTAAACCAAATTCATTATTTAAAAATTCAATTAATAGTTGATTTTTATCGTCTGCGAAGTTTATGTTGAAATCTCCACTCAAAATCATTGGCAATTCATCAAAGCTTTATAAACTGACAGCTAACTGACAGCTGTCTACTCTCCATCCGTCTTACGCTTTTTCGATCAGGTCACGTGTCCTGACGCGAGTTTAAGATTTTATACCCATTACAGAAAAAGTGCTCAACGCCGCTAAAGAAGTTTTCACTTCAAAAACATATTGTATAATTAATGCTTAAAAAAAAAACAATAAAAAAAACAAGTCATAATAATACTCCTTTTATCTAGTGATAACTAAGTCTACATTAGAGATCTAAATAATATAAAAGGGACTAGGCAGGTCACGCGTCTCGTCAAATGAGTCACGGTTTCGTCCAGGACTGCTACCAAATGGACTTTACAAAATGTGAAAAGGCCACTTGGAAAACCATGCAAGAAATGAAGAGATCTTCATCATCTCATCATTTCGATTACATGTCAGAGGAAAGCCTCGTATAAGGAGGGGTGGTTACAGGAAATGAAGGTCTTTGCCCTACAGTGGGACAGTATAGATAAGACACATAAATAAGTCTTTCCAACTACTCAATTGATTAGGACCATTAAGATTCTGTGTTAATTCAAATAACATGAATATTATTTTATGAATTTTGACTGGTTGATGATGATCACTCTCTAAGGTACGATTTTATGGACTCCAATCGAGCTGAAATCGTTGTTAATTTTTACTCTGCCAACTAGTGAACCATTTCCTACTTAGGATAATATTTAGACGAAATTTCCTAGGCACTGGCACAATTATAACCCAACATAGCTTTAAATTAAACATAAACAAAACAAAACAAGATTATCAACAAATAAAACCCTAAGCCTGTCACTGAATGCCAATACCTGCCAATAACTTTCCAAGAAATAAATTAGTTGTGACGAATTTAGGAGGGTTGATTTCGTGTAATAAAATTTTCTCGTTAAGTGTTCTTGACGCGAAGGCTGCAAATTTCCTCGTTTCTCAAAAGTTTCAACAGAATGTTGTTGGTGAAAACAACACGTACATAAATATTTAATGCCAGTCGGCGAGGTGGTACGGAAAATCTGAAAATTGATTACAAAATTGAATTTGCTTGGTAGTGTGCATTTTTTAAGCAGTTTGTTTATTAACTGATTTTTTTATTATACAGCAAGGTTTTAGCAGGGATGTAATGATGTAGCTATCATTACTGGGCATTAATATCTAAAACCATATCCTCAGATGACGAATGTGAATAATGAGTTCTGAGATGTGTTGCTTCTGTTTACTATCGGGTCGGCGTGATACTTACCAGCATGCGAACGACCTACTCTACGAGTCATTCTGTTGAAAAGAATCCTCTTATTGAGAGTAGCTCGGAACCAGCAGCTTACTGCAACCTTTATTGGGTCTTCTGCATATTTTGGGTAGTCACTGTAGTCTGCCTGTAATGGTACGTTGCCTGCACTTAAGAAGTTTTGACCTCATCCACTTTAAAGTTCTGGTCACACAGCGGGCGGGACGGCGACGCGACGATGACGGGACATGATCAGTTGTAGTTGGTGCTCACGCACTATCGGCTACTTGACCAGACAATTCATTATTTGCCCGCGCTATATTGGTATTCTTTTTACTAATGAAACGTATCCGATATATCGGATTTAATCTTATAGAGAAATTTACAGTCACGGCACTGATATAGAATTATAATTTCTTCGGAACTGGAAATGAGAATGCCGTACGAGAGGTGGACTTGCTCGGACCACAGAAATTTTGCCGAGGTGAATCATTTCATTTTTTTTTTTATTGAATGGCGATACGAGCATGCCGTTCGCCTGATGGTAAGCGATGCAACCGCTCATGAACAGTAGCAAAACCAAACAACACCTTGAATTACAAAACAATGTTTGGCATTCCACTGCGCTCGCCATCCTGAGACATAAGATGTTAAGTCTCAATATGTCCAGTAGTTACTCTGGCTACAATGTCCTTCAATCCGAAACACAACAGTGCATTTAAACTGCTGTTTGACGGGAGAAATAGACATTGCGGTGGTACCCACCCAGGCAGCCTCTCACATATGAAAGACCTACCACCAGTAAAATTCATAGTCATAGTTTCATAGTCACATTATATGAGTATGCACTAAAGGTGATTATTGTATAAACGTTCGGTGTTTCTTTTGCAAACAGTAGCGATTATAGAATTAAAAACAATGGCCTAGAGATGAGAATATTATAACATCTGACCAGAGGCGGCTCGTGAAATTTTTTGATGGGTGTTCACAAAAAAATTAATTGAAAAACTAGAGCTTACTATTTATTATATTTGTATACAAAATCCATTCGCCGCTCTTTTGGCGTGCGAAGATATCTATTACTTTCTTGTGAAAATCAGAAATGGAATTGATTAAGCGTACAAACTATTTTTTTATATTTATTTTAAAAAAAACTGCGAATTAACTGACGAAGTCGACGAGCTTGCTTGACGTTGTTTGTATACATAAGGACGACAACTGCGCATAAGTAGGATATCCCGCCGGCGCGCGCACGGCACGACTGGCTGTACGACAACTGAGTGACGCGTGAGCGGCGCTCCACATTACGCTAATTTCTCATACGATATCTTTTATTTCACGCGTCAGCGCGAGTCGTAGCTCTCTTTCGCACTCATTGAATACAGTACTATACTGTTTCCATTCGTTTATTTTATTTTTGACACATCGAGTACTGAATCAAATAGTGATGGCCTGATGCGTTATCGAATCAATTTTTTATAACAAACGATTTTATTTTTGAACAAGTTTTAATCGATTTAATACATATTTTATTTTTTGCTCCATGCATTGTTTTATAAAACTTCAGGGATATTTAAGTTACTTGATTTAATAATTATATTAAAATAAACCATTTACTCATGTTAAGTTAATATTCTTATCACTTCCGTCGGCAATAGTAATGTTGTTAAAAACAAATTGTGAAACGGCAACACTGGGCAGACAGGTGACGCGCGCCGCCATTTTGTGGTCACTCACAACGAGACGCCCGCGCCCGTGCTAGTGTTTTCCGTTCGCTGAATTTTAATTCACATTTTTCATACGTCGAGTTGAGTAATTATATTCCTCCGTATTGTTTTACCCGTGAATTCCTACATTTGGTTGAATTGAGAACATCGTACCTGCCTTCATCACTTTCAAAATGCCTAAAGGAAAGGTGCTTAAAGGACAAACAAGGGAGTTTGTGTTGCGACTTCATGAGTACTTTGAAAGGGAAAGCCGTAATGGTGGACCTCTTATACCAGTGACTCAAATCAGAGACCGTGTTTCAGCAGCATTAGGTATTACTGCTCCAACAGTTTCAAAAATAATTAAAGAAGGCTACGGCAGTAGTGGCATGGAACAAAACAAGCCATCTACACCTAAGAAAAAACGTCAGCCCTTTAAAGTGACAGCAATTGACAGTTTTGATGGTGATGCTATTCGTCGTCATATATACGATTATTACCAACGAAAAGAGATTCCTACTTTACATAACCTAGTACAATCTCTGAAAACTAGTGGCTTGTTCCGTGGTCAAAAGTCTTCTTTGGCGAAGGTATTGAATAGGATTGGATTCCAATACAAAAAATGTGACAAAAGAAAAATATTGATGGAACGCAATGATGTTGCTTTGTATCGATGCGAATTTTTAAGACAAGCTAAAAAAATAGAAGACTGGTCGAATGTTGTTTTCACCGATGAAACTTGGCTCAATGCGAATCACACGGTATCAAAAACTTGGACTGACAACACTGCTAGCTCCTCGACCGCAGTGCCAATGGGAAAAGGTGAAAGAATTATAATTTGTCATGCAGGAACCGCAAAAGGATTTGTGCAAGATGCTATGTTAGCTTTTAAATCAAAGAAAACAGGGGATTACCACGAAGAAATGAATTCGGAAGTATATGAAAAATGGTTTCGGGAAATGTTATTGTCACTCGAACAGCCATCAACAATATTTATAGATAATGCGTCCTATCACTCTCGGCAAATTAACAAAATGCCAACGCAAGCCAGTAAAAAAAATGAAATAATAAACTGGCTCCGTAACAATGGCGAGGAGGTGGACGAGTCCCTATTAAAAGTAGAGTTACTTAAAATATTAAAAATGAGGAAGCAGCCTAAACGATACGTTATAGATGAAATGGCTGCAGAACATGGGCACACCGTCCTTAGAATTCCTCCATATCATTGCCAGTATAATGCCATAGAGCTAATATGGGCGCAAGTGAAAGGATATGCTGCGAGAATAAATACAACTCCTCCTTTCACCGCAAACAAAATGCTGGAGTTGCTTAAAAATGCGTGTGAAAATGTGACGCCTCATAACTGGGCGAGTGTCGTAGATAAGACGAAGAAAGAAATAATGTCTGATTGGGATCGCGATGTCGCATTTGACAACTTACCCATGCACTCATTAATAATTAGTGTTACTGGGGATACGAGTGACGACGACGCCGATTCCGACGAAACAGACGATTGTTTATAAATAAAAATATTAACAAATTACCTTTTAGTTGTTTTAATTATTTAATCCTTAAAGTACTATGAATTCCAACATGGTTTAACTGTTTATTACAAGTAGGTACTAAACATTTATTTTCGTTGTAATCATTGTAATTATTTTAAATTAAACTCTTATTAAAAGTCACTTCAATACGTATACCTTTATTCATATTAATTAATTTGCAGCAAATACATTCGATCCTAATATTGGGTACTATATTACTTAACTGTTTTCATTAGCATTTTAATGTAATTTTATTTCAAATGATTCCGATTGATTGATTCTATTCAAAATCGTTTTTGTTATCTGTGGTCATTCGTTACGAATGGCACAACTCTAAGTGGGCGTTACCCGTCAAGAAAGTATCTACTTTTATTTCAAAATAATAATTGTTCTACTGTAATGTCGTACTTTATAGGCGTGAACTGTCAAAAATAAAATAAACGAATGGAAACAGTATAAGAGTCGTACTAAACTTCGTTTCATAGGAGCACAATCGCTGGCGCTCCACTCGTTACAAATTGACGCTACATGTACCTATATAGGTAATATAATAAGACTTATTATAGGCGTAGTAAAATATAAAGAATGTACCTAATGTAAGGATTTATGTATTATAAATATATATAAATTATTAAATTAGCTAAGTATGTAATTTTCGTGGGAGTGCACTGCACCAGCGCTCTTTCGGATGAGCCGCCTCTGCATCTGACGCTCAAGTTTAAAGAAAATTAACTTATCCATTCCACGTAAATTCTAGCGGCACCCGAGAATTATACGGGATTGTTTTCTTTCCAGAACTTCAAAAATAAGTGAGTGACTTTAACAAGATAGAGCCACATAGATTGATGTTTGCCTGAAAAATGATGATCCACAGGAGGGATATTCCATGACTTCCCAGAAGTCACAGTACGTTTTGGTACCCCCGATCTACGCATACCTATTGGGGACCACGTTAAATTTTTTTAGAAGTAAACAAGGAACTAATCTGCAAAACTAATGTAATTGTACCATCTCTTATTGATTAAGCGTTAATTTGTATATTTTAATTCATTTTTTCGATTTCATGAGAAACCTGAATGTTGGGCTTACTAAAATAATCCAACCTAATAAAGTCAGTTTTTTTTAAATTCCGCTGTAATTTCTAGCCCACCTTACACACTCTTACAAAATAATTGATTTAACTACTTTACAGGTAAATAACAAGTAGTAAATGCACAAAGAACCTGCTAAGTCATGTTATGAATAATAGATATTTTATTTTAGATTATTTACGCCTATTAGAGGTGATAAAAAAGTAATTTTATACTTGCAAGTGTGGTATTACACATATCTCCTTATAGGTACGTATATTGTTCTGTCTCTTACATCCTAACACAACAGTGTTTTTTTCGGAGTATAAATAGGTAGTGAGTCTTGTTCTACTTATTCTAGCTTACTATCTTGTTTTAGCAAAAATGATGATGTGATTGTTCAGTTATGGATGTATTTGATTATCTAAATTGACATAACCTACACTTGACGTAATTAGTAAGCAAAATCAATGCAGATTCAAAAATAATGCAACTATGAGGTAAACAATAATGTATTTTGATGTCAATTGGACAAGTATAAAATAACGCATACCAATGCAATATAACTCTTATTTGCGTCTATGCAATTTCACTAGAAGATGTGTACGCAGCGCACAGTTTCGCCTGACATTACTATTTAAGATTACATACCACGTCGGTCAGTGTGATTCAATAATTGACCCTGTTCAACTACAAATGATCTGGGGGCACGACAGTGTACAAAAAACGGCA
Source organism: Hyles vespertilio (assembly GCA_009982885.2). Lineage (NCBI taxonomy): Eukaryota > Metazoa > Arthropoda > Insecta > Lepidoptera > Sphingidae > Hyles > Hyles vespertilio. The sequence continues at coordinate 6,438,828 of CM042816.1, read as the reverse complement.
CAGCTGTAACATCCTTATCTCGAAACAGTACGGGTCATTTTCGACCCCCTATAACTTCGTTGTGGATAAAACTAGAAGCCTAAATTCTAAGTAACCAAACAGGCATTGTAAAAACACGTTACATTTCAAATTTAAATCAATTTGAATCAGTAGAAGAATTATAACTAGTCAAAGTTTCTTAATTTTGTCACTCACTAACTGACCGATCATTAAAACTCTAAGGCACTTCTAACAGACATAAAGTTTGAAATTTAGAATACAATTAGTATTTAGTGTATATATAAAATATTTAAAAAAATGTGTATAATAAAATATTTTGCAATTTCGGTCCAATTTTTTAAATGCAACAACTGCATAAATAACTGACCAAGTCAATCTATTTTATTTAAAATTTTAAACATTGAATATTTTCACACTTTCACCTTTATAATATTATCACCATTTACATTTATTTCCTTTTAGGGGTACTTTTTTAATTTGATTTGATTTCGTTTACAAATATTCATTCCGCGTGTTGTTGATCGCTGCCAATGTTATCGATGATTATAGTTTAACGTAGATAACGTTAGCAACAAATAGGGAAATATAAGAGAAGTAAACAAAGCACTTTCATCGATATTGAATTTTATGACCGTGATTGATACATCAATTTTATTCATACTTGTAAATTCAAATTATGATGATTGTTAAGCCACAGGCATTTCTGGATTCAATCCTCTTGCGTTCATTTTCAAAACGAGTTGTTCTTCGTGGCTACCAGACGAAATGTTCTTCTTGGTATTTACATTTGATTTATATACTTATTCATCACCATCGTCATCTTAAGCTACTAGCGCCCTATCTAAGAGTCTATAGAGAACTGGAGGCTGGAAGCGGTCTGCATCCAGTATACAGTTAGCGGCAATGAACGAATTTTCTATTTAAACTACAGGACATATTGAGACTTTACATCTTATGTCTCAGGATGGCGAGCACAGTGGAATGCCAAGCATTGCTTTGTAATTCAATGTGTAGTTTACCATCAGGCGAACGGTATGTTCGTCTCGCCAACCATTGTAAAATAAAAAACGTTATTATCACATCTCTATTTTCATAATAATCTTCAAGAGCTACATTTTTTCTGAAATATCGTGTTACCTTTGCTATATTTATTAGTGTTAATTAATCTGTGGATATCAGCAGACATTGTACTAATTTCTTATATAAGTACTTTTAACAAAAAAAAATTAAGAGCGTAATTGTTCATGCCCTAAATTAAATACAGCTCAATCGTCGATTATTTACAGATGGATACAAACAAGTAGACATAGCTACAAAAAACAACTTGTGAACAATATCATCTAATATTCGACAGATTTGCACTCAAACAGTGCATTCAGCAATATTTGCTTTGTGAGCCCATGTCATAAACCAACAATTTCCGAAAGCCTATGCGCTATAAGATCTTTGAGCCCCGAGGCATGATCAATTGACAGTAAGGTCGATTACTCAACGTTATCAATGCTTTGCATAGCGTATATTATCGAGATAATCAAACACGTTTCTTGTGTATAAACGATTTTATGGAACTGCAATCAACCTTACATTACATCCATTGTGTGCACTTCATCATAACAGCAGAAATCATCATGGCGAGATATTCTGTGTAATTTAGTAGTTATATTTTAAAATAGACATAGACATACTAAACTCTATGCTATTGCAATAAGAACTACAGTAGGTACCTGGCAAACGCAGTTTCGGAAGTTAGATTCTAATAATACAGACAAGGTCAAAGTAGTTGATTCCTGTCGCTGGCGCTTATTGTGCGTATAGCGAAGTTTAACGAGAAATGTTGAATATTAATAGAATATTTCACATATTTTCCGATTATTCATGTAATGTAAATTTATGTTACAGAAAGGATCAGTAAAATTCATAAGAAGAAATTTGTACATATTTTGTACACGTTTGTTGATGTTTGCATTGTTTGTTTCGTGTCTACAGTGTCGCACTCGACTTCGCGGCGCATAGTTGTGGATACCATATCTAATATTTACGTGCAGATAAAGTGATAAGTACAATAGGATTGTTTTTACCGGTATTGTTGTATTGTGATACAGTGCCGGCACTGAGAGGACGTGCCGCAAAATGAATTGGAATAAGCTGAGAGTTTTTACCTTACAAGTAGGAGTAATACAGAAGGAGTTTATAAGGTAAGCATTTTTTCTATTATTTAAAAAGTGTAAATATTACGCTGCTGCTTGTACAACATTAGTTATTTTGTATTGTTATCGAGATTTCTTCATACGGATATTTAGCAAACTAAATACCGCAGATTAAATACACCAAAATAGCAGTCGACTGAATGATACTTTTTTATATGGCAATCACTACAGCCAAAACCTATTTGCATCTTTATCTTATATTTATCTAGGTCTGTAGCAGTGAGCAGCGCGTCAGTAAGAGTTGGTGAAGATGCCACACAGCTGAAGTCCTGGAAGGAGATCCCTGGGCCATCATCCTTGCCTCTAATAGGCATAACACACCATTTCTTACCCGGAGGTAGGCTTAGTATTTACATTGATTCGATATTCCATTTAAAGGAAAATGATTTTCAGCTATCATTGCATCTGTATCTGTATCTGTATCTGTATCAGCCCATATACGTCCCACTGCAGAGCACGGGCCTCCTCTACAATCGAGAGTATGATTGAGAGTGGTTAGGCCATATAGTACTCCACGCTGGCCTAATGCATATTCATCATTGCATATTTAACTTAAAATATTTTCTATATAGAGTATACTCTCTATACTTCTTACACTAAAAATAAATTAGGTTATTGCCGGTCAAATCTAAACTGCACATTTTGTAAAACGCTCTCTCACCCGCTCATTATAAAAGACTTTAATTTAAAGCTTATAAAGTTGTGAAATTGTAAATAAATACGTAATTTACTGATTTTATGTGGATTACAAATAAAAAAATCCATATTATTGTCTTATAATTTCTTAAAACTTAACATGCCTATTTTAACAATTTTATGTATATTTCAATGTGCATGCATCTTTCGAGCTTTTTATGTTCCATATTTTTATAATCCAGCCCCTACTCATATTTCCATGTTTCTATAACAACGTCAAAAATCTCCAAATCTTTTCCAAAGCGTCGAACACTAACAAGATTTTGTTTACTTTATAAAACTGTTCATAATATTTACAATATTTCTGCTCAATTAGTACGACGATTTAAATAGATAAGTCATGATTTTTTTATTCAACTATAATTTAGCTGTTATTATGTGTTGTTGTTACAACAAAACACGTTTATTACGCCAAGCAGTGTAATCTACGCAGATACACTCGGTATAGCATTACGTATTCCGTAATTTTAGAATTTTGTGTACGTATTATATTTCTCTACGACAACCTTTGATCACATATTAGAACATTTGTATGGCTTTTTTTCGTTCTCAAATATTCTTTTTTGTAATTTACCACACTGACCATGTGCAAAAACGGAGTAATCGAACTAATCGGCATTTTTTTGACAGAAATACAGATATATTAAACTTTTAACTCTACAGGTATTCACAATAATAGTAATAATTAAAGTGTCTAGTACATTAAAAAAACCAGTGATAATAATTTATAAATACACATTATTATCTAATCAGACTTGTAATTAATCACCTGCGTTATTATTGTGTCTTTATCGCGTTTTTGTAAACATACCTTATATCTACTTATTTATGTAACAGGATCTTCTTAACTATATTTTATCCACTTCCGGGACACTAGATGTTTTATAATTAACTTCATAAATCACTTACTACTCACTATATAAAACTGATGACATATCAATAATTGTAGGTTACAAACATTTGAATATATTTTATTTCCAAAATACTTGAAGATAAGTTGTACACTTCCAACATATTATTATGTATAATACGTAGGCTATTTATATGGATGGAGATAATAATTACAAAAAGTATAATTATATAAAATAGCAAAATCATAATTATCACCTGTGTTGTACTTCCGAAAAGCGTATACCACCGGTTGATATGTTCGGTACAATAACGTATTTTGACCTCCTAAGCATAAAATCCGCGCAATCACCATTTAGAATTCGAAAAACGAAAGAGAACCTCTTTTCGTTCAGTGTGCATGATCGTGGATTCCTTAACGATTTAGACTAATTTATAAATTTACCCAAAAAGGGTATGTGTGTATACTACAAATAAACCAGTATTAAAAATCAAAATTAAAAATGGCAATAGCAGCAATAAAGCCTAAGCGCAATAGAATTATATTAATTATTATGCATGCGGTCTGTTAGGAGCGTGGGGTTCGGAATAATTGCAACTGCCTAATACTGTTCGCTTCCCCAGGTAGCGGTAGGGAAGTTATTTCTCTTTGAAACTGCGTATTTTGCTATGAAAATATTATAAAGTAGTATGTTTGAACGTTTTAATGATGAATCATATTCCATGTGGGCAATTAGCCGATGCCAAAAGTAAAACCAATCTGACGTAAATCATGGAAAAAGTGTATAGTGTGCGTAAAACCTCGCAAACCATCCATTTGAGACATGAAATGTACATATATCATGATGCAATGTTGATATATAAAACTCAAAGTCTATCAGTGTGTGACATTTTTTATGTAAAATAATCATTAATGCTCTATATCTAAGAAGAGGTAAAAAGGGCCATAGGCATTTCCAGGCTAAAAATGCTTGCTCTATTTTCCAAATATTTATACAATTTGGATCAATACAACCACCATATTCAGGCCATAGCTATGATACACTACGAGGCGGCCCTTCAATATGTGTTCCGTCGCTGAGTAAAACGTATTATCCCTAAGAGACTCGCCGATATCACTGCTTGGTATCAATTCGTTGCGTACCCCGTGAATCCTGATTTGCAAGACAAATAACCATAGGTTTATGGGCGGGATTCTCTATAATTCTCACTGAATCAATAAAATATTGTTCGCAGGTTTATTTCATAATATAAATGGAATAGAGTTAACAACAAAGCTGGCCAAAATGTACGGGCCCATCGTGCGGTTCGATGCGACAATCGGCATGAAACCCTTAATCTTCCTGTTCGACGCAGAAAGTGCTTCACAAGTGAGTACAAATAATATACACAAGTAAATTAAATACATTTTTTTCACGCCTTTTTCTCAGAAGGATCGACAGAGTAGCTACCGGGACACTCAGGTTTCGCCTTGCGTGTTTCGCCAACCTACAATTGCATAGGGAGCGGGCCTATCGGCCACAAATTCCTGACACTGGGCTCAGCTATATCTAGCTATTGCCAGACCTCAGCTTTGCAATCATACTACATTACATACATACATTAACTGGTGGTAGGTCTCTCATATGTGAGAAGCCATCTGGGTAGGTACCACTGCAATGTCTATTTCTCCCGTGAAACAACACTGCTTAAATGCACTGTTGTGTTTCGGATTGAAGGACATTGTAGCCAGAGCAACTACTGGACATATTGAAACTTAACATCTTATGTCTCAGGATGGCGAGCGCAGTGGAATATTGCTACTGTTCATGAGCGGTCGTATCGCTTACCATCAGGCGAACGGCTTGCTCGTCTCGCCATTCAATGCAATAAAAAAAAAAAATACTACGCCACTGAGGCAGTCAGTTAATGTTGACACGGCAAAGTAACTATAACGTCTGATGGAATCTGCCATGCAGTCTAAATAGAATGCCAACGTCGAATGATCTCTCGCCGATGGACAGCCTGCACATATCCTTGGTAAAACACACCGGCATATTTGTTTTTAACGGTGCAAGATGTTATGTTTCGTGGTGTGTTTGTAGTGTCTTTCTGGTCATAGCAAACAGTACGATTTGATTTGACTCAACGCGTGTCGCATCGGGTCAGGTCGCATGGTGTTTGAGTAGTATGTTTCCGGCCTTATGCGGATTATAATGCATTTTTCTTCGATGCGTGGCAGTCGTTATGTCATGCCAGTTAAAAAAAACTCGTTCTGTTATAAATTACTGCCTCTGTGGCGTAGTTGTACTACGGTAAGATTACAAAGCTGAGGTCTCAGGTGCAAATCCCGAGTCGGGCAAAGTGATATTGGATTTTCCTATTTATTATCAGACCGGAGTCAGGAATTTGTGCCCGATATGGCGATAGGCTGGCCCCTATCACATCGTGTGACGGAACATATAAAGCGAAATGTGGATACCCTAGTAGCTCCTCTGCCTACCCCTTCTCGGAAAAAAGGCATGAGTCTATGTATATTATAAAGTTATCTGGTGATGGTCGACAATGTGCATACAAACACATATACGGGTTATACACGACTAAATGACAATGTGCTGTGAATAGAAATGATATAATATAAATTACTATTCTTAGCACATATTATAAGCATACGTTTCTAGCCTCATGTTCATTCATGATGATTACTACACATAGACATTTATCATTTAAATCATTCTACAAAAATAACTACAAACATGTTTTGAATTTGTTTAAAAATAACTGTATCCTTATCACTGGTAGTAAGGATCATATTCTTAAGCTTTTTACTAATGCAGTGATATTAAAATATGATTATTCATGTGCTCTACGATGTTCTATATGACCCCAGGAAAAACGAAAAAATCCTGGTATTTTGTCAAAATAGTATGTTTTATGACGCCAGCCCTTACATATATGATTTTTCCGCTCAGCAAAACTTCGACTAAGTTCGGAGTGTTAGCAAAAGTTGCTAGTTTTCAACAAAAATAATTGGTAAATCCTGGAGCGATTAGGAACATGTGGATTAAGTTAATGATTACATGTCAAATACCTTCGATCAAATATACACTAGATACACAGTTCCCTGTAAATGTTCTGTTAAAAAGTGGCACCGATGCATTGAAACAAAAAAGTAAACAAAAAGATCACATATTTTAAATATATTAACACAAATTCCACCTTATTCCTGGAGCTTAAAGTAGCTTTTCACATAATATTGTCTAAAGTTCTGCAACGTTTTAGAAGCAACGGCCGGTGCGTGACTGAAGGCGAAAGAGTGCTTAAAGCACTCTTTTTTGGTGCCATTTTCTAAGCGCTCATGTTGTATCTAGTGTATATTTGATCGAAGTCAAATACACACAATATTTTAGAATAATTTCTATATTATCCTAATATGTGTATAGTGTGCAATAAAGAATTTATAAAAGAGGTCGATGTTAAGATCCTTGGGAGAGACCTATGTTCAGCAGTGGACTTGCAGTGGCTGAAGAGATATATATATACATACCCTTTTTATTTTAAGGTATTACGAGGTGAAAACTCGATGCCTATTCGCCCAGGCTTTGTGTCGCTGGAATATTACAGAAAACATCACAAGAAGACGAAAGAGGAGTCGCTAAAGCCAACTGGATTAATTACTGAGTAATAATATTTTAATATATTATCATTAATACACAAAATACACAATGTATCAACACTATATGTGAAGTTTCTCACAAACTTCACTTCAAGGTTATTCATGTAATATTATTTCATTCATTGGATGTTCGATCATTCAATTATTGAAAAACGCTTTTGCGTTTTATGACATTTAAACAATTGGTTATATAACTGCATGAAAAGTAGACACTGAAAAATTACGTAAATCGATTGATAACCAAGTTACCGCTTACGCTAGCAATGGTCGAGTGAGATATATCTACAACAGTCGATCTTCTGATGCCAACAGTAACTAAAAACTAAAATGTTAATAAAATATTCTCAGACACAAAGAACCATGGAAAGAATTCAGATCAACCGTGAACCCAGTGATGCTGCAGCCAAAAACCATCAAATTATACACGACTGCGATAGACCAAGTAGCCCAAGACATGGTCGCCAGGTATGTTCCTTTCAAACTAAGTTTAACTTATACAGGGTTATTTTTATATGACTTTATATACATACATATATACATACATAAATAAGCACACGCCTCTTTCCCAGATGTAGTAAGCAGAGGTGACATGATATCCACTTTTCGCCTTATATTTTCCGTCCCACGATGTGAGAGGGAGCTTCTCCCTCTCATCCTCTCATCACTGGTAACACATAACAGTTAAAGATTTTAGGCACTGAGGAACGTATAACAAAACAAATCGCTATGGTACATTGGTTTCCTCGTGGTGTTTTTTTGTATCGTATAATTACATTGAAAATGGCAGAGATATGCTAATTTTTCCTATACCCTCCAAGAATTGATCAGATTGACGTAAGCGTTTCTTATAGGTAGAACAATTACCTATTGTTACCTTTCAACTGTCGCCATATCCGGCACTAATTTCTGACTCTGGGCTGATAGTGAATAGAAAATCCAATATAAATTTGGCCGACCCGGGATTCGATCCCGAGACCTCAACTTTGCAATCATACCGTACTACAACTGTGTTACCGAGGCAGTAAATATGGTTTTTTATTAAACTCAAGAGACAATTTACAGATAATAAGTTATTGATATCCATTTCAAAATATTAGTACGAGTATATTTAATGAAAGTTCAAATATCTACTTGGCACGGTCACCGGTCATTTTTATACACAGAAGCGCGCGCGTGTTTATGCGTGTAGTTTTTGAATGGGCTTATTATGGTCGTTCATATTGTCTAAGTATTTTTGGGGATAAAAATTGTGAAATACTTTTTTTTTTAATTTTAATGAAGGACGATATTCATAATTTTAAACTTCCTGTCAACATTTGAATACTCGAATGATACATACAGCGAGGTTATTCTATGAAACGATACGAACTTCGAATGTTCAACGTCAGGAGTAAGATATATGTTTTCCACTTCTAAAAATCAATACTATTATCTATTATACTTCTATTTTTTTCCAAACTTAGTCTATGGTTACGATGTAGATACTATAGAGGATTCCAACAATTTGTGGAGTATCTAGGCACATTAGTGAAGTTTTACGTACGGCGTCCGAATATTCGAAGTTCGTATCGTTTCATACAGTAACCAGCCAGGGCTATCCATTGATTTAAAAATTAAGGACCTTCAGTACATTTGGAGTATACAAAAGACGACCGTGAAAATCGTGCTTAAATAAATATTAAATTAGCTTAATTTAATAGATATCGTCTAAACGGTGATAGAAATTACCATCTTGATTTTTATTGAGCTTTCTTTTTCTGTTATAATATAAGCAAACCTTTTCAAAATGATTGCGAATGACGACTAATTTCAGTAACGCTCAACTAGAGATACACCGGAGCGCGAACACTTAAGGCGCTTCCCGTCCTACAATTGATAAAGTACAAAATTTCCTGTAAACTACTTTTATCCATCTGGTAGTTTATCTTTCTTCATAGTAACTAGAAGAAGAATATAAATTATAAGGATTGCAACTTCCATACCCAGCGTCCCATTACTATGAGCTAGAAACATTTGAATTAAAATGGTTACTATCTGAATCAGTACGTACCTAATTATCTCCTTGGAAAATGTGATTGTTAATGTATTATCGAAGTGCGTGGTGGCCTGTTGGTAAACGGACCAGACGCGGCTGCCAACATGTTGACGGTGGTCGCGGGTTCGAATCCCAGGACACACCTCTGACTTTTCGGCGTCATGATAGTATTAGGCGTATTGATAGTCAATCACCACACATTAAAACGACGAAGGCAACATCGTGAGTATGGGCTGATGAAGAGAAGAGAAAAATGTATTATTATCAGTGTAATTGTAATGTAATGTATAGCCCATATACGTCCCACTGCAATGCTCGGGCCTCCTCTACAAATGAGAGTAAAATTAAGAGTGATTAGGCCGTATAGTCCACCATGCTGGCCTAATGCGGGTTGCGGGACTTTACATTCCATAGCAATTATTACAAATCGCTATGGTATGCAGGTTCCCTCACGATTTTTTCCTTCGCCTTTATAGCGTGGTGATTTGACTATCAATACACACATGACTTCGAAAAGTCAGAGGTATCCTGGAAGTATTTGTACCCGCGACCTCCAAGAACATGATGGCAGCCGCGACTGGTCTGTTTACCTACAGCCCACCACGTACTTCGCTCAATGTAATCAAAAACATTTTATTTACTCAAATTATATTTAAAATAAACAAACCCAATTTACGTCCCATTTTCACCTACATTACTGAAGTATTATTTTACTGGATGTAGGTAACATTATAACTTTCATTTATAGGATGAAATCAATCAGAGACGAAAACAACATGCTTCGTGGTAAATTCGATGTGGAAATGAATCTTTGGGCCTTGGAGTCAGTCGCCGTGGTTGCTCTGGGCAGTAGACTAAACTGCTTCGATCCAAATCTGGCTGATGACTCACCAGCTAAGAGACTCATTCAATGCATCCATGACTTCTTTGTCATTGCCGAGAAATTGGACTTCAAACCCAACGTGTGGAAATACATCGCCACGCCAATGTTCAAGAAGGCGATGAAACTATACGAAGAACAGGAAAAGTAAGCTTATTTATAATTTTTACAAAAATGTATAATACATTCATTCATTCAATTGCTATGAAATATCCTAGGTGCCATAGTACTTGAAGCAAGATTAATTTTACGTTACGTAAAGGCTTTAAAAGACTTCAAAATTAAGTCAGTTTGATTTACTCACCGAGCAAGTAAATAGCCGTAAAACAATCACGTAATCAACTATTCATTTTTGTAAAGTTTTTAGTCACAAATTTCTTACTAACTACACAATTCAAAGGACACGAACAAAACTTTTGATCTACAAAGTATCAAGACCTTAATGATTTTTATTACAGTATCTCCAAATACTTCATTCAGAAAGCAATAACTGAACTAAAACAAAACAAAGGAAAATCTAATGATGAGAAAGGTGTTCTGGAGAAACTGATTGAGATAAATGAAGAATTCGCGTATATCATGGCGTCAGACATGCTGTTCGCAGGTGTTGACACGGTAATTTGCAATATACCTATATTTACACCTTTGCTGTTCCAATAAATGACGCCAATGATAATTACTAAAGGACTGACACTCGAGATATGGGGTAAACAAATCTGGAAATATATAAACATAAATTAGAACCAATATGCATTTTTAAATAAATAAAAAACAGCATTTAATTATGAATTTTGGTATTGAATAATGGAAAACACCATTAAAAAAGAAGAGAAATAGTGATGTGTAAAGTTCACAGTTTATTTGTCAATTGTGATATTAGGCAAACCTAGCTAGCTAGTTAACTATCAGATTATCAATAATCATTGGACAGCGCATTGTAGTTTAGTCTTAGAATTTCCAGATATAATACCTCGCATAAGTTTTTGAAAATACTTTATATTAGGAAAATTAAAAACACGAACTCCTTATATTTTATTTCATCAGGCCTCCAACACAATGACAAGCACGCTGTACCTCTTGGCCACTAATCCAGACAAACAGAAGAAACTGCGAGAAGAAGTAATGTCTAAATCTGAGAAGAGGCCTTACTTGAGGGCGTGCATTAAAGAGTCGATGAGAATGATGCCAGTCGTCTCTGGTAACATCAGGAAAACCACCAAAGAGTACAACCTTCTTGGTTATCACATTCCCAAAGATGTAAGTCACATCGATTTACTAATATGGTCGCCTTATATTGCTCGTCAAATCTCCTTAACTGTGCGATTCCATGTTTTTTTATTTTTATTAAGCTTTTTATACATTATGTTGAATAAAGGCGGACTTAATGCCTTAATATAAATATTAATATTTTCAAAGCTAAATACAGAGTATATCAAGACTGCTACCGAAAACGAAGTCGAGTGGTAGTTTTAGTAGCGACAAACACAATGCAATTAAAAATTTCTCAAAGGAGTGCGTAATTATTTTTATGATTTTTTAAATATCATGCAGTTTGGGTGGTAAATCCATAGCTTTTGCAAAAAAAATAATTCAAACCAAATAAAATAATAATTTAAAAATAGTCTCACGAAAAACTTTTATCTCAAACACTTTTCTTAATATTGAAATCAACTTAATAATATTGTTATTATTGAAATTAGAAATATTGACTTACACTGTGCAAAATATGATATTTAAAAAGGGTTTTCCGTCAATACTTCGCGCTTCGGCCGGATGCAACGCATGAAAGTGTATAAAAAAATATTCAAGATTAAATAATACGACTCGTTGCTGAGCATTTCGGGCTATTGTTCTCTAACTTGAATACTTGTATATTTGTTTGTTAAAGAATCACTCTTTACATTTAGAATTTTTAGTAACATCTTTAGGCATTTTTAGAAAACCTAGATTGAATTCTCAATAAATCTAAATGTTAAAAATATTTCTAAATAATACACTGCACGGTAAAGAATTTTACCAAATACTTTTTACCGCATTTTCTTCAAATGAACTATGATGAATATCCCATGGTTTTATAACAGATGGACGTTGCTTTTGGTCATCAAGACATGTCGATCAGCGAAGAGAATTACCCTCGCCCCCTGGAATATATACCAGAACGTTGGCTGGCGCCGAAAGACGATCCTTTGCACCATGGAAACGCCCATCCCTTCGCCACCGCGACTTTTGGCTTCGGTGTTCGCATGTGCATAGGTAAAACAAATATATGTTTTTACATGCAATACATCTAATAAATTTGAGGTATAATTGATGGTACCAGGATAGGTAACACATCACTCAAAAATCCGTCATGATCATTGCGTTCCCACGCAAGTGTATTCCGCTTTGGGATCAGTTACAGTTTGACGAAGGCAGGTGGTGTGTAGCCTTTTTTTTATTGCATAGGTCCGGCAAACGAGCAAACAGGTCATATGATAACCACCGCCCATGTTCATCCACATAACTTGAGTCACAAATTTGTTGCCCATATCAAATCGTGAGGGGAGCGGAAAGGAAAAGGTTAGAAAGAGGAAAGGGGCATTGGGCATCCGGCAATCTCATTCACCGTACGAAACGCGACTGTAAAGCCGTTGTTTGCCTCGATTTCCTGTGAGACAGTGTTACAGCCTCGAAAAAGCTTACACATTCATTCTAAGTCATGATAGACAACAGCGTTGCTCTACCACTTCGAAAACTATTAGAAATAATCAACTATCAACGATCACTAACCCATTAGAACTTTTTTATTACTACCATAAATTACAAGTACGCACAATTTAATAAATATATTCAGTCACTTAACTTCCTCTGAGCAGTCGTCTTCAGAACCAGTACTGAATTTTATCTGAATTTATTGAAACTCCCGTCTTAACCACGTCTATGTAAATGAATCCAATTAAAAATTATTTCTTGTGTGCTTATTTTCCAGGTCGCCGCATCGCAGAGCTGGAAGTGGAAACGTTCCTAGCGAGGATCATAGAAAACTTCAACGTGGAGTGGTTTGGACCGCCTCCCAAAGTGGTCCAAACCTCACTTAATTACGTCAAGGGACCTTTTAATTTTGTTTTCAAAGACGTCTGACGAGCTCGTTTGCTGTTCAATAGTTCGTTATTTTTATATTTCAAAGTTTAATTTATTTTTAAGTCCGCTGCAATTATATCTTTATTTAAGAATTTTAGTTTGCGCAAGTCTTTGGCTGAAAATGAATCGCAGAAAGGCTAAATGCTGTACATTAAAAAGAACTTAATGCTACAATACTACGAGTATACTATTTATGTAACGCAATGTATATATAATGTATGTTTATTTACGTTTCGGTATTGAATAGATTAGTGCGTGGTCTAAGAAACCTTTAAGTTAAGATAATTAATAAAACGATATGTGATAATTATGCGTGATTATTTTTAGTTTACCCATAAACAAATAAAAATATGGTATTAAGTTTTTAATTTCATTCACCATAAATTAATAAAACAGTAGTAATTAAGAGATCTAGTCTGCAGAGTACGTTGTAGATATATGAGAAAAAAAACGATATTGTGCACGTAATAGAACCCAAAACAATAATTGTTAGATATATTTTTAACCGACTTCAAAAAAAGGAGAAGGTTCTCAATTCGACTGTATGTTGCTTTTTTTTCTGTGTATAAGTACAGTCAGCGACATAAGTCGCTACACATTCACGAGATTTGGAATTGTCTTATCATCCAAAATAATAATTATTTTCAATGTCGTATGGCACATCTCGGCATAGATGACTTTACTTGGTTATATTTTACGACTACAGAGTAGTACGTACAAATTTTAATTCATAAAAAGCTTATCAAAAAATGTGAAGTGTTCAACGACTTATGTCGCTGACTGTACCAATGTGCGCACTAATCTCAGAAAAGGCATAACTAATTTCGTTTAAATTTGGTACAGAAGTAGCTGACGCATATTTTTTATAATTCCTGTGAGATGTGCAATAAATTCGACTATATTTGTTACTTCATTAACTCAAAGGGATCATATGGGATAAGGGAAGGCAGAATTATATGCTTTGACTAATAAGACGGGAAGGGAAATGCAGTACAAAAGACTGCAGTCAAATAGAGTTTAAAAATTAAGTTAAAATATAAAAAATCTGTTAGTGTGCGAAATAATATGTTGCTGATGCGGGCTGGACTGAGGCCGGGCGGGACCGCTATTACAAAAAATATTTGATCTCGTCCCATATGTAACGTTGCGAAAGGCTCCAAAAAACTTTACCGTTTGTTAACGTTTGAATAAACTCAAAAGCTTTTGTATGTACTACTACTACTATTTTCTTTATTGACAGAATCTATGCCAAATTTTAGTATTGTTAAAAAATTGGAAAACCAAGTAGCCCAACAACTGTTTTGTAATGGCTTAAAGTAATTTTTTCAGAGCCTTTATCAAATTGATTATGTTAATTTGATGATTTATTAAGGTTATTAATTTATAGCAAAAATTAATTGTTTTCAAATATATTTTTTTGCATATTAATTTATGATACAAAATGTATCACCAGCCATCACCAGTCCCACAAAATTCATCACCTTTTATAAATACAGACATTGGATATTAAATTATTTTAGTCAATAAATTAATGATAAAAGTCCAGCCTCCAGGGCAAATTCAGTAAGCAAAAAAGTTCGGTTCAACTTCAGCAAACAATTTAAAAGATGATAAATTTCCGACACCAAACTCTGCAGCAGAGTGTCAATGAGAAACTTATCAGGAATCTTAGCGCATTTTAGTTCTCGATTTAAAACTTATTCCGGGGACGCGTCTGCACCTTTTCATTTTTTCCTGGCGACAGAGGACCGTAAAATTTGAATTGTAAATTATGTTCCAGTGACTGCACTTGCAGACTTTAACAAACAAGCTTTGTAACCTGAATATTTTGCATTTAGATCGACGTTATTGCATCGTTCATGCATAAACATCCGCCGGTCGAAAAGACCACGCGTCAAAAGACTAAGGAATTACGAGGATTTTAAATTGCAACTGTTGGTTCTACGTAGATTCAAGTTTTATTTATTTATTCTATGAGAATATAGTGTAAAAGTATAGACATGATAGGCTTTCAAGTTCTGGTGTTAGCTGTTATGGTAAGCATGTCTTTCAGGTCTAGTCTTAACAAAATTAAACATTAATAACTATCAAGAAACATAACTACTGTATACTGTATTCTTGTATACGCGAAAATTTTAAAACGTTTTTCTCTTCGTATTCTATACTCTATAATTGTGAAATGTAACTGAAATGAACATAAGATATGGTCCTAAAAATATTAGCGTTTGCAAAATGTTATTGAGTGAAACACAAGTATGAGTTAAAACTAAAAGCCAGTCGTTTAATGGTTGCTTTGTGAAGCCCGTTCGTATAAAAGCATTGGCAACTGCTCGCAGTACTCTGAGAAATAGCACCGCGAGCATGTGCCATCTCACCATTCGCCATCTGTTATGATCCATTAAAACGAGAAACATTTTCCAGACGTTGAGAACTTTTACACCCACATGTTCTAAAGTAATTGTTCGCGGAGTATATTATCTATGTGCACTTCACTAAAATATAACTTATTTTCATTGCGTAGTAAAGTGAGATATATACTTATTAGTGTTGTTTTTTTATTGCAATAAATAGCGAGCAGAGCGTGCCATTCGCCTGATGGTAAGCGATACAACCGCTCACCGACAGTAGTGAAACCAAACAATACCGTGAATCACAATGCTTGACATTCTGAGACATATTAAGATGTTAAGTCTTAATAAGTCCAGTAGTTATTCTGGCTACAATGACCTTCAAACCTCACACCTTTCTGTTTCCAACCACAATCTAAACTAATTGTTTAAATTCCATCAATAAGAGTTTAATGAAATTTTGTATTACAAATAAATATTTTGCTTCATATTTTGGTCATAACTGCCGAAACTAACGAAAGTCTTTCAGGAAAAAATTGTATTTAAACGCCGACAAAATTATTGTTTTGCATTGAAGAATCCACATAATAACCTGTATTTATTATTTTTCCCTGAACATTATGGGTCACAGCTCACGTTCGATGCGATTACGCTAGCTGTTACGTTGGTTTCTAATTTTATAATCATGTTTACTAATGTTAGCATTCGTGCGAACGTAAACATTTGTAAAACCAGCCACAGATGCACCTAAATGACGCGTTTCGAATTTAACTTTTATATGCTATTTCAAATTAGCTGGCATAATTGTGTAGAACAGATATGTGGAGACTAGATTCTCTGTCAAAGTCGAAAAAAAAGGAAGCTTGACATTGATTCCTCAATAAATAAATCCACCAAACAGTCACATACACAGACCTAACCCCACACTAAGATCGAGTCTTGTGTGGTAGGTATCAGAAACTACCAGAGACTTTTCGGTCTCATAAACACCTAGACTCAAAACAAATACCTGTGGCAAAATATTGGCTATAAATATAAATGGGCAGATATTCCCCGGGTCTCAGAAGCAATCTCGACGGCACGTTTCCGGTCGATTCGGCGCGTTCCCGTAGATTACGGCTGAAAAAATTGACAGAGCAATCCAATGTTTGTTCAATGGTGCGGCCGGTCATTTTTCAATGCCAATCACTACACTAAAATTTATAGACCAAATGGGTTCGTGTAACCATTTCTCTTCTCGAAGCTGACGTTACGGCATAAAAACTAAATTCGCCGGAGCGTGACTGATGTAATTGAAATTCTTAGTTTTCCTTTTTACTTTCCATTGCTACTATGCAATATCGTTTCATTTTCAGCCTGGCCTTTGACGCAGACTTATAAATGTACCATTTGTTAGTTATCCTTTACTAGCCGCGTACTAGATGAAATTCTCAATCGCCAATTTCTAAGAATACGTGAATGTCGATATGTTTAACCGAAAAAACTAATTAATTTGATGTAAACTTCCATCGTATCTACGTCTACAAGAAATAAAGTGGGGATAAATAATGAGGTACAGCTAGGCAAGTGAAGTGCGTGGTGGCCTGTTGGTAAACGGACTAGACGCGACTGCCAACATGTTCACGGTGGTCGCGGGTTCGAATCCCAGGGCACACCTCTGACTTTTTGGAGTCATGTGTGTATTGATAGTCAATCACCACGCACTAAAACGGTGAAGGAAAACATCGTGAGGAAACCTGCATACCATAGCGATTTATAAAAAAATCTATGGTATGTAAGTCCGCCAACCCGCACAAGGCCAGCGTGGTGGACTATATGGCCTAACCGCTCTCAATCGTACTCTCAAATGTAGAGGGACGTATGGACGTACGTGCCCTGCAGTGGGACGTATATGGGCTGATACAGACAGACAGCTAGGCAAAACGACATGATACTAGATTAACTCTCAATTTCTCTTATTCCGCGTGTTTCTGCAGCACTAAATGCAAATTCCAAAGTTGATTTGTTCACTGATAAATGGAAAGTTCATTTGACGGCATGTGTGTGTGAGCTGTATTAATTTTCTAAACTTATTTTGATCCTTTGTTAACACTCCTGTCCTTTTCAGCCAAATAATACATAAATATGATTGTACAAACCACACTACAAACTGTATGCACAACCGAACAAAGCCGATCCGTTTATCGAAGATCAAATAACATTCAGAACATATGACAGATCTCGGCCTAGATCTAACCTTAGATTTTATTGGATCAGATCATATTTGTACACTCAACTAAAGAACTCAGCGATCGCTAAACAAAAGATATTAAAAAGGCAGTACATTTATTGCTTCCAATTTCTTTACTTTTCCACGTTGGTTTGTGGATACGGTGCAAACAAAGCTGACTTTGAATAGAAAGGCAAAAGGCTTTTAATTGAAAATTGCGTTTATAAAAGCGTTTTGTTTGCGAGCATACGCCAAAACAAACCACGGAATCCAATATCCTTCTGTGTGCAGATATTCTTGTGGTTGTCTCTCATTATTAATACCGCAGCTCATACGACAGGCGGTTTTACTGGGACTTTGTGTATATACTCATATAATTCATATTGTTATGTATTTATGCACATACGCTCACGTATTTCTCACCAAGCGCAGGTAGATGTGTTAATGTGCCATCCAAGTGTTGTAGAACGTGTTTCGGTCCTTCGAATTGTTAGACAGTGAGTATATCCCAATGCCTGCCGCAAAATCTATTCCCGAGCAGCCCACATAAGAAGTTACAAACCAGAAAAAATACAGGAATTCGAATAGCGTACCAGGGAATCAAACAAAGGTTTATTTACTTCTTTTAATTTTCTTCTGCTTCTGCTTGCCGATGAAGTAACATAAATACCAAGTAAAACCAAATAATCACTGTAACTTAAACTAAAAAAAAACTTCTTTCTTATTCCCAATTGATATACCTGACCATTAAGTTTTGAATAAAATATTAAATGGAATCATCTTTAACGTAAGTGCATACATTCCGGCGATTCCTTGCAACCATTATCAGAGACACCTTGTGAGTAGACGTCCGATGTATTTTAAAAACCTCAATATTCCTATAATTACACGCAAAGTTTATCCATAAACTCATTAAACATTTGCAAACCTTTAACTTTGGCATGGTATTATGAAGCCAATAAGACAAAAGGATAATGAATATGATATTAAGAAAATCCATACTAAGAATCCATATCAAAATATTTAAATCTGTCAAATTATATATTGCCAATTGCACCACATGTTACTCGTTATTTTCTGACTCACTGCTGAGCAAAAACCTTCCAGAATTTTTTACCGGCAATCCTCTTCCACCAAGACTCAATTCTGCCACCAAAAATGTTACCTTTCTCTTATTTTCCATATGATTACGAAGGTAGTTTGCATCTCTAACCTTTCAGAATATAATTTTCTTTTTGAAATATTCAATAGAGTAATGGCTTTCATTCAAATATCAGTGTATTACGCAGAACAATCAAGTGTGCACGCTACGCCTCTGCAACGGATTATAGGAAATTATGTTTGCCGAGCAACTCGCATTGATTTGTGACATCAAGGGCGCGTTTACACAGCATTTCATGTTCAAACGGTACGTTCTTTATTCTTTTACATGTAATGATTTACATTATTTTATATTTTAGAATATGCTGCTGCTCTCGGTTTTTCTTGTTTGTTAAAATATTGTTATCAATATTAAAAAAATAAATAACATTAGACTATAATAACAAAGTTTTAAATTGGCGGTCTTATCGCATAGTACAATCTCTACCCGACAATTCATAATAACAATTCAGTATAACGTGCAACATGAATTGTGTTAAAACTACTGAACGTTTTTACAAAATAAAACGTATAAACCTATCAAAAAACTGTGGTGGCTCAAACTAATTAAATGGAAATCAACGAGACAAGCTTTGTATAGGAAGCAGAAAATTCACATTATTTTATCTCCCAAAAATTCGGAAAAGTTGTTAAGCCAGCTAAGTCCGGGGTTCGCGGAGTTGTCACATCTCTGTGGATAAAAACAAAGCCGCGAACTCTGAAGCCTAGCCTCTTTATTGGTACGACAAACAAACACAAGTCCACACCAATTAACATTTAAATGAGCAGACTTTATGTACGCGGATTCCTTTTAGTTGTAATAAATGGAAAAATGTTTTCAATTTGCAGATAACTTTTGTATAATTGAATAACCTGAAAGAATGTTTGTTATCTTATGTTAGTGTCTTCTGTAATGTAGTAGAGATACAGCTTGCTTCGCTACAGTACAAATGGAACGATTTGACTAGATTGGCGCCAGTGACTCGTAGAAAACTGACGTGAGTCCATAGGCTCTTGCACTATTAGTCATGGATAAAATCACAAAATTACCTCGGCAAGTGATACATTTCAAATATGTATTCATACATTCCAATACCTATTACCGTCCAAGGCTATTCATCTTAACTTTAAATATTATCACGATGTGTAATAAACTCTGCTTTACGTCCCACAATAAATATTTATTGTTATTTCAACATTCATTCGTACTTTTATTATACAAATTAATAAACAATCAAAATCGTTCTTCCATGTTAAATAGCTACATTCATAGATAGTAAACGCTTCTAATACCCACATCCTAAAAGCTATTTATCTTACAAGGGTACGAAATGAGCATGAAAAGCCATTTCCTCATACGATAACGTAAACCTGATGGATCCGCGTGATGGGCCCGAAGATAGTCGACTCAAGCCGCTAAGCCTATATTACCTACTTAACATTGTGGGATATTATGTGCCGCATTAAGCTTAGTCATTCAATATCATCTATTAGTCTTATATTCTTTCGAATTTATTTGTAAGTTATTAAGGCATAGCTTGTTTTTTTTCTGTGGTATACACTTACCATTATGCGTGAAGGTACACTATTCGCATTTTTAGATTCTGCCGATTTCAAATACATCGGCATAATTTTAAATTACTGCGACGATCGTTTAGAAAAATGAACAAGTTTTACACTATTTTCCATGTCAAGTCTGTATACAAACAAAAGCGCTTAAATCGCTTTTTTTTTGTCTGTTTACATAGTGAACAAAACAGAAACGTTGAACACTCATACTTTTTACACGAAATTCCCAATTATTTTGATAATGCTGTTGACACAAGCGCGCCTCGACAGCTACCCGGGGCAGATTAATATGTAATCACGTTACTACGCGTTCATACAGCGTATTTTTTATCACCCTAATTTTCCTGTGATCCTATCTGCTAATTAAAACAAAAATATACATAAATTTGCATGAGATGATTCAGTAAACTTACCGGGTACATGTTCAAACAAATAATTCCTATGAGATATTTCGATAAAAGTGAAAAAGGTAACAGTAAAAATTATTACTTTTACTTTTTTCACAATGAACCACCGGTGGTAGGTCTATCTGTGAGAGGTCGCCTGGGTCGGTACCACCGCAATGCCTATTTCTCCCGCTAAACAGCAGTGTAAATACCCTGTTGTGTTTCGGATTAAAGTATATTGTAGCTAGAGTAACTACTGTACATATTGAGACAACATGATAAAAAAAATATTAAACCCAAAATATTACCTAACTTGAAAATTACTTGAAAACTCTAAACCCCACAATGCACATCTTTCACATATGCTGCGACTAAATCTTAATATATATAATTCACGTGTCACGTTGTTTGTCCGCGATGGACTCCTAAACCACTCAACTGATTATAATGAAATTTTGTAGATATGTGTTATTTGTTCCAACTTAAAGGTGGGATGGTTTTTATCTCGATTGAATTGACGAAAGTATAAAAAAAGGAAAAAACATTTTGCCATACAAAATGTTCATGGGTTTGTAACTGTCAAAGATTTAATGTTCATAGCGTCGATACGGTAAACTCTTCCCTAAAATTAAATAACGTATTTAAATAAAGGTATCGAATCGACAACACATAGCCACAATATTCGATTTATGGCGTATTTTAGATTTTAAAGATGTAAATTAATGACAGTAATGAAAAGTGGTTGACATTTAAATTGATTGTCAAATATTTATGCATAAGTTCAGGAATTTATTGTAAACTAAAGAGTATATTATGATGATACATAAATATAGGACAATTAAATAAATAATATTCACATGTATTAAGTTTTACTTCTTTTCAAGATAGAATTTCACTTGAAAATGAAAAATCTTTAATAAAATAACACATACAAATAAAAACTGAACTGAACTGAATAAAATAAAAATTTTATATAATTATGGAGAATATTGCAGGGATTCTCAAATTAGGCGTTGCCTGTGTCTTGAAAAACCAGTTAAATATAATTGTTTCTACGTTAATTGTGTGTGTGTGTGTGAGTGCATTTCTACGAAAATTAATATTTCATCTCTTTATTACTAACAAGAGTAATGGCGTAATATTTTTGGAAAAACAGCTTAGTGGGGGTGAAATAAGGGATGGGATATTGCATGGATAATCAAAATCGATAAAGTGTTTAGAAAGTAGACAGAAACTGGATATAATAGAGTGGGAGGTAGGGGAGAAGACTGGGATAGCTGACATATTTAATAGGACGAAATGTAAATGCACGGTATAAGACGGGATGGTTAATTAAGAGAAAGGACGCGACGTGTCGGGAAGTGAATGAACAGACGGGATGGGACGGAATTGAGCAGGACAGTAGGATAGCTAATTCATGTTTAGGTATACAAGAGCTTATACGAAAAATAACACGTATTTGGTGTGGAGTAAAATAAAAAAGTATCTGCACCCAGGCGAAGCCGGGCCGGGCCGCTAGTTAATATATATATTTTTTATATCAATATACATATTTTTTATCTAGGATTTATAGAAAATGTTTATAAAAATGTAAAGAGAAGACGAATCAAATTGAGTTCGGAACTTGTATAACACTAAGTGAATCATTAAGCCGACTGGTGCCTCAGCTAAGTGCATTAATATCTATGTAGCTCTAGTACTACTAACAATGTCAACAAGGTATCTAGGGCAGCGCATTCAATTAATACCACTTTACTCAAACCAATCATTACAAGCCGGCTTTGCAACTCCATTAGTCATAGACTAGGAACAATAATACTGCCTATAATTTACTTGCTAAGTGCTTTTAATGGTCCTATTTTTGCATCTTTTACTGGTGTTAGGTGTCTCATATGTAAGAGGAAGCCTGGGTCGCCGGGGAAGATACAACCGCAATCTCTATTTCTTCCGCCACACAGTAGTGTACATGCACTAATGCGATCCAGTTTGAAGGATATTACAGCCAGAATATCTACTGGAAATATAGATACTTAAGAGAAAAAGAGAGAGAGAGACCTACCTACATACATGTGAGAGACCAGTAAAATAAAGCAAATAGCAATTTTCGTGAATAAGATTTTAAATACATGTATACAGGGTATATCAAGACTGCTATCAAAAACAAAGCCGGGTGATAGTTTAAGCGACTTCAGACATAATGCAACAGAAAATGTTATATGGCCTATGGCCATATTTGGGTGGTAAATACATTTTTTTTTCCTAAAATAATAGTGTATACCCTTTTATTTATAAATACTCTAAGGTATAAAAGAGTTTTAATTATTATTTTAGCAAAAACTATGTATTTACCACCCAAAAATAACGATATTTAAAAAATCATTACAAATAATTGTCGCGTTTCTTTGCGAAATTTTTAGTTGCATTGTGTTTGTAGTCACTAAAACTACCACCCGGCTTCGTTTTCGGTAGCAGTCTTGATATACCCGGTATATGAAGCATATATTTCTCGAGACTATTCTATTTGAGGAAGAGCCAAATAAACGATTTGAACGGACACTTAATACGAGTAATATGTGAATGATAAAATAGGTGGCCTCTACAGAAAGACCTGGCCAGTGATTCTTAAACTATCTATTTAATTGAAATTACTAACGTAATTAGTATTTATTCCAACACAACATTTTGCTATTATTTCTTAAAAGGATTATCAAAAGTTGCATCTAAACAATATCCTTAGAAATGTGAAACTGATATGTTGATGAATCAAAAATGATTTTAACACAATAGATTTTACCATAATTTAAAGTAACAAACCGTAAAATCTAAATTGAAATAAAGCGTCCATTATTGGCTGGTTAATAATGTCGAGTGGTTAAGAGTGGATGTTACCCTTGTCAAAACCACAGCCTATTCAAACCTACAGGACAGAAACACAATATCCCTTTGTTTGACTATACAGATTTAATAGCCCTTGGTAAAACAAATATAAAAATATATCTAACGAGAGGAAAACATATTTAAATAATAAATTATATAAATGCCAAAGTGCATGTAATGAAACATAGTTTTAATATTCTAATGAATCACCACTTTCCAATCCGATAAAACAGTGTTTTTTCCACTTTCCCAAGATGCCATTAGCTTATGTTTACTTCATTCAAGCTCTGAGAGGCCACCGCGTTTTAAGATGCATCCTTAAGTGCTAGGCAAACTTTTAGACTTGCTAAGACCTAGATGTCAGGAAAGACTAGTCTTTAAACAAATACTGCTATTTATATTGGTAAGGCACTGCTTTCTAGTAGATTACTTTACCATATTAATTGCGGAATATTTTAAAAAATAAGTTTCGTTTTGATTGCAATCTTTTTATTCGTTTGTGCAACTCTCATTGCTTCTGAAAGTTTTGCAAAAATAATAAGGAGACTTCGGAATAGCAAAGTAGATTTTTATCTCAAGTCGTTCTATTAAAAGTTTTTTTTTGTGAGAGTTTTCTTTGCGACTTATGACTTTTGACACGGAGTTTGATATATTGCATTCGCATAGAATTTTCTCTTAATAGGTATAATAATTATTGTTTAATTTCTTCTACTAACACGTACCTAAACTGTAGTCTTGCACGCCACTAACAGTTTTATCTGGAGGCTACGACATGTTTACTAAAAAGATTTCTCTCATAATATTTCTTACTGTACTCTGTATGTCTGAAACTTAGTCTCAAGAACATAATTTAACCACAACACTTTCAATGATAAACACGTGTCTATCCAAACGAATTCCTTGGCAACCTGTGGTTGTAGCCTGTATACAGTGACCTCCTGTGACTTTCGTAAGGTATTTGGGGTATTAATATTAAACAACGTCCAAATATAACTTTTGCACAGAATTCATATTCAAATTCCTAACTCAAAAGATAATTGTACGTAAAAGTTGAACCAGTTGGCAAAACTTTTAAATTTTACTACTTGAATAGCTGCAAATGGCGCAGAAGTATAAATTTGGCACTATGAATATAAAGCACTTCAAGTCACTAACAAGACTGCATCAATCTACGTCAAGCAAACTCAACGTAAAAATTGCACGATAAAATATCTAAAGATCTGAACACTCACACAGTTTTTTAATAAAATATTTATTGGCATTTTATGATTGTAAAATTTGACATTTGTTGTAAGGTGTCACAGTTCACTTATTATTCTTATTAATATCATAAGCTTGTCTATTTTTTTATCACAACAGTTTAACAGTGTATTTTGACAAGTAAAACGTATTTTTTTTTGTAATATATCTATTTTAATAGGTAGTCAACATATATTTAATAACAAATTGCCAAGACATTTGCCATCGTGGTTATCCTATATCGCTAGCTCATTCTCTTCTATCGTTATTATTTATCACAAAACGAGAGCTGATTAAGCAGTTTAATGCCTTATTCATCTCTTCAATAATTCTCCTGGGTCCCTGTGATATTTACAACAAAATCCTCTACTAAATGTATTTGACCCGAAAACAATTTAACTATTTGCCTTAATCCAGTAAGCTCTAAGTTCCGACATTATGCAAATACGACTTAATAAATTAAAGAAAAGTTACAAAGTAATTAAAGTGGCATTCTCTCAGCAGGTGTGGTGCCGCGCCGACTTACCGAGGATGGCATTACGGCAAATGTCTGCTATTCGTGAAATGGTATGCCTAATAACCGGCTTATATTGCTAGAAGTCTTATGGGTTCTATTACTCTTTAATTTGTATACTGGTATAATAAAATATCAACACAAATATGCAGGCTTTTTTTGAATACATGTGGATACTGATTTCCTAACTTGCCACTGATCTACAATTATAAGATTCAAAAAAGTAATGGAATAATAGCTCTATAAAAGACCATAAAGATGCCACCGATTGCTTTTCAATGGCGATTGAGCAACATCTCGATATTAGATACCCGTCAATGATCCTCCTACATTTCCTGACGCGCTTTTTTTTTTATTTTGCAGGTGGACATTCGACGCTACGCTGGAACATGGCCTTGAACCGAGAATGACTCGATCGGCCATCAGATCTACACATCACAAGGCGGTAAGTTTTGACTAAGTAGGTGTAACACAATATAACTTTTTTTTCATGCAACCAATATTTAATTAATTCTTTATTTTCCGTACAAAAATAAACATGCCCATTTTATTCCTCGCGATACCGATAACCCCAAATGTATTCTTTAAAAGGGGTGTTTCATTCAGTGTGATGTGACATTCTCGTCACGTAACAACGTGCAGACGCGTGGGAGGGAATTTATTTTGTGAATGGAAACGTCGCGTCGACGTGTCGCAGCTACATTGTGGATTTTAAGCCTCTGCGTAAATAGATAACACACCGTTTGCATTTTTAAATATACATTTACGAATAAACGTTTAGGGAAATCGTGGTATAAATGAGCTGTGAGATAGGGGTGCTTAAAATATTTATTTTATACATTTTAGCGTGAAAAATAAAAACTCATTCAATTTATATTACACAGATTATCTAAACGACTTTAATTGCAAATAAGAATTACTATGTCGTGTATATATTAAATATTCATGTGCACATAGCATTTATCTGGATATTTTGCACAATCAAATGATGAATCTACTTGTGATAGGTCTCTCATATGAGAGAGGCCGCCTGGGAAGATACCAGCGCAAGACATTGCGGTTGTACAGAGAAATAGACATTTATTACTCCCGCCAAACAGCAGTGTGTTTCGGTGTGAAGGACATTGTAGAAAGAATACCTACTGAACATATTGAGAAGTGTAAAGACAGTGGAAGGCCAAGCATTGCTTTGTAATTCAAGGTTTTGTTTGGTTTTGCCACTGTTCATGAGCGATCATATCGCTTACCATCGGGTGAAAGGCATGCACATCTCGCCATACATAGCAAAAAAATATTATTTTCGTAATTTTTCCTACTCAACATGATATGAGTATATTAAACGTGATCTACACTAATTTCTATCCCATAACCCAAAATATGTCTTACACAATTTCGGAATAAACAGCAAAGTACTCCGCGAGTCACTCAAATTATGTGGCATCCGCGACCCCGACCAATAAGACAAAAGTTTCCACTTGTACAAGAATTTGGACACCTGTCTCATCTATCAAGCCAAGCGACGGGAATAAGATATTTGCCAGGAATCGATCCGTGTGGCGAGTTGTGATCGAATGCGGAAGGACAGTATACAGGGTGAATTTTTCAAGTAGGCGTGGTTGGTCAAACAATCCGAAGCTTTGAGGTATAGCGGAAAATTCTGAAACGAGCCACGAGCCAGATTTTGACAAAAACTAAAACTGAATACTTGGATTCCGGATAAAACCATATTCCTAGCGAGTATTCGAACTCAATGTTTCAATCAAATTCTACGAAGTATTATAATAACATACGGTCAACGATGACGTCACTCCAATGACAAAAAATGTAGTTCGCAATGCCCTCTACATTTTTTATTTAAAAAACTTTTTCCTAAAACCAATAGTTTCCAAGATTTTTTATTTTAAATTCATTTTTTGAATTTCTCAACATCAGCAAACAGTAGGACCTTTTTAATTTTTCTGTGAACTCTTGACATGCCACCCTAACGATTCATTATGTTAAATAAGGATAGGTCTTTATTCGGAGGGCAATTAATTATTCCTTACATATTGACTGAACTATTATATTTATAGGTCAGAGGGTCATTCTTGTGGCAACCTGTCCGGCTGTCTTACAGAATGGCACGGGCACGCGCTCCCGGCCCCTCGAGCCACCATTGTCGCACTCCACTTCCCAATCCGCGACTTTGGCGTCCCCCTTCCTCCCCACTACTGGTGGCAGGATTTTTGTATTGAGTCATATTTTTCACTCAATGCTGAATCCGAGCGGGTTGGTGGTGGGGTGGTGGTCTGGTCTATTTCTACCGCTAAGTAGAAATGCGTTCCGGTAGAAGGGCTGGACAGCCGTTCCCTCATCCGTTCCTTCCTCTTCGATAATAGGTGTTGGTTGTTGCAAGCGATGCTCGTTGATGTGGTTGGGTGTCGGAGTGGGCGCTCGGGTGGCGGTGCTGGTGTGGAGTACAGGGAGACCCGGTGGGAACGGTCACCGCCGGCCGCCTGCCGGTTAGTAGGGGACCTGAACCCGGGGATACACAACTGTCTAACTCCCTCCCCGGGAAGCTGTCCCGCCAACCGGCGAAAAAAAGTCGTCGTGCCAGAGTGGGAGACTGGAGTGGATCCCGGCGACTGCACGCGGGGGGGCATCGGGGGCCCTTCCGTGCTTCACGCTGGCTCCTCCTAATGCCGCGTGCCCGCTTCACACTATATCCTCCCTTCTCGAGTATCGTCTTGGTTCAACCACGCTTGTCCTTACCCTATCCCACTCTCTTTAAAATATGCGAAGGCACAATCGAAGCAGGCTCTCCACGGCGGGAAATTTATCCACATTTTCTGTGGACTTCTGTAATGTCAGGGGTCTACATAGCAACCTCGACGCCCTCCACCACCATCTAGAGACGGCGCGGCCTGCCCTGCTCTTTTTAACGGAGACGCAAATATCCGCCCCTGACGATGTATCGTACTTAAATTACCCCGGTTACGTTTTGGAACATCGATTCCTACGTAAAGCCGGGGTGTGCGTCTTCGTCAGGGGTGATATCTGTTGTCACCGCCTTCGGGGCCTCGAGCGTCAGGACCTGTCTTTATTGTGGCTACGAGTAAAATTCAGGGGTAGGACCCGAGTCTACGCATGCCTGTACAGGTCCCACGCCAGTGATACGGGATCTACTCAATTATTTGAGAGCGTCCAAGTGGGGACTGACCAGATTCTCGAGCAGTTCCCTTCCGCGGAGGTGGTGGTCCTCGGTGATTTCAACGCTCATCACAAAGAGTGGTTGGGATCCAAGACCACTGATCTCCCCGGTCGGGCTGTCTATGAGATGGCCTTGGCTTATGGTCTCTCGCAGCTGGTAACACAGCCCACCCGTGTTCCAGACGTTGAGAGCCATGAGCCCTCTTTGTTGGATCTTCTGCTGACGACCCACCCGGACGGATACAGGATAGCGGTTGATGCTCCCCTGGGATCATCTGACCACTGCCTGGTCCGTTCATGGGCTCCTGGAGTGGGTCCCAGCCGCTCTTCGACGACTGGAACTCGCACAGTTTGGCGGTACATGTCAGCAGATTGGGATGGACTGCGAGAATTCTTTGCGTCCTACCCTTGGGGGCGGCTTTGTTTCTCCTCCGATGATCCTGACGCCTGTGCGGACTGCGTCGCGGATACGATTAGCTTGGGTATGGAAACTTTCGTACCCAGCTCGAAAATACCCGCAGGGCGTCGCAGCCGGCCTTGGTACAATAGTGCCTGTGCTGTTGCTGCGCGCCTAAAGCAGTCCGCATACACGGTGTGGCAAGACGCAAGGAGGCGTCGGGATCCAAATTCAAAGGAGGAGAAACGAAAATTCAACGCCGCCTCTAGATCCAACAAGAGAGCCTTAGCTAAGGCCAAGGCGGAGCACATCCGCAGAATTGGCGAGCGACTCCAGAGCTATCCCTCTGGGAGTCGTGCTTTTTGGTCGCTCGCTAAGGCTGTGGAGGGTAATTTCTGCCTGTCCAGTCTCCCACCACTGCGCAAGTCCGATAACAGTTTGGCCCACAGTGCAAAGGAGAAGGCCGATCTCTTGGCCCAATTCTTTGCCTCGAACTCGACTTTGGATGACGGGGGCGCCACACCGCCGAACATCCCGCGTTGTGAGAGCCTCCTATCTGACATAAAAATCACCCAGCGTGCTGTCAGACGGGAGCTCAAGCTTCTAGACGTCCATAAGTAGAGTGGGCCAGACGGTATCCCCGCAGTGGTTCTTAAAACGTGCGCCCCTGAGTTGACACCCGTGCTCACGCGCCTTTACCGGCTTCGTGGAAGGTCGCCAATGTACACCCTGTCCCCAAAAAGGGTGACCGTTCGGACCCTTCGAGTTACAGGCCGATTGCTGTCACATCCCTACTCTCCAAGGTTTTGGAGCGAGTTATCAACACTCAGCTCCTGAGGTATCTTGAGGATCGCCAGTTGATTAGTGACCGCCAGTACGGTTTCCGTCATGGTCGCTCGGCTGGTGACCTTCTTGTGTACCTCACGCACCGTTGGGCGGAAGCTTTGGAGAGTGGGGGTGAGGCGATTGCGGTCGGCCTTGACATTGCGAAGGCGTTCGACCGAGTGTGGCATCGCGCCCTTCTGGCGAAGCTACCTGCGTATGGAATTCCTGAGGGGCTCTGCAAATGGATCGAAAGCTTTTTGGATGGTCGGAGCATAAAAGTCGTAGTGGACGGCTGTTGCTCCGAGACCAAGACCATTAATGCTGGTGTTCCACAAGGCTCGGTGCTATCGCCGACACTCTTTATCCTGCATATCAATGACATGTTGTCTATTGATGGCATGCATTGTTATGCAGATGATAGTACGAGTGACGCGCGGTACATCGGCCAACGGAGCCACTCTCAGGATTCTATTATGGAAAGACGGTTTCAACTTGTGTCTGAAGTCGAGAGCTCTCTGGGGCGGGCCTCCGAATGGGGTGAATTGAACCTAGTTCAATTTAACCCTTCGGAGACACAAGTTTGCGTGTTCACTGCGAAGAAGGACCCCTTTGTCATGGCGCCGCAATTCCAAGGAGTTACTCTCCAAGGATCCGAGAGTATTGGAATCCTTGGCATCGAAATATCAAGCAAGGTCGAGTTTAGGAGTCATTTGGAGGACAAAGCCAAACTGGCGAGCAAGAAGTTGGGAATCCTGAACAGAGCCAAGCGGTACTTTACGTCGGGTCATAGATTGACACTTTACAAAGCGCAAATCCGGCCCCACGTGGAGTACTGCTCCCACCTCTGGGCAGGTGCCCCAAAATACCAGCTCGACCCACTTGACTCCTTGCAGCGACGAGATTGTCGAATTGTCAATGATCCCGATCTCACGGACAAATTGGAACCGTTAGGACTGCGGAGAGACTTCGGATCTCTCTGTGTGTTCTATCGTTTGTTCCATGGGGAGTGCTCCGAAGAGTTATTTGAGATGGTACCACCGTCGCCTATGTACCATCGCACCACACGTTTCCGCAGTAGAGTTCATTCCCACCACCTGGAGGCGTACCGCTCCCGAACGGTACGTTTCCAGCGTTCTTTTCTACCACGTACGTGCAAGCTCTGGAATGAACTCCCTGCATCGGTGTTTCCTCAGCTCTATGACCTGTCCTTCTTCAAACGAGGTTTAAGGAGAGTACTATCCTTGAGGTAGGCAGCGACTTTGTTGTGCTGGTCCCCTGGCACTACGGAGGTCCATGAGCAGCGGTAGCCGCTTACCATCAGGCGGGCCGCTTGCTCGTCTGCCTACTAGGCAATAAAAAAAAAAAAAAAAAAACTATGACTATAATATTGAAATGAGTAATAATCTAGTTGACAGCAGATTGGAATACTAAATCAGAGATCGCAAGTTCTAGTACAGGGCAAATTTTGAACTTTCCAAAGTCACGTCTGTTTAACAGTAAATGTAAAAATTGTGAAGAAACCTGCATACGAGAAAGTTACAAGGATAGGATAGGAAGGTACACGGATTTCGTTCTTGAATTATACCACCAATAAGACGATGGATTCCATAAAACATATGTGAGTGCTTAAAAAAAAATTGATCTAGACATGCCGGGTATTTGATTCACCATTATATTAATTTGCATGTTTCGAAAAAAACATCAAAGTTAGGTTAGGTTAGGTTAGTTAGTTAACAGATTCTAGCTGAAAATGTATCTATTTTCGAGCTAAGTGATATGGCGGGATAAAACAATCATGGATAATGATACAAGTCCAAACATATTCTATCCGAATTACACTTACCAAGTATACTGTAATTAGTGTAATTACTGATTACATTGTCGCACTCGTATATAGAAACCAGTCAGCTAAGTCATTCCACACAAATGATAGAAAATTCAGTTGTCCCGCTCCACATAAGAGTAGGTATATTAAAGTCCAGGTAGAACTTGTGATTATAATACTGCGGATTCAATAAAGCGCTAGTCAGGGCCGTGGTTCTGTGACCCACCGCTGCACTCCATGTTTTATTAATCTCAACCACACTGAACATTAATGGAGAATTTCATATCCGACTTAGTATTTGTATGGGAGACCAATAGGATAGAATATAGTACGACCAATTCACGTAACCAGTATCAGATATAATAACCACATAAATAAACCCTTTAATAACTTACGTAGTCCTGACCCCACACTAAGATCGAGTCCATTTTCGTGGGTGGCAGAAACTACGATAGATTTTTCGGTCTCCACCCAGAGCTGGAAAAAATATATGTGGATCACACAAACATATGTCTAGATTCGGGTTTAAACCCGCTGCCTCTCGTTTCAAACCGGCGTTTAACCAGCTACGAGGCTTAATGGTTTCTTAGATTTACGCGAAAGTTACACATTGAAATAAAACTATTATTTACGGATTTTATCGCGAATTTAGTTTAATTTTTTTACATTTTTAACTTCCCGACGTTTCGATCACTTTACAGCTTTCGTGGTCACGGGGCGGACTGACCGAAGTTAAAAATGTAAAAAAATTAAACTACATTCGCGATAAAATCCGTAAATAATAGTTTTATTTCAGCTACGAGGCTGTTAAGATATCGGTGAGCTATAAGTGCTATATGCGGTTCTCTGCTCCTACCGTTCTGTAAATACAATCATACATAGTTCAGGAAGTTCTACGAACGGAACTATCCGAAGTGCTTTCGAAGATTAATGATAACATAGCCACAATTATGAATACAGAACTGAAACCACTTAAAGAGGAAATAACGGAGATGAAAGACTCGCTGATTTTTTTAAACGAGCAATATGATACTATGATGTCGGACCACAAAGAAATGAAAGAAAATATTAATAAATTGCAGAAAAAAAATTCTTTGTTAGAATCTACGGTATGTGAATTGAATTTGCGTGTGAATCAGCTGGAACAAGCGGCCAGATCAAATAATATTGAAATTCAATGTGTACCCGAGAGAAAGCAAGAAAACTTGATGAATATGGCCAAAGAGCTTGGAAAGGTAGTCGGTTATGAACTGACTGATAAGGTTGTCGTACACTGCACGCGAATAGCAAAGATCAATCATCAGAGTCCAAGACCTCGGTCTATTGTTGTTCAACTTACTTCACCGCGGATAAGAGATCAATTAATTTCATCGTGTATGAAATTTAACAAGTCAAGTTCAAATAAACTAAATTGCTCACATCTGGGAATTGCTGGCAATAACAACCCAATTTATGTAACTGAGCATCTCTCACCTGCCTATAAAGCCTTACACGCTGCTACTAGACTCAAGGCAAAAGATAAAGGCTTTAAATACGTGTGGGTGAGAAACGGCAAAATATTTGTGAGAAAAAATGACGTCTCGGAATACATAATGATTAAGTCGGATGACTGTCTTTCTAAACTGAACTAGCATATTTCGTGTAGGATTAATTTAAATAATCGTGGGGTATATTACTTATTAATTATTAACATTCTTTTCTTTAAATATATATTATCAAAATGTCCGGGGATTACGTACGAAAACACATAAATTTTACCAAAATATTTGTATCAATAATTATGATGTTATCATCTTAACTGAAACCTGGCTAAATTGTAACATTTTTAACAGTGAGCTCTTCGACGATAGGTATGTGGTCTACAGAAGAGATCGTGAAACTACTGGCTATCATAGTCACAAAGACGGGGGAGGCGTTTTAATAGCGGTTTTAAAAAATATTCAATCAAGTCGTAGGACAGACTGGGAAACGAAATGCGAGGATCTATGGATCAATCTGACTTGCCCCATTAATAAAAATGTTAGTC
The DNA here is from genome assembly GCA_009982885.2 of Hyles vespertilio. NCBI lineage: Eukaryota > Metazoa > Arthropoda > Insecta > Lepidoptera > Sphingidae > Hyles > Hyles vespertilio. The sequence goes on along the minus strand of CM042816.1, from coordinate 6,404,842 downwards.
GTATAGCTCTCTGTGCAGTTTACCTACCACCGCCAGTGAATAAGACATTATTGGAACTGTAGTTAAGTCATGGAGGAAAATGAAATGTATACGTGTCTTGTTGGAGACTTTAATTTAGGAAATATAAACTGGAGCTTGGTGAGTGACATATCTAGTGGTTATGTTGCGCCTAAGTTGGGACAATCTTTTCTGGACTTTGTTTACTATAATAAGCTTGAACAACTAAATTACTTACGTAATAAATCAAATCGGCTTTTGGATTTAATTCTGACAAATATACCAACATGTTACTGCCAATTGTCCCAGTCTAACGACGCACTCAGTGTTATTGACCCGCTACATCCCCCCCTAGAATTTTTAGTAACCACTGGCAAAGACTATAAACTTTCTTATAACATCAATAATATGAAGTTTAACTTTAACAAGGCTGACTACGATCAAATTTGTAATAATTTATCGAATATTGACTGGGATTATTTATTTCAGAGGTCAGATAATGTTGATGAGATGATAGATGTTTTTTATAGTAAATTACGTAGTGTAATTGATATTTATGTGTCATCAAAGAGAATTTCAAATAGTCACTTACCACCTTGGTTTAATGGCGAATTGAAAAGAATTTTTCGGGAAAAACATAATATTCACCGTCGTTTTAAAAAATACAGAAATCCTCGAGATGAACTTGAACTGAATTTAATTAGTAAGCGTTGTGCTACTCTGGCCAGCACTTGTTACTCAAATTATGTAAAAACAATTGAAACTACTATTAAAATAAAACCGAGTGTCTTCTGGTCTTTTGTTAAAGCTAAACGGGCCGGCAAAGGCAATTATCCAGACACCATGACGGATGGTTTAAAATCTGCTTCGAATGGTACTGATATTTGCAATTTATTCGCTTTGTATTTTAAATCTGTATACAAACCAGACGACCTCAGTAAAATACATTTCAACAAAGATCGCTGGCAAATTCTACTGAATCACAGTCAATCATTGCCGGCGCCTCATTTGACTAAAAGTGAAATCTTGCGGAGTCTTAGGACTTTGGATCCCAGCAAAGGGCCTGGCCCAGATGGAATTCCTCCAAAATTCATCTCAGCTTGTGCAGAGGAACTTGTCACTCCATTATTCTACATATTTAATAAATCCTTACAATCGGGCATCTTCCCCACTAGTTGGAAATTAACGAAAGTGGTTCCAATTTATAAAGAAAAAGATGTGAAAATTGTAACTAATTACAGACCCATATCGATCTTGTCTACCTTTGCCAAGATATTAGAATCGCTAATCTGTCCATTAATAAAAAATCATTTAAAACTTTACCTGACAGACTATCAGCATGGCTTTCTTAAATCGAGATCCACAAGTACTAATTTAGTTATGTTTACCGAAAGAATAGCCGAAATCATGGATAATAACCAGGACGCTAATGTTATATACACAGATTTCAGTAAGGCGTTTGATCGGGTTTCACACAATCTATTGCTCTTCAAGATGAGAGCCTACGGTATGACTGGTTCTATGTTGCAATGGCTAAAATCATATCTTAGCAATAGGAAATTCTTTGTAGTAATCAATGGTTATGAATCTAAACAATATGATATTACATCAGGTGTTCCGCAGGGGTCACATTTGGGTCCTGTACTTTTTAATGCATTTATTAATGATATAACTGATTGTTTCTTTCATTTCGAGCCCCTTCTTTATGCTGATGATCTAAAATTAGTTGGTGTTTGTCCATCTGTCGATTATAAAAAAAGGTTTCAAGAGGATATTGATAGAATGGTTGTTTGGTGTAACAATAACCAAATGGAACTAAATGCAAATAAGTGTCATCATATGATTTTTAGTAGGAAAAGTAAGCCTCTTAACTTAGACTTTCATATAGCGGGAACCAAAATAGAACAAACAACTGAAATCAGGGACTTAGGTGTATTATTTGACAAAAAAATGACGTTTGTTCCTCACATGGAAAACGTCATAAAAAAAGCTTCTAAAATGCTGGGATTTGTTATTCGTAATACAAAAGTTTTCAAGGATTATCAAGTCAAAATTATTCTTTATAATAGCCTTGTTAGGAGCCAGTTGGAATATGCCAGTGTTGTATGGAGGCCACACTTTTCGACTCACTCGCTAAGGCTGGAGCGGTTACAAAGGAGATTCGTTGCAAGTTTGGCTTATAGTAGCGGAATAGCTAAGAAAATTAAAACCTATGAAAAAAGATTATTACATTTTGGTATGATAACGCTAGAAAACCGCAGAAACCTATTAGATATTTCCTTCATTTCCAAATTGTACACAGCTAAAATTGACTGTCCTCCGTTACTGGAAAAATTTAAACTTCGCGTTCCAAGAAGAATCCCGCGTTCAGCGATAACTCCTTTTTGTCCGCCTCTACGCAAAACAGTCCAAGGATCTAACTCACCCATATCTAGGCTATGTAAGCTGGTTAACAACTATAGCGACATTATTGACATCCACACAGATGCGCCCGCCAAGCTGCATAAAGTAATCTTAGCTGCAAAGTAACTTTCGCCTGGTATAGTATACCTTTATTAAAATATGTTATAGTTAATAAAAAATAAAAAACAACATTTCTCTTTCCTCCCATTTTTCAAATTTTCTTTAAATTCACTATTATTATTATTATTATTTAAAGTATAAGTTTGTATAAGTGTATCTATATTGTAAAACCAGGATTTATTGATGTACCTGAGTATCTGGTCAGGTTGTAAAATGTGCATGTGGTGTTTACCTTTAATTGTGTATCATACTTACTTTTGTTATTAATGTTTGTGATCGTTTTTATGTAATAGTATGATAAACGCTGGTAAGCCTAATAAAAAAAAAAAAAAAAATCATACATCGACATGTAATAAATTGATACGGGACTAACATCCTCTATAGATACTACCTACAATTAACAAATAATAAGAAAGAAAATAAATGAGAGGAGACATTATTACATTTTATGACATTATGACATTTACAGTTAATTATATCTTTTCTTTGCTCTCGAAAGCAAAAGTAACAATAGATTCCAAAAATGCAAAAGTATATGCAAGGAATCTATTTTCACACCACAACTCAAAAATATATTTTTTTTTTTTATTTATGGAAGGAATAGTTACAGCTGTATATAATAAGTGCTTAAAAATACGCTATTACAATTTGTTAGCCAATTACAACTATTCACAAATTATGGAATTACAAATCGGATACATATTTAAAGTTAAAGTTGATGTAAGGTTAAAATAAATTTTGTACATATAAATGCAAAAAGAATACAAGAAAAATAAAACAAATATAAAAATAGAGGTCGGCTGAGACACTCAACGCACACAGATTTACAAAGTTTTATATTATGTTGTAATGTAGTTAGTTATATATGAAGTACAAAAAACAAAAAAAATCAGTTTGTAAGAAATAGGTAATAATTAATAAACAATTTATCGCACACGTCAAGATAAATCCTCACTCGGGTCATATATAGAACATCTCACCTTACGCAAAAACATTTGTTTAGATCCTATAAATGGATCAACATTACTAAAATATTTGTTGTATGTATTTGGTAGTCTTGTAAGTATAGAATTTTTCCCATAATTTGTAGTATGTATCGGTACAAAAAATAGTGGTGTGTGTCTAGTACGGCGTTTAGGTGCCGCGAGATATATAAGTTCGACTAGATCAGGGCAATCCAATTGACCGCAGATCACATCGTACAGGAAACCCATGTCGAGTACCTGTCGACGTTCTTCAAGCGTTTAAAATCCGTAGGTATGACAGGTGCTTATATATCCTATAGACGGGTTCACTAATTTAAATTTAAAATTAAGATAGCGCACAAATTTCTTTTGGATGCCTTCAATTCGTGTGATATAAGTATTGTAACTAGGGGACCAAATTGGACTAGCATACTCCAACACACTGCGCACATATGCGTAAAATACAATCTTGAAACTTATGGGGTCGGAGAAAGGCCGACATGTTCTTATTAAAAATCCTAAGTTGCGGTAGGCCTTGGCAATGATCGTGTCAATGTGTGTGGTCATCGACATCCTAGCATCAAGGAAAACCCCCAAGTCACGTATTGCATTAGTTCTCTCAATTGCAACACCATTAAACTGATAAGGAAATTGAATGGGTTTCTTTTTTCGAGTAAAGCTTATGCACTGACATTTGCCTATGCTGACTGTTATTCTATTTTGAGAGTAATAATTATATAGATTATATCAAGATCATTTTGTATATTCAAACAACATCTTCATTATATCAAGCAACAGTAACCTGACCACTGACACTCTGGCCTTATAGTTAACAGTCCAATGTACACTGTAACTCAATTAACTTAAAATCAATTGGTATTAAAACCATTTCCGTACTGTTCATCCCTACACCATGTCGCTTGCAATATTAATGCTTCACCGGAGAAAGATTACGCTTGGGATCTAGTGGGTTACCGTCCTCGGCTATTATATCGTTATTTAGCGAGATTAACAATCCCTCATCCTGTTAATACAACCCGTCTTGTAATTTATATTGATGGTACAAAAGATAATTGTAAATATGTTTCCGTTTACTTTTATAACAAATATTGGTTACTTATCTTTTGACCAGGCTTTATTCATAGTCGATGCTTGCGTGCATGATTCAAATATTATGAAAATAAAAGATATACATTATTTCATATAGCTGAGTGGACACATATCGGACACCAGCCATTTTTAGTTTAATTTTTTATTTTATATTGTTTTTATATGTACTGCATGAGTCCGGTGATATCGACCTTGACGTCAAAGCCCGTATAAGCGCTGCTTGGTCTAAGTGGAGAGAGGTCTCGGGCATACTCTACGACCGCAGGATGCCGATGAGGCTCAAGGGTCTCATCTATAAAAGCATTGTGCGGCCGGTGCTCCTGTATGGTTCTGAGACGTGGCCTACCCTCAAGCGGCACGTCCAGGAGATCCACGTCGCGGAGATGAAGATGCTACGGTGGATGTGCAACGTTACGCGTTTGGACAACATCCGTAACGAGCACATCCGTGGCAGTCTTGCTGTCCACGATGTGGCTGATAAACTCCAGGAATCCCGCTTGAGATGGTATGGTCATGTCCTAAGGAAACCGCAGGAGTACGTCGGTAATGTGTGCCTGAGCCTCAATATTCCCGGACCTCAACCGCGGGGTAGACCAAAGAAGCGCTGGCTCGATGTCGTCAAGGAAGATATGAGGGTCAATGGCCTTACTATTGAGGATGCCGAAGATCGGGCGTAATGGAGGAGAATTTGCCGGAAGGCGGACCCTGGCAACGGCCGGGATAACGCCAGGTAAAAGAAGATTGTTTTTATATGACCCATGTTTTGTACGTTACTACTGTGACCAGTAAATCGTTTTTCTTTCTTTCTTAAAATAATAGTCTAATTGAAAATATTTTCATAATCAGTGTTAATAAAGTGTCAACAATTTTAGTCAAAAGAAAACATGTTTGCAAATGAGAATGCCCATTTCACTATGAAGCTTAGTATTGGTGCGAAGATTTTTGTGCCCCGACCTACTTTTTTGTTTAGGAAAAAATATTTATTTAAATAAAAAACTGGGATAAAACAGCAAAACGTTTAGGGACAAACCCTAAACAATAAAAATATATAAAAAATGCTTTAATGAATTTTAAGATCAACAATATGTTTTACCGGTTCTATGAATGGGCATTCTTATTTACTATTTAGGCGTAAACAATCTGTGGAGCAAAACTAATACAACTATCCAAGCGTAATATCGAAAAACAATCCATCCGTAAGAAATTAAGCTTTGATTAAATGCTTTCAACCCACAATTTTGTTAAGAGCACCACGGTTTTATGATCTGTAACGACCCAGAGGTACTCTCAATAATTAATGATTCCACTTTATTAACAGATCAACAGGGAATTTGCGGTACAAAATGCTTTGGGACGAAATGTGTCACAGTATCAAAGATCTGTTGGTTCATCGACAAAATTATAATTAATTGATTAAAACAGCTACACATATACATGAAGCTCGAATATTATTACTAAGCACATCACATATTTAAGCGGTTTAGAAAATACCATAGTATTCCTCCTGACCCCACACTAAGATCAAGTCCTGTGGTATGCGTATCAGAAACTACGAGAGACTTTTCAGTCACTCAAACACCCAGTCAGAAACAAATACTTGTGGATCACACACACACACACACACACACACACACACATACACACACACAAATATTTCACTCACACAAATATTTGCCTTGGTTCGGGGATCCAACCCGCGGCCTCACTTTTCACAGCGGCCGTCTAACCAATTGCGCTACGGAGGCTGCCTGAGGTATTACATTTGTACTCCCTCTCTACCTGACGAACCAACTATGGCGCTAGACCGAATGATGTAGGTAGGTAGGTATCAGATGTGATCTATGGTAGATATCGTGACGATTCACACCCTGGGACATTGGATGCCGCATAAAATTCTGATATCTTCAACCTACCACTATCGGTCCCCACTAAGATACCACAACAAGCCTTTCTCTCCTTCTCAATAAAGGGTGATAGACTAACGTTTAGCTCTTGCAATACATTGAGTACGACCTCTAATATAATGTTCCTAAAATATAATGTATAAGGGCTGATCTAAATATAGAACATAATACGAGATTAGTTGTTGAAAGTTGTTATACAAGCCAGTGACCCATAGCGCCGAAAATCACTAATCACAACTCAATCAAACTTTGTTTGCAACTGCCGCCTGATGTCTTATCGGTGTAACCAGAAACAATTCTCAACTTATAATGATGTATTTTCGAAGCTGTTGCGCTGATATAATATATATAATGTCACACTATTTTGAAATTGTAAGCTTGTAAAAAATAACAATATGAAAAAAAACATTTCTAATTGGAAATAAAAAAGAATGAAAAGCTAAGATGTTTATAAAAAACGTCATTGATGAAAAGGGTTTAAAAATATAAAAGGAAATTACTTACTTATTACTTACTTATTAAAAAATGATAAAAAAGTTAAAAACACTAATTTGCTTCAGTAACTGTTAGCGCTTCGAAGGAAATGCAATTTCAACAAATTATCTTTATTTCACTCCGCTGCAATTAATATTAATGACCCTTGAATTTAACAACTTTTAACACTTGCAAAGGCCAAGTTTTACACGCCGGAATCGCCACGCTGCAATTAAGACTCTACTTCAAAATGCAGTTGGTTTTCACTAAAAGAAACTTAAAAATGGAAACCAAGTCTTTATTCTTTACTTTTGTTATTTTGTCTTAAATAAAGTAATTATCAAACTAGTAACTAGTTACTGTCACAAAAAGACACAGTTAAATTCTCTCTCTTTCTCTATCATAGTATTAACACATACAATAGAATGATCAGCTGTTCTTGTTTATTTTTCTGCCACTATACCCCATCCTTAATGTTGCGGTGAAAATGATTGTATGATGATATCATGTCTCGGTACGGCACAGATTTCATAAAATAATAAATAAATGACATAACATATTTATGCACTTCACACAAAAAATATATTAAAACCTGGATTTAAAACAAATCAAATTGTACATCCAATAACAGGCATCGCATAACAGATTGTAATATCGTTAGGAAAACAAACAGAAGCAAAATCTACAAAGCGATACGAAATCTGAAATTTGTTTTCGATTTTAAAATACATCTCGCGCCAATATCTGGTCCAAAGTGTATACAAATGGTTAGTAATGGAAATATTTCGTTCTGCGAATATCTGGAAATTATTTTTCGCTTCCGACGGAAGTGCCGAGCAATATTCCTGCTCTCAAAGAGATTTATTAGTGCTACATAGTAAATATGAAACTGAATTAATAACTATGTTACATTAATAACTATGTTATTAATTGGATGTTGGAAGGATTTTTTGTATTGTTTGCTCATTTTTCCACTCTCAAATTAGATATATGTAACGTGTATATTATTACGCTACAACAATTATAGGTGATCTAATGTTGCGTGTTATAATCGGTTGAGGCAAAAGTACTCCATTATTTTTGCGTGAAATTCATGACGTTATTTTACAAGTTTGGATTTTCCGATTCGGATCAAATATGTACCTTTTATTGTATAATTTGTTGCCATTTTAAAGATACCTTCATAATACCTCTCTCATAGATGTCTTGGTCCTTATTATCGAAAAACTCTAGTAATCAATTTTCACAATCCTCTCTTGATCCCAATTTCTTATCACTCAGGAATTATTGGCAATGCGAGTAAAAGGTATTAATCGCTTGCTGCGACGTCCGGACTATATGGTGGATGCATCAAAATTTCCCAAACAAGCTCCCTGAGTTTGTTTGTGTATCAGGCCACACACGTCTGTAGTGACGTAGTAGATGTGAGTGGTTATTTTGGTGAAAAACAAATTAGAAAAAGCTTTTTTGTTTCGTATTTCAAAAATTTACAAACTTTTGTAAGAGATTTGACGGATTTTGTTATTTTTGTAGTAATATTATTCCCATTTCTTGTCATATAATTTCGCTGAATGGTTGAATAATTACATGAGGGTTTAACACATAACCATTTATGGTTGAACAGGGTATTAAGTATATTACATCTACCATTTAAAAATTATAAAATTATTGCATAAGTTTAGTTTTTTATTCAACTCATTTCAGTCTGTAATATTCAAAATTGATTCCAATAATATTTGAGAGTAATCATGGAGCTGCCAGCCATGATATACAGACTGCTGGGTACAATTCAATGCGTCCAATTTGGGTGGCGAGGCATCGCATCCCATTATTCTAGTCTGCAATCAGCGATATGAATACGATTGTGAGAATTATCGAGAAGCACAGGTATTCGAATTTACCAGTAATAAACGTAATGGCTGTTGAATTACCGAGGCTAATATTAATAAAATATGATGCTGACCATATCTCTGAGAGTTTTCGGGGAAGACATAATTACATTGGTTTTGGAGAAATTATCTTATGGACGATGATAGTGAATAAATATTGTGATGGTAATCATAAAAACAACATATTATACGGTTTATGTGATAGTGTGAGATGTGAATTCTGCTACTTAATAAATGTGCCTAAACCAGAGTTTAAAAAATGCCCTATTATGTTTAAGGCCAGCCAATGTCGTTAAGTATAATTTTCATTGAGGTCAGCCGTGTAACTGCATAGAAAATTTTATCCCAAATATTTCTACGACATGTATAAAATCATGTTATACTGGCACCACAAAAACAAAATAACAGGTAGGTAATACATCAACTACATATTACTTAAAAGAAAATCCTGAAGTTTATTCTTAAACATTTAAATATCTAAGCGGTTTTCGTTTTCATTTTATTTATGATGATATTTTAAAACAATTCCAAGTCAGATTATTTCAATAAAATGGTTGCCTGTAAAGTCGGTTTTACGGGCGAAGATTTTACGTGACAACGTCTTTTTCTCGGTAGAATATTTATTGATATGAATATAATTAAATTGCACAATAGGAACAAGGAATTGAATGAAAATAAGAATTGCACAAATTTTAACTATAGAAATATATTTTGTTTACTAAAACATTGTACATGTAATGACGAATCTAAGCACTCCATATTTTCACTACAGACACAGCTGACGATACTTTAACCACACGTGTGAACTTGTATTGTGACGCTTTCTTGTTTTTCCAACGCCAAGAACGTTCGAGAAAGACAAAGACAGAGACACAAGCATGCGCCGATTCAATGCGCCTAATTCTCTAGTGCTGCGCGCGCGGCAGACCGATCATAGTTGAGTGGGAGAGAGACGCAAGGCATTCGGCGGGCCTCTCTCTCGTTCGGTGACTCATCGTAACGTTACCGGGCGTTACACTTTTTCATAAGTGACTCCCAGCCGCAACCTAATTTAAGACGTTGTCACGTCAATAAATTTTTTGGAGGTAAAATATTTTTTTTTGGGGGGGTAATTTTTTGCGTAATTTGGGATTTCTGGCGGGGTCAATTTGTAGCCCTCACCAAGACGGTTCCGAGGATACCAAACTCGGTGGGTCTACGATCTATATTGGCCGAGATAGGATTGGGGGGGTGAGGTAAATTTTCGGGGTGGGGGTAAGGGAGGGGGGGGGAGGAAGGTTTCGTGGGGAGGCTAACTTAAATTAATTGTTTTGGAGGTAAAATATTTTTTTTTGGGGGGGTAATTTTTTGCGTAATTTGGGATTTCTGGCGGGGTCAATTTGTAGCCCTCACCAAGACGGTTCCGAGGATACCAAACTCGGTGGGTCTACGACCTATGTTGGCCGAGATAGGATTGGGGGGGGTGAGGTAAATTTTCGGGGTGGGGGTAGGGGAGGGGGGGGGGTAGGTTTCGTGGGGAGGCTAATAGGCACTATTTCGGAATAAGGGTGGGGGAAGGCAGGGGGGGGGCTATGGGACAATTTTGGAAAAAGTGGGTGAAACTGAAAAATAATTCTCTAGTGCTGCGCGCGCACCGTTACGTTACCGGGCGTTACACTTTTTCATAAGTGACTCCCAGCCGCAACCTAATTTAAGACGTTGTCACGTCAATAATATCTTGCTAATTATTATGATTCTCTATCAAGTACTTGCTTACTCGTACCTAGTATATCATGGTTACGAAATACTTCAAACGGTATACCAGTAATTCGGAATAGTCAGCTAATGAGGACCACAAGTTATGTTCAGTTATGGAGGCAGCAGCGTGCCTTAATTTTGCATTACACGCTTCAACGAAACGTGACTGCTAGTTGGCGACGAGAATTTGGGAAATGCACGATGGAACCATTTGCAAATTACTCACGCGGCCTCCGGGATAATTTGATTGGATTTTGACAACAAACGAGCGGTGTTCATCCAAAACACCGTCCCGAATTCCGATTACTTGGACATTGTCTAATTGACCGCTTTCGTTTGAACTAGGGAGGAATTCATTCAAATCACTATTAGAGTATTGTTCTTAGAATACTCACTTTATTAATCGCGTTGAAAACAGTTTTAATAAACATGTCAATGATCCGTCGATGGTTACTCTTACTATATTTCATTGACGTAATCGAATACTGTTAGGCAATCAGAGTTAAAATTGAATTGGCTATATTAGCTATACAACCAACTCATTAAACAGTCGTCTAAAAATGATCTCGCCAACTTAATGCACACTACTAATATAAACCATTGTGATTAATGCTTAAAACTTGGCTTCTTGCGTGTTCAATGAGTATGTGCCTCCTTTTCAAAACAGGCTAGATTAGAGTAAATAAATTATTTATTGCACTGAAATTACAGAATAATATAATGATTACTTCAAAGGAATAGGATGAAGCAGTCTCTATAAGTTTGCATTAAATAGACTGCTAGTTGCCTTTTTATAAAACCCATATGGAGAAATAGCTTTTACAGGCGCTTTCAGTGCAACGAAAAATCTTATTATCTAAAGAGGTACTGGCTTAACGAAATAAACACAATTCCACGTTCTTTTCATTCTAGCTGCATATGCTTAACTTGATTTTAAAAAATATATATTTTGTTTTTATTTTTTTTACAGCTAAATAACTGGAAAAAGAAAGCTTAAATCTCCTGAGACCTTGTCGCGCAGAATAATATAAAAAGCACGCGCGTGATGCTGCTTGCTTTTGAGAATATAAAATGAAAATCACGTAGAACCGCAGCTCGCTAATGAATAAACATCGGTTTTTATGCCATTGCAAAGATAATTAAACCAGACAACAATAAATTTCTCGTAAGTTTAATTAATTTAAATATTGAAATTATACATTTAAACTACTTTCACAACATTTCATAGTGAATAAACTTAACTTATTTTAATGTAAATTTTATATTTTGTCTATGTATAAAACACAAAAGTTTTTCTTTTTCTCTACCGCTAACGCTAGCAATTTCGGTTCAGCTACTAATATTATTCTTATTGTCACTTCTAGTCTTGAAAATAATAGAACCACATTGTAGCCACTAAAGACTACTGAACACTACGGACAAATGCTCCAATATTCCCTAAAAACACCACCATGACTTATTTGACAATAGCAGCAATTAACTTAAAGACTGCGTCGACAAACTGAATCAAATTGTTTGTTTTAAAACTAAAAATAAACTTGTAAATAATTCTGTTGTTTTCGTAACATAACTAGTTACAACGTAAATAATAAAACCGCAGGCTCATTCCGAAACTTAGAGGGACCCTCGTAAATACAAAGTAGATGTAATTCGGAGCCATGTTTTTGGAATTTGCTTAATTGAATAAAAGGATAGTGGCTCCAGCGAACGTTTTGTTTAACAAAACATTCAATGTCAGTGAAAGGGCGCATGGGTTTTCAGTTTAAAACTTTAATCACATACATAGTTCAAGCCTGTATCCCAGAAGGGTTTGGCTGACCGGCTGTTAGTGCCACACAAAATACGCCGAACGTAACGTATGTTTATACCAATATATAATAAGAGGTGAGTCTGTTACATATTTTTAATTTGACGCCTCTTTAGTGTGCACCATAGAGGCCAACACAGTAACTTGTTTATTGTTACTTTTTTTTACACTGTGCTCTCTGCTCTCTGCAATACGCGTCCATGTACATTAAGTATTTTTGTAAATCCTCATGTGTTATTATATCAGATAATGTCTTTCAAATAACCGTTTCATTTAACAGAGTCTATCGTCATGATTTAAAAAAGAATCAGATTGGCTCATAAAAAAAGTACAATAGAATTCTCATAATCACCAGCAGACATTTTAAACCACTAACGCCTCTGAAAATGCAGGTTCCTGATAACAATTTTGATTTATTTTATCTAACTACCGCCCAACGATTAAAACATAATCATTCCTGTTCTCTATTTCATAACTTAGCTAACAACATAAACGACAGTACATATGCATTTTCATATTCAAAACATACGGGCCACATAAACATTATTTGTACAATAAATCACTTTAATGCGACAGGTTAACACAATTAATACCCATTGCAATATTTATAATTAGTGCAATAAAACCAATTAGTAACCACAATATACAATGCCAAAATGTGTGCCAATCGATACTTCACACACACTAGGCACACATCGCGATGTAATTGTTTTTTTCCTCTAAACAGTATAAATGCACTGTTGTGCTCCGGTTTGAAGTACATTATAGCAAGAGTAACTACGGGACATGATGACACTTAACACACATATCTCAGGATGGCAAACGCAATCGAACGCCAAGCATTGCTTTGTAATTCATGGTGTTTGGTTGTGTTACTGTCCATGAGCAGTCTTATCGCTTACCCTCAGGCAAATGGCATGCTCCTCTCGCCGTTCACTGTATAAAAAAACGAATTTGTCTATTTGGTATAGCCCTAAATATCAAATGTAGTAAATATCAATCTCTTTGCCAAAGCTAAATAAAAAACGAGTAAGAATTACAGATCTTAACAGACATCCCTGAAAAAAAAGCGTCAAGGCAGCCATAAAACACTCGCAGACATAAGAATAAAAAGTAGTGCGAAAACATTTTCCACGTAAACTCATTGTGTACGAAATTGTAGTCGCGTTCGGGCGCAATAAATTTTCTAGCATTATGTAAATTTGTTTGTGGCGGTAAAATATGTCCTGCCTGTCGCAGTTACATCTCCTTTACACATTGCTTGTCAACCTATCCCATTGCTTGTTACGAGAAATTGTGTAATTTGGTACCAGAATATTTATGTAATTTGATGCGGTGCATACTTTATGGAATATTCAATTTAATACAAAGTGCAAAATTATAAAAGATATTTATTTAAAAATGCGATAGCTCGCCCTTGCATGTTTTTATTTAATTATACACAAAAACACTAATTCCAAAAAGAATCATTAATAATCTTAAATCTAGTTGCATATGTAATTATTAAAAAATATATTAAACTAGCGTCTTGGTTGACCTATCTTACCCAATCTTTATTGTGTGATGACGACTTTTACGTTTGCACGAGTTCGGTTTCTTATGCCTTAAAGTGCAAAATCTGATATTGAACAAAATTACAAGATTATAGACTAAAATGCTCCATACACTATAAAATAATGTATCATTCACGTTGAATAATCACAAACCGATAATATAACAAACTTAAGTCGCCTGTCTGAAGTAGTAAAGTAAATGAATAAATTCTATTCAAAGTTGGGTCGTTAAAAATCTCGTAACTGTAAAACTATGGCCAGATGCACGAGAATCCCATTCTTGGCTGCATCTGCGACAATGATATATTGGCCGTAACGTCCCAAACTTTGCAACTCTGCAAGCTCCATACCTATTTGCATGAAATGTTGATTCTCCAACAGGCATTATAACAAATTCTAAAGCTGAAACTTTACCACACTAGTTAAAGTTCATTTTCAATGCACGATTATGGGAGACGTTCATAAGCAATTACTATATATTACTATATAATATGTTGTTTACTTCAATATGTCTATTAAAAACAAATTATAATCGGAAAACTATTTAACATTAAGATACTAAATATCGTCTAATTACACCTACACTCTCACCAAGCCCCAAAGTGAAGCCCATATGAACTATAAATATGAAAATAAGAGCTAGAAATAGTACTCAGAAAAGCACGGTTTAAAATTATGCTTCCATAATTATGCTTTCACTACACATACAAATTATAAGAATTTCAAGTAAAATTTTATGAATTCCTATCATTGCTATTGCAGTTCCATATTTTTGCGGTAAATTACACTCGGAAGATTTGGTATGGCAAGATATCTCGTTGGCAGCACCATCTAATATATGAACGTCAGCTTTACATTGAAATTTAAGATTGAAATAAAATTCCAATATGAAATTTCGAGGAAATTCCATTTGCCTGTAAATAGTATTGGTTAGGATTTCTTTTATCTCCGTTTGCCTTTTTAACTCTACAGTAACTGCTTATGCAACATTTTATGTTCATGCAGGATGTTGAATGATTTGGTATCGACCGTTTTGTGATTTGTTTCTAGCTTCCATCGAGTTGGTAAACTTAATATAGCTTTTTAATTCTACTTGAAACTGTTGTAATATATTTTGTTACGAAATAAAAAATAGATATAAATACCTACTACATAATAACCTAAGTCTCACGAATGTTGTATTTTGAAACTTTTCGAATATATGTAAGTACTAAGTAGATACGTAAACAAAGGCACACATTTTTAACAAACAATATCGCTGATTGTAATAAAACCCACATCTTTTGTTCGGCTGCAATTTAATACGAGATAAAGAAAATTCACGTCGTTCGGTTTTGTTCTCATACTTAAAGAGAAAAATACTTTTCATGTATTATTTTCAAAAGTTAGCTGCAGCCATATTTTACCTAGACGAAAAATAAACGTTACCAAAGTGACAATTTATAGCCGTGGTTCTGAATCTTATATTGGTGCGAAGTTTTAAACAATGTATGCACATATTTTAAGTACGTTGAAAAACAAGATGTGCCAATTTTTGTTTACAAATTTTAAGTAATTACGTACGTTAGAAATTCTAAGTCAACATCCATTCATCATTGTAATTATTTTCAGAGACCTCATATTACTATACAATATACATATATTAATAGCAGTCCGGCCCGGCTCCGCCCGGGTGCCACACTTTTCAAAAGGGCGGGCATCATGTTTAATTCCAACTATCAATTTAGAATATATATTCATTACAATGTTTTAAGCTTAGAATCAAGACGAACATTGCTTGATGCTATGATGCTCTACAAATTATGTAATAATAAATATGACTGTATTGAACTGACTGACAAAATATGCTATAGAGTACCTAGAACTGTGATTAGGCGAGGGGTGCGCGTGCCTCAGCTATTCCATACACAATCTTGTAGGAGTAATGCAGGGGCGCGAGTGCCACTCCGCCGTCTCTTACACAATTACAACTCACAATTTGCCCATGCAGATGTATATTCTCTCACTAACTCAAAATTTCGTAAAATATGTTATCTCCAATTAAAGGGTTAATACTCCTATTATAATAAAACCATAGTAGTAGTGGACTTATTAAGTATATACCTTTGTGCTTTATTTTATTCTATCTGGTAATCTGTGGACAATGGTGTGGGTTATATGTGTGTAAACTCGTTTAGTTATTTTTTTTTAATGTTTGTTATGAGCATGTAACCGTTTATTGTCCCTTGTAAATAAAATTTAAAAAAGTTAAAAAAAATATTGGAGCAAAGGATCCCTCAGATATCGATTTTGACACCAATCGGACCACGAAAAACGGATAAAATTTCGTCGTGGTTGCTGGATTTTTCACTACTGCTAAACGTCTCTCCTATAGGTCATAGCGTGATAATATTTAGCCTATAGCATTTCTCGATAAATGACCTGTACAACACATTTTATTTTACATTTCGAACTATTTGTTCCTGAGATTAGAGGTAACAAACAAACTCTTCAGCTTTATTTATTAGTGAGTATAGAATATGGCGTAATAAAGTTAATTGATATTATAGCTCGATTTATTTTAATACCCTACGGAAAATGACTATAAGCCTGCGTTCACCATGCTATATTTTAGGCAATAATTCTCATAAAATCAATAATAATTGCACACACCGAAAGGTTATTTAAGAGCGTTTACACCTTGCGCCCAAAGTCAACTATAGGTATTTATTCGTTAATTTCACGCACACATAAGCGACCAAAGCTGTGTCCGTAGAGCTGCCGCGTCGGCTCGCTATACAGTCAGCTCAATCGACTTTGATCCGTGCGCTACAAAATTCTAATATTCAATTGAAATGTAACTTATGATTTATAAATTGGTAATATAATATCATAAAAATATTTTATTTGCATTATTATTATTATAAGTAGAAAAATATTACTGTGCAAGCAATGAACAATACAAATTTAGATACTAATCATATTTTCGTTATTATTACATTGTTAAGTTGCATTCAAATCAGCGTTCAATCAGTAGACACTAAGGACGTTTCGTGTTCGAACACATGAATAGAGTTAGGGGCCTTACATACATACATACATAAACTCACGCCTTGTTCCCAGAAGGGCTAGGCAGAGGTGCGAGGGCACCCACATTTCACTTTGTATGTTCCGTCCCACAATGTGATAGGTGGCGAGCCTATCGCCATATCGGGCACAAATTCCTGACTCTGGGCTGATACTGAATAGAAAAATCCAATATCACTTTGCCCAACCCGGGATTCGAACCCGAGACCTCAGCTTTATAACCGTACCGTAGTACAACTACGCCACCGAGGCAGTCTTACAAGGCCTTACAACCCCTTACAATTACGAAATATATTTAATGTTATATTAAAATACATAACATAATTTAGCCTCGGAATTACATCCCATTATATTATCTGAAACATAATTTATACTCACTACAAAATTATTGTAGGTAATAGAAAAAATTAAATATTTTACTACCAAAGTACTAAGATGTGGCAATCGCAGTCCGCGCGTGGCTATTTTTACTACGCACGGCAAAAATCGACTGCAGCCAGGCGGCGCTCCTGCCGATACGTCCTCCCTCTAGAAGGCCTTGCGGCGCCGGTCTGATTTGATGCAGCGTGTTTTATAGTGGTTTTTAAAATATTTGTAGAAAACATGAAAGCTTATTTTGTTGAAATATAAAAATGGTAATTTATTGATAAGATGTTCTTCTATTATAATATGCAATTGCTATAAAAAATTGCTATAAATAAAAATTGTGAAAAAAAATATGTTCTTGACAGAGTTTCTGAATAATTTTGCATTGTTTAAATTTTTATTCTTCGGGAACTAAACACAAAAAGATTATTTTTCTCGGCAAACTCCCTCCATAAGGGTCTTAGTAGGCGGATAATATTTTTATTTTCATCTTATATTTAGTGATTTCGTTTCGATATTAAGCTTCTAAATTGCCATTTAAAGCCTAAATAACGAAACTTGTGTTCAGTAATCCTTATAGTACTCACAAATTATCCATCAATCTATAATGTTTGCTACCAAAATCCCTAGATGACAACCTTTTCTAAAATTAGCACTAATTATTTTTCCTTTAAATTGTTGATTGGCTATTAACTCGTTTGAAAAGTCCTGTTTTTAAGCCAAAAAGCGCGCGGAAGGTATAAACGCTCTTAACAAATAATTTTCTTCTATGGCAATTAAAATACAAAAATAATACTCGCACAAAACCATAAGTAGATTTCGCTTTATTAATTTTTTTTAAGAATTCGGCATTTTGTGTTATTCTCTTTGAAGAATGGAATTTAAAAAAAAAGTTAATTTTTTTTAATTTTTTTTTTTTTACTTTTCTCGGGTTAATCCCAGTTAATATAAGGGTAGCCATTCATGTTAAATTTTGCATGAGGGCCTGTAATAACGGGCCGCGCGTCGGGTCCACGATAACATAAAAATTACAATGAAACGCGTACTTGTAAGACTAATCCGAACATGTAGTAGTTGCTTATATTAATGACCGGCTTATCTTAAAAGAAATATTTACAAAACTACAGCTTTACTTTCTATATTTTTAGAATTATTTTCATTCATGAAGTTGTATTTAATACGAAATGTTCAGTCATTCATGTACTACCTATATCGCATAAATGTCCTGAAAATCATACTCACGATTGTAGAGGCGGCCTATGCACTGGGCTGGAATATGCAACCATCACACATATATTTCACGAATTTTTGACAATACAAGACTACATACAAACAAAAACTTCAACGCATAACACCAACACCCTCCTTGTTGCTGAAGAGGTAATAAAGCAGGATGAAACACATTATCATTTTATATACTCATATCCATCATTCATAGCCATCCACAATACATTATTTATAATCGAAATATCCAGATTTATTGTCAATAAAGTATGTTATCTTTGAAAATATAAAAATTTCAATGTAAAACACGCGAATATCAGCATCATAAAGATCTTCAGCTATCGCGCCATTTTATTACTTGTGAAATCTTCCCAAAATTTTACGAGTATGTCATTAGAAAGCACTAATTTTCTATGATAAAAAACATATCATATTGTCACACTTATAACAACAACTTATTAACACATCAATGACTAGCGGCCCGGCCCATCTCCGCTTTGCATATATACTTTTTTGAAAACATTCCAATGGAGAAAATCTTTTTCAAATCAGAACAGTAGTTTCAAAGCTTATTCAATGGAATCAAACAATCAAATCTGTCCTCTTCATAATATTAGTTTAAGCCTAAGGTTCAAGCATATAGCTTTTCAAAAGTTTAGGTTAACCTTAAAGAATGTTGTGTTCGCCTGTTATTGGCACGTGTACCTGTATTAGACCAATTGTTGAATTTACTTAATAATAATATGTATAAGGCGCTGTGAGTGTACCAAATATACTAAAATAAAAAATAAAAAGATTCGCAGCGACCGGGTTTTTCTTTATTGATCGATCGAGCTAATAATAATAAAAGTCAATTCGTAACGATTACAATCAGAAACAAAATATGCAATTCCTTCATTGAAATAATATACTCCAAAAAATAATGCCAGAACGAAAGCATCGCCATAACATTTTTACGATAGCCTATAAAGATTAGTTTAGGTACTGAAAAATCGAAATAACGACGAACATAACTCTTAAAAGTGCCTTTTAAGTACCAGTAGTAGTCCATAAGAATTGTGCTAAATTGCCCTTTTACGCGACGCATTTGGCACTTAAATTGGGATGAGCGAGTCAAGGACATTGCGATTATGCATAGATTTTATCGATGTCAACAATGCAACGATACTACGGTTTAAGACTTGACATAAATATGACCCATTAATTATGCAGAGAAGGAGATGGGTACAGTTTTAACTATATTTTATTATTGTTCAAGACTTTAAACAGTTACGGCTCTAAATGATAAACTGATATAATATATTACAAAGTTACGAGTTTATTCTTTCATCAGAGTTTTCAGGCACTCAGCCAGTAGTACCAGTAAGAGCAAAATAATTTTAAAATATCATGTTACGCCACGCCCACGCGAAGGAAATGACTTATTCGTGATATTTCTCTAATGTGAGAGGTGTGCCTGGGTGGGTATCACTGCAATGTATATTTCCCCGGCCAAACAGCAGTGTAAATGCACTTTTGTGTTCCAGTTTGAAAGATATTGCAGCCAGAGTTTTTGGATATAATGAAATTTAACATATAAGATGTTGCTGAGACATAAGGTCTCAAGATGGCGAGCGCAGTGGAATGCCAAGTTCGTTCGTTAGTTTCAACCACAAGCAGTCCACTGCTGAACATAGGCCACCCTCAATGATCTCCATATCGACCTCTTTGAAGTAGAAAAAGTTAGAAGAAGTAAGTGAATGCCCAGGATTGGTTTCTAATTCATGGTGTTCCTTGGTTTTGCTACTGCCCATGAGCGATTGTACCGCTTACCATCAGAATGGTAAATGCGTCTCGCCATTCACTGCAATAAGAAAACACTGAAGATAATTAATTTAATTCACATTAAAGAGAATCCGAGACGGGTTGCTGAATAATTAACATTCCTCTCTACATCGGACCGATATCGAAACTCGATGCTTTAGGATCGCATGACGCAAAGAAGCCATTCAAACTATTTGAAGAGAATTTCGTTTGTATTAGCCAAGATATCTTTGTAAACCGATACATTGTAAGTGGTTCTCGCTACTGTCTACTTTTTTGTGTTGTTACTGTTACAATAATTACAGAATATAATGTGGTTAACCATGTATTTTTATATAATGGACTGTTATAGTGTGAGGTTTTTATTTTATATCGTTGTGGTTTTTCTAGTCATCACCGAAGACGAGGCTATCAATATACTTCAGGCTCAAGAATATTACGAGTTTGTGCTTAGCTTATATATTAGCCAACATATTACAAAAGTTTGCAAAAATGTTTATCTTTTGATTCGAGAGAATATTCTATCAAATTCATCTGAAAAACATGATTACCTCGCAAAAAGAAGCAGCAAGCAGCAAAATGCTTAGGAATACTTCCTATAAAGTCAGGAGTAATAAATTCCGTTCGAAAATATGATAGTTCAATCTATCCCTGCTTATCCGTCATAAATACATTTATGATAGCATAATATTATTTAATATTTTAAATTCCCAGACTGGTAACTTTTGTTACACAAAGTTCTAGACCAGATGTTGTACCGGCTGAAGCAACTTTGACACAAAAACCCACTATTCATTTCACCAAAGTAGCGAATTTAAATAATTTAATATAATATTGCGAAGTCTATGGAAAGTCTGTAAGGCTTGTAGGAAAACTTGTAACTTTCCTTCAATAAACTTTGCATCTGTTAATCACTATAAATATTATCAATTCAACAATTTTTGTTGGTAACAACGGAAACATAATAATTAAAATCAATTATAAATTGTTATTTCAAACCTTGAGGAAACCTCTTCCATTCACAATAATGATTGTAAAATGTATCCATGTTCAACCAAATATATTAGACAGAGAATCGCACAAGGGTGGGTAGCGGTCAGACATATTAAATTTTAACAGCGACGATGTGAATCCCCACGACGTTTGACCTTAATAAAACTCGAATTTCGCTAGAGAAAGTATTAAATATTCTCTAGGATTTCATAACAATAGTTCGCTAACTTTTGGGAAGGCTTTATGGGTTAAATTTTGTTTCACGGCAACTAAACGAATAAACTGGCGCGTCGGATCCCATTTCCTGTTATTTTTTTGTTGGAGAAATTATTTAAATTTTTATATCAGTTTTTTACGGACTAGGTTAGATTGACTTCTGACTCTTTCAGAGTAACGATGGAGTAACGTGTGTATTCTAAGTAAATTATAAAACTTAAAGAATCAAGATAAAAGAACTGCATACCTGGCAGTTCACAACTCGTATTTATGGTGAGGTCTGAACAAACCTTTGACCAGGATCCATAAAAAATAGTTTTATTTCAACAAGATCTTCTAATTATCTATACTAATATATAGAGCTGAAGAGTTTGTTTGTATTTTACCTATAATCTCTGGACCTACTGGTTCGAATTGAACAATTATTTTTGTATTGGATAAATCATTTATCGAGGAACGCTATATGATATACCATCACGCTATGACCTACAGAAAGGAAGCAGTAGTGATAAATCTAGCAAATGCGAGGAAATTTTATTCGTTTTTGTGATGCAATAGGTCGTTGATATTCTAAATTGATCGCCTTTTTAAAAAGCGTATCTGCACCCGGGCAGAGCCGGACCGGACTGCTATATCAAATATAATTAAATAGTTCACGGACCAAGTTTACACCTTGTTTAATTACATTGTTTCCTGAGATAAGGAATAAAAAAATTTAAAAGGACTGTAACAAGACCTTGACGGTGAAGTTTATTGCTTAGTTAACCAGCAGCCACCAAACATTAACTGCGGACTGCAGTGTTAAGTATAACAGTGTTTATTTAGTAGGATAGCTACCGTATTACGAAGCAAATGTTTAATTAAAGAAACTTAGACCAAAAGATTTAGAAGAACTTCCAGACAATTCAAATATATTAGTTGAATAAACGTTTGGGCGTCTACAATACCTGTGGAAGGAGCGAAGTCAAACATCTTTTACGAGAGTCCACAGACACAAGGCGAGTGCAAACTGGCCCGAAATTAGTTGGTGTCATTGTTGAAGGAGGAGCTAAACTTTGATTACATCCTGCTAACTATGTCCTCGCTGGTAACTTTACTAGTTAGCGAAAGTATCACTAACTTTTTCTCATCAATCAACTATTTGGTGGAGTTGGGAGCGACAGTTCTGATTTAGATCGATTGATAGAGTTCCATTCTTGACTGATATTTCGCTCCAATAAAAATATAAGTCCCAAAAATGGCGCGGAAACACCTATTGATATTAAAAGATAAAGTTAAAGATGTTCTGCTGCCTTTTTATAAAAATACTTTTTAAATACCACACTTGAAATTCTCTATTACTGACAATTAATCATTATCAGTCCGTTGCAATCCACTGCTGGATATGGGAGAGGCCTGTGTCGAACAGTAGATTGACAATACGTTCTACAAATTATTTACCAAGAAATGGCGATGGAAATCATTTGTTTTTTTTCTAATATGTGCATTCATTGTAAACATGAAAATTTAAAACTGTGGCGAAAGTCACACTTTGTTTTGTAAATTATGGTTGGTACCCACTATCCACTGTACATTAGCTCATTTTTACCTCAATTTATCTCTACTCTAATTAAATAAAAGTACAAACGATACGTTTATTTGAAAAATCCCTTCAATAATTAATGTATAAACGTGTTTCGGTATTATATCGGATAACAAACAAATCTAATCAAACACTCGTATTTGTTAGCCAAATGAAATTTGTTGCCGAATTCTCTCGGCCATAATGTAACAGGACACTTAAGTGCTTGTTCTGCCCTGAGAAATGGCCGCCACGTCCAATCTCAAGGGGACAATAAATTACTTACAGCCTGCCCGACCGTACGGATTTACAATCTAACAATGCAGCGCTGTCCGAGTATTATACATTTGACACCTGTTAAGGCTCTCACTATCCTTGTGAGTTACGGGACAGAGGAACTCCAAGTAAATATGCATAAGTAAAATATGCATTTTATGAACTAGGAGAAGGCGGTTAAATTTGTTGTTAAGTTGTTTCCAGTCCCTTGGGAAAACTTAAACTTTATTATACACATGCCCCTAGTCTTCCAGCTCAGCAAAACTTGCGGATGGAATTGAGCTAGTTGAATAATAAATCCCATGCCGACACACCGACTGAAGCCTCTGGATAATTCTTGTGTAACGATAATTACGGTACCGATACTTCATTTTTATATTAATCGATAATCGATACTTTATTAATATTTTACGTTTTTTTTAATCCAATAAATAGTGAGACGAGCATGCCGTTCACCTGATGGTAAGCGATACGACAGCTCATAAACAGTAGCAAAACCAAACAACGCCTCGAATCACAAAGCAATGCTTGGCATTCCACTGCGCTTGCCATCCTGAGACATAAGATGTTAAGTCTCAATATGTCCAGTAGTTACTCTGGCTACAATGTCCTTCAATCCGAAACACAACAGTGCCTCTACACTGGTATTTGACGGGAGAAATAGACAACTTTTGTGGTACCCACCCAGGCGGCCCCTCACATATGAGAGACCTACCAACAGTAAATGGGTAATAAGTAATAACGGTGGGATGATATGCTTAACAGCGTAGATAATGTGTGACAAAAAAAATCCTACAAAGATTAAATTTAAAACTAAATCGAAAGATTAAAATTAAATCCTAGAATCGGCTCTTAGTCTATCAAAAAAAGTATTTTATTTTTAGGTGTCTGTAAAAAAAGTAAAGGTAGGCAAATAATACAAGAGTGATGATAATATTTTATTATAATTAACTGTCTGTATAACAACATTGAAAATACCAATTAATAACAAGATTTTTCATTGCAATATTTTTTGTGTCCTATTTATACGAAAATTTACATAAATATGCATTGAAATAACATGCATGTATGTACTTTTAAGTCTTATTCTTATAACAAAATAATTATTAAAAGATGTACATATATTCCTATTTTAAATATTTACAAATAATATTAATTTACGTGGTACTCAGTAAAATCAAATAACCATTAATTTATACTAAAATTATTATTCCCTCTATTCAACTTACACAATAATTATTTATGTATTTTAATGGCCTTTATTATTTCAATGATATGTTAATTATTTTAGAAGCTAGATTATCAAAATGCTTAAATGATTAGTTTACAAATCTACATTGCATTATCAATCTTTGAAAATGTATTTTGCATTTAAGTACTCGATATTTGATAATCTGTTAAATACGTGATAATTTTGATGCATGTTGTAGATTGATTTGTATTTTATTTCTAGTTTCGACAATAGGGAATATGCATGGAATTCAAATTGAGACCATTTTTTTTTTGTAGATTCTTTATTGCTTTAGCTTGACATCTACGTCAATATTTTTTTAATTATGTACTTTTTCATTAAGAAAATAATTATTAAAATCTGCATAAAATGAGTGCAAAATTCAAGGTAGATGAAACGCAACTCTATTGGTCAATCAGAATTTGACGTCACAGTCTAGTACGTTAATGTCAACAAGTGCATATTTGTTCGGTATTTGCGATTGAATTAACTTTTGTTGTAATTTTCTAGCATATTTCGGAGTGATATTAATTGTTTCTCCTTAAAATTGAAATAACGTTTCCAAGAATAATGACTGACAGTGGTTATGTAAAGGCGCAGTCGGATAATCTTCCTAAAATTGATGTATTTATGATGAGTACATATTTCGCATCTAATCCGGATTTTACAGCTGCTGAAATCAGAGGTGTTAAAGCTGCAAGGTAATTACATTATAGATATATCTTATACATAGTTTTACAATACTTATTTCACAAATTAATAGTTAGAAGACATAACATAACCTAAAACTGGAGTAAAACTAGCTTGAACTTGTTTAATAATGTATTTGTATGTAATTTATATGTATATCATACTTATTTAGAAACATCCTCTTTATGTCATCTTTGCATCATCCAAAGGTTGACGTGTAGAAAATGCCTACGGCATCAAGTCCGCCTTTATATAGAAAAATAAAACTCGGTTTTCGTCGTATTTACACGTTTTTTTTATAGGTCCGTGCGGGAGTCGTATGGTGACTCAGCAGTTGGATATGTCCAAGTTAAACGGGAGGGTGATTTATGTATTGTGAAGGCCCGAATAACACCTGAGCATAATGTCCGTCAAAAGTGTTACACTGTAACAGTTACTTGCAATGAGGCTGAAGAAACTGTATTGTCTGCTCAGTGTGAAGACTGTATTGCACATAAAGGTAAGTCAGCTCGATTAACACTCTTACAATCTATAAATGTACAAAAGTTACTTAAGTTATTTATTCTTAGTTTTTAAGAGAACATAAAGTTATGTGAACTTAAAACTAATTAATTAGTGTCTGTTACTACTATAATATTGGTATTGTTGTAAGTAGTCTGTTTAGTTTATATTTAGCTGTGGTGTGTTGTTTAAAATCCTTTTATTTTTAGGAGGCTGTAAGCATGCTATTGCCTTCTTGGCCTGGCTGCATAGACGTAGTGAAGAACCACCATCCACTAGCACTGAATGCTTCTGGAAAAAGCCAAAGCTGTCATCAGTGGGTACAAGTATTAAATTCATGAAAGCAAAGGAGATCTCCAATATACCTAAGACACAACCGAACCCATCATCAACACAGACTTCACAAGAAAGTTTTTTAACTATAGTTAAAAATTACAGCAAAGAAGTTGGTGACACACAAAATCAACTAACAAAATTTTACAATGAGCCAAGTTTGTGTGAAAAATTATCAATCCATTATTTGGTAAGCATGATGCACAATAAACAAATCAACGCTCAACAGTTTATTGAGTTTTGCAAGCAGATGATGCTAACTAAAGCATGTAAAGATGCCGCACTTGCCACCGTGGAGCAAAGTGACTGTCCTTTATGGCATGAGCTCCGATATGGGAGAATCACTGCTTCAAAAGCCTATGAAGCTGCACACTGCAAAGTTTTTAATGGAACTTTAACAGAAGTTATCTTGGGTGCAAAACTTAGAGACACAAATGCCATGAAAAGAGGAAGATTATTAGAGAGTGATGAAAATAAAAATAAATAAATGTGGTATTATATTGGATCCATTGTATCCCATTATGGGTGCTTCACCTGATGGAGAAAATACTGAATTTAGTATTGAAGTTAAGTGCCCTGTATCAGAGAAATCTGCAAGTTGCTATGTTAAAAATAATACCATATCTCCAAAATACATGGCACAAATTCAGCTACAGATGCATTTTTCAAAGAAAAGCAAGGGACTGTTTTGTGTGGCTAGCAGTAATTTTGAGGAATCAAAGAATGTATATATTACTGAAGTAGAATATGACAAGAGGCTTTGTGAAACTCTAATAGAAAAATGTACCACATTTTGGTGTCATGCTATTTTTCCTTTGTTATTTAAACAGGACTAACATAAATAAAACAAGTTATGCATAAATCTACTATTTTATTAGAACATCCTGCATATTAATTAATCCACAAACTACTATTATAACTTCATCTATTATAGGGATCAAGTTGTGATCCACACATGCATGAGGTAGTAGCATATGATATTCCCTTAATCTACTTATGACACGCTCTATATGAATCCTTAGTGCTGCTATTCTTTTTGACTGTTTTACATCTTTTGTACTAGAAGCTGAGTTAAAAATTGATGGGGGTCGTATAAGAGTACAATCTTTTTTAGCTAGCAAGTGTGATAACTCTTTAAAGCCTCTATCTGCCATAAGTGCAGTTTTTTGTGGCAAACACTCAAGGAAACCACAGTCTTCAACTATCATTACATCTGTTGCCCTACCACTGTATCCATTAGAAATAAAATTTACTAACCCATCGGGGGTGCATGAAATTAAATATTTTATTGTATTACATTTTTTGTAGTGGGACCAAGTAAGTGCTTGGTGGACTGGATTTGATGGTTTCTCTATTTGTATTTCTAAACAATCTATTATAGAAACAACCTTAGAATACCTGGCCCTAAATGACAAAGGTAATTTGTTAAATATCTCTGCAGGTGTTGGCCATACAATTAATTCCTTCATTTTCTTCGCCAATAATGGTACACTTTTTGAAAAAATTCTGCTGATTGTACTCTGGGTATACCCAAATTGTATACCTAATATACTAAAACTTTCATTTAGTTTTATTTTTTTTAATGTGATTAAAATATCTAAAATGGGAAGTGGTATATGTTCACTTAATAGTTTAATTAAGTAATAAGATTTTTTGGGTAAACCTAAAAACATTTTGGGCTCCTTTTCAATAGCTGTTATTGTGCACGTACGCATTTGGCTTTTAAATAGAATTTCTGTTTCTGAAACATCATCTATTATCCAGCTAGATTCAGGAGAACTATTTTCTGGTTCAAATGATGATGACAGTGAAGGTTGAGCGGAGGATATTGATGCGATGTCTTGTAATACTTTTCTTTTAATGCCAGAAGTCTGAGCTATTTTTAAAGGGGATGTAGAAATTGTTTTGGTATTGATAGAAAATGGAGATAATGCTACACTTTTCTTCTTTGAACTCAAATTAACATTAATACCTTTACTCCTGTATGATTTTTTATAGTTGTATTGTGTTGTCTTGTCAACATGTTTTATGTCCGTAATGTTATCATTTGGTAAAGAAGTACTACAAGCAGCCTCATTAATATTTTTGATTACAGTTTCTTCTGTGTTTATTTGAGATAAACATGAACTGGTACTAGGTTCTAAAAATATATTTTGTGAAGGTTCATTTATTTTGGGAGCACTTTGTTTAGCAGGAGGCACAGTTAAAGCAGCTTCAATAATTTCTAGATGTCTTCTTTTTAAAAAACCTTTTCTTTCTGGTGGTGGATGCGGCTTAGTGGCTTTTGACAGTCAAATTTGTGGGGAAGGATACCTTTCTTTAGTCGTAAAGTAGTTTCTAGCTTTTCTTGTAGAGTCATAATTTTGTACTGAATATAATTATCTGTATCTTCTTCTAACTGAAAACACAAAAATAATTTTGATTATAATAGATCGAGGAATTAACGTTGATGGGGCATATTATGCTTAGAACATAAGAGAATAAAATAGGATAGCCAACACTACTTTAATAGTGGCCCACCCTAAAGTCAAAGTAAAAACCTACAGTAGTTGTTAAGTGATATGAAAATAAGTTAATATTTATTAACCAAACCTTGTGTAATATTTACTTATTTGAAAATGTTTTACCGAAAAAATACTATTCATACGTTTTCGGATATAAAAATGGAATGTAGAATAAAAATGCAGCTTATCATTAACTGAATCAACTGAAGTGTTATTAGCCTACAAACCATTTCACAAATTAAGTTTATAGGTTGTGATGAAACTAGTCAAAACATTATAGCACAAAGATGAAAACAAAATGATAAGCATGATAGGACATAAAGTACTTACATTGAAATGATCTTCACAACAATATAAACAAGTTGATGGAGATACCATGTCTCTTCTCATGATTTTACACCACTTTTTTCTTACTTCCACCCCTCTCGGAACAAAAAAAAATACTTTTTCGGGTGCATTTATTGTTGTATTTTTACATTTAGGCACAATACAGCACTTATAAGTTGGTTTTTTACTTTGTTCCATTGTAAACAGCCGTAATATACAAAATATTGATAAATTATAGTGTACAACACTCCCACTCTTGTTTGTTTTATTAGACTATGACGTCATCGTAGCGCGCCAAAAAAAACAGTGTTTAAACTGCTGTTATCAGTTTGATATTTTAATTTTTTTTTTTGTATTAATATTAATATTTTCACGGCTGTTTTTTTTTTACCGTTATATAATGATGTGAACTATCATATAAAAATATAAAAAAAAATCATGCATATTCCCTATTGACTTGTCTGACTTGATTGTCTGACCTTCATAATTTCAAAAATTAATTCATGTCTGCTTTATCAATAACGTGTTTCTAAAATGAATATTAGAAGTGTATCTTTAATCAAATCTTATCCATTAGAATGCAATAAAATCCAAATGGAGTGTCGATTTACAGCTGACAATAAGGCCGGAAACATACTACTGAAACGCCACGCGACTCGACTCAACACGTCTCGCGTCGCCTAGGGTCGCGTGGCGTTACAACAGTATGTTTCCGCCTTTATTTCTTGTGGTACGACACAGTTAAACCGGCCTTGTACGTATTCCGAGAAACTAAATATAAGCTGTGTAAACAAAATTATCTACTACGCCTTTACTCCTATAACTTCCTTGGCGTTACTTTAACAAACACTCCGTTCTTAGAGCGGAGGACTAGGTCGGCGCACAGCTTGGGCTCGTGGTCGACCGGGTGGAGCCTGAACCGCCTCACTATCGCCGAGATTGTCACTTTCATCTCCATCATCGCGAACCTCTGACCTGGAATTATTGTATAACATCGATAAAATCACGGTTATGTCACGAAAACGCAGGCACTAGTCAGTGATGTCACACGTTCCAACCACAGTTCAATGAGAATATTCCATCTGAAAATGTGATTGATTGTGATTTCAATTCTAAAGAAAGAGAGATGGTGATTTACGATACTCTTAATTCTAAGCTTCCTCGTTCGTTGCGGAAGATAGCTGGGCTTCTGCATGCTGGCAGAGCAAGGCTGCAAGGCATTGATATATTTCAGAGCCTTGCTGGATATCGTTACAGCTAGAATACCCAGAAACGGGTCGGCTCGGCTGAAAGTTAATGTGAAGTGACAGCTGTTCTGTTCTGAAAGTTCTTTTGGTGAAGGAAAATGCCGAGAATAACTCGCTATCGTAGGATACAGACATTCCGCTAAAATGTCGGCAACAAGTAACGAAAGGATTATTTTCCATAGGCTGCCGGGTTGTGTCGGCTGGTTGTGTCGACGTATCGCGGCTTTGATGCGTAGTTTGCGTTACGTCAGTAAATTATGTAAACAATTAAAATTTAGATTTATAACATTTGAATGCTCGCATCAATTATTTCTCTTAATTAGTGTTTTATTAATTTTCGAACATCTAAAATCGTCAAAATAACTGCTGTTGAAAAATAAGTCTTTTAAAAATCACATAAAAATTGAAATGTGCATTATATTATTATCAATAGGTACTCACCAATGCAATTCCTAGGCCCTGCGCTAAACGCGAGAAAGTCGAAGGCATTCTTCACACCATTAGCTGCGAATCTCTCCGGCCTAAACTCCAAGGGATCTTCGAACACTTTGGGGTTGCGGTGCATCTGGTATATGTTGATCATAGCTGAATCACCCTTTTCGAAATTAATGCCTCCTACTTCTGAAATTACCAGAAATAAGGTGTAACTATTCAAATATATGGTAATAATGGTCAGGGATGCTCCTATCTAGTGGTCATGGCCTGTCCTAGAATAGGTGCTACGAGTACGCGACCTCGGCCCCCGAGCTACTGCAGTCACTACAAACATTCCGTTCCATGACTGCAGTATCCACTCCTACAGGCCATACTTTCCTTTCCCATTATATCCTCTACTCACAAACCCTATTTCCTTTCCACCGTTGATGATGGGCAGCAGCGTCATCAGCGCGAGTCCCCTTCTGCGCTCGCCAACCCGCCTGCCAAGCGTGGCGAGTATTGGCAATAACCCCCCTAATGTCGACACAAAAATTGACCAGGCCCCCAGTCCCCGGCAGCCCCACTATTCCTGGCGATGGTAGCAGCCATGGTTACGGTGGGGCAGGGGGTGCTAAGAATCCCTGGGTTGGCCCCGGCTACCACCCCCGACGACGACTGGCCCTGGTAACACACAACATACGCACTTTGAGGACAGACGAGAAAATTGTCGAACTGGAAGAAGAATTGAGCGGGTTACACTGGGATATTCTGGGGTTATCGGAAGTCCGAAGAATCGGGGAGGATACGATAACCCTGAAGTCTGGTAACCTGCTCTTCTACCGGGGGGACGACCAACAGTCCCGAGGAGGTGTCGGATTTCTCGTCCACAGGTCTCTCATCAACAACATCGTATCCATCGAAAGTGTGTCGAGCAGGGTAGTATACCTTATACTCAGAATATCAAAAAGATATTCGTTGAAGGTCATACAGGTATACGCGCCGACCTCGACACACCCAGATGAAGAAGTAGAGGAGATGTATGAGGACATAAGTCGGGCCATACATACTTCCAAAACCTACTTCAATGTTGTTATGGGGGATTTCAACGCAAAGTTGGGCAAGAGAAGCGATGCAGAGTTGAAAGTGGGGCAATTTGGAGATGGGCAACGGAACCTCAGGGGTCAGAGGCTGGCCGACTTTCTGGAAAAAGAGGGACTCTTCGCGATGAACTCTTTTTTCCAGAAGCCGCCTCACAGGAAATGGACCTGGCTGAGTCCTGACGGTTCTACGAGAAATGAGATAGATTTCATCTTGACGACGAATAGACGGATGTTCAGTGATGTCTCTGTGATCAACAGGGTGAAAACCGGAAGTGATCACCGAATGGTTAGGGGCACATTGAACATCAACGTCCAATTAGAAAGGCGTCGCTTGATGAAGTCTACGCTCCGACCTACTCGCGCCCATATCCAAAACCCCGAGAGCTTTCAACTCGAGCTGACAAATCGCTTTGATTGTCTAGGAGAAAACCTTGCAGTGGACGAGCTAAACAGCGGTTTGGTAGAAGCTGTCCATACGGTGGGATCTAAGTATTTTAGACCTCGCCGTAGAGATAGACCACAAAAACTCTCGATCCACACTCTTGACCTCATGGCCGAACGTCGATCTTTGACGCTGCAGTCTTCCGTTGACGCCGAAGCATATCGGCGGCTCAATAGACAGATCTGGAAGTCCTTGCGACACGATGTCCGTGCTCACAATACTGTGAGCATTAAGGAGACAATCGAGCGGAACGGAGGCTCCAAAGTGTTTGCAAGAGACTTGTCTATTGGGCAAAGCCAGTTGTCTAGGCTGAAGACGGAGGACGGCCGCGTAGTATCGACGAGGGCAGAGGTATTAAGGGAGATCGAGAGGTTCTACGGACAGCTTTACACCTCGGTTGCCAAACCTGCTGTTAGCTCGGCCGAAGACCCGAGAGCCGAGTTGATCCGACACTTTAGCGATGATATCCCGGACATCAGCCTGTGTGAGATTGAGATGGCCCTGAAGCAACTTAAAAACAACAAGGCGCCGGGCGAGGACGGAATAACTTCAGAGCTTCTGAAAGCGGGCGGAACGCCGATACTGAAAGTCCTTCAGAAGCTCTTCAATTCCGTTCTCCTCGAGGGCTCAACGCCAGAGGCATGGAGCAGGAGCGTGGTGGTACTGTTCTTCAAAAAAGGTGATAACACTTTGCTGAAGAATTACAGGCCCATCTCGCTCCTGAGCCATGTCTATAAGTTGTTTTCGAGGGTCATCACAAATCGTCTCGAACGCAGGTTTGATGACTTCCAGCCTCCCGAACAAGCCGGTTTTCGAAAAGGCTTTAGTACCATAGACCACATCCATACGCTTCGGCAAGTTATACAAAAAACCGAGGAATATAACTTGCCGCTTTGTTTAGCGTTTGTGGACTATGAGAAAGCCTTTGATTCGATCGAGACTTGGGCTGTGCTACAGTCTCTCCAGCGGTGCCATATCGACTATCGGTACATCGAAGCGTTGAAGTGTATATACAACAACGCCACCATGTCGGTCCGAGTACAGGATCAGAGTACGAAGGCTATTCCACTACAGAGAGGCGTGAGACAGGGAGATGTCATATCTCCGAAACTCTTCACTGCCGCGCTGGAAAATGCCTTCAAGCTCTTGCAGTGGAAAGGATTCGGCATCAACATCAACGGCGAGTATATTACTCACCTTCGATTTGCCGACGATATTGTAGTCTTGGCAGAATCGCTGGAAGACCTTAGCACTATGCTCGAAGACCTTAATCGAGTCTCCCAACAGGTGGGTCTTAAAATGAACATGGATAAAACGAAGATCATGTCGAATATCCATGTTGTGCCCACCCCCATTGGAGTTGGGGGCTCGACTCTCGAAGTTCTAGACGAATATGTCTATTTAGGACAAGTGGTCCGGTTAGGCAGGTCCAACTTCGAGAGAGAGGTCAATCGTCGAATCCAACTCGGTTGGGCAGCGTTCGGGAAACTTCGCGACGTCTTCTCGTCCAAAATACCTCAGTGCCTAAAATCGAAAGTCTTCGATAGTTGTGTGTTACCAGTGATGACATACGGCACCGAGACGTGGCCTCTCACTATGGGCCTTATTAGGAAGCTCAAAGTCACTCAACGAACCATGGAGCGGGCTATGCTCGGAGTTTCCCTACGAGATCGAATCAGAAATGAGGAGATCCGTAGGAGAACCAAGGTTACCGACATAGCCCATAGGATTGGCAAGTTGAAGTGGCAATGGGCCGGGCACATAGCTCGTAGAACCGATGGCCGTTGGGGCCGAAAGGTTCTCGAGTGGAGGCCACGTACAGGCAAGCGAAATGTCGGACGCCCGCCTACAAGGTGGACGGACGATCTGACTAAGGTCGCAGGAAGTCGCTGGATGCAGGCCGCTTCCAACAGGTCATTGTGGAGATCCTTGGGGGAGGCCTATGTTCAGCAGTGGACTTCCTGTGGCTGATATGATGATGATGATTCAAATATAATTTATATTCCAATGTTGTCACATCGGAATATAAATACTCTCCAGTCTATAAGAACTGAAGCGAGAGTTCATCGGAAATAACTCAATTTCAATGAAAATAAGATGTAGAGATATTTGGAAAGGTCATAAAAAATTAATCTGTATCAGCCCATATACGTCCCACTGCAGGGCACGGGCCTACTCTACAATCGAGAATACAATTGAGAGTGGTTAGGCCAAATAGTCCACCACGCTGGCCTAGTGCGTGTTGGCGGACTTACATACCATAGAAGTTTTTATAAATCGCTATGGTATGCAGGTTTCCTCACGATGTTTTCCTTCACCGTTTTAGTGCGTGGTGATTGATTATCAATACACACATGACTCCGAAAAGTCAGAGGTGTGCCCTGGGATTCGAACCCGCGACCACCGTGAACATGAAGGCAGCCGCGTCTAGTCCGTTAACCAACAGGTCACCACGCATTGAAAAAAAAATTTTTTTTAATATATATTAATAACATAAATTAATCACTCCAATTTATTTCTATTCTACAAGGTGATTGTGATAATTTAATCAACAAACCGGATATGTTTTCATATTGAGTATACATTCATAGTTTATTGAAATATAGCACCTAATCTCCAAAAATCTATTTAACATTGGCATTTGGTAAATTAATAGACTATTTCGACGAAAATAATAAAAGAGTTAAATATGCGTAAAATATACGGGAGGTGTTTATTTACAACTAAGAATAAAGAGCATTTTCTTACAATTTCTTAGTACAGATAATAATTCAATAAATTTAACCGTATACTCTTCATAGTATAAGCATTATTTTATCCCAAACAATTCCTTATGTGAATTGATAAATTATACATCCCTTTAATTTTTAAGGCACACGCAAATAAGTAATAACCTGTGATATATGCCTTGAATTAGAGTACATCAACTATCTAAGCAATAGCTCGTTTTGATAATATTATTATATACAATTTTAGCTAGTGAACCTAAAGTACAACTTACCAATATCTCTCATCATTCGGCGTTCTATTAAAGGCACTGGCGGGAATAACCTCATGGACTCCTTGATTACTAAATCCAGGTATTTCATTTCTTGCAGATTGCTAAAATAAAACAAAATTATTTATGTATTGCGTAAGTCCCGCAAACAAAGACGGTCTAATTGTATTTTTTAGTTAAACACCAAAAGTGAGAGGTGACCTGTTGGCAAACGGACCAGACGCGACTGCCAACATACTCAGAGTGGTCGCGGGCTCAAAACCCAACCTCTGAATTTTTGGAGTTTGTTGTGTATTGATAGTCAATCACCACACACTTTAACGGTGAAGGAAAACATCAACCACCAACCCACACTAAGCCTATATGGCCTAAACACTCTCAATCGTACTCCCAACTGTAGAGAAGGCCTGTCTGTGCCTTGCAGGACGTATATGGGCTGATACAGTACAGTGAACACAAAAACATAAAAGTACTTGGTTAGGTATTAGGTAATAACATAAACCACTTCCCATTATCACCTACAACAAAGATCGTAGATATCTTGCCGTCATTCCCAAACGTGAGAAGTAAAGGCAAGGAAAGTCCCAGGTTGTCATACTGAGGCACTACTACTTTCAATAAGATACATGTGAAGGCAACATGAAAACTACTCATTAAATCATTATTCACAAGTACAATGTACAAATTAAAGGCCAAGTCGTTTAAATCGAGATTAATCATTGTTACTATCAGTCATATCTGTAGTTCAATGACATCTTGTCTGAGTTATGACCTTAAAGATCAGGGTTGGAATCTTTAAATAATCTGTACACGGAATTCGACATTCGGTTCATTTAAGAAATAAAATTATTCCGTGACCGGATGTGTTGCAAATGTTTTACTGAAAACCCTTTTGAGACCAAGTTTTATACAAAAAAAGATTTGGTGGTAATTAAAACATTTTAGTGGATCGGTACGTGTAACAATCATAAAATATTTTTTATTGTGTCAGTATTCAATTCAGTTTATTTTTGAGTTATTAAATCTTATAATGTTGTATTCATATATGCAAACTTAGTAAGAAAATAAAAATAAAATTAAACAATGCCTTTATTTTAGGTCTTTATTTTGCTATATTTTGTTGAATTCGTAAAAATAATGAAAATTAAGTATAATTAGTATGACTAATTAGTAATTATACATGTCATAAACATTTAAAACTACAAAGTTTGTAGCACGCGCATATTATTAATCAAAGTGGTAGAAGTAAGCTAGATTAATCATGACTCAGCATAATTAGTGAGGCTTATCCCGGGCAGTAACAATGTCTCACAGAAGATTGATGTGAACTGACAGCTTTACTCTCGCGTTTTGTTCGGTTAAAAAATCTATGGTATGTAAGTCCGCCAACCCGCACTAGGCCAGCGTGTTGGACTATATGGCCTAACCACTCTCAATCGTACTCTCGATTGTGGAGTAGGCCTATGCCCTGCAGTGGGACGTATATAGGCTGATACAGATACAGATACAGATTTGTTCGGTAAATGGGACTGCTCGATGTCCAATACCCCTTCTTTCTTCCCATACTTTTTCCTTCCCGCTCCCCTTCCTATCTGGGCCGGCAACACATCCATCCTGTTTGCTCGTTCGGACATACACTGTAAGGTAAAACGTTCTCATATTTTTTTTTTACTTACTGGTATGTTGGATCGGCGTCCAAGTCATCGCCGAAGATTTCTAGTTGTTCCTCAAATATTTTCTGCTGAACATCATCATGATGTGATATGCAAAACAGACTGTATACAATGCCGCTCGTTGTGGTGTCGTGACCCTAAGAAAAATATTTACTAATAAGTACTTTAGCAAGAGGTAGACTAGTTGGAAACGACTTTTAAAATCATGCGTTATTTCTAAGGGAAGCACACTTACATTTCACATATACATGGGTTTTCATTATCCCCAGTCACAATAAGTCCTCTGCTACATAAAGAGCTTTCTTGTGTATTTATTGTTAATTAAAGCTTGCTTTACCAGTGAAGCTTACGAATATAACAGTCCTCTATAGCAATATAATATTTATACGCCCCTACTAAACCAGCGCAGTAAATTAAAAAGCCTATTCCCGAAAGAATTTATATAATGTACGCGGCCGCTCGTAGAGGCATTGTTATCCTATGTACAATTTATTTTAATAAATGTGTGGAATAAAAAAATTAGAAGAATATCATAATGAATAAACACTGAGTTTCTGTTTAAACAACTTAGTATGTGCGTTGTGATTCATATCTTAGTACCCATAAAAGAGATACTAATAGTTTATTTTCCTCACAATGTTATTATACCTTTTTAAGACAATATTTACGACCTACAGTTTGCGGACTGCCTTGCTCGTCATAAAGCTAAACTCAAAGTATATTATTCTGGACAGCATCGTACTTTTTATCTAGCATTGTAGTGACTTTCTGCCCTCCACTGCAAAGTGCATATCATAAATTATTTTATGAATTATTATCCTCATTCACATAATATAATAATAATTATCAAGTATCTTAATAGTTTGTGTCAATCACAAATATCTACTAAGTATGCTGTCCAACGCAAATTAGAATGAGCAAATTCGGAAAATTCAATCAGCGCTCCATTTTATAGCAAGTTATTTTACTGCGTGGGTAATTCTGTTGCCAGTTACATACGTTTCATGAAACAATTGCTTGTGTTTAAATGACGCAATTCCTAATTAATCATTGATCTAACTATCGACTGTTATTATTACAATTACCACAAACTAATATTAACTGAAACATACCTCAAACATAAATGTATCTACTTCTTCCCTAATTTTCTGATTGTCGATTCTCTGGCCATCAACTTCGGCTAACAATAATAAATCCAAAAAGGCGTATCTGTTCTTGATACCTGAAAAAATACTATAATTCATGTTGTTCTGCGTTAAGCGAAATAAAAGCAAATCAGAATCTGAAAATTTGAATCTGTAATGTGCCACTTGCCAGTTTGACTGGGTCTCCATGTCGCATACATACAATTTAAATTATTATTCTTCGAGAATACCTTATTGAACAATTCTCGGAATACATAATAAGATGCTGGTATTTCTATAATGTCCGCGGAAGCCAGAAAGGTCATGTTTGTACAAATGTAATTGCCTAACATCCAAGATTCCAATTAGGTATTTTTGTACATTTAATTTCCTTGTTTCGTTACATAGGGCAAGTTTGTTTTGAATATATTTTATTTGCTGTATGTCTCACCGAGTTCGTTGGATCCACTGAGGCTGGTGATATTCAACCTTTCCAAATCCTGCCTTCTGGCTTCAATAACTCGTTCTGTCTGTCCATGCACAACCTTCAAAGCCTTGTCCATTTTCGTTTTGTATGGCGTCATATTAAACACTAAACTTACGATTGGCATTTGCATTCTCATCGCTATAATCTTGGACAAGCTAAAATATAAGAGATTTATTTTTAAATGATTGCTGGTATAATGTCAATGACTGAGAGGCTAATTACTTTGATATTGTTTTTATGTGTTGTTAGGATTGAGAGATACCCAATGTGAGCGTACTTGTAAAATGTTTTTCCTTATCCATGAAACGATAAAGTAACCACAATGTATATGAGAGCAAATTCAGAGCAAACTAAGCACAAACCCAGCAAAAAATATTTATTGTCCTGATAGCTGAAACTATACTTACGTTTCAATGGATCTAACGTATTCAGATCGGCTGTTTTTCTGCGCATTTACTGAGACGCCCATGATTGATTCTACGAAAAGATACAAACAATTTTAATTAGTATTAAAAACAACAGTGATAATAATACTGCACTCTTTCTATAAAACTTTAATCATTATTAAATGGTTGATATTAGGGAAACAGTTGTTTGTAAAATTGTACGAAGCATAAAGTCATATGACTTGGACCCATATAAATGTGGTTGAATAAAAAATAGAAGAAGGGTTATTCATAAAACTCACCTGTAACATTGTCCAAAGCAGCCAATGCGGTGATAGGAAATAAGTCTATCGGTCGCCCGTCAGCTAACTCAGCGAATTTGCTTTTAAATATCTGGGAATTTTTGCAAAACACTGGCAGGAAATTCTGCAGTATGTTAAAATGGAAAGCTGGCGTCAAGAACTTCCGATGTGTTCTCCATCTTTCACCTAAAAATAAGATTTTGTTGTTAGAAAAAATATAAATTGGTATTCATACCGCGAGAGAGAGGTCAATCGTCGAATCCAACTCGGTTGGGCAGCGTTCGGGAAACTACGCGACGTCTTCTCGTCCAAAATACCTCAGTGCCTTAAATCGAAAGTCTTCGATAGTTGTGTGTTGCCAGTGATGACTTACGGCACCGAGACGTGGCCTCTCACTATGGGCCTTATTAGGAAGCTCAAAGTCACTCAACGAGCTATGGAGAGGGCTATGCTCGGGGTTTCCCTACGAGATCGAATCAGAAATGAGGAGATCCGTAGGAGAACTAAAATAACCGACATAGCCCACCGGATTAGCAAGTTGAAGTGGCAATGGGCAGGGCACATAGCGCGGAGATCTGATGACCGATGGGGTCGGAAAGTGCTCGAATGGAGGCCGCGTAGCGGAAAGCGCAGCGTAGGACGTCCACCCACACGATGGTCCGACGACCTGGTAAAGGTCGCGGGACGTCGCTGGATGCAGGCTGCCTCCAACAGGTCTCTGTGGAAATCATTGGGGGAGGCCTATGTTCAGCAGTGGACTTCCTTTGGCTGATGGATGGATGGATGATTCATACCGCGACATACCTTCACATACTGCAATATTAGTGTTTAGCAAGTAGCAACATTTGAGTAGTTTTAATAAGCTTATTTAGTTTATTAGGAAACCAAACATTGAATATCTAGCAATGAAGAATATACAAGTAACGCAATTCGTCAAATCCGATGTTTTGTCGACTCGGGCAGATATTGTACGGTGTTTTTCCACATGACAAGTCTGGTAATAAATCGATTCGAATGTCGAACATCGCTTCTCGCTAGTTTATGATTTTTTATTGAATTGTACGAAACTTGTTATGACGGGGGTCGGCCGTAGAGCGCGAGATTCGTAAAATGCATCCAATTGCCAATTATCTCCAAATTCCAAAAACAAAATACTGTCGCTATGCTTACACTTTTTAAGTATTGGTGATATTATTTTTCGATGTTTGATTTATGTTTTGAGAATGCTGTATAAATGTGTATACTCGTACACCTCTATAATACGCAAGTGTAAAAAAATCGGAATATTTTCTGTCAATAATTAACTTGTGTAGTGTGTGCTCACTGCCCTTGGTGTGCGTTTTCAACAAATACATTAGCTCCCGGACGTAATGTAAAAAAGCCACAGCGATATCGAGATTTAACCACTCGCTAAGTCGCAATGTATTAGGCTTACGCACGAATACTCAATTGCAGCTTCAATATTATATCGCACTTAATTACGCACGTGACACATGTGATTGTTGGGTGTTATTTATTTTATTTTATTTATTAATATCTCGGGAGCGCTAGTACTTCAAAAGGGCCGCCTTTTTCTTTCCTCCAACTGGCTGATATTTATCAAGTTCTCCAACATGTACGAATTACTTGGAAAAGAAAATTAATAGTTTAGGGCTATTTAACACCACCCAACGTTTTTAAAGGATAATAGTGAAATATACTTTCGGATATCAAAATAATTTGTAACAATTTGTTGCTAAATAATTAGCAAAAAAAAAGCGCTGATTGGTTGATTCCATCTGACATCTGTCAGATGTGACGTACGAACTGTCATCGGTGCTCGCTTAAATACGCGTGTAACGTCGCTCGCGTCCTCCTTTTTATAACTTAAAAGCCGCGTGCTACCACGCGTCTTTCCGAACCCGCTGGGGTGAGTGTTCAGTGTTCTATTTGCTAACCGCTTTTAACTGCTTGTTTGTCAGTGTATTCTGTCTGCCGGGCTTGTGAACTACCACGAGTCGCTGGCACGGAATGCAAGCCTAGTTTGCATTCCGATTTCTTGGACGCTGATTCCAGGTTCTTCTACTTCTTCGTACTTGGCGTTTTTCGCCTACTTCGATTGCTTCCGCCACGGAGAGCTGACTCCGTGCTCGCTGCCCGCTTTGCTCCACACCGCTTCCTGCCTGACTGTGCCCGAGCCTGCGCCGCGCCGCTGACCTGCGCACCGTATCCGGCCACGTGGCAGCTGTCTTCGCCGGCGAGCTGTCGCCAGATCTCGCCACGTGCCAGAGACCCGGATCAGTGTCCAACGAAGGCCAGTGACTCCTGTTGCATACCACCAGCAACAGTGCCGGGTGTAATCAGTGATGCGAATACATTAAAGCCCGAACCACGTAATTACCCTGAGTTCTCATTTAACTACCTACCCCTACCTGCGGGCGGCCTAACCCGCCGCAATATGGTATTTAATTTGAACCACTAGTTCCTAACCAAGTAACATTGAACCTGCCTAGTTAGAAAAGAAACTGCATGGTAGTTTGATCAAATGTCGTGTTTCAGTTTTCAAGGCTTATGATCAACCCGTGTAGGTACAAATCTTTTTATGGTTCAGCTAAGCGGTAAACGTACTCGTATCTATACGAAGTTGCTAAAAATCGTCAAAACTAAATTTACCATACCAGTTAAAAAAAATATAATTTTATTTTATTTAAAAATCGAATCTTACTTAATCCTATGGTAATGACAAACATGTGGCTTAAACTAAATACAATAAGTGAATATCAACCAGAATAATTAATATGCATTGATGCGATAGTCTGTAGCCCGTGTTAACAATAATTTGGAATCACATTATCACATCATTATGCATATTACAAAAGTCGTTACTTACAACCGTCTGTTGTTTCGCCTTTAATCGTCATTAAAAAGACCTGTCTGACATTTTGATATAAAATAATAACAATGAATAATAAGATTAATTGATTACCTGTTGACGTGAGAAGTCCGTCACCCAACCACTCCAACAAATAGATGTAGGATCTGCCTTTCGTTATCATTTCAGAACTTGATACTATTGGCTGAAACAATAATAAATTTTAAAATATTTTTAAAAAATCCTGCAGTAAAATAATTTCGGATACAAATAGAATAAGAAATATATTTCGAAAAAAAATACAAATAGACTCTACTTTTCCTAAGTTTCTCATATTTAGCCATGCGGAAATCTAACCCGTAACTTCTTTACGCAGAAAAAATACTATAGTCTACAAGGACAAATTTAAAAGATCATACATTTTAACAAAGTCGCATTTGGTAATACAAATTGTACGTCCTTGTGGAATGCCAAGTCTTGCTTTGTAATGCATGATGTTTGGTTTTGCGACTGTTCATGAGCGGTTGTACAGCTTACCATCAAGTGAATGGCACGTTTCAACATTTATAGCAAAAAAAAACTAGCCCAAAGTAGAAAAAAATGAGTATAAAAGTGTATTACAATGTTTGTAATCTCTTCAATTGTCTATTGTTTTTACGTAGTTGACCGTCTCTAACAAAGAATTTCAAGTAATATTATAATAATGTTATTTCCAAAAACTATATGATAATAAGAATAGGTACTTAACGCTACATGTAAATACGAACCATTGTAATTGTTGTTTCAGTAAATAGTAATATAAAGATGTACCATTAGCATATTAATGAACGTTTCGTGACCACCAAAATGCTGTGAAT
Organism: Hyles vespertilio; assembly: GCA_009982885.2. Lineage (NCBI taxonomy): Eukaryota > Metazoa > Arthropoda > Insecta > Lepidoptera > Sphingidae > Hyles > Hyles vespertilio. The sequence goes on along the minus strand of CM042816.1, from coordinate 6,361,908 downwards.
AAATAGCAGTTTCACCTAATTATTTATTATTTAACTATTAATTACTTACTTTGAAATTTAATTAAAAATGTACATTGGCGTTTTATACAGGCTTTGAATTAATTAGAATAAGAGTTCACTAACCCGCACGGGTATAAACAAAGATATTAAAAAAGATAATCAATTTCAAACGTATATGGTTGCTATTTTACAACTCTGCAGATAACCTTGATTTTTAATCCGTAATTTGGTATAACTAGTACATAAAATACCATTTACTAATAAAATTCAAATTAAATTTCTTTACCACAAACAACTAGTATGTGGTAATAATTTTATGGTAAATGTTTGCCATAATCCTCATAATCACAATTTATACTCACCAGATAAAATATTAGGTACGTAAAATAAAACAAATAGATTTTGAAGTACGAAATATATTGTGACTGCGATCTGACCCAGCTTCGCCCGGGTGCAGATACTTCCTGAGTCCAGTTTAGAAATGTAGAAACTATTTGGTTCAACGTTATTGCACCACTTTAAACTATCCATCCTTTGAGTTTGAAATAGTATAAAATATATTTGTATTCCTTGCACATCCCACGGGAACAATGAATTTTGTCGGGATAAAAAGTATGTGTTAATCCAGAGTGTCAACTAGCTCCATACCAACTTTCATCAAAATTGGTTCAGCAGTTTGAGCTTAAAGAGGTAACAAACACAAAAACTTTCGCATTTATAATATTAGTAGGATGACACCAGAATACTAATAGCGGTCATATGATATTTGATCACAGATCAGCGCATAACTAAAAAAATACACCAGAACTACGTTCAAAGTTTAATTGAATTACAAAAATGCAAGATGACCTTTTATGACTAAACTTTTTGCAGTGGTTTTTAAATTCATAGAAATCAATAATGTTGAATTTCTGTACAATATTAAAGTTATTAATAATATAGCGCTACCTATCTAAATGGTAGAGGGAAAAAATAATTAATTAATTAAATCTATACTTAAATCTATATATCTATCATAATTAAATCTATACTAATATATAAAGTTAAAGTAAAGTAGTTAAACAGTTTGTTTGTTTTTTACCTCTAATCTCAGAAACTAATGGTTCCAATAATAAAATATTTTTGTGTTGGATAAGTTATTTATCGAGGAATGCTAAAGGTACACACAGGGTATATCAAGACTGGTACCAAAAACGAAGCCGGGTGGTAGTTTAAGCGACTTCAGACACAATGCAACAGAAAAAGTTGCAAAAAAAAACGACAAACTTTTTTTTGTTATTTTTTTCCTATGACCATGTTTGGGTAATAAATACATTTTTTCCTAAAATAATAGTGTAAACCCTTTTATTTATAAATAATCTAAGGTATAAAAGAGTTTAAATTATTATTTTAGCATAAACTATGGATTTACCACCCAAAAATGACGATGTTTAAAAAATCATAAAAAATAATTGTCGCGTTTCTTTGCGAAATTTTTAGTTGCATTGTGTTTGTAGTCACTAAAATTACCGCCCGGCTTCGTTTTCGGTAGCAGTCTTGAGATACCCGGTATAGACGAAAGACAGTAGTTAAAATCTACCACTTCGAAGAAATTTTATTCGTATTTCGTGGTCTAAAATCGATATCTGAGAGATCCTTTGCTATTCTTAATTGAACATTTTGACTACAATTTCGAAAAGTGTATCTGCACCCGGGCGTACCCGGGCCGGACTATGTAATAATACAGACTGATGATTGTAAGAAGAGGAGAGTGCATAAGTTGTAAAGGAGTTTCGTGCCCAGTATGTAGATGCATTATCTTTGAAGTCACTAAAACTACCATCTGGCTTCGTTTCCGGTCGCAATCTGTGTATACCCTGTATATTTACTGCTTTGGTAGCGTAAATGTACTACGGTATGATAACAACGCTAAGATATCGGGTTCATATTCCGAATTAGGCAGCGATATTGGATTTTTCTTTTCGTGACCAATCTGGTACCCGGAATTTATGCCCGATGTGGCAATAGAATCGGCTGCTATAAAATGGGACGGAACACTTAAGGTGAAACGTGGATGTCCTAAATGCACCTTTACCTAGAAAAAAGGCGCGATTTTTTTTTTATTCTCTGGCCGGGCATTGTGGCGGCATTGCACCTGATGGTAAGCGCAAATGCCGCCCAGGCAGAGTAGGAAGGAGGGAACACATGAGACGGCAAACAATTCCACAGAATGACGGTGCGGCACAAAAAAGAATTCGAGAACCGTTTGGTTCGCGCCGGGATGGTGTGGACCGTCAAGCTATGGCTTCGCAAGCCAGCAAGCGTGGTTCTGGTAAGGAATGGAGAGGAGGGGATCAAGTTGAATAACTCCTCAGAGCACTCACCGTGATACAGGCGGTAGAACACGCTTAGAGAGGCGACATCCCTCCGGAGTTGTAGCGACTCTAAGTTGCTCGTAACGTCTGCATCATTCACAATGCGGATGGCCCGCCGCTGCAATCCATCCAAGGCATTGAGCAGGTACTGGTCGGATCCATCCCAGAGGTGCGAGCAGTACTCCATACCCAGTCGGACCTGCGCTTTATATAAGCGACAAAGCTGACCGGGCGTGAAAAACCGACGCACTCTGTTCAGGACTCCAACCCTGCGTGATGTGGCAGATATTACGCCCTCGATGTGATTTCTTGGATTGAGATCACAGCGGATATCCACACCAAAGATACTCAGGTCATTCCGCACTGAGAGGGGAGTACCCTGAAGAATGGGGAGGGGAGAGAACGGGGATTTTTTGCACGTGAACGCACACACCTGAGTTTTCTTGGCATTGAACTCAACCATATTCCTGGAACCCCATGTAGAAATGAGATCCAAGGTCCGGTTGAGCTCAATGACAAGATCTTCACGTCCCCTCACAGTTTCGACTCGGCAACCCGGAGGCCCGCAGTGGTATCGCCCATGAACCGTGCTGTCATCTGCATAGCAATGAATGTTGCCAAGCAACAACATGTCATTGATATGCAAAATAAACAAGGTGGGCGACAGCACCGAGCCCTGTGGAACTCCGGCATTTACCGACATGAGCGCTGAAGCGTGTCCGTCAACGACTACACATATTCTACGCCCATGCAGAAAGCCGGAAATCCACGAACACAGGTTGCCGGGCAGACCGTATGCCGGAAGCTTGGAAAGAAGACCACGGTGCCAGACCCTATCAAACGCCTTGGCTATGTCGAGGCTCACAGCAAGAGCCTCGCCACGCCTGTCAATCGCCTCACCCCAGCGATGAAGGACAAACGCTAGAAGATCACCCGTTGACCGATATTGACGGAATCCGTATTGTCTGTCACTGATCAACGAGTGATCCTCCAGGTAGCGGACCAATTGAACGTTTATGATCCGCTCCATGACCTTACACATCACTGAGGTGATAGCGCTAGGGCGGTAATTGGTAGGGTCCGACCGATCACCCTTTTTGGGGATCGGTTGCACATTGGCCTCTCTCCAAGATTCCGGCACAACACCTGTGCGGTAGGACTCTCGGTAGAGGCGAGTCAGTGCAGGAGACAACTCGGCTGCACAAGCCCTTAAAACCACCGCTGGTATCCCATCCGGACCACTGGCTTTCCCCACATCGAGAGACCGTAACTCACGCCGCACATCACACTGCCTGATGCGAATATCCGCCATTGAGAAACCGCAGTCAGGCAGTGTAGGCAGCGTCTGAGAACCACGGTCTTCGAGGCGGGAGTTAGCCGCAAAGAGATTTGCCAGTAAGGCAGCTTTCTCTTGCGGCTTGTGAGCTAGCGAACCTTCCGGGTACCTCAGCGGAGGCAATGCTGGACGGCAGAAGTTAGACTGAACGGCCCTGGCCAAACTCCAATAAGCACGACTGCTAGTCGGGTGATTGGCCAACGCACGCCCAATCCTGCTAACGCGCTGGGCATCCGCTCTAAAGTTAGCCTTCTTGCAGGCCTTGGTTGCGAAATATTCCAGCATACCATCCCAATCTGCCGACGAGTAATGCCAAACCCTCCGCTTAACCTGCACGGGACGTGGAGGTGGAGCGAAAGGTACTGACAACCCAACCAGGCAGTGATCGGAAGTGCCCAGAGGCGCACTAACGGTCACACGATACCCGGCCGGGTGACTCGCCAGCAGAAGGTCCAGCAGAGAAGGCTTATGACCGGCCACATCCGGGATCCTGGTGGGCTGGTTCACCAGCTGTATCAAGTCATGAGTCAGAGCGAATGCATGGGCATTCCTACCAGCATGATATATAAGTATTTTTTTTTAAATATCCAATCTTATTGTTTACAACAAACATGTTTTAAAAATATACATAACATAACTCACGCCTTTTCTCTGAAGGGATAGTCAAGTCACAGTTACGTTTTACCGTGTTTTTCCATTCCATGATTATATTATGATAGCTAGTAGTCCTCTGTAATACCATATGATTGTACTGACTTGCATTTCATGCATAGCGCAACAATAAATATACACTTAAAATTGTATATTCACTGTGAATTCATATAATTACATACTCCATACAATTGTCTTGTCTTATCTGTACAATTATTCAATTATGTTTTTAGGTATGTGAAAAGTGTACCTACTTGATATGCTGCGCTAATTTTCGACTTCCTACACTACAGTGTTGACCTTTGATATGCACGTGTTTGATATCTACTGTTTAATCATAATTAAGGATTGCATTAATGTATCTTATCTACTGAATTCTGCAGCACGTTGTATTTTACAGCATTTTCAAACCCATCTTATCAAGACTATTTTTCCTAATGGAATGAACAAACAAGTACATGTAAAAACACTTTTGAAAATATAAACATACCTCAACATATTTAGGATGGCTGAGGACAACATGAGCATTTGTCAACAAGTGTACTCTGAACGCGTCTCCATATTTTTCGCATAGTCGTTGGAGAAGGTCCAGAAACTCTGAAAATAAACAAAAATATCAACTTATGCTGGACATAGTAGACTTCTATTACTACAAATAGAACTGATAAATGCACCCAACAGAAACATAATTAGGTAGTTAAGACCCCGCATCAAAATCAATCTAGTCTAATAAATATAAGTATCTAAAACTATATGAGACCTTATGATCTCACCAAAGCCCAGACTCGAAATAGCACCTGCCGCTTGGACAAAATATATTCGAGGGTTTAACCCGCGGTCGATCGTTTAACCGCTGGCGTCCAACAAACTATGTCATACGGTCTGTATGTAATCCTTTTCATACTGTATTTACTTTTGTTATAAAAAATAAATAAACACACCGAACAATCATATACATAGTCCTGACCCCACATTGAGATCAATTAAGTCTTGTGTCGTGAGTATCAGGAACTACGAGAGTCTTTTAGGTCTCACTAACACCCAGACCCGAGACAAATACTTGTGGGCTTCACAAACATTTGTCTTGGTGCAGAGATCGAGCCCGCGGCCTCTCATTTCACAGCCGGCGTCTAACCATCTGCGCACCGGACGCTTTCATTAATCATCTTTTGCCAGTAAACAATTACAAGCATCTCAAATAGCATAAAATATACGTATGTGAGCATTAATGAAACAGTAAATAAACGATAACATTCGATTCCGTAAGTTGGTGTGCACTCAACGGAGACGTGGTATCCAATGTTACAACACGTCATAGCGGCTAGCAATCCGTTTCAATTGAGAACATTGCGCTTGTTGAATGTACCTAGATTGCTTATTGTTCTGTACAATATCATTCGATAATTGTCCAAATCTGATCATACTTTAAAAACCGAGAATTCGATTAAAAAGGCCTAAGCCATAGTAAACCACGCTGGTCTATGCATACATACATACATAAACTCACGCCTTGTTCCCAGAAGGGGTAGGCAGAGGTGCGAGGGCACCCACATTTCGCCTTGTATATTCCGTCCCACAATGTGAGAGGTGGCGAGCCTATCGCCATATCGGGCACAAATTCCTGACCCTGGGCTGATACTGAATAGAAAAATCCAATATCACTTTGCCCAACCCGGGATTCGAACCCGAGACCTCAGCTTTATAACCGTACCGTAGTACAACTACGCCACCGAGGCAGTCTATGCGAGTTGGAAGATCTCCCATATTGTAAAAAATGTTGTTTAGATTTCTCTGGTATACGTTTTCACATAATATTTTCCTTCATATTGGCCCAACATTACATTTAAATATTGATAAATATAGGATCTCATACGACACTTGTTTAACCATATGAAAAAACGTGATTAGTAAATGCATATTATATGCGCCAATCTTCATCTTCCAAGCCGGCTGGTCCCCGTGGAAGAGTACGACCACAACCCTCCAGGGAAACCACATAAACAAGAAATCACTAAACTGGACAAAGACTCCAAGAATCGTATAAAAATTGGAACTTACAATGTCAGGTCTTTGTCATCAATACATCGATATTTAGAACTCAATTATGCACTAAAGAATATAAACTGCGACATACTAGGACTCTCAGAAACAAGAAAAATGGGTTGCCACGTAGAAGAGTATTCAGACTATGTTTTCTGCTATATAGGAGAAACAAAGGGATTGTATGGTGTCGGATTTATAATAAAAAAGGAATGGAAAAATAATATAACGAACTTTACTGGAATTTCGGAGAGAGTAGCATTATTACAAATGAAATTTGGCAGAATAAACATTTCTATAATTCAGGTATACGCACCCACGGAAAGATCAGACGCTACAGAATTAGAAAAATTTTACAATGATCTCAAAAAAGCCCACACACTAGCCGACGAAAAAATCATAATATTAGGAGACTTTAATGCAAAATAGGGCAACCCAAAAAAGAAGAAAAACTTATCATGGGGCAGTATGGGCTAGGCCAAAGAAACGAAAGAGGCGAAAGATTAATAGAATATGCATTTGAATATAGACTAGCAATAGTCAACACTTATTACAAAAAAAGACCCAGCAGAAGATGGACTTGGAAGTCACCAGATGAAAGTGTTAAAAATGAAATCGACTATATCATGACAAATGCCCCAAAAATAGTCCAAAATTATGAAGTTCTCAACAACGTAAAGTTCCGAACAGACCATAGACTAATTAGAGCAACAGTCCTACTAAGTCAAGCGAAAAAGAGTAGAAGAGGCTTTAAATCACAACCAAAAACCCCGAAAACTGAAGAGGAAATAAAACACTACATAGACAACCTCAAAAGGAACATCGGAAACAAACTAGTAGATCTCAGCAACGTTCAATCTTACTATGATGCGCTAGAAGTATCGATAACAAAAAGTTTGACTAGCCAAAACAATCGTAAAAATGAAAAACGGCACAAAATATTAAGTGAAGGAACAATAGCCCTAATTAACAAACGCAGTGAACTAACTACAAGAAAGAATAAAGATGCTGATACAAAGAAAGAACTAAGCAAATTATATAAGGAAACTAGCAAAGCGATTAAAAGAGACTACAGTAGGCACCGACAAAGGATAATAACAGAAAATTTAAGTACATTCCGAAGCACAAAGAAAGCATTTAAAGAATTAAACTTAAGAAAAACTTGGATACAAAAACTAGAAGGCCAACATAAAGAAACTAAAACAAGACAAGATATCATACAGCAGGCAACCACTTTCTACCAAGAACTATACAAAAACGAAAATAAAACCATCCACGAAGCCAATGAATCACACAATTATTATAACACGGATTCAATTAAGCCGATAGATGAAGAAGAGATATACGCAGAGCTGAAACGACTAAAATCAGATAAAAGTCCTGGGCCCGATGGAATAACAAATGAAGCATTGAAAATAGGCGCACCAGCCTTACTGGAACCCCTTACAAATTTATTTAACCTTATACTAGAAGCTGAAATCGTACCAATCCAGTGATGCATGTCAGACATCATACTATTATATAAAAAAGGAAACCCTCTCGATATCAACAACTATAGACCAATCAGTTTACTGGCAAACATATACAAAATATTCTCATCTATAATTCTGAAACGCATAACACAATATATTGAAAATGCACAACCAATAGAACAAGCTGGCTTTCGCTCTGGGTTTAGCACACTAGACCATATTCAAGCACTGGAACAAGTTTTAGAACGATACGAAGAATTTAACAAGCCACTCTATCTGGGTTTTATTGATTACAGCAAAGCATTTGACAGCATAAGTCACAATTCCATATGGAAATCATTAAAAAAACTAAATATAAATTCGAAATATATAAATATTATTAAATACATATACAACCACAGCGTAAGTAATGTCATGTTAGAATCTAGGGAGGAAGCTATTAATATTGAGAGAGGTGTCAGACAAGGGGACCCCCTATCACCTAAATTGTTTATTGCGGTTTTAGAAGATGTAATTCAAAACACAGACTGGCAAACTAGAGGCATAAAAATAAACAACAGCTATCTAAGCCATCTCAGATTCGCGGACGATATAGTTATACTGTCTGAAACAGCAAATGAATTACAAGATATGCTTTGCTCTCTTGTCCAAGCAAGCTCACAAGTAGGATTAGAGATGAATGCTACAAAAACCAAAATTATGTCAAACAGCATAGAACGGCCCATTAAAGTAAAGCAAAAAACTATAGACTATGTCCACAGCTACATATACCTAGGCAAACAAATATCATTTTTGAAAACGCACAATGAAGATGAAATTGAAAGAAGAACAAACATAGCCTGGAAGAAATTTTGGTCACTTAAGGAAATTCTAAAAGGAAACTACCCGATAAACCTGAAAAAAACGGTACTGGACACCTGTATACTGCCTTCTCTACTGTATAGCTGCCAAACTTGGATATACACTACATCGGCAAAACGAAGAATCACAACAACACAAAGAGCAATGGAGAGAAGTATTCTAAACTTAAGAAAAATACAAAAAATCAGGAGCAAAGTAATCAGACAGAAAACAAAAATTACAGATGCCCTCACACAAGCCCTAAAATTGAAATGGCAGTGGGCAGGCCACATATCGAGATACACAGACGCCAGATGGACAATCAATACTACAATGTGGAAAGGGCCAATTGGCAAAAGAAGGGTAGGAAGACCGAAAAGACGATGGGCTGACGATATAACCGAATTTATAGGGAAGGACTGGCAATCTATCGCCAAGGACAGAGATGCATGGAAAAGACTGGAGGAGGCCTTCACCCGAAGAGGGGTCCATATCCAATAGCAAAAACTAATTCTTACTAACAATTAGACTATAAGCAAATAACTAACAAACACTAACAAACAAATGTCAAAAAATGTAACAGAATCAAAGGAAAATGGAATAAAGGCTTTTTTATTTTTTATTTTATTTTATTTATTATGCGCCAATAGTCGATCATACGTTTACAACTGAGGTTTACAACCACGCGCACTAGCTTAGTGTAGAACACGGCCAAATTCTTAGATAATGTAGTGAAGACCCTTACACAACAGTAAACAGTGTATCTATAGATAGAGTCAAATATATATAGTGCATTTAACCCATTTAACAAACATTTACCTACATAGACTTATGGTCGTAGCCATAAACTTATGATTACGATGTACGTTATACAGATCCGAACATTTATAGAGTAGGTACATCCGTATCATCATAAACTTCGATCGTCCGAATATTTGAACTTCATTTCGGATTTTCAGAGTAGGGCCCAAGATTTGGGAAAAAATCACACAAATTTACTGGTGGTAGGTCTCTCACATGTGAGAGGCCACACCACCGCAATATCTATTTTTCCCGACAAACATCAATGTGCACTGGTGTGTTTCGGTTAAACATTATACGAATTGTTCAGTCCCAATACAATAGTTGTTTTATGTGGTATGGCGGGCTTGACCCCTGTAGTCCCGTAGTCCTATAACACAAAAGGGAGGAAATACGTTCGCCTAACTACAACTGCCATTATTGCCACCTCCATCAACTTCCTCAAGAACAGAAACACATATCAGAAAAGCATGAGCTTAATATGTTTAAGTTATATTTTGAAGAAGCATCTTAGCAGGCCGACATAATTATCGAGTATGGAATGTATGGGACTGCCGTCTAATACCATTCGACACTCTACCTGGACGGCATTTGCCCTTACCATCAGGTGCAGTGCATTCATTATGCCATGCCAGTGTCAAATATTAAATATCAGCTAAATGCTAGCTTGCTACTTTTTATTTTGAAGACTATTAGTGTTATTATACGGAACTACGTTTCATTAAAGCCGTAAATACAAGGTTATTTTTTATGCTATGAAACCAAAACTCCGCAAAAAGATCGCTTAACCAGTTCGAGTTATAAATTAGTAGCGTCGCTCATCTTTTAAAGCAGACCTGTGTTTTTTTGAAGAAGACAAAGGGGCAACAGGCAGTGTGATGGCAGAAGGCAAATGCAAGACTTAGAAACAGTTTCAATCGAGTACTTCCTTTAGGATCTTGGTATCTTAACAACAACGTAGTAAACAAAAGAGATAAATAGTATAAGTAACTACACATACAAATAAATTGATACAAACAAATAAATAAAAAAACAATTCCTTATTTTACATTTCTATATATCTGTTTCATCATTTGACAATGCAACAACACTGCATATATAATATTTAGTACGTAATTATTTTCAGGTAGTTAACAATTATTAAATTGCAAATAATAAACATTAAACAAACAATTTAAACCAATATCACAAAAACTCGATATTATTAATTTCTAGAAAACAATTGAAACATGTATTTAGTATTTTCAATTATGAAAATGCTACACTGTATACAAAGGTGACACAATCACATAATAGCAGTGATTAATATAATTGTGAATTGTGTTTCTTTTTGTTTATACCTACATCCGCAACCTGTCTTATTACGAAAAAAAAAACGATTTACCATTACCACTTAGGACCTAAATTGTACCAATCGTGATCAATTCATTTATAAATTATATATATTTATTCATTATAAAGATAATATACCTACGAAACAATAATAATGCAAATTGCGTATTAATATTTTAATTTAATTTAAACATTATTTTCTAAAAAAGGGTATTTACGGCCTTTAAACAACAACATTTCATCATACTCTAATCAGAAGAAAACATTGCTAGTATTCAAATTTACATATGTACATTGTACACACATCCATACGGGTCGAATAAATAGTCTTTCAACCGAAAAGTTATTTTATAAATAAGTAATTACTAATTATATCTGCTTTTCCAAACCAAGTTAGACCAGAAAGTAGTATTATGTAGTTAAAAAGTCCGATGTAAACGACATCAACGCTTCAAACGCATACGAAAGATACGTCTCCGCAAACAAGCCAAATGTCATTAATCTTAATTGACTATTATGAATACGCTGTAGCATTTCCTCTTAGATAACCTCTTATCTAAGGTATGCAAGTAAAATTAAACTATTGTAAATACCAATATTGATTGTACCGTGTCCCCCAAGAAAAATAAATGCCGATTAAATATTATCGTAGCTGCCGAATACAAACATACATACATATATAAACTCACGCTGATTTCACAGAATGAGTAGGTAGAGATGCTACCAGGAGTGCTGTAGAGCTGACTGAATATGATTGTTTTTTTAAGTACTAAATATCATAAAATATAATGATATAAACTACATAATAAAAAAATATAATTTTGATTATCTTCAAACTAATATATAATGTTTATTAGCTTAATTATTTTGCGATGTTCTCAAATACGATATAGTCTACGAAACTATCATTAGATGTAAATAAATAACAAGTCGAAAAATTTGGAAGGAAACATATTATTATAATAAGGTTTCTTACTCAAAGAACGTCCCGATTTACAATGCAACACACATTGTCCATGCTAAAATCTCTATTATCGCGTATATTTTTTATTTATCCTTTTTCACACTATACATAGAACCAATTACTCCTTTTGTTCGTTTAAACTGCTATTTTCGGTAATAGCAGTTTAAACGAACAAAAGGATTAAATTAATTGCGAGATTCACAACTTCATGTTATACTCGTCATCAGAATCTACGTACAGAGAGCAAAATCCTAATTACAGTTTCCTGATCAAAAATTCCCTTCTTATATTTGCTCCAACCAGAACAAGAATTGTTAAAAAAAATCTGCATGCGTAACTTACTTATCTATGAGTCTAATTTACAACTTACGTGCATTCCGACAGGTTTATTCGTTCGTGACCTATTATAACGAGTTTTAGCTATCTAATAATATTATGTTTGCTCATATATGTACATAGGTAGCATACGTTTTAAAAATAAACATTAATCCTCATTTATTGGTTTTTAATAAAAAATATTAGTAGCGATTGATATATTATTTAAAAAAACTAATTTATTACATTTTATAGTCATATACGATTGATTTATATACGCTGACTTGATGCCATAATAACCTTATAATTGAACACGTTGAAGACCAGGCAAAATTAAGGAATCTCATCTGGTAGGTGAACCCTGGCACCAGTCAGGATAACGGAAGAGGATACGTTTGCATTGCTAAACAACATTGCTTGATAAATCAATGTTTATAAAAAGATTCATTTAATAGCTGTACCTAATAGGGACATTGGTTTTAGTCCCAAATAAATGTTCTAAATATGGTACACACCTGATGACTGCTCCATTAACATAAGCGCATTTCCCAAGAAGGGTAACGGCGTTGGTCCAGGGATATTGAATCTCTTGCACTGCTTCAAAAGATTTATCCAAGATATTACAATCACCACCACCAACACAAACAATAATATTTGGAGAATCATTTTAACACACTAAATTTTAAAACGACCTCATACGACAGTGATTATCATCAAAATGCCGCTTGGTAAATTTTACACTTGACTTGTGCCGACAGCGTACCCGTTTGAAGGCCGCTGATTGAAAAATTACTATCGTCTATACTCTATATCAAAGCAGTTATCAGACGTTTCAATAATTACGTTACTAAATTTGTTTATCACGTAAATTATTTGTACATTTCATTTTATTTAATGGCGTTGTGTACATAGATAACCATTGATACCTTAATTATTCCTTGAAATAAAACTATTATTTACGGATTTTATCGCGGATTTGGTTTAATTTTAAATTTTTTGAGTTCCCGACGTTTCGATTACTTTACAGCTTTCGTGGTCACGGGGCGGACTGAGGTATTAGACGTCCGCTCTGTGACTGTTACAATTCAACTACCCTTATTTTACAATTTTAATTTAAAAAAAATAATTTAAAAAGCTAATCTGTATTTACGATCCGATCTACGCAGAAGGAGCTCACAGTGTCTTGAGGTCTGGCAGTTGGTCTTTTGGGTTCCGATTTAATTAAATGTAGTATTGGATCCCATACTTGTGCAAGCATCAAGCCATCTTCGCTATTGAAATTTGGATGTTTTTTAATTTCAATAGCCTCGCGAAACATCCTGGGCAGGAAACGGTGTTCTTTAGCGAGGACATGGGGCTGGTCAAAGCGGAGGTAATGCTTGGTGCCTTCATCTATATGTTCAGCAACTGCAGACTTCGTTGAGCGTCGATGTTTGACGTCAGCTATATGTTCTTTCACGCGGGTCCCTATGCTTCGTTTTGTTTGACCTATGTAGGAGAGATTAACCAAGAAGATTAGCCAATTTCTACCACCTGTCAAGTGCCATATACCCTTGCAAGAACCGGGAGTTTACAAAATAGATTGCGACTGTGGCCTCTCCTTCATAGGTGAAGCTTGCACAAGCATAGGATCCAATACTACATTTAATTAAATCGGAACCCAAAAGACCAACTGCCAGACCTCAAGACACTGTGAGCTCCTTCTGCGTAGATCGGATCGTAAATACAGATTAGCTATTTAAATTATTATTTTTTAACCGACTTCAAAAAAAGGAGGAGGTTCTCAATTCGACTGTATGTTGCTTTTTTTTTTTTATGTTTGTTACCTCGTTTCTCTGTACTGTGTAAACCGATTTCGACCATTCTTTCTTTGATTGAAAGCTGATGCTTGTCATTTGGTCCCATAAAAATATGGTGAAAATTTGAGCAATATCTTCGGACCTGGAGAGGGGAACTCCTTAAAATTAAGTAGGATTCCAATGGTTCTTTTTGCATTAGGTTCATTATAAAAGTTAATTTACAGAGAGAGAGGAAAAAAGGGGTGGGGGTGAGGGGGGGTAGGTGATAAAATTAAAATACACGTAAATTCTAATATCTTCGGCAGGATTTAACCGATTTTAGTGATTTCTTTTTCATTGGAAAGAATGTATTAACAGGTTGATCTCAGGAACACAACATGGAGATCTGATGATCATTTTCGGACCTGGAGTGTAGAACTCTTCAAACTTTAGTAGGATTCCAATGGTTCTTTTTGCATTGGGTTCAGTATAAAAGCTAAGCTACAGTGGTGGTGGGAAAAGGGGGTAGGGGCAAAGGGAGGGGGGGGGAGAAAAAATAATAAACATATGAATACTCCAATATCTTTGGCAGCTTTTAGCCGATTTTAGCGATTTCATTATCATCGGAAAGAACATATTCCTTGTGGGGACCAAATCTTCTTCATTTTGATTCCTATCAACACTAAAAAGATAAAAATAACCAAAATTTTTAATAAAAAAATAAAAACCGACTTCAAAACAAAAAACCGCTAAAAACCAAAAAATAACTAAATAATAAGTACCACTGCAAAGCAAAAAAATAATATTTGTTTCATGGAACTTGCGCTTGTTGATTAATTTGCTTAATGACTTGACTAGCCAACAAATCAAAATATATGCATAACATATTGAAGGCGGGTCGCCCAGTACCAAACATATAGATATTTAAATTAATATAAGGCACAGGTCCTACATGTTTGGTACTTGGTGGCCCGCCTTCGATATGTTATGCATATATTTTGATTTGTTGGCTAGTCAAGTCATTAAGCAAATTAATCAACAAGCGCAAGTTCCATGAAACAAATACTATTTTTTTGCTTTGCAGTGGTACTTATTATTTAGTTATTTTTTGGTTTTTAGCGGTTTTTTGTTTTGAAGTCGGTTTTTATTTTTTTATTAATTTAAATTAATAATTGTAAAATAAGGGTAGTTGAATTGTAACAGTCACAGAGCGGACGTCTAATACCTCAGTCCGCCCCGTGACCACGAAAGCTGTAAAATAATCGAAACGTCGGGAACTCAAAAAATGTAAAATTAAACCAAATCCGCGATAAAATCCGTAAATAATAGTTTTATTTCAATGTGTAACACAGTGGCGGTACTTCCATACAAGCCCAAAAGCCTGGCTTGCCTTACTCAATACGCATATACTCAATCCTAAAGGCAAATTAGTACCTTAAATAAAATACATTCGTTTAATGCAAAACGTCTATCATTTTTAAATTTACCGCGCCATAATGGAACCCCGCGCCTGCGACGGAGCACCCACGCCCCGCCCGGCAACTCGCCTAAGCGAGCGCCGCGGTCTAAAACTAATATAAAATTATTTCATTCAAAATCAACGCTGGTCCACGCGTGACGCAATATCTTAAAAAGATGGAACACACCAAAGTATTATCTATCTTTTTCTCTCTCGTGTGCTTTTACCTGGCTTCTGGCGTATATTGCCCTCTCAGTCACACCTATTGATGAAATGCTACTACCATGACACTACGTACCTATACATATAGCTATTTTTTAATGCAATTTGTACCAAGCAAAATGCCCGGCTTCGCGGAGTGAAGTTGTGCACTTGACATGTCATATTATGATCCAAATTTATCGAAAAATATTTATGTTTTGCTACAAGTTATATTGGAATATACAGGGTATCTCAAGACTGCTACCGAAAACGAAGCCGGGTGGTAGTTTTACAGCCGTTCTCAATAATCTATCTATCTTTAACAAGAGATTTCGTTAGATATTTAGATGCATTTTATGTTTCAGTTAACATAGATAAAGAGGTAGGAACATTTTGCACATATTTATAGGTAGTTAAATTATATAAATATGTATGTCTATTTTTATTTTATGAAGCGTAGTATTGTACCGACATAGTCATGGTAGCTATTTTAACCCCTTGTTAAAGATAGATAGGATATTGAGAACAGCCGTTAGTGGCTACTAACACAATGCAATTAAAAATTTCGCATAGAAACGCGACAATTATTTTTTATGATTTTTTAAATATCGTCATTTTGGGGTGGTAAATCCATAGTTTTTGCTAAAATAATAATTTAAACTCTTTTATACCTTAGATTATTTATAAATAAAAGGGTATACACTATTATTTTAGGAAAAAATGTATTTACCACCCAAATATAGCCATAGGAAAAAAATAACAAAAAAAAAATTGTCGCTTTTTTTTTTAATTTTTTCTGTTGCATTGTGTCTGAAGTCGCTTAAACTACCACCCGGCTTCGTTTTCGGTAGCAGTCTTGATATACCCTGTATATAAAATAAATGGATATTTTTGAGACCGTATTATAATGTTTTAAATATTTTTATTAATATATAATTAGAATACTTAATTTGGAATTGTCCATAATATAGGACCTGTGGCTAGCTTCACACTTATTATTATGTCTTTCGAGCGGACGATTAACCAGTAACCACTGAATATCTACGTTTAGTTTTCGTTTAATTATAGTATTTTACGTTTATTACGTATAATAATTGGTGAAAATGTGCCTTGTGATGGTTTGAAGTGTGTGCAAGTGTTGATCGGCGAGGAAAAGGTAAATTCATTACATTTCGTAATTCGTAGACAAACACCTACTCGTATCTGGTCGAAAACCTACGCCTGACTTGTTGTGTATTTCTCGAAAGTAGTGAAAACTATACAATACAATTTTAAAGATCAGTGCACATAACTACTATAGATTGCTGGATGTTCTAATACTAATAAGTTATACTGTCGGTGTTGTATATTTTTTTCGAACGATGTACTTAAATTGGAATTGTTCCGGCTATAGTGATATAAATAATTTAACTGGTAGGTACTTTTATAGTCATTGACAAAAACATGTGAATGCATGCATTAATATATTTTCATAATTCCGGTAAACAGCGTATAGAAACCTCTATAAGCGTCATATACATAACATAATATGTGATGAGATTTCTTAACATTATGCTCGCGTAGACAGTAATCGTAGTGTTTTTCAGATATTCCTTAGCTTCCTTTCAGGGCTCATGATGAATCAAAAAATCACATGCATACACAAAAACATAATATGAATGTATTAACAATAATTTCTGGCCGCGAAGTTAAACACAGCGCCGTACTTGTGCTATTGTAGTGCTGTTTATTAATTTACAACATAATTACAATATAAAGTTACGTATGCATGCCCAAAAGTAATTTAACTTACACATTTGTTTTATTCATCTATTTAAAACTAATGATGGGGCCTAAAGTATTTTGACAATATTAAATAGATGGCTGAGAAAATCGCGCCATCTATTAGATTTTTTCGAATAACTTGTTGTAATACATTTTTTCATAACGGTGATAAAGATAATTATTATTTAATTGGTTTTTATCCTAATCTTATATAGATCGTGTGGTAGTTCTAGGACTGCCTCGATGGCGCAAAGTTGAGGTCTCGGATTCGAGTCTGGGGTCGTTTTCTATATATTTTTTTTATTTAATAACATCGCATAGGCTCGCCCCCTATCGCATGATGAACACGTTCTTCTTTCTTAATACCATTTTGCTCCTGAACCAATACATATTCTTACTAAAAAATATTGGGCTTGCCCTAGTCCACAACCCTAGGCACGCCACTGGTGTAACATTCGCGTAAATCTAAGAAACCATTAATTATTCCTATTTTTTATTCGTTTTTTTTTTACTCTTTGAGGTTAAAATAATACTGGAAATTTTCTGTTGTTAAAATAGAAAAACGTTCTCTTTTATAAAGCCATATCTATAATTTGTAATATAGTCTATATCTTGATCCTGCTTTGAGTTGAGTTGCATTTGAGTACTTACGCAATAGCCCTTACCTTATAAATATTATGTTATTAGTATTTTACAACATTTTAGTTACCCTTGCCACATTATTGTCGTCAACTGTTATTTTAAACTCCAGTTTGTCAGTTGGAATCAAGTAGATAAGAACAATATAGTTCATGCTCTGTGGCTCAGCTCCGCGCTGATTGACTGTGCAAAATATCTCACCCTAAAAAGTACTTGGTACGAGTCCTCAATTCACTAATAAATCGAGCCACAACAGTGAGACGACGACGCCATCGTTGAACCACTAGGTAGCCGATACATACCACTTACTCGCACATCTATACTCGTAAGTCGTAACCGTGAAACATCAAAGTAATGTGCGATATGCAATATTGTGCACGCATATTATAATCTAGGCACTATTTTAGAAGGCTTACACGTCGTATTATTTGACAAATCGAAAAAACAATGTTTATAATCGTTTTCGTCATGTTTTTGGACTATGAATATACGCTAATATACGCTTTTCAAATTATCAAATGTTGTAACAGATGTTATGACTCTAGAACATGTCACCTAATATAATGCCCTGTTAATCCGATAAGAACAGGTTTTCAAATGGCCAAGACAATTTACAATAGGTAGACCTTGCACTGAAATAATTGGGGATAATTATTTTGTAATTCAAATATCTATTCAACCACATACTTAATATTAAAATTGAAGCGGTTTAGAAACAGCAAGGCAATTCTGTATAAAACTAAGTAAATGTAAATTAAGTTCTTTCTGCCGATTACAATAACACGTTATACAGATTTCTCCAATAATATCAATAATAAATGATTCGAGTATATTAGTATATCAAAGTCATCTATATCTAACTTATGAAATGCGCCTAGGCGAATGTTAAATTATATTATGTTAATTATGTGAACCATAAATTCTAAAAACGTAGCTACTTTCTTGTACATAGTCACTCACTCACTAAAGATCTCCAAAATAAATATCTATATCTTATCTTAAAACAATATTACAATTTATACATTGTACACCGTGTTTACACGGGAACAAGAAAAAATCGGTAGCACCAGTAATTAGGTATCCGAAACTCATTTACTTTTACTTTTTTTTAATTCACTCTATATAAGAAGCTTGCTATAATACGATAAATAATGTTCAAGGATAAAAAAAGACCAACTACTTCATAATACAATACTTTATGAAACGTATGTATATTGAATATTTACTCAAATAATTATATTAATTATCTTGTAAATAATATTTTCCGCTTTATAGATGTTCAGAATTTACCAATTGATACAGAGACGTTTAGTATCCTACTGTACCGGCTCAGATCATTAGGAAGTGATCTGTGTGAGATGGCAAAAACAAAACATAGTCTAGTCAGTCATAAGACGAGGCTCCACAAAATTAGCAAATCTTTTAAGGGTTACTGTATAGTACAGGCAACGAAGCAACGAGTTACTCTTGTCCGCAATGCATAATTTGCCAGGAGTTTTTTGTTTTCATGAAGAGGTGGCATATGACCCCACTAACTTAAAAACCCAAAATACTTACAAAAATGGCGTCCGCTAGCAATTTATGCATTGCGGACAAGAGTAACTCGTTGCTTCGTTGCCTGTACTATACAGTAACCCTTAAAAGATTTGCTAATTTTGTGGAGCCTCGTCTTATGACTGACTAGACTATGTTTTGTTTTTGCCATCTCACACAGATCACTTCCTAATGATCTGAGCCGGTACAGTAGGATACTAAACGTCTCTGTATCAATTGGTAAATTCTGAACATCTATAAAGCGGAAAATATTATTTACAAGATAATTAATATAATTATTTGAGTAAATATTCAATATACATACGTTTCATAAAGTATTGTATTATGAAGTAGTTGGTCTTTTTTATCCTTGAACATTATTTATCGTATTATAGCAAGCTTCTTATATAGAGTGAATTAAAAAAAAGTAAAAGTAAATGAGTTTCGGATACCTAATTACTGGTGCTACCGATTTTTTCTTGTTCCCGTGTAAACACGGTGTACAATGTATAAATTGTAATATTGTTTTAAGATAAGATATAGATATTTATTTTGGAGATCTTTAGTGAGTGAGTGACTATGTACAAGAAAGTAGCTACGTTTTTAGAATTTATGGTTCACATAATTAACATAATATAATTTAACATTCGCCTAGGCGCATTTCATAAGTTAGATATAGATGACTTTGATATACTAATATACTCGAATCATTTATTATTGATATTATTGGAGAAATCTGTATAACGTGTTATTGTAATCGGCAGAAAGAACTTAATTTACATTTACTTAGTTTTATACAGAATTGCCTTGCTGTTTCTAAACCGCTTCAATTTTAATATTAAGTATGTGGTTGAATAGATATTTGAATTACAAAATAATTATCCCCAATTATTTCAGTCCAAGGTCTACCTATTGTAAATTGTCTTGGCCATTTGAAAACCTGTTCTTATCGGATTAACAGGGCATTATATTAGGTGACATGTTCTAGAGTCATAACATCTGTTACAACATTTGATAATTTGAAAAGCGTATATTAGCGTATATTCATAGTCCAAAAACATGACGAAAACGATTATAAACATTGTTTTTTCGATTTGTCAAATAATACGACGTGTAAGCCTTCTAAAATAGTGCCTAGATTATAATATGCGTGCACAATATTGCATATCGCACATTACTTTGATGTTTCACGGTTACGACTTACGAGTATAGATGTGCGAGTAAGTGGTATGTATCGGCTACCTAGTGGTTCAACGATGGCGTCGTCGTCTCACTGTTGTGGCTCGATTTATTAGTGAATTGAGGACTCGTACCAAGTACTTTTTAGGGTGAGATATTTTGCACAGTCAATCAGCGCGGAGCTGAGCCACAGAGCATGAACTATATTGTTCTTATCTACTTGATTCCAACTGACAAACTGGAGTTTAAAATAACAGTTGACGACAATAATGTGGCAAGGGTAACTAAAATGTTGTAAAATACTAATAACATAATATTTATAAGGTAAGGGCTATTGCGTAAGTACTCAAATGCAACTCAACTCAAAGCAGGATCAAGATATAGACTATATTACAAATTATAGATATGGCTTTATAAAAGAGAACGTTTTTCTATTTTAACAACAGAAAATTTCCAGTATTATTTTAACCTCAAAGAGTAAAAAAAAAACGAATAAAAAATAGGAATAATTAATGGTTTCTTAGATTTACGCGAATGTTACACCAGTGGCGTGCCTAGGGTTGTGGACTAGGGCAAGCCCAATATTTTTTTAGTAAGAATATGTATTGGTTCAGGAGCAAAATGGTATTAAGAAAGAAGAACGTGTTCATCATGCGATAGGGGGCGAGCCTATGCGATGTTATTAAATAAAAAAAATATATAGAAAACGACCCCAGACTCGAATCCGAGACCTCAACTTTGCGCCATCGAGGCAGTCCTAGAACTACCACACGATCTATATAAGATTAGGATAAAAACCAATTAAATAATAATTATCTTTATCACCGTTATGAAAAAATGTATTACAACAAGTTATTCGAAAAAATCTAATAGATGGCGCGATTTTCTCAGCCATCTATTTAATATTGTCAAAATACTTTAGGCCCCATCATTAGTTTTAAATAGATGAATAAAACAAATGTGTAAGTTAAATTACTTTTGGGCATGCATACGTAACTTTATATTGTAATTATGTTGTAAATTAATAAACAGCACTACAATAGCACAAGTACGGCGCTGTGTTTAACTTCGCGGCCAGAAATTATTGTTAATACATTCATATTATGTTTTTGTGTATGCATGTGATTTTTTGATTCATCATGAGCCCTGAAAGGAAGCTAAGGAATATCTGAAAAACACTACGATTACTGTCTACGCGAGCATAATGTTAAGAAATCTCATCACATATTATGTTATGTATATGACGCTTATAGAGGTTTCTATACGCTGTTTACCGGAATTATGAAAATATATTAATGCATGCATTCACATGTTTTTGTCAATGACTATAAAAGTACCTACCAGTTAAATTATTTATATCACTATAGCCGGAACAATTCCAATTTAAGTACATCGTTCGAAAAAAATATACAACACCGACAGTATAACTTATTAGTATTAGAACATCCAGCAATCTATAGTAGTTATGTGCACTGATCTTTAAAATTGTATTGTATAGTTTTCACTACTTTCGAGAAATACACAACAAGTCAGGCGTAGGTTTTCGACCAGATACGAGTAGGTGTTTGTCTACGAATTACGAAATGTAATGAATTTACCTTTTCCTCGCCGATCAACACTTGCACACACTTCAAACCATCACAAGGCACATTTTCACCAATTATTATACGTAATAAACGTAAAATACTATAATTAAACGAAAACTAAACGTAGATATTCAGTGGTTACTGGTTAATCGTCCGCTCGAAAGACATAATAATAAGTGTGAAGCTAGCCACAGGTCCTATATTATGGACAATTCCAAATTAAGTATTCTAATTATATATTAATAAAAATATTTAAAACATTATAATACGGTCTCAAAAATATCCATTTATTTTATATACAGGGTATATCAAGACTGCTACCGAAAACGAAGCCGGGTGGTAGTTTAAGCGACTTCAGACACAATGCAACAGAAAAAATTAAAAAAAAAAGCGACAATTTTTTTTTTGTTATTTTTTTCCTATGGCTATATTTGGGTGGTAAATACATTTTTTCCTAAAATAATAGTGTATACCCTTTTATTTATAAATAATCTAAGGTATAAAAGAGTTTAAATTATTATTTTAGCAAAAACTATGGATTTACCACCCCAAAATGACGATATTTAAAAAATCATAAAAAATAATTGTCGCGTTTCTATGCGAAATTTTTAATTGCATTGTGTTAGTAGCCACTAACGGCTGTTCTCAATATCCTATCTATCTTTAACAAGGGGTTAAAATAGCTACCATGACTATGTCGGTACAATACTACGCTTCATAAAATAAAAATAGACATACATATTTATATAATTTAACTACCTATAAATATGTGCAAAATGTTCCTACCTCTTTATCTATGTTAACTGAAACATAAAATGCATCTAAATATCTAACGAAATCTCTTGTTAAAGATAGATAGATTATTGAGAACGGCTGTAAAACTACCACCCGGCTTCGTTTTCGGTAGCAGTCTTGAGATACCCTGTATATTCCAATATAACTTGTAGCAAAACATAAATATTTTTCGATAAATTTGGATCATAATATGACATGTCAAGTGCACAACTTCACTCCGCGAAGCCGGGCATTTTGCTTGGTACAAATTGCATTAAAAAATAGCTATATGTATAGGTACGTAGTGTCATGGTAGTAGCATTTCATCAATAGGTGTGACTGAGAGGGCAATATACGCCAGAAGCCAGGTAAAAGCACACGAGAGAGAAAAAGATAGATAATACTTTGGTGTGTTCCATCTTTTTAAGATATTGCGTCACGCGTGGACCAGCGTTGATTTTGAATGAAATAATTTTATATTAGTTTTAGACCGCGGCGCTCGCTTAGGCGAGTTGCCGGGCGGGGCGTGGGTGCTCCGTCGCAGGCGCGGGGTTCCATTATGGCGCGGTAAATTTAAAAATGATAGACGTTTTGCATTAAACGAATGTATTTTATTTAAGGTACTAATTTGCCTTTAGGATTGAGTATATGCGTATTGAGTAAGGCAAGCCAGGCTTTTGGGCTTGTATGGAAGTACCGCCACTGTGTTACACATTGAAATAAAACTATTATTTACGGATTTTATCGCGGATTTGGTTTAATTTTACATTTTTTGAGTTCCCGACGTTTCGATTATTTTACAGCTTTCGTGGTCACGGGGCGGACTGAGGTATTAGACGTCCGCTCTGTGACTGTTACAATTCAACTACCCTTATTTTACAATTATTAATTTAAATTAATAAAAAAATAAAAACCGACTTCAAAACAAAAAACCGCTAAAAACCAAAAAATAACTAAATAATAAGTACCACTGCAAAGCAAAAAAATAGTATTTGTTTCATGGAACTTGCGCTTGTTGATTAATTTGCTTAATGACTTGACTAGCCAACAAATCAAAATATATGCATAACATATCGAAGGCGGGCCACCAAGTACCAAACATGTAGGACCTGTGCCTTATATTAATTTAAATATCTATATGTTTGGTACTGGGCGACCCGCCTTCAATATGTTATGCATATATTTTGATTTGTTGGCTAGTCAAGTCATTAAGCAAATTAATCAACAAGCGCAAGTTCCATGAAACAAATATTATTTTTTTGCTTTGCAGTGGTACTTATTATTTAGTTATTTTTTGGTTTTTAGCGGTTTTTTGTTTTGAAGTCGGTTTTTATTTTTTTATTAAAAATTTTGGTTATTTTTATCTTTTTAGTGTTGATAGGAATCAAAATGAAGAAGATTTGGTCCCCACAAGGAATATGTTCTTTCCGATGATAATGAAATCGCTAAAATCGGCTAAAAGCTGCCAAAGATATTGGAGTATTCATATGTTTATTATTTTTTCTCCCCCCCCCCTCCCTTTGCCCCTACCCCCTTTTCCCACCACCACTGTAGCTTAGCTTTTATACTGAACCCAATGCAAAAAGAACCATTGGAATCCTACTAAAGTTTGAAGAGTTCTACACTCCAGGTCCGAAAATGATCATCAGATCTCCATGTTGTGTTCCTGAGATCAACCTGTTAATACATTCTTTCCAATGAAAAAGAAATCACTAAAATCGGTTAAATCCTGCCGAAGATATTAGAATTTACGTGTATTTTAATTTTATCACCTACCCCCCCTCACCCCCACCCCTTTTTTCCTCTCTCTCTGTAAATTAACTTTTATAATGAACCTAATGCAAAAAGAACCATTGGAATCCTACTTAATTTTAAGGAGTTCCCCTCTCCAGGTCCGAAGATATTGCTCAAATTTTCACCATATTTTTATGGGACCAAATGACAAGCATCAGCTTTCAATCAAAGAAAGAATGGTCGAAATCGGTTTACACAGTACAGAGAAACGAGGTAACAAACATAAAAAAAAAAAAGCAACATACAGTCGAATTGAGAACCTCCTCCTTTTTTTGAAGTCGGTTAAAAAATAATAATTTAAATAGCTAATCTGTATTTACGATCCGATCTACGCAGAAGGAGCTCACAGTGTCTTGAGGTCTGGCAGTTGGTCTTTTGGGTTCCGATTTAATTAAATGTAGTATTGGATCCCATGCTTGTGCAAGCTTCACCTATGAAGGAGAGGCCACAGTCGCAATCTATTTTGTAAACTCCCGGTTCTTGCAAGGGTATATGGCACTTGACAGGTGGTAGAAATTGGCTAATCTTCTTGGTTAATCTCTCCTACATAGGTCAAACAAAACGAAGCATAGGGACCCGCGTGAAAGAACATATAGCTGACGTCAAACATCGACGCTCAACGAAGTCTGCAGTTGCTGAACATATAGATGAAGGCACCAAGCATTACCTCCGCTTTGACCAGCCCCATGTCCTCGCTAAAGAACACCGTTTCCTGCCCAGGATGTTTCGCGAGGCTATTGAAATTAAAAAACATCCAAATTTCAATAGCGAAGATGGCTTGATGCTTGCACAAGCATGGGATCCAATACTACATTTAATTAAATCGGAACCCAAAAGACCAACTGCCAGACCTCAAGACACTGTGAGCTCCTTCTGCGTAGATCGGATCGTAAATACAGATTAGCTTTTTAAATTATTTTTTTTAAATTAAAAATTGTAAAATAAGGGTAGTTGAATTGTAACAGTCACAGAGCGGACGTCTAATACCTCAGTCCGCCCCGTGACCACGAAAGCTGTAAAGTAATCGAAACGTCGGGAACTCAAAAAATTTAAAATTAAACCAAATCCGCGATAAAATCCGTAAATAATAGTTTTATTTCAAGGAATAATTAAGGTATCAATGGTTATCTATGTACACAACGCCATTAAATAAAATGAAATGTACAAATAATTTACGTGATAAACAAATTTAGTAACGTAATTATTGAAACGTCTGATAACTGCTTTGATATAGAGTATAGACGATAGTAATTTTTCAATCAGCGGCCTTCAAACGGGTACGCTGTCGGCACAAGTCAAGTGTAAAATTTACCAAGCGGCATTTTGATGATAATCACTGTCGTATGAGGTCGTTTTAAAATTTAGTGTGTTAAAATGATTCTCCAAATATTAAAATTAAATTACAAAAAAGATGGGAAATTTAATTATCTACAAGAAAGGTCCTTAGCATGGTGGGCCTAAAGTGGACGGTTCCGGAGATATGGCTTCAAACGCGTTTTCCAAAATGGCGGCTCTAGCGGAAGCCATTTTTGTAAGTATTTTGGGTTTTTAACTTAGTGGGGTCATATGCCACCTCTTCATGAAAACAAAAAACTCCTGGCAAATTATGCAGGAAAAAATGCTTCGTTGCCTGTACTTGTATACATTTCTATAATAAAGTTCCCAGTCACATAAAAGCTTAAACTATAAATAAATCTAAATCTATTATTAAACGACAGTTGTTTAATAACACCCCAATAGTCACATACATAGTCCTGACCCCACAATAAGATCGAGTCTTGTGTCGTGGGTATCAGGAACTACGAGAGACTTTTCGGTCTCACAAACACCCAGACCCGGAAGAAATATTTGTGGGCCGCACAAACATTTCTCTCGGTGCGGGGATCGAACCCGCGGCCTCTCGTTTCACAGGCGGCATCTAACCAACTGCGCCACGGAGGCTGTCAAAATAATAAAGCATACTATAAAATTTCAGAATGCCTAGTAGATAGTAAAGCTCGGGAATGAAACATAACAGTTAACACTCAGCCGTACAGTATAATTATCAATTAATTATTATTATAAATTATTTATGAACTGCTCTGAATTGCAAATCCTGTATAATGACTGTATTGTAAACTTTTTTTAAAAAGAGCAAAGCTAGAGTATCTTGCCCGTTATTCTTTGGCGAAAAACAGCCTTGTGAACCGGGTGGTAGTGGAAAAAAGTGACTGAATCTAAAAAAATATGACATTTTATGGATTCAATATATATTTTCATTTCTAAAAAATCTTTATATATTTTTTTATTGGCTTTATGCAGATAAACGAGTGGCGGCCCGCCTGAAAATAAGCAGTCACCGCCGCTCATGAACCTTCGTAATGCCAGGGGTCTCACACAGCCTGGTCACTGTATTATGTTTAAGCCTCGCTTAAAGAAGGATAAGTCACAGAACTCAAGGAACACTGAACCAAGGATTTCTTCCCTGATCTTACACGTGAGTTCTTGCAATAAAGAATGCTAAAAACGTACCTTTTCTCTCAATACAAGAAAGGGTCTGCTCTTTCGTAATTTAGAGCCATATTCTCAACTATAGAGACACCTTATAAGCCTTGTGAAAAACGAAAAATTCTCTAAATTTCTGATATTCACGTAATTATCCACAATAAAACCTAACGAAATTAATATGAAAATAGATTAATACGATTGTTCTCTCGTATATAATCAATATTGTTGAGGAGGGTTTTCAGAGTCAACCAAACCGAACAATCAACATCGGCGCCCATGTTACTTGACCTTAGCATTTTAGGTCCACATTGTAGTAATCTATTGCTGCATTTTAGTAAGTCATTGCTTGTCACCTTCGTAAACATCCGGCAACTGTTCACGTCAACGTTACAAATATGTAGATGCGGCATCGACGTAATCTACACGAATAAAACTCTAGACGCGTACGAAATAAATCACAATACTCGTAAATGAAACATAATACTCAGCCGGACTGTATAATTTCCACTTAATTATTATCATAATTTTTTTTGAACTGCTCTGAATTGCAAATCCTGTATAATCACTGTATGGTAAACTTATTTTAAAAAGAGCAACGCTAGAGTTTCTTGCCCGTTCTTCTCTGGCGACAACAGCCTTGTCAACCGGGTGGTAGTGGAAAAAAGTGACTGAATCTAACTAGTTTATGACATTTTATGGATTCAATAAATATTTTCATTAAATTTCATATAAGGTATTTACTTAATGCAGCTCTAGCTACTGATGATAAACAAATAATTGTGAAACCTTTTATCAATGTAGGAAGTGTATGATTTCAAAATAAACAAATACTGAATGCACGCAAATAACTAATCGCAAGAAAGCAAGTAAATAAATTCGCACCGACCGCGACAGTTAGAAGTACCATTACTCTGCCGACATACAGGATGTACGTCATAGCACTTCAAATATACAAATTATGTATTGTGTTTACAAATAAGATCGCGGTGCTTAACATAGCAATCTGAAAGTAACTTCGACATGTTTCAGTGATTCATATACTTGATTTCTTAAATAATACTCGAATACCGGGTGCAAGCCTCTGACGGTTATCAATAAATAATACCAAACGCAATAATTAATTATCTAGTACTTTATTAAATGCTAGACGGTTCGTTAAAATAGCCCCTTGATCATTTCAAGTACTTGCTCCAAGTCAAGATTTGGCTGGACATTCCAATCTATAGATCATTTGACAGTTTTATTATAGGTATGTTAAAATGAAAGCTGTAATCAGCTGTGAAACGAGGCTTCATGGATTCAATCCAACCACAGATTTTTTGAAAAGTTTCTATGTTCCTGATTGGAATGTCTCTAGAAATTCCGATTCAAACTATAAAGACTTGGTGAAATAAAACAAAGATTCCGACGAAATGAGACAAGCGTCCTTTTTTAAAAAAATATCGGGCGATAATATTATTGCTCCCAATATTGAGTGCGGGTACCCCGTTCTATTAAGGCGGATTCAGGGCTTAGGGGACCATAATAGCTAAGGAAGGCTTTGTGAACGTCAGTTAACATTATTGTGATGACCACGTCGATTAGCCAAATTCTTGAATTTTGTTTATATTTAACGTCAAAGTGAGCGCTAACTAGGAATACATAAATAGCCCGGAAAAGTCAAAGGTGTGTGCCTCGGGCTTAAACCTCTAACCTTAATATCTCAGAACAGTTATGCTAATTGCTAAGTAATCCATTAACGCATATGCGAACCAAAATGAAAATAAAGAAATATATACGCATAAATCCTGTATCTTCTTTTATATTATTCATTTATATATATTATTTCAACAGACTTGAAAAAAAGGAAGTTCTCAATTCGTCAAAATCTTTTTTATGTATGTACACCTATTATTGTGTTACAGACCTGACGATTGCTCCACAAACATAAGAGCATTTCCTAAAAGAGGCACGGGTGTCGGTCCGGGCACGTTAAATCTCTTGCACTGCTTCAATAATTTCATCCAAGATATCACAAACAACACCACCAACAAGAACATTAATATTAGTAAAATCATTTTAAACACAAACGTCCTAGTCCAACAAAGAATATCAATAAAATGCCACTCCGTATATTTTACTATCCGTAACTTGTAGCAACAGCGTAGTTGTTTCAAGTAGGCTGATTGAAAAACTACTGTCGCTTACATAGTCCTAGTTGTTATGAGACAGTCTGATCAATTAATGCATATATTTATTGATTTTTCAATTTTTATATCATCCGACTTTTATAGTTTTTTTTTTTATTTATTTGATGCAGACGATAAGACTTGAGTGCAGTACAGATAGTAGCAATATAGATTATGACATGAATATATAATATAGTACTGCTAAGCGTTTACAGCTAAAACAGATAATAAAAGCATACTTATTATAACTTATTGTGAATTAATATCGTAAATATCATAATTTATGGAAGTACTAGAGCCACGCTGTTGTCAGCCATGACTTAACATGAATGGGCAGGCTCGTCCGGGGCGGTTCAATTGCGTCACAGGAAATCGACTTGAAGCGACAGCTTTACTGTGCGTTTCTTCCGGTGAATGACATCACTGGATGACCATTACCTCTTCCCTCTTCGCATTCTTTTTCCTTCCCGCTCCTCTCATCATAATCCAAATAATTCCACAACTTGCGTTATAACTATGGTTTAAAAACTTAAGAGAAGTCATGAATTTCAAGCTTGAAGGAAAATAAGTACAAATTAGTATTTAGCCACGAATATTCAGACTGCTCTGTGATTGTGCGTACCTCGACGCCCGCCACTAGCATTGTCTAAAATTCCTTTAAGCCCCCAATGCTTCGTTGACTCACAATACTACTTTATTGTATACCATTTTATGGACAACAATAGTGTATCTGTCACAATAGTATTTATTGAATTTATCAAAAGGTATCCATATCCATAATCTAGCAAATAAAAATTTTGTAAAGACATTTATACGTGCAATTGAACAAGTTCGATTCGTTTTAACTTGTAGTGGGCTGTGGGAGTAAAAGAAATGGAATGCAAAACAAACTGGTGACGTCATTTAAAATACTAATATTTCAAGCCTCATCTTACAACCTACTAAAATAGTATTAATATGTTTTGAACGAAATGTTTCATTATAGTGGTATTTGTATTTGAGCGCAAAAATAAGCGATCATAGTCAATTACCCTATGCAGGACCAAGATCTGGTGAACTTACTAAATTTGTATTTTCCTTAACACTGTCGGAACCATAGGTAGTCACGTATCTCGCTTAGCAATGATAAGATACAAAGATATAAATAATATTAAGATTTTGTAATTTTTTGTGTATTCCACTCTCAATTGTACTCTCGATTAATGATTTCTTAGGTTTACGCGAATGTTACTCATTGAAATAAAACTATTATTTACGGATTTTATCGCGGACTCTCGATTGTAGAGTAGGCTCGTACCCTGCAGTGGGACGTATATGGGCTGATATAGATACAGAAGAATTAAAGTATCCATACGTGGCCTGGCTCCCTTTCATGAGAATGGTCGAAATATGGTTTGACAGTGCCCCTGGCCTAAAAGAGAGCATGGCCGCCTATAATTAAGCGGAATGCTAACTAGTTCACCCACGTTACTAATAAAAACACACAAACAATACCATATATCGCGTTTTAAGATATAAGCGCCTTGGTCATTCTAAAAATAAGGTATGACGAAATGAAAGGACTAAACCTGATTAATTCGAGTGTACAAATAAATCTGGTATTTCCACTATTCTTTCAAGAAAACAAAATTATTATTAAAGTAAACTGGTTATAAACTCTATGCCTCATAGTTAAGGATTTAATTTTTAGGATTCAGCCATCTCCGCCCACTTAAAAATTCGCCTTGCATTACATTTTGTTTTTACGTTTTTATAATCTCAATAAGTAGTGCAACTTGTTATTACCCTTAAGTCAGTGAAGAAGTGGATTCGTAAATGTGACAAAAGGTGTACGGATCTCTATATTTGTGCGGGCACGTGGAAACACAAACAGGTTATTATAATACACCACGTTATAATTGTCCTTCAAAACTATGTTCGTTATACTAACACAGTAAATTTGAAATAACATAAACAGCAGGAAAATATTGTGTGATTATTTCTTAGACTGAAATTTAAAACAGTACGGATTATATCGTGTATTTTGTTTATTTTTACATTTTTTTGACTTCCCGACGTTTCTATAACCTTACAGCTTTCGTAGTCACGGGCATTATGAATTAGTCATCCGCTCGGTGACTGTTATAATTTGACTACCCATAATTTACAATTATGTAAATTATTATAATTTGACTACCCATAATTTACATAATTGTAAATTATGGGTAGTCAAATTATAACAGTCAAATAATTTACAATTATACCAAGTTTTACGTCAGTATCAAGTTGGTACTATTGTGCACGACACGAAATAACTAGTTAAAAATAAATAATTATTCCTGAAGTGGTTTCATTTTCCCAAACCTCACACTATGTGCCTACTGCGCATGCGCGGTGCGGCTCCCGAGGGGGTGAGAGGGCTGGGGGGCGCCTCGGTCACGTGGTACAAGCGGGGCGGGGTGACGTCGAACAAAACTCTCCGCACCCAAAACCCAGCCGCATTCACGCCCCGGGAGTCCTTAGGGATGGGTGCATGGTGTGAGGGGTTGCGCGGGGATGAGCCCCACATTGTTGTGTGGAAATTGAGATGATTGTAAGGAAAATGTAAAAATAAGTGAGAAATAAAGATTATGACGGGTGCTGAAGGGTGAGGGGCTAGGGGGGGGTGAGCGTGGACCGAGAAAGAATATAAAAGAGGGGCGGTTTGGCCGTATCGGCAGCTTCGCGCCGGGCCCCGCCAGAAAAGGACCTCTCCAAAGGAAGACAAGAAACGAACCGCTGCTCCACGCTCGCCCGCCCCTCGCTCGCTCGCCCGCAGGCCCGTCAGCCGTTGAAGAGAATTGGTGTTTTGAAAATTGAACCAAAATCCCTAGGAAATCTATCACGCACATTCGTTGGTCCTTCGCATCCGGATTATGAAGAAAAAGCAATCGTTGATCATTCGCAGACGAATTTGAAGAGGAAATATCAAGATTGAAGACTCAACCCACGCATATCGCCGGTGACTTGGACAACATTGAAGAAATCTCGACGAATCTGATTGGTCGAGAAATCGTTCGAAGTCTCGGAACTTATGCCTGGTGCAAGATTCATTTGGAAGTTTCTAACAGTTTGAAGACTTGGTTCCTGGAAGATTGTTTGAACATTTTTTAAGCCACAGCGCGGAGAAGTCGTTCGAGGTCTCGGAACTTATGCCTGGTGCAAAATTCATTTGGAAGTTTCTAACAGTTTGAAGACTTGGTTCCTGGAAGATTGTTTGAACATGTTTAAGCCACAGCGCGGGATTTGTATTTTTTCAGAACAACCGCAGGAAAGAAAAAGATGCCTGTTACTCGCTCGAGGAAGGGAAGTGTGATCGACGCGTCCGAAAGATTGAGCCCGGCCGTAAGGGTGCCCCGTACCGAGGGTGGTCCGTCCAGTGCACCACAAGTAATCACTCAAAGCACTGCGGCGGCCGCCCGAGGCGCGGGTGCCACGCCCACAGGGAATGCTGGCCCATCCGTGAAGACAACTGCAACCTCTGCAAGAACGACGACGACCTCCGAGGATACCGCGACTACTTCAGAGACTGCATACACGGAAACAACGGCGAGTTCGAACACGGCGACCACGCAGGCAGAGAAGGACGACGGCGACACCCTGAAGCCATCCAAAGGCGCCAAATCACAGCGATCGCAGCGCAAGAAGCTTGCTGAGCTCGAGGCACAGGAAAAGATAGCATAACTAAAGTTGGAAGAGGTGCGCGCCTCGCTTGCGTTGGCCCAAGCGAAGTTGGAAAAGGAACGCGCCGCAATCAGCGACGACGAAGAGGACTCTGTGGAGTCCGGAGATGAGCACGACCGATCCAGTCGTATACAGGTGTAGTGGCTTGAGGTATAACTTGTTAGCGGAGAGAACAATGAAACTCGAAGACCAGGTTGATACTGATTTATTGTCAAAACATCCCTATATTTATACAAAAAGTCTTCGGTAGTAAATTTGGGCAGGACCAATGATAGAGCGGGGCCGCAGTCCATCTCCTTCGCACATATAGCGTGCCTGCTCGCACAGTATAAATACGCGCTACTCTGCACTCGCGGAGAGCATTTGCACTGCGGAATTACCCGCGACGGAGAGTTCGTCGCTACGTCATGCTGTCTCCATCTCGCTCACTTGTATAGCGCGCCCGCTCGCACACAATAAAATATGCGCGCCTTCGCCAGCTGACCGTCAGTGCTCTTGACGACGAGGCTGTCGCTACATCGCGTCGCTCCGTCTCTTTCGCTCGCGCGCCGCTCCTACTCGCACTCTATAAATATGCGCGCAGCCGTGAGCCGGTGAACATTTGCGCTACAATCTCGCCGGGCGATGATCTCGCTGCTCCGTATGCCATGTTCCTACACAGGAATGGTTGGAGGGTCAAGAGGAACCACCAACAAAGAAGCAGGACTCACCAGACGAGGATGATTCGAAAGGACAAGGACAG
This sequence comes from Hyles vespertilio, assembly GCA_009982885.2. Lineage (NCBI taxonomy): Eukaryota > Metazoa > Arthropoda > Insecta > Lepidoptera > Sphingidae > Hyles > Hyles vespertilio. Next base: position 6,327,997 of record CM042816.1, on the reverse strand, counting down.
GGAGCTCGCAAGAACAAGGAATGCGAGCACCGGGAGCGCAAAGATGAGCCCCGGCCTGCGCGTCAGCCACCGAACGTGGACGTCACCTCACTGGCGACAGCTCTCACCAAAGCTGTGAAGATGTCGAGAGACGCACCGAGATACCTGCAGGAGCTGCCCATGTTCGATGGGCGAAGCAGCGGCTGGCTCGCTTTCGAAGCTGCCTACTATGAGACTGAAGCTGTATTCTTAAGAACTGAAAACGTTTCACGATTGAGGAAGAGCGTCAGGGGGGCGGCGAGCGAAGCGATTAGCGGCTTACTGATTAGCCAACCGGAGCCGGAGACGATTATGAAAGCTTTGAAGAGAAGATTCGGTCGTCCCGACGCGCTAGCCATGCACGAGCTGCAAAAGATGAAGACACTTGGGAAGCTGACCGACAGCCCAAGAGATTTGTGTATATTGTTAATTATTATTGTTTATTATTTAATGTACAACATTAAGCTGAGTGGTCACCTACGTGTCACTTTTTTGCGACGTACAAACTTTTTATTTTATTTTATTTTTTAATTTCTGTATGGTGTATGTGAATTTGTGTTATATGAGTGTGTGCGTTGTAATAAGTGACAAATAAATGTGTTTTTCTTTCTTTCTTTCTTTCTTTTCTATATTTGCTGACAAAGTGGCAAATACTGTGGCCGCTATTGAAGCATTGAAGAGGATCCATTACTTGTATAATCCAGAAACAGTCAAGACGACTATAGAAAAGTTCACGCCCACGCTGAGAAGCAAATGGTACGATTACGCCGCCGCATGCAAGGAAGATGTACCCGACCTGAAGAGGCTGGCAACTTTTCTCAGCGAGGAGGCCGACAAGTGTGGAGCGTACGCACCACTCGAGGACGTCCCTGTGGAAAGGCGTGGAAGAAAGAACATCGAACGCACTTTCGTCGCGGACGACAACTTGGAAGAGTGCCCGCTGTGCAAGCAGAAGCATCAGTTACCTGAATGCAAGCAGTTCAGAGACGCCAACGTAGGGGACCGGTGGGAGATTGCGAAGCGGTTTCGAATATGCTTCCGATGCCTGAGGAGCACGCACCGACGAGGAAACTGCAGAGCCAAGAAGTGCGGCCGGGAGGGTTGCCTGATGGCTCACCACCGCTTCTTGCACAAGAACACGGGGAGGACGCCGTCAGCACCTCCCGGGCAGTCCGTGCAGGAGGAAGTGGTCACGTCCGCGGAGCTCGTCACACAGACCGATCGTGGAGGAAACCGGCAAGCATTTCTCAAGATCGCACCTGTCACACTCACCGGACAAGGCGGAGCACGCGTGCACACCTACGCGCTCATGGATGACGGCAGTACCGTCACGCTCGTCGAGGAAGGGCTGGCAGAATTGCTAGGCTTGCAAGGTCCGCGCGACGAAATGTGGGTGCAAGGTCTCAACGGAACGATGAAACACGCAGATAGCCGCAGAGTCGACGTCAAAATACGCGGACGCTACAGTGACGAAGAATATGATACGCAACGCACGCACTGTATCACACCTGATGTCCACCAGACAAAGCGTCGACAAGAGGGACATTCAACACTGTGCACACCTTCAGGATATACAAGAGCGACTGATCTATAAGAACGCCAATCCAAAGATACTGATTGGGCAAGACAACTGGGAGTTCTTGGTGGCGCTCGAGATGCGGACCGGGAGCAGAAGCCAGCCTGTCGCGTCTCGCACGAAGCTGGGATGGGTTCTGCACGGGTATAAGTCAGCACTTCAGAACATCAATGCCTTCTGCGGACACACAGTCACTTTGGATGAGCACATGGAAGAAATGATGAAAAGATTCTTCGACTTAGAGTCGCTCGGAGTGGAGCCTAGAAAGCCGAAAAGTGATCCCGAAGAGCGCGCTTTGCAAATCCTGCAAGAAAGAAGTCGAAGGATGCCAGATGGGCGTTTCGAAACTGGACTCCTCTGGAAACGGGACGACTGCACGATTCCCAACAATTACGATTATGCCTTCAAAAGATTGAGAAATTTAGAAAAGAAGCTCGACCGTGATGAGGACCTGAAGATGAAGTATGAAGAGAGGATAAGTAACCTCCTCGTCTCAGGATACGCGGTCCCGACTACTTCGCCAGCACCACAAGGAAAAACCTGGTACCTTCCGCACTTTGCCGTGTGTAACTCAGCGAAGCCAAAGATAAGGGTGGTGCATGACGCAGCGGCAAGATCACACGGAGTCAGTCTGAACGACCTGCTCCTGTCGGGTCCTGACCTCCTGCAATCCCTGCCCGGAATCATGATGAGATTCCGACAACACCCCTTTGCAGTCTCGGCGGACATAAAAGAAATGTTCATGCAGATCAAAGTCAGACGCGAAGACAGATACGCCCTGAGGTTTCTGTGGAGAGGGCGGGAGAGAGGATACACGAAGCCTACGGAATATCAGATGACTTCGGTGATATTCGGAGCGACGTCGTCACCATGCACGGCACTCTACATAAAGAACAGGAACGCGGAAGAGTTCCAGGAACAATTTCCCGAGGCAGTGGAGGAAGTTAAGCGAAATCATTACATGGACGATTTTATCACCAGCTTCGTGAGCAAAGAAAAGGCCACGGAGGTGACAAAAATAGTGGACCATATTCACCGACAAGCAGGCTTTACCCTGAGAGGATGGGTGTCGAACGAGCCCATCGTAGTGCGCCAGTTCAGCACGCGCGGACAGGACGCCGCCGTGCGCATAGGAGGAACGGCCGAGGAGAAAATGCTGGGTCTGTTGTGGCGGTGGCAAGAGGACTGCATTGGGTTTCGCGTCAATGAAGGAAGAACCCCACCGGAGGTGTTGCGCAATGAACGGCCGCCAACGAAAAGGGAAGCCTTGAGTGTCATAATGTCGCTTTTCGACCCTCTCGGCTTCACCAATAACGACCCCGGCGAAAAGGCTGATGCAGGAAACATGGCGACACGGGATCGGATGGGATGACCACATCCCAGAAGAACTACGAATTCGCTGGGTCGAATGGCTGAGCAACCTGCGCGCCTTAAAGGATCTGCGCATACCGCGATGTTACGACATAGGACCGCCGGTGGTGGAAAGAGAGCTACACACGTTCGTGGACGCCAGCGAAGAAGCATACTCGGCAGCGGTGTACATACGCATGCGGCGCGTGGACGACACAATTCACGTCGCGCTAGCCGCAGCCAAGAGCCGTGTGGCGCCGCTGAAGCCCACGTCTATTCCACGACTGGAACTACAAGGGGCCCTGCTCGGCTCGCGACTCGCGACCAAGACATGTGAAGAGCACAACTTCGAGTTCAAGAAAAAAATATACTGTTGCGATTCCCGAACAGTCCTCGCATGGATAAGGGCGGAACCGCGCGCTTTCAAGTCTTTCGTCGCTCATCGTCTAGCCGAAATCGAAGAATTAACGAAAGTAAACGAGTGGCGCTGGGTGCCCTCGCGCGACAATGTGGCGGACGATGCCACAAGAGACACGCCGACAGGATTTGAAGCACATCACCGATGGTTCCGGGGACCGGAGTTCCTGCGCCAACCGGCGGGAGAGTGGCCGGTGGAAGTGAAAGTGCCGACCGACAAAACGAATGAAGAAAAGTGTCTAAGTGTCAGAGAAGAAAAGGCTTACACCTGTTTGCCCGATCTGTGTCGATTCGCGAAGTGGAGTAGTGCAGTGCGAACCGTGGCGCGAGTGTTGCAATTCCTGGACTTGTGCAGGCGGAGAACACACGTTACGATGGCCGCAAGACGAAAGCGCACAAAAGGCAACACTCAGCAGGACCCCACGTGGAGCGCCTACCAGAAAAGTGATAGCAAATCGAGACCGGAGCTTAAGGTACAACAGAAAAAGTTCATGAGTCTAGACGCGTGTTACCTAAGGCGCGCCGAAGAATTGTGGCTAAGAAAAGTGCAAGATGACAGCTATGCGAGTGAAAGATTGCGCGTCATAAGCGGAAGCCCACCCTCGCCGACAGATCGACTCGCCTCCCTACGTGTGTTCGTGGGAGAGGACGGCTTATTGCGTTTGCGCGGAAGAATAACAGCGGCGAAAAGTGTAAGCGAAGACACAACAAATCCAGTCCTGTTAGACGGACAACATGAATACACGAAGATGTACGTGCAACATGTGCACGAAAGGATGTTCCATGGAGGAGTGGAAATGGTGGTAAATGAACTAAGACAAAGGTTCTGGATAACTAGAATACGGCCGACCGTGAAAGGAGTATTGAAGAATTGCCCACCATGCAAAATAAGGAAAGCGAAGCCTACTATCCCAGCCACAGGAGATCTTCCCGCGGCACGACTGGCGCACAACACACGGCCCTTCTCCTACACGGGACTAGACTACTTCGGTCCGCTGGAAGTGACCGTCGGAAGACATCGGGAGAAACGATGGGTTGCCCTATTCACCTGCATGACCATAAGGGCGGTGCATCTGGAAGTGGTCGCGTCACTGAGCGCGGACTCTGCCGTGTCAGCACTCAGGCGATTCATCGCGCGCAGAGGCCAACCGACGGAGCTATGGTCAGACAACGCGACGTGTTTCAAGGCTGCGGATAAGGAGTTGAAGGAGGCGTGGGAAGCAACAGGAAGAGAGGCAAATGCACGCTGTATCAACTGGCGTCGCATTCCCTCCGCCGCACCCTTCATGGGCGGAGCATGGGAAAGACTGATACGCAGCGTTAAACAATCCCTGCGAGTGATACTAACAGAGAAATACCCGAGTGACGAGACATTGCACACACTGTTAGCGGAGATAGAAAACATTGTGAACTCACGACCACTCACTCATGTGGCCGTGACACCCGACGAGCCGGAGGCGTTAACCCCCCACCACATATTTTTGGGGCCTAACTGTCACGTTGCAGCGCCAGGCGACTTCGCGGACGACGACACTTCTGCGCGCCGATGCTGGAAGCGCGCGCAGCGACTGGCCGACGAGTTCTGGCGGCGCTGGGTGAGGGAGTACCTGCCTTCGCTCCAACACCGGCGTGAGCCCCGCACCACCGGCGCACCCCCGAAAGTCGGGGACTTAGTCGTCGTGTGCGACGCCAACCTGCCGAGAAACGTCTGGCCGAGAGGCCGGGTGTCCAGAATCTACCCCGGGGAAGACGGCGAGGTGCGAGTCGTCGACGTCACAACGAGCAACGGGCACATCCTGCGGCGGCCGTCCCGGAAGATCGTCGTGCTCCCAGTGGAAATCGCGAGCTGCGACGGCGGGAGAAATGTGCACGACACGAAATAACTAGTTAAAAATAAATAATTATTCCTGAAGTGGTTTCATTTTCCCAAACCTCACACTATGTGCCTACTGCGCATGCGCGGTGCGGCTCCCGAGGGGGTGAGAGGGCTGGGGGGCGCCTCGGTCACGTGGTACAAGCGGGGCGGGGTGACGTCGAACAAAACTCTCCGCACCCAAAACCCAGCCGCATTCACGCCCCGGGAGTCCTTAGGGATGGGTGCATGGTGTGAGGGGTTGCGCGGGGATGAGCCCCACATTGTTGTGTGGAAATTGAGATGATTGTAAGCAAAATGTAAAAATAAGTGAGAAATAAAGATTATGACGGGTGCTGAAGGGTGAGGGGCTAGGGGGGGTGAGCGTGGACCGAGAAAGAATATAAAAGAAAGGGCGGTTTGGCCGTATCGGCTGCTTCGCGCCGGGCCCCGCCAGAAGAGGACCTCTCCAAAGGAAGACAAGAAACGAACCGCTGCTCCACGCTCGCCCGCCCCTCGCTCGCTCGCCCGCAGGCCCGTCAGCCGTTGAAGAGAATTGGTGTTTTGAAAATTGAACCAAAATCCCTAGGAAATCTATCACGCACAACTATAAAGTATAAACTATCAACTACGAAACGGTTTTGGATGAATGAAACTTAATACATGGGTTTTTTATAATGAATATTAACATGCAAGTTTCAGTACATACACACAAATGTGTGTTTACTTGACTGAGTTCACCTTCAACAAATAATTATGCTAAAAGTATCTTGAAACCGCAAACTTAGTGTCTTAGTAATTTAAGAGGTAATAAGGTCCTCACGTAAACCTGTGGGACTTAAATTTACTAACATTATCGTTAAGAAACACATTGAGGAGCGTAAAATGTTGAGGTTTAATTATTATTTTTGCCTAAACTCCACACTGCAAAATTGCTGACAATGTCTCGGCTTTATCTCGTCTACGGTATTTAGGATTGCTCCCATTTGGGTATAGTTAAGTGAAACCCATACTGCAAAGCCCTCTTAATAAAGCTGCCTACCTCCCATTACCACGTTTATGCGTCAACCATTCAACTTTACGACGCACCTTCTCCTTAATAGAATCCATACACATAGATTACCTCTGGATTTAAACAAACATACACAGCGGCGCATCAACTATGTTCTGTATAGAAATACTAACATAATCATGAGTTATCTATAATTAATTAATTCATAATATGATATAGTAATTATTATCTGTAATTAATTAGATTATTATAAGTGTAACTACAAACGCATTATAAATGTATTGTTATATTGCTAAAGCTATTAAACATAAGAATTTTAATGTCTACGATAATTAAACTTCACAATTACCATATCATGTTGGTCCGAGGACTAAAGGTAATTTTGGAGTGGGTTTTTGAGGCATTTTAAAAATTTGTCATATAACACTCCTATGGAACCAAAACAAGGAAATGCAAACCTGGCTGCAGGTTAACGGTCATTTAGCAACCTTGAATTATCAAAGGTATTAAATTTTTTTTACAAAAAATATGTTTGGCTCAAGTTGATTTTTTTGTAGGGAATTACTTAGTATAAAAACAAATAGGTCACATCATTTTCCTGAGATTAACTGCCTGCCAGGTGATCGAGAAGATTATATTATGAGCACGCATAAGTGCATTATATACATAGTATCATTTATTGACAACTAGAATTAAACTCCGGATCAGTTATAATTTCCACCCCAATACAGCAGCATTAACATAATTATGATACAGGTTAATGTAAAAAAATACTTATTTTAATAATTTAATGTATAATAAAGCTATTAACATTTATGTATAAAACACTGTAGGTATAATGATAAATTATTAAAAGCATCAATAAAACGCTCATACAATGTTCTCCAAAAAAGAGAAACATCACTGCACGCGCCACTCGGCTGCTAAAAGCTTTGCAACGCGTCGGTTGCCCGTTTCACCGCTTTTCGGCTTTAATTTGCGATATCCACATAATGGTTCCATTTGAAAAGTAGCTCCTCTGAAACCTCCGTATAAAACGCAAAGCATGTGAAACAAGCACGTTCAGATGTTTCAAACACTCCAGTCTGCTGTACTAATTAGCTCTCTAGTACCGCAGCGAAAATCTTTTAAAATTCCATATTTGAAAGACATTTTTCTCTTATATTAACTGAGGTATAGGCTTCCTTGACGATAGTGTTTTACCGTTTACACTCAAAGATTTTTGGTCTTATATTATAATGAATTTTGGATGAAACTAATTATGGAAATGGAGCATGAATAATATTACGTTTTTTTTTTTTTATTTTTGTTCTAGATAAGTTTTACCAAGAATTTGCATTTCCGCCATACGAAAAGTTTTGATCATTAAGTAATACATTTAAGTACTCGTACATATGCTAATTAGATTTCGTATGCACTAGGTATATAAACTGGTGTAGCGAATAATAATAAGGTCTAAGTTACCACGTCAGAGGTGTGTGCGTTGGGTTCAAACCTCCGACCTTCCGCTTATCAGTGCGTTTTGATCCTAAGTAATTTGTTTATACTTCATAAAAAATGACCCCGTGTCCAACTGACGCTTCACGAAATGAACACGTTAGGGCCGATCAGTTGACGGCCTCGAACTTTGCACAGCAATTATATTGTATTATTGACCACTTTGTAAACTTATAGTTGCTGATCGCATATACCTCGATTCATAATACCACATGATATTATGTCCGTATGTTTAAAGGTAGACAATGATTTTAATTGCTTTATTATGACATATCACTTTTGCTTTAAGCACTATAATGTCTTCAAGCATTTTATTTGATTTAAACAAAATACAAATTAGAAATTATGTTTACATGATTAGTCCCAACATCCTATTTTCAAAATGTCACTATGTATTTATACAGAATTGATAAGTGTATATTGGGTACAAGCAAGAGCGATATACATGGGTATTAGGTATGCTAACTTTAGTAAAATAGTATTTCAAAAGTTATTACTATTTTCTAGAAATGAGTGATCCCAGGTCAGTCTATGAGTGAGTTTTGGCATTGAACATTTTGATTATAAGGTGTCTGGTACTAAACTATTTGGTATGGCCATATGTTCGCCCAATAGGACATCTTGTGAATAAAACATTTCAATTTTAGAATGCAGGATTAAAACAAGTTACCACAACAATTAACGGCCGTATAATCCTATTAGAAACCTGATTTACTGATGACGTCATTTGTTTTGCAGAACGGCTTAAGAAAATCTCATCACAACTCATTAGCTTGCATTCTATGTATTTGTGTTACAAACTCAGCGTTTACCTAGCTAATGAAGCGTGGCTTTGCAAGGCTTAACGTTAATGCAGGGTTGCTTGCAGCTATCACAGATCTAACGAATTAAATAGGGATTCTCGCCACAGTGTGTCTATGAGTAACACGTGTGTCTTGAATTTCTTTTTCCTTATCGCAATCCGATTATTTTTAATTTGTTAAATTGGAACGATTGTGAATTATTGTTTAGTTATTTGTTTTGTTTTATATATCATTTTATATTTGGTAGTTATAATTAAGTGTTGTGTTTATATTTTTGTTTAAGTGTTTGTTTTTTTTTTATTTGTTTGTCAACAAATTGGTAAGTCTACCTACTCAAATACTGATGGACCGAAGGGACCTTTTTAAAAACACAAAACTAATTTTCAAGAGATGTCGTTTATTCGACGGTTCGCTTAAGACTAATTTAATTCTAACTTAGTTCTAACATGCTCTACCTAGAGACCACCCAGATTATGCCAACAAGGCAGATCGGTTGTCCAGGAATCGTGTCTTATCTCTGCTGACTACGTGTGAATGACCATAGTGCGCATAGGCACTTGTGGGGTGGTCTGGGAGTCGCGTCGCATGACTTCTCCCCCCTGAGATTCGAAATTATCAGAATCATCAGTATTCTGAGAATTTCGAAAATTACAAGTGTAACCTAATTTCTTAAGTCTAACATACCAAATCACCACAATGACAACTGCTATAATGATATACAATATGATCGTCCAGACACTGACACTATAGACTGTAATTTCACTAATTTTTAATTCGCTTTCACTGACACTTTTTACTGATTTCGCCAATAATTGCATGCTCTTCAAGTTCATATCTTCCATCATTATGGGTTTCTGCTGCTGACTTTTCACGTTACTGATGTGCGGCAGGTTTATAACCGGTAACTTGGGGTACTGCATGAGTTCTGTCGTCTGGGGATGTACTTTTAAGGCAAATTTGTCAATCTTTATTTCACATGCCTGATCTTCTATAGTTATAACATGTGACCCTTGTATATAACGTTGGAAAATTTCGTTGCCGCATTGTTGCTGCAGTAGGGTGTTCTCTTTCACAAATATGATCCAACGGTTCGGCTGGATATGATGCAACAGGATGTTGTCGATGGTCACGGGTAGAAGTTCACAGGAGCTGAGATTGGTTGCGTACTTCATGATGTCTGTGATGCAACGGTCTTCCAGAATTTGGCTAGTTGTGTCACCATAGCATATGAAATTGGAAGGCGTTGTAGATATGCAGGGCTCGGCGAGTGGCTCGGAGTCGAGTCCATTCACTATCATGTAGGGATATTTGGGAAGGATAATGTAAGTATTATGATCACGGGAAATAGGGATAGGGTACAATTTATAATATGTGTAGGTCTCTTTTTCTATAAGCGGAATTTCTAGTAAGAATGTTAACTGATTTTCTTTACAATAAGCTTTTATAGTCATGGTTTGTTCAATCTTTACAAGGTTTTCTAAACTTACTGAAAATGCAAGTGTCGCCGATTTTTCAATATTCTTAAGTACAATTAACAATTTCTCAGAATCAATAATTGATTGATGTAACGTCTTAAGTTTGCTAAAGGCAATGGCTGTTTCTATTTCGCCCAATTTGCTATAGAGGCACTGAAAATTGTGTAAAATAAGCGAATACGTATGAACAATTATGTTAGTGCTAAAAGCTGTTCTTTCCTGTGATTTGATTTTTTCTAAGTCTTTTTGGACGATATTGAGGTTATTATTTAACTGATTTATATTATTATGAACAGATATAGACCAGTTATTTAGATTTTCAGTAAAATCAGTAACCAGTGTTATTTTGTGGTTTAGAGCATTTTGTTTAGATTTAATTTCTGTTATTATCTGATCGTATCGCCTGGCATCTTCGTTATCTAAATTTCCAGTAATCATTTTAGTTATACTGCCTAATGGATTAATAAGACCCCTCTTAACTCTAAAATTAGGTACTAATTGCTTATACTTATCTAAAGTTAAATTCTTAATATATTCTACTTGTATCTTAAAATTCTTAAATATTACATTTATGTAAGTCTGATTGAAATTTGCTTTGATAAGTCTATTAATTTCTTCCAATTTGTTAATATTTAAATTTAAATCATTTTTAATATTGTTCAAGTCCATGATTCTTATGAGTGTCCATTTTTCCTTGCTAATTACCGCCTGTCCTGCTTTGACGGGAAGGATTCCCGGCACTTCCTAAGTGACTGCATTTGAAGGCCCTGCAGATGGCTCGCCGCCTTCAGCACGAGCAGGACGATCAGGAGGCGTCTGTGGAGAACGTTTAACATCCTTTAATGGTGCTCGTATTTCGCGATTATTCTTATTAAGGGTTACCACATTTCTTTCCACGTCCCCTGTAACTATAGCTTTATCATACCTGGGCTTATCTTTACTACGTCTAACATTAGTTCCCTTAAAGAAAACTACATCATCTGTACCGATTTTGAAATCTGTTTCACCACCCTTTTTAGCTATTGCTTTTACTTTCGTTTCTATCATTCTATCTGTAAGTTGGGCATAAAGAAATTTTGTTCGTTTAAAATGGTCGCGCATTAAAACTTGCATGTATTTTTTATCAATGTTTATATCAAAGGTGCTCCTAGATTCGGTGTGGCCAAATACGACTTCGAAAGGCGTGAATCCTGTTACTGAGTGTATGGAATGGTTATAAGCCATTACGGCATAGGTCATCACGGATGCCGCGTCTGTCAATTTTTGTTCGTACTTAGCCAATCGGTAAGTTTCGATTAATGTGGAGTGAAAACGTTCGACTAACCCCATGGAATTGGGATTGTTCGGTGTTCCTAAATGGAGTTGGATTTTATAAAATTCCAATAGTTCCTGTACCAAGCGATTGTTGAATTCCGATCCGGAATCAGAGCTGATTTTGCGAGGAGTCCCGTAATATGAAAAATATTTGATAAGGGCCCTTACAACCTCTGGTGCTGATTGGTTTGAGATCTCAATCGCCTGTCCTAATTTACTAAACGCATCTATTATGGTTAAGAAACATCTGCCTTCAATTTTAAAAAGGTCCATAAATATCTCTTCGAATAGCTTATTTTGAGTCTGTGTTAGTTGCATCGCAGGCTTTAACGGTTTACGATCATATTTCATTTTTTGACATGCATCGCATGCATTGATAACGGCGGCTACTGTTATGTCCATGTTGTGCCAGAAATATGTTCGTTTGAGGTGTGATACCGTCTCTTTAATGCCGCGATGACAGTTTTTACCTATGTGATATTTTTGGATAATTTGTCTCTGCTCGTCCTCATCTTCAACGTACACCACCCTTTCTGTACATTCGAAGATGTTGACGGAACCCTTTTTGAACAATTTGATGACTACGGCCGTAAACTCTACTCTATGTCGTACGTCTTCGAAGTAAATAAAGTATTTTATTTTGTTCCGGATGTATCGTTTGAGGAAGTCTGTAATTAGGTCGGGTCTTCCTATTGGTAAATGGATTTCTAAAATCTTTTGTTTCTTATTTGAAATGTCTTTAACTGAAATGTCGTTTCTAAGCCATGTGTGTACTAAGATCTGGTTAGGCTTCGTGTCGATAGCCTCTTTTAGTATCGGTATGCCTACAGAGTCAACGTCGCGTGCTGAGTGCACCGTTTCAGAAAGTATGCTTTCCGTTTCCGGAGCACTAAGTGTATCGCTACATGATGTCGCGATTGAAAACGGTGAGCGTGCTCTATTTTCTGGAATAGAACTAGTAGAAGAAATCGTTATAGCTTTTTCTGAATCGGACGAAAGAGCTACAGGGCTAATTGGCGATTTCTTTTGCTTTTTCTTTTTGCCAGGTTTATGTGCTTTCTTGGCGTCACGACGTTTTTGCATCTCTGTTTCGTCGACATTTACATCGACAGATGAGTTTTCTTCACCGTTACCTAACGCGTTGATCTTAACCCTAGATAAGGCATCAGCGTTCGTGTTTTGACGGCCATTTTTATAAATGACGTCATAGTCATATTCAGCCAATCGGAGACGCCAGCGAGTTATTTTACTGTTCGACTCTTCGAACGAATTTAACCACGCTAGCGGCCGATGGTCCGTATATATTGTGAATTTCTTCCCGTAAAGATACGGGCGGAAATATTTCACTGCCCATACTATGGCCAATGCTTCCTTTTCGATAACGCTGTAACGCGTTTCCGCGTCGTTTAGCGTTCTAGACGCAAATGCTATTGGGCGATCGCTCCCGACGACTCCCTGTGATAAAACGGCGCCGACAGCGTAGTGGGAAGCATCGGTGGTTAATATAAAAGGTTTCTCGAAATCGGGGAATTGTAGTAAGGGCGCATTTGTGAGCAGCTGTTTACATTTTTCAAACGCCTCTACAAATTCCTCCGTGACTGTTACCTTACTATTCTTTTTAAGGCAAACAGTCATTGGTCTCGTCAATTTCGCGAAATCTTTTATAAATTTCCTATAGTACCCAATTAACCCCAAGAAACTTTTGATTTCTGTTTGAGTTTTTGGGAGTGGATACTTGAGGACAGCGTCAATTTTATCAGTATTCGGCTTCAACCCATTCTTCGTAATCGTGTGTCCTAAATATAGGACTTCTTTACGGAGGAACTCCGACTTGTCAATTTGGACTTTTAAGTTCGTTTCGCGTAACCTATCGAATATTTTCCGTAGTTTTTCCACGTGTTCCTGGAGGCTCGTGGAAAACACGATTATATCATCCAAGTAGACAAGGCAATGGATTCCTTGAAGCCCACGTAGAATATTGTCCATCGCCCGTTGAAAGGTGGCCGGGGTTGTCTTTAAACCGAACGGCATTCTCAAAAACTCAAAGTGTCCGGCCTGAGAACTGAATGCAGTTTTCTGGCGGTCCTTTTTGTCGATCTCTATCTGGTGGTATCCGCTAGCCAAATCCAAGGTCGTGAAATAATTGGATTTACCCAATTTGTCAAACAAATCGGTTATATTTGGAAGCGGATACTTGTCATCAGTTGTTATTTCGTTCAACCTTCTATAATCGACGACCATCCTAAATTTCTTCTCACCCGAGGCATCCATCTTTTTCGGCACGAGATGCACGGGAGCATTCCATGGCGAGAAAGATTCTTGGATGACATTATCTGCGAGTAATTTTTCGACTTGCCTATTAATTTCGTCTTTTATAGGAGGAGGTTGACGATATGGTCGAATGTAAATAGGGTCGTCATTGGTCGTCCGAATTTTATGTTTGACCTTATTGGTAAAGGTCAGGGGTAACTTGTCGCAATAAAAGATGTCCCTATACTCGAAACATAATTCACCAATGGCGTGCCTTTCTTCATCATTCATGTGATCGAGGCGTAACTTTTCTAAGTTCGCGATCAGGTATTCGTCTTTGTCTAAGTCATTATCAGTAATAACGTCATTGTCATTTGTCAAATTAATGTCACACTGCACGGGTTCGTATGGAGTCACTTGTGTAATGTCATTTATTTTAAGAGTGACCGGTGTCTCTAAAACATTCTGAATAACCGTGTATGTTTGTCCGTTGACACAGTTGACAAGAGCAGCTGGCATTCTAATTCCGTCCGAAAACTCCCTATAATTTATGATGCCAGTGCCACTGTATAAGTCTACGGGCAATCGCACGCGTGTTTCAGATCGCGGTTCAAGTCTGATGTTAATTTGCGGATTATACACAAATGGAATAAATTGTCGTAAATTGTAATTTTACTTCTCCTAACATGTAGGTCCGTGATGGCATTGACTTTCGCAATTAGAGTACTTTTAACCTGTTGAATACGGTTACAAAAATCGAGATAGGATTCATTGCTGTTAATTTTTAATGTTTCGAGCTCAATCGCAATGCACTCCTCTGAACGCGGATCTCCGAAATATTGTATTAGCACGGTTTTCAACTCGGCCCAAGATTCTATGTCCTGTCTCTCACTTAATAGTTGAGCGGCTTTACCGACTAATTTGCTGGATATAACATGAAACATATACAAATTTTGTGCCGGGCTGGATTCTGATGCATAGCAATTCAACACATATTCGCATTTTTTAATATATAAATTTAGGAGCTTTTCATCTCCGTCAAATTTCGGTATTACATTGGACATTTCTATAGGAACAGCCACAATTCCCTTTTTTTCAGTCATTTTTACTTTATTTTTAAATCACACAATTCTAAAATATTTCTAATTAAGTTCACTATTTTAATTAAATCACTTGCTCTATTCAAATGTCTCTATATAACTTATTTTATTTAAAATACTTAACTAATATCGACGTATAAACACCAATTTTAGTGCGTCTATACCGAAAATCAGCTAACAATTTAATTAGGTGAAAGTTCGACCCAAAATTATAATTATACAATACAAAATGGAAAAGGTGTGGAAAAAGGAGATAGTGAAGTAAACTACTCACAAGCCACACATCCTCCGTTGAGTCTGCTACTGCGTCGTTCCGAACTGTCCGTCGTATGTTATAGAGTTATTTATTTGGTTCGTATGGATACCCGTTCACTGCAGCACTCGCGACAAGGCCAATTTTAGGGCCTCGAGTGAAACGCAAAGCACGGCAGTAGGATGACGGATATCCTACCGGCTGCGCCACTCAAATACTGACGGACCGAAGGGACCTTTTTAAAAACACAAAACTAATTTTCAAGAGATGTCGTTTATTCGACGGTTCGCTTAAGACTAATTTAATTCTAACTTAGTTCTAACATGCTCTACCTAGAGACCACCCAGATTATGCCAACAAGGCAGATCGGTTGTCCAGGAATCGTGTCTTATCTCTGCTGACTACGTGTGAATGACCATAGTGCGCATAGGCACTTGTGGGGTGGTCTGGGAGTCGCGTCGCATGACTACCTTCATAATGAATTATGAACGAAATAAACCTCCTGACCCTCCCGACATTAATATGCCGTTATCCCCATCGCCATCTGCCCCTCCTTCTTACCCTAACAACTTAAGTCCCCTTTCGCAAATTGCAGAAGTTGCGTCTAGCATGCTAGAAAATTATAATTCTATTTCTCATGCAAACATGTTGAACAAACGACCGGCAGGTGATGACAAACAGACAAATATCCGTCCATCGAAGCAGTCCAAAAGCTATATCGGAAGAACCAGGTACAATGCTGAAGATACGGCTCCTTTTCTGGTGCATGTGTTTCGGATTGAATCTCAACCTAATTCTGGCGCCTTTCTTCATCCAATAACTTTCGGACTATTTCTCTACAACCAAAACATTCATAATATTGTAAGAGATGGCTTGAAAAGAATAGGGAGAAATCGTGTTTCCGTTGAGTTTGCTTCTCCTCAAGATGCAAATTCATTCCTAACGAATCCCATTTTAGCAAAACAAAAATTCAATGCTTCAATACCGACCTTCAATGTAAACAGAATGGGAGTTGTCTCTGGAGTTCCAACAGATATGGACGAAGAGACAGCAAAAAAGTATATAAGCGTTCCACCAGGTTGCGGCCGTATCCTAAAAATTAGACGCATTAGTCGAAAAATTACCAGAGACGGGGTTTCAGAGTGGAAACACACTGAGACCTGCGTTCTTACTTTCGATGGGCAAATTCTTCCTAAAAGAGTTTACTGCTGCTATACATCAGTAGCGTGCCTAGGGTTGTGGACTAGGGCAAGCCCAATATTTTTTAGTAACAATATGTATTGGTTCAAGAGCAAAATGGTATTAAGAAAGAAGAACGTGTTCATCATGCGATAGAGGGCGAGCCTATGCGATGTAATTAAATAAAAATAGACCCCAGATTCGAATCCGAGACATCAACTTTGCGCCATCGAGACAGTCCCAGACCTACCACACGATCTATATAAGATTAGGATAAAAACCAATAAAATAATAACTATCTTTATCACCGTTATGAAAAAATCTATTACAACAAGTTGTTTCGAAAAAATCTAATAGATGGCGCGATTTCCACGGCCATCTATTTAATATTGCCAAAATACTGAAGGGCCCATCATTAGTTTTAAATAGATGAATAAAACAAATGTGTAAGTTAAATTACTTTTGGGCATGCATACGTAACTTTATATTGTAATTATTTTGTAAATTAATAAACGGCGCTACAATAGCACAAGTACGGCGTCGTGTTTAACTTCGCGGCCACAAATTATTGTTAAGGGGATACCTCGAAAAATTTGGCTTTTTTAAAAGCCTACATATCATAAATTACTAAGATTAGGTAGTCCATTTTCAGATATGTTTTAATTGATGATATAATTAACAATTTTATGAATCAAAATACATGATTACGCCACTTTGCCTTAACAAAAATACAGTCCAAAGTAGCAGCTGTTAAGTTTTTTAAGAACTCAGAACTCCTAACTTACCCCGTGTAGAAACTCAAGATTAATTTGACATAAACATATTTTTAAATATTATTTTTTCGCGAGGAAAAAATCAAGAAAAAAGTAAATAGTACGATGACAATAAAATAAAATATGGTTTGGCGCTTATGTTGTTTTATTTTGAGAAGCGCATGGGCCATCCTATCCCATTCTTGTACGTTACGGCCATATAAGCTATCTCATTGGGGGCGTTCCCGTCAGACGGCCGCGGGCCTTGGTGGACGACGGATCTGCGCTCGACGTTTCGAAATTCTAGCCCGCCGATTATTTTTTTACGTAATTTCAAATTTACGTAATTCTTATTATTTTAGGTGGTACTCTTTTTTGTTTGTACATTTTAATTTTTTTACATATATTTAAAAATAAATAGCAGTATATATTAATTTTTAAGTTCATTTTTAACTAGCTAAGTTACCAAAATAAAAGAGAAAGGTCATTGACTTACGTATAAGCGCTCAACGAAATTAGTCGAAGGGAGCGTAACATTTTATACATTTTTGCCTCGTAATATAATTACGACGCTGAAGTCTCGGGTTCGAAACCGGGTCATTTTACTTTTTGTTTTTTTTTATTTATCCGAATGGTTCTAAATCGATATTTGAAAGAACCATCGTTCCGAAAAAATTAAAATATTCTCAGAAAAAAAACATGTGGTCCGCATTTTGATTGATTTTTTTGTTATTGTTCGCGTGAAATTTTATTCATTTTGCCTCATAATATGATTACGACGCTGAAGTCTCGGGTTCGAGTCCCGGTCATTTTAATTTTTGTTTTTTGTTATTTATCCGAAATGTTCCTAATCGATATTTGAAAGAACCATCGTTCCGAAAAAAATGTAAATATTCTCAGAAAAAAGAATGTGATCCGCATTTTCATTGATTTTTTTGTTATTATTCCCGTGAAATTTTATACATTTTTGCCTCATAATATGATTACGACGCTGAAGTCTCGGGTTCGAGTCCGGCTCATTTTAATTTTTGTTTTTTTTGTTATTTATCCGAATGATTCCAAATCGATATTTGAAAGAACCTTCGTTCATGAAAACATGAAAATATTCTCAGAAAAAAATGTGGTCAGCATTTTTATTGATTTTTTTGTTATTGTTCTGATTGGTTTGTAATTCGATATCTGAGAGACTCTTCATTTCCATAAACTAAATTCAAGGTCAGAATTGGTAAGTCTGTGTCAGCCCATATATGTCCCACTGCAGGGCACGGGCCTCGTCTACAATCGAGAGTACAATTGAGAGTAGTTAGGCCACCACGCACTTGAATTGACAATTGGCCGATTAATTTCAACTTTCAACTATTACCTGAGCTTGTAGATCCACGACTTGTAGACTGCCTCAGTGGCGTAGTTGTACTAAGGTACGGTTACAAAGGTGAGGCCTCGGGTTCGAATCCCGGGTAGGGCAAAGTGATATTGGATTTTTCTATTCATTATCAGCCCAGAGTCAGGAATTTGTGCCCGATATGGCGATAGGCTCGCCACCTATCACATCGTGGGACGGAACATACATGGCGAAATGTGGGTCTTGGCACCTCTGCCTACCCCTTCTGGGAAAAAGGCGTGAGTTTCTGTATGTATGTATGTAGATCCACGACATACGAGAAATATGAAAATAAGGGATCCAACGTAATCCCTATGATATGGAAATTGCGATCATTGTCATCGAATTAATTCGGTTAAAATAAATTCATTTCTCGTTGTATTGTTCTTTCAGTATATATTATCATTATTTTTCATCAAAAATATTTTCATCTGATATCACAATATTTCTTGTTGCTAGCTCCTATAATATGAAGGCTACGCGATATTCCCACCAAGGTCGCACCAACTTTTATTATCAATTGAATTTACTTATAACTTTTAATCGGGTTTTGCCCAATAAATATATTAATAGTGAATTAAATAGAAAAACCTTTTTACCATATTATTCCGTTTCACTAAATTCAAAGTCAGAATTGAAAATTAGGGTCGCCATTATGAACTTTTTTACTTTTGATTCGATTGATATCTAAATCGATATCTAATGGTTCCTTCATTTGAATGAGTAAGTCAGAATTGATAGTTGAGGCCGCCATTTTGAACTGTTTTGTGTCTGGTCATGAACTGGCCATCATAATATTGTGATATTTTTCAAAACCATCCAGTATAATACCATTAGAAAAATAGTACCTTTCGGGAGCACCTCTATCAATAGACAGATGAAGACACAATCCCATCAAAAACATCCTGTAAAAAAATTCCAAGTCTCGCAGCTCAGGGTTTCTACCTAAAAAAATTGTGAGATGCTACATGCATATACCGATACCAAGTCGATTAATTTATTTAGTCCTTGCGTAAGGGACCTTCTGTATAAAGTTATTACGTAAGCTATTATCATATACATATTAAAAATTCTTTACGTTATAAATAAATGGATCGCCTTGGCCATCGCATGAAACCATAATGTATCGTACAATTCATACATAATGCTGCTGGATGGCTGAATTTTTTTACAGGATGTTTTTGATGGGATCTCACGTCTTTTTTTAGAGTCCTACTTTTTTTTCTTTTCGGTACTTTTTACTTCTAGAATATCACCAACAATTTTTCATAAAGTCTTATGGTTTTTTCTTATTTTTGTAGGTGTCAATTTATCACAAATATCACGGATTTGATGATTAGTATTCTTTCTTTTATGGTAATTGATATTTTGGAGCTATTTAGTCTATTTATTTGCAAGTTTTTCTTCGTTATGTCTTTCTAGAGGAATTTTGTACAGTTTCATGGGCTGAATACACCCTTTCCCTCTCAATACCCTCTCCTGTTATGCCTTTTATATACTAGGTATCTCAAGACTGCTACCGAAAACAAAGTCGGGTGGTAGTTTTAGTGAGTACAAACACAATGCAACTAAAAATTTCGCAAAGAAATGCGACAATTATGTTTTATGATTTTTTAAATATCGTCATTTCTGGGTGGTAAATCCATAGCTTTTGCTAAAATAATAATTTAAACGCTTTTATACCTTAGATTACTTATAAATAAAAGGGTATACACTATTATTTTAGGAAAAAATGCATTTACCACCCAAATATTTATTTATTTATTTATTTAATTCTTTATTGTACACAATAAAAAGGAATAACAGTTTAGAGATAATACAAAACAACAAAGTACAAATGGCGGTCTTATCGCTCTAAGGCAATTTCTACCAGACAACCATGGGATGGATATATGAGCAGGAAAAAAGATAGGGTGTAAAATAAAGATAACGAAAGCATGGAGACAAATAAAATCATAAAAAACATATAAATACATTATATATATACATACCACATATACATACATATTATACCGGGTATCTCAAGACTGCTACCGAAAACGAAGCCGGGTGGTAGTTTTAGTGAATACAAACACTTTGCAACTAAAAATTTCGCAAAGAAACGCGACAAATATTTTTTATAATTTTTTAAATATCGTCATTTTTGGGTGGTAAATCCATAGTTTTTGCTAAAATAATGATTTAAACACTTTTGTACCTTAGATTATTTATAATTAAAACGGTATACACTATTATTTTAGGAAAAAATGTATTTACCACCCAAATATGGTCATAGGAAAAAAAAAACAAAAAAAATTGTCGCTTTTTTTGCAACTTTTTTTGTTGCATTGTGTCTGAAGTCGCTTAAACTACCACCCGGCTTCGTTTTCGGTAGCAGTCTTGATATACCCTGTATACACATACATAAGTATTTTACATATACATACTTATATATATTTATATAAGTATATATACCACAAATAGGGTCATAGGAAAAAAATTTAAAAAAAAATTGACGCTTTTTTTTGCAACTTTTTTTGTTGCATTGTGTCTGAAATCGCTTAAACTACCACCCGGCTTAGTTTTCGGTAGCAGTCTTGATATACCCTTTATAGACTAGCGACCCGGCCCAGCTTCGCCCGGGTACAAATAGATTTCTGTACAAAAATATGTACGTATTATTATTATACATATAAACCTTTCTACTCAGGCACGCTACTGCCGCCCTGGCCGGCCAGTACCGCCGCAAGCGCTACGTCCCGCAATTTTAAATCTGTAATATCTTCGAAAATATTCATTTAAATCTCGTGCTGTAAAGGACCATATAGATCTATATTAAACCAACAATGTATTTAAGCTTTTTAATTGGAGAAGGATTAATGCTGTATTTTTCGTAAAAAGTAAATGACAAAAAACTGTTATTGTGGGATATCCATAAGAGATGGACATATACCATCGCGGAGTTTTCTGTAGACCTTTTCAATGTGTACAAATAATTACTACATTATTTTGATAAATCTCGTAGGGTTTAGCCTGCGTTTGCAATGTAAGCGGAAAAAATTGATAATTAACGACATCACATTAGAAACCTCAAATATAACAGTATTTCTCCACTATTTAATGGATGTTATTATACAGGTAAACCTTTCTATTGAATCACTCTATCTACTAAAAAAACCGCATCAAAATCCGTTGCGTTGTTTTAAAGATTTAAGCACACAAGGAGACAGAGAAAGCGACTTTGTTTTATACTATGTAGTGATACCTATCTAGAACTATTATTCCATTATATACGGGTACAATTATTCATTAACTGCAAATGTAACTTTGTAATCCTATACATTTATATGGGATTACAAAGTTATTCACGCAGTTGGTGTATCTAGAACACTAGGCAGAAATTACGAAATGTTTAAATTTTTCCCTACTTAAGACACTAAACACTAATCTATACATATTATAATAAGGAGTAACTTAGGCTACATTTATTATAAAAAAGTTCTTTTATTTTAGAAAAATAAAGTTTTTGTTAAATTCCACGCGGACGAAGTCGCGGGCACAGCTAGTTATATTCTAAATTTAAAGGTTCTATGTCTGCTAGAAGTGCCTTAGACTTTTGATGATCGGTCAGTCAGTTAGTGAGTGACAAAATTAAGAAAGTTTGACTAGTTACAATTCTTAAACTAGTGGTTCAAATTGAATGAAATTTTAAACATACCGTGTTTACACAATGCCTGCTTAGTAACTGAAAATTCAGGTTTCTTGCTTCGTTTAACCACAACGAAGTTATGGGGGGTTTAAAATGATCTGAATTGCTTCTAGAAAAGGATGGTACGACTGTGCCACTTTTTAGCTCGACTTGGTGGGGGCATTGCCGTGCCCCCAGATTTAGAATATTTTTTATACGAATCTATTTTATATGTCACTGAAAGTCTATATCTATACTAATATTATAAAGCTGCAGAGTTTGTTTGTTTGTTTGAACGCGCTACTCTCGGGAACTACTGGTCCGATTTGAATGATTCTTTCAGTTTTGGGTAGTTCTTTTACCGAGGAAGGCTATAGGCTATATATCATCACGCTATGACCTATAGGAGAAAAGCAGTAGTGATATTTCTAGCAAATACGAGGATATTTTGTTCGTTTTTCTTGGTCCGATTGGTCGATATTCTAAACTGATAGTCAGAATTAAACATTTTGACTGCCATTTTTAAACGTGTATGCACCCGGGCGGACCCGGGCCCGATCGCTAGTATTACTATAAAATTAATATTTACAATGCTTTTCATATAACAAAAGCAAAATAATTGTAATTGATATCAAATAATTTCGCCGAAAAATTTGTCTAGCGTAAATAAAAGAAACATTGTTAAACAAAAATTATCCCTATTTGGTTGTAAAGAAGGTTCAAACTGGAACGGGCGGGTGTGATCGCCGTCATTCTCGCGCCAAGCGCATAGCAGTAATAATAAGAGCGTGAGCGCCGGTGTGACCGCACAGTTCGAAAATCAATAATAATTATTTTATGTGGAATTTAAACAATAATCTAATGTAATTACTTATCGTTTCCGCTCTGTGTACATACTTCAGGAATACCTAGTCAGTTTAGTTTGGTTGTTATTACAAAATTCAAATTTATTTCACACATTTTTGTTAAATTTACAGTTGTATCGTAAGTCAAAAATCACAAAACAGCAGAACTAAGAATGACATTCTTTTATAGGCGAAAGTCAGTGGTCAAATCACAGGTCAAATGAAGTAGAAACAAATAAATCATCGCTAGGCGCAATGCCTTTGGCGGCATTTATCAAAGGGCGCCTAGGCGATTAGCGCTTCACACTAGTAGAGTGAGTGACCGGCAAAACAATTGGTACCTATCTTGTATTTATACAGATATTATTGTAAATGTTTTTGAGGTTTTCGTAAAGTAATAGTTTAAAGTTCGTGTTTTAACACTTAGATTATAATAGATTTTTTTATCAATACAAAAGTATGATAAACAATATATAGGCACATTGTCAGAATCATACGGATTATAAATATACATAGGTCTACATTAATTTGTTATTACTAATGTTAATAATACCAGTAGATAATATTTAATCGGGGAATGTGCGCCAGTAGCGCAGTGCCGCGGCGTGATGCGGCAACTTTCGTTAACCACGCCCCAGAATGCTGCGAATATTTTTCGAGGTAGGCTCTTAATATATTCATGTTATGTTTTTGTGTATGCATGTGATTTTTTGATTCATCATGAGCTCTGAAAGAAAGCTAAGGAATATCTGAAAAAAACTACGATTACTGTCTACGCGAGCATGTTTTGAAATCTCATCACATATTATGTATATGACGCATAAAGAGGTTTCTACACGCTGTTTACCGGAATTATGAAAATATATTAATGCATTCACATGTTTTTGTCAATTACTATAAAAGTACCAGTTAAATTATTTAAATCACTATAGCCGGAACAATTCCAAAAATTTAAGTACATCGTTGGAAAAAAATATACAACACTGACAGTATAACTTATTATACTGTTTCCATTCGTTTATTTTATTTTTGACAGTTCACGCCTATAAAGTACGACATTACAGTAGAACAATATTTTGAAATAAAAGTAGATACTTTCTTGACGGGTAACGCCCACTTAGAGTTGTGCCATTCGTAACGAATGACCACAGATAACAAAAACGATTTTGAATAGAATCAATCAATCGGAATCATTTGAAATAAAATTACATTAAAATGCTAATGAAAACAGTTAAACGAAATATAGTACCCAATATTAGGATCGAATGTATTTGCTGCAAATTAATTAATATGAATAAAGGTATACGTATTGAAGTGACTTTTAATAAGAGTTTAATTTAAAATAATTACAATGATTACAACGAAAATAAATGTTTAGTACCTACTTGTAATAAACAGTTAAACCATGTTGGAATTCATAGTACTTTAAGGATTAAATAATTAAAACAACTAAAAGGTAATTTGTTAATATTTTTATTTATAACCAATCGTCTGTTTCGTCGGAATCGGCGTCGTCGTCACTCGTATCCCCAGTAACACTAATTATTAATGAGTGCATGGGTAAGTTGTCAAATGCGACATCGCGATCCCAATCAGACATTATTTCTTTCTTCGTCTTATCTACGACACTCGCCCAGTTATGAGGCGTCACATTTTCACACGCATTTTTAAGCAACTCCAGCATTTTGTTTGCGGTGAAAGGAGGAGTTGTATTTATTCTCGCAGCATATCCTTTCACTTGCGCCCATATTAGCTCTATGGCATTATACTGGCAATGATATGGAGGAATTCTAAGGACGGTGTGCCCATATTCTGCAGCCATTTCATCTATAACGTATCGTTTAGGCTGCTTCCTCATTTTTAATATTTTAAGTAACTCTACTTTTAATAGGGACTCGTCCACCTCCTCGCCATTGTTACGGAGCCAGTTTATTATTTCATTTTTTTTACTGGCTTGCGTTGGCATTTTGTTAATTTGCCGAGAGTGATAGGACGCATTATCTATAAATATTGTTGATGGCTGTTCGAGTGACAATAACATTTCCCGAAACCATTTTTCATATACTTCGGAATTCATTTCTTCGTGGTAATCCCCTGTTTTCTTTGATTTAAAAGCTAACATAGCATCTTGCACAAATCCTTTTGCGGTTCCTGCATGACAAATTATAATTCTTTCACCTTTTCCCATTGGCACTGCGGTCGAGGAGCTAGCAGTGTTGTCAGTCCAAGTTTTTGATACCGTGTGATTCGCATTGAGCCAAGTTTCATCGGTGAAAACAACATTCGACCAGTCTTCTATTTTTTTAGCTTGTCTTAAAAATTCGCATCGATACAAAGCAACATCATTGCGTTCCATCAATATTTTTCTTATGTCACATTTTTTGTATTGGAATCCAATCCTATTCAATACCTTCGCCAAAGAAGACTTTTGACCACGGAACAAGCCACTAGTTTTCAGAGATTGTACTAGGTTATGTAAAGTAGGAATCTCTTTTCTTTGGTAATAATCGTATATATGACGACGAATAGCATCACCATCAAAACTGTCAATTGCTGTCACTTTAAAGGGCTGACGTTTTTTCTTAGGTGTAGATGGCTTGTTTTGTTCCATGCCACTACTGCCGTAGCCTTCTTTAATTATTTTTGAAACTGTTGGAGCAGTAATACCTAATGCTGCTGAAACACGGTCTCTGATTTGAGTCACTGGTATAAGAAGTCCACCATTACGGCTTTCCCTTTCAAAGTACTCATGAAGTCGCAACACAAACTCCCTTGTTTGTCCTTTAAGCACCTTTCCTTTAGGCATTTTGAAAGTGATGAAGGCAGGTACGATGTTCTCAATTCAACCAAATGTAGGAATTCACGGGTAAAACAATACGGAGGAATATAATGTGTTGCCGTTTCACAATTTGTTTTTAACAACATTACTATTGTCGACGGAAGTGATAAGAATATTAACTTAACATGAGTAAATGGTTTATTTTAATATAATTATTAAATCAAGTAACTTAAATATCCCTGAAGTTTTATAAAACAATGCATGGAGCAAAAAATAAAATATGTATTAAATCGATTAAAACTTGTTCAAAAATAAAATCGTTTGTTATAAAAAATTGATTCGATAACGCATCAGGCCATCACTATTTGATTCAGTACTCGATGTGTCAAAAATAAAATAAACGAATGGAAACAGTATAGTATGAGAACATCCAGCAATTTATGTGCACTGATCTACAAAATTGTATTCTATAGTTTTCACTGCTTTCGAGAAATACACAACAAATCAGGCGTAGGTTTTCGACCAGATACGAGTAGTTGTTTGTCTACGAAATGTAATGAACCGTTTCCTCGCCGATCAACACTTGCACACACTTCAAACCATCACAAGGCACATTTTCACCCATTATTATACATAATAAACGTAAAATACTATAATGAAACAAAAACTAAACGTATATGTTCAGTTGTTACTGGTTAATCGTCCGCTCGAAAGACATAATAATAAGCGTGAAGCTAGCCACAGGTCCTAAATTATGGACAATTCCAAATTAAGTATTCTAATTCTAATATATTCATAAAAATATTTAAAACATCATAATACGGTCTCAAAAAAATCTATTTATTTTATATATTATCCAATATAACTTGTAGCAAAACATAAATATTTTTCGATAAATTTGGATCTTAATATGACATGTCAAGTGCACAACTTCACTCCGCGAAGCCGGGCATTTTGCTTGGTACAAATTGCTTAAAAAAATAGCTATGTGCATAGGTACGTAGTGTCATGGTAATAGCATTTCACCTTAGAGTAATTACCTCTAGAGAGATTCACGATGTAACCGCACATGAGACATCAATAGCTATATCTAGCAACACAAGAAAATAAGCGCCATATTGTGGCCTTGATTTAAAATAGACCCTATTTCAATGACATTAGGTTGCTTTATTGCTGGAACGACGTCGCTTTGTCTGGCGAAATTCTTTTTTCGCCCAACAACTAAACGCGGCACGTCACATGAAATAGAACATTATTTTGCATCTCATTCTAACATAAAGAAATTCGTATCGGTGTGTCTCATTTTTGCGATGTACAGTACATTTCGGCTCTCTCTAGAGGTAATTACTCTAGAGGTGCGACTGAGAGGGCAATATACGCCAGAAGCCAGGTAAAAGCACACGAGAGAGAAAAAGATAGATAATACTTTGTTGTGATCCATCTTTTTAAGATATTGCGTCACGCGTTGATTTTGAATGAAATAATTTTATATTAGTTTTAGACCGCGGCGCGGCGCTCGCTTAGGCGAGTTGCCGGGCGCGGCGCGGGTGCTTCGTCGCAGGCGCGGGGTCCATTATAGCGCGGTAAATTTAAAAATGATAGACGTTTTGCATTTAAACGAATATATTTTATTTAAAGTACTGATTTGTCTTTAGGATTGAGTATATGCGTATTAAGTAAGGCAAGCCGGGCTTTTGGGCTTGTATGGAAGTACCGCCACTGCTATACATCCCTCCCGGTTGAACGGTATATATACCCCACAATCCAATGTAGGAAATGCTGCAGATATGGCCATGTAGAAGATATGTGCAGGTCCAAGCCTCGCTGTATTAAGTGTGGGCAGGACCATCGTGGAAATGGTTGTGATTTCTCGGAGAGTGATGCTTTCTGTGTGCTGTGCTCTGGTGAGCACTTTGCGAATAGCAAAGCATGCCCAGAGTATGGCAGGCAGAGAACCATTAAAATTAGAATGGCGGAGAAAAGCATATCGTACGCTGAAGCCAATAAAATGACCCCAGTTACATCATCCACACGTAGTTACGCGGACACTCTCAAATCTACCCAAGCCCAAGCTCCCCTCTCCCACCGCAAAACCGTTTTCCGCCAACCTAAGACTCCTATACCCTTATCCCCAGCTTATGACAAAGTTGCTGATCGTAATATTGTTAACACTCCAAAATCTTCACAGCATAATGGCTGTGCACTCAATACATCCTTAGACCCTACCATAATTGACTTAATTACCCAAATTTTAACCTTACTCCTATCCACAAATTCTTCCCAATATCATAACACTCCATCATCATCCAAACAACCGTCCAACATTGCCTATGAACTTTTAACAACTTTACTTAGTTTTAAAAATGGCTCCACTACTAATATTTCTCCAGTGGAATGTGAGGAGCGTGCTGCATAAGAAGCACGACCTGATATTTCTGCTAAATAAATTTAAACCAATGGCTATCGCTGAGACTTGGTTGCGTCCAAGCCTTAGCTTCCGTGTACCACAGTACAATATTTTTAGAAGCGACAGACCTGATGGCTACGGTGGTTCTGCCCTCCTAACAAATAACCGACTCCGTTTTGTAACATCCCCTTTACCCCCCTTTATAGGAGATATGAACTTA
This sequence comes from Hyles vespertilio, assembly GCA_009982885.2. NCBI lineage: Eukaryota > Metazoa > Arthropoda > Insecta > Lepidoptera > Sphingidae > Hyles > Hyles vespertilio. The sequence continues at coordinate 6,299,850 of CM042816.1, read as the reverse complement.
ATAGCAGGCACAGCAGATTACCGTGGTCTCTATTTATATCGCCCATCCCAATCGTAACTTTCTGCCCATAATCAAAACAACTTTTGAAAATTTAAGTAGGCCTTTATTGATTATGGGTGATTTTAATTGCCATCATTTTAGATGGGGCTCTGATCACTGCGATCCCTTCGGAACAGGCTTGGTGGAAATCCTAGACGACCTTAATCTTTGCATCCTAAATAATGGTTGTCCCACTCGCCGAGTCTCACCCGGCCAAAGGAAAAGTTGCGTCGACCTTTCTATTTGCTCTCCAGATATTGCAGTATCTGCCTGTTGGCAATGCACGGATCTAACTCATGGAAGTGATCACTACCCCATAATTATCTCCTTCGCTCATCGACCGTATCTAGAAAAAACGTTTCCTCCTTTATTAAAATATAATTTATCAGACCCAGACTGGTCCAAATTCGCATCTCTTTTAGAACATAAAATCACTGCATTTCCTAAAATAAATGACCCAAATTTAACAAATATTGACCAATCTCATGTAAATAACTGTTGTGAACAATTTGTGCGGGCCTTAAACTCTTGCGCTGATTCCTGTTTTCCAATTAAAAATAGTGATAGGCACATAATTCCATATCCACCATGGTGGGATCGGGAATGCACCTTAGCTATTAAAGAACGCATTGCTACAGAGAGGAAATACAATAGTGATATGAGCACCCCAAACCTGCTGAACTATAAACAAGTATATGCAAAATCGAAAAGGCTACTGCGGAGAAAGAAACGTACGGGTTGGATGAATTTCTGTAACTCTTTATCACCTTCTACTCTCTCCACCGTAGTTTGGAAGAGAATAAATAGATTTAGGTCTGGTTGTTCTCCCTCGATCACCTCTACCATCTCCCGGGAGACTGCCAGTCGGTTTTTTAATAAAATTTGTCCTCCTTATGTACCATCATTGCAAGAAACCCACATCATGCCCGTATTTACATCCGAAGACCCACACGATGCACCTTTCACTATGGAGGAACTTGATTTGGTCCTTGGCAGTGTTCGGGATTCCGCCCCTGGTGCTGATGGCAGTGGCGGTACTTCCATACAAGCCCAAAAGCCCGGCTTGCCTTACTTAATACGCATATACTCAATCCTAAAGACAAATCAGTACTTTAAATAAAATATATTCGTTTAATGCAAAACGTCTATCATTTTTAAATTTACCGCGCTATAATGGACCCCGCGCCTACGACGAAGCACCCGCGCCGCGCCCGGCAACTCGCCTAAGCGAGCGCCGCGCCGCGGTCTAAAACTAATATAAAATTATTTCATTCAAAATCAACGCGTGACGCAATATCTTAAAAAGATGGAACACACCAAAGTATTATCTATCTTTTTCTCTCTCGTGTGCTTTTACCTGGCTTCTGGCGTATATTGCCCTCTCAGTCGCACCTCTGGGTGAAATGCTATTACCATGACACTACGTACCTATACACATAGCTATTTTTTTATGCAATTTGTACCAAGCAAAATGCCCGGCTTCGCGGAGTGAAGTTGTGCACTTGACATGTCATATTAAGATCCAAATTTATCGAAAAATATTTATGTTTTGCTACAAGTTATATTGGATAATATATAAAATAAATAGATTTTTTTGAGACCGTATTATGATGTTTTAAATATTTTTATGAATATATTAGAATTAGAATACTTAATTTGGAATTGTCCATAATTTAGGACCTGTGGCTAGCTTCACGCTTATTATTATGTCTTTCGAGCGGACGATTAACCAGTAACAACTGAACATATACGTTTAGTTTTTGTTTCATTATAGTATTTTACGTTTATTATGTATAATAATGGTTGAAAATGTGCCTTGTGATGGTTTGAAGTGTGTGCAAGTGTTGATCGGCGAGGAAAAGGTTCATTACATTTCGTAGACAAACAACTACTCGTATCTGGTCGAAAACCTACGCCTGATTTGTTGTGTATTTCTCGAAAGTAGTGAAAACTATAGAATACAATTTTGTAGATCAGTGCACATAAATTGCTGGATGTTCTCATACTAATAAGTTATACTGTCAGTGTTGTATATTTTTTTCCAACGATGTACTTAAATTTTTGGAATTGTTCCGGCTATAGTGATTTAAATAATTTAACTGGTACTTTTATAGTAATTGACAAAAACATGTGAATGCATTAATATATTTTCATAATTCCGGTAAACAGCGTATAGAAACCTCTTTATGCGTCATATACATAATATGTGATGAGATTTCAAAACATGCTCGCATAGACAGTAATCGTAGTTTTTTTCAGATATTCCTTAGCTTTCTTTCAGAGCTCATGATGAATCAAAAAATCACATGCATACACAAAAACATAACATGAATATATTAACAATAATTTGTGGCCGCGAAGTTAAACACGACGCCGTACTTGTGCTATTGTAGCGCCGTTTATTAATTTACAAAATAATTACAATATAAAGTTACGTATGCATGTCCAAAAGTAATTTAACTTACACATTTGTTTTATTCATCTATTTAAAACTAATGATGGGCCCTTCAGTATTTTGGCAATATTAAATAGATGGCTGTGGAAATCGCGCCATCTATTAGATTTTTTCGAAACAACTTGTTGTAATAGATTTTTTCATAACGGTGATAAAGATAGTTATTATTTTATTGGTTTTTATCCTAATCTTATATAGATCGTGTGGTAGGTCTGGGACTGTCTCGATGGCGCAAAGTTGATGTCTCGGATTCGAATCTGGGGACTATTTTTATTTAATTACATCGCATAGGCTCGCCCTCTATCGCATGATGTACACGTTCTTCTTTCTTAATACCATTTTGCTCTTGAACCAATACATATTGTTACTAAAAAAATATTGGGCTTGCCCTAGTCCACAACCCTAGGCACGCCACTGGCTGATGGGCTTCCTTATTCTTTTATAGTGCATTCCGGCATACATGCAAAGAAATATTTTTTTAGAAATGGTAAATTTTTGTTATTATTATGGTATAATACCAAAAGACTGGAAGTTACAAATTATTATACCAATCTTAAAACCTGGGAAACACGCAGATAATCCCAACAACTTCAGACCAATTGCTTTGTCGTCGGTCCTGGTCAAAATTATGGAATATCTTATTAAAAACAGGTTGGAGTGGATTGTTGAGTCGAGAGACTTACTTCCAAAGTATCAATTTGGATTTCGGAAAGGACTGGGTACCATGGATAGCGTTGGAGTGTTAGTAACCGACATTCGAGTTGCTCTCTCGAATAATGACTACTACAATACGCCGACGATCTAGCGTTGTATGTGAGGAACAAATCAATTCAGGATGCAGCCACATCTCTTTGTCTCTCTTTGCAATCTCTGAACTGTTGGCTTTTAAGACATGGCTTGAACCTCTCAGCCCAGAAAATCTTTGTGGTTATCTTCTCCCGGAAACAACAGCACCCGTCGATTCAAGTAGGCATAGATGGCAAAGCTATACCGATCGTTTCGAAAGCAAAATTTTTGGGCGTTTCTTTGGATTCCAAATTAAATGGTGTAAACCACATTAATCATTTAATTAAAAAATGCGTCCCCATGCTAAAAGTACTAGCTGGTGTTTGGTGGGGTGCACACCCATTCACAATGAAACTACTGTATAATGCCCTAGTGAGAAGCATAATGGACTATGGGACGTTTCTCATAATTCCATGCAACAAGGGTGCGCTATTGAGACTGGACAAGTTGCAGGCTAAATGCTTCCGGATTATATCTGGTTGCATGAAGTCCTCTCCAATTAATGCGTTACAGGTCGAGTGTGCAGAACCGCCGTTATCACTAAGGAGACAATACCTGGCCAACCGCTTTTGGTCTAGAATTAGTGGCAAAGGCTCCCACCCACTGCAAGAAAAAATTGGAGAACTAAATCAAATTGGCAATGAAGCACCTTATTGGATTCATAAAGAGATCCCGCTTTACCTTCAATCCTATCGATCCTTTGCAAATTTAGAGGGTCCAATAATTAAAACACACAGGCTCCCTCTATTTAACATCCAATACGAAATTCTTTGCTATAGACCTGAAATTATCTTAGATATTGGCCTCTCTAAACACACTGTGTCAGCGGATCGGATTTTTAATGCCTTGGTTGGAGAACGCTGGAATGATTATCACAGATTTTTTACTGATGCATCTAAATTCACATATGAAGAATATACAGGTTCTGCCGTTTTCTATCAAAATTCAAACATTATCTTACAATTTAAATCTCCTAAGGAATCATCAGTCTACACAGGAGAAGTCATTGCTATTTTAGAAGCATGCAACTATATAGAATCCCATAATATCCATAAGGGCGTTATATTCACTGATTCACTGAGCTGTCTTAAAGCTCTGGGTTAAAATCCTTATAAGGATAGACTTCATAAATCCCTGCTTTTAAATATAAAAAAATGTTTATACTCTTGTTCAAGAAAGGGCAAAACAGTGCATTTAACATAGATCCCTAGCCACTCAGGTATAAGAGGTAATGAATGTGCAGACAGACTAGCCAAGAATGTAATTTCTTCAGAAGCATCCGACCTAAGGCATTTTGTTCACCATAACTATGATTTACTAAGCCTTGCTCATAGGACTTTGTTGACATTGTGGCAGGACCACTGGAACAAATCTGCAATGCATAAAGGCAAACATTACTATGCCATACAATCAACCATACCACCTAAACCTTGGTTCTACAAATTTAAAAAAGTTTCCAAATCTGTCATATCAACTGTTTCCAGAATTCGTATAGGCCACTGCTCTTCCCCGGTATTCTTAAACAAAATTCGGATCCGGGACTCGTCTCTTTGCGAGTGTGGGTTGGACGATGGTACTTTGGAGAATATTTTCTTTAACTGCTCTAGAAATACCTCCACATTTGATCTGTATACTCATTTAACATTTTTGAAGATTCCCGTCCCTATTAACTTTCCTTCTCTTTTGACCCACTCTTCCCCTCGACTTTTTTAAGCTATGATTGCCTTCATAAGATCTAACGCCATCCGTCTGTGATCTTGAAATTTTATGCGTGTTGTACTGTGGTACACCTACCTTTTATAACATTTTAACAACTGTATATTATATTTCAATGTTTTTTTTTATTTATATTTTACTTGTGATTGTTTGTTTTAGCATTTATACTAACTACGTCGCCATAATTTTATTCGTAAAGTTCACTGTCGAACCAACTATAGTAATGTAGTAGGTTGTTCCACCAAAAATCATATCATACGCGAGTTCTCATCGCACATCTGACATTGGCAGAATTGTCGACATCGGCATAATTTGCCAGAGAGAAAAAAAAACTAATTAAATAAAGAAGGAGAGTATCAGACGTGCAGTGAGTTCCGCAGAAAATGTCAAAATAGCTTTAGAAACAAACCAGTTATTGTTATCATTTCAGTAACAGGAAATGCGTTACTTGTGGAGTCGGTCTGTTTGTGACAGTACTATGGTACTGTCAGTAGATACTAAAATATTTTGTATACTTAACATTTGTATTTTGTTCAGAGTTTTCCTTGCCAATATGGACCTGGAATATTTAGCTTCCAGTCTTATCATCATTAAACCTGACAACTAGTTTTTTGAACGTAGATTTATTTAAATAAAATCTACATCAGTGAATTCTCCGTTAATATCACCATGTATTAGATATAATCAGGCCTGCATAATTGTGTCGACGGCCGAACGATTGACATCTCGCGTCGATCGAAGTTCATTCTGGATTACACTGTACTCACTACCTGCATTGTGGTCACTGTGCATTGCCACTGTCCATTGTGAATGATGCAGACGTTACGAGCAACTTAGAGACGCTACAACTCCGGAGGGGTGTCGCCTCTCTAAGCGTGTTCTACCGCCTGTATCACGGTGAGTGCTCTGAAGAATTGTTCAACTTGATCCCCTCCTCTCCATTCGTAACCAGAACCACGCGTGCTGGCTTGCGAAGCCATGGCTTGACGGTCCACACCATCCCGGCGCGAACCAAAAGTTTCTCAAATTCTTTTTTATGCCGCACCGTCAGGGCGTTGGAATTGTTTGCCTTCTCGCGTGTTCCCTCCTTCCTACAATCCTGGGTCCTTCCGCCGTAGTGTGAAGAGACACCTTAGCAGGTCGGCATAATTGTTTCCATTGGCATGGGACTGCCGTCCGATGCCAATGGATACTCTGCCTGGGCGGCATAAGCGCTTACCACCAGGTGCAATGCGGCCACTATGCCGAGCCATTATAAAAAAAAAAGTTAAGAAAACCTCTGCTGAATATAGATCTCCGCAAGGATCTTCGCAGTGCTCGCATGTACAACAGCAGCGCTTGCACGACTTTTACCTAACCTTGGCGGACCAAATTCTGCTTGTCGCAAACTTTACGCGGGGATAGTACGTTCTATTGCCCTTTATGGCGCACCAATCTGGGCGAATAGCCTAACTGCTCGCAATGCGGCTATGCTACATCGGCCACAAAGAGCAATGGCTATCCGAGCCATTAGAGGATACCGAACGGTCTCCTACGAGGCGGCTACGGTATTGGCAGGATTTCCACCCTGGGATTTAGAGGCGAAAACTCTTGCGTCGTTGTACCAATGGCGCAAGGAGGCTATAATGCATGGCTTACGACCTGCAACTAGGGAAATCAAAATTCTAAATTCAATACTTCATCAGGCGTTGATTGTACAGTGGAGCAGACGACTTGAGACCCCTAGCTCAGGCATAGCGACAATTTCAGCAATTCGGCCTATCTTGGCCGAGTGGCTTCAAAGACGGCATGGCGCTCTGGCGTTCAGGACGACACAGGTGCTTACGGGACACGGTTGTTTTGGGAAGTACTTGTGTCGTATAAGACGCGAGCAAACGCCTGTGTGTCATAGTTGTGGATGTGAGGAGGACTCGGCACAACACACACTAGCTGATTGTCCCATTTTTGACTCGTTTCGTCGTGATCTTGTGGCAATAATTGGGAATGATCTTTCACTCCCGGTTGTGGCTCAGGCTATGGTGGAAAGTGAAAGAGGCTGGAATGCCGTCGCCTCATTTTGCGAAGAGGTTATAGCACTGAAAGAGGCAGCGGGGAGAGAGCGAGAGCGGACGGGTAGAGTCTTGCCTCGTACGCGGCGTGCTCGCAATCGGAGAGACGATCTCCGGCCTCCATAGATTAAACTATAAGAGCCGCAATCTCGCATCGCACGGTACTTTACATTTTGGTCAAATACGTATTTAAGGTGGATAGAGGTTAAAAGCTCAAAAATACAGCGAGTCCTCTTTGAGGACCAACTCCTGGGGGGTTGCGGTTGCATGCTCGCGCGTATCCCACAACCCTTGTTCTAGAGGAGATAGCGGTATATCACGGGGTTTTAGTCGGTAGGACGTTCTATTGACCTTATATTAGAACGGTGAGTCCGACATACCTAAATGGATCCCTAATGGGATTTCCTCGTGCAAGAAAAAAAAAAAAAAGGATCTTCGCAGTGACCTGTCGGAAATTTTCTGCAACTTCGTAGATCCCATATAAGGTTGTCTGTCTACCTTTTAGGCGGACCTTCAACGTTGTGCTTGCTTGCAGGTGCATGACATCCACTCCAACTTGTAGGTTATACTGATCTATTCGATTCTAGTCTCTGCGACTTCCATTTTAACTTTCTAATCATCTAAGGTATGTCGGGCACCTAACTTTTCACAAAGGTACGGATTCTTAAAGATTGGAAAACAAATCCGCTTCTTACTAACTTTATGTCATTTTATACTATCAACAGTAGAAACTACAGTGGACTGTGAAATTATACTAAAAATAGTTGATCTCTATCTACCAATCGATCTATACGACAAAGCATATTATGACATGACTTTAGCGAGGTTAACCACTAGTTTTTATTGCAAATATTTACGACTGATGAAGATCACGTACACAAACAGTTGTATTTAGCAACATAAGTCATCATGTATGCGTGATAAAATATAACTATCATCAAACTCAGTAAAAGAGTTTAGATAGTATGTTGAAAATCAATTGATGTATGAAGTTTTATATCAACGTACTGTACTGTACTGTATCAGCCCATATACGTCCCACTGCAGGGCACGGGCCTCCTCTACAATCGAGAGTACGATTGAGAGTGGTTAGGCCACATAGTCCACCACGCTGGCCTAGTGCGGGTTGGCGGACTTACATACCATAGATTTTTTTATAAATCGCTTCGGTATGCAGGTTTCCTCACGATGTTTTCCTTCACCGTTTTAGTGCGTGATGATTGACTTTCAATACACACATGACTCCGAAAAGTCAGAGGTGTGCCCTGGGAATCGAACCCGCGACCACCATGAACATGTTGGCAGTCGCGTCTAGTCCGTTTACCAACAGGCCACCACGCACTTATATCAACGTGCTTGAATGTAATCTGTTAATTAAGAGCGACCGGGGGCCCTGAATAAATGAAGCACACGCATGCCATACATTACTTATATTGCGAACACGACGTGACGCTCGCAGACATAATGGGCCCCGCAACCCGCAAAGTTTAATTTACGCTAAGAAAGATCACCCGTGAAACGCTCTAGCCGTGCAATGATGAGATAAATTCTCCTGTTTGCGAGACACAGGTTATAAAGGGAAATTACTTTGGATGTTGTAAGCACTTCGTTTAACTTGAAGGTGCAGCACCCTTCATAATTGTAACCCTTATGTTTAATATATTGAGCAAGAAATTCACGTAATCTACTATGCAGATGGTTTCTGGATGAAATTGGAATTTTGTATTTTGATAATGTTTCATTCACATCACCTCGCAGGTTGGCAATCCACCATAGTTTCTCCCGGCATTCACTTCCACGTAATACGAAACTTTTGAAAGAATTGCCAATAGTATCATTTCCGGACGGACAACCTGGCGATCTTCAAAAAAAGAGCATAGTCCCACTTTGTGGTGTTACAGATGTTCGTTGGCGCCGATGATCACTTACCATAAGTAGAACCGTATGCTTGTTTGGTATAATCAGAAATTCCGCTAGTCATTACAGATCCACCTCCAAACAAATTCCAGTCGCAGACAAATCATAAAAGATTTTGATCAGAACTCAGTGGATTTCCGAGAAATGAATCCACGGCCTCGGCCTAATAATTGACAGTCCTTACAATCAGCTACAAAAGTAATGAAGTGCCATTTATATTATTACCATAGTCCACACGCTATGTAAATACAATAGATACCAATCGTCATTAAAACCATAATCATGCTACAAGCACAACGATGATTTTTGTATTTTATCAGCCCATATACGTCCCACTGCAGGTGACGGGCCTCCTCTACATTCAAGAGTACAATTGAGAGTGGTTAGGCCATATGTATAATCCACCACGCTGCATTGGCATAGTGCGGTTTATCAGACTTACATACCATAGAACTTCGTATAAATCGCTGTGGTATGCAGGTTACTGTTTTAGTGCCTGGTGATTGACTATCAATACACACATGACTCCGAAAAGTCAGAGGTGTGCCCTGGGATTCGAACCCGCGACCACCGTGGGCAACATGTTGGCAGCCACGTCTGGTCCGTTTACCAACCGGCCACCAAGCACTTAATACACAACATACGCACAACGATGATTGTAATTTCCAAATCCTATGGTGAACGTGATTAGAAAATATAAAAAAATATAGTTTCATTTTGGAATGCAACTAACTATTCACTAAACACTACTTGGCAAACATAATATTACATACCTAATATCATAGGCAATACTTCGTAAGCTTTCGTAAGAACTTTTTTTTTCTAATGGTTTCTTAGATTTACGCGAATGTTACACATTGAAATAAAACTATTATTTACGGATTTTATGAATTGTAACAGTCACAGAGCGGACGACCAATACCTCAGTCCGCCCCGTGACCACGAAAGCTGTAAAGTAATCGAAACGTCGGGAAGTCAAAAATGTAAAAAATTAAACTAAATTCGCGATAAAATCCGTAAATAATAGTTTTATTCCAATGTTTTTTTTTTCTGTTTAAAGATTACTGAATTTGTACTTCTTTTAGGACATTTAGATATTTATAAGAGTAGGTATATTTTTTTACGATGCGCTCTCACAACGACATCGACATGATGTATCAGCTGCTGTATTCAAAGTAACAAACGAGAGCATTTTTTTCATATCGTCGTATTTAGATGGAAATAGTGGTAGCCGGTGGTAGCCGCATGCGGCTGACTTATAAAGAGCTACTGAACAAATATAAAATGCTCACTTTAAAATCTAGACGTTCTCAACTGGAAGCAATGTTGCTTTATAAAATATGCCACGGTCACATTGATTGCATCGAACTTAATAACAAAATTTGCTACTTAGTACCTATACTCTAAGCTTAGTACCTAGGACAGTACATCGGCGTGAGGTGAGGGCGCGCCAACTCTTCGCAACTGGTTCCTGCAGGACCAATGCTGGTGTGCGCTCTCCCCTACGCCGGGTAGTTGAATCCTATAATAGTCTCTTTACGGATGTCGACATATTCTCTCTGTCAGCGCACAGCTTTAAGAGGCAAATTGTGAATATACTCACATCAAATGAACTGACGCACTTATAAGATTTAATTACTTAAAGACTTTACTCTGCAAATAATATTCCTATTTTATAATTCATATACTTTGTTGTTTTGTTTCTTTCTTTTATTTAATTAAGCAATTTACTTTTTATTATTATTTTTTGGTTTTAGTTTAAGTTTTTGTTTTAAATAAGATGTAAACATACGCCTAACGCCTCCTGTACATATCCTTATTTATCTATCCGTGGAAAATGTTGTTGATTGTATATTTGCCTATTCATTGTTAATATAACTTTATCCTGTGTACAACTCTGTAATATACAATTGTTTATTTTCCCTAATAAATAAAAATAAAAAATAACATTGAAATGAAATGAAATGAAATGTATTTATTGGTCACGTAGGCAATTAAGGGGTCTTATGACAAGTCAATACACATAGAACCTAATCTCTTTATACAATATATTTTCTATACTTAGTATTACTTATTTTAATTTCTTGCTTTTATCAATTTATGTATTAAATTTATTTATTTTTATTTTTTTTATAATTTGTTTTATTTATTTATTTAGTTTTTATTCATATTTTATTTTATCATTTTCCTTACGGTAGTAATGTAAACCCTCTTATTATTATAGACGCTATCGTACGCAATTAATTTGACAGAACTCGTGCCACGGTCTATTGAAGAGTTGATGAAGAAACCTGAAATGTACAGTCAGCGACATAAGTCGCTACACATTCACGAGATTTGGAATTGTCTTATCATCCAAAATAATAATTATTTTCAATATCGTATGGTACTTCTCGGCATAGATGACTTTACTTGGTTATATTTTAAGACTACAGAGTAATACGTACAAATTTTAATTCATAAAAAGGTTATCAAAAAATGTGAAGTGTTCAGCGACTTATGTTGCTGACTGTACATACGAATTCGAAGCACAAAAATTTGACCTTGAATGACGTCGCTGTTGCCTGCTATCCTTTTCTTTAGAGTGACAATGAATGAAGTTCACATAAAGTTCCTCAGTGTTTTATACAGAATGCAATCTCCATTTGGGTATAAGCTTCTTGATCGTGACCGGTAATGTTTGTCAAACAAGATCTCAGTCATTGCTTTGCTTGGCTTCATGGAGGACGCTATTACCAGTATCCCCAACGAGGATAATAACACATTGAGATTGAGTGGTAATATTGCAAAAAATGAATGTACATTGTATTTTATAGATCTATTTGACTTAACATGCCAATGATAAAGAAAAATAAAATGGAAATAATTGGTGAAAAGTGTTATGATCCATGCGCAGAAAGTTGTAGTCTTCAGGTTCTCCTTCTGTGCATAAAATTTCCCACAGCATATAGTGGGTACCTATATTTTTTCTGAGCTTCAACCATGCCCTACTCAATCTCCTTCTTATTTTTTTTTCTTCATACACAGTGCTCACCACAGTGTCACCGCCATAAATGCGTTATCTATAAAACCCATCATAAGCGGTCGCGGCTCATCATACCAATGACATAATGGAATCTACGAGCAAAATGTTTGATCGTCTAAAGTAATGTGGGATGAAACCGTTAAGTTTGACCAATGCTAAACAAATTAGAACATTTACTGAGTCCTATAATCTATTATGAAGACTTGGCTTCGACCTATTTTTACTTTATCACCGGAATTTACTATAAATGACTAGGCTGTACGGGCCAGAACCCTTTGCCTTCATATTAAAAGAAGAATGATGAAAAAAATGTTAATGTCATGATCATTGATCAATGACATACTTAAGAAACAAGAAATACTTTCGACTTGGCAGCATGGTCTTGGATCATAGCCGGTTCCTCACGGAACGAAAAGAACAAAAAAAAAATTGATCAATGACACAATTCTTCAAAACAAAATTCTTGTGTGCCTCAAAATAAACGATATTTTAGCCATTCTAGACATCCTATCGCGTAAAACATTTCCTTATGCATATATAATAATAATATTAAACATATTTTTTAACCCTGGTCAAAAGATGCTAATATCAGAGGTAAATTTCACAATTAATAATATTGTTATTTTTATCCCCATAACCAACATTAGTGTAGTTTTAACGGTATGAGTTCTGTTTAACAATTTATTATTAAATTATCTTTGAGCTGTAAAATTATAAATTATAAATAGTTTCTTTGTAATTAATTTTATTAATGTTCGTTTCACAACATAACCTCAAAACGACGCTAATGTGATGCGTTTAATAGTTCAATTAACAAATTACTCTCACAAAAACATGGTATAATGTAATATATTATCCTCTATACCTATAGTTAACCAATTAACTTCAGCTTCCAGGAGATGAGGACTCCGGACCTACTTGTAGAACCTATGTGTTCCAAAATGAAAGTCATACACTGGGCAATGCTTTAAAATGCATAATTACTAGATAGTGAGTATCTAACATTGTTTATTTTTTTAAAACATCTGTAGTTGAAACCAACCTAGAAAATTGAAGTAAGAATTAGTTTAAATTATAGTAAAATATCTTCTGCATTTTAATGTTCCCTGCATACTTCAAATTGATAATCATTTCTTCATTATTGTCTGTTTTACAAACTATCCTAAGTAGAATTATTTAAGACATGTGTGAATATGCAATTCCTAACAGGTTGGTATATGGTATTCCTTGGTCTATAACATCTCCCACATATAATTTAAATCTTTTTTCTGCTAGCAAGGTTTTTGACACTTAATACAAAAAAATGTGTGCCAGCTTCAGCTAACTCGTTAAATTCTCTGTTCAATGTAGTAAATAATAGTTTTTCAAAACAATGGGACAAAAGGACAAAACATATGTCTACTCTTTGTACAATCAAAACTGATTCTTATATTTTATAGATTCTGATATCATTAATTAAACAATACCAAAACAATTAATCTGGATAACCATATATCTGGATAGATATTTGTATATTTCATTCATAATATGTACAGTAGAAACTCGATTATCCGGCCCTCAGTTATATGGATTCACAATTATCCAGACTACAGACCAATTGTATTAAATGTACCTACCTACAAGTCGCTTGTATGCAAGCATGAACGTGTCAGATCTGGCATCACACACAAAATTATTCATCACACATATCGCACCCTCGGTGCAACAAAGTCACATATGCAAAAATTACAAGGTTGGAAGGTATAATGAATTAATCTTATATTTTGTTGAATATTTAGTTGTCATAATTTTTTTAAGCTTAAATTACAAGTTGATATTGTGATAAAAGCTGTTCAACTTGTCTATGTCTTGAAATATCATATTTTTATATGATGTCAAAGTTTCAAATGGTTTTCTTGAAAAGTTGCATTTTTGCAAATGTGACTTTGTTGCACCGAGGGTGCGATATGTACCTCTTAACATATCTTAATAAACATTGAATTTCGTATTATGTATTAGTTGTTTTTATTAAATTTATATCATTATGTATATGCATACTTACATATTCTCAATACCCGATTTTCCATAATTTCCATTATCCAGATTTTCGATTATCCGAATGCCTACCAACAACAATTAGTCCGGTTAATCGAGTTTCTACTGTAAATCTGTTTTCAGTGAAGATGTTGAATTCTGTGGCTACACAGTCCCTCATCCAGCAGAAGCCAAAATGCACTTCAGGATACAATCAAGAGAAACTCCAGCATTAGAGATATTAAAAAGAGGCCTTAAAGATTTGGAAAAAGTTTGTGATCACACTATAGATTTATTTGAAAAAGAAGTAAAAGAATTTTGTAAAACATAATTTACAATTTTATTATTCTATTATAGATTAAATTACTTGTGATGAATAAACAAATACACCTCAGTTACATTTATAATCCAAAGCTCACAGTTAAGTCTTATGTTGTGGATATCAAAGAGGCTGTACCATAACCTGAAACAAATACCTGCAAATCACACATACTTAGTTTGGTGTGGAGATTTAACTCTAGTTCCACACGCATCTACCCTAGTTCCACACCATCTCTCTAACTTGACTTATGAGGTTGTCAACATAAAATTAAATTTTATTGTAATATAAACTAATGTGCTATGATTCATTGTTTTCATTTTTAACAGAAATGTTGTTGTGAAATTGTAATTAGAACTAATCAAAAAATATCTGAAAGACCCTGTATTAATATGTTTGAGATAAAAATAAATATTGCCATGTATATGATGATGATGAGATGAGAGCATGCATCAAGTGCTCATAGAAAGTACAAAACCACGCATCAACCATTACAAAGCAATGCTTGGCATTCCACTGCGCTCGCCATCCTGAGATAAGATGTGTAGTCTCAATATGTCTAGAAAATACTCTTTGGTCTTGCTTAACATTATTTTTAATTTGAAGGAAGAAAGATTCCTTAACCAATCCAATATCTCTTGTTCAATAGTAATATAAACTGTGAATAGTTGAGATTTTCGCGCTTCGCTTTCATACGAAACTGTACGCCTGGTAGCTAATAAATAAAAGGCAAAGGCAATACACCACTTTCTTGAAATGATCTATGTAAAAAATAAATATTGATGTATACAAAACCATCAATGGTATTTAGATGATTTTTTAATTATGAATGGCGAGACAAGCATGCTATTCACCTGATGGTAAGCGATACTTCCTTATGAACAGTGGCAAACCCAAAGACCTTGAACTACAAAGTAATGCTTAGCATTCCACTGCGCTCACTATCCTGAGATATAAATTAATGTTCAGTAGTTTCTCTGGCTACCATGTCCTTACTGTTGTCCTGTTTGAAGAAATAGACAATGCAGTGGTACCTACCCAGGCGGTCTCACATGGGTCTCACACATGAAATACCTACCGGCTACCACCAATATAATTAGTGCACACCTAGATACACAATACCCCTTCCATTTCCATACACACATCGTTATCCATTGTGAATGTTAATGGTTAGCAGTGATCACTTATCAGGTGATCAGTAGTAGCGATGTGTCGACCCGGTTTGCCAAACCGAATCAATTCGGGTTGAGGGCAACTCGCATCAAACCGAGCTACAGTCTATCCAACCCGGTATCAGTTTGAAACCGCAATCGCGTCAACCAGTTCGAGCGAGTATGAATGCGATGCAATGCGAATAAGCTGATGCGGGCTGAACGCTCCGCCCGAATGAATAACGGACGGAACCGAGTTATCCCGAATGAAGTTGCTGACGCCGACCGGCGAATCCAGTAGGCTTGTTGGCTGACCTTATGCAATCAAAAATGTGTATTTAGATCAATGACATTAGGTTTCCAATTTCCATAGTTGTTTATCTAGATTCTAGGCCTTAACATTGCTAACTTATATTAATTAAAAAAAAAACTAAATAACTGGGGTACTAAAGCTACAGCGGCTACAGCTTATAACTAACAAAATAAAAGATATGTACACAGAGAATATGTTCTTTATTTGACTTTGTTGTTACATATTTAAACTTTGAACTCAGAGTAGGGCGACTTTGTGAGTGGGATGTCCCTCCACAAGTCTGGGGTCAAGTAGGCGTAGGTCTTGGCAATGGCAGCATAGGTAGCCTTGGCGAAGTTTCCAAGGGTGCCAGTAGAACCACGGGCTGAGGTGTAGCAGTCTTGGACACCAGCCATCTGAAGCAGCTTCTTAGGGACTGGCGCCGACACAATACCGGTACCACGGGGAGCGGGGATCAACCTCACAGTGACCGAACCACACTTGCCTGTGACCTGAAATAGACAAATTCCACAAATGAATTACATTCCAGACATCAATTAAAATCACGAATGAGGAATTTAAGTCAGACGCGTCAAAAGCTTCACTGGATAAACCTCAGGGGATACCACGAATGAAATGATTATCAGTTTTCATCATCAAAAAGGATATTTGTTAAGATAATATTAAATTATGAGAATATATTACCTTGCAGGGCACGGTGTGGGGCTTGCCGATCTTGTTACCCCAGTAACCTCTGCGCACCGGAAGCACGGAGAGCTTGGCGAGGATGATAGCGCCACGGATTGCGGTCGCCACTTCCTTGCTGCACTTGACGCCGAGACCAATGTGTCCATTGTTGTCTCCAATGGCGACGAACGCCTTAAAACGTGTGCGCTGACCGGCACGCGTCTGTTTCTGCACGGGCATGATCTTCAATACCTCATCATTGAGAGAGGGACCCAGGAAAAAGTCGATGATCTCGAACTCTTTGATGGGCAGAGAGAATAGGTAGATGCTCTCGAGTTTGTCGATCTTTCCCTCGCGGACAAGGCGACCAAGTTTGGTTACAGGGACCCATTCTTTCTGGTCTTCCTTGCCGCGTCCACGACCGCGACCGCGGCCGCGTCCACGACCACGTGGGCCGCCGCGACCCCTATCGCCACCGCGGGATCCAAAGCCGCCGCGAAAACCGCCACGTCCACCGGCAGGAGCAGCGTCCGCCATTCTGTCCCAAAAAGAAATAGGTTAAACATCGTGAAATTACAAAAGTAAACTATAAGATACCTGGATTAAATCAGACGCGTTAAAGCCATCACCGTGAAAACACTATGGTAGATACCACGAATGAAATGATTGATAAGTCTCATCATAAAAAAACACGTGGCGTTGTAACATTGAAATCCACTATTTCAGTTTATCTAAGTTGGAAATCTCACTGTATCTTTAACTATACATATTACAAACCTATAATTAAATTAACTTCACATAATATACAAATAAATCGAGTATTTAAAAATAAATTATTAGTACTCACGTTGAACGATGAGCGCAAGGAGAGAGTCAATTACAAAATGGCCGAAGAAGCGTCAATAGTTGGTTTCTTTCCATGTTACCCCTTCCCTTTTCACTCGAGGAAACAATGTATGAGTACAACATATGGTATTTACAGTAAGCGTGAAGAAGATAACAATATAATTATGTTCAAAAGTCTTGTTAACTGATATGGAACGCAATTAATATGATAATGGTGTATCCACACAATAGTCCAACTTAATAAATCGTCTGTAAGTTGGGACCAAGATAGACATGTGTAACTCAGGAGTGATTTACTAAAAAGATATATATCCGACGTACGGAGCGATTATATCTTTATATCCCTTGCACTCAAACTAACTCATTATATCCATACGCGTAAAGATCATTATTGGTTCAATTTCACTGCAAAGATTAGAAAGAAACAGATATAGATATTATATTTGTGTGAGCGGAAAAGAGAATATTTATGTTCACAATGTAATGCATGCGCCATGCGTACGATCGTGGAATACGATCACAGTAGTAAATGGAGTGTAAGCGAAAACAAAGCTATTTACAATGAATTAAGGCCTAATTTCGCTAGCATGTTTTCGAATTAGCAAAGATATATTGTATTCATTTTTTTTATCGGATTTGTATTTTGTTTCCGTGAAATATTTTGTACCAGTGGTGACCATAGCACAAAAGTTTTAATTACAAAACTATCCAGTTTATGCAATGTTTAAATGTCCATGAATTTTTACATATTTCACTACTCCTTATTTATATTTCTAAACACAATTTATTTCTGTTGATAGATATCAGCAGAAAATAATTAATCTCTTTATCTCACTGTAACAATACTATATCTAAACCACAAAGCAATTTTTACTCGAATATAGCCTCTTGAACGTCCACCCAAATGTTAATTTTAGATATAGATATTGTGGAAGACTCATAACTAAATTTCTAATCAACAAAATTTCTAATCAACTAATTTAAACTCATCTTTTAGCTCATGAATCATTAAGAGATAAAGATATAAAGATATACTCCACCAAAATGTCAATCTTAGATATAGATATAAAGAAAGACTCATAACTCAATTTTAATCAACTCATTCTTTAGCTCATTGATCATTGTGAGATAGAGATATAAAGATATAAAAGAATGATATATATCTTTTGACTCAAAAGATATATATCTCTCTTTTCTTTACAGTGAATCATTTTGCGCATGACTAGACCAAGAAGCTTATACCAAAATGGAGATTGCATTCCGTATATAAAAGTGAAGCACAAAAATTTTACCTTGAATGACGTTGCTACTGCCTGCTATCCTTTTCTTTAGAGTGACAATGAATGAAAATGACTTTTTGTTCATTCATTGTCACTCGAAAGAAAAGGATAGCAGGCAGTAGCAACGTCATTCAAGGTCAAATTTTTGTGCTTCACTTTTATATACGGAATGCAATCTCCATTTGGGTATAAGCTTCTTGGTTGGGACCATAGATGTCATAGATTTAGTATAAACATGGACGTAGTATCAAATGGACTCGACATTCGAGTTCCACCGTAAGGGACAGACATAAAGTAAAAAAAAAGCATTTTAATTTTTTATGCAAATATAATCCTATTTTTCAATGTATTCTATGAAATACTAATTGCAGATGTTAGTAATAATGAACGTCTACATTTATTTTTACCAATATACTAAATAAAATGCACTTACCAGTGAGAGGTTATATTTTCATATTATCGTTTAGATCGGCTATCACAGCCAATAATAAAGCAGCACACCATACCTTTTGTCTTATAATCAGTTTCAACACTCTTTTACATACATTTTTGACCGCAAATATTCGTAAAATACTCAGTAATTCAAGTTTATAACAAACCGCACGTCTTATTTGTTTGGGTACACGCAGTGTTGCCCTACAAAATTATGTGAAACTATGACAAGGACCGCAAATTATGTTTTGTCACTTTCATTTTTTAAGGTTTATGCATAAGTCTAAGTGAGATGGACTATATATGTCAAATGCATGTCAAGTCTATTGATACTACGTCTATGAGTATAAAACATAGATCGGCAATGTGAAAGAGATAGAATAATTTAACTCATATGTTAAAGCGAGATGCATGATGCGACCATACGTTTACACAGAAGTAGCCTGCAGTGACCCAGAGTCGAAATATGTCAAACTAAGCGAGCAACAAAATTCGCTTATTTTCATAATTTATTAAATTTTACAGTACTTGGTTATATTTAATAAACGTAGTTTATTAGAGTGCATTGTGCAGTGCCAAGGTGTGGTTCATGCAGGCGTAAAAATCCGAAATAATTAAAGTTTTCACAGGTACCGGCCACTTTTGCACAATACTATTTTGTGACGATATTATAGAATTAAATGGAAATCTGTGTATACATATCGGTAGAAAAGAATATAGTATTTCATTATATAAATACGCTGAAAGCATCCATTACGTATAAAAAATAATATCAAATACGTGAATTTACAATAATTTCAACCAAAAGTTGCTAGGGATTGACTGACAGGTTCGATCAATAAAAGGTTGTCGATAAAATAGTCGATGACAACACATGTTTCCCTAAATTTTTATGGAGCTATAGTATGTTGTGATCATAGATGTAGTATAGAACATAGATCGGCAATGTGTCATTTTGAGCGCGACCAAAACTGATTTACGATTGTGTGCGTGAAGTTTACATGTGTGCTTGACATATAGTGGTGTACCATGCACTTTCGATACTATCATATCGATATTGATATAGCTGTCGGCCTGTAGTTATGAAATAAAATGTTATGGATATATGCGACATTTTATTATATATTAACAGAAACTTATTGATGTGTTTATTTCAATACAGATTGATAAACACACAAATAAATAAAGATAAATTGTCATATTATTTGAAAACATTTTGTTTGAGATGTTTTGTATGGGTCTTTATGTTCACCTGAACAAAATTATTTTTTCATTGTGATGTATACATAATACCTACACCTAACTAAACTGAGAACAAAAAAAACTTTTTAAAATAAAACCATAATTTACAAAGTATTAGCGGTTTCGGTTTATTTTTTTCAATTTTAATTTCCTGTCGCGACGTTTCGATTACTTTACAGCATTCGTAGTCACAGGGTGGACTCAGTCTGCAACAAAATCCGTGATTATTAGTTTTTTTCAATGAGTAACATTCGCGTAAGTCTAAGAAACACATTTTTACTATATGTGTACTAGAGTTAAAAAAATATGCTTATATAAGTCAATTAATTGACTTGTAACACATCGGGAAGTGTTGGACGCCTGCTAGGTCGCGTTGGAGGTGTACGGAGGAGCTTGTAGGAAGTCGTTGGATGCAGGCAGCTTACAACAAACTGATGTAGACATTCTTGTGGAAGGCCTATGTTCATTAGTCGCTTTCCTGTGGCTGAAGAAAGAGACAGTTTAATAAATTATGAAGCTTTTTTCGATCACGTCACCTAAATTAATATTTTCCCTATGAGAATTATAAATTTTAAACCTATACCTAATGTTATGATAAATGAATAATGTTGCTTCAAGGTTTGGACGATGATACTGTGCATAGAAGTATCGCATATTTTATAATAATATCTAATATGTTCTTGTTTTACTATTATAAATTGACAGCCTCTTGGCAGAGATTGAAACAGGTTCTTGATTCAGAAATCACACACATGAAGTGTTATAATAATTATTCCACAATTATAAATAAATGAGTAAAAGTAAAGTAATAAGTAATATTGTAGAATGAATACTATAATAATGGCCGGGATAACGCCAGGTAGAAGAAGAAGAAGAATAATGCACACTATCACAACATACTATAGCTCCATAAAAATGTAAGGAACATGTGTTGTCATCGACTATTTCATCGACAACCTTTTATTGATCGAACCTGTCAGTCAATCCCTAGCAACTTTTGGCTGAAATCATTGTAAATTCACGTATTTGATATTATTTTTTATACGCAATGAATGCTTTCAGCGTATTTATATAATAAAATACTATATTCTTTTCTACCGATATGTATACACGGATTTCTATTTAATTCTATAATATCGTCACAAAATAGGATTGTACAAAAGTGGCCGGTACCTGTGAAAACTTTAATTATTGCGGATTTTTACGCCTGCATGAACCACACCTTGGCACTGCACAATGCACTATAATAAACTACGTTTAATAAATATAACCAGCTACTGTAAAATTAAATAAATTATGAAAATAAGCGAATTTTGTTGCTCGCTTAGTTTGACATATTTCGACTCTGGGTCACTGCAGGCTACTTCTGTGTAAACGTATGGTCGCATCATGCATCTCGCTTTAACATATGAGTTAAATTATTCTATCTCTTTCACATTGCCGATCTATGTTTTATACTAAATCTATGGTTGTGATAGTGTGCATTCTTCTTCTTCTTCTTCTACCTAGCGTTATCCCGGCCATATTTCCCCGGCCATTATTATCGTATTCATTCTACAATATTAGTTATTACTTTACTTTTTCTCATTTTTTTATATTTGTGGAATAGTTAATATAACACTTCATGTGTGTGATTAATGAATTAAGAACCTGTTTCAGTCTCTGCCAAGAGGCTGTCAATTTATAATAGTAAAACAAGAACATATTCGATATTATTATAAAATATGCGATACTTCTATGCACAGTATCATCGTCCAAACCTTGAAGCAACATTATTCATTTATCATAACATTAGGTATAGGTTTAAAATTTATAATTCTCATAGGGAAAATATTAATTTAGGTGACGTGATCGAAAAAAGATTCATAATTTATTAAACTGTCTCTTTCTTCAGCCACAGGAAAGCGACTAATGAACATAGGCCTTCCACAAGAATGTCTACATCAGTTTGTTGTAAGCTGCCTGCATCCAACGACTTCCTACAAGCTCCTCCGTACACCTCCAACGCGGCCTAGCAGGCGTCCAACACTTCCCTTAACAATGCTAAGGGAATAGCTTGTAACACATTAAATAAGCATATATTTTTTAACTCTAGTATACATACTGGGTGGAATCGCTTATCGTCACGAAAAAAATTGTGCCTGGCAAGTACATGATTTAGAACACTTTGGCATACTTATTTTATTTTTTTTATGTTTTTGTTTATGTAGTGTAAAATTAATTTACCACTACTAGTTACTAATTTAGAATAAGTTATTCATAAAACAACGTTGTTTAGAGAAAGATGACATAAATGAAAAAAATCTTCATAAATACACATTATTGTTACCTACTTTATACAATATGAATTCGAGTAGAAACTTCTAAATCTAAGTAATAAAATCCTTTGATCGCGCCGCCCTCACCGCCGCGCCGCCGCAAGCGCAAGTACAAAGCGTGCCGCCGCGCCGCGCCGCCCGCTCCCGCGCCGCCGACACCTTCTAGGGATCTTGCCACTTCCTCAGTCGTGCGAAATTCGGTACCGAGTGACGTTGTACGAAATTATTTTGGTTATTGGTTAGTTTCTTGCGGTCAAAATGAGTGATTACACGAACAGTGAGTATGTGACAATAATGACATGCTATGTTCGATCCAATGAAAACTTGGGTCATGCAAGAAGGATGTATGCAGATCCAGAACATCTGCAGTCTTTGCGTAGGAATGGTATCATGAATGATGAATCCACGAGTTCCCAGCACAAGAACTATTTTAACGACTTATCCGAGGCTACTCGATCATGGTAAGTTCAGACTTTCTAATCATGTAAGAATCCGTGACCTTCGACAGCGAAGTCGTCTATTCTCGACATTATTAAAACGTTTAAATAAAAACATATGCAGCTTTTTCTAAGATAGTAGGTACGTTATGAAAATAATAATGTAAGTCTTAACAACTTACCAACAACTACATTTACTTAAATGATCCTAACACACTAAAATTCGAAATAAATCAAAATGTCATATGGTAATATTTAGAGTAATAATACCGATAAATAGGCGCAAAGTAAGATCAAGGTCGCTGCGCGACAGTCAGCTGTTGTGTGGCGTGACTCATACAAGCGCGCGCCTGAGTATTGACATGTTGCACTTTTAAGTGTAGGGTGATTTAGATAATATGTGTTTTGGAGATATCTTGTACTGCTGTTGTTTATGGGGTTGTTTGTAGTTTTACATGATAAATCTCGTATATAACGTTAATTTCACATACACAATACACTATTAAATTTTCCGGACGATAAGCGATTCCACCCAGTATATATTAAAAATGTGTTTCTTAGACTTACGCGAATGTTACTCATTAAAAAAAACTGATAATCACGGATTTTGTTGCAGACTGAGTCCACCCTGTGACTACGAAAGCTGTAAAGTAATCGAAACTTCACAACGGGAAATTAAAAATGAAAAAAATAAACCATAAACGCTAAAACTTTGTAAATTATAGTTTTATTTTAATAAAGGTTTTTTTTGTTCTCAATTTAATTAGTATATGTACTATGTATACATCACAATGAAAAAAATAATTTTGTTCAGGTGAACATAAAGACCCATACAAAACATCTCAAACAAAATGTTTTCAAATAATATGACAATTTATCATTATTTATTTGTGTGTTTATCAATCTGTATTGAAATAAACACACCAATAAGTTTCTGTTAATATACCGGGTATATCAAGACTGCTACCGAAAACGAAGCCGGGTGGTAGTTTTAGTGACTACAAACACAATGCAACTAAAATGTTTGCAAAAAATCGCGACAATTTTTTTTTATGATTTTTTAAATATCGTAATTTTTGGGTGGTAAATCCATAGTTTTTGCTAAAATAATAATTTAAACTCTTTTATACCTTAGAGTCCTTATAAATAAGAGGGTATACACTATTATTTTAGGAAAAAATAAATTTACCATCCAAATACGACCATAGGAAAAAATAACAAAAAAAAAATTCGTCGCTTTTTTTTTCAACATTTTCTGTTGCAATGTGTCTGAAGTCACTAAAACTATCACCCGGCTTCGTTTTCGGTAGCAGTCTTGAGATACCCTGTATAATAAAATGTCGCATATATCCATAACATTTTATTTCACAACTATAGACCGACAGCTATATCGATATCGATATGATAGTATCGAAAGTGCATGGTACACCACTATATGTCAAGCACACATGTAAACTTCACGCACACAATCGTAAATCAGTTTTGGTCGCGCTCAAAATGACACATTGCCGATCTATGTTCTATACTACATCTATGGGTCTCACACATGAAATATCTACCACTAGCGATGTGTCAACCCGGTTTGCCAAACCGAATCAATTCGGGTTGAGGGCAACTCGCATCAAACCGAGCTACAGTCTATCCAAACCGGTTTCAGTTTGAAACCGCAATCGCGTCAACTCGTGTCCAGTACGAGCGAGTACGAATGCATATATATGTACTATGTATACATCACAATGAAAATATTAACGGTGAGCATGTTTGATATTTTGGAATGGTTAGGGAATAATTTTGCACCAATTGCTTTATCAGTATAAAAGTACTATCATTTATGTGGTAGAATACAATATTCATTTATTGCGCTATCGTACACAAACATGACAATTTATATTACATTAAAAATTTAACACTTTAAAACTATTACAATTATTTTACATTAAAAAGTTTATCTCTCCGAAAAATCAACTTTCATCCATAATTTCAACGACTTTTTCACCATCATCATTACCAGAACTATCATCGCCAATCTCTAAAACTGATACGATAGGTTTATGGTAGCTGAAGTAAGAAACGAACAGTTTTGATTCGAACCTATTTAAATGTCTTATAAAGACCGCATCAATAGTAGTTTTGTATTTCGTTGTGCTAAGATTGCGATCATTCGACATAGTTAAACCAAATTCATTATTTAAAAATTCAATTAATAGTTGATTTTTATCGTCTGCGAAGTTTATGTTGAAATCTCCACTCCAAATCATTGGCAATTCATCAAAGCTTTATAAACTGACAGCTAACTGACAGCTGTCTACTCTCCATCCGTCTTACGCTATTTCGATCAGGTCACGTGTCCTGACGCGAGTTTAAGATTTTATACCCATTACAGAAAAAGTGCTCAACGCCGCTAAAGAAGTTTTCACTTCAAAAATAATTTTGTTCAGGTGAACATAAAGACCCATACAAAACATCTCAAACAAAATGTTTTCAAATAATATGACAATTTATCTTTATTTATTTGTGTGTTTATCAATCTGTATTGAAATAAACCAATAAGTTTCTGTTAATATAATAAAATGTCGCATATATCCATAACATTTTATTTCACAACTACAGGCCGACAGCTATATCGATATCGATATGATAGTATCGAAAGTGCATGGTACACCACTATATGCAAACACACATGTAAAATTCACGCACACAATCGTAAATCAGTTTTAGTCGCGCTCAAAATGACACATTGCCGATCTATGTTCTATACTACATCTATGATAGATGTAGTATAGAACATAGATCGGCAATGTGTCATTCATAGATTTAGTATAAAACATAGATCGGCAATGTGAAAGAGATAGAATAATTTAACTCATATGTTAAAGCGAGATGCATGATGCGACCATACGTTTACACCAAGAAGCACAGATTACTCCCAATAGATACCTAATGCAAGGCAGCGGTTGCGCCCAACACATATAAGCTATCAGATAGATATAAACCGATGCCAAATGTCGCGTCATCAGTGTCGTCCAAGTAGTGGACCCGCACATGTCGTCGCACGTTAGCGAAAATTACATTTAGGGAACATAATATTACAGTTAAAATTAATTGTTCAATAAAATGGTGTGCAAAAAACTCAAAAAAATAGAGTATCTAAAAAAACGCAATAAGTTTTCATCGATAACTAATATTCTTTAAATTAATTTGGTCCCGAGCGAGCTCAATTTATACTGGTTAATGTATCAATGTCAAACAGTCGAGTTCGGATGGAGAACCAGTCGTCTCTTTTTCGCATAGCAATAACCGTAATAAGCCATCTTTTTTTGGCGAAATCACGCGTTCTTCTAGTATTTGACGCATGTTTATAATATAATTCCCAGAAATATCGATATTGTAAAACAATAATGTAAATTAATTTTATTAAATGACAATGTCACAAAATATATATTGATTTAAATAAAAATTGCAAATTACCATAATTACGTTATTTTATGTAATTTGAAATAGTTAAATTTGTTAACAAGGTACTTTTACAATATTTTTTTATTTATCTTTGGCGTAATTAAATTTCCTTTTTCCTCTAGTTGTATACGTTTTCAAATATAATGGGAGGGTATTTATCATAAGTTTTGGTATACTAAGTTTATTGAGAATCAGTAGCACAAGCTATTGCACTAATTTTAACATACGTTGTATATATCGTCTCAAAAACATTCATAGTTCGTCAAGTGGGTTTCATCGTCACTTGTCGATATTACATTTACTACAGTCGCCGTCAGAATTCAAGAAACGGAATAAGTTATTGTGGCCCTTTAGGGCGTGAGGTTTAGTTATTTACTATTTCATATTTTTATCTGATCTCTTATATCAACACTTAATTTGGGTATTTCGCCATTATGGTATTATGGTTTCAAAAATACACGGTGAATAATAGAAATAAAACCGTTACATACTAAAGTATAAATCTTAATCCTATTTTATTCGTAATTAGCGGTTGCCGGTTGATATAATTTATTAGATCAGGCCGGTGAAAAAATATTATCAAACATTTAAGTTGGTAATTAAGTTATAGAAGCGATCATAACACATGAACTTACTGGCAAATCGAACTATCGATACATTTTTTTTATTTATCGACTTATGCCTCATCTCTCCAGTGAATTCCACGTGACCGCGCTGCAACCCGCCCACCCCCCGCGCAGTTCCCTTCGTTGGCGTTTTCGGTTCAAAACAAAACTATCGTAATGCGGTATCTATTGGAAGTGATCTGTGCCAAGAAGCTTATATCCAAATGGAGATTGCATTCCGTACATAAAAGTGAAGCACAAAAATTTCACCTTGAATGAAATTGTTGTTTTCTGCTATCCTTTTCTTTAGAGTGACAATGATTTTTTTAAACCAAGACATACCAAATAAGTATGGAATCGAATCACATAAATATTTATCTTTATACATAATTCGGTTTAAATTCACCATGATAATTGATAATACCAGCTAGAAATAAGTTTAAATATAAGATATGTAAATGTGAGTCTGGACAAGCAGGCCGTAAAAATATTATAGTGTTGAATGAACAAGGTCTAATAAAATGGTGAAGGAAAAAATCGTGAAGAAACCTGCATACAATAGCCATTTATAAATTTTTAATGGTATGATTGTATGTATAGTCCGCCTACTCGCTTTTGGCCAGCAACCTGTAATATATGGCCTAGCCATTCTCAATCGTAGTCTCGATTGTAGAGGAGGCCCTTGCCCTGCAGTGGGACGTCTTTGAGCTGATACAGTACAGTACAGTAAACGGAGCCAACTATGTTATTCAGGTGAAGGTTATGTAAATTGAATACTTTGAACGTTTGTTAGAAATTGTTTTAAAAACAGCTGCTGGTAACAATCATGCATACATACATAAACACGTTTCACCATATATTTTGCATTCCAAGATGTGATAAGGAGTGAGCCTTATTACCATATCAGGGACAACAACCTGACTCTGGGCTGATAATCAGTAAAAAATCTAATATCACTTTGCCCGAGCCGGAATTTGAATCCAAGATTACAGTTTTGGAATCATTCCGGAGTACAACTACGAGGCACCGAGACATTCTACGCCACTAACAATGATAAAAGCACATATTTATTGCTTACCCTTATATTGCAGCATTTGCAAATTTCACATTATGAGTATTAGTACATTTGGAGTTTCAAAAAGATTACCGTGAACATTACGCTTAAATAAATATTGAATTAACTTAATTTGATAGATTTCGTTCAAATGGCCATGAAAAAAACTTTTATATATTTTCTGTATTAATACAACAAGCATTTTTAAAATCGTCAAGAGGGATGAACAATTTCAGTAACACTCCACTAGAGATCTAGTGGAGCGCCCGCACCACTTATAAAGAAATAAATAAATAACACCCACCAGTCACATACATAGTCCTAACCCCACACTAAGATCGAGTCTTGTGTCGTGGGTATCAGGAACTACGAGAGACTTTTCGGTCTCACAAACACCCAGAGCCGGAAGAAATATTTGTGGGCCACACAAACATTTCTCTCGGTGCGGGGATCGAACCCGCGGCCTCTCTTATCACAGGCGGCATCTAACCTACTGCGCACGGAGGCTGTCAAAAAATACTTATGTCGAAAAAAAATTCGCGTTTTCAGCCCGGCCTTTTAATTTATGACAACTATTCAAATACATAAAATAGTACACCATGATTAATAAGATGTTCCGGTCTTTGAGAATTATAATCATCTTTAATAAAATATTCACAATAAAATTCTTGCAGATTAATAAATTTTTCCTATTAATGGTTTTTTATTTAACCTCTTTTCCCGCCTATTCGGATCTTTAGGAAAACTGTAAAGAGAAATTAAACTACAGAATAATTTATACTCATTTTTAAGCAAAAATAAAATATAAATCACGGCTTGATTATATTGTGCACACCGCAGTGGAGTATCTCTGTGAAATACGGTAATATTTTGTAACTGTGTGTAGCTTTTGTGGCTATTTGTTGAATGTTACTCAACGCATCCGCACCTCCAATAACTTTTAGCAACAAGGACATCGAAAGGCATCTGTAACAATTACGTTTTCGATTTTTAACACATGTTGGCTGTTTTTTAAAAGCTAGGTAACATACTTACTAAAATATGATCCTGGGCTAATTTAACCTAACTCACTTAAGGATCCCTAAGTAATGTATTTGCAGTCGGTAAGATCATTCACGCAGTTTTAAATTAGAGAAAAATGATAGCGACACTACTTTTTCGGTATTTCGCATATTAATTTACGAATTTAAACGTTGTTCCAACTAAAATAAAGTAACTTCATGTTTCAAAAAACTTTTTGATAGCACTTCAGAAATGTTTCTGTTGTAAACACCTAACAAAAAAACGATATCAATTAATGACAGTTTTCACCTCCTCATAATTCAATGACTCTAATTGCAGCCAAAGGTTAAACTATGGTCACCCTAGTTTATTGTTTACAAAATATTCATAATATAAATAATCACGTTTATCTTTATGCTTATATGAAAAAAGTGTTCATGAATGATGCAAGACACATTAATCTCACAGTTCATATGTAAAATATCTATGTGTTTAGTACTTTTGTATAAATATTCACAATAATTATAACATTCGATTTACCTGTGTAATTTTACGGTAGATACTGGATGCCAAACATTTTTACAACTACACAATATACAACTCGTTCTGGAAAATCACTACACACACTGAAAAATACGTAAAAATGTTGAATTATGCGAAATAACCGCAGAAAAGAACATTTACAAAATAACAACAGTAAAGTCCCACAACGTAGTGTAGGACGCCCACCGGCTAGGTGGAGTGATGATTTGCGAAAGGTCGCTGGCAGATGCTGGATGCGACAAGCCGAAGACAGGGTAAAATGGCGCAATTTGGAGGAGGCCTATGTCCAGCAGTGGACAACAGTTTAGGCTGATGATGATGATGATGAAAGTCCCACAAAGTTATCTGACCCGGTGAGAGAGTCGTTGTTGTCGAATTTGGTGTTGCCATTAAAAATACATGTAGCAATAAAGTGGGTGAAGTAAGATTTTTCAATTCGATCAATAGTGTCAGGAAAATGAGTGGACCAGTTTTATTTGCATGTTATTTTTCCTTCCCAAGATTTCTAACAAATCGCTTCCCATACCCTTAAACAAGTGTATCTGTATCAGCCCATATACTATATGTCCCACTGTTGGGAACTGCCCTACTCTCCAATCGAGAGTGCTATTGAAGGTGGTTAGGCCATATAGTCCACCATGCTGGCCTAATGTGGGCTGGTGGACTTACATACCATAGATATTAAACATCCGAAATAATTAAAGTTTTCCCAGGTACCGGCCACTTTTGCACAATACTATTTTGTGACGATATTATAGAATTAAATGGAATCCGTGTATACATATCGGTAGAAAAGAATATAGTATTTCATTATATAAATACGCTGAAAGCATCCATTGCGTATAAAAAATTATATCAAATATGTGAATTTACAATAATTTCAACCAAAAGTTGCTAGGGATTGACTGACAGGTTCGATCAATAAAAGGTTGTCGATAAAATAGTCGATGACAACACATGTTCCCTACATTTTTATGGAGCTATAGTATGTTGTGGTAGTGTGCATTATTCTTCTTCTTCTTCTACCTGGCGTTATCCCGGCCATTATTATAGTATTCATTCTACAATATTACTTATTACTTTACTTTTACTCATTTATTTATAATTGTGGAATAATTATTATAACACTTCATGTGTGTGATTTATGAATTAAGAACCTGTTTCAATCTCTGCCAAGAGGCTGTCAATTTATAATAGTAAAACAAGAACATATTAGATATTATTATAAAATATGCGATACTTCTATGCACAGTATCATCGTCCAAACCTTGAAGCAACATTATTCATTTATCATAACATTAGGTATAGGTTTAAAATTTATTTAACTCTAGCATAATCATATTTTTTTAACTCTAGTAGTGAAATAAAATGTTATGGATATATGCGACATTTTATTATATATTAACAGAAACTTATTGATGTGTTTATTTCAATACAGATTGATAAACACACAAATAAATAAAGATAAATTGTCATATTATTTGAAAACATTTTGTTTGAGATGTTTTGTATGGGTCTTTATGTTTACCTGAACAAAATTATTTTTTTCATTGTGATGTATATACAGTACGTACACCTAATTAAAATGAGAACAAAAACACTTTTATAAAATAAAACTATAATTTACAAAGTTTTGCGTATTCGGCTTATTTTTTTAATTTCCCGTCGCGAAATTTCGATTACTTTACAACTTTCGTAGTCACAGGGTGGACTCAGTCTGCAACAAAATCCATGATTATTAGATTTTTTTCAATGAGTAACATTCGCGTAAGTATATTTATACTAGAGTTAAAAAAATATATGCTTATTTAAGTCAATTAATTGACTTGTAACACATTGGGAAGTGTTGGACGCCTGCTATCCCGCGTTGGAGGTGTACGGAGGAGCTTATAGGAATTCGTTGGATGCAGGCAGCTTACAACAAACTGATGTAGACATTCTTGTGGAAAGCCTATGTTCATTAGTCGCATTCCTGTGGCTGAAGAAGGAGACAGTTTAATAAATTACAAAGGTTTTCTCGATCTCGTCACATAAACTAATGTTTTTCCTATGAGAATTATAAATTTTTAACCTATAGGTACCTAATGTTATGATAAATGAATAATGTTGCTTTAAGGTTTGGACGATGACACTGTGCATAGAAGTGTCGCATATTTTATAATAATGTCGAATATGTTCTTGTTTTACTATTATAAATAGACAGCCTTTTGGCAGAGATTGAAACAGGTTCTTAATTCATAAATCACACACATGAAGTGCTATAATAATTATTCCACAAATAAGTATAAAAAAATGAGAAAAAGTAAAGTAATATTGTAGAATGAATACTATAATAATGGCCGGGGAAATATGGCCGAGATAACGCCAGGTAGAAGAAGAAGAAAAATGCACACTATCACAACATACTATAGCTCCATCACAGAATACTAACAAAAGTCAAGCTTGTGTATGTACTTCACTTTTATTGCCACACTCACACTACGCTCGGCGTTCGCGCAAGGGTTGTTAACTCTGGCTTACGCGAAAACTCGTATCGTGTTAATAGCACTCGTATCGTTTGATTGAATTTTTAAATTAAATATACTAAACACAATAATACAATAAATAAATTTAATTTTTATTTATGAACTCGCGGAGAATGTGTATGTCATTATTCTAAGTTTGTTTTATTGTTTTTTATAATATATGTTTTTTTTTAATGAAATTTATATTCAATTATTATAATCTGGTGTTTTTTATTACAAGTGTAATAACTTTTATTCATTTGCTCCATCTTTGCACAAAACATCTCACCATTTGCGTTCTCGAAGCGGGTGACACTCGCGCGCGCGCAGTGGTCTCGACTGGTTTGAAATATCGTGTCAGTGAACGCTGTTTTTCTTTTTTTTTTCCATTTATTTATTATATTAAGACAAAATAACAAAAAAAATACAATTAGTCCCACAAAACCAATTACTTGGTTTGTCTGTGAGTACATAGTAGTGTTTCACATACTTAATATCTAGCGAATTGCGAGTGTCGAATTATAAGGTTGATAAAAAATACTTTTTAAAAGCTTTAATATCAGACTTTTTTTTGTTAATCGCTGCCGCGATTTCGGAAGGGAGACCGTTTATCAAGTACGGTAATCGCTTGTGTATGTGTGCGTTGATTTAGCGCGCTTTGTATGGAGCTTGACTTCTGTTAGTTTAGTATTCTGTGAGCTCCATAAAACTGTAGGGCAACATGTCTTGTCATCGACTATTTTATCGACAACCTTTTATTGATCGAACCTGTCAGGCAATCCCTAGCAACTTTTGATTGAAATTATTGTGAATTCACGTATTTGATAATATTTTTTATACGCAATGGATGCTTTCAGCGTATTTATACAATGAAATACTATATTCTTTTCTACCGATATGTATACACAGATTTCCATTTAATTCTATAATATCGTCACAAAAAAGTATTGTGCAAAAGTGGCCGGTACCTGAGAAAACTTTAATTATTTCGGATTTTTACGCCTGAATGAACCATACCTTGGCACTGCACAATGCACTATAATAAACTACGTTTAATAAATATAACCAAGTACTGGAAAATTAAATAAATTATGAAAATAAGCGAATTTTGTTGCTCGCTTAGTTTGACATATTTTGACTCTGGGTCACTGCAGGCTACTTCTGTGTAAACGTATGGTCGCATCATGCATCTCGCTTTAACATATGAGTTAAATTATTCTATCTCTTTCACATTGCCGATCTATGTTTTATACTAAATCTATGCGATCTATGTTTTATACAATGTCAAAAGAATTATAAAGGATTACGCACAAAAGTAGCTATATATATCAAATTATAGTTATGTTAGGAATATCGACGCGGAATGTACGTTTATCTATCTGTCTCCTTTACACAAAGCTGACTTTTCCCTTAATGAAAGAGACAAATAATAATTCCTTGTTTCGAATATGGCAATATTTTGTTCACTAACCACACTGAGACCGCCCCCTAGACCAAAATGACGCCATTTTATTTAGCTCATCCGAAACCACAGACTAGTAAAACAAAAACTCCATGAAATGTCAAACTGTGGCGTTATCTGTCAATCGAAGTAAACAAATCTGCAAAATCAAAGAATTTCGAATTATTCATTGTTTAATCTCGTTTGTTAAGTTTGCTAATTAGTTTAATTGTTAAGTTTTTAAAGTGCCTCAGTGTTGTGTTAGAGGATTCAAGTCGAGTTCAAGCAAAAAGGACTCAACACAACTTTTCATAGGTTAGTAACTGTTTTTACGAAATACTAACAAATATGTGCTAAATTTACATTTTGGGTTTATTTTTATCATTTATAAATGTATTTGGATCTTGTTGATTAAGTTTTAGACTCTTCTAGGCGTTATTTATACAAGTAGTGTAAATAACAACCTCATTGTTTGTTTACACACAAGTTTAGAGATGAGTGGATTCGATACGAAATTATTCATATCGATATTATCATTTTTAAATATTTTGATCTTTATTTTTCAAAAAAAGAAAAAAATAGTTTATATTTAAATAATATATTCAGACCTACAAACAAAGTGAAATTAAAAATATTTTTTAGATTCCCTATAAACCTTAGAGTATATACATATAGAGGGAGCGCTGGTACTTCAAAAACGTAGATAAAAATGGTGGTGCCGGGGCCACCTTTTTTTTCCCGCCAATCAGTATGGATTCAGACAGCGTGGGGTACACATGAAATCGTCTAGAAAGAAAAATCTTAAAATGCCATTTTGCGTCATTAAATTGTGCCCAAATTCTACCAAACGCATAATTAATAAGTATATAATTAGCTACCATAGGCAACATTGCATATTTATTAATATATCGGGAGATATAATCGCCGGAATTTTACTAAAAAAAAATAGAATTAGCACGCTTTCTATAGACATATTTTTCAGTGTTGCAAATTTATAAAAAAATTAATAACTCGATATCCTGGTAAATATAAATAAATTTATATGAAAAAAACAATTTGACGTTATATTAAACCGACAAAATAAAAGTTTTTTTTAAATATTGTTTTAATTTCTGTTATTGTATTTTTTTTTTTGTGGTGTACAATAAAGTTTATAAATAAATAAATAAATAAAAATAAGTTTGTGACTAAATATGACTTGCAATATAAATATTTTGTAATTCTCCGATCTTATATAATTGGACATAATTTTAAAATCGGTGTGACTTTAATCCGGATTGTGAATATTGGCCGCCATTTAAATTTAAGAGCCTTAGCGCGACTTCTGGTAGGAGGTATATATTTAATATTTAACGGCCGTCCCCGTGTACCGGTAACATAAATTCATAGACGGAATTGAATATTTTGGCCGCCATTTTGAACTTTTTTGTTATCAACTCGATTGCTCTCAAAATTAATATCTGGCAGTCCCTCGGTACGGATAACATAAATTTATAGTCATAATTGCATATTTTGGCCACCATTTTGAACTTTTTTGTTTTTAACCCGATTGCTCTCAAAATCAATATCTATATGTTAAAGATATGTAAACAACCAAATCTATATAATGTTTTTTAGGATATCCCTGGATCGAAAAATAAGACGTCAAAGCGTTAATGTTATAAGAAGGAGTCGTTTAGAAGACTGTTGGATACCTGCAAAATATTTTTATTATAATTAATATGATGAGAATACATTTTTAATTTTTAAATCGTAGTGAACCAACAATGTAGACGGTCGACCTGGTTAAGGTTTCAGGAAGTCGTTGGATGCAGGCCACTTCCAATAGGTCAATGTGGAGATCCTTGGGGAGGCCTATGTTCAACAGTGGACTCGCTATGGCTTTTTATGGCTGAAGAGAGAGAGAGAGGGAGAGGGAGACTGAGAGAGAACCTTAGATTTTGATTCTGAGAGCAATGGCAGCCACAATACTTTACCTATAAATGTGGCTTGTTGGTACCGAGAAACCCTCAAATATTAATTTTGAGAGCAATCGGTTTAATAAATAAAAAGTTCAAAATGGCCCACAGTTTTTTAATCTACTTATAAATTTGGTTTATTGGTGCCGACTGCCGAGATACCCTCAGATGTTGATTTTGAGAGCAATCGATTCAATGACTAAAAAGTAGTAAATGGCGGCCAGTTTTTTTAAATCTGGCTATGTACTTGGCTTATTGGTGTTGTCATAACGTCAGATGTTGATTTTGAGAGCAATTGGTTCAATAAATAAAAAGTTCAAAATGGCGGCCACAGATTTTTAATATAACTATAAACTAGACTTATTGTTGCCGAGTTATATTCAGCTATTGATTTGAAAGCAATTAGTTCAATAAATAAAAAGTTCAAAATGGCAGCCACAGTTTTTTTAAACCTTACTATGAATTTGGCATATTGGTGCCGAGATACCCTCAGATACTGATTCTGAGATAAATCGGTACAATAAGTAAAAACTTCAAAATGGCGGCGACGATTTTCAATACCTAATACGAACGAAGCTCGGCTATCGAAGCATAGGGACTAAAACAGTTACCATTTCACCACCAAGCATTTCCAATATTGCAATGCTATTGTATAATAACGCACAGGTAAAATTACTTCGTATTCGCAGTGAAAACGTATTCGGAATTATAGATAAACGTGTTAAAATAGTCGCCACAATTTTTCATTCTTTAAAAATATTATGTATCGATATTGTTATTGGGACCAAAAAACGTAATTAAATTTTGATACAGTTGGGGAAAATATGTTAACCGGCAACCCTAATGCAGCAATGCTACCAACATTACGACCAAGAAAATATCTACGTTTTTAAAACACAAATGTATGACAGCGCTCCCTCTATATTTATATACTCTAAGCTATAAACATACAAACCA
Source organism: Hyles vespertilio (assembly GCA_009982885.2). NCBI lineage: Eukaryota > Metazoa > Arthropoda > Insecta > Lepidoptera > Sphingidae > Hyles > Hyles vespertilio. Next base: position 6,263,327 of record CM042816.1, on the reverse strand, counting down.
GGACAAAATGGATACAAAAAATTGGAAGCTTTTGGAACCCTGCAATAAATACATGTATTTGTTCATTACATTTTGAAAAAGAAAACAGCTTTCCAACAATATACCCGGTAAGTGAAATTGTAGTAATTATGATATTTTACCTAATAATCCTATTAATAATACAACTGTTAATCAATAACAAAGATGACATGCAAGATAATTTGGACAATTGGTAGTCTATGGTCTAATGTTCTGGAGAACCTTTTAATGAACAGAAATAGTTTTATATTTTATTATTAATTATTATACTTGTTTATCTTAACCAACACTTTCATATTCATTGATTGAATTCTAAGTGAGACATAATGATTTTCCTCAGTCAAATAATAGCAATAAAAATCTACTTATGTTATTTTATTTTATTTGGTATGTATTAAATATCCTGATAGGTATTTTTGATTTTAGCAAAGAATGGTGCAACGTAATAATGAACGAAATGTATTAGATGCAACTGGGTGTTTGTCTCGACAGGTATAACCTTGTAACGGTTGTAACATGTAAATTAGTATTAGTTGGTCATATGTTTACATTATGGCGACTAAAAAAGTAACGATAATTGTAAAGTATAAGTATATTTTTAGGAATATCAAGAAATAATTACCTCCAACCGTCACATACATAGTCTGACCCCACACTAAGATCAAAATGTTTAATACATCATATTCTTAGAGTATATACATATAGAGGGAGCGCTGTCTTACATTTGTGTTTTCAAAAACGTAGATATTTTCTTGGTCGTAATGTTGGTAGCATTGCTGCATTAGGGTGCGGGTTAACATATTTTCCCCAACTGTATCAAAATTTAATTACGTTTTTTGGTCACAATAACAATATCGATACATAATATTTTAAAGAATGAAAAATTGTGGCGACTATTTTAACACGTTTATCTATAATTCCAAATACGTTTCACTGCGAATACGAAGTAATTTTACCTGTGCTTTATTATACAATAGCATTGCAATATTGGAAATGCTTGGTGGTGAAATGGTAAATGTTTTAGTCCCTATGCTTCGATAGCCAAGTTTCGTTCGTATTCAGTATTGAAAATCGTGGCCGCCATTTTGAAGTTTTTACTTATTGTACCGATTTATCTCAGAATTAGTATCTGAGGTATCTCCGCACCAATATGTTAAATTTATAGTAAGGTTTAAAAAAACTGTGGCCGCCATTTTCTACTTTTTAGTCATTGAATCGATTGCTCTCAAAATCAACATCTGAGGGTATCTTGGCAGTCGGCACCAATAAACCAAATTTATAAGTAGATTAAAAAAACTGTGGTCGTCATTTTGAACTTTTTATTATTAAACCGATGCTCTCAAAATTAATATCTGAGGGTTTCTCGGTACCAATAAGCCACATTTATAGGTAAAGTATTGTGGCTGCCATTGCTCTCAGAATCAAAATCTAAGGTTCTCTCTCACTGTCTCCCTCTCCCTCTTTCTCTCTCTTCAGCCATAAAAAGCCATAGGAAGTCCACTGCTGAACATAGGCCTCCCCAAGGATCTCCACATTGACCTGTTGGAAGTGGCCTGCATCCAGCGACTTCCTGAAACCTTAACCAGCTCGACCGTTTACATTGTTGGTTCACTATGATTTAAAAATTAAAAATGTATTCTCATCATATTAATTATAATAAAAATATTTTGTAGGTATCCAACAGTCTTCTAAACGACTCCTTCTTATAATATTAACGCTTTGGGCGTCTTATTTTTCGATCCAGGGGTATCCTAAAAAAACATTATATAGATTTGGTTGTTTCTGTATCAGCCCATATACGTCCCACTGCAGGGCACGGGCCTCCTCTACAATCGACAGTACGATTGAGAGTAGTTAGGCCATATAGTCCACCACGCTGGAAACATAGTCCTGACCCCACACTAAGATCGAGTCTTGTGTCGGTGGGTATCAGGAACTACGAGAGACTTTTCGGTCTCACAAACACCCAGACCCGGAAGAAAATATTTGTGGGCCGCACAAACATTTCTCTCGGTGCGGGGATCGAACCCGCGGCCTCTCGTTTAACAGGCGGGCGTCTAACCAACTGCGCCACGGAGGCTGTCCGTGTTTGGTTGTTTACATATCTTTATAGATAGATATTGATTTTGAGGGCAATCTGGTTAAAACAAAAAAGTTCAAAATGGTGGCCAAAATATGCAATCCTGACTATAAATTTGTGTTATCCGTACCCAGGGGACTGCCAGTATTAATTTTGAGAAGCAATCGGGTTGATAACAAAAAAGTTCAAAATGGCGGCCAAAATATTCAATTCTGACTATAAATTTATGTTATCCGTGCCCAGGGACTGCCAGATATTGATTTTTTAAAGGACTCGGGTTGATAACAAAAAAGTTCAAAATGGCGGCCAAATATTCTATTCCGTCTATGAATTTATGTTACCGGTACCCGGCGGACGGCGTAAATACAGGGTATATCAAGACTGCTACGATAAACAATGCTGGGTGGTAGTTTAAGCGACTTCATATATAATGCAATAGAAAAGTTGCAAAAAAAGCGACAATTTTTTTTTGTTATTTTTTTCCTAAGTTCATATTGGGTTGTAAATACACTTTTTTTCCCTAAAATAATAGTGTATAACCTTGTATTATAAATACTCCAAGGTATAAAAGAGTTTAAATTATTATTTTAGCAATAAAACTATGGATTTACCACCCAAAAATGACGATATTTAAAAATCATAAAAAATAATTGTAACGTTTCTGTGCGAAAATTTAGTTGCATTGTGTTTGTAGTCACTAAAACTACCACCGGCTTCGTTTTTGGGAGCAGTTTCTTGAGATACCCGGTATTAAATACAGGGAGCGCAAATAAATGGCGCACTTGCTCAGTTGGGTACAAGGGCATAATATTAATATCGTAATAAAAAAATAATATTTGGAAAATACCTATCCGTTTTGAAGTTATGACCGTTTAAAGTTTTAAATTTAATCACCACTTTTTCGCATAAATCAGTTGGAATGGATGAAGAACAAGATTTAAACACATACGTATTTTTTCGTTTCGTCGTTAATTGAACGGTTAACGAAATATACCACGAAAACCATTTTTAACAGCATCAAAACTTTCTTAAACTTCGCTTTAACAGCTGTTTACACATGAGTAAGGTCATGAACTCTTAGCTGTATAATTTATCCTTCTCTAACTTCAAAAAAGGATATTTTTTGTTTCATTTCAAATAAATAAATCAGTTAACCAGGGACGTACTTAGATTTAAGCGTCAATAAATTAACAACATAATAACTTTAGGTGCAGTTGCATCGTGAATGGATTGACTATTTTGTTTGTCATTATTTTCCTTAGTGTCACAAATCCAAACTGAAAGATACCAAGAAATCACACTGGTCATCGCTTAAATCATGTAAGATTGCGAATTTAATTATAATTAGAAAAGTTTTGGTAATACCTACATAACATTTAAATTTTCTAATAATTTAGATTCATTGAAAAATAATCTGATGACACTGATAATAAAAAATAATATTTTTAAAATGATGGCCCAATTCGGCCCTATTAGTCAAAGGAAGCCGCCGGTCATAGTGTACTTTGTCGGATCCAACGCGGCTCGATTATTCTTCCTTTTGAGGTCGCCGCCGCCGTTTGTGAGTGCGTTCCGAAAGGCGGCAATTTCTTTGTCGGTAACTTTTAGCATTTTGCAAAAGAAGACCGGACATCTTGAGGTGTGTTCACACTACACACTTGATATAACTTAATTGATAAGTACTCCGATATAAAAGTTACGTTACAAAAAAGATCTTATTGGACTGATACTGATACTTGCTCAGAAGCTTATAATGTTATTTAAATATGTCATCAACCGATCCAGTCAATTACAAATTGCCTATTTACTTTGCTTATATTGTATTTAACATTATTTTAATGTATTTTGAAAATAATGTTACTTTAAAGTGATAAAATTTCTTCTAAATTCTTATACCTAGAGAAATGTCGTCTACCATTATAGCATAGAATTTGCATATGAGACTTATTTTGAGATAAAATTAGTGAAACCAATAAACACTAACTACTAATTTACTGCACTGGAGACCCCGTGCCCTGCAGTGGCACGTATATGGTCTGATACAGTAGTAATACTAATTGTTCAGATGAATTATATGAACTCAAATAGGAAAGCTTTGTATCTAATGTGAACAGGCCTTTATCTTTCAAGAATCAAAATAATAATTTATTTTTTATTAGTTGAATTCGGATTGCGATCGCGTGTGCATGTATTAGTCGTATTATTGTAAATTCGTTTTCAGTTACTTTGAGTAAATTTTATTAATTTCACTATGCTTTGAACATTACCCAATTTGATAGCTTTTGATGTAACTTGTGTTATGTGAAATGTAAAAGAAAAAGTGATTTGTGCTACCAAACTGTGACAGTGTTTTCGTGCGGGTTTTGACGGATCCTGCGCTTCCAGCTTTGCCTATCAAGGTCATTACGGTTTACATTACAAGGTCAGTTAACTATTTTGGTGGTCATTAATGACAACTAACCAGCCCATATGAGTCACCGACGGCCTCCGTGGCGCAGGTGGTAAGAACCGCCTGTGAAATGAGAGACCGCGGGTTCGGTTCCCGCCCCGAGACAAATAATTTCCGTGAACCATAATTATTTTTCTAATACCCGCGACACAAGATTTGTATCTTAGTGTGGGGTTAGTACCCATGTATGTGACTGTTGGCAGTATTAATTTAATATCTTTTTTTATGTACCCTGAGCGTGATGTACACAATCGACTTATAAGTAAATAATGAGCTCTGCTTATTTATTGTTGAATGTCTACCGTTCAGTTGTAAGGTTCAATCACTTTAGCTCAACATGTTAAGGGGTAGCATGTGTAACGTTAGTTTTTTTTTTCGGGCATCTTTCTTAATATTCGCTAGCGCCATACAAATCCGTCTTAATTAGATTCCTTCACCTTATACTATAATGTACATTGGCAGGTGCGCCGTTTTCTTGTCCACCCTGTATACAGGGAGCGCAAATAAATGGCGCACTTGCTCAGTTGGGTACAAGGGCTCATATTAATATCGTAATAAAAAAATAATATTTGGAAAATACCTATCCGTTTTGAAGTTATGACCGTTTAAAGTTTTAAGTTTAATCACCACTTTTTCGCATAAAATCAGTTGGAATGGATGAAGAACAAGATTTAAACACATACGTATTTTTTTCGTTTCGTCGTTAATTGAACGGTTAACGAAATATACCACGAAACCATTTTTAACAGCATCAAAAACTTTCTTAAACTTTCGCTTTAACAGCTGTTTACACATGAGTAGGTCATGAACTCTTAGCTGTATAATTTATCCTTCCTCTTAACTTCAAAAAAGGATATTTTTTGTTTCATTTCAAATAAATTAATCAGTTAAACAGGGGACGTACTTAGATTTAAGCGTCAATAAATTAACAACTAATAACTTTAGGTGCAGTTGCATCGTGAATGGATTGACTATTTTGTTTGTCATTATTTTCCTTAGTGTCACAAATCCAAACTGAAAGATACCAAGAAATCACACTGGTCAATCACTTAAATCATGTAAGATTGCGAATTTAATTATAATTAGAAAAGTTTTGTAATACCTACATAACATTTAAATTTTCTAAATAATTTAGATTCATTGAAAAATAATCTGATGACACTGATTAATAAAAAATAATATTTTTTAAAATGATGGCCCAATTCGGCCCTATTAGGTCAAAGGAAGCCGCGGTCATAGTGTACCTTTGTCGGATCCAACGCGGCCGATTATTCTTCCTTTGAGGTCGCCGCCGCCGTTTGTGAGTGCGTGCCGAAAGGCGGCAATTTCTTTGTCGGTAACTTTTAGCATTTTGCAAAAGAAGACCGACATCTTGAGGTGTGTTCACATACACACTTGATATAACTTAATTGGATTAAGTACTCCGATATAAAAGTTACGTTAAAAAAAAGATCTTATTGGATTGATACTGATACTTGCTCAAGAGCTTATAATGTTATTAAATATGTCATCAGCCGATCCAGTCAATTACAATTGCCTATTTACTTTGCTTATTATTGTATTTAACATTATTTTAATGTATTTTGAAAATAATGTTACTTTAAAGTGATAAAATTTCTTCTAAATTCTTATACCTAGAAAAATGTCGTCTACCATTATAGCATAGAATTTGCATATGAGACTTATTTGAGATAAAATTAGTGAAATCAATAAACACTAACTACTAATTTACTGCACTGGAGACCCCGTGCCCTGCAGTGGCACGTATATGGTCTGATACAGTAGTAATACTAATTGTTCAGATGAATTTTATAAACTCAAATAGGAAAGCTTTGTATCTAATGTGAACAGGCCTTTATCTTTCAAGAATCAAATAATAATTTATTTTTTATTAGTTGAATTCGGATTGCGATCGCGTGTGCATGTATTAGTCGTGTGCATATTACTGTAAATTCGTTTTCAGTTATTTTGAGTAAATTTTATTAATTCACTATGCTTTGTCCGCCAACCCGCACTAGGCCAGCGTGGTGGACTATATGGCCTAACCACTCTCAATCGTATTCTCGATTGTAGAGTAGGCCCGTGCCCTGCAGTGGGACGTATATGGGCTGATACAGATACTATGCTTTGAACATTATCCAATTTGATAGCTTTTGATGTAACTTGTGTTATGTGAAATGTAAAAGAAAAAGTGATTTGTGGCTACCAAACTGTGACATTGTTTTCGTGCGGGTTTTGGCGGATCCTGCGCTTCCAGCTTTGCCTATCAAGGTCATTACGGTTTACATTACAAGGTCAGTTAACTATTTTGGTGGTCATTAATGACAACTAACCAGCCCATATGAGTCACCGACGGCCTCCGTGGCGCAGTTGGTAAGAACCGCCTGTGAAATGAGAGACCGCGGGTCGGTTCCCGCCCCGAGACAAATAATTTCCGTGAACCATAATTATTTTTCTAATACCCGCGACACAAGATTTGTATCTTAGTGTGGGGTTAGTACCCATGTATGTGACTGTTGGCAGTATTAATTTAATATCTTTTTTATGTACCCTGAGCGTGATGTACACAATCGACTTATAAGTAAATAATGAGCTCTGCTTATTTATTGTTGAATGTCTACGTTCAGTTGTAAGGTTCAATCACTTTAGCTTAACATGTTAAGGGGTAGCATGTGTAACGTTAGTTTTTTTTTTCTCCGGCATCTTTCTTAATATTCGCTAGCGCCATACAAATCCGTCTTAATTAAGATTCCTTCACCATATACTATAATGTATATTGGCAGGTGCGCCGTTTTCTTGTCCACCCTGTATACCTCCTACGAGAAGTCGCGCTAAGGCTCTAAAATTTAAATGGCGGCCAATATTCACAATCCGGATTAAAGTCAGACAGATTTAAAAATTATGTCCAATTATATAAGATCAGAGAATTACAAAATATTTATATTACAAGTCATATTTACAGAGGCGGCTCGTGAAATTTTTTGATGGGGGTTCACAAAAAATTAATTGAAAAACTAGAGCTTACTATTTATTATATTTGTATACAAAATCCATTCGCCGCCTTCTTTTTGGCGTGCGAAGATATCTATTACTTTCTTGTGAAAATCAGAAATGGAATTGATTAAGCGTACAAACTATTTTTTAATATTTATTTTAAAAAAACTGCGAATTAACTGACGAAGTCGACGAGCTTGCTTGACGTTGTTTGTATACATAAGGACGACAACTGCGCATAAGTAGGATATCCCGCCGGAGCGCGCACGGCACGACTGGCTGTACGACAACTGAGTGACGCGTGAGCGGCGCTCCACATTACGCTAATTTCTCATACGATATCTTTTGTTTCACGCGTCAGCGCGAGTCGTAGCTCTCTTTCGCTCTCATTGAATACAGGACTAAGAGTCGTACTAAACTTCGTTTCATAGGAGCACAATCGCTGGCGCTCCACTCGTTACAAATTGACGCTACATGTATCTATAGGTAATGTAATAAGACTTATTATAGGCGTAGTAAAATATAAAGAATGTAATGTAAGGATTTATGTATTATAAATATATATAAATTATTAAACTAGCTAAGTATGTAATTTTCGTGGGAGTGCACTGCACCAGCGCTCTTCGGATGAGCCGCCTCTGCATATTTAGTCACAAACTTAGTTAATTTTAATTTAAATTTATTTATATTAAAAACAGTTTAAACAATTTACCAGGATATCGAGTTATTAATTTTTTTTATAAATTTGCAACACTGAAAAATAGATCTATAGAAGCGCGCTAATTCTATTTTTTTTTTAGTAAAATTCCGTCGATTATAACTCCCGATGTATTAATAAATATGCAATGTTACCTATGGTAGCTAATTATATACTTATTAATTATGCGTTTGGTAGAATTTGGGCACAATTTAATGACGCAAAATGGCATTTTAAGATTTTTCTTTCTAGAAGATTTCATGTGTACCCCCACGCTGTCTGAATCCATACTGATTGGCGGGAAAAAAAGGTGGCCCCGGCACCACCATTTTTATCTACGTTTTTCAAGTACCAGCGCTCCCTCTATATGTATATACTCTAAGATCATATTACTATTGTTTATGTAGCAGTTGCATTTTTATTAGTTTTGTTACAAATAAATTTATCATAATATAATATTTATACATACATAAACTCACGCCTTTTTCCCAGAATGGGTAGGCAGAGGTGCAACAAGGACACCCACATTTCAGCCTCCGTGGCGCAGGCGGTAAGACGCCGTTTGTGAATCGAGAGGCCGCGGGTTCGATCCCCGCACCGAGACAAATGTTTGTGCGGCCCACAAATATTTCTCTCGGGTCTGTGTGTTTGTGAGACCGAAAAGTCTCTCGTAGTTCCTGATACCCACGGACACAAGACTCGATCTTAATGTGGGGTCAGGACTATGTATGTGACTGTGGGTGTTATTTATTTATTTATTTATTTCGCCTTTTATGTTCCGTCCTACTATGTTGTGGGTGGCGAGCCTATCGCAATATCGGGCACAAATTCCTGACTGTGCTGATAATGAATAGAAAAATCCGATATCACTTTGCGCGACCCGGGATTCGAACTTGAGACCTCAGCTTTGTAACCGTACCATAATACAACTACGCCACCGAGGCAGTCAATATTTATACATAAATTAAAATCTATAGTCCACATTATTCACCGCTTGTATGTTTATGTACCTTATGTTTTTTTTGTTTGATTGAATTATTCGAAAATATTTTTATTCTAGTGCTGATTTCCTGCCTTCGTTCGCCGATGTCCGCTACAATTCCTTTATTCAAATCAAAATCAAAATATTCTTTATAATTTAAGTTCATTTCATTTGGCGATCTAGTGTTGTTACATAGTTTATTAAGTCTTTTAATTATTATTTTTATCGAGTTTCTTATTTTTTTATTTAAGCAGCTGTTAAATAAATAATTTTCGAAAGAGACTGACTTCTGTTATACAGGGCTTCCTAGTTCAGGAGTCAGGGTGTTATTATGTTGTAAACATGTTGTAATGAAATAAAGATTTATTATTATTATTATATTTATTCAAATAGTCTTTCAAAAGATCTTTTGGATTGTTCATTTCTGCTACCATCGCTTCGGAACGTGTTGTAGCTGTGAAGAAGAAGTGGCGCAAGAAACTTCGTCAGCAACACGAACTGTCTTCTTTTTTCTTTTTTTTATATCGCCATTTAAAATTACAATGGTTCATGTCACAGAACACAATAATGTCAGTTTATTTAGTTAATTGTGTTTATTTAGTTAATGTTTAATTTCTATTTTTACATTTTAATTGTTAGTTTTGTGTAGATATTTTATTTCTATTTATATATTTAAGTTGTTAGTTTAGTGTACATATTTTCATTGTTGTTTGCTTAATGTCTGTTTTTTTTTCAGATTTTAGTTATAATTTGGCAAAAGAAATATTGACCTGGTGAAAATTGGTGCTTAAGGAAAAAAGTGTGGTATATTCGAAGTCGCAACCAAATTCTAGCTATTAATAAAGTTGTATTTTATCTCACGTGTGTATTATTTGACAAATCCAATCCAATCATCAGGTAAACTTACCCATCAAATAAATCATAGCATGAAAAAAATATCAAAACATTGACCTACTATTATCGGATTTAATTTTTAAAGACTTGACTGTCAAGTCCTAAAATCCCCTGTTTATACTCAATTGAGATGTAAAGCAAAAATTAAAAATGTTATTTAATGTTAGTCGTATGCCACTGTTGACGATTGATATCGATACAAAATTTGGTACTAGCGTATCACTATTTTTAGGGGCGGAGGCCGCCGCCATGTTTGTGAATTAAAGTGGTACGCGTCACGTGACCTTATGCTTTATCCCCTCTATTCTTTAATCATTGGTTTTATACTACATCTATGATGTCATTTTGAGCGCGACCTCAGACTAAATACTCTCTAGACGTAGCCATAACTGGAACGTGAGAAATAAGAGTGAGACCGCAAGTTAAAACTAGTGTGCGGTAAAAGAGACAGAGAGTTTTGTTCTTGTCCTTGTCACCCGTGGGCCGGTTTTTTTATTTTGTCAATAAGCGCAGTTTGTCAAACAAATATACGTCAATCAGTTTTTCCCGATATTTTAATAGTTTTGGATAGTGTAAAGCAGCAATTTATACAAATATTAGTGACTATAGTGTATATGCAATGGTGGGTTGTAGTATTTTAGGCTGCAAAGCCGCAGTGAACGAAAAATTTGTGTGGAATAACATTTCCCTCGTAAGTTACTCATTTATGTACATTATAATTATTTTGTCGTTATTGGTAAATAATGTTGTATTTTAATATCACTACAAATTGTTTTACTTAGAGAAATATCGATTACATTAGAAATTCTACAATAATATTAAATAACCTTAATTTCTTAAAAGTTTAGTGTTACCTTGTTATGAAAATTGGTTTACCCTAGATCAATCCTTGCATATTATTCCTTGCATACATAGCGTTATTCATACCGTAAAAAATAAAATTACTTCTTATTTTAGGTTTCCTACTAACAGTAACTAGAATTAAATGGGTGGAAGCTAATGGCACCAAATTGGCAACCAACAAATAATTTAAATTTGCTCAATACATTTCGAGATCGATTCCTTTCCTTATAAAAAGAAGACTGTTATAGTAAAACCAAAAGCAGTCCCAATAAGATATGTTCATGTAAGTAGTTGATCATTAATTATTTTTAACACCGTTTTATTAACTTCGCCTACTATGTCTGTAACAGAATCTGTGAAGTCGATTTTCGAGCACTTCAAAACGTCGGATTGACTTGAAATTTTGCAACGTATCCAGGACTGATGACGACGCAATACTTTAAAAAGTATATGATATTATTTTATATTTTATCCAGAATAATAAACAAAAATTATTGTTGAAAAAATATTACCTATACAGGGTATATCAAGACTGTTACCGAAAACGAAGCCGGGTCGTAGTTTTAAGCGACTTCAGACACAATGCAACAGAAAAAGTTGCAAAAAAAGCGACAATTTTTTTTGTATTTTTTTTCCTATGCCATATTTGTGTGGTAAATACATTTTTCCTAAAATAATAGTATATACCCTTTTATTTATAAATACTCTAAGGTATAAAGTGTTTTAAATTATTACTTTTAGCAAAAACTGTGGATTTACACCAAAAATGACGATATTTAATAAAAATCATGAAAAAAAATTGTCACGTTTCTAGGCGAAATTTTATTGCATTGTGTTTGTAGCCACCTAAAACTACCACCCGGCTTCGTTTTCGGTAGCAGTCTTGAGATACCCGGTATAATTGGTAATTTGCGCGCAGTTGTCTTTCTTTGATAAGACAGCCGAAGATAGATGTTTTAGTGCAAGCAATTAAATTATAGTTTAAAAACCAAAAAAACAAGTTTTCATATAAGATCGAACTAAAAGTAAAAAATAATCATTAACTCATTATCATTTAATCGAATAAATACGATTTAAATCGTACGGTTGGCAACGCTTATGTTGGCCTGTGTTAGTACCCACCAAAAGTAGGAATTTTTCCCAACATGGCACACTGAAGAATTATATATCTGTCTCTTGTGCGGCCACGGCATGGCTACGTCTAGAGAGTATTTAGTCTGAGAGCGCGACCAAAACTGATTTACTGATGTGTGCGTGAATTTTACATGTGTGCTTGACAAATAGTGGTGTACCATGCACTTTCGATACTATCATATCGATATAGCTGTCGGCCTGTAGTTGTGAAATAAAATGTTATGGATACATGCGACATTTTATTATATATTAACAGAAACTTATTGATGTGTTTATTTAAATACAGATTGATAAACACAGAAATAAATAAAGATAAATTGTCATATTATTTGAAAATATTCTGTTTGAGATGTTTTGTATGGGTCTTTATATTCACCCATATTCACCTGAACAAAATTATTTTTTTCATTGTGATATATACATAGTACATACACCTAATTAAACTGAGAACATAAACATTTTTATAAAATAAAACTATAATTTACAAAGTTTTAGCGTTTTCGGTTTATTTTTTTTTCATTTTTAATTTCCCGTCGCGAAGTTTCGATTACTTTACACCTTTCGTAGTCACAGGGTGGACTCAGTCTGCAACAAGATCCATGATTATTAGTTTTTTTCAATGAGTAACATTCGCGTAAGTCTAAGAAACACATTTTTACTATATGTATACTAGAGTTAAAAAAATATGCTTATTTAGTCAATTAATTGACTTGTAACACATTGGGAAGTGTTGGACGCCTGCTAGGCCGCGTTGGAGGTGTACGGAGGAGCTTGTAGGAAGTCGTTGGATGCAGGCAGCTTACAACAAACTGATGTAGACATTCTTGTGGAAGGCCTATGTTGTTCATTAGTCGCATTCCTGTGGCTGAAGAAAGAGACAGTTTAATAGTTTATATGAAGCTTTTCTCGATCAACGTCACCTAAACTAATGGTTTCCTAAGAGAATTATAAATTTTAAACCTATACCTAATGTTATGGTAAATCAATAATGTTGCTTCAAGGTTTGGACGATCATATTGTGCATAGAAGTATCGCATATTTTATAATAATATCGAATAATATGTTCTTGTTTTACTATTATAAATTGACAGCCTCTTGGCAGAGACTGAAACAGGTTCTTAATTCATTAATCACACACATGAAGTGTTATAATAATTATTCCACAAATATACTCGTAAAAAAATGATAAAAAGTAAAGTAATAAGTAATATTGTAGAATGAATACTATAATAATGGCCGGGGAAACATGGCCGGGATACGCCAGGTAGAAGAAGAAGAAGAATGCAGACTATAACAACATAGCTATAGCTCCAATAAAAAATTTAGGGAAACATGTCGTTGTCATCGACTATTTTTACTCGACAACCTTCTTATTGATCGAACCTGTCAGGTTCAATCCCTAGCACTTTGGCTTGAAAATTATTGTAAATTCACGTATTTCATATTATTTTTTATACGCAATGAATGCTTTCAGCATATTTATATAATGAAATACTTTATTCTTTTCTTACCGATATGTATCCACGGATTCTATTTATTCTATAATATCGTCACAAAATAGTATTGTGCAAAAGTGGCCGGTACCTGTGAAAACTTTAATATTTCGGAATTTTAGGCCTTCATGAACCACACCTTGACAGTGCACAATTCACTATAATAAACTACTTTAATAAATATACTAAGTACTGTAAATTAAATAAATTATGAAAATAAGCGAATTTGTTGCTCGCTTAGTTTGACATATTTCGACTCTGGGTCACTGCAGGCTACTTCTGTGTAAACGTATGGTCGCATCATGCATCTCGCTTTACATATGAGTTAATTATTCTATCTCTTTCACATTGCCGATCTATGTTTTATACTAAATCTATGGTTGGGGACGGAACTGGCCCATAAACAATTATTTATTTTTAAGTGTTTCATTTATCGCGGGAATTTGAATAATTGAATGTAAAACAAATAAAGCGTAAGCTGCACCTAGGCATAAAATAAATAACAATTATGTACATAAATAAGGTCCAAAGGTATTCTTACACTTGGTCTCACAGACACAAGATTTTACAACTTATTTTGTTCTTCAAATTAAAAGAAGTTATTATGATAAAATAAATTAATAAGGTAATTGTAAGTGCGTGGTAAACGAACCAACCCCGGCTGCCAACATGATAACGGTGGTTCCGGGTTCGAATCCTAGGGCACCTCTGACTTTTCGGATTCATGTGTGTATTGATAGTCAATCACCTCGCACTATAAGGGCGAAGGAAACATTATGAGAATCCTGCATACTGTAGCGATTTGAAAGAAATTATATCAAGCCAACCCGCACTAAGCCAGTGTGGTGGACTGAAAGCCTAACCACTCTCAATCATAGTTCCGGTTGTAGAGCAGGCCCGTGCCCTGCAGTGGGATGTATATGAGCTGATGCAGGTAATTATCGAATGGTAGAGAATGCCTCAGGCATTACTTCCACCTATAAATCATAATATAATGTGTGTAAATAAATAAAAATAATTGTATCTAATCCCATGATGAACGGTTAAGATGAATCTATGTAGGTAATTAAATAATTATATCTATGGGCTAGAAATAACTAGTACAGTAAAGAAAAGGCAATTTATTCCAAAACTTATTAATGTATTATTCACATTATGCCCGATATAGCAATAAACTCCGCCTCCTTTCACATCATGTAAAGGAATATAAAAGGCGAAATGTGGGTGTCCTAGTAGAATCTCTGCCTGAGCTTTCTGGGCAAAAGGCGTTAGTTTATTTCATAGATTAGAATTATATACCGAGATAGATGCGCAACTCCACTTTTTTTTTTATTTTCCGACGTGATTTCGCCATCAGAGGAGCGCGCTAGGCAAACGCGTGAAATTTCATACTTTTTTTCCAATATTTCAAAATGTGTATCTTTCGTAACCTCTTGCAAGTTTAACCAATATCAAGTTGAAATTGTTTTTAATATCAAGAAAGTTCATAATATCAACATATAAAACATATTTCTTGGTTTAGTGGTACACTTCCGCCATTTAACAATTAGATTTAAACTATTAACTAGTTACAAGATAATTTCCCGTTCTCGCCAGAGTGTGGCGCTAGAATCGAAATAATTGTTTGGAATATTTTTCATGTACTAAGTCGCACCCCTATGGTTTATTTACTTCTTTAGTTAATATACATACGTAGATTAACAATGACTATACTATAATTTTAAACAATTCACTGTCTCAACTCTAAATGATTCTTTCGTATTATCTTGCACAACAAAAGGGAATAGCTGTATGCCATGGCAAGCAGCACCATACTGCCCATCATTCCTGAGAGCTACCACAGCGCCCATAAGTATTCGTAATGCGTCGCTATCCGTAATATTACTGTCCGAGCAGCATCTGTCGGCGAAGCACCTCGTCTCATCTCTTCCACTGCTAGAAAGCTGAAAATTCACATTTACGTAATTATCACCCTCTTGTCATAGAGTTTACCACTGAGCACATGTTAGTCACAAAGTGATAAAGGCCCACGAAATAATATTATAAAGAAAATAACATGATGAACCAAAGATTTCTACATTAGTCTATATTATATATATAATTCTCGTGTCACAATGTTCGTTCCGTACTTCTCCGAAACGGCTTGACCGATTTCTCATGAATTTTGTGAGCATATTGAGTAGTTCTGAGAATCGGCCAACATCTATTTTTCATACCCTTAGTGATAAGGGTTGTCCACCCTTAACATTTTTCTTTAATTTTTAGACATTTTTTCAATTTCTTTATTTTTTTATTATGTCGCATTAAAAAATACATACAACCCTAAATTTTTACCCTTTTATCACCAACCCCTATTTTTTAATAGCCATTTTAGTAATTTAATCATTTTTCATCCCCGGTCGATAACTGATCAATTTAATTAGTTATTCCCGCCAGTTGTCTACAGGGGTCACTTCTGACCCAGTAAACAGCACGGAGTAGGGATGAGAACGAAGCCGGTCTCCTGTTTCTCTCACACAATAAGACTTCTCTCACTCCCTACAGTCTACACAGTTGTCGGCCATCATTATTGTTTACTAGCTGTACCCGCGACTTCGTCCGCGTGGAATTTAACAAAAAAAAATTAATTAGTTTATTTAGATATATTTTTTTTGGGTTTTGCATTTTATTTTAATTATCATTTATTTTCAAAATTACGCATGCGCGTGAGCTGCGCATGGTACTGGACAGTACTTGGGCATTGCAACATTACTTTATTTTTCTAAAATATCAAAATCGGTCCAGCCATTTCAGAGATTAGCCGGAACAAACAGACAGACAGACAGACAGTCAAAATAAATCTAAGTTCATTTTTGATATAGGTATCGTGTATACAACATGTACAGATTTAAATGTAAAAGCGGAAAGTAGTACGTTCAGAATCAGCTACTGAACCGATATTTAAATTTTTTTTGGTAGGTATTTTTTTTCAAAATAATTTGTTAAGACCAAGTAAATTACAGACACTCTTTCATTTAGTACTCCGAACAAACGAAATTGAAACGTAACTCCAGGACATAAGATCATTTTTAAATGAATCACTAAACGAATACTCTAATAAACTACATCATGAACAAAAATGAACTTTATTTCGATAGTCATAAAGTTTATTTAAGCAATCTATCATTAATCAACGCACACAACGATAGGCTTGAATAAACGTAATAAGCTACCAAAATAATAACTATCATATTCTCTTTTCCACACATTTAACTACAACTAGATAGAGCAGGATGCAGCTATTGTTTAATGCAATTTGATCCATCCGACAAACGACGCGACGGCGCGCGCGGCGGTACATCAAAAGGTAATAGGGACGCGCCGCGCCGCGCCGCGAAAAAAAAATTACTCCCGGTATTTGCAAGACCGGGCGATCCAAATCCGCGCAATACATGCACTTAAATGAAACAAATTAAATTGTAACAAAATCACTATGAAAAGAAACAACAAGTAGGTATTTCTATGAAAAATAATTTCGCGGAACGTTTAAATGGTGATTAAATTCGGTTTATAATTTTACTATGTATGCGGAATCCCGGTGTGTCGGATATCCCGTTATTGCAATCCCTAAATGGGCACCGACAATGTGAAAAAAATCTAGTCGTGCACCGCAGTTATCTGTGTCTACTTGTGTTTAAGTGTTAAGTAGATATTTCGACAACTTTCGCGCACGATGTCTTTTCGGTATTCGAATATTGAATACACTGAAATGGTGAGAACTTCCGCACTCTGTGGTGATAATGTATCATTGGCAGGCAGGACTTTAACACAGGCACGTCACCAGTGGCACCAGTGTAGTGTCCGACAGTATCTCGATGCTGAGTTCGGAGAGCGCTGGATAGGTCGCGGCCTGTGCAATAGCCTCCTAGGTCACCTGACTCGACGCCTCTTGACTTTTTTTGTGGGGACGTAATAAATCTCTATCGGTATACTTCAGTGAAAGTACTAATGTGGAGGAATTAAAAAGTAGAATAGTGGCAGCCTTCCTAAAAGTGAAAAGTGACACTGAAGATTTACATAAATTACGTGAACATTACGCAATGTGCATCAAAGTGTATCAAGGTGGTGGACATTTCGAACTTATTTTAAAAAGAAATCGCCGCATGAGTGCCATGTAACACGTAAGTTAATTTTGTTGTATTTTTTGTGTTGTGATTCCCATCTAGTCTTCGTTGTTAGATATTGCGTTATCTTATTATCTTATTCATTAGTAATGCAAAATAAATGACGCCCGTATCCTGCCGGCCTGTAGGAACTAAGTTTAGCGGAAGGTGAAATTAAATATAATAATATTTATAGCCGATTCCATGCAAAATATTGTCTTATGTTAGGTTCGTACGAATTATATCTTGTAAGTAAAGTATTTAGATTTATAGTCAAAACACAAATGGTATGCTTACATAATTAAATTAATAATAATGTGTTTACCAAGCCCCAAGTAATCAGTTTACTTTGTATTTCGTTTATTGTCGCTGTTTTCTGCCGTCGCAGCGGTCGGCGTTAGGTACTCGTGTGAATGGGGTCTTGTGTACATGGTTGCGTGTCCGCGAGCGTGTGTAGTAGTGCCTCTTATTTGTAACTCGTAAGGTAACCATGTTAAGTGCCTACATTTGGTAATAACTAATTTCATAATAAAAGATTTTGTAATTATGGTAGTACGATTTCGAAGCATAAACTATGATTGCAATAATATTTAAAGTTGGGGTGTCGAGGTTGTGAATTAATCCTGTTACACGTTGTATAACGACATGTAGTTGGACAATTTTTTTATTTCACTTTACAAACAGACACTTAAATTTATTTATATGTAAGATGCATCAAATGTAGTAACGTTGACAATTATTATTTTGCTATCTCAGTGTAACTCTCATATTAACTATTAATCATCCTATTTTATATATAAGATGTATATGGATGTTTATTGGAGAGAAGGGACATAAAGTAAAATAGAATCGAAGGTACGGGAAGGGCTGGGATAGATGACAGATTTGTTAGGACCGAAATGTAATGCACGTTATAAAACGGGGTGGATAATAAAGAGAAGGACGGGACGGATTGGGAAGAGACTGAACAGGCGGATGAGACGGGATTGAGCCGGACAGTAGGATAGCTACGTCAAGTTTAGGCATACAAGAGTTTATACGAAAAACAACATGTATTTGGTGTGGAGTGGAATCAAAAATTATATGCACCCAGGCGAAGCTGGGTCGGGCCGCTAGTAATAATAATAAAATAGCAATACAAATACTTAAATCAAAATATGTGCAACAGTACCTCGGCAGAAATCTCACCATAATATCACCGTCGCCCGTAGCAGCTGCGCCGCCTACCGTATTATCAGCATACGCGCCTGAACCAGGAATTGGTGAATCACCGATTCTTCTGTACACAAGACATATTTAAATAAGTAGCATCTACCTATAACTAAGTCTTGACTATTATATTCATATTAGCTTAATTAGGTACCTACATATTGAATGTTAGTCTGTAATTTAAATGAATGTTTACAAGCCCAATAAAAAAGCAATGTATGGCTACTTATTACATACCATAAAATATTACTATAACTATTTGTTTCTGTAGGTATATTAGATAATAGGCAGAATGCATACTTTGCAGTTATAAACAGCGACTTGCGGATTCCGTAGGCAATAATAGATATATCTATTAGTGACTGTCGGAATTTTAGCTGATATTCAATAAACCATGAAATAGGTAGGTAAGAGAGACAGTTATTAATGAATGTAAAAATATTGAAAAAATACGCATATATCATTTCAAAATTGATGACAATCAGGAGGAAAGAAAGTCTTCAGTTTTGCCTAGCATTGGTAAGACTCAAGCTGACCATAATATTAATAAGTAATAAAAAATACCCGGGTATTTTGAATTTTGCACCATTAGTGGAAGTTCCCGCCGCTACATCGCCAGCACTGTCTATCGCAACCATTCCTATGGTGTCGTGGTTGTATCTATCCACTTTCACATTCCTGACTTGAGGCTCAAGTCGGAAGTTATCCAAAATGCTGTACGGTCCGCAGTACTTTGATGGATCCGGCTTGACATTCTGGATTAGATAAGGCACTCATGTTTTATCTTAAATTCTTAACATTCGATTGAGAGCTCAATAAAGAGATAGGGATATTTAGCACGTAAATAAGTTTACATTATTGCGGTAATTTGTAAAGATGCATTATTAAAGTTTAAATCTGGGCCTGTTGGCCCCATTTTATAAAATCTGTCTCTTTTTTCTACAAAATGTCGGCCAAACGCTGTACGAGTTCCGTATAAGTAACTATTTTCATATTACATAGGTCATAGGGGCGGGCCAGATGGCGTTTTACAAAAATAACTAAAAAATGGATCTTGTAATGGAATCTCTGATCTTTTAACATATTTAATTAGAACATTTGTTCAAATGACCCATTGTGTAAAAAAATGTATTGGTCCTTAACATTAAGTACCTAGTGCATATGTATACAAGTAAGCACCTAAGAAAAATACACAAACATTTATATGGCCATTATGTAACTCACACTGCAAGAAATTGCAATTATATGTGAGAAAATATAATATTTATATTTATTTATTTACTAGTCATAATTATAATGATCATGATGATATCATGTATTGTTCATAGATAGTATAGTAATTTAGTTATATTTATAAAACCATTGCACTTATGGCCTTCAGGATACATAATCACAACAAGTGTATTTACCATCCAAAAGTTTGGCTGGCAGTTATCTTCATTATGCCATTTCATCCACATTTTCTTTGAATCTTGAGTAGTGAGTGGTTCTTCTTTGAATCCCATTTGAACTGCAAATTGTGTAGCCAACTCCCCAACAAGGAAAGAGTGTTTTGTATGCTCCAAGACATGTCGGGCTACTGATATTGCACTCTTTATCCTGCGCAGAGCACCTACTGCCCCAACATTCATTGTTTTTCTAGAATGAATATAATTTTACATTTAAATATTTTTTGAGTATGTATGTACTTACCTATATTTAAAAAAGTTTATGTTGCAAACAAGCTTTTCAGTGACTCAGCTTTGAATCAAAGTGGACAATTTTGTTAATTTTACACTAGATACACATGGTTTGTTTTATTTATCATCATCAGCCATAAAAAGTCCACCTCCGCCTTTCCCAAGTGTTTTAAGTGACCCATCAAATTATATTTTATTTGAATATTTGATAATAATATGTTACCCATCCATAATTAGTGCATCAAGTGTAGTTTCACCGTCTTCATCAGGGCTTCCACCGTATCCTACTGTGCCATCACACTGTTGGACCTCACAAACTGTGGCACCAAGTTCCACAGCGTCCAGAGCTGTACCACCTTCTTTCAGGACCTCCCATCCTATGTAAAAAAGCCTAAGCTTGTAATTACACTGCTTGAAGTAAAAATTCAGATTCGTTTAAAAATATTTTTTTTTAATTAAGTCTATTTTTTACATGTATGGGTAGAAAACTTACCTTTTACTGTAGCATTTACAAACGACCAAGTATTAATAACAATTGGTATATTTTGTCACCACTTATAACCACAGCACTATACAGGAAAATGTTTATTGAAGCGAGGAATATTAATTTCATCATGTTCAACCAATGATATATTATACAAACAATCAAACTGTCTTATGAGCATTTAGAATCGAATACAAAAAAAATATAAACTGCTATGTATCACATGGAACCGCATACAAACTAATATGCTAACAAAAAGAGAAACCGAATATTAAAAGATAAAATACTCCGAATTGCGATAGAAGACTTTAAAGCGTTCATACATATATAGGTCTTTTCTTTTTGATGGACTACAATGTGAGCCACTCCTTGAGCTACTCGGACGCAAACGCATGCAAGCGAGACGCGACACAAGCATTAATTTTTAAATGACATTTTCGTCTTTCTATATAAAAAGAGTAAATAAATAATAAATATTCTAACAATTTGATTGGCCGTTTTCCAACCAATCTCTGTTCTGATTGATAAATCTCTGCGCTGTGATTGGTTAATGCAGGATAATTTAAATATGGTGGTTTTGATTTGACTTATTAATTAATATATGGAAAACATTGGTGCGAATTTATTGTGCGCAATATTTTAGTCATTATTTTGAGTGATCAGCTTTCCTGGTAATATTCCGCTAGCAAATATGGATTTGGAAACATTTTGCCGTGAACTTCCGAAAGTAGTCAGTATTGAATAATATGCTAACTTTTAAAACTTTGTTTATTAATATTTAAACAAATATGCATAATTTAATGTTGTTGATTTAAGGAATTGCATGCGCATCTCAATGGCTCACTGAGGTCGTTCTACAATGTTAGAATTGAAAAGATATCATGCCGACAGTGGACTAGCAGATAAAACGAATGCTTTCTTTGATGAATTTCAAATAGGTGCAGGAGACACAAGGAATTTGGCTGAGTATGTTATAAATTTACTTTTTCGCTTTGTTTATCTTTTTATTGGGTGTGGTTCACGAGACAATAAAACTACGCATATATTAGAGCTTAAGGATTTAATTCAATTACATGTTTTTCAAAGTTTTGGATGGAAACACTATTCTCTTTGTTTCATTCATATTATAAAGATACATTAACAAAAAAAAACAAGTTTAGTGACTTGTGCATAATAATGAGACTTTTAGTGACCGCAATTATTTATAACTTATAATGAAAAATATACAAATTAAAAATATACAAACAATAAATATGGCTTTTCATACAGTCAAGAATTCAGACATGTATACAGCTATAAGATATAAATATATATTAATTAAGAAGCCCAATGCAGATTCCTTTGAACCAACTCATATGAAAAATCTTTGTGGAAGCATTGGACATTCTAGGTGTGGATGTTGCAAAATCGTTTGACTCATTTGGTGCTATTACTTAGCAATTATATAAATTATTTGCAAATAATTTATCCTGTTGTTTACAAATTGTTATTTTCCTTCCTCAGTTGTTTCCAAGTGTTTGGAATTGCACACAGTTTGACAAGCACACCCGAGACATTAGCACTGGCTACTAAACTAACTTTACAAGAATTCCAAGACGATGGATGCTGTTACATAGAGCTACGAAGCACACCAAAAGACACACAGTTCATGGACAAAAGACAATATATTGACACAATTATACAAGCTATGCAGTAAGAATTACTACTTTTAAACAAAAGCATTGTTTTTGGAATATTTCATTAATTGCATATATGGCTAAAACATATAACATTTTTATGAGTCTTTATATAGGTTTTGGAATTCATGAACCCATGTTTTTTTTTTAGGAAATCTTCAATTCATCTTACAATGATATCACGCCTTATCATATCTATAAATAGAAACTCATTGAAAGATGCTGATGAAATATCAAACATTGCTATAGAGTTTTACCAGAAGCATCCGGATGTTGTTGTAGGAATTGAATTAAGTGGAGATCCTACAGTCGGCACTTTCCGTGATTTCGTTCCAGCGCTCACAAAAGCAAAGGAGGCAGGGTTGAAAGTATGCAATTCTTTATTTTGATCATATTTGGGACTTTTTTATTTGTTATGAATATATTATTGAGTATCAATAACACCAGGGTAGGACATGCTACAATTCCAGAGATACCAAAGACCTCTATTTTATTTTCTTTCTTTGCGTTGGTTTAAATAGATAAGGGGCACCTAAGCAATCTTCCTTACACTATTCCAGCAATCTCACACAATGTGCCTTCACAAATATACCTCATTGTGCCATTAATGTCAATACCGAGCCAATTTTATGAATTATTTCAACCCTTTTAGTCAAAATTATAACCCATGTGAGTAATAATGCTACTAATGGTGAAAGAATTTTTAAAATTAGTCCATTCGTTTTTTAGTTTATTCATTAGAAACAAAAATAGGAAAAATATGTATCATCTTTATAACATTAGTATAGAAGTATAGATGAATTATTAAAATTTCAGGTAACTTTACATTGTGGTGAAGTATGTAATCCTCGAGAAGTACTTGAAATGTTGTTGTACAAACCAGACAGAAATTGGTCATGGAACCTGCATTCATTCACAACATGGTGGCACAGATGAAACATGGAATAAACTTTGTGAATTAAAAACACCTGTAGGTCTGTATATTTATAATTTCAAATCGTATTTTAATTGATATGCATTATGCAGGTATAGTGTAATTTAGTTAATTAATAATTGAAAGATTTAAATGTTAAACTTGACTAGAAAATGGTTTATTGCACTGTAAGAAATATATAAAGTTGATGAAATAAAGCAAATAAATATTGTACACCCATTATTAAACATTAAAAAATGCCCTACTGAGTGAGTGTGAGTAATATTTAATAATTATTTTTCAGAGGTTTGCCTGACCAGCAATGTAAACACAAAATCAACTTTGGATTATGAGTCTCATCATTTCAAAGAATTATATGACGCTGAAATCCCGCTTATTATTTGTGTAAGAATTAAACTT
Organism: Hyles vespertilio; assembly: GCA_009982885.2. NCBI lineage: Eukaryota > Metazoa > Arthropoda > Insecta > Lepidoptera > Sphingidae > Hyles > Hyles vespertilio. The sequence continues at coordinate 6,239,220 of CM042816.1, read as the reverse complement.
ATTTTATTCACTACTCAAATATTAAAAGTAATATTTAAATATTACACACATACAGTACAGCAAGCTTTAATAATTAAATTAAAACATTGCCAATTTTCATATTAACTTATTGAAGCAGAAGCCAAAAATCCTGTCTACTCTAATTTTACACTGTAGTTCCAGTAGGGCCACATGATCTTGACTGTTGTGCTGGCTGTAGATGAAATACTAATGATTTCTATGAATTTGTAAAACCTATTAAGATAAAACCTCATTAAAATTCCTTTTATTTTTCATAAACACTGCATATAGAGGATTAGTTTATGAAGATTTCGGTATCTAAACATTGAATTAAAATCAATGGATAGGCCTACGATAGGCCCTTCAATACATTGGGAGTATTAATAAGATTGCTGTGAGAATCGCGCCATCTATTACGATTTTTCGGAACAACGTGTTTTTTTTTGCTAATTTACGTAATTCATTTTGCATGCGTTGCGTTTAAGTAATAGGTATTTGTTTTAAAGTGATAAATATTGTTTAGGTACCTATTTTTTTACTAAACTTTCTTCCAAATACAAGCAGGCTCCACTGGAGCGTAGCACCACTTAACTCGAAACTCTGTACACTACGCGCGCTACGTCGCGCCGCGTTATGTCTTTTAATTGATGTCATTGTATCGAAACCATTTTCGTCGCTTAATGTCTATAAATTAAAATTGTAAAAGTTATCGATGTTGACATTAACCTTTATGTTTCAGACTGACGATAAAGGCGTCTTTGCCACCTCTTTATCTCAAGAGTACCGGCTTTGTGCAGAAACTTTCAAGCTCACTCGTTCCCAACTTGCGCGTTTAGCTTTAACTGCATGCCAGTATGTTTTTGCTGATGATTGTAGGAAGAAATTAAACGATCAATTGCTAAATTTCATAGATAAAAACGAACTGTAGATTATAATAAAAACGATGTACGTAATTGCATTATTTTAAAATTAGGAAACAACTTTTAAACGTCATCAAAGTTTTTTTTTTGTATCTACCTAAATCGGAATTGCAATTTGCGAGAAAGATAAGTCAATTTAAAGAACAAGCAAGTATATTCGCAATTTAATAGTATTAAAATGTCCAATTTCATGAATGTGAAGCATTGAGATAATATACTAGAGGGGACACTGCAAACAAAATTTTTGTAACAAAATGAACGGTACATTCTATTTCTGTCTCTGTTACGCCTACGAAGTAACATATCTTCCCTCTCGCTCCAATGTGTACCCGTGTGCACGCACCATACGCAGATATTTTGTTCCCGATGTCCGCTCTAGTATAATACCTCAATGATGTGAAGACAGAAAATTAGTTTTTAATAAGACAATGCATTCCAACTGTAATAAGGGTCAGGTTTAGAATATTATAGCACGAAACGGGGGTTGGGGGCATAGATGTAGTATAGAACATAGATCGGCAATGTGTCATTTTGAGCGCGACCAAAACTGATTTACGATTGTGTGCGTGAAGTTTACATGTGTGCTTGACATATAGTGGTGTACCATGCACTTTCGATACTATCATATCGATATCGATATAGCTGTCGGCCTGTAGTTGTGAAATAAAATGTTATGGATATTTTATTATATATTAACAGAAACTTATTGATGTGTTTATTTCAATACAGATTGATAAACACACAAATAAATAAAGATAAATTGTCATATTGTTTGAGGTGTTTTGTATGGGTCTTTATGTTCACCTGAACAAAATTATTTTTTTCATTGTGATGTATACATAGTACATACCGGGTATCTCAAGACTACTACCGAAAACGAAGCCGGGTGGTAGTTTTAGTGACTACAAACACAATGCAACTAAAAAATTCGCAAAGAAACGTGACAATTATTTTTTATGATTTTTTAAATATCGTCAATTTTGGGTGGTAAATCCATAGTTTATGCTAAAATAATAATTTAAACTCTTTTATACCCTAGATTATTTATAAATAATAGGGTATAGGTCTACCAGAATCTCATGGCATAAAATTAAAAACAAACATAAAGATTTTTATGTGGCAATACCATCGGTCAACAGCTGTTTCAAAACTTGAGTTATGTCATTCGATGTGAATAATTTATGATTTCTATACTTCCTTAGCGAAAATATATAAATTAGTTCTACGATTACAAGTGCGACACATTGTATACAAGGTTTATCGCCAGATCCGTGTATAATTTGGTCAAATTTAAACAAAATCGACGATTTTAAAATCGACGTTGTTTTAACAAATTAGTCGGAGTGAATAATTTTGATGCTTAATTTTTTTTGGTTAGTGTTGGATATGTAAATGTGTTTTATCGTATATACTTTGATATCATTTATGAAACTAAATAGTACTTTATTAAATACCTATGTGCAGGACTTTCCAGAGATTTTAGATAAGAATCCATCAAACAATAACATATTTTGCACTTCTAGTGAAAAGTTGTAATCCCAGACGTAATCTTTATTATAAATAATTATCATCAACACCTTCGTCTCATCATGTACTACCAGGATCTTTAGAAATAAGCCCTGACTAAAGTGTAAATTAAATAAAGAAGACTGAAAATAAAGTTACTTACATACGTTACATAAATACATTATCTTATTTTACAATCTTGCATCTTTGGTAACATTTTTGGTATCTAATAATTATTTCAATAAAACCGACTCATAATCAAACTACTTACAATTTAGAAATTGAAAGTTGTTTGACTAAGTGAGAACTAATAAGAAGAGAGAATTAAAACGATACTAGTGGCTCTTTACCGCCATTTTCATCTACGTTTTGGAAGTACCAGCGCTCCCTCTATAAATACTCGTAAGGCACGTATGTATATTATAGTGTAAAACTGAAAAAAAAGTAATCTAAAAGTACAATTTTGAAGTCATTTTAATTTTTAAATTACCTTTATATTTATATTTAAAACATTATGTACTTTATTTACAAAGTTGTACTAAAAAAACATGTCAATTTGAAATAATAATTAATTACAATTATTGAAAGTATCAAAATATGTTCATCCAATTACCCCAGTGTTGCAATGCGTAAATTCAAATTTCCCAAAATGCCATGAGATTCTGGTAGACCTATATACACTATTATTTTAGGAAAAAATGTATTTACCACCCAAATATGGTCATAGGAAAAAAATAACAAAAAAAAATTGTCGCTTTTTTTTGCAACTTTTTCTGTTGCATTATGTCTGAAGTCGCTTAAACTACCACCCGGCTTCGTTTTCGGTAGCAGTCTTGATATACCCTGTATACTAATTAAATTGAGAACAAAAAAAAACCTTTTATTAAAATGAAACTATAATTTACAAAGTTTTAGCGTTTTCGGTTTATTTTTTTCATTTTTAATTTCCCGTCGTTAAGTTTCGATTACTTTACAGCTTTCGTAGTCACAGGGTGGACTCAGTCTGCAACAAAATCCGTGATTATTAGTTTTTTTCAAAGAGAAACATTCGCGTAAGTCTAAGAAACACATTTTTACTATATGTATACTAGAGTTTAAAAAAATATGCTTATTTAAGTCAATCAATTGACTTGTAACACATTGGGAAGTGTTGGACGCCTGCTAGGCCGCGTTGGAGGTGTACGGAGCAGCTTGTAGGAAGTCGTTGGATGCAGGCAGCTTACAACAAACTGATGTAGACATCCTTGTGGAAGGCCTATGTTCATTAGTCGCATTCCTGTGGCTGAAGAAAGAGACAGTTTAATAAACTATGAAGCTTTTCTCGATCACGTCATCTAAACTAATATTTTTCCTAAGAGAATTATAAATTTTAAACCTATACCTAATGTTATGATAAATGAATAATGTTGCTTCAAGGTTTGGACGATCATACTGTGCATAGAAGTATCGCATATTTTATAATAATATCGAATATGTTCTTGTTTTACTATTATAAATTGACAGCTTCTTGGCAGAGACTGAAACAGGTTCTTAATTCATCACATAATCACACACATGAAGTGTTATAATAACTATTCCACAAATATAAAAAAATGAGAAAAAGTAAAGTAATAACTAATATTGTAGAATGAATACGATAATAATGGCCGGGGAAATATGGCCGGGATAACGCCAGGTAGAAGAAGAAGAAGAATGCACACTATCACAAAACTATAGCTCCATAAAAATGTAGGGAAACATGTGTTGTCATCGACTATTTTATCGACAACCTTTTATTGATCGAACCTGTCAGTCAATCCCTAGCAACTTTTGGTTGAAATTATTGTAATTTCACGTATTTGATATTATTTTTTATACGTAATGGATGCTTTCAGCATATTTATATAATGAAATACTATATTCTTTTCTACCGATATGTATACACAGATTTCCATTTAATTCTATAATATCGTCACAAAACAGTATTGTGCAAAAGTGGCCGGTACCTGTGAAAACTTTAATTATTACGGATTTTTACGCCTGCATGAACCACACCTTGGCACTGCACAATGCACTATAATAAACTACGTTTAATAAATATAACCAATTACTGTAAAATTAAATAAATTATGAAAATAAGCGAATTTTGTTGCTCGCTTAGTTTGACATATTTCGACTCTGGGTCACTGCAGGCTACTTCTGTGTAAACGTATGGTCGCATCATGCATCTCGCTTCAACATATGAGTTAAATTATTCTATCTCTTTCACATTGCCGATCTATGTTTTATACTAAATCTATGGTTGGGGGTAAGGGGGAGGAGGGGGAGGGTGTACCCTGTCCCCTGGTACCACTCCCATGAAAAGATAAGGCATGATTCTGAGAACTTAATTAAAGTAACCTAACCTCTAAATGTTAAAACAAAAGTTGCTTCTGCAACGTCCAATGATAATAGAATATAGAGGATAAAGCACAAAAGTAGCTATACAGGGTATCTCAAGACTGCTACCGAAAACGAAGCCGGGTGGTAGTTTTAGTGGCTACTAACACAATGCAATTAAAAATTTCGCATAGAAACGCGACAATTATTTTTTATGATTTTTTAAATATCGTCATTTTTGGGTGGTAAATCCATAGTTTTTGCTAAAATAATAATTTAAACTCTTTTATACCTTAGAGTATTTATAAATAAAAGGGTATATACTATTATTTTAGGAAAAAATGTATTTACCACCCAAAAATGGCCATAGGAAAAAAATAACAAAAAAAAATTGACGCTTTTTTTTGCAACTTTTTCTGTTGCATTGTGTCTGAAGTCGCTTAAACTACCACCCGGCTTCGTTTTCGGTAGCAGTCTTGATATACCCTGTATGTCAAGTTATAGTTATGTTAGGAATATCGACGCGGAATGTACGTTTATCTATCTGTCTCCTTTACACAAAGCTGACTTTTCCCTTAATGAAAGAGACAAATAATAATTCCTTTGTTTCGAATATGGCAATATTTTGTTTACTAACCACACTCAGACCGCCCAAGACCAAAATGACGCCATTTTAGTTATTATTTCGAAACCACAGACTATTAAACCAAAAACTGCATGAAATGTCAAACTGTGGCGTTATCTGTCAATCGGAGTAAACAAATCTGCACAATCAAAGAATTTCGAATTATTCATTGGTTAATCTCGTTTGTTAAGTTTGTTTAGTTTGCTTATTAGTTTACTTGTCAAGTTTTTAAAATGCCTCAGTGTTGTGTTTAAGGATTCGAGTCGAGTTCAAGCAAAAAGGACCCTAACATTACTTTTCATAGGTTAGTAACTGTTTTGACGAAATACTAACAAATATGTGCTAAATTTACATTTTGGGTTTATTTTTATCATTTATAAATGTATCTCGTTGATTAAGTTTTAGACTCTTCTAGGCGTTATTTATACAAGTAGTGTAAATTACAACCTTATTGTTTGTTTACACACGAGTTTAGGGATGAGTGGATTCGATACGAAATTATTCATATCGATATTATCATTTTTAAATATTTTGATCTTTATTTTTCAAAAAAAGAAAAAAATGGTTTATATTTAAATATATATTCAGACCGACAAACAAAGTGAAATTAAAAATATTTTTTAGATTCCCTATAAACATACAAACCAGGACAAAATGGATACAAAAAATTGGAAGCTATTGGAACCCTGCAATAAATACATTTATTTGTTCATTACATTTTGAAAAAGAAAACAGCTTTCCAACAATATTCCCGGTAAGTGAAATTGTAGTAATCATGATATTTTACCTAATAATCCTATTAATAATACAATTGTTAATCAATAACAAAGATGACATGCAAGATAATTTGGACAATTGGTAGTCTATGGTCTAATGTTCTGAAGAACCTTTTAATGCATAGAAATAGTTTTATATTTTATTATTAATTATTATAATTGTTTATCTTAACCAACACTTTCATATTCATTGATTGAATTCTAAGTGAGACATAATGATTTTCCTCAGTCAAATAATAGCAATAAAAATCTACCTATGTTATTTTATTTTATTTGGTATGTATTAAATATCCTGATAGGTATTTTTGATTTTAGCAAAGAATGGTGCAACGTAAAAATGAACGAAATGTATTAGATGCAACTGGGTGTTTGTATACAACCGTTGCAAGGTATAACCTTGTAACGGTTGTAACATGTAAATTAGTATTAGTTGGTCATATGTTTACATTATGGCGACTAAAAAAGTAACGATAATTGTAAAGTATAAGTATATTTTTAGAAATATCAAGAAATAATTACCTCCAACCGTCACATACATAGTCTGACCCCACACTAAGATCAAAATGTTTAATACATCATATTGCTATTGTTTATGTAGCAGTTGTATTTTTATTAGTTTTGTTACAAATAAATTTATCATAATATTAATATTTATACATACATAAACTCACGTCTTTTTCCCAGAAGGGGTAGGCAGAGGTGCAACCAGGACACCCACATTTCAGCCTCCGTGGCGCAGGCGGTAAGACGCCGTCTGTGAATCGAGAGGCCGCGGGTTCGATCCCCGCACCGAGAGAAATGTTTGTGCGGCCCACAAATATTTCTCTCGGGTCTGTGTGTTTGTGAGACCGAAAAGTCTCTCGTAGTTCCTGATACCCACGACACAAGACTCGATCTTAATGTGGGGTCAGGACTATGTATGTGACTGTTGGGTGTTATTTATTTATTTATTTATTTCGCCTTGTATGTTCCGTCCTACGATGTTGTGGGTGGCGAGCCTGTCGCAATATCGGGCACAAATTCCTGACTGTGCTGACAATGAATAGAAAAATCCAATATCACTTTGCGCGACCCGGGATTCGAACTCGAGACCTCAGCTTTGTAACCGTACCATAATACAACTACGCCACCGAGGCAGTCAATATTTATACATAAATTAAAATCTATAGTACACGTTATTCACCGCTTGTATGTTTATGTATGTATGTACCTTATGTATTTTTTGTTTGTATGAATTATTTGAAAAATATTTTTATTCTAGTGCTGTTTCCTGCCTTCGTTCGCGATGTCCGCTACAATTCCTTTATTCAAAATCAAAATCAAAATATTTTTTATAATTTAAGTTCATTTCATTTGGCGATCTAGTGTTGTTACATAGTTTATTAAGTCTTTTAATTATTATTTCTTTTCGAGTTTCTTATTTTTTTATATAAAGCAGTTGTTAAATAAATAATTGTCGAAAGAGACTGACTTCTGTTATACAGGGCTTCCTAGTTCAGGAGTCAGGGTGTTATTATGTTGTAAACATGTTGTAATTAAATAAAGATTTATTATTATTATTATTTATTCAAATAGTCTTTCAAAGGATCTTTTGGATTGTTCATTTCTGCTACCACCGCTTCGGAACGTGTTGTAGCTGTGAAGAAGAAGTGGCGCAAGAAACTTCGTCAGCAACATGAACTGTCTTCTTTTTTCTTTTTTTTATATCGCCATTTAAAATTACAATGGTTCATGTCCCAGAACACAATAATGTCAGTTTATTTAGTTAATTGTGTTTATTTAGTTAATTGTTTAATTTCTATTTTTACATTTTAATTGTTAATTTTGTGTAGATATTTTATTTCTATTTATATTTGAAGTTGTTAGTTTAGTGTACATATTTTCATTGTTGTTTGCTAAATGTCTGTTTTTTTAGACTTTAGTTATAATTTGGCAAAAGAAATATTGACATGGTGAAAATTGGTGCTTAAGGAAAAAAGTGTGGTATTTTCGAAGTCGTAAGCAAATTCTAGCTATTAATAAAGTTGTATTTTATCTCACGTGTGTATTATTTGACAAATCCAATCCAATCATCAGGTAAAACTTACCCATCAAATTAATCATAGCATGAAAAAAATATCAAAACATTGACCTATTATTATCGGATTTAATTTTTAAAGACTTGACTGTCAAGTCCTAAAATCGCCTGTTTATACTCAATTGACATATAAAGCAAAAATTAAAAATGTTATATTAATGTTAGTCGTATGCCACTGTTGATGATCGATATCGATAGAAAATTTGGTACTAGCGTATCACTATTTTTAGGGGCGGAGCCGCCGCCATGTTTGTGTATCAAAGTGGTACGCATCACGTGACCTTATGCTTTATCCTCTCTATTCTTTAATCATTGGCAACGTCTCCGGCGCTGCGGGAAGTACAGCCCCTTCGCCCTTGCGTAACAAAGGATAGGCACCCACGCTCGCTTCGTTACAGCGGGCGGGGGCTGCTCTCCCTCCGCGCCTCCGGCTTTTTATATACACTCTAGGGGTGGTAGCCAAAAGTCTACGTGAAGTCGGGGTGGCCCGTGTCGGTTTTGGGGTACAGTCGACCTAACTGGTCCATAAAGTGGGTACACTAACTTCCTTCTGAACATCTAGGACGTTATAAAACAACAAAACAAGCAAAATCAATTCAATCTTCGTAATTTATGGCAGAGGCGGCTCGTGAAATTTTTTGATGGGGGTTCACAAAAAAAGTAATTGAAAAACTAGAGCTTACTATTTATTATATTTGTATACAAAATCCATTCGCCGGTCTTTTTGGCGTGCGAAGATATCTATTACTTTCTTGTGAAAATCAGAAATGAAATTGATTAAGCGTACAAACTATTTTTTAATACTTATTTTAAAAAAAAAACTGAATTAACTGACGAAGTCGACGAGTTTGCTTGAAGATGTTTGTATACATAAGGACGACAACTGCGGATAAGTAGGATACGCGGCGCGTGCACGGCACGGCTGGCTGAACGATAAGTTACTGAGTTAGGACTGTTGATAAAATATCGATATATCGAAATATCGATATCATTATTAATAAATATCGATATTTATTACTAATACTTTTTTGGACGATATATCGATAGTTCGATATTGAAATGTAAATATCGACACTCGATATTTTTTATAACTTTTTTTGCCAATTTATTTAATTTACCCACTTTTGTTGTCAATTATCATTTGTCACTGTCAGCGTTAATGTTCTAACTTTGCATCTCTACTTTAAGTTTAGGCTCAATTGCACAAACTAACTTGGCCTATACCTTTACCCTTGAAACTGTCAATTCCATACATTCGCAAGGTCAAATAAATCTCAAATGTATGGCGATGACATTTTCATAGGCAAAGGTATTGGCAAAGTTACTTGGTGCAACTGAGCCTAAGGCTTAATATGTTGATAATATGTGTGTAATCTATGGACTGCACTTAACAATTCGTAATTATATAAGTTCAGTTGCGGTGCAGTTGCAGTTACGTTTCGATCAAAACAGTCCTTTTCGCATTCTCGTAATACGCTCGCGTCAAGTTCGCGTCACGCGAGCGCTTTAGTGTATTCTACTGTAGCGCGTTGATACAGTAGTGCGATTCACGTAACTTTTTGACGCGCCAATCAAGTTGCGGTGCGGGTACAATTGAGTTTACGCTTTGGTACAAAATGGTATTCTTGTAAGTGTTTAGCTGGGCGTGAACTGCGCGTCAACTGTACGTCAGATGTATGAAATTTGTTTGAGATTGACATATACGCGCAGCAGTAGAATACGCTAAAACGTTTGCGTGACGCGAACTTCACGCGAGCGTATTTGACAGCGGTTGTCAAAATTACGAGAATACGAAAAGGGCTGTTTTGATCGAAACTTAACCGCAACTGCACTGCAGCTGAACTTATTACTGTTTCCATTCGTTTATTTTATTTTTGACAGTTCACGCCTATAAAGTACGACATTACAGTAGAACAATATTTTGAAATAAAAGTAGATACTTTCTTGACGGGTAACGCCCACTTAGAGTTGTGCCATTCGTAACGAATGACCACAGATAACAAAAACGATTTTGAATAGAATCAATCAATCGGAATCATTTGAAATAAAATTACATTAAAATGCTAATGAAAACACTTAAACGTAATATAGTACCCAATATTAGGATCGAATGTATTTGCTGCAAATTAATTAATATGAATAAAGGTATACGTATTGAAGTGACTTTTAATAAGAGTTTAATTTAAAATAATTACAATGATTACAACGAAAATAAATGTTTAGTACCTACTTGTAATAAACAGTTAAACCATGTTGGAATTCATAGTACTTTAAGGATTAAATAATTAAAACAACTAAAAGGTAATTTGTTAATATTTTTATTTATAAACAATCGTCTGTTTCGTCGGAATCGGCGTCGTCGTCACTCGTATCCCCAGTAACACTAATTATTAATGAGTGCATGGGTAAGTTGTCAAATGCGACATCGCGATCCCAATCAGACATTATTTCTTTCTTCGTCTTATCTACGACACTCGCCCAGTTATGAGGCGTCACATTTTCACACGCATTTTTAAGCAACTCCAGCATTTTGTTTGCGGTGAAAGGAGGAGTTGTATTTATTCTCGCAGCATATCCTTTCACTTGCGCCCATATTAGCTCTATGGCATTATACTGGCAATGATATGGAGGAATTCTAAGGACGGTGTGCCCATGTTCTGCAGCCATTTCATCTATAACGTATCGTTTAGGCTGCTTCCTCATTTTTAATATTTTAAGTAACTCTACTTTTAATAGGGACTCGTCCACCTCCTCGCCATTGTTACGGAGCCAGTTTATTATTTCATTTTTTTACTGGCTTGCGTTGGCATTTTGTTAATTTGCCGAGAGTGATAGGACGCATTATCTATAAATATTGTTGATGGCTGTTCGAGTGACAATAACATTTCCCGAAACCATTTTTCATATACTTCGGAATTCATTTCTTCGTGGTAATCCCCTGTTTTCTTTGATTTAAAAGCTAACATAGCATCTTGCACAAATCCTTTTGCGGTTCCTGCATGACAAATTATAATTCTTTCACCTTTTCCCATTGGCACTGCGGTCGAGGAGCTAGCAGTGTTGTCAGTCCAAGTTTTTGATACCGTGTGATTCGCATTGAGCCAAGTTTCATCGGTGAAAACAACATTCGACCAGTCTTCTATTTTTTTAGCTTGTCTTAAAAATTCGCATCGATACAAAGCAACATCCTTGCGTTCCATCAATATTTTTCTTTTGTCACATTTTTTGTATTGGAATCCAATCCTATTCAATACCTTCGCCAAAGAAGACTTTTGACCACGGAACAAGCCACTAGTTTTCAGAGATTGTACTAGGTTATGTAAAGTAGGAATCTCTTTTCTTTGGTAATAATCGTATATATGACGACGAATAGCATCACCATCAAAACTGTCAATTGCTGTCACTTTAAAGGGCTGACGTTTTTTCTTAGGTGTAGATGGCTTGTTTTGTTCCATGCCACTACTGCCGTAGCCTTCTTTAATTATTTTTGAAACTGTTGGAGCAGTAATACCTAATGCTGCTGAAACACGGTCTCTGATTTGAGTCACTGGTATAAGAGGTCCACCATTACGGCTTTCCCTTTCAAAGTACTCATGAAGTCGCAACACAAACTCCCTTGTTTGTCCTTTAAGCACCTTTCCTTTAGGCATTTTGAAAGTGATGAAGGCAGGTACGATGTTCTCAATTCAACCAAATGTAGGAATTCACGGGTAAAACAATACGGAGGAATATAATGTGTTGCCGTTTCACAATTTGTTTTTAACAACATTACTATTGCCGACGGAAGTGATAAGAATATTAACTTAACATGAGTAAATGGTTTATTTTAATATAATTATTAAATCAAGTAACTTAAATATCCCTTAAGTTTTATAAAACAATTTATGGAGCAAAAAATAAAATATGTATTAAATCGATTAAAACTTGTTCAAAAATAAAATCGTTTGTTATAAAAAATTGATTCGATAACGCATCAGGCCATCACTATTTGATTCAGTACTCGATGTGTCAAAAATAAAATAAACGAATGGATTGAAATAAAACTATTATTTACGGATTTTATCGCGAATTTAGTTTAATTTTTACATTTTAAACGAATGGAAACAGTATAAGAGTCGTACTAAACTTCGTTTCATAGGAGCACAATCGCTGGCGCTCCACTCGTTACAAATTGACGCTACATGTACTTATATAGGTAATATAATAGACTTATTATAGGCATAGTAAAATATAAAGAATGTAATGTAAGGATTTATGTTTTATAAATATGTATAAATTATTAAATTAGCTAAGAATGTAATTTTCGTGGGAGTGCACTGCACCAGCGCTCTTTCGGATGAGCCGCCTCTGATTTATGGGTCTATCGCATGCGACAACTCCACCAAAAAACAACAAAAACATCAACAAAACATTCCTAAAATTTTTTGTTGACACTTACACATGACTGAAACGCGTACCGTAAAACGAGGTGGATAGGGACAATTTTCAACTTCACGACGAATTTTCTGGTAGTATTATACAGAAATATTCTTGTGTTATAGCATATTTCATTAATTCTTAGTTGCGTCTTGACTATTAACTATACATTTTTTTAGATCCCTTGGAAAATAAGAAAAAAAAGGCACAAAATAAGGGTTTGGGGTTAATAGGGATTTTGGGGGTAATAGAGGCGGGATCGAGTTCAATGGGGAAATTAACAAGGGTTGGCACTGAATTGTTTCTTATTAATTACTTTTTAACAGACACATCTAAATATTCTGAATTATTTATTGTAATAATTTGCTTTGACACAAATGAAATAATTAAAGATTACAACTGTCTTAAATGATATTTATCAAATTAAGTGACACATTTCAATAAGATATAGTTTCAAAAATTTAAAAATCAACATATTAGGTATTCTACTGGGTGGAATCGCTTATCGTCACGAAAAAAATTGTGCATGGCAAGTACATGATTTAGAACACTTTGGCATACTTATTTTAATTTTTTTATGTTTTTGTTTATGTAGTGTAAAATTAATTTACCACTATTAGTTACTAATTTAGAATAAGTTATTCATAAAACAACGTTGTTTAGAGAAAGATGACATAAATGAAAAAAATCTTCATAAATACACATTATTGTTACCCTACTTTATACAATATGAATTCGAGTAGAAACTTCTAAATCTAAGTAATAAAATCCTTTGATCGCGCCGCCCTCACCGCCGCGCCGCCGCAAGCGCAAGTACAAAGCGTGCCGCCGCACCGCGCCGCCCGCTCCCGCGCCGCCGTCACCTTCCAGGGATCTTGCCACTTCCTCAGTCGTGCGAAATTCGGTACCGAGTGACGTTGTACGAAATTATTTTGGTTATTGGTTAGTTTCTTGCGGTCAAAATGAGTGATTACACGAACAGTGAGTATGTGACAATAATGACATGCTATGTTCGATCCAATGATAACTTGGGTCATGCAAGAAGGATGTATGCAGATCCAGAACATCTGCAGTCTTTGCGTAGGAATGGTATCATGAATGATGAATCCACGAGTTCCCAGCACAAGAACTATTTTAACGACTTATCCGAGGCTACTCAATCATGGTAAGTTCAGACTTCCTAATCATGCAAGAATCCGTGACCTACGACAGCGAAGTCGTCTATTCTCGACTTTATTAAAACGTTTAAATAAAAACATATGCAGCTTTTTCTAAGATAGTAGGTACGTTATGAAAATAATAATGTAAATCTTAACAACTTACCAACAACTAAATTTACTTAAATGATCCTAACACACTAAAATTCTAAATAAATCAAAATGTTATATGGTAATATTTAGAGTAATAATACCGATAAATAGGCGCAAAGTAAGTTCAAGGTCGATGCGCGACAGTCAGCTGTTGTGTGGCGTGACTCATACACTCGCGCGCCTGAGTATTGACATGTTGCACTTTTAAGTGTAGGGTGATTTAGATAATATGCGTTTTGGGGATATCTTGTACTGATGTTGTTTATGGGGTAGTTTGTAGTTTTTAATGATAAATCTCGTATAAATAACGTTAATTTCACATAAACAATACACTATTAAATTTTCCGGACGATAAGCGATTCCACCCAGTATAATGCAGTCTTATTATTCTTCTAAGAAGTAATACGTAGAGTATTATGTATAGTTTGGAATCAGCTAATAATTTCTTATTTATAATATGCTAAATTATGAGATACGCTAACAAAACAAATTACGAAGAAAATTGATAGGCACAATAACACACGAAATTTCTTAAGTGCGTAATGCTCTTTTTTATTATTGCACTGATGAGGCGATCATACCGTTCGCCTGATGGTAAGTGCTATGACCGCTCATAAACAGTAGCAATACCAAACAATACCTTGAATTACAAAGAGACATAGATGTTAAGTCTCAATATGTCCAGTAGTGACTCTGGCTACAATATCCTTCACAACTAAACACAACAGAGCATTTACACTGCTGTTTAGCGGTTTGCCCAAATTAATGTGTACTACTTATTAGAAAGAGGAAAATGGCGAATCAGTTTTTTCTATATTTAAAGAAATACTCCATGCACCGCCCAGTACTAGATCTATCTATCAAAAAGGAATAGTTGTTATGAAGAACATTCTTACTGCAGTTTCTACATACAGGGTATCTCAAGACTGCTACCGAAAATGAAGCCGGGTGGTAGTTTTAGTGGCTACAAACACAATGCAATTAAAAATTTCGCATAGAAACGCGACAATTATTTTTATGATTTTTTAAATATCGTCAATTTTGGGTGGTAAATCCATAGTTTTTGCTAAAATAATAATTTAAACTCTTTTATACCTTAGAGTATTTATAAATAAAAGGATATACACTATTATTTTAGGAAAAAATGTATTTACCACCCAAATATGGCCATAGGAAAAAAATAAAAAAAAAAAAATTGTCGCTTTTTTTTGCAACTTTTTCTGTTGCATTGTGTCTGAAGTCGCTTAAACTATCAACCGGCTTCGTTTTCGGTAGCAGTCTTGATATACCCGGTATAATATCTTAACCATTGTGACCAGAAATGAAGCAAAATTTTAGTTATTTTAAGTGGAAGTACTTTCAATGTAACTTATAGCATTAAAAATAAATATAATAAACAGACAAAGTTAATTAAGAACGACAAAATACTTTACAACAAAAAAAAACTGTTGCGACAACCCTAACACACCTGTACCTATACACCCTTTTTCGTCCCAATTGTACCTTTTCACGTCTCTATAAACCTTAGTCTCGTTATTATTCACCCCCGACTCACCTCTATTCCCCCCAAAATCTCATATTTTTTTATTTACTATTTAAATGATCAAAAAACGTAAATTAAACGAGAAATTGAGACTAACCTTTTATGAATTCGATAGTCCAATACTTATCATTTGTGTGTTTAACAATATCTCCTTCATAAATGGCGTAGTTTTTGTAGTAGACCGAAGTTCGTTTCAGTGTATTTTTACTGCATATCGAAAGGCTATTTTCAAAAGACTAATACAAAATAAGACATTTTGTAACTCAAATTAATTGTTACTGATTGTTGCACTAGGGACTATATATAGTCTTCTATTGTTCTAATTTGTTTATAATAAATTATGTCCAACTAATGGCTCACATTTCAATCTTAAAATGTTTTCTCAGTTTTGTCCCTAATCTCCCTTTGATCCCTAATCACCACGTTTTACGGTAGTTTTTACGTTCCATTTCACCGAATTCTCTCGACATTTTACACCATAGACTATTTATTTGAAATATTATTAAGTCTGTCCCTTACGGTGGAACTCGAATGTCGAGTCCATTTGATACTACCATAAAACGAGGTGGATAGGGACAATTTTCAACTTCACGATGAATTTTCTGGTAGTATTATACAGAAATATTCTTGTGTTATAGCATATTTCATTAATTCTTAGTTGCGTCTTGACTATTAACTATACATTTTTTTAGATCCCTTGGAAAATAAGAAAAAAAAGGCACAAAATAAGGGTTTGGGGTTAATAGGGATTTTGGGGGTAATAGAGGCGGAATCGAGTTCAATGGGGAAATTAACAAGGGTTGGCACTGAATTGTTTCTTATTAACTACTTTTTAACCGACACATCTAAATATTCTGAATTATTTATTGTAATAATTTGCTTTGACACAAATGAAATAATTAAAGATTACAACTGTCTTAAATGATATTTATCAAATTAAGTGACACATTTCAATAAGATATAGTTTCAAAAATTTAAAAATCCACATATTAGGTATTCTATAATGCAGTCTTATTATTCTTCTAAGAAGTAATACGTAGAGTATTATGTATAGTTTGGAATCAGCTAATGATTTCTTACTTATAATATGCTAAATTATGAGATACGCCAACGAAACAAATTACGAAGAAAATTGATAGGCAAAATAACACACGAAATTTCTTAAGTGCGTAATGCTCTTTTTTATTATTGCACTGATGAGGCGATCATACCGTTCGCCTGATGGTAAGTGATATGACCGCTCATAAACAGTAACAATATCAAACAATACCTTGAATTACAAAGAGGCATAGATGTTAAGTCTCAATATGTCCAGTAGTGACTGGCTACAATGTCCTTCACAACGAAACACAACAGAGCATTTACACTGCTGTTTAGCGGTTTGCCCAAATTAATATGTACTACTTATTAGAAAGAGGAAAATGGCGAATCAGTTTTTTCTATATTTAAAGATATACTCCATGCACCGCACAGTACTAGATCTATCTATCAAAAAGGAATAGTTGTTATGAAGAACATTCTTACTGCAGTTTCTACATATAATATCTTAACCATTGTGACCAGAACTGAAGCAAAATTTTAGTTATTTTAAGTGGAAGTATTTTCAATGTAACTTATAGCATTAAAAATAAATATAATTAACAGACAAAGTTAATTAAGAACGACAAAATACTTTACAACAAAAAAAAACTGTTGCGACAACCCTAACACACCTGTACCTATACACCCTTTTTCGTCCCAATTGTACCTTTTCACGTCTCTATAAACCTTAGTCTCGTTATTAATCACCACCGAGTCGCCTCTATTCCCCCCAAAATATAATATTTTTATTTACTTTTTAAATGATCAAAAAAACATAAATTAAACGAGAAATTGAGACTAACCTTTTATGAATTCGATAGTCCAATACTTATCATTTGTGTGTTTAACAATATCTCCTTCATAAATGGCGTAGTTTTTGTAGTAGACCGAAGTTCGTTTCAGTGTATTTTTACTGCATATCGAAAGGCTATTTTCAAAAGACTAATACAAAATAAGACATTTTGTAACTCAAATTAATTGTTACTGATTGTTGCACTAGGGACTATATATAGTCTTCTATTGTTCTAATTTGTTTATAATAAATTATGTGCAACTAATGGCTCACATTTCAATCTTAAAATGTTTTCTCAGTTTTGTCCCTAATCTCCCTTTGATCCCACGTTTTACGGTACGTCCATGGAACATTTACATTTTTATTTACTATATTCATCCAAAACGAAGTTCAAAACTTCGGACGAACTGTGGTATTGCCGATATATTGGAATCATTCATTCTTCGATCCGAAGATTCGAATTTCGTGTTACAGAGTAGGTTTCGAAACGAAAAACGTCACGAAGTTTCGAACTTCGTTTCGGATTAAGAGCCCTACTATATTCATCCGAAACGAAGTTCGAAACTTCGGACGATAGAAGTTTATATACGATACGAATGTATCTACTCTGTAAAAGTTCGAATTTGTATAACGTACATCGTAACCATAAGTCTATGTATACAACCATAAGTCAATAACGACCATATTAATCTATGATAACGACCATAAGTAGATGTAGGTACATTCGTGTCGTATATAAACTTCGATCATCCGAAGTTTCGAACTTCGTTTCGGATTAATATAGTAGGGCCCTAATATAGTAGGGCCCCAGTTTGCAATTTTTTGAGACCATATGTTTTTGTGTTTAAAAAATAAATGTTAAAGATAAAGTAAGAAGAAATCCCAGATAAGACCTACTATAAATAAAGTAAAACAAAGAAAACGGAAGGGAAATAGAAAAAAGAAATGAAAGCTATGATCATGCCTGTACAACTCCGTATTGAACATTTTTCCATGGTATAATCTGTGGCGCAATTTGATTGCAAAACAAAGTTGACAGTTGCATTCAGCCAATGATAAAAGAATTATAAAGGATGACGCACAAATGTAGCTATATATGTCAAGTTATAGTTATGTTAAGAATATCGACGCGGAATGTACATTTATGTATCTGTCTCATTTACACAAAGCTGACTTGTCCCTTAATGAAAGAGACAAATAATAATTCCTTTGTTTCGAATATGGCAATATTTTGTTCACTAACCACACTGGGACCGCCCATAGACCAAAATGACGCCATTTTAGTTATGCTTTCGAAACCACAGACTATTAAACCAAAAACTGCATGAAATGTCAAACTGTGGCGTTATCTGTCAATCGGAGTAAACAAATCTGCACAGTCAAAGAATTTCGGATTATTCATTGGTTAATCTCGTTTGTTAAGTTTGTTTAGTTTGCTTATTAGTTTAGTTGTTAAGTTTTTAAAATGCCTCAGTGTTGTGTTAAAGGATTCGAGTCGAGTTCAAGCAAAAAGGACCCTAACATTTCTTTTCATAGGTTAGTAACTGTTTTTACGAAATACTAACAAATATGTGCTAAATTTACATTTCGGGTTTATTTTTATCATTTATAAATGTATTTGGATCTTGTTGATTAAGTTTTAGACTCTTCTAGGCGTTATTTATACAAGTAGTGTAAATAACAACCTCATTGTTTGTTTACACACAAGTTTAGAGATGAGTGGATTCGATACGAAATTATTCATATCGATATTATCATTTTTAAATATTTTGATCTTTATTTTTCAAAAAAAGAAAAAAATAGTTTATATTTAAATATATATTCAGACCGACAAACAAAGTGAAAATAAAAATATTTTTAGGTTCCCTATAAACATACAAACCAGGACAAAATGGATACAAAAAATTGGAAGCTATTGGAACCCTGCAATAAATACATTTATTTGTTCATTACATTTTGAAAAAGAAAACAGCTTTCCAACAATATTCCCGGTAAGTGAAATTGTAGTAATTATGATATTTTACCTAATAATCCTATTAATAATACAACTGTTAATCAATAACAAAGATGACATGCAAGATAATTTGGACAATTGTTAGTCTATTGTCTAATGTTCTGGAGAACCTTTTAATGAACAGAAATAGTTTTATATTTTATTATTAATTATTATAATTGTTTATCTTAACCAACACTTTCATATTCATTGATTGAATTCTAAGTGAGACATAATGATTTTCCTCAGACAAATAATAGCAATAAAAATCTACCTATGTTATTTTATTTTATTTGGTATGTATTAAATATCCTGATAGGTATTTTTGATTTTAGCAAAGAATGGTGCAACGTAATAATGAACGAAATGTATTAGATGCAACTGGGTGTTTGTCTCGACAGGTATAACCTTGTAACGGTTGTAACATGTAAATTAATATTAGTTGGTCATATGTTTACATTATGGCGACTAGAAAAGTAACGATAATTGTAAAGTATAAGTATATTTTTAGGAATATCAAGAAATAATTACCTCCAACCGTCACATACATAGTCTGACCCCACACTAAGATCAAAATGTTTAATACATCATATTACTATTGTTTATGTAGCAGTTGCATTTTTATTAGTTTTGTTATTTATCATAATATTAATATTTATACATACATAAACTCACGCCTTTTTCCCAGAATGGGTAGGCAGAGGACACCCACATTTCAGCCTCCGTGGCGCAGGCGGTAAGACGCCGTTTGTGAATCGAGAGGCCGCGGGTTCGATCCCCGCACCGAGAGAAATGTTTGTGCGGCCCACAAATATTTCTCTCGGGTCTGTGTGTTTGTGAGACCGAAAAGTCTCTCGTAGTTCCTGATACCCACGACACAAGACTCGATCTTAATGTGGGGTCAGGACTATGTATGTGACTGTTGGGTGTTATTTATTTATTTATTTATTTCGCCTTGTATGTTCCGTCCTACGATGTTGTGGGTGGCGAGCCTGTCGCAATATCGGGCACAAATTCCTGACTGTGCTGACAATGAATAGAAAAATCCAATATCACTTTGCGCGACCCGGGATTCGAACTCGAGACCTCAGCTTTGTAACCGTACCATAATACAACTACGCCACCGAGGCAGTCAATATTTATACATAAATTAAAATCTATAGTACACATTATTCACCGCTTGTATGTTTATGTATGTATGTACCTTATGTATTTTTTGTTTGTATGAATTATTTGAAAAATATTTTTATTCTAGTGCTGTTTCCTGCCTTCGTTCGCGATGTCCGCTACAATTCCTTTATTCAAAATCAAAATCAAAATATTTTTTATAATTTAAGTTCATTTCATTTGGCGATCTAGTGTTGTTACATAGTTTATTAAGTCTTTTAATTATTTTTATTTTTTTCGAGTTTCATATTTTTTTATACCGGGTATCTCAAGACCGCTACCGAAAACGAAGCCGGGTGGTAGTTTTAGTGACTACAAACACTATGCAACTAAAAATTTCGCATAGAAACGCGACAATTAATTTTTATGATTTTTTAAATATTGTCATTTTTGGGTGGTAAATCCATAGTTTTTGCTAAAATAATGATTTAAACACTCTTATACCTTAGATTATTTATAAATAAAAGGGTATACACTATTATTTTAGGAAAAAATGTATTTACCACCCAAATATGGTCATAGGAAAAAAATAACAAAAAAAAATTGTCGCTTTTTTTTGCAACTTTTTTTTGTTGCATTGTGTCTGAAGTCGCTTATACTACCACCCGGCTTCGTTTTCGGTAGCAGTCTTGAGATACCCGGTATAAAGCAGCTGTTAAATAAATAATTGTCGAAAGAGACTGACTTCTGTTATACAGGGCTTCCTAGTTCAGGAGTCAGGGTGTTATTATGTTGTAAACATGTTGTAATGAAATAAAGATTAATTATTATTATTATTATTTATTCAAATAGTCTTTCAAAAGATCTTTTGGATTGTTCATTTCTGCTACCACTGCTTCGGAACGTGTTGTAGCTGTGAAGAAGTGGCGCAAGAAACTTCGTCAGCAACACGAACGGTCTTCTTTTTTCTTTTTTTTATATCGCCATTTAAAATTACAATAGTTCATGTCACAGAACACAATAATGTCAGTTTATTTAGTTAATTGTGTTTATTTAGTTAATTGTTTAATTTCTATTTTTACATTTTAATTGTTAATTTTGTGTAGATATTTTATTTCTGTTTATATATTTAAGTTGTTAGTTTAGTGTACATATTTTCATTGTTGTTTGCTAAATGTCTGTTTTTTTTTTAGATTTTAGTTATAATTTGGCAAAAGAAATATTGACATGGTGAAAATTGGTGCTTAAGGAAAAAAGTGTGGTATATTCGAAGTCGCAACCGAATTCTAGCTATTAATAAAGTTGTATTTTATCTCACGTGTGTATTATTTGACAAATCCAATCCAATCATCAGGTAAAACTTACCCATCAAATAAATCATAGCATGAAAAAAATATCAAAACATTGACCTATTATTATCAGATTTAATTTTTAAAGACTTGACTGTCAAGTCCTAAAATCCCCTGTTTATACTCAATTGACATGTAAAGCAAAAATTAAAAATGTTATATTAATGTTAGTCGTATGCCACTGTTGATGATCGATATCGATAAAAAAATTTGGTACTAGCGTATCACTATTTTTAGGGGCGGAGCCGCCGCCATGTTTGTGAATCAAAGTGGTACGCGTCACGTGACCTTATGTTTCATCCCCTCTATTCTTTAATCATTGCATTCAGCTTGCACCCCTCCCGCAAGCCCTGCATTCCCCTCGGTTGCCTTTCTCTCTTGTAACCAGCGTCTGCGCCGCCATCATACATTTTTAATATGGCCGCCATTACAAGTTGTCAAGTTGTTTACCTTTGTTGTTTAATGTGTTACCGGGGTTTCTATTACTGCGTATAGTTTGTTAAATACAAAGATTGTATTCAAGGATTTGTGAAGGTGCTGGAAAAAATGTGAATATTCATGTTGAGAGGATTCCTAAAGTGGCAGCAGAAAATATGATTTTACTTTTCTCAAGGGGCTACATCTGTACCAAAAATAAAAGCTATATTAAGACAGCCTTACGGCATTAATATACGACTAAGGCACATACTTCCGATAAGCTTTTAAAAAATTGGAATTAGAGACAACAAATCATCATATTTTGCTAAATTAAAATCCAGGTTAGTAATTCAAACAAAGTACTCTATAAGCTTATGTTTTCATATTTTGATGATAATGGTAACTAAGTGTACTGTTTCTTTTTTTGCAGATGGAACCAATAAAATAGGTGGGCGAATTTAAATATATCGCCAAAAATATAGTCTTGGGTAGACACATATCTCATTAGCAAGATATAATTGATGTCTATGAAACCGATTGCCTGCATACCAACATGATTTACATAAATTAAATTACCAATATGTCATACTTGAATCAATAAAGAAGATTAAGGTGTTTGATCATTGAATATTCATCAGTCATAATTTGTATGTGTATGTATCAGCCCATATACGTCCCACTGCAGGGCACGGGCCTACTTTACAATCGACAGTACGATTGAGACTGCCTAACCACTCTCCTTACCTTAACTTATTGTCATAATTTATGTTCTTTAAAATAAAAATGGAATCAAAGGAAATTAACTAATTAATGTCCTTTTAATCATCAGTTGTCTGAAAATTATTTTGTAAAATATTACAGTAAATAGTAATCATTTTAAAATGAAAAAAGAACATTTTAAAGTGTGTGTTTTAGTTCTGATTGTACCTGTCAAGTCAACATTGTCAATTAATTTCTCTAATTTAATTTCAGTTCAAAAGCTGTGTCAAAGTTTTTAGCAGAACTATATCTGCTGCTCAACAAATTATTGTAAGTATTGAAAAATCATACAATCAGTCCGTTTTATTTGATAGTTAATGCTAATTTAATCCAAGGTAAAAGACTTGGTTTGTGTTCATGAAATTGATGAAGATTTAAGCTTTTGTATAGTGTCATATAAAGCAGATATAAAAATTGTAGGAATTGAAACAATTTTTTGATTTCTTATGTTTATGATTGTGCATTTTGCAACTTTTTAATAGAATGAAATAGAATCAACTACCCCATTAGTAAGTCAAACTCAAACTATATATTTTTGTAATTATTGATATTTTTTATTCCAGCAATATATACCAATGAAAACTCAGTCAGCTCGACGACAAATAAGACTACTGCAATAGTGGCCTTTGTTTATATAAAAAGTTCTATCAATGCAGTAATAGAAAATCCGGAGCATCACACATTTTGGCCAGAAGCAGTAAAAACAAGAGAAAAGTCAGTACCCTCTATAAAATATAACTATTACTATACTCCACCGGTTTAGGTACTTAACTAAATGTAGACAAACCAGAACATGTGACGCATGGTTGTTCAACATTTTATTGCAATGTCCAATTTACGAATATTTTCTTAGCCAACCAAGTAACAAGTATGTATTAAAAACAATTAATAGCAGCTTATAACAAATAATAACTAAAACAGAATAAAGAACAACGATGAACATTTCCAAACACTTCACCACTTCACGAAAACAGTAAATACATTAACGCAATGAATAATAATTAGCTGCCATTGATAACATATGATGATGCTTACGCCCAAATACTGGAACGCAACTTAAATATAAATGGCACTTAACTAAGTTAATCCCGATTAAATGTACTGGCTAAGTGGGCCGTGCTCTGTTAAGAGCAACTTATTATTTGAATGGCGTTCCAGTATTCGGGCGTTAGTTATGCGACCTAACGCATTATCTTTCATTTAAATGGTTGCATTACGGTAAAGTCGTACTTCTAGAATTTGTAGCATATCTTGTAACTTTTATGAAAATTTTGGATGCCTGATGTGAAACTAGATAATTTAATTATGATCTTACATAATTTGTTTCCAAGCTCACACATTCATAATTATACGTAGTTTTACATTTACATAAACATTTTTTTGTCTTCAATTAATTTAGAAATGAAAAATGGCAATGTTAAATAACCTTTTTTATGGTTTGTTTACATTTAGTTAAGAACCTAAACCGATGGAGTATAGTTTAAAACGGTTTATGAGGGTGTGGAAGTGTTTAAAATCATATCAAATTAATATGATGAGATTTTAATTCAGACCCTATTGAAGAGAAAATCAGACAAATTAGTATAATTATAGATACAATGATGCTAACTGCCACACCTCCAGTTGAACCTCCAAATCATTATTAGTTACATGATTAATCAAATTTCATAATAATAGTTTCAATTATTGGTATGATGATTAGACAAATATAGCTATAATTTTAAATAAATTATTCGAAAATGGAATTTATGGACAGTCAAAACATCAAAAGAAAATATGTGATATTGGGAATATACTAAAGCAGGCTCATTGAGAAGGCACGAAAACTCACTTGCGGGCCTATGCTGCTGGGTGGTTAGTAAAGAAAGTAATTAGTTACATAAATGGTTGTGAATGCCAAGACAAGTTAAGGAGAGATGGAAGTCCTGGCATTTACAGTCGGATCAGTATTTGAGAAATTGAGATTGTTCATAAAATTAGGCATAAGTACCTATTTGAAGGAGCAGTGATGTTGTTTAACAGCTAATACTGATAACTTAATTTAAAAGTATGAATTTAAATGTATCTAAATGTTACCAAATAAGCATTTCCAGAAAAAATAATATTTTTCGTAATTTTTCTTACACAATTGATAACATCGAAATTAATCGAGTTAATGAAACATGTGATTTGGGCATTATTCACGACCGTTAACTCATATTTGACAAACATATAGATAGAATTGTTAATAAAGCATCAAAAGCATTAGGGTTTTTAATTGGAGTTTCATCAGAATTCATTTCACTTAAATGTATTAAAATACTGTATTATTCTTTCGTACGCAGCCACTTAAAGTATGCATCGCAGGTGTGGAACCCTCGGTATGAGATTTATAAATCCCGTATCGAGGCCATACAAAAGAATTTTTTACACTATATGGACTTCAGGGCTAGACAGGTCTGTAATGATTATATTCATCGCTGTAAAAAGTATCATTTCTTACCATTATACTTGCGACGCGACATTAATGACATACGTTATTTGGTGAACATTGGTAATGGTAGCATTGACTGTGAACAACTTTTGAGTGGGATATTTATCCGTGCTCATTTAGCTACACTGAGACTACGGTCATTATTGTCCGTACCATTTGCAACTACCAATTATAGACGCAATGCTTTTTTGTTACGTAGTGCCAGTAAATTTAATGAGGTGTCATGCCATTTAGATTTTGATTTGTTTTGCACTAGTACATCGATAGTAAAACTGAGTAACTTGTAAAACTGACAAAATGAGCAATATGTTTGTTGAAACTTAATAATGAAAGGTCAAAAAGTACACCTTTTGTAGCTCAAAATGTATATTTAAACATTATATATTGTATTGTTTGATTGTTACTTTTGTTTTTGTTTTCTTTTCTTTGTCAATAATTTAATTAATATCTCTATATGTGTCATAGAAAAAGTAGTTCATTCCTTAAATTAAAATAACTTATATTAGCAAGCATTTAAAAATCAGTGCACATTATGCAAATACTGTATATGTGGAAGCTTGTTATCGGCAAAGTTGTAACACACTTAATATTTAAATATTTATGTCTGTAGGTCTAAAAATAAATCATTTAATAAATATTTTTAAGTGTTTTATTCATAATCTATATATTTTTCATCTAAAAAGATACACTCACTTTATTATTTTGTTAAGTTTCTTTGGATCACTTTAATGTGATTCACAGACACTTAACAAAATAATAAAAACGAAAAAAAAAATTCCTGTGCAGCTACGCGCAGCGCTCGCACTAAGACTGAATACAACTGCCTTTGCCTGTATTCCTTATTATATTAAAAAAGAATAATCTTGATAATCTGTCAACCGACATTCGTGAACGAAAGAATGAGCGGCTATGGCTAAAGATTATATAGCCACTCACACGTCCACGTCACTGTCACTTATTTTAACAGAAATTTTCCGATTCCCGCGTTTTCAATATTCATAAACATAAAGCATTATATCCTAGTACCTATTCTAGCTACAGGGAAATAAAAAATACCTTTAAGTATCTAAAACTA
Organism: Hyles vespertilio; assembly: GCA_009982885.2. Lineage (NCBI taxonomy): Eukaryota > Metazoa > Arthropoda > Insecta > Lepidoptera > Sphingidae > Hyles > Hyles vespertilio. Next base: position 6,212,643 of record CM042816.1, on the reverse strand, counting down.
TGCAGAATTATTCGATGTGACAATTATTTTACAAATATAATTCAAATGTGTTGTAAACAAATAATAAAAATTCTATACAGATCGAATTTCAATGGTTTTTCATTTTCAAATCAAGTTTTCACCCATTAAATCATATTACATACCAATAAAATCCATTTGTAAATAAAGTATATACTATAAGCTTTCTTTTGATATCCATATTTTAGTACTTAAAGTTATTCTTATCTTATAAAAAAACAAAAAAATATACCCATAATCACATAACCAATTTTTGTTACGTTTGCGTTTTGCCATTATTGCTTAGTGACTCCCGAGTTCCGGGTTACGATTTAATGTTGCCAAGTAAGAACGAGATGTAAGAAAATAACACCTGGATGATCGATGAACTTTGACCGGTATTTTTTTTTTGTTTAATTATGTGTTTTAGAAATCATATTTAAATACAAATTACATACTGGTGAAATGATGAAATATGATTTTATAGGCTATGTATGTAAGGGGCGTGCGCTCCTTGTAGGCAGAAATGCAGTGCTTTACTTGCCATACACAGATATTTTAATAAAACATTCGTACGTTTTAGATGACTTTAATTAATAGTAAATAAAAGAATAAACAAAATATCATAATATAAAAACGCCTAATATTTTATAAATAGCACGTATTTGCAAGCACACTAACATTATGTTTGCCAGGAATTTAATGACAACGGCGCTGCAAAATAATGTATCCACAGACCAAGTAGTACTACAGACGGCCGACTCGCTTAACCCCTAGGGCCTAGACTGTCGTTTGTCATGACTGTAGACGGTTAGACAGTCGAAAACGCCAGGCGCGGCTTCAAGTAAAAAGTAACCTACTATCATTGAAATAGGGTTCATTTTAGTGTGATATAAAAAAAAACAGCAAAATAATGCAATTGATGTAACTTTATTCAAATTCAGATATTAGTATTTGTGTAGATTAGAAATAAAACCCTTCAAATGATATAAACAACTATTTATTTCATTTCATTTATACATTCAAAAGTATTCGTCGAAATATATAAATGTGTTTATTACAAATATGACATTTTAAGTTGAAATAAAGTACACTTTTGCCTTACGTAGCTACAATTTTACCAAGGTTCCCAACTGGGCGTACCTGAATGGGAGGTATCAAAGATACGAAAAAATGTAAAGCCTCTTATATTGGATTATATTTACATAAGCATGTGTACTGTTATAAGTAATAGAAATCTTTCATCATAAATAAAATTAGATATTAATAAAATTCTGACATTTGGTACATTGACTTTACACATTATTCATTTAAATATTTATATGAAACTAATATGAAGGGGTAGTAAATTAACATAAAAAACGAAATCGAACAAACATGAATTTAGATAATAATATACATTTTCAATTGAATTAATTAGGATGCAACAACAATACATGTATTTATAAAATTACGAAGTGTCTACTGTTTGTCATTGTTACATTCATAGAAATCAAACAAATATTTGGAGAGAATATTTACATTTTTGATTATTGAATTGATGAGTAATGATTTCTTATAAGTTACGAGCATTATTTTCCAAATATTCAATTGTTTCCTTGACGTCACTTACACTGCACGTTTAATACACGTATTCACTGCACATTAATCACTGCACAAAGCAATCCTTTCTGGTCATTACATTTGCAAATTCACTATAAGAAAATACAAGTAAATCTATCGACGCATTTGTTGTAAACAAAATGGCGGCCCGGGGCGCAGACAGGCGCTGTTACACAATTAACGCTGGGTACCTCTATATTTATCGGTAGATAGCGCTGTTACACAATTAATGCTGGGCATGCATAGAATGGCTTAACACATCATTATTCGCCAATAGATGTCAGGAAGTCATATTTTCAGTTTGTATTTCAGTTTTGTTTTGCAACATTTTTTAAACATTAATCCTAATTATTAATATTCCTATTTCCTAATTGATATCCTAATTAATATATTAACATAATATTGTTCGGGTTCGATTCCCGCACCGAAACAAATATCTGTGAAGTAGAGGTATTTGTTTCGGGTCTGGCTATTAGTGAGACCGAAAAGTCTGTTGTAGTTCCTGATACCCACACTGATACCCACGACACAAGACTAGTTCTTTGTGTGGGGTCGTGACTATAAATGTGACTGTTGGGTGTATTTATTTATTTATTTTATTACATTTTTGGATATTTAGGAGATTGTCCCGCCCTCACACCCGGCACTGCAACTCCTGTAAGCCAGGATCAACAGTGGCACGCAATGTAATGACACCAAGCATTGAAGCTCGGCGAGTCTCCGGGAATCTCTAACTTGTCTTTAACCCGCAACGAAATGAATCAGAAATTTAAATTAATAGGAGGAGTTGGAAATAAATAATGTCCACTTCCCTCCGTGCAAAGCGGGTGACAAAACATTGAACTAAAGAGGTAAATGACCTCCCAAAAAGACTTTTACAGCCGGAGAAGCCAGCTGTAAAGCACCACGGAATTCATTATTACATTTAAATGGGACCTATTGTGTGAGCTGTTATACTTGATTCCAGTAATAGGTATGGCAAAAACGCCGGAAAGCACGGAAATTCGTCCTAGTCTATTTTTGGATATTTGATTACAATATATGACATCATATTTTCAATAAACAATGATGTGTCGGATTTGATAATGGCAGCTTTTCAATAATTTTCGCCAGCCCCCAAACCATTTAAAATCCACTAAAAGCAATGTTTCCCAACCAGGACCAAACTACCAGATTTTGTGGAAAATCCACTAAGTTGGCAATACTGGTGAAAAAAGCTTGAAAGATGGCCGCCCATGTAAGTTCTTGTCCAGACGATATTTGACGCAGATGTTAACCGGTTTAAAACAGCGCGGGGGCCAATAAATATGTTACTATCTACGTGTAATAACATGAATGGAATATAAATGACTTAGTCCTATCAAATGTTAACACTGTTATACCTAGTTTTTTAATGTATTTATTGATTTTGCATTAATGAAATTTTAGCGATCGAGACATGCAAAGCTGTTATCCTTTTTTATAGTGTTTGGTTTAGAAACCAAATTATAGTTTATGGTAGATTTTTAAGAAAATATCCTTAATTACGACGAGATTTGTATAGGTAAAGGTACTGGTAGGTATAGCGTAATCCATTACAATCAAAAATTGTAATAGTATTTAAAAATTACGAATAAGGGTAGGTAAGTGGTGGTTGAAAATTAAAACAAAATAAAAATAAACAATTATTATTATTTCAATCAATGAATAAATATTTAGGAATAAATACTGACAATTTCAAATCTATAAACTAATAATTAAAGATTTGTACGATTTATTTAGTATTTTTTTTTATTTTGCCCGGCATAGTAGCCCGGCACAGTCTCTCTGCCTCTGCCTCGGCTTCTGCCTCTGCCTCTGCCCGGGCCTCGGTCTCCCCCATTTCCGCACTGCCCGCTCAATGTAAAGTTCAAGCTAACTCTTAGCACTAGTGATGGTTTTTTATTTGTTTAATTGACACAAACTATGCATGCACTCTATCACTGAAATAAAAAAATTAAACACTCACGAGCATTCTTGCTTTTCCATTGATGACCTAAAATTGAAAATGTATTTTGTTATTTTTCTTTTTTATTTCAATAAATTTGTCCAATTGTAATACTAGTTTTGTATCAGAATAACTACGTTAGTAAAGCCGGGTACAATTTATAAGATGTGGCTGATGAACGCAGCTGAAGATATTTAGAAAATTGAAGATTCTGCCGCGCCGCGTCCAAGAGACCCTGAATATTGTACCACTCTTCAGCCGCGTCCGGCAGTCTTATAATTTGTTTTTGGCTTAATAGTAGATCATTTCAATGTTCGGATTATTCGCAGTCGCGCATCTATACTTTATCGTAATGTACGTAACGGTTTGCGGTCCCTGATGGCGGCTTCCATTCCGTATATATATATTTTTTTAATAGCCTAGATTGTGTCCCACTGCTGGGCAAAGGCTTCCTCTTTATCATTCCATTTGACCCTGTCCTCGGCGAGCTCTTGTGATTTTGGCTCGAATGTATCCAACTCGTATTTCCACGGTTTGGATGCATATTTGGAGAGGAAATATTGAAATATTTAAACTGAATTAATAAATTAATTCTTTGATATTGAAAATTTAAATCACCATATAATTGGCTTCATCATACTTAATTTAAAACAATCACATCCAACATCAAACATACCACACATTCTAGTTTGAACAAAAACTTTGGAACGCAAACTCTGATCTTACAAAAAATGGCGCGCGACTTTCTACGGAATACTGGAAATCAATTAACATATTGAATTGTTTTGATATATTTTCAATTATCAAATGGCACCTATTTATTCTTTATGATATGTTTTCTCTCTCTAACACTTTATTTATCATTTTTTCATAGAACTAACACAGAAATATTTAATGAAAACCGACAAACAACGACCGTGATTTACTTTCGTGTCTAAAAAACTTCGAATCACGCGTCGAATATGGCTTATTTTTAGATAATTGATAATTATTAATGTAAAGGTATCTTTTAATAAACTATATAACAACAATAAGAGAGTTAAAAATCAATATTTACATTTAAAAAAAATCCTGAGCACCACTCGTCGTTGTTCTTAAACAACACACGAGTTTGCCTGTTTTTTTTTTAAATATGCCTATTGCTAATGTCTTTTTGGCCAATGTTACATTAAAGGTACTTTATTCAAGCATTATATATATTTTTTTCATAACGCTTTTTATAATATATTTTGAATTTAGGACGCTTTTTCATTACTAGTGTATTTTCCTATAAAAATGACAGCTTACGTCAAAATTGGAGGTCGGGACGTTTGAGTGGATAGGCCAGTTATACGTCTGTTTCTGATTGGTCTGTGGTCTGTGATGAAAATAAGTGTGGCCATGGACCTCAGAACAATGAGTAACATAGAAGTAGCGCTATTGACATTTCAACGTACACTCTAATTTTGACAACAAGAAATAATTGTGCTGTGATCTCTTCTGATAGTTTATCGATGTCGATAGATGAACTTTATTTATTGCAAATTCGTAGACACAGTGGTAGATATTAAAAGAAAAATAAAGAATATAATATACAGTCTATTCGATTGGTAAAACTATATGGCCTACTTTTATGCTTATTTGGGATATGATTATCTCTCTTCAATCTTAAGCAAATACGGTGTTGCTCTTCCCATTGGAAATTTGTACGCGCAACAGCAGGAATCTAATTTTGCATAATGTCGTCATCTGTAGAGAATCTGCAAATTTAATATGAAACAGAAGTTTATATCATATGGCATCCTAGACCACAGCCCTCGCGCAGGGGCCGAGTGTTTTTTACCACTACACTACCGGGTAGGTATTTTAAAGTACAAGCCAATTTATGTAACATGGCTAGTAAACTAAAATATACATTATTTATATTATCGATAAAATTTGCAGCAAATCACTATTGAATATGTCGTAACTAAATTATGTCGGCGCTTTGGCCGTTTGTAACATTTGACATAACTGCACTTTTTAATTGTGTCGCGTAATCATACCCAATATAGCAATTTGACGTTTCATTAGTGAACATGAGCCGTCCTTAGCACATATTATTTGTCTCATTATCTCCCATATATTGGCCCATTGGAAAAAACAGGATAAGTATATGAGTATGTTTCACGCTCATTCTATGTTATTCTTTGTTCTGAGCCATGGACGTAGTATATAAAACATCCATGAGTGTGGCAGAAAGAGAGAGCGAGTGCGAAATATTGAATCTGAAATTAATGTGTCCGAATACATGGAACGTAGCTAAATATGATAATTTATAACCTCAAATGAGATAACATTTGAAAATTGGAAACTTGTATAATTATAATTAAGAAATGAGCGACCTCCCAGATTTTTCAAGCTCAAAGGGCGCTGATTCAGAACTGCAAGATTTTCTTTTAGCTGAAAAACAGAAAGCGCAATTCCATGCACAGGTATAATTTATTATTTTAATAACTGTTACATCAGATTCTTATTAATTGTTGCCTCATAGTTCTGGGGTAAAAAAATTACTTTTTTATAGTTTCAGACATACATTTTAACTCAATTAGTTACTTTTTGTTTAGATTCACGAATTCAACGACTTTTGCTGGGACAAGTGCATGGATAAACCTGGTGCCAAACTGGATTCTCGCACAGAAACTTGCATGACGAACTGTGTGGAGCGGTTTATAGATGTTTCACTTCTCATTACAAACAGATTTGCACAGATGCTTGAAAAAGGCGGTGGCATGCATTAATTCATTGAGATTTAGGTGTGTCATATAAGGTTCAAAATATGGGTTTGTTGTCCAAGAATAAAATGAAAAGCTGCTTTAAAATGATATAATTACCCTTTATTCAATAACGTAGTATTAATATTTTAAAATACAAATGAAAATAATTTTGGTATCCTTTGCATTTTCCGTGTTAGCATTTAAACTTTAAATTAAATTAAAAAGTAACAATGTATTTTCATCTTGAATTCACTTGGGTCTTTAGATGACAAGTCTGTTAAGTAGTTATCATGACCTTAAAAGCATTGATAATTAATTACATTTACTTATTAGTTTTATAATGTTATTTGCTAGTTCAAGATGAGAAGTGCAAGTTTATGGATGAAACTGCATCTTTCAGATTGTATTTTATTTGTTGTAATGAAGCTAGATATATGTTTGAATTATTATATGCGAGAAATGTTATGTTTAAAATAAAGTAGACCAAATAAATTTTGAGTTTTAATAATAATTATATAAATACAGTGCCAATCAGTTCCTTTAGTAAATGTTTATGTTAATCACACACTGGATTCCTTGCATAATTATACAATCATGTATTATATAAGATAAATAATAATAACGTTTGCACTCAAATTTTATTTTGAATATTACATGCATATAAAATGGCAATTTATATAACTTATTCAACAATTCTCCAGTTGATTTGGTTTTTAAGACATCAGAACTTTGAATGGATACATATATCAAAACAATTTTTGAAAAGCTGAATATTTAAATTAGTATTGTATGCAATATACATACAGTTTATGAATATTCTTGCAGAAACTACTAATTACCAAGTTCATTTCATTTCAAATATTATTTTATAATGCTACAAAATTTGGAAAGAATTGCAAATGGAAGAACATATTGTTTTCAAAAAAATCAACTTGCAACAAAAATAACCAATAATTTATTATAACAATATTTTTTTTCTGTATGTACTCTAAATAAAGTAAATCTGATACCTTTTAATTGTGTTCCTAGATTTTTTTTCATAATTTTAATATATATTTGATAATGTTATATTATTTTTTCAGGAGATTCAAATTCATATTACAGGGTGACATAAGAATTTTGATTTATTCCATATACATATTTGAACATATTGAATATACAGGGTATATCAAGACTGCTACCGAAAACGAAGCCGGGTGGTAGTTTAAGCGACTTCAGACACAATACAACAGAAAAAGTTGCAGAAAAAAGCGACATTTTTTTTGTTATTTTTTTCCTATGACCATATTTGGGTGGTAAATACATTTTTTCCTAAAATAATAGTGTATACCCTTTTATTTATAAATAATCTAAGGTATAAAAGAGTTTAAATTATTATTTTAGCAAAAACTATGGATTTACCACCCAAAAATGACGATATTTAAAAAATCATAAAAAATAATTGTCGCGTTTCTTTGCGAAATTTTTAGTTGCATTGTGGTTGTAGTCACTAAAACTACCACCTGGCTTCGTTTTCGTTAGCAGTCTTGAGATACCACCAGTATACACCCAAAAACAATTGTTAGTAATTGAAACTTGATAAGTATCTAAGGTAACATTATATCCATATAATTGAAAGACAGTGTATGATCAACAATTTATAATTACACATTTATGTTATGTTGAGCATCTTGGATCAAGGTATATTACCAAATTGGATTGTGTTCACTATTAAGTCACTGCAAAAGACTAGATATGTAACATATATTATGATAAGATGCTCAACAATACAGAATCAGTCATTTTATCTTCCCACACGGCCAAGTTTTGTGTCAGTACGAGGATCAGCAGTCACTGTTTGGACCGTTACCAATGCTTCATTGATTTTCGTTTGTAAATCTCTGAGGTCTTGAACAAACAGCAGTTTTAAGACATCAGAAGGCTGCTGGATGACATTACCTTCCGATTTGGGTGGGTCAGGGTGAGGTGAGGTCTTTAGGATTTTGGAGAGAGCAGAGAGCCTCACTTTAGGATCTAAGTGCGGGCCAACTCCAGCCACTGTGCAAACCCTGTCAACTCCAGATTTGAATGCTGGACTTGAAACTGGAAGAAAAAAATACATTTAGAATTGATTATTGAAATAGGGTATTTGACTATGGTGAAAATATGAAACATATTGTTACTGAACTGTAAATATTTTTTTAAACGATATTAACTAATAAAATATTTAAAACAATGTTGGACTGTCTTAAAAATCATTTTAAAATTGAATAAATTTTCGAGCTTGACCATAGAGATGTTAAAAAATAATCGATTTTTAATTTAATCGATTATTATTTTCTTATAATCGATTTTTTATAATCGATTTTTAAAATACTGTTAATCGATTTTTTATAAATCGATTATATAAATTATCCATAAAAATCGATTTTTATCAACAGCTCCATCTATGCGACGTATGAAAAAACTCGAAGTAAGTTTATACTGTTCAATATTATTATCATGTTATGAGCATGGATGTAGTATATAAACAGGATTGCGCACGAAGAAAATGGTGTCATCCTGAAATAAGACATGTGCATGTAGCATAAGGTTTAATTTACTATGGTAAATGACATGGAGGAAGGCCGAAACCGAGTGAGACAGTATGAGGGGGTTTTATCCCTTTTCATTTGCAAGCCAGACCAAAAAAAAAATTTTATCTAGTAGATTATTTTACATTCGCGAAAAGGTAATTAGTTCGATAAAAAAATAAACACAGAATATCTATAGTAACATATAGAAAAATATTATTATTTAACTTTACTTATGGGTCCATAAACGAATTCATGGCATTACAATGGAAGGTTATACCGGGTATCTCAAGACTGCTACCGAAAACGAAGCCGGGTGGTAGTTTTAGTGGCTATAAACACAATGCAATTAAAAATTTCGCATAGAAACACGACAATTATTTTTTATGATTTTTTAAACATCGTCATTTTTGGGTGGTAAATCCATATTTTTTGCTAAAATAATAATTTAAACTCTCTTATATCTTAGAGTATTTATAAATTAAAGGGTATACACTATTATTTTAGGAAAAAATGTATTTACCACCAAAATATGGCAATAGGAAAAAAAATACAAAAAAAAAATTGACGCTTTTTTTTGCAACTTTTTCTGTTGCATTGTGTCTGAAGTCGCTTAAACTACCACCCGGCTTCGTTTTCGGTAGCAGTCTTGATATACCCTGTATGCATGATAGGAGAATTTGTAATTATAACTCTGGCCACTTGATAATAAAAATAAAATATGTCATCGCTTATACGAAATGTCACAGGTGTATAATTTCAAATTATTTTCGATATTTATTAACGAAAATTGGTTAAAAAGTGTTGCAAAATGATTTGTATAAGTGAATAATATAGTGGTTGTTGTATATCGATTCAAAAGTGAGTGGTTTCATGAGATTTACCATTTTTGTTTACAAACATTCGCTACGGTGACCATAATAAAACCCGCCTTAGAACTTTTCTGATCGACAATTCAAAGTTCAGATGAATTATCGAATAACTTTTAATCTGCTTGAATATTAAAAGTAGTTCTTTTTTCTTTACAATTTTATTATTAAAGTAATGTTTAATTTATACACGTTAATTTGCATCCTACTATGTTTTAAGTGAAAATAAACACGATAAAAGTTTTTCTAATAGAATTGATCATGAATTAAGTATGATTAAAAAATATTTATTTCTTGCGATAGTTTTTATTTACTGAGTGATGTAAGATTTCGGCACGAACGTATTACACTAACTGGTCCACTGTCTGCTACATTTTCACGCCTAAGCCACTGAACCGATTTTGATAGAATTTGATACAGAGATAGATTAGACCTTGGGTAAGGGCAAAAGGTTACCTTTTATTATATAGACAACGCTTGAAGGGGTTGAACAACGAGATGGCAGTATGTATGGAAAAATCTAAACTGTTGAAGTTACAGATGTCAAACTTTACTCATTTATGAACAAAAATAACTGCACACTTTATGTTCTTAAAGTTAACCATAAAGGGGTTGAAATGTTACATAAAAATTTAAGCCGTTACAGTTATGGAAACCTTATTCCAAATGAAAAATAATGGCGTGAGTAATATTAGAAAAATAGTATTATGGGGTCGAAATAAGGGATGAAATATTATACATAAAATCATTTTTTTTTTGTAAATATCACTAATAATATGGCAGAAAGGAAGAAACTCTTTTGTTATTGATCCAATTGGTCAGAAATTCGAAATTTAAACCTCCCCTTTAAATTGAGATTCAGAATTATAGTTATTGCCGCCATTTTGAACTTTGTTAATGATTCGATTAAGATATTTGTTAGGTATGAGATGGTACGGCAACGTAGTTGTCCACGTTGCCGTTAGGTTTTACAAGATTAGGTATGAATAATAACGTGTATCTGGTATTAAGTAGGTCAGCGATGCTCCTAGCTAGTGGTCCTGGCCTGTCCTAAAATAGGTGCTACGAGTATACGACCTCGGCCCCCGAACTATCTGCAATCACTACCAACTTTCCCCTCCGTGGCTGTAGTATCCATATCTATATTCCATACTTTCCTTTCCAACAACATCTTCTAGCCGCAAATTCTATTTCCTTTCCCCAGTTGAAGATGGACAGCAGCGTCATCAACGCGAACCCTCCTGCGCTCGCGAACCCGCCTGCCAAGCGTGGTTAGTATTGGCATAAACAATAAAAAAGCCTAATAGTTGTTAAAACCAGGACCAGGACTCCAGTCCCCGGCAGCCCCGCTATTCCTGGTTATGGTAGCGGCCACGGTAACGGCGGGGCAGAGGGTGGTAACAATCTCTGGGTTGACCCCAGCTACCACCCCCGACGACGACTGGCACTGATAACACACAACATACGCACTTTGTGAACAGACGAGAAGATTGTTAACTGAATTTTGCTGTCAATAAAGATTTATTATTATTATTTTCATTTTTCATTTCACCTATTAAAAGTATACGTAATAAACTATGATATTGAACTTTTTTGCTAGGTCCTAATGGTCCAATATTTTGGTTTGGTCAAATATTTTTTTACACGGTTAGACAATATCACGTTTGTTACCTTAAAAACAAAATGCTTTATTCGACTTTATATTAGCCAATTTTATTAAAATTCCTGTATATCCCAAAAAATATGGTCACCCTATAGGAACGGGACACACTCCCCCTTCCTACACCTCTTGCTCGGCTCGTTTTTCCGATGACAGTGCGCAGTCCTGTTTATATACTACGTCCATGGTTATGAGTGAGTTATGACGTAGCCGGTAGCATCTCTATTTAATCTGTCATCTCTGGAGCTTCTCACATATGAGAGACCTACCACCAATATTCGTTTTAGTATTCGTTTTATATTTTAGTTTTTGAGACCACGGAGTCGTTAAGTTTGTTATAAGTATTTTATTTCATTACTAGTCAAATGTAAAATAGGAGTGGACATTGGTGACAGTAATTACTTCTAATATTTTCATTGTTTAAACTTAAAGATTAACAAAAGATAATAATATGTTTTATATTTTTGTTTTTGAGATTACAGACAACGCAGACGTTTATTTCTTAAAGAATTTTATTTTAAAACTAGTCACATGTAAAATTATCATCATCATATCAGCCTATTGCTGTCCACTGTTGAACGTAGGCCTAAATATGAAATAGTACTGGACATTTATGGCATTTTTTTTAAATTTGTTTAACATTTTAGTTTTTGAGACAATAAAGTTTTATTTTATTGCAATGCTCATCATTTCATTTTTATTAAATAAATGATTAATTGTACTGGAAATTAGTATCAATAAATAAACTTGGTTTCCTCATTCCTTACCTTGAAAGTTTAAAGGAACATTCACTTTGATCTTTAGTTTTGAATCTGATATTTTTTTTTATTCATATCAATTTATTTGATTTTTATTTGAATAAATTGTTAATATGAAAATGAGAATTATAATTGGAATATGAAAAGCATTTAGATTTTTGAAATAAGGGAAAAAAATCGATTTTTTCGTAAAAATCGATTATTTTTCTATTATAATCGATTTTTAACAAATCGATTAATATTGAGTAAAGAAAAATCGATTTAAATTTAATCGATTTTTTTCCATTAACCTCACATCTCTACTTGACCACGTGACTAAAAACGCACGCCATTGGTTGCATTTCGAGTGACGTCACTTTCTTGTTGTCAGTCGATTTTTAGAATATTTCATGAACATTTTCCTTTGTTTTCGCAGTAATTTCTGAAATATTGATCCCATTGCGCCGCTAAGGGCACACTGCGAACTTTATCTGTAATAATTGTACGATGGAAACTAGAATATAAAAGGTGACAGTGGAAACTTCGCAAAAATAGACGCGATAGTGGTCGGACTATTTTTTTAAAACAACCCTGACTTTTACGCTGCTCAATTAAATTATTAATGCCAAACCTTATAAACATACCTATGTAAATATCACTATTAGTTATAAACTACAGCATTTTTGAGTGGTAGGTCTCTCATATGTGAGAGGCCGCCTGGGTAGGTCAATGTCTATTTCTCGAGCCAAATAGCATTTTAAATGCACTGTTGTGTTTCGGATTTTATTGTAGCCAGAATAACTACTGGACATATTGAGATTTAACATCTTATGTCTCAGGATGGCGAGAGCAGTGGAATGCCAAACATTGCTTTGTATTTAAAGGTGTTGTTTGGTTTTGCTACTGTTCAGTAGCGGTCGTTTCGCTTACCATCAGGCGAACGGCACGTTCGTCTCGCCATTCAATACAATAAAAAAAAATACTAAGCTAACAATGTATGAAAAATACAAGAAATTATTGTATTCCACTATTATATCATTCCATTATTATACGAGCGAGTTTTAACCACTTTACCCGAATCTTGGTGTTCTTTATTCCAAAGAACATTTTACCCGGCGTTTTAGTAGATGTATTCTACCTGTACTGATGTATGTACCTGTATTAAAGGATGGGAATAATTTTCGCATCTTTTGAGGAAGCGGCTCTGTAGTATTTACAAATGAAACAGCAATGACAACGATTCAAAGTGTAGTAAATTTTCAAAAATTACACTTTTAACGAAGCGCCTGCAGGAATTATCTTAACATAGGTATGCTTATTTGTTTAATTGATATTAATAATATACTAGAGTGTAATTATTGTAAAGATTTAACTTAAACTATAAAATTAATGGAAGAGATGCCGCAACAACACCATTTATAAGGCATTTTGATCAATGTTATTCTTGATATTAAATCAAAATATTGGTTTTGCAAGAAAGTGACGTAATAATATCACGTGACCCACATATATGGCGTCCATAGCGTTTTGGCGGTCTTATTTATCATTCAAACTTCAATCATGATTTTTATTGAAAATATAGCAGTTCACACAGAAATAATCAAATAGCAAGTGTATTATGGTAAAATGAACAATTTGAGATACTTTCCAAAAAACAGTGAAATACCCTATTGACTGATTCAATGGCTTTCTGTAAAGGAGGATATTTAAAAATAGTGTAGCAAATAATCATTATGTACATATATGTATTTATTAACTAAATAATTGAAAAGATTTTTCCTCACTTAGTTAATCTGCTTAATTTATACTTTTACATATTGTATAGGTATTGCAGAATTTAAATAGTAATGTAGATTTATATGGAACACTTAAATTTACTTACAGTCCAAATTATCCAAAGGGTTTGAGGACACTATATTGGGAGCAGCTTGCTTTTTCTGCTCAGCCTTTGCATTCTTATATTTATCAACTGAAATCACATAAGTAATTAAAAATCAGATAAAATTTAATTTACAAAGGTAATGGCAATGAGTTTTTCCTTAGAAGATGTAAGAAAACATTTTTAAAGTAAATAAAACATCTTTAGTTGAGCCAGTGTAGTAGTTACGGTTTTTTAATCACAGGGTATCAGAAGATGGACTTTAGGATTGTTTGGCATGAGGAGGGGTGAAATTATCAAAGGTGGTAAGGATTGGGTTTCTGATTATATTATGAATACATTGACATGACAGCCTCCGAGGTGCATTTGGTAAGAAAAACCTGTGAAACGAGAGTTCGTGGGTTCAATCCCCTTACGAGAGAAATGTTAAGGTGGCAATTCACATGGCTATTTGTATTTGCTATTGGGTGTTTGTCGTATTTGGAAAAATAGTTGATGTTTATCCAACATGCAAATAAAGGCAAATATGACCATCCATACTTAGCAGACAAATAACGAACACATAAACATTAGGCATCAGATAGGTAAGGTGTTTCATAATGTGTTTTTAACACTGTTTCATTGCCCCAATTCATTTTCCGAAGGTATGTTGTTATTCCAATTTTCGTTCACAACACAGATACAAAAATACAGGACGTCCGTACAAGACTATGGCCTATGGCATGTGCGCGTTCTGAATATGGCCAATATGTAGACTGTTTGTTTGTCTATTTGTTCCTTTTGATGTGCCTCGAAAAACCGACAAGCGCACGGTAACTGGTATTTGTTATTGGCCTTGTATGTCAAATAGGCAAATAAGGCTTTACTTTGTCAATTAAACTGGTCACTTGACCACACATGGTAATTGTTTGCCAAATATGCCGAATACACAAATACAAATAGCCATGTGAAGTGCCAGCATTAGTGCAGCCCACAAATATTTCTTACGCATCTGGGCGTTTGTGAGACCGAAAAGTCTCTTATAACCATGACACAAGACTCAATCTTTTTGTGGGATCAGGACTAAATATGTGACTGTTGGGTGTTATTTATTTATTATTTTGGTAAGTCAGATAAGCAATTATGATGATTCATTTAATTATGTTGCAACAGTGGGTTAATTTAGGTTTAAATTTAAATCATGTTAGTGAATTTATTATCTAGGTGCTCACCGTTATCAGCGTATTCTAATCTAACAGCATAGGCAAGCAGCCAATTAAGTTGTTCGTTTGGGGAACCTTCCGCAGCCGGACTTACGAGGTCTCGCTGATACGTGTCATACGCTTCTTTCCAACTATCCGCGTCAATATTCCTAAGGCCCTCACGCTCCTCAATCTTGTAATGTCTAATTTTCTGGTCTTCCAGCCACAATACAACGCTTCTGTATTCCTTTTCATCTATGAAACAAGCCGAATTGTACAGTGGAGATTCTAACTAGAATAGCGATGAAATTAAGTTATTTTAGGATATTCACCTTCGCAGTTAAAACTTTCCGGGTTTGGATGACCCAGGGCACTTAATTTTAGTTTAAATATGTTACTCATAGTAGATATGGTTAAAAGTTGGTAAATTTCGAAAATCCGGCGATTTACATTCAGTAAATAACCTTTTTAGGCATAGACAATTTCCTGGCACTGATTAAAAATATAGAATAAAGCTGAAAACACATTGTAGGTTTTTGTCTTACGCATAGAGTAAAGAGTACAAAACTATGGTAAAGAGCACATCTTACATGGTTCGTACGGGTCGTCAGAGGGCCCACGTACGTTTTTATTTTTTTAATTTCATTGACAAAGGACGGATTTCTCGTCTGCCAATGACTAAGCTTTTAGGGATGGAAGAGTCGATTTTTATGTACTCTTTATCTCATCTCTATATAAACAAATAAATAATATATTTTATTAAATGAAATCAATCCTAGTTGGCGCTTATTATAAACAGTTCTTATCTGTGATAACCTGTGGTACTATCACATTCGAGTTTGCAACTGTTTTATTGTCAAAAACAATGATTCAATTAACATTAAATCACACATCAATCAAGTATATAATACTGTGATTGATTAAATTCTGTACACAAACATAGATTACATATTGAGAATAAATCTACTGTGGAAAAATGTTAAGCAACAATGCCGTGTACACATATTAGAAATACTTATGTATAAAATGTGTGAATTCCAAAGTAGGCAAGATCGTGTTTCGAGCACACGTCTTGTTCTTGTTGTCTTTTTTTTATATATTTCTACTACCAGTGTCATTTTAAAAGAAAACAAAAAAGAGACTACCTGAAGACAAATAACAAGGTTATTTTTTTTCTATTATAATTCCTAAAACAGCGCGTGTATTTTGAAATTTTAACATCAATAACTTAATATTTGATTGTATAAAAAATTACCCCGTTATCTTTAGTATGATACTTTATTATCTTTAGTACATATAGGTACTGACTATTTGTTCCCATACTTCTTACTTTAAGTGAGCATATTTGTATTCTTTACATTTAACATTATAAATAATTTCTCTATTACGCACATACTCTGATCGTTTTTCTTCCATTTTTTAAATGAACGCACAGACGAACTTTTGGCTAATTACTGATAATTAAATAAATAATTAGACTTAACAGTCACATACATAGTCCTGACCCCACATTAAGATCAATTAAGTGTTGTGTCGTGGGTATCGGGAACTACGAGAGACTTTTCGGTCTCACAAACATCCAGACCCGAGACAAATACTTGTGGGCCTCACAAACATTTGTCTCGGTGCGGGGATCAAACCCGTGGCCTCTCGTTTCACAGGCGGCGTCTAACCAACTGCGTCACGGAGGCTGTCAATTACGTCCAGTCTAGTATTTACAAACAACTGGTCAAAGAACTGCGGTGTTTATTTCTATTAAGTCAAGTTAGATTCCCAGCCACACCTCATGTAAATAATTAGAAATGTCCAAATTGTATTCAACAATTTTAATTTGTATGCAGATTGAATAAAGAAAATTATACCTTGTACGTATTATAAATTCTAATTTAATTGTAAGTTTTAAGAAATGTTATATTAGTTTGGCTTAAAAAGCTGGTAGCCATATTTACAAAACCTATTGTTGTGTAAACTCAAGTTTGTCCACAATCGCAAATCACTCAAAAGCGCTGTGGTGCACGGAGAAACCATTTTTTTTTCTCTCTTCAAATTTAATTACATTGGACATTATTATCATTACTACTATTGGACTACTAGTATAAATGTACATTGTATAAATTATGGAAGAATATTTTAATGAAAGCGTTGTAGATATTATTTACTTTCATGTCTAGTTCCTAATTTCACCACTTGTCAATTTATGTTAGTTGCGCTGTATGTCTCGGACGTTTTTTGTTTTTGAAGGTCATGCCCTCGAATTTCGACCGACAGTGTGCACACAACAAAAGAATCTATTGTTCAGATCGCTGTAAGACGCATTGCTCTAGTATTTATGGCCGCTTCTTTACTCTATGCGTAAGACAAAAACCTACAGTTTGTTTTCAGCATAAGGATCTACTACATGAAGTAAAAACCAATATGATTTATTTTCGCTTTGGATTCGGAACAAAGTTTGCTAAATTACCTATTATGTGGATACCGGATTATGTTCGGGTGGCATGGTTGGCAATAGTTCTTTTCTGTCATATTGACATTGACGTCTTGTGACATTGACAGCTCGGATTTTTCTCAATTTTTCGGCTTATCGGTGATTAACTATTTTTATGTAACTTGAAATAAATCATTTTCCTTGATAGACTTTAAAGGGTTTGCCCACCAACTTATGACCGAATTTTTAATGTCACCCAACGCTCTTAAGCTATGTAATGTCTATGTAAAAAACTTGGTACATTAATAAAACAATAAACATCAAATGCTGTCATAATAATACGTGTACTTGTTGAACAGTTAACATTAAAAGAATAATTTACTCCACCAGGCTAGTTTGGTTTATTGTGAAATACATTGAATCTTAATTCGTTTCATTAAAGTTTATTTCGTTTGAATTTCTTCAAGGTTATATATCTGAGTATTTTCGGGGTGATAAGGACAATTGCAATTTTATTATAGCGAACCGGTTATTTTGTCATGGTCAGCTAGTCTTTTATATCCAATTCACTTCACTCCAGTACGCTGAAGTAACATTATCATAGTGAAAATAATTTAATAATTTAAAAAATATGTCTACTTGGGTAAATGAGAACTCTGTATCGTTTCTCCAGTTGTTCTGTATAAAGGTTATTAAGACTGGTCGTATACCACAGCATATTTCGTTTATTATGGATGGAAACAGACGCTATGCTAAAAAGACTAGTGTTGACAAAAAAACAGGTCACCACAGAGGTTTTGACAAGCTTTCGGAGACTCTGAAGGTCAGTATATAAAGTATACTATACAAACAATGAGCAGATTAATTGTATTAGCCAGCAAATTCCAGATCTATTACATTGTTTCTGAAGATTTTGATAATTTATTTAAGTAAAAAACTGACAGAAGCCAACAAGAACAATATTTTAGTCACTTTTTATTATTGTACATTGCAATAAGGCCAACTTTCTCTTCACATTTATGTTATAATTTGGATGTTATGTGGTTTTTTTCATGCTCACAATTATGCTTCCTTTCCTATCTGTCTGACAGCTAGAAATAAAAAATAGAACCATTCTATTTTAATCATTTAAATAAATATATCCAGAAATACTATAATATCTCAATCCAATAAAACCAAACTACACATTAAAAAAACTAATTGTAACTGCTGTCTGTAAATGGAAGTTTAAAAAAAATACCATAATTAGGTGACTATTAACATAATAGAACCCAAAACAATTGTTATCCATATTTTTCTGTCTCTACACTTGTGTGCGTTAATCTTAGAAACAAAAAGTTTGCAGATACTTGTTGCCTATGTGCAGATCTAGACGAAGCCGGGATGGCCCCTAGTAGTTTATGAAAATACTTAATACAATAATTACCTATTCCATTCCACAGTGGTGTCTTGATCTTGGCATTCCAGAAGTGACAGTATATGCATTTAGCATTGAAAACTTCAAGAGAACTGATGATGAGGTCACAGCTCTAATGGACCTAGCCAGAGACAAGTTTCAAAGACTTTTGGAAGAAATGTATGTACATGATTCTATGAAATTAGTTTAAAGGTGATTTTATACTATATCCCACTATTGCACATATGTATTATTTTGTTTTGCAGATTATGAAACAAATACTACATTATTAATACTTTAGTGTTTACGACATTATTAAAATAGTCTGAAATCACCTTGATTTTCTTTTTGAATGTGAATGAGTATTATAGTTGGCCTTGTGGTGTGTGAATATGTTGCATTAACTTTAAATTGTAATTACTTTATACTTAAATCAAGTGCAATACATCATTCACTGTCATAGCTATACAGGGTATATCAAGACTGCTACCGAAAACGAAGCCGGGTGGTAGTTAAAGCGACTTCAGACACAATGCAACAGAAAAAGTTGCAAAAAAAAGCGATAATTTTTTTTTGTTATTTTTTTCCTATGTCCATATTTGGGTGGTAAATTATTTTTTTCCTAAAATAATAGTGTATACCCTTTTATTTATAAATAATCTAAGGTATAAAAGTGTTTAAATTATTATTTTAGCAAAAACTATGGATTTACCACCCAAAAATGACGATATTTAAAAAATCATAAAAAAATATTGTCGCGTTTCTTTGCGAAATTTTTAGTTGCATTGTGTTTGTAGTCACTAAAACTACCACCCGGCTTCGTTTTCGGTAGCAGTCTTGAGATACCCGGTATAATATAGAATTTATTTTATTTCAATTTTTTGAGTTTTAATTCATTTCTTTATGCTCTATATTTTTTCTTATTATAAAGTATTTTTTTACTTTAGTGAATGTAAATTCTTCATCATCATTTTTATCTTACTTTTTACCATGAATTTGTCTTCTATACTAGAAATCAGCATGTAAAATTAATATAATTTAAGTTTATTTTTAAAAACTATTATTTATTTTTAAATGAAATAATTTAAATCAGCTATCTGGCAAATTATATGCCAATAATTAGTACAGCAGTTTTGATAATCACTGACCAGATATGCACTGAAGTATTAAATATTTTATTTAGAGTACACAATCGATAATTCCATTTAAATAATAAATGGCCCCCCTAACAATCTTAACAAAAACAGTTTCCTAATTTTCAAATATTCTGATTTTACTGTATAAAATTACTTATTTAATTAAGTTGTGAACTGACGAACTATAATACCGTTGAGGTGGTCTTTCGTCTTGGCTTGCGTCAACTCATGCTACTCCTTTTCTTGGCAAAGAAAAAGACCGTGAGAAAACTAGCATCCCATACCGTAACTAAACTAGCAATAAACCAATAGAGTGGACAGTTGCCTAAGCCATAGTCTTATTTCTATGTCACTCTCCCTCGAGTCCTCGATTGCAGAGGTGCTAGATGCTCATATATAATGGAGAAGGTCATATATAAGGGCTGTTGTATTTATTTTATATATATTACATTAAATTTTGAGCTATACCTACTTACAATAATAATTTATATTTTTGTTGTGTTCTATTGCTTGACCAACTCGTGTTGGTTAAGCTTGGTTTGTATTTCCTATAGGTGGGACAAGAATCATTTTATTTTCTGGTTGTTTGACAGAGATCAAATCAATGATTGGGGAGTGAGAGTTCATATTGCGGGTCGTTTGTCGATGCTGCCTCCAGATTTAAGAGCTCTTGTGTCCCGAGTCATGCTGGCTACGAAGAACAATAACAAGTTGAGACTTAATATTGCATATGCGTATACAGGTAATTGTTGTTGCCATTAAAGGGTTAGCAGTAAACTTATTTAAGCACCTACTTAGATACATTTTATAATTCTTTTGGGTTTAAATCTACACAATTCCCACTCTAGATGTTTAAGGTAGCTTTATAATCAAAGCTAAAATGACAAGGACTTTCATCCTAATGTTATGATCAATGAACATATTTAGGTACCTATGATAATTTATGTGATATGTACTTGTGTTTTATTTCAATTTCAATTTATTTCATGTTTCAATTAGTAGTTACAATAATTTCCTTAAGATTAATTATAATTGTCAGGCATTAATATAACATGTAACATTCAATTGGTTTTGTCAGTGGTACCCAAACTAAGAATGCTTGTATCTTGTGTACCTCGTTACGAGTAAACAGACGACTTTACATTCTACAATTTCTAATCATAGTACAACTTATTACATTCATTACTACTTGATTACTGTTAAATGTACACGGAACAATTTGATAAGCTTTTTAGTATGTGAGTGTGAGTATGTATGTATGTATGTGTGTGTGTATGTGAGTGAGAGAGAGAGAGAGTAAGTACCATTAGCCAAATACATTTTTTTCAGATTCTTCATAATTTAAAGAGACTAGCTACTTCTTTAAAACCAACTTGCCGGCATAGTTGGAAAGAGTGGTGATATTGCAAAATTGTATGACTTTATTGTAAATATGTGGAAGTAAATAAAGTGGACAGCGCCTAGCCATAATGGACTTGAGTGGGGGTTCAGGGATGCCAATACGCGCTTCGAGGCAAGTGACATATAATCTGACTTAAGCAATAGTGTTTGATGAACACTAAGGGCTGCCTCTAAAATAAATAGTTGCCTCACGCGAAGCACTGAAGATTCTTTATATAGAAGATCTGTTGGGTAACGGAATGGCTTCCTCAGCATCACCTTAACAACCGCCCTTTGAGCTCTTTCCAAAACAATTAGTGTACCTTTGCCGGCACCGCCCCAAAGCAGAATTCCTTATTGTATGATTGATTGTCAGAGAGTATGAAAGACCACGGTGAGTATATTAGGAGGAGTACAATCTCGTTATGTAAATAACTTCCTCATTATGTAAATAAATTTTCTTACACGATCGGAAAGAACTTGGATATGAGGTTTAAAGGAAAGATTTTCGTCGGGAGTAATTCCTAAATATTTGATGGAATGTGTACGATGTATGAAAGGGCATCCGCAGTTGTTGGATGGTGCTGAGTTGGACTTACATGAGTGAAGCCTCAAAGAAATTTGTTGGGGAGGGCTGGAAGCCCTGGTTTAAAGAAAGTGAGAGCCTGTGTTTTAGCTACATTGAGAGTAAGTAGGTTTTGATTTAAAGCATAGACGACCTCTTGCAAGCTAGCTTCCGCCAACTGGAACACTTTTTCCCAGGATTTTGCATGGGCTAAAAGAGAAGTATCATCAGCATAAGAAATTATTTGTGTATTAGGTAAACGAAGGTTAAGAATATCGTTCATATAGATAATGAAAAGAGTTGGGCCAAGTATACTGCCTTGCGGCACTCCATAGGTGGTTGGGAGAAATCTACTGGTGACGTCGTTGACCCTGATGAATTGCATTCGGTTGGAGAGATAGCTCTTAAACCAACTTAACGGAACACCTCTTACACCAATAGCCTCGAGCAATGAAAACGGCCAAAGAGTGTTCACCGTTTTCAATGTGATTATTAATGGAGTCAACGAGCAACCGAGCGGCGTTCACTGTAGACTTGCCCTTGCGAAATCCAAATTGATTTTTTGAAATTGAATTGTTGTAGTCTAGCAATTTGATAAGACGAGAATTAACGACCTTTTCAAGAATTTTAGAAAAAATGTTCAAAAGTGCAATAGGCCTATAGTTTCCGGGTGTGTTCGTGGATCCATTTTTGTGAATGGGAATTATTGCTGCAACTTTCCAGCAGGCAGGTACAGTCGCGGACTCATGGCTTAAGTTAATGAGATAAGTCAGAGGTTTCACTAAAGAGTCTTTTGCCATTTTTATTATTCGGGACGTAATACCGTCAGGTCCCGGAGCACTATTGTCTTTAAGTTGGGATATATATTTAGCGATTTCTAACTCATTAGTGGGGGCACAGAAAAAAGAAGCGCCAGGAGATACATCTAGTGGTTTGTATTTGTTAGTAAGGGATTCTGAAGTTTCTGAAATTCTTGTTTATTAACAAAAATCTTGCCTATAGAAGTAAAATAAGTATTACATGCATTTAATGACTCACTGGGATTCTGAGAACTTTTTAGTAACGGAAAAGAGTTTAAAGATTGATTGTTTGGAGCATAAATAGACTTTAGCGTCTTCCAGAGCTTATTAGGTTTACTTTTATTATTTTGAATTTCTTGAGCATTGTAGTCTGTCTTGAGTTTGTTTAGGAGAGTGTTGCAATAATTTCTGTATCTGGTGTATACTAGCCGTCCGAATTTGTCTAGCGGAAAATTACGAGATGCAAGGTGTAGTTTGTCACGATGCCGCATGCATCTAATCAAACCTGGGGTTATCCAAGGCTTCAAATTCAACTTAGAGCGGCTAGTTTTGACCCTACGTGAATTCTTGTGTAGTATTGATGAGAGATGAGATTGATTAAATAAACTTAATTCACGAGTCTGCGAAAATTAAATGCAATTACATTTTGATTGCAGAGTAGGCCCGTGCCCGGCAGTGGGACGTACGTATATGGGCTGATACAGAATACATAATTGTTTAGCGGGATCTACGCTAATGTTTCCTGGTGTAGCAAAACACGATTCCAAGAGTAAAGAAAAATATATTAATGTCCACAAACATGTTAGTTAGTACACAGGGTAACAATGCGGGTCAGTAACAAACATGCACATGCAAATATAACAAAATGACTCGCGACGCGCTTGGGTGGCCTCTCGCGCTTGTAGTCCTGGCCACAGACGTCCTGGCGCGACTAGGGCGACTAACGCGCCGTCGGCGGGGGAGTGTTAGAGCGAGACGGAGGATCGGTGCGTTCCCAACCACGCATAAATATGTAACCCGTTGTTAACACCGGGAAGTATGTTCGCGTTACAATTGTTTAAAATTTTTTTTTATAAATTACTTATTTTTACATCGGTTTCCAAGGTCGGGATGAGATCAGCAGAGCAGCATCTCACATAGTAGATGGTGTCCAGAACAACGAAATTACAGCGGAAGATATCGATGAAGAACTCGTGTCGCAGGCCATGGACCTTGGCGAGGCCGAGTTACTCGTCAGAACTTCAGGAGAAGTCCGCCTTTCCGACTTTATGCTGTGGCAGGTGAGACCTAACACGGTTGCGTTCTCTGCTCTTCGCTTTTCTAGTAATATGTTAAAGCAGACAATACATCTACACTTTAGTATCGCGGACATAATTGCCTTTGTTTGACAGTTGAGTCCATGCCATAAAAGTCGTTGCGTAGCTGCGTTACGGTAGGGCACGGCGGGCGACCACGTAAGTTCTGAAGAAAAGAATACTTATTCATGTAAAAAAGAATTGTCTGATTTCATGTAAAATACTGAATCATTATGTTATTGTAAGATAGCGGGGCGCAGTTAGTTAAACGTTTGTGAAACGAGAGGCCGCGGGTTCGATCCCCGCACCGAGAAAAATGTATGTAAACCACAAGTATTTGTTTCGAGTCAGGGTGTTTGTGGGAGCGAAGTCTCCCGTAGATCGTCATACCCACGACACAAGACTCGATCTTAATGGCGGGTTAGGACTATGTATGTGACTGTTGGTGCATTTATTTATTTATTGCTTTTTCAGATATCGGACACAGTTTTATATTTCACCGATGTTCTGTGGCCGGAATTCACTATATGGAACCTATTAGCGGCAATTATTCACTTTCAAAGACACGCGCCACCTATTAAACCAGAGAAAGATATAGACTCGAGAAAACAAGCGTTTTTGGAACATTTGGAAAACAAGAGGTGGCAAGAACTCGCGAAGAATATTAGTTGATGTTTGCAATTTTATTTTATTTAATTGTCACATCTATTGAATACAGAAACACTACACATTCCATTTTTTTACAATCTTCAATTTTATATGAAAATTTCAGATATAAAATAGTGTTTTATTCGTTACTTTATATTAATTATTTAATTACAGAAAAAGACTTCAAGTTTAAATAAATAAATAACATTTTAAAAATATTTCATATTTTTCTTTAAAAACCATGTATTTGCGCCGAATCCAATAGTTGTGACAATATTGTTCATGTATATAATATGGGTTTGTGAATAAAAAGTATATTACTTATTTATATATGTATAATTAAACATAATGGTATGTAACATTATTGCATAGATTGCTAAAATAGCCTATTTTGATTGCTTCATAAAGATATTGTATTCACAACTAGGGTTTCATTTATTTTCCTTTAATGGTGTATTTTGAGTATGTCTTGGTGGGGTCATATGGCTCCCATCTTGATGCAGGAAAGATATGTTTGTTTCTCTCGTACCAAGATCTGGAAATAAACAATGGCATTTTATTACATTACTTTTTTGTGTCTAATGGAAGTCCATAGTAATTATTTATTTTTTCCTCAAAGATTAGGCATATCCAACAACAACATATTTAAAGTGACCTGCACTTGTTCAGAAGATTGGAGGCCTTATACTCTGAAACCATAAGTCGTTCCATTTTTGATGCAAATAATAAAGAACTAGGTATATTTTTTTACGAAAGTTATAGCAATTAAACCAGACCAGTCACAGTTGGTCATTGACACATGCCATAAGATCGGTCAAGTATGTCACTAGTCAAAATATTTAAGCACTAGCGGCCCGGCCCAGCTTCGTTTGGGTGCATATATTTTTTGATTCCACTCCACACCAAATACATGTTATTTTTCGTATAAACTCTTGTATACCTAAACTTGACGTAGCTGTCCTACTGTCCGGCTCAATCCCGTCTCATCCATCTGTTCAGTCTCTTCCCAATCCATCCCGTCCTTTCTCTTTATTATCCATCCCGTCTTATAACGTGCATTTATATTTCGTCCTATCAAATCTGTCAGCTATCCCAGCCTTCTCCCGTATCTTCCACTCTATTATATCCCGTCTCTCCATATACATGTACATATAAAGATTGCCTTATGAAATTTTTGTGCAGCAGAAATCGTAATATTTTAATTTCACCACAACTTCAAAACCAAACGTCCAATTTTAATCATTCAAAGACCAAATATTATTAACATAAACTGTACTTATTGATGAAATAATTTATTTGATATGGATTAATAGCATGAGTAAAATAAACACGTTTAAATGTAGTCCAAAAAAAATTCAAGATTTTAAAATAAAAATGTGGTTGTTTTGCCTCACTCGACATAGATAGGTATAGTGTGTCGCGGACTTTTTGTAGATATTTATAAGATCTACAATTAATTATAACATTTTATGGTTCTATCTTTTGTAGTTTAGACAGCGTACGCAAAATAAGTAACTTCTTTGGTTGATTTTTTTCAGTTTGTGTCCGAAAAATCCAAATATCTTACGGAACCCTATTTTATTCCAAAATAAAATATAGTCTATGTTACTCGTGGATAATGTAGCTTTCGAATGGTGAAAGAATTTTTAAAATCGGTCCAGTAGTTTTTGAGCCTATTCATTACAACCAAACAAACAAAGTTTTCCTCTTTATAATATTAGTGTAGATTTATTTACAAAAGGACATACCTTAGTAATACTTTGCCAGCATGAGAGTCTTGTTTCTCTTGTGTAGCGTCATTGACTAGTCTTACGTCGTCAGATGCGTCGAACTGAAACAGCGGTCCGCTTTTGCCGCGGGCCTAAAAATGTAATAATATTATTAGTTTTACTGAAATGCATTCTTAATAGGGAGCTGATGAGGCTAAATGGGGAGTGACTCGAGCGTCGTCGGAACGATTATATTTTGTAATTTAGATGATAAGAAAAAGAAAAGGTTCTATGAAAATTTTAAGGGGAAAAAGCGTCTATAGGTTTCCAAAAATGAAAAAAAAAAACAGTTACAATGAAATACTCTAGCGCGTCAGATATTAATATTTTCGAAGCTCCCAGCGTCTCCCTGATGTCAAAAGCATGTTAGTCTGACAATTTTCGTTATGTAATTGGCAACGTTGGCAAATTATTTTTTTCGAACGCGTCAGATAGACGCTTAAAATTCCCACAGAATATTAAGTTGTATATTACCTTTTAAATTAATAATTAAATAAAAATAATATTAAAAGTGGCTCCCATACAACAAACATAATTTTTAAGCAATTTTTAACTCAGTCTCACTAAACTAATAAAGAAACAAACGTGATTTTAATCGTTTCTTTTATGGATGATGGTACGAAACCCATCGTGCGCGACCGACAAGTGCGACCGACTCGCACTTGGCCAGTTTTTAACATTGCTTACCTTGGTAACAATAAAATCGTAAAACGTGTAATGGTGTGGTAGTATTAAATCTTCTTTCACATACATAAGCTGGTCAGCAGAAACAGTTTTTAATTCACTGAATTCAGGCCTGAGAGTATCTAGACATCGTTGTAGGAATTGGTATATTGAGTTGCCTGAAAATAAGAGTTGCACATTCTACAATTTTGCTTGTCTAACAATACATATTTATATAATATAAGAAAACACAAACCAAAGGAGGAGCGAATATGCA
This sequence comes from Hyles vespertilio, assembly GCA_009982885.2. Classification (NCBI taxonomy): domain Eukaryota; kingdom Metazoa; phylum Arthropoda; class Insecta; order Lepidoptera; family Sphingidae; genus Hyles; species Hyles vespertilio. The sequence goes on along the minus strand of CM042816.1, from coordinate 6,185,111 downwards.
TATTCACTTATTTGTTATTACAGCTGACTTTGTAGTTTGTACATTTGTCATTAATCCTTTCAGATTATTATCTTGCTCAAAAGAGAATACCCATTCATTGAATCGGTAAAAAATATCATTGATCACAATACCGATTCTGCTTAAAATTCGTTTTAGCATTTTCCAGTTTTATCCCAGGCACTCTGTATCAGCCCATTTACGGGGCACTGCAGAGCACGGGCCTCCTTCACAATCGACAGTACGATTGAGAGTGGTTAGGCCATATAGTCCACCACGCTGGCCTAGTGCGGGTTGGCGGACTTATAGTCTAAGATCTCGCCATACATCGACCTTCACCGAGATTCAATTTAATATGTCAATAAATATATTGCATAGGGGTTGCCTAGCAAATTTCAGTCCAGAATACGATTAATTAATAATTAGAAAAAAAAAATTTTTTTAAACATTTCACCTGTTTGATTATTAAACAAATTCTATACCAATCGAAAGTATGAAACCCATAGAATATGTAAACGTTAGGTTGCCTATTTTTTTCCGGTCACAACCCTCAGGTTGCCAGGTATAAACATGGATGTAGTATATAAACAGGTTTGCGCACTAAGAAAATGGTGTCATCCTGAAATAAGACATGTGCATGTAGCATAAGGTTTAATTTACTATGGTAAATGACATGGAGGAAGGCCGAAACCGAGTGAGACAGTATGAGGGGGTTTTATCCCTTTTCATTTGCAAGCCAGACCAAAAAAAATATTTTATCTGGTAGATTATTTTACATTCGCGAAAAGGTAATTAGTTCGATAAAAAAATAAACACAGAATATCTATAGTAACATATAGAAAAATATTATTATTTAACTTTATTTATGGGTCCATAAACGAATTCATGGCATTACAATGGAAGGTTAAATGCATGATAGGAGAATTTTTAATTATAACTCTGGCCACTTGATAATAAAAATAAAATATGTCATGGCTTATACGAAATGTCACAGGTGTACAATTTCAAATTATTTTCGATATTTATTAACGGAAATTGGTTAAAAAGTGTTGCAAAATGATTTGTATAAGTGAATAATATAGTGGTTGTTGTATATCGATTCAAAGGTGAGTGGTTTCATGAGATTTACCATTTTTGTTTACAAACATTTATTATTAAAGTAATGTTTAATTTATACACGTTAATTTGCATCCTACTATGTTTTAAGTGAAAATATACACGATAAAAGTTTTTCTAATACAATTGATCATGAATTAAGTATGATTAAAAGATATTTATTTTTTGCGATAGTTTTTATTTACTGAGTGATGTAAGATTTCGGCACGAACGTATTACACTAACTGGTCCACTGTCTGCTACATTTACACGGCTAACGCCCAAATACTGGAACGCAACTTAAATATAACTTGCGCTTAACTACGTTAATCCCGATTAAATGTACTGGCTAAGTGGGCCGTGCGCTGTTAAGAGTAACTTATTATTTGAATGGCGTTCCAGTATTCGGGCGTAAGCCTCTGAACCGATTTTGATAGAATTTGATACAGAGATAGATTAGACCTTGAGTAAGGGCAAAAGGTTACCTTTTATTATATAGACAACGCTTGAAGGGGTTGAACAAAGAGATGGCAGTATGTATGGAAAAATCTAAACTGTTGAAGTTACAGATGTCAAACTTTATTCATTAATGAACAAAAATAACTGCACACTTTATGTTCTTAAAGTTAACCATAAAGGGGTTGAAATGTTACATAAAAATTTAAGCCGTTACAGTTATGGAAACCTTATTCCAAATGAAAAATAATGGCGTGAATAATATTAGAAATATAGTATTATGGGGTCGAAATAAGGGATGACATATTATACATAAAATCAATTTTTTTTTGTAAATTTCACTAATAATATGGCAGAAAGGAAGAAACTCTTTTGTTATTGATCCGATTGGTCTGAAATTCGAAATTTAAACCTCCCCTTTAAATCGAGATTCAGAATTATAGTTATCGCCGCCATTTTGAACTTTGTTAATGATTCGATTAAGATATTTGTTAGGTACGAGATGGTAAGACAACTAAGTTGCCGTTAGGTTTTACAAGATTAGGTATGAATAATAACGTGTATCTGGTATTAAGTAGGTCAGCGATGCTCCTAGCTAGTGGTCCTGGCCTGTCCTAAAATAGGTGCTACGAGTATACGACCTCGGCCCCCGAACTACTGCAATCACTACCAACTTTCCCCTCCGTGGCTGTAGTATCCATCTCTATATTCCATACTTTCCTTTCCAATAACATCTTCTAGCCGCAAACTCTATTTCCTTTCCCCAGATGAAGACGGACAGCAGCGTCATTAACGCGAACCCTCCTGCGCTCGCGAACCCGCCTGCCAAGCGTGGTTAGTATTGGCATAAACAATAAAAAAGCCTAATAGTTGTTAAAACCAGGACCAGGACTCCAGTCCCCGGCAGCTCCGCTATTCCTGGTTATGGTAGCGGCCACGGTAACGGCGGGGCAGAGGGTGGTAAGAATCTCTGGGTTGACCCCAGCTACCACCCCCGACGACGACTGGCACTGATAACACACAACATACGCACTTTGTGAACAGACGAGAAGATTGTTAACTGAATTTTGCTGTCAATAAAGATTTATTATTATTATTTTCATTTTTCATTTCACCTTTTAAAAGTATACGTATAAAACTATGATTTTGAACTTTTTTGTTAGGTCCTAATGGTCCAATATTTTGGTTTGGTCAAATATTTTTTTTTCACGGTTAGACAATATCACGTTTGTTACCTCAAAAACAAAATGCTTTATTCGACTTTATACAGGGTATATCAAGACTGCTACCGAAAACGAAGCCGGGTGGTAGTTAAAGCGACTTCAGACACAATGCAACAGAAAAAGTTGCAAAAAAGGCGATAATTTGTTTTTAGTTATTTTTTTCCTATGACCATATTTGGGTGGTAAATTATTTTTTTCCTAAAATAATAGTGTATACCCTTTTATTTATAAATAATCTAAGGTATAAAAGTGTTTAAATTATTATTTTAGCAAAAACTATGGATTTACCACCCAAAAATGACGATATTTAAAAAATCATAAAAAATCATTGTCGCGTTTCTTTGCGAAAATTTTATTTGCATTGTGTTTGTAGTCACTAAAACTACCACCCGGCTTCGTTTTCGGTAGCAGTCTTGAGATACCCGGTATTAGCCAATTTGATTAAAATTCCTGTATATCCCAAAAAGTCTCTATAGGAACTCTATAGGAACGGGACACACCCCCCTTCCTACACCTCTCGCTCGGCTCGTTTTTCCGATGACAGTGCGCAGTCCTGTTTATATACTACGTCCATGGGTATAAACAGGTAAATCGCTTCCAGCATTTTGCACCGGTCTGATTATTGAATGGAAATTAAATGAAAATAAAGATCATTTTATTACGAACAATCAGTCATCAGTTGCCTGTGAAAAATCAGTCCCGAATTGCGGTTGTCGAATTTAGAAAAGTGAAATATTGCTCCGAGTGACCATCCCATGCGATAGAAGAGGACACAGCATAGCAGCTGTTCGAAGTCCGCTCATATAGAAAGAGGGTGCGCATGCTATTTATTCTTGAGAATGAAAAGGACAGCGATAGACTCGTATATGCTGTGTTTTGGAGTAGTTTATTAGTAAAATAGAGGAAAACTTATTTAATTTTGTTTAATCAATTAATTATTTATGTGTGTATATATTTTATGTGACACTAAAGCATATATACATTTTTAGCAAAAAAGAAGGTTATATTATTACATATACAACGTTGATGCGACCGATGGGCGTTTCTTTAAACTGCATATACTAGGTACCATTTTGAAGCTCTGTACTAAAAATCAATTAAATAGGAGCAGTAGTTTAGTCATAAATGATTTTTTAAGTTTTTGCCCTATTTGAACACGATGTAGCTTTTCTAACTGATTACGGCTAACGCATGGTCATTCACCTTAAAACGATAGATCGTACTAATATCTGCGCGTTGTTGCCGCTCTTACACAAGTCACACAATAATAAGTACACGACAATAACACGCGCCGCGCGCGACGTTGCCAATTTGTTATCTATTCGTATCTACAGGTCAATGAAATTTATTTACACAGGATGTTTGCGTTTTACTCTTATTTGGAAGCTATTTAGTTTGTTTGAAACAAACAAAATCTCATTTTTGGTATTATTAATTTTTGTACCGTGCCGAATTAATACCAAGGACGTATAGCATACATAGTGTAATTTAATGCCCATCGGTCGCATCAACGTTGTATAATACTAATCTTACAAATTCTATCTTTATTATTAGAAGACAAAATAAAAAACAACGATTAAAAAATACTTCTGTTTATTGTAAAAAATTGTAATAACAAAAAAAAATATCAAAAATTAGTCAGATTCCGAGTTATTTCTTTTGGATTATTGTTACCAAATGGTCGTTTTCCCAATAATCAACCAGAAACCGCACCAGAGCCAACAGTTTTTAAAAATGTCATCATTAAAATTAATTAATAATCATCCGAATCACACAAAAAACACTTTTTCGCCATTTTTTTAACAATAAATAGTAGCACGTTTTTTCAATTGCAACTATAACCACAATCTACTCCAAAATGATGCACAGCATATACGAGTCTATCGCTGTCCTTTTCATTCTTAACAATAAATAGCATGCGCACCCTCTTTCTTTAAATGGGCGGACTTCGAACAGCTGCTATGCTGTGTCCTCTTCTATCGCATGGGATGGTCACTCGGAGCAATATTTGACTTTTCTAAATTCGAAAACCGCAATTCGGGACTGATTATTCGCAGGCAACCCTATACCACCGTGTTCGTAATAAAATGATCTTTATTTTCATTTAAGTTTCATTCAATAATCAGACCGGTGCAAAATGATAGAAGCGATTTATCTGTTTATACCTGGCAACCTGAGGGTTGTGACCGGAAAAAAAAATAGGCAACCTAACGTTTACATATTCTATGAGTTTCATACTTTCGATTGGTATAGAATTTGTTTAATAATCAAAAAGGTGAAATGTGTAAAAAAAAACTTTTTTTTAATAATTAATTAATCGTATTCTGGACTGAAATTTGCAAGGCACCCCATATACAATATATTTATTGACATATTAACTTGCATATAAAATACGTTTCATCAAATAAACATCTCGGTGAAGGTCGATGTGTTAAAGAATATAAACTATAATTGAAGCTGGCCGTTTCTTAGAATGTTCTTATTTTATACTTAGAATATTGTATTGACAGATTGTTGGTTTTGTTTGCTATGTGTGTTTTTCGATATCTTTGACTAATAAAGTAACATGATGTGATTTTATATTTTCAATTAAAATAACCATTGTGCTGTTGCTCTGCTACAATGGTTATGGGCCCAGGCTAACATTTTTGCCCAGACCAATATTAAAAGAGCTGCGACGATGAATTCAATGATGAAGTTCGAGCCGCTGGCGAAAGAAAATTTTGAGAGTTGGCGAATGCAAATGCAAGCCTTTTTAATAAAAGACGGAGTTTGGAGGTATGTCAACGGAAAGTGTCAAAGACCTGATGAGCAAAACGAGGCAGAGAAATGGGAAGCAGAAGACGAAAAGGCCAAAGCTGATATAATTCTTTCGATCAGTGCAAGTGAGTTGCGGCATGTAAGAGGGTGCACAACTTCACGAGATATATGGTTGAAATTAGAGTCTGTTTATGCTTCGAAAGGTCCTGCAAAGAAAGCCACATTATTAAAAAGACTCATGTTGCACAAAATGAAAGAACCTGAAAATGTTCGAGATCACATGGATGCATTTTTCGATGCTGTAGATAAATTGACAGACATGGATGTAGTAATACATGATGACCTATTATCGGTTATGCTGTTGTATAGTCTACCAGGTAGTTTCGAGAATTTCAGGTGTGCTATCGAATCTAGAGATGAGTTGCCCAAGCCCGAGATTTTAAAAATTAAAATTATAGAGGAGTGCGAGTCAAGAGGGCATGACGAAGTACGAGAAGGAACTACAGAAAAAGTATTATTTACTAATCGGAAAGGCAATCCACCAATTCGGACTGAAACTGCAAGAAAGAGATTTCAGTTTAAGTGTTTTAAATGTCATCAAATTGGACACAAGTCTTCAGAGTGTACAAGAAAGTTTAAGAATAAAGCACATTACGTAGATGTTGATGAAACTGTAATGAATCTTAATGTTCAGGTGCTGACACCAATACATGTCTAATAACAAACATTCAAAAGGATGATTGGGTAATCGACAGTGGGTGTACGTCACATTTAAGTAATGATGCGAGCAAATTCGGGAACACTTTAGTGAAGACAAATTGTAAATTAAATTTGGCTACAAATACAACTGCAATTGTAACAGGTAAGGGTACCGTAACATTATCAGCATATAACGATCATACAAAAAGCGTAATGGAATTCCGTAATGCGTTATTTGTACCGGAATTGCGAACTAACCTTATTTCAGTTTCTAAGATTACCGATAGCGGCTATGACGTCATTTTTACCCGGGATGCTGCTAAAATTATTGATAAAAACGGGGAAGTTAAGATGACAGCTTATCGCAAAGGTAATTTGTATTGTGTGCAAAAATATGAATTTGCATATGCTATAAGTTCGGACATTGGCTTACGCGTTTGGCATGATCGATTAGGGCATCTAAATGGAAAAGATGTAGTTAAACTTCTGAACAAGTTAGGTGCGAATATAGATATGAAAGAGGTACGACAGTTACAAGATTGCGATATTTGTGCTGAAGGCAAGATGACTGCACTTCCATTTTCAAATTGTTCTGAATCCTGTAAGGAAAAATTGAGAATTGTTTATTCCGATATAGTAGGCCCTATGAAATGTCAATCAAGAGAGGGTGCAAAATATTTTATTACTTTTATAGATGATTGCACAAGATGGTGCGAAGTTTATTTTTTGTCATCAAAAAGTAAAGCTTTGGATGCATTTAAAATATATAAAAGTAATGTTGAGAAATTACAAGATCTTCAAATCAAATTTTTCCAGAGTGATAATGGCGGTGAATACTGCAACAGAGAATTCGATGAGTTTTTGCGTCAAGAAGGAATTTCAAGGAGGTTAACAGTTGCTTATACACCGCAGCAAAATGGAATTGCCGAGAGAATGAACAGAACGCTGGTGGAGATGGCCAGATGCATGTTATTGAACTCTGAACTTTCAAATTGTTTTTGGGCAGATGCAGTGGATACAGCTTGTTATATTAGGAACCGATGTCCAAATAGTAAACTGGGAGGTAACATTCCTTATGAGAAATGGTTTGAAAAACAACTATCTATTGAACATCTCAGAAGATTCGGATGCAGAGTGCACGTTCTCGACAAAAATCCGAATAAAGATAAATTTGTTGCTAGAGCTAGACCAGGCATATTTATTGGTTATCCAAAACTGAATAAAGGATATCGTGTTTGGATACCAGCGGAAAATAAGTCTTTAATTACAAGAGATATAAAGTTTTATGAAGAATGGCAGCCTAACACTAAGGTTCAAGAAGAGAGTGATTCGTTAAGCAAGAATAATAATAAAGAATTTATTGAAGTTATTTTCTTCAAAGAAAAGGAGCTTGAAGAAACATATAACGAACAAGAGATGCAAGAAGTTTGTTTAGATAATAATAGAGAAAACACAGATATAGATAACCGTAGAGAAAATTTAGACACAGAGGATTCCACTGTGAGAAAACGTTTAAATAGTGTTGATTCATATGAACTACCCTCAACATCACAGAGAGCCCGTGGACGTCCAAAATTATTACGCACTGGTAATGTCGGTCGTCCCAAAAAGGTCTTCAAGACGGTTAAAGTAAAAGAACCGCAACATTTCGAAGTGAATCAAGAGGAACGGGACGTTAATTTTGAAAATTCTGACGATTCTTTTGAAGATTGTAATAATTTTATAGGAATAGCCGAAATTACTCTGAAAGAAGCATTAAACAGTGAAGAAAAAGATCAGTGGGAAAATGCAATATTATCAGAGATACGGAGCTTGATACAGAAAGGCACATGGGAACTAGTGAAAAGGCCGGAGTATAGAAATGTCATAGGTTGTCGATACATTTTAACTAACAAACTTCAGCTTGATAGAACAATGAAGAAAAAGGCAAGATTAGTAGCACAAGGATTTAGTCAACGATTTGGCGTTGATTATGACAAAACTTTTGCACCAGTCGCAAGACTACAAACCATTAGATTGATGGCTGCTTTAGCTGTTGAATTAGGAATGGAAATACACCAAGTAGATATAAATACGGCGTATTTGAATGGTTCACTAGATGAGGAAATATACATGGAGATTCCGAAACTACTAAAGGAATGCTTAATCAAAATTACTATAACCGAAGGAGAGGACGCATTGACTGTAAGTCGAGCGAATGAAATGTTAGAAAGACTTAAAAACGGTTGTGATACTTGTATGCTTAGAAAATCATTATATGGATTAAAACAGGCTGGTCGTCAATGGAACATTAGATTAGATGAAAAACTCAAAGAAATGGGATTGAAGCAGAGCGTCAATGAACCATGTCTCTATTTTAAGCAAAGAGATGGAAAACATTTGTACGTATTAGTTTACGTTGATGATATTCTCATTGCATCGGAAGAGAAAGAATGGATATCGAAATTTAAAAAGGATTTATCCAATGAGTTTAGTCTAAAAGATTACGGACCGGCAAAATATATTTTAGGGATTGATTTTACTCGACTTGACAATGACAATGTCATTATTTTATCTCAAGAAAAATATATTAATAGTATTTTAGAACGTTTTAATATGCTTTCGTGTTCCCCATGCAAAACTCCAATGGAGATTAATAGTAAAAAAATTGATACCAAGAAAAAGACGGACAGTGATGTAATTCAGGAGAAATGGCCGTTCAGAGAATTGATTGGTTCGTTGATGTACTTAAGTGTTGGGACCCGACCAGATATAGCAAATTCGGTTACTAAACTATCGCAATTTGCTACTTGTCCTGAAGAGTCTCATTGGAAGGCAGCAAAACGCATCTTGCGATATCTGAAAGGTACTGTAAAGTATGGACTCGTATTTAAGAAAACAAATAAAAACGTACAAGGATTCTCAGACGCAGACTGGGGAAATTGTTTAATTGATCGTCGTTCATATTCGGGATATGCTTTCATTTTAGGAGGTGCTTGTATTTCTTGGCAATCGCGTAAGCAACGTACAGTAGCTACTTCAAGTTGTGAAGCTGAGTACGTAAGTCTGTCAGAGAGTATGAAGGAAGCTGTTTATTTGAATAGTTTGCTAAACGAAATAGGACTTTCAAGGTACAGTAAAATTATGTTATATGCTGATAATCAGGGCGCGATATATTTGGCACAGGATCCCTTATTTCATGCTCGTAGTAAGCACATTGACATTAAACATCATTTTATAAGGGATGTGTTGAAAAATAATTCAGATATTGACTTGTGTCATATACCTACTGTCGATATGGTGGCTGATATATTGACCAAACCCTTATCTCAGGTCAAACATGCTCAGTGTGTCAGTGCCTTAGGCATTAAGGGTCAATAATAGGTATTTCGGTGTATTTAACTACCTAGCTTCAATTTAAAGGGGCGTGTTAAAGAATATAAACTATAAATTGAAGCTGGCCGTTTCTTAGAATGTTCTTATTTTATACTTAGAATATTGTATTGACAGATTGTTGGTTTTGTTTGCTATGTGTGTTTTTCGATATCTTTGACTAATAAAGTAACATGATGTGATTTTATATTTTCAATTAAAATAACCATTGTGCTGTTGCTCTGCTACACGATGTATGTCGGGATCCTATACTATTACATACCATAGAAATTCTTGCAAATCGCTATGCTATGCAGGTTTCCTCACAATGTTTTCCTTCACCGTTTTAGTGCATGGTGATTGACTATCAACACACACATGACTCCGAAAAGTCAGAGGTGTGCCCTGGGATTCGAACCCGTGACCACCGTGAACAGGTGACTGATAATTAAAAAATAAAGTGACTATCATCACATTTTGCATTTTGTTCACACAGCCAAGGACAAAAAAAAATATTGGACTTGAAGTTCATTTCTCCAAGAACTTCGGGCCTGGGTCCCAATTATGTTTATATTTATTGAACATCTTAATTCACGTGTCACGTTGTTTGTCCGCGATGGACTCCTAAACCACTCAACTGATTATAATGAAATTTTGTAGATATGTGTTATTTGTTCCAACTTAAAGGTGGGATAGTTTTTATCTCGATTGAATTGACGAAAGTATAAAAAAAAAGGAAAAAACATTATGCCATACAAAATTTTCATGGGTTTGTAACTGTCAAAGATTTAATGTTCATAGCGTCGATACGGTAAACTCTTCCCTAAAATTAAATAACGTATTTAAATAAAGGTTTCGAATCGACAACACATAGCCACAATATTCGATTTATGGCGTATTTTAGATTTTAAAGATGTAAATTAATGACAGTAATGAAAAGTGGTTGACATTTAAATTGATTGTCAAATATTTATGCATACGTTCAGGAATTTATTGTAAACTAAAGAGTATATTATGATGCTACATAAATATAGGACAATTAAATAAATAATATTCACATGTATTAAGTTTTACTTCTTTTCAAGATAGAATTACACTTGAAAATGAAAAATCTTTAATAAAATAACACATAAAAATAAAAACTGAACTGAACTGAATAAAATAAAAATTTTATATAATTATGGAGAATATTGCAGGGATTCTCAAATTAGGCATTGCCTGTGTCTTGAAAAACCAGTTAAATATAATTGTTTCTACGTTAATTGTGTGTGTGTGAGTGCATTTCTACGAAAATTAATATTTCATCTCTTTATTACTAACAAGAGTAATGGCGTAATATTTTTGGAAAAACAGCATAGTGGGGGTGAAATAAGGGATGGGATATTGCATGGATAATCAAAATCGATAAAGTGTTTAGAAAGTAGAGAGAAACTGGATATAATAGAGTGGGAGGTAGGGGAGAAGACTGGGATAGCTGACAGATTTAATAGGACGAAATGTAAATGCACGGTATAAGACAGGATGGTTAATTAAGAGAAAGGACGCGACGTATCGGGAAGTGAATGAACAGACGGGATGGGACGGAATTGAGCAGGACAGTAGGATAGCTAATTCATGTTTAGGTATACAAGAGCTTATACGAAAAATAATACGTATTTGGTGTGGAGTAAAATAAAAAAGTATCTGCACCCAGGCGAAGCCGGGCCGGGCCGCTAGTATATATATATTTTCCCTACAAAAAAGTAGGTTTTCATCGAGGCACAAAATTTTTCAAACCCTTACTAAGTTTCACAGTAAAATAGGCACTCTCCTTTAGTAATTATATATCTATAAATATAGATACCAACATACCTTTTTTCAAAGTGACATTCCTCCTGTGGCCTGAACCATCCCAGTAGCTGAATGTGACTGTAATTGGCTCATCTTTAAGACTAGCTTGTGTCATAACCCACTCTAGTCTCAACTCCTCTCGTAACTTTAAGTCAGCCTCCTCTCTCTCTCTGTCAGGCAGGAATGATGTGTCCACATCAGGATTTTTTCTTATTTTCTTAATTTGCTGTAATTGAAGTGTTATTGGAGAATATTTTATTGAATAATAATAATTATTAGACTAGCATAGTGTATGATGATCTTGTAGCTTACTTGTGTAGTTAGGAAATAACATTTTAAGTTGTATGAAGTATGTCATCAGATTCTTGAGATCTTTGATAAGACATTATGTTCTTCTAAGGCACTGTGGGGCTGTAGATGATTATCATATCAAAAATTCAATTTAGTCTAGGAATCAAAAGAGAATACGCATTCATAGTATCTGTAAAAATATTGTAGACCACAATACAATTACTGCTAGAATTTATTATAGCATTTTTATGGTTTGTTCTTAAACAATTTCCTGTTTTATCTTTTGTGACAGACTTTTATAAAATAAAGTAATTATCATGACATTTTACATTTTGTTCAAAAAGCTGAAGGAAAAAAAAAAATGTTTTATTGGATTTCAAGTTCATTTCTCCAAGAAATTTGAACCTGAGTCATAATATGTTAATATTTATTGAAAATATATATTTTTCCCTACACAAAAAAATAGGTTTCATAGAGGGACAAAAATTTTCACACTGATACCAAGTTTCACAGTAAAATGGACATTCTCCTATGTGAATCATTGGTCCTCGGACAGATTATGCTGCAGTGTTGTGTGAAAAAGGTAATACATACTGGCTCTTCTTTATCCCGCCAACTAGCTTCTGGTTTCTCATCACTAGATTCTCCATCATCTTCTTCCTCGCCATCATTCAGATCAAATGAAAGTGCCTGGATCTAAAATAAATATGTAAACATTACTTTATACTGCCTATAATACAGTATTATGAAGTAGTTAAATTCGCCACAATCAAGATATGCTCCTCACCTGTCGTTTTTGTTTATTTTTCTGTGCCTGTTTTGCCTCAATCTCTTTTTGTCTTTCTTTCTCCTTTTCGGCTTTTTTTTGCGCTAATTTTTTTTCTCTTTCTCTAACTATATGTTCCTGTTTTGCTTTCATCTCATCAAGTGTGACTAAACCTATGGTAGAGCTTTTTAATTGTTGTTCTACTGCATCATAGTGGGTTGCAAATTTATTTTCAATATTGTCTATCTTGAGGTCTTCTTCTATTTTCTTTTTGCGAAGTTCTATTTCTTGCTGAGCTTTTTCTCTCTTTTTCATGAGATGCATCGCTCGGCCAGCTTCAGAAGCAGCTCCTTTGTAGTGAGCCATGATTGCAAATTGTTCTTTATCACAAGAAAGTAAATGAGGTCTCTTGCAGCTTACAAATAACAATTAACAAGCTTCTAGAAAAATAACAACAATATAATCGACATCAGCGTTTGCTGATGATTTCCTATTATAAAATGTACTCTGTGGCTGATGAAGCTGCTGTTTAGCAGCAGACAGGTAGAGATGTTAAAAAATAATCGATTTTTAATTTAATCGATTATTATTTTCTTAAAATCGATTTTTTATAATCGATTTGTAAAATACTGTTAATCGATTCTTTATAAATCGATTATATATATTTTCCATAAAAATCGATTTTTATCAACAGCTCCACCTATGTGACGTATGAAAAAACTCGATGTAAGTTTATACTGTTCAATACAAGAAGCTTATACCCAAATGGAGATTGCATTCCGTATATAAAAGTGAAGCACAAAAATTTGACCTTGAATGACGTTGCTACTGCCTGCTATCCTTTTCTTTAGAGTGACAATCAGGCCCGTTCAACTCAGTACAAAAAAAGTTACACGTTAACGATGATATGCTATCCCACTTTTTTAAATGGATGGCATGGTAGTTTCTCGGTTTACTTAAATTAGTGTGTGTGTCGTAGTAAATTTGAAATTGCTACTTGTCAAATTGTTGTTGCGTCATAGCGTATAGCTGCCATTTTGTATTGTTCCGTGATTAAACCATAATACGGCGATTAAAATATTATTATAATCATTATTATTTCCACCGTAGATTTTGGTGCAACAGTTTGTTTTGAAGGCAGATTTTTCCTTTATTTGTTAATTTCGTTTGCTACTGTTTACGTAAAAGATAAAATAGCCTTTGGAAACCTTAGTGCTAACCGGCTCGAACGAGTAAGAGTTTTACTAATTTGTGTTAAAATACTTTATATTTTTGTGATAATAGTGTGATACTAATGGTAAATATGTGTATTATACTTGGGTGCAGCATTCATACAGGACTGAAACATGCATATTTTTCTGTTACATTCAGAAACTAAGCAAGGTAGGAAATGTGGACACTGGTAAGGAGTTTAATTACTTATTTACAAAAGATTTTATTAAACGCGACGATATTCGTTTTTGTCATAAATAATTTCTTTCGAAAGATATAAATACGAAAAACTTAGAATTAACCTTTGTGCAATTCTGTGCATAAACTTATATATGATTTTTAAGAAACTTTTAGTTAAACGCGCAGTAATAGCTTCACAGAATCTTATATTTTTAAAGCAGTTGCCGTGTGTGATAGAGTAGATCAACCAACTATAGACTAAACTACAGTTAAAACTTTTGTTTTAAAGAATATTATTAAAGATATAATTTTGGAAGTTTTTTGATCTTGTTTCATAGTTAGAGCTACAATTAGTGATAAAGGCTCTGCTAATGTTGCTAATTGCTGTTCAGTCATTAATATCCAATTCCTAACTGAACATATTAAATATTGCACTAATGATATCTGATTCAAAATTGTGTTCAAGCAATTACATGTATCAAATTAATAATGTACCTCATTTATTAAAATGATATGGTAATAATTTTTCAGAAAAATATTCTTTTCGCTGGCTATTGAAGGGCAAAGTGGGAATGTATTGAAAACATATACAAAAAGGATGGCGTTGCTGGAGCTTGAAGCACTAAACTTCTTGAGAAACACATAAATCCAACATCTTATTACAAAATGAAGGTAATGTCATAATTAATGTATATTATTTCTAAGGAAAGTCTGTTTTAAAGTTATCAATAGTTGTTCAACATGTCGAAACGGAGTGATATTTACTTAATATGCTATTTAATTTATACCATGTGTTCCTAACCACACCAGGGTAACATTTTGCCAAATTTGAAAAATAATTTGAACAACCCCTACATGTACGAGACTCTACCGCTCAGATAAGTTTCCCAATCGAACCAAAGTTCAGCTAAGTGGTGAAAACTAAAAGCACCATTATTGATAAAAAATAATCTTTGTTTTTGTTTTCAATTCCTGAATATCAACTAGAGGGATGAGAAATATAAGAGTTAAATCAGATACCATATGTCCATGTCTATAGATTGATATTGTTTATTGTTACATAATAATAATTAGAATGTATGTACATTCCAGGTCATTCTTGCAGCCCAAGTTTTTAGCCGGCAAGTGGCTATATCACTATACAAGTTTATAAGGACGGCTGACATTCTACAACTCCAAGACCATGATTATTCAAGGATTAAAATGTGAATTTTGATAATAGTTTTTTCACAGCAGAAATATTTTTGTTTATAAATGATTTGCTTGATAGTTTAATTGGTTTTGGCCGGATCGGTAATAAGTTGACACATGCTATGTCCTTTGATTCTGAACATATTTAATTCTGGAATGTATGTGTAATAAATATTATCAATCTGACTTGACTCTCCCAATCAAAGGAAAGCAAAACCTCTGTTGTTGAAGAATTTTGTGCCTAATATGAATTCAATAATATATATGTGGTCACTTGCGCTTAAAAATGGTGTAAAGTTTTTAAATCATTATATAAAAATTGTTCCAATGATGATGACAAAATATTAGGTATATTATACCATTTTTTCCTTCCCTGAACATCTTTATTCTGAATAAAGTGAGTTTACAGAAAACTACATTCCTCATGAAAATGTATGTTAGTAAATATATTATATATATATAGAAAAAAATATATATTTGTCTATCTCGATATAATATGTTTATTAAAGAGAAATATTGACACTACATAGTATAATTATTGTAATAGTCATAAATAGTATTTCATTAAAGCTTTTGTTTGTATTTAGTTAGAATGCATATTGGACAACAATGTAATTTTAATAATAGAATAAATAATGTCGAACCTATGCCTAAAGATATAGAAATGGAGGTTTAAACTGTGAAAAAGTCACAAAAGAATTGAGTCATAGGTCAGTAATGAGGCGTAGCACATACTTAATGACAATTATTGTAGTAATCATCATCCTCAGGTCACAGCGGTCCTAATTGTATCCAGTCAAATTCAATCCTTAGCTTTATTGTATTGTATAATAGTTACTATCATTATTTTAATAGCATTATTTTTGTTACTTGATTGAAACATTGTCCTAAAATTAAAATTGTTGAGATGAAATTTGAATGTGGCCACTCAAGTCTCCTTTCAGGGTGAAAATCAAAGTAAACCTATGTTGGTAAACATTCTCCTACACCCTGAAATTTACCTACTTGATGTTTGTCAAGTAAATAACATTTTTGCTTTAAATTGTATGACAATTATTTTAATATTATTGATTTGCAGTATCCCGTTATGGCCATTTATTTATTGTCTATTTGTCTTTAGCATGCATCTGATATTATTATATTTAACTTTTAAGTGTGTCTTTATATGATATAACCAAATACATATATTATTATGCATGGAATGCCTCACATGTCGCAATATGTTGAAAATGTGTATTCTATTCATGAGTACTGTTTCCTTGTATTTAAATTGAACCAAATAGAACATGTCTTAACTGTTTACATCACAACTAAAGTCATCAATGATTTATTGAATTATATAATTATTTGTTTTCTATTTATAAAAATAGTAGATATATGTGTAAGCATTGTACGCAATTACACTAAATTGTAAACAATCATGGAAACATTAAAAAATATATAAGATCCATGCATGAAATGCATGTTAAAACTAAATGTAAGATGGACGAAATGTGTAATGTATATTTTTTAAAATTATGTAATAATAAATTATAAAATAAAATTTACTTTTCCTGATAATGATTTAATTTTTTTAAATACCTTATTAAATTTGATGCATGAGTGCAACCAGATAAACCGGTATCAAAAACCGGTAAATTTGAAGGAGCGATGTAAACCAGACATTTGGGACATCCCTAATTATTTAAAGATCGGTACTGCGGAAAAGTATCGATTTCCAGCACTAGTATCCATGTATTTTTATAGATATACCCTGTATGCGAAAGAGACAAATCCATGCGTTACTCAGACTAAATACTCTCTAGACGTAGCCATGCCGTGGCCGCACAAGAGACAGATATATAATTCTTCAGTGTGGCCATGTTGAGAAAAATTCCTACTTTTGGTGGGTACTAACACAGGCCAACATAAGCGTTGCCAACCGTACGATTTAAATCGTATTTATTCGTATATCATATTTATTATTAAATGATAATGAGTTTATGATCATTTTTTACTTTTTAGTTCGATCTTATATGAAAGCTTGTTTTTTTAGTTTTTAAACTATAATTTAATTGCTTGCACTAAAACATCTATCTTCGGCTGTCTTATCAAAGAAAGACAACTGCGCGCAAATTACCAATTATATAGGTAATATTTTTTCAACAATAATATTTTGTTTATTATTCTGGATAAAATATAAAATAATATCATATACTTTTTAAATTATTGCGTCGTCATCAGTCCTGGATACGTATGCAAAATTTCAAGTCAATCCGACGTTTTGAAGTGCTCGAAAATCGACTTCACAGATTCTGGTACATACATATAGGCGAAGTTAATAAAACGGTGTTAAAAATAATTAATGATCAACTACTTACATGAACATATTTTATTGGGACTGCTTTTGGTTTCACTATAACATTCTTCTTTTTATAATGAAAGGAATCTATCTCGAAATGTATTGAGCAAATTTTAAAATTATTTGTTGGTTGCCAATTTTGGTGTCCATTAGCTTCCACCCATTTAATTCTAATTACTGTTAGTAGGAAACCTAAAATAAGAAGTAATTTTATTTTTTTACGTATGAATAACGCTATGTATGCAAGGAATAATATGCAAGTATTATCTAGGGTAAACCAATTTTCATAACAAGGTAACACTAAACTTTTAAGAAATTAAGGTTATTTAATATTATTTGTAGAATTTCTAAATGTAATCGATATTTCTCTAAGTAAAACAATTTGTATTGATATTAAAATACAACATTATTTACCAATAAACGACAAAATAATTATAATGTAACATAAATGAGTAACTTACGAGTGAAATGTTATTCCACAAATTTTTCGTTCACTGCGGCTTTTGCAGCCTAAAATACTACAACCCACCATTGCATATACACTATAGTCACTAATATTTGTATAAACTGCTGCTTTACACTATCCAAAACTATTTAAATATCGGAAAAACTGATTGACGTATATTTGTTTGACAAACTGCGCTTATTGACAAATAAAAAAACCGGCCACGGTGACAAGGACAAAGAAAAAACTCTCTGTCTCTTTTACGCACACTAATTTTAACTTGCGGTCTCACTCTTATTTCTCACGTTCCAGTTATGGCTACGTCTAGAGAGTATTTAGTCTGAGATGCGTTAAGAAAATGTGCACAGGATAAAAAGAAACGACCGATTAAGACATGAATGAAATATAAACACGATATAGATATAAATTACATGTGATTGCTTTGGTTGTGTTAGTTTTCTTAACGTGTAAAATTATTTGTATGAAATTAGCGGTCTGTCTTGTTTAATAGTCTGTGGTGACAATGAATGAAAATGACTTTTTGTTCATTTGAAAGTTTAAAGGAACATTCACTTTGATTTTTAGTTTTGAATCTGATATTTTTTTATTCATTTCAATTTATTTGATTTTTATTTGAATAAATTGTTAATATGAAAATGAGAATTGTAATTGGAACATGAAAAGCATTTAGATTTTTAAATAATAGAAAAACATCGATTTTTTCGCAAAAATCGTTTTTTTTTATTATAATCGATTTTTAACAAATCGATTAATATTGAATAAAGAAAAATCTATTTTAATTTAATCGATTTTTTTTTATTAACCTCACATCTCTACAGACAGGTCAAAATCAATGATTAAAGAAATTCTTTTATCATTGGTCAAAATCAAAGACAAAATAATACTTTTTTTTGTAAATCCTTCTCCTTAGAGTAATTACCTCTAGAGAGATTCACGCTGTAACCGCACATGAGACATCAATAGCTATATCTAGCAACACAACAAAATAAGCGCCATATTGTGGCCTTGAATGAAAATAGATCCTATTTCAATATAATTAGGTTGCTTTATTGCTTGAACGACGTCGCTTTGTTTGGCGAAATTCTTTTTTCGCCAAACTAAAAAAAGCGGCACTTCACATGAAATAGAACATTATTTTGCATCTCATTCTGACATAAAGAAATTCGTATCGGTGTGTCTCATTTTTGCGATGTACAGTACATTTCGGCTCTCTCTAGAGGTAATTACTCTAAAGCTGAAAACACATTGTAGGTTTTTGTCTTACGCATAGAGTAAAGAGTACACAACTATGGTAAAGAGCACATCTTTATCTCATCTCTATATAAACAAATAAATAATATATTTTATTAAATGAAATCAATCCTAGTTGGCGCTTATTATAAACAGTTCTTATCTGTGATAACCTGTGGTACTATCACATTCGAGTTTGCAACTGTTTTATTGTCAAAAACAATGACTCAATTAACATTAAATCACACATCAATCAATTATATAATACTGTGATTGATTAAATTCTGTACACAAACATAGATTACATATTGAGAATAAATCTACTGTGGAAAAATGTTAAGCAACAATGCCGTGTACACATATTAGAAATACTTATGTATAAAATGTGTGAATTCCAAAGTAGGCAAGATCGTGTTTCGAGCACACGTCTTGTTCTTGTTGTCTTTTTTTTATATATTTCTACTACCAGTGTCATTTTAAAATAAAACAAAAAAGAGACTACCTGAAGACAAATAACAAGGTTAACTTTTTCCTATTATAATTCCTAAAGCAGCGCGTGTATTTTGAAATTTTAACATCAATAACTTAATATTTGATTGTATAAAAAATTACTCCGTTATCTTTAGTATGATACTTTATTATCTTTAGTACAAATAGGTACTGACTATATGTTCCCATACTTCTTACTTTAAGTGAGCATATTTGTATTCTTTACATTTAACATTATAAATAATTTCTCTATTACGCACATACTCTGATCGTTTTTCTTCCATTTTTTAAATGAACGCACAGACGAACTTTTGGCTAATTACTGATAATTAAATAAATAAATACACTTAACAGTCACATACATAGTCCTGACCCCACATTAAGATCAATTAAGTGTTATGTCGTGGGTATCGGGAACTACGAGAGACTTTTCGGTCTCTCAAACATCCAGACCCGAGACCAATACTTACTGGGTCTCACAAACATTTGTCTCGGTGCGGGGCTCGAACCCGTGGCCTCTCGTTTCACAGGCGGCGTCTAACCAACTGCGCCACGGAGGCTGTCAATTACGTCCAGTCTAGTATTTACAAACAACTGGTCAAAGAACTGCGGTGTTTATTTCTGTTAAGTCAAGTTAGATTACCAGCCACACCTCATGTAAATAATTAGAAATGTCCAAATTGTATTCAAAATTTTTAAATTGTATGCAGATTGAATAAAGAAAATTATACCTTGTACGTATTATAAATTCTAATTTAATTGTAAGTTTTAAGAAATGTTATAATATTAGTTTGGCTTAAAAAGCTGGTAGCCATATTTACAAAACCGATTGTTGTGTAAACTAAACATTGTCCACAATCGCAAATCGCTCAAAAGCGCTGAGGTGCACGGAGACATTGTTATTTTTTTCTCTCTTCAAATTTCATTACATTGGACATTATTATCATTACTACTATTGGACTACTAGTATAAATGTACATTGTATAAATTATGAAAGAATATTTTAATGAAAGCGTTGTAGATATTTTTTACTTTCATTTCTAGTTCCTAATTTCACCACTTGTCAATTTATGTTAGTTGCGCTGTACGTCTCAGACGTTTTTTGTTTTTGAAGGTCATGCCCTCGAATTTCGACCGACAGTGTGCACACAACAAAAGAATCTATTGTTCAGATCGCTGTAAGACGCGTTGCTCTAGTATTTATGGCCGCTTCTTTACTCTATGCGTAAGACAAAAACCTACAGTTTGTTTTCAGCATAAGTCCTTCTCCCATTTGCTGGGAAGGCAAAGGGTTCAAAATAATAGACTAATGCCCAAATACTGGATAGCCAATTAACTTTTAACTCCGGTTAACTAGCTCTAATGCCCTGTTAAATTAATTCCAGTTAAATATAACTCCGATTAAACCAGTTAAGAATTAAATATTTAACGGGGCATTAATCATCCGATTCGTATTCTCGAAAGCAACTTAAGAGTTTGACAGCTGTCAAACAGTCTAATTTTTACGATTTTCCGCGATTTTCTAATTTTAAGCGGCTGTCGTCTTAAGTCCGCCTGTGACCACTCTTAACTTTTTCAATTCTTTATATTATTTACTAAAATGTGTCTCGCGACGTTTTCATCGCTGTCTGATGACGATATAGCTTCGTCAAGGCGAGTCAATCAAGAAAAATTCAATACTTTCGACAAATACAAAGAAGAAAATATTCAAACAAAGTGAGGTTCCGCCTGAAGAAAGAAACTGTTCTGTATCTGTGTTCCTTGCTTGGAGACACAATAGAACCCACTAGAAATAGAAGTCGATTGATAAAAACTTGGGACCAACTTTTACTTGCATTACCAATGATATTCTGCGACAGGGGCAGTTACCAGAAGTTTATTGAAGACGTATTTCACGTGGAACACCCGACTGTACATCACAAAGTTGCAGCAGAGCCGGTTAAACTACAAAATCGTCGCATGAAAATTCTCAACCAAAGAATAGACCACTTCCCAACTATCAACAACAATGTCATATTGCGAATGATTTCTGTGCGATCGCAGGAGTGATTGGAGTTATATATTTCACATATATAAGGATCAAATCCCCAGGTAATTTCTATTTATAATAATGTATACATAACTATTTAGCTTTTACATGTACACAAATATATGCTTTTTTATCTTATTTTAACTAAATGTGCTTCTAAAATGCCTAGGGTATTT
This sequence comes from Hyles vespertilio, assembly GCA_009982885.2. Classification (NCBI taxonomy): domain Eukaryota; kingdom Metazoa; phylum Arthropoda; class Insecta; order Lepidoptera; family Sphingidae; genus Hyles; species Hyles vespertilio. The sequence goes on along the minus strand of CM042816.1, from coordinate 6,163,329 downwards.
TATATTGTGTAGTAATCATTTAGAGTGTCCCTTTATAACATTCATAATATATTATTAATCATAGAATATAATAATATAGTATGCACAATATAAAGGCACACTCTAAATTATTTCTACACAATAAATTATATATGTATGTTTCTTGGAATCAAAACATTTAGCAGATAATTGGCTCTTCCCTAGCCCACTGGTACCCCATATAACCAAGCTCTCTGAATAGTTGTTTAAATAAATCATTCTATGATTTGTACTGATTTCATCTATTTAGTATATACTGGAACAATGTTCAACCACAATAATAGTTTCCTACAAAGAAACCAATTTTATAAATATATTTTTTCAATTTATGTAAAATAATCTGTAGTTTGATATAAGAATATTTGCTAGAGCTCTAATTTTAATTATCTTGTTTTTAGGAGGAGCACAAGCAGAAACAGAAAAGCCCATTTTTCTAAAAGTGCAAGCAGTCTGCGACCCCTGCGAACTTGAGGATAAGAAACATTATAGGCCGATGGCCAGGCTTAATGCATGATAGCACAATTTTCAATGATTCTCCTTTATGTGCATGTCTAGAAAGGGGAGGCTGAAGAAGCTTACAATCAATACCATATTAAAACAAGAAACCCAGTGGAGAGGGTCTTTGGTTTTAAAACAAAGACAAGGAGTGTCTCCAAGATAGCCTATAAGTTTTTGAAAATTTGCATACTATTATAGAGGCATGTGCTGTTACATAATATAGCATGTTCCCAAAATGATCATATATTAGAGATTGATCTCTCTGAATGATTTCCAACAGCTCCACATAGTATAACCAATGAAAATGTAACAAGGAATAATATCATAAAATACATATTTTACACCGTACAGTGCATTTTATTGAATTACCACACACAAAAGTATATGTCAATGTCCCTTAATGAAAGAGACAAATAATAATTCCTTTGTTTCGAATATGGCAATATTTTGTTCACTAACCACACTGGGACCGCCCATAGACCAAATGACGCCATTTTAGTTATTATTTCGAAACCACAGACTATTAAACCAAAAACCAATGATTAAAGAATATAAAGGATTACGCACAAAAGTAGCTATATATATCAAATTATTGTTATGTTAGGAATATCGACGCGGAATGTACGTTTATCTATCTGTCTCCTTTACACAAAGCTGACTTTTCCCTTAATGAAAGAGACAAATAATAATTCCTTTGTTTCGAATATGGCAATATTTTGTTCACCAACCACCAGGCCCGTTTAACTCGGGCTTAAAAAGTAACCCAATTTTCTTTCTCGCTTTCTCATATGCCGTTTTCGCCCCATCTCTTTCACTTTTATGAATGTGTGCGTGTGCCGGCGTGCGCTGTCGCCGCCATATTGCCGCCATATTTTTCAACAGTCGATTGCTGTTTAGTTTGGATTTGCTTATTTGATTTTAATTGCATGTTATTTCATCTGTTTTGTAATCAGTAAAGTAAATTTTTAGACAGTACAGTACAAACGTGATATAATTTGGTTTGTGTAAATCGTATCTAAAAACTTGTGATTTACGTGATAATTATTAATTTTAGTTATGTGTTTTGTTCCCGAGTGCACAAACGAAAAAAACATAGAAATATCTGTGCAGCCTTCACAAACAAAATATACAAACACTTTAATAAGTGAACAGCTATGTTGGCGGTGCAAGAAATACCAAATTATTGAATTTATTGAAAAACATAAATCTAACCTCATCTGACATAATTAAGGTAAATATAATAAAGCTGAAAACACATTGTAGGTTTTTGTCTTACGCATAGAGTAAAGAGCGGTAAGTACGGGGCCAACTGACCAATCAGGACAATGGAAAGTACAATGTTCTTTCTATGTAGTCTGTGGTCACGTCTTAAGCGTATGACCTATAGTGTGCACACAACAAAAGAATCCATTGTTCAGATCGCTGTAAGACGCGTTGCTCTAGTATTTATGGCCGCTTCTTTACTCTATGCGTAAGAAGAAAACCTACAATGTGTTTTCAGCATAATATGTTATTCCGCTGTGACCCTATTTCTAGTTTAATCTGCTACAGGAATATAAGAAATAACAATAAGTTGAAATAAATACCCATTAAAATACAGATTTATTAGATCTCTGAACATGTGATAAGGTTAACTTTTTGTTAGTGTCTAGAGATGATGGATTATGTACCCTTACTCCTCTCATTCGTACTCTCGACTGTAGAGGAAGCTTGTGCTCTGCAGTATAAGTCGACCCAGCACAGTACAGTGCAAGATTAAAGCTATTGGTATAGGTATTTCCAAGTTCCTAACATATTAATTTATAATTATCAGTTTTTATGGTTATATGTATCTAAAGTCAGGAAAGCAGTCAACTTCAACAGATTGTGCCCTTATAATATTTATTTTTTTATTAATTGTTTTATAATTTCTAGGCTAGACTCGGGTGAAATTTCCAGTCCAAGCAATTTGCAGGCAAATGCGTTCATCGTTGGAAGTACAAAGAAAGTCTCTACTATGTCTGCAGGATCACTTTTTGTAGACTTATATGTTAATATTGGTGAAGGTTAAATCACAACAGAAGTAATTATGTTCATTAATAATCTGTATATAATATTTATACTTCTTGATATAATTAAGATTCTCATAAATATGCATTTGCTAAAGATTTTGGTTATATTTTCAAATTCAGTGCAATGCAGTTGTTTATAAGATTATATTATAGACCTATATTGTGCATACTATAATAGTAATAGCATTAACATTCTTTAAAATGACTTTATTTTAAACATATGTTCTGCGTATTCCTTTAATATATTATAATAATTAATCAAAAAAGTTTTAGTATAGCTATCATGCATTTAATGCGTTCCATGATTTGACTAATTATTTGTTAATTGATAGCTTATTTTAATTATGTATGTCTTGTTTTTGCTTTTCAATTTCTCCAAAAGTAAGCCAAATCGCTTTGTTATTTACTTAATGTCAATTGTGTCTTAGATAAAATTTACCAACAAAGTAATCTTGTGCTGTTTTATGGTATTGTAAAATATAATTTGCAATTATTAATGTTTCCATTTAAACTTTTATTTGTCAATGCATATTTCAATTCTGTAGTCATGTTCTTAAATTTGGCATTGTTTTATTGGTCATAAAATTAAGAGAATTTTAAGTGATAAAATTAAGAGATATTAACAAATTGAAAATGTTTAAATTAATCTGAAGATGTATAAAAAAGTATTGGAGGTTATAATATTCATTAGGATAAAAATGTTTAAATAAAAGTGTTTTAATATAAAAATATAACAAATAAATCAAAGAATATATTGTTGATTAAAGGTTTAGAATTATTACTTGGTTTTATTTGTTATTTTCATTTTGAATCCATAAATTTGAACATAAAAGCATGAAACCCAAATATAAAACCGGGAAATTTCCGGTAGTAAAAATCGGATTACTGAAAGTATAATGTACATCCCTAAATATTTCAAAATCGGTAATTTCGGTAAAGTACCGATTTCAGATCAGCTCTGGTAGGAAACGCATCTAATATAACATACCTATAACGTACGAAAGAGATGGCTCAAATACGATGAACAAAATTCTTTAATACTATTGGTCAGTGACAAAATTATCAACGAAAAGAAAGAAAGATCCCATGAAGATTGAATGAATTATATATGTAGAACAGCATGTTTGGTTTCGATGTGTGAGTTTTCATAACGTGTTAAAAAATTTGTATGGAGTTGGCCGTCTGTATTTTTAGTCGTCTGTGCTAACCACACTGAGACCGCCCCTAGACCAAAATGACGCCATTTTATTTAGCTCATCCGAAACCACAGACTAGTAAAACAAAAACTCCATGAAATGTCAAACTGTGGCGTTATCTGTCAATCGAAGTAAACAAATCTGCAAAATCAAAGAATTTCGAATTATTCATTGTTTAATCTCGTTTGTTAAGTTTGCTAATTAGTTGAATTGTTAAGTTTTTAAAGTGCCTCAGTGTTGTGTTAGAGGATTCAAGTCGAGTTCAAGCAAAAAGGACTCAACACAACTTTTCATAGGTTAGTAACTGTTTTTACGAAATAATAACAAATATGTGTCTAACTTTACATTTTGGGTTTGTTTTTATCATTTATAATTGTATTTGGTTCTTGTTGATTAAGTTTTAGACTCTTCTAGGCGTTATATAAACAAGTAGTGTGAATAACAATCTTATTGTTTGTTTACACTCAGGTTTAGGGATGAGTGGATTCGATACGAAATTATTCATATCGATATTATGATTTTTAAATAATAGTATTTATTTAAATATATGTTCAGACTGACAAACAAAGTGAAATTTAATATTTTTTAGATTACCTATAAACATACAAACCAGGACGAAATGGATGCAAAAATCGGTAGATTTGTTAATTACATTTTGAAAAATAAAACAGCTTCCCAACAATATTTCCGGTAAGTGAAATTGTAATAATAAGGATATTTTATCTAATAATCCTATTAATAATAGAGCTGTTAATCAATAACAAAGATGACATGCAACATAACTTGGACAATTAGTAGTCTATTGTCTAATGTTCTGAAGAACCTGTTTTACTGGTGGTAGGTCTCTCATATGTGAGAGACCATCTGGGTGGGTACCACCGCAGCGTCTATTTCTCCCGTCAAACAGCAGTGTAAATGCACTGTTGTGTTTCGGATTGAAGGGCATTGTAGCCAGAGTAACTACTGGACATATTGAGACTTAACATCTTATGTCTCAGGATGGTGAGCGCAGTGGAATGCCAAGCATTGCTTTGTAATTCAAGGTATTGTTTGGTTTTGCTACTGTTTATGAGCGGTCGTATCACTTACCGTCAGGTGAACGGCATGCTCGTCTCGCTATTCGTCGCAATAAAAAAAAAGAACCTTTTAATGAACAGAAATAGTTTTATATTTTATTATTAATTATTATATCTGTTTATCTTAACCAACACTTTCATATTCATTGATTGAATTCTAAGTGAGACTTAATGATTTTCCTCAGTCAAATAATAGCAATAAAAATGTACCTATGTTATTTCATTTTATTTAGTATGTATTAAATGTCCTGATAGGTACTTTTGATTTTAGCAAAGAATGGTGCAACGTAATAATGAACGAAATGTATTAGATGCAACTGGATGTTTGTCTCAACAGGTATAACCTTCTTGTAACGGTTGTAACATGTAAATTAGTATTAGTTGGTCATCTATTTATATTATGGTAGAGGCTAAAATAGTAACGATAATTGTAAAGTATAAGTATATTTTAGGAATATAAAACAAATAAATACAACCAACCGTTACATACATAGCCTGACCCCACACTAAGATCAAAATGTTTAATACATCACATCACTATTGTTTATAGTAGCAGTTGCATTTTTTATTAGTTCTGTTACAAATACATTTATCATATTAATATTTATGCATACATAAACTCACGCCTTTTTCCAAGAAGGGGTAGGCAGAGGTGCAACCAGGACACCCACATTTCGCCTTGTATGTTCCGTCCTACGATGTTGTAGGTGGCGAGCCTATCGCCATATCGGGCACAAATTCCTGACTGTGCTGATAATGAATAGAAAAAGCCGATATCACTTTGCGCGACCCGGGATTCGAACTCAAGACCTCAGCTTTGTAACCGTACCATAGTACAATTACGCCACCGAGGCAGTCAATATTTATACATAAATTAAAATCTATAGTACACATTATTCACCGCTTGTATGTTTATTTTTATTTATTTATGCTTTATATACATAATTGTATACAGGCGGACTTAATGCCCGAGGCATTCTCTACCAGTCGACCTTCGAGTCGTTTATGTATGTATGTACCTTATGTATTTTTTGTTTGATTGAATTATTTGAAAAATATTTTTATTCTAGTGCTGATTTCCTGCCTTCGTTCGCGATGTCCGCTACAATTCCTTTATTCAAAATCAAAATCAAAATATTCTTTATAATTTAAGTTCATTTCATTTGGCGATCTAGTGTTGTTTCATAGTTTATTAAGTCTTTTGATTATTATTTTTTTTCGTGTTTCTTATTTTTTTATATAAAGCAGCTGTTAAATAAATAATTGTCGAAAGAGACTGACTTCTGTTATACAGGGCTTCCTAGTTCAGGAGTCAGGGTGTTATTATATTGTAAACATGTTGTAATGAAATAAAGATTTATTATTATTATTATTATTTATTCAAATAGTCTTTCAAAAGATCTTTTGGATTGTTCATTTCTGCTACCACCGCTTCGGAACGTGTTGTAGCTGTGAAGATGAAGTGGCGCAAGAAACTTCGTCAGCAACACGAACTGTCTTCTTTTTTCTTTTTTTTATATCGCCATTGAAAATTACAATGGTTCATGTCACAGAACACAATAATGTCAGTTTATTTAGTTAATTGTGTTTATTTAGTTAATTGTTTAATTTCTATTTTTACATTTTAATTGTTAATTTTGTGTAGATATTTTATTTCTATTTATATATTAAAGTTGTTAGTTTAGTGTACATATTTTCATTGTTGTTTGCTAAATGTCTGTTTTTTTTAGATTTTAGTTATAATTTGGCAAAAGAAATATTGACATGGTGAAAATTGGTGCTTAAGGAAAAAAGTGTGGTATATTCGAAGTCGCAAGCAAATTCTAGCTATTAATAAAGTTGTATTTTATCTCACGTGTGTTTATTTGACAAATCCAATCCAATCATCAGGTAAAACTTACCCATCAAATAAATCATAGCATGAAAAAAATATCAAAATATTGACCTATTATTATCGGATTTAATTTTTAAAGACTTGACTGTCAAGTCCTAAAATCCCCTGTTTATACTCAATTGACATGTAAAGCAAAAATTAAAAATGTTATATTAATGTTAGTCGTATGCCACTGTTGATGATCGATATCGATAGAAAATTTGGTACTAGCGTATCACTATTTTTAGGGGCGGAGCCGCCGCCATGTTTGTGAATCAAAGTGGTACGCGTCACGTGACCTTATGCTTTATCCTCTCTATGATCCTCTACTCATGGACGTAGCATCAAATGGACTCGACATTCGAGTTCCACCGTAAGGGACAGACATAAAGTAAAGAAAAAAGCAGGGATACCAGGTCATATATTTTCCCATAAATATTTTAACTAAATAAATAAATAGACGCCACATTCAAATTCATAGTCCTGACCCTACAAATGATAATCTTGTGTCGTGGGTATCAGAAACTACGAGAGACTTTTTGGTCTCACTAACACCCCGATTTGAAAAAAATATCAAGTCACTCATATATTTGTCTCTTCTTGAGCTGGTATCGAAACCGCGGCCTCACTTTTACATCTGGCGTCTAACCAGCTGCGATGAATGATGCGGATGAAGGGCGTCAGTATTAAACAACGTGACGTTTTGCAATATGTTCACAAAGGTTAGAAAGCAAAAAAGGAAAGTTGGCCTTGTATAATTATTAATACTTATATCATTTACGTAACTCGAATAATACACAGCTAGTAATGATAATATATGCATAGAAACAAAACCTGCCGAGTGTTCTATAAATTATAGAAGATCAGAGAATTCATAGTAACGTAACTACTAAGGATAGAATAACATCCTACTTTATTTTATTTATTTATTTTAAGAAAGCTTACAAACAAGTGTTTCAATATACTTAATATTTCCATAAATTAAGTTCCTAATAACAAGTTTCTACAAACGAATCGTAAATAACAAAGGTACAGAAAACCTACTGATATACACCTAAACATTTCTCAAATGTAACAAAATGGAAAAAATATACCTACATATTTTTTTCTTTTCTATATCTTAATTAAAATAAAATGATATAGCAAAGTATCGAATGTGTAATAATACAGCGCTTGTACATTTTTTTAATCATCTGGCTTTTTTTTCCTGGAATATTGATTTTTCAAAAATACATTTATGCACTTTTTGTTTTCATCCATATCAGGCTCATGTGTTCTTTCAGCACTCTTGTTATTCCCCACAGATTCGGATTCGGTCATCTGTAAAAATTAAATCTAATTAATTAAAGAATATAATATATGTAATTAATATGTGCAGAACAAAATATAAATTGAAATAACGTAAGGTAACGTGACGCCTCGGGTCAAGGCGTGTGTGGATTGGGTATTTATTGCATTGACTTTAAGTTTTGGCACTCAAAGTCTGTAAGTTGTAAACATAAAATCTTTTTTTTTGTTGATGAACACGACTGTTTGTGTCTAAAATAAAATAAATAAAAAATAAAGAAGTATTAAGCTTGGTGGATTGGGTGCATTTTTATAATTTTTTCGAATACAGACTTCAAATTTGAAAAATACAACTAAACTGACTTCGAAACTACATTTTATAATTTATAGATTATGCATGTTGTAGCTTCACTTAATACACAGGAGGACAATTTATGAAGACAGGCTGCCGGGAGACTGATTATAGAAGAGATTTCATTCATTTTCGTCTCAAGGATGAATACTCTGGATTTTTATTATTTAGATTAAATAGATTATAGTTTATTTCGAGTGGCGGGAGAAAAAACGGTTTTAAGAAAGTTATAATATGCTTAGTCTTCTGAATGCAATTTTTGAACGAGTGTGTTTACCCAGCTGTCTAATTTTCCGTCACATCCTATTAATTTGATCCACAAAACACGCGAAGGTAAACCTTTTGAAAAGCTGAAATAAAATGAATGATGGTTTAATTTACCATAAAACCAGGAAATGCAAATTGTTATAAGCTGGTATCCCGAAACATAATATAATCCAACTAATTTAAAATCATGTACAAAATGGCGTTCTTTTCGAGTAGTATACAGATTGTCATAATAAACAAAGTCAAGATAATTTGGTCGGATAATACTTTTAAAATACGCATTTTTTATGCAAATATAATCCTATTTTTCAATGTATTCTATGAAATACTAATTGCAGATGTTATTAATAATGAACGTCTACATTTATTTTTACCAATATACTAAATAAAATGCACTTAGCAGTGAGAGGTTATATTTTCATATTATCGTTTAGATCGGCTATCACAGCCAATAATAAAGCAGCACACCATACCTTTTGTCTTATAATCAGTTTCAACACTCTTTTACATACATTTTTGACCGCAAATATTCGTAAAATACTCAGCAATTCAAGTTTATAACAAACCAGCACGTCTTATTTGTCTGGTTACACTCAGTGTTCCCCTACAAAATTATGTGAAACTATGACAAGGACCGCAAATTGTGTTTTGTCACTTTCATTTTTTAAGGTTTATGCATAAGTCTAAGTGAGATGGACTATATATGTCAAATGCATGTCAAGTCTATTGATACTACGTCTATGTCTCTACTCTATAATCATTGGTTGACGTTGACCAGTTGACAGCTACTGTTGAAAATTGAAAAAATTTTTCTGTTTGTTGTGTGGTGGTTGTGTGGTTTGGTAGCGGCCAGCGGGCAAAGAGTAGATTAATACTATATGAAATTAGCGGGTTAGTCTGTGGGTTTGTTGCATTGCCGCATTGGAATGTGCTTTTTGCGTTAATTTACCGGCGATTTAATTTACCATAACGATTGATACTTGTTTAAAATCGCAATATGGATGAAACATTGTTATATCCGGCACCGAATTGGTTTCAAGTGTCGATACTGAAAGTTAGTAGCGACGGTTTCGTAATTTACGGGGGACCGAATAAGAGCCTTTGTGTTTTGGAACCTATTCCAGCAAATAAAACTCACATACTTGATAGTGACCAAAGCTACAAGGCCCACGTTATTAATAAAGCACACACCGAGAAGTGAGTATATTTTAAGCGTTGCGTTATTTTAAATGTACCCTAAAATGGGTTGTCTACATAAAACAATTTCTCTGTATTAATTATAGTTTTAGTGCATGGTGATTGACTATCAATACACATATCATATGTTAGTCATACCTAGATCATAATACATCACTACATAGTATAAAACAAAGTCGCTTTCTCTGTCCCTATGTCCCTTTGTATGCTTAAATCTTTAAAACTACGCAACGGATTTTGATGCGAATTTTTAATAGATAGAGTGATTCAAGAGGAAGGTTTATATGTATAATACATACATATTATTTTACAGAAATCTATTTGTACCCGGACGAAGCTGGGCCGGGCCACTAGTATAATATATTGCTTACAAGTTCTCATGGATATTTTCAATTTATATCAAGACTGCTACCGAAAACGAAGCCGGGTGGTAGTTTAAATGACTTCAGACACCATGCAACAGAAAAAGTTGCAAAAAAAAGCGACAATTTTTTTATTGTTATTTTTTTCCTATGGCTGTATTTGGGTGGTAATACATTTTTTTCCTAAAATAATAGTGTATACCCTTTTATTTATAAATACTCTAAGGTATCAAAGAGTTTAAATTATTATTTTAGCAAAAACTATGGATTTACCACCCAAAAATGACAATAATTAAAAAATCATAAAAAATAATTGTCGCGTTTTTAACGAAATTTTTAGTTGCGTTGTGTTTGTAGTCACTAAAACTACCACCCGGCTTCGTTTTCGGTAGCAGTCTTGAGATACCCGGTATATATTATTATAATATACTAAATAGTTTACTATAATCACATGTTCAAGTAACTTTTTACTGTAATTTTTCTTTGCAGAATTGTCAGTGTTGATGTGTCACCAGATTGGCACAATAATAGGAACTTCCTGACTGGGGGTGCAGATGGTGTAGTTAGGCGGTGGACTCTAGATGGTTCTGGCAATGATTTCAAACTCAAATGTACTCAGACCAATGAATACCTTCTTCGTGAGAAAGAGGTAATAACAATTTTGATAACTGAATATGAATGATAAAACAAAAAAAATTAACACTGAAAGTTTGTGTTGGATACAAATAATTTGTATATTGATAGAGCTAGACATGAATAATTTAAAAGTACATGTGCCTCAGCAGCAGATGTATTAAATATAATATTTGTATGTTCAACAGGAGGTTGTTGGAGTTGGTTATAACCATACAGGAAATTATGCAGTAGCAGTTGGCTGCTTTGGTAATGTTGTCAAATGGGATCTGCAATCTAATGTGTGCAATGGCAACTGTAATTATTTAAAGAATTTCAAACCATCTTGTATGGCTTGCTCACCACACCTATCAATTTATGTGGCTATTGGAACTAAACAAGGTGTCATTTTTGTTCTTGATTTATCAGGTAAGTGAATGGGCAACATTTTACATATTATACAGGGTGGACAAGAAAACGGCGCACCTGCCAATATACATTATAGTATATGGTGAAGGAATCTTAATTAAGACGGATTTGTATGGCGCTAGCGAATATTAAGAAAGATGCCGAGAAAAAAAAAAACTAACGTTACACATGCTACCCCTTAACATGTTAAGCTAAAGTGATTGAACCTTACAACTGAACGGTAGACATTCAACAATAAATAAGCAGAGCTCATTATTTACTTATAAGTCGATTGTGTACATCACGCTCAGGGTACATAAAAAAGATATTAAATTAATACTGCCAACAGTCACATACATGGGTACTAACCCCACACTAAGATACAAATCTTGTGTCGCGGGTATTAGAAAAATAATTATGGTTCACGGAAATTATTTGTCTCGGGGCGGGAACCGAACCCGCGGTCTCTCATTTCACAGGCGGTTCTTACCAACTGCGCCACGGAGGCCGTCGGTGACTCATATGGGCTGGTTAGTTGTCATTAATGACCACCAAAATAGTTAACTGACCTTGTAATGTAAACCGTAATGACCTTGATAGGCAAAGCTGGAAGCGCAGGATCCGCCAAAACCCGCACGAAAACACTGTCACAGTTTGGTAGCACAAATCACTTTTTCTTTTACATTTCACATAACACAAGTTACATCAAAAGCTATCAAATTGGGTAATGTTCAAAGCATAGTGAAATTAATAAAATTTACTCAAAATAACTGAAAACGAATTTACAATAATATGCACACGACTAATACATGCACACGCGATCGCAATCCGAATTCAACTAATAAAAAATAAATTATTATTTTGATTCTTGAAAGATAAAGGCCTGTTCACATTAGATACAAAGCTTTCCTATTTGAGTTCATAATAATTCATCTGAACAATTAGTATTACTACTGTATCAGACCATATACGTGCCACTGCAGGGCACGGGGTCTCCAGTGCAGTAAATTAGTAGTTAGTGTTTATTGATTTCACTAATTTTATCTCAAATAAGTCTCATATGCAAATTCTATGCTATAATGGGAGACGACATTTCTCTAGGTATAAGAATTTAGAAGAAATTGTATCACTTTAAAGTAACATTATTTTCAAAATACATTAAAATAATGTTAAATACAATAATAAGCAAAGTAAATAGGCAATTTGTAATTGACTGGATCGGCTGATGACATATTTAAATAACATTATAAGCTCTTGAGCAAGTATCAGTATCAGTCCAATAAGATCTTTTTTTTTAACGTAACTTTTATATCGGAGTACTTAATCCAATTAAGTTATATCAAGTGTGTAGTGTGAACACACCTCAAGATGTCGGTCTTCTTTTGCAAAATGCTAAAAGTTACCGTCAAAGAAATTGCCGCCTTTCGGCACGCACTCACAAACGGCGGCAGCGACCTCAAAGGAAGAATAATCGAGCCGCGTTGGATCCGACAAAGTACACTATGACCGGCGGCTTCCTTTGACTAATAGGGCCGAATTGGGCCATCATTTTAAAAATATTATTTTTTACACGCTTTTTATTAGCTTCACCTGTATGTTTGTATGTTTGTTTGTAACCGACTTCTTTGGGCGCGATTTTGACCCACTTTAAACGGCCAGATTTCATTCAAATTTTGCACACCTGTCAAAGACAGGGGGGGGGGGTAGTTGGTGTTAGGTCTCGGCGGTGCACACTTATGCTAGAAAGGGTGCACCTATAAAAAGCTGAGCAAAGCCAGTAGCGTACGCCCAAGTGTGCAAGACTGGGCTATCAGACGCGCACCATAAAGTCCTATTTTACACGTCCACGCCTCCTCAAAGCTGCCGCCGCACTTTATGGAGGGCCTACATACTTGTAGGTCGTCCCATACCCCGGGCAATGTCCTGATCTTAAACGAGTCTTGCACAATACATCTACCTCGTGATCTTGATAGCAAAGTGAAGAGGGCGAAGGCGATTCCTTCGGCGCCATAAAACCGAAACCCTAGCTAAGGGAAATAACCCCGGCAGAAAAACCAGCGTGTGACCTGAAAAGGTCACCTCAGCACCGTAAACCTGTAGTCATGTCTTACAGGAACGGGGGTCTGAGCTTTGCCACTCGGACTGCGAGGAAGGTATCCTCTATAAAAAATCCCCTAATCCCACGGTGCGGGGCGCGCCAAAGGGATGAATGACTGGCAGGAGTGTCAGCCGCTAGCGACCAACCTCGGCGGAACAGGCGAACCGCCGTTGAAGAAAGCCTTCTCTTTGGGAATGGGCGTCACCCCAAGAGCGACTGTTTAAATCGACCCTACTCGTGGGAAAAATATATGATGAATGATCCAAATAAAAATCAATTGACTAAAAGTACACCTTCTACTAGTAGTACAACAAAGACCCTAACCCAGCAAATCTTTCACAAAGGAATGTTTGAAAATAGAATGCGCTCAACATCCGCAAGCGAAATCCCAACAACTGCACCCAGTGTAATTGTAAACCAAAGCCAAGAAGATGATCAAAATGACAATCCTAACAACTGGAAGGAAGTGACAAGCAAAAAGCGTTTGCGAAGCCCGGATGAAAATAGAGAACCATCAAAGCAATCTAAGCTTAATACCTACTGGCTATCCAAAATTCAACAAACACCTACATCCAATAGTTTCTCAAACCTAGCTGTCGATCCACCTGAACAAAATACAGAAAGAATTGCAAAACCTCCACCTATATATGTGGATAAAGTTGAGAATATCCAGCCACTTATTAATCTTCTCAATGAATATGACCAAGAAAGTTATACTCTTAAAATTCTTAACAACGAACAGGTCAAGATTCAGCCCAAAACTCCTGACACTTACCGAGAAATAGTCAAAAGATTAGAGTCCAAAAATACTGAATTTTACACCTTCAAACCGAAACAAGATAGGAGCTTCAAAGTGGTTCTCAAAAACCTACACCCATCTACTGATCTTGATGATTTAAAACAATCACTCAAAGAATTAGGACACGTCTGCACTAATATATGGAATATGAAGCAAAGAGCGACAAAGAAACCTCTCCCCATGTTCATAGTCGAATTGGAACCAAACGACGATAATAAAAGCATTTACAATGTTAAGTACCTCCTGAATTGCCGAATTCAGTTTGAACCACCACGCCCGAAGCGAGAGCCACCACAATGCGCAAGATGCCAGCAATATGGGCATACAAAGACTTACTGCCGTCGAAAACCAAGGTGTATTAAATGCGCTGGAGATCACTTGTCCAACGACTGTGCTCGTAAAACCAGATCAGATCAAGTCAAATGTGCTCTATGCGATGGTAACCACCCCGCAAATTACAAGGGGTGCCGAATATATCGGGAACTGCAAAAAATAAAATTACCCGGCCCAACCCCTGCACTAAAAAAGTCAATCCAACCAAGACATATTATTAAGCATGGAGAAACTGAACAACCTGCACTAAAAAATAACAAACAAAACTTAACACACCAACAAGAAACAAAAAATAGTGAGGTAACACTTCACAAAACTGAAATAAACGAAGACAAGACAAGCACAAGTGCTATACGAGAGTTGGTAATCCTAATAAAACAAATGATGCAGCAATTAACCGCAATGACTAACTTAATAATGACCCTCACATCAAGGTTTGGAAATTCGACTCCTTAAAAATAGTCCTTTGGAATGCCAACGGGCTGTCACAACACTTCCTTGAAGTTAAAAAAGAACAACTTTTATCTCAATAAATATAAATTTTATCACACAATGCACCCTGATGGCACTGCACATGGAGGAACTGCTGTTTTGATAAAAGATTGCATTAAACACCACGAAACAACAAGCTACTCTTCTAGTGAAATCCAAGCTACTAACATAGTTATTGACGACTGGACAGGACCTTTTATAGTATCAGCTGTATATAGCCCTCCGAAGCACAACATAAAACAGGACTCATACGAAACGTTCTTCAATTCACTAGGGCGACGATTCATCGCTGGGGGCGACTATAATGCTAAAAACTCCATCTGGGGCTCACGCATTACTACATCAAAGGGACGACAACTCCATAGAGCCGTAGAAAATTTAAACCTGGCAGTAGTATCATCTGGTGAACCGACCTATTGGCCTACAGATGTAAACAAGACTCCAGACTTGATTGATTTCTGCGTTGTGAAGGGAATAGCAAATACATATCTTACATGTACATCAATAAATGACTTGTCATCTGATCATTCACCAGTTGAAATATTGTTACATAAAAACATAAGACACACTGTGAAACCTTGTCGACTTCATACTCAAAAAACAGACTGGTCACAATTTCGGGAGTCAATAACAGCGTCTCTAAACTTGAACCTGCCATTAAAAACAGTATATGAAATAGATAATGCCGTGGAGCATTTCAACTATTGTGTTCAACAATCAGCCTGGCTCGCTACTCCTAGAACTGACGATGATCGCCAATCAAAATTCTGGATACCTGCAGATATTAAGGACCTTCTAACTCTAAAACGCAAAACCCGAAAGAGATGGCAGCTAACACGATATCCTGGAGATAAAACACTATTAAATTCATTAACGGCACAGTTGAAGCTACTTCTAGCTGAAAACAGAAATCGCAAAGTGCAGACATATTTAAAAAACTTGGACAGCAGTGCTGCATCCAATTATTCTCTGTGGAAAGCGACGAAATATCTGAAGAGGCCAATAGCATCTCATCCTCCTATACGAAGATCCGATAATAGCTGGGCGACAAATGATCACGAAAAGGCATATACGTTCGCTGAACATTTGAAAAATGTTTTTACACCAAACCCTGACCGAGGATCTATACAGATCAGACATGTCTCCACCCTTTTACAACAAATAAACCAATTAGATCTGCCAATAAAAAGCTTTTCAAAAGCAGAAGTAAGAAGGGCAATATACAAACTTGACCAAAATAAATCACCTGGTTACGATCTAATTACTGCCAAAATATTGAGGGAATTGCCTTCGGAGGGTATATCTTTACTAACCTACATCTATAACTCAATAATCACAAGAGGATATGTGCCCGCTCAATGGAAAGTAGCACAAATAATAATGATTCAGAAGCCGGGTAAAGCTCCGGAAGATGTCAAATCCTACAGGCCGATTAGCCTGTTACCGATCCCATCAAAGATAATGGAGATACTTTTCATTAACAGGCTAGCTCCAGTTATACAAGACAAAAACCTAATTCCTGACCATCAATTCGGGTTTCGACAAAAACATGGCACGATCGAACAGGTACACAGGGTTGTTGAAAATATAAATGCAGCATTTGATAGCAAACAATACTGTACTGCAGCTTTTCTCGACATCTCCCAGGCTTTCGACCGAGTTTGGCATGATGGACTCCTTTTCAAAGTCAAAACGGCTCTCCCGACGAATTATTATCAATTTATCAAAGCATACCTTGAAAATAGATATTTTTTTGTAAAACAGGGTGAAGAAGTCTCGGCACTTTATTCAATACGCGCAGGTGTGCCACAGGGCAGTGTCTTGGGCCCGACCCTATATCTTATCTATACAGCCGATCTTCCCTCCACAGATGGAGTTGTCACTGGTGTCGCGGATGACACTGCTATTTTGTCATCTCATCATTCTCCAGACATAGCAACCCAAAAATTGCAGAATAGTCTAAATGAAATATCAGCCTGGCTTAAAGATTGGCGTATAAAAGCAAATGAAACGAAATCGATTCAAATTACTTTCACAACACGTCGAGGAACATGTCCACCAGTTTATCTTAATGGCGTCCAAGTCCCTCAAGCGGATGAAGCTAAATGCCTTGGAATACATCTTGACCGTCGTCTGACGTGGAGAAAACATATATATACCAAACGCCTTGCAATGGGTCAACTTGTACGCAAAATGTACTGGATGATAAATCGCGGATCGCAGCTTTCACTCGAAAACAAATTACTTCTCTATAAGACTGTAATTAAGCCTATCTGGACATATGGCCTGCAACTCTGGGGTACATCTGCAAATTCAAACATAGAGATCTTACAACGATTCCAGTCCAAAATTTTGCGAATGATAGTCAACGCACCATGGTACATTACCAATAATAGGCTCCATCATGACCTTAAAATGAAGACAGTCATACAAGAAGTCAAAGACAGTGTAAAATCGTACAAAACAAGGATAACAAATCACCCTAATGTACTGGCCAAGCACTTGATGGACGACTCAACGCTGACACGGAGACTCAAACGAAAAATCCCACAAGATCTACTAAGATAGATTTAAAGAATGGAAACGGGCGTGTCACCGGATGCGCACCGTAAAAGAAAACTATAATTTTTCAAACAACTTGCTAAATGTTGCACAAACAGATTGCAAACAATAAAAGTTAAAAAAAAAAAAAAACCTGTCAAAGACCGATGACAATACAATAATTCGATTAAAATATATAATTATCCTGATTAGATTCGCCAGGATTAATTATTCTTATAATTGATGACCATTGCTACTGACCACTAGGTGGCGTATAGATGAACATAATTTGCTACTGACTAATAGATGGCGTGATCACGTCAATAATGCATATTTCCACTATTCATCGGTAGATGGCGTTAACATTGTATTCTTCAAGTGTCAAATGTTACTACTGACCAACAGATGGCGTTATTGATTGGAAATACAGCCGTAGATGGTTGTTTTTAGTCAAAACAATTAAATAATAGTTAAAAAAAAACTAAAATACACGCTTTAATAAGATATACAACTAAAAAAGTGAAAATAATTGATACTGAATTTAAGATAAGAAAATGGAGTAAAATACATATATTTTATTGTTACAAAGCGTGGGGTGTTTACAACAATTACTTATCCTCCTGAAACGAAAAAATACGTATGTGTTTAAATCTTGTTCTTCATCCATTCCAACTGATTTTATGCGAAAAAGTGGTGATTAAACTTAAAACTTTAAACGGTCATAACTTCAAAACGGATAGGTATTTTCCAAATATTATTTTTTTATTACGATATTAATATTATGCCCTTGTACCCAACTGAGCAAGTGCGCCATTTATTTGCGCTCCCTGTATATACATACACATGTACATAATATATATATATAGCACACTGTGGATAGTTTAAAGATTACTGAGTTGAAAATTTAAAGTATTCCAAAATTAATAATTATTGAAATAGTTAAAAAGAATAATAAAAGTTTCATTTTGTGTTTAACACAGGACAAGGTAAAATTATGTACAAAGTTCGTGGGCAAGATGAAGAGATAGTGAACATCAGTTGGTCTCCAACTTATGTAGTTACTGTAAAGAAAGCATTACGAGAAACAGAGGCACAATCAAGCAAACCCACCAGTAATGCTGATGATGAACTTGAAAAAGAAGAAGCCACAAATGTTGAGGATGCATCAGCTACTACTGTTGATGATGCAACAACTACTACTGTTGATGATGCAGAAGCTTCTGGGACAGGAAATAATTTGCAAAATGATAGTGATGACAATAATTCCCATGTAGCAGAAGATGATATGTTTGATATATACAAAGATCATGCTGCAGATGAATTTGGACATAAGAAATATGAACCAGAAGTAATCGTTGTTAAGTCAGTAGAAAAGCCACCAGAGCTAGATTTCTTAGCAGAATGTGCCAAACTCAGAAATGATATATTGCAGTATAAGAAGGAGGAAGAATCAATAGAATCTTTAGTAGAGGCATTTGATAAAACACATGTTGGTAGCAGTAAGGATGCTAGCACATCAAAGAAAGGAAGTTCTAATAATGTGCGTCACTATAATATGCCATTAAATGAACACATACATAAGCATTTATTAGCTTCCATTAGTAAATTTGGGTGAGTTTATAAAATTTATTTTTGTAATTTTATAAGAGGTTAATATATTTGATAGTTTAGTTATGAACAATGGTAACATTATCAAAAATTTACTTGAATTTAACTGAGTACTAAACATCAAATTGTAATTTTTACATAAAAATAAAAATGTGTTAATAGAATTAAAGTTAATAATATAGATAATTTCGTGTCATTACAGTGTAGTACGAGTATGGTCAAAAACAGGTAAATTAGTGGGCAGTTGTGTAGTTCCTTGTAATAGTGGTAAGAATGTGAAGAACAAGGGTCCCACGTGGCCGACGCTGCTGTGGTACAAGGCTGACATGCTACTCATAGGGGATGGAAGGAGCCAGCTTTTAGAATGCAACCCCCTCAAACTTGACTAGTGAGTAAAAACTTTTCATACATCCAGTTGTCTCAATTCAGTGGATTTTTGGTGACATATGAGTTTATTTTATTTGATGTTTTCAAGCCTGCTACAAATTATGACCTCAATTTTTTAAGCTATTTCATAGCTTCTATCGCGGGCCTTGAGCGTGGAGACCGACTCCAGAAATTCCGTAACGAAAATAACCTAAGTCCGATCGTAATTTAAATTTAAATTTTTTTGTATTTTGATTCAAATATAAGTACTGGCACACTTTTAAATGCGAATTGCAAAGCTATTGCATGATTAATTTTAATCTAACCCGTTTCGATATTTAGTTTTGCCATCTATTAATGAATAGCAGAACTGTTAATGACTTTTTGAAATATCACGCTTGTCTCCTTAGTTCAGCAACTCGCCTCTAGGTGGCATTGGTTGTATCGGCGTTACTGCGCATGCGTAATCCCCCTCTTCGCCCCGCAATCTGGTGACTTATGCTTATGCTAAGAGTTTCGGCGTTAGGGCATCTCCTCTTTGTATTTACTTCATGGTACGACTCTACGAAGCTCGCACGAGTTCGAGTTCGATCCCCGCTCGAATCCCCGAAAATGTTTGTGAGGCCTACAATTAATGTTTCTTTTGGGTCTGGGTGTTTGTGAGACCGAAAAGGTTTTCGTAGTTCCTGAACAAGAATCGTTCTTAGTGTGGAGTCAGGACTCCGGACTATGTATGAGACTGTTGGGTGTACTTATTTATTTATATTAATAGTGCGTATATTTGTTCCAGTAAAAACAAATTAGAATGGAAGCTTGTTCATTCTCTGCACCAGCGCTCCCTGTACTGCATAGCAACACAGGCGCCTCGAGCATTTAAAACCGAGACTGACGAACACTGGCCGATTTGGACAGTGTCACAAGATCGGGCTATGATAAAATACTGTTTGAATGAACGAAAAGAAATCGCCACCTACCCAACGTCTGGTGGCTGGGTGTACATGATACAATCGTGTCCTTATGACGCTGGCAAGTGAGTTCAAATTACACATTGTTAGAATTTGTTCACCAGAATGCGTAGGTTTATTTTATCGAAACAACCCTTGCAATATGTGGATTATTTTCAGAGACGCACGTCCTAGAATGGTCGGTGATTTTGAAAAATAATATTTATTTTCATCTTAACCTTGTGCGTTAGCAAGGTGATTCTTGTTAGAGATATGCGGTATATCGATCAATATATCACATAAATTCACCTACAGTTTGTATGCTATTAAAAACACGAAGGAAAAAATGTATACCTTTTTATGAGAGACCATATTATACAGATTTATTAATAAGTTAGAATCATCATCATCATCATCGTCATCATTATATCAGCCACAGGAAGTCCACTGCTGAACATAGGCCTCCCCCAAGGATCTCCACAATGACCTGTTGGAAGCGGCCTGCATCCAGCGACTTCCTGCGACCTTAGTCAGATCGTCCGTCCACCTTTTAAGCGGGCGTCCGACATTTCGCTTGCCTGTACGTGGCCTCCACTCGAGAACCTTTCGGCCCCAACGGCCATCGGTTCTACGAGCTATGTGCCCGGCCCACTGCCACTTCAACTTGCCAATCCTATGGGCTATGTCGGTAACCTAGGTTCTCCTACGGATCTCCTCATTTCTGATTCGATCTCGTAGGGAAACCCCGAGCACAGCCAAGCAGCTCCATGGCTCGTTGAGTGACTTTGAGCCTTTTTTTAATGAGGCCCACAGTGAGAGGCCACGTCTCGGTGCCGTATGTCATCACTGGTAACACACAACTATCGAAGACTTTCGATTTTAGGCACTGAGGTATTTTGGACGAGAAGACGTCGCAAAGTTTCCCGAACGCTGCCCAACCGAGTTGGATTCGACGATTGACTTCTCTTTTAAATTGTAATTTCTGAAATATCGGAAATCTATAACGAATACATGTAGCGCCCAATGTTGAATTAGATTCACCAGATTATATTTGCTAGACACAGATCTCTCGGATAAAGCTGAAATCAAACAATATAGTACTACGTTTTACGCATTGAGTAAAGAAGCTGCCTTAGATACTAGAGAAACGCATCATAGACTGATCTGAACAATGGATTTTTTTGACTCACATTATCAGTCGTTAGCCTATGTCGTGACCTTGTATGTTTCAATGTTTTGATTGGCAAGTTAGTCGCATCTAGTATTTATGGTCGCTTCTATACTCTATGCGTAAGACGTACGTACTGTTATACCCTGGAAATGTAAGGCTTAATGCCTATTCCAGCCCAACCATAAGAACAGTCAGCATTTTGTCATTTGTATTTTAGTCACAACTTATTCCCGAAGTGAGTCTACATCTCGATCTCGGTCTGAGCGGTTGTCCAAATAATTAATTCAATAATTGTATTAAATAATTTTATTTCTTTTGTTCAAATAATTAATTTTCTTTTTTTGAAAAGTGATTTTTATTTCCGGGGCTAACATTTTGGTGGCAGCGGTGGGATACGGAATTCCCCAGTGCCAGACACCGCTCACGTAGACTCGCCGTATCCTAAAAGTGTATAAATTCTGTGCTCGTGGAAATAACTCAAAAGTGTTCATATCCTTAATTGATCCGCGCGGCAAGTGCATAGTGCCCCAAAGTCGGACTTCTTCGGCCCTAATTGTGTGGAACCAGCTCCGTGCCAGCTCCGTGTCAGCTCCGTGTCAGCTCCGTGTCAGCTCCGTGTCAACTCCGTGCCAGCTTCGAGCCAGCTCCGAGCCAGCTCCGTGTCAGCTCCGTTCCAGCTCCGTGCCAGCTCCTACCTGTGATAGAAAACCTACATACTTACCTCATACTCACCTCGTCACATCATTCGACGTGTATCCTGCGTGTGTCCTGGGACCCAGTGTGACCTACCTGTGGAAGAAAAATATTCGTTGTTGCTTCATCCCAAACGAATCGAGTCGCCGTCACCGATCAACATCCAGATTAATTCAAGCGTCAGCGGAATGTTGTTATCAAGCATTGTCGTGCTCGTATCCGTCGCCTATGCGTAAGTCTTTGGTCATTGTTTAGACTAACGAATTAGGGTTCTTTGAGATACATTTAACAAACCATCTTAGTTTTTGTGTATTGTTGTGCATACTATTCTTTTATATTTTTGTACCGTATTCTAATTATGCCAAAAGTGCCAAAATCAGAGGACGGCAAACTTCATATTGAGATTCCTGAATTAGACCAAGGCATTAGCGACATTACCAGTAAATCCCCTACAAATTCTCCACGCATCACAAGGCGAACTGCTGCCACTATCGCCATGGCTGAACTAGACTTGAATATCCTATTTAAATTCATTAAATCATACGATGGCAGTAGAGAGACTCTTAACTCATTTCTTGTGAATTGCGACAACGCGTTTGAACTTGCATCAGATTCGCAAAAACCTATTCTATTCAAATATATTCTTGCACAGCTTAATGGAAAAGCGGAAGTTGCCTGTTCCATTAAAGAATTCACGAACTGGGAACAACTCAAAGAATTCCTGAAGACCCAGTTCAGTGAAAGGAAGCATTATTCCCACTTATTAATGGAACTTCAGGAGAGCAGGCAGGGTCCGCAAGAAAATGTTAGTCAATTTGCCCTACGCATGGAGACCTACCTCTCGCAATTACTAACAGAAATATAGCTTTCTACCACAAAACAAAAGGAGATTCCTGGACGCACAGCATCTATGGAAGATCTCGCCCTCCATTACTTCGTCACGGGTCTTCAACCCCGAATCTCCAATATAATAAGGTGCAAATCGCCCAAGACGTTGAACTAAGCTATTAACTTCGTCGTCTCAGAGGAGCGAATACAGCAAACTTTGTATAGGCGACCACCAACTGAACAAAAACATAACAACAACAACAGGTTTAGGGGTAATCCTAGGCCAAATTTCAATGCACCTCAATCATCACGACCAAATCCAAGCTTCCCTGTCCAAAGATCCCCTTCAAATGCACCCCCACAAAGACCATCCAATAATTATAATCCGACCCTTTTCTGCCGCTATTGCAAAATGAACGGTCACGAAATTTCAAATTGTAAAAGACGTGAATACAATAATTCCAGAACCCAGGACTACCAAAATAGGACTCCGCGTGTTAACTTTGTTGAGCCGCCTAACGAAGAAGTTAGTTACGACGAAGTTGATGAGGTAGAGCAATCCCAACCTAATTTAAACGAGTAGAGGTCTCGTCCCGGTGCCGTTCGAGACAAAATACAAAGACTGGCACCAAATCCATAATAAAGAGCCACGAACAGGGTAACCAGCCCCAAACTCTCGCTCATCCTAAATCCAAAGTAAAGAGCCACGAACAGGGTAACCAGCCCCAAACTCTCGCTCATCCTAAATCCAAAGTAAAGAGCCACGAACAGGGTAACCAGCCCCAAACTCTCGCTCATCCTAAATCCAAAGTAAAGAGCCACGAACAGGGTAACCAGCCCCAAACTCTCGCTCATCCTAAATCCAAAGTAAAGAGCCACGAACAGGGTAACCAGCCCCAAACTCTTGCTCATCCTAAATCCAAAGTAAAGAGCCACGAACAGGGTAACCAGCCCCAAACTCTCGCTCATCCTAAATCCAAAGTAAAGAGCCACGAACAGGGTAACCAGCCCCAAACTCTTGCTCATTCTAAGGAAATATATGAAGTACACATAGACACAACTAAAAGACTATTACCACATGTCCTGTTAGAATCCCAAGCATCAGATATTCCTCTATCCCTACTAGTTGATTCAGGTTCTGCCATATGCCTTATTAAGGAATCGAGTATTCGTGCTAATCAAAAATTAGTTAAGGAATCTATTAAACTCAAGGGTATAGACCCTAGTGATGAACCAACTCCTACCACTGGACACTTCCAATTAAAATTGAAATTAGGGAACAATAAAAACATTACATATAAATTTCATGTTGTTCGGGACATTAACTTACCTTACGATGGAATCATCGATACAAACCTCCTAACCGAATTTGGCTGTAAAATAGATTACACCCGTGACATTTTAAAAATAGGTAAACACGAAATCAAGTTATTGTTTTCTGAACCATTTTATGTCATTCCACCCAGAACTGAAGCCGTAATAGAATGTTCTGTCCAGGAGACCGATCTAAGTGAAGGAGTAATCATAGATCAACATATTTCCAAAGATATCCTTGTATCCAATTGTGTTGTTAAAATAAAAGATAATGAACGTGTTAATATCACCGTAGCTAATACGTCTGAGCGCTTTGTAAATATCAAAGCTAACCTTGTACTCCATGTAGAACCTATACATTCAACCTTATATCCGGTAAACATGTCCAATTTAGAAACGTCTAAACGAACCGACGAAGTCATAAATTCACTAAGAACGGAACATTTGAACTGTGAAGAGAGATGTCCTTATAGAACTTTGCTCCCAATATTCAGATATTTTTCACCTACCCGAATGCACCATCAACTTTTCAGAAACTGATGAATACCTGCCTTACAGGTCTTCAGGGTACTAGGTGTTTTGTTTACCTTGATGACATTGTAGTCTATTCCTTTGACTTATCATCACACATTGATAACCTAAAATCAGTATTTCAGAGAATCCGTAGTTTTAATCTGAAACTTCAGCCAGAGAAATGTGAATTTCTCAGGAAGGAAGTCGCTTACCTAGGGCACATTATCAGTCAAAACGGCGTTCAACCCAATCCAGATAAGGTGAAAGCCGTCACAGACTTCCCTACACCTGGATCTCCTAAAGATATAAAATCATTTTTAGGCCTTGTATCATATTACAGACGATTCATACATGATTTTTCTAAACTAGCTAAACCCTTAACTAACCTTCTCAAAACGGACACGCCTTTTATTTGGGGAAACACCCAACAACTATCATTTGAAACTTTAAAGAATAAACTCGTTTCCGCTCCAATCCTAGCATATCCTGATTTTACACAACCTTTCCTCTTAACCTGTGACGCCTCAAACTTTGCCATATCAGCCATCCTATCCCAAGGACAAGTAGGACAAGATCGCCCAATTGCTTACGCCTCTCGCACTCTCAACCGGGCAGAGTGTAATTACAGCGTCACTGAAAAGGAATGCCTCGCTGTAATTTTCGGTACTAAGGTTTTCAGACCATATCTATACGGGCGACGTTTCACCGTACTAACAGATCACAAGCCACTTGAATGGTTATTCAAATGTAAAGATCCTGGATCGCGATTAATCAGATGGCGTTTGAAATTGGAGGAATTTGAATACGATATCAAGTATAAAAAGGGCAAAATTAACACCAACGCCGATGCCCTATCCAGATTCCCGATAAATCCAGTTCAACCAGAAAGCGCGCAAGAATTAGATAAAGATCTCATGGACTTATTAGTATCACCGCCTTCTTTCAACCCCGATGAGTTAGCCGTAGATTTCCAAGAGCCTGGCGAACAGGATACAACCGAAATAACGCAATCATTTGATCCTGTAGTTGAGCCCAATCCGCCCGTAACCTCTTCTCCAAGAGATCTCTTAGACTCATTGGTATCACCGCCCACTTTCAATCCCGATGAGCTAATTGTAAATCCTCAAAATCCTGGTGAACTTACTACAAGCGAAACAAGTCGAACCCTTGATCCTGTAGTAGAACCTATTCCCTCTCCGAGCACTTCCGCAAATCCTAACTTACCTGATGACGATTATCCCGCATTCCTGAAAATAATGAATAATAATAACACGACATTTGACACAAAAATCGTTGAACATAATGAAGATATATCTAAATCAAAATACAAAATAATCATCTTACCCACTTCTATTGACCTCGACGAATCCAATCCATTTATCCAGAATGTCCTCGATACTATACCCGATAACTCTGAAATTATAAAAAGGGAAAGAACTCTTAATTCTTTCATAACTTTTGAACATGGTAGCAAGACATATTACTTTCTCTTTTTCAAAGTATATCATTTTGATAAATCCTCCTACGTAGACATCTATAATAGCCTCAAGAATATTAAGAATGAATTAATCGTAAATCAAGGTGATTCGAATACCGAAATTGCGATTACGGAATTCAAGAACCCCTTCGATACACATCAATTCACTAAAATATACAACATGATCTTTTTCCTTTTCAATCGAACAGATATCACTGTTCATATTTATAGAGACAAAATAATTTACCCTACTCTGACAGAAATTCCTAAAATACTGAAGGAAAACCACGATATCTCAATTGCCGGACATCTTGGTAGTACTCGAATGCTTAAGAGAATCCAAGAAGCATTTTACTGGAAAAATATGCGTAGTGACAGTAGAGAATTTTGTTAAGAAATGTCCGCAATGTCAGCTTAATAAATCTCTTAGGCAAATTAACCGGGCACCTATGCAGATAACCAGTACCTCAACGGAACCTTGCCAAAGGATTTCCTTAGATATCGTTGGGCCCTTACCTGAATCCGGTCCGGCGAAACTTAAGTATATACTGACCATTCAGGATGACCTTACCAAATTCTCCTCTGCTTACCCGATCCGAAGCACGACAGCAGAAGAGACCAGCGAATGTTTATTGCATTACATCTCAATATTCGGCATACCTAAGACTATCCTCACTGATCAGGGTACTAACTTTACCTCAGAATTGTTTAAGGAAACATGCAAATTTAAAAAAATTAAGAATCTCTGGTCCTCTCCATACCATCCCCAAACTTAGGGTGCCCTGGAACGAAGTCATTCAACCCTCAAGGAATATCTAAGATCTTTCGTAGACGAGGACCAAACGAATTGGCCTCGCTATGTATATACCGCTATGCTTACTTACAACACATCCGTTCACTCAACTACAAATTACACGCCATATGAACTTATGTTTGGTACCAAACCCGTCATCCCAAATTCCATATACGACGAAACTCCCGGAGCTACTTACCCAGATTATGTTCGAATGCTCCAGAACAGACTTAAACATGCAAGAGATAAAGCATTAGACTCCATTAGGAAATCCAAAGAATCGTCAAAAGCTTACTACGACAATCATAGTCGTCCAGTAAAATATAAAGCAGGAGACTACGTCTACCTGAAAAATCATTTGAGGATGCGTAAAGCACTCTCACCTGCTTGGAAAGGTCCCTATAAAGTTATTAAAATCAATGGTAATAATACACTTACCCTTCTCATTAATCGACGTCATGTGACTCACCATTTTGACCAGGTGAAACTGGCCGAAGTCACCGGAAATAATCTGTAAATAATTAATTCATTAGTCTCAGGCGTAGTATGAAGCCTCCGTTCAGGAAAATCCTCGAGAACCTGTAACGTGAAATTAGGATTAATATAGGAATACATATAAAATATATACAATACATAAATATATAAAATATATACTTACCCTATAAGATTAAATTAAGATAGAGTAGTTACTTACCTTAGTCTTGATGAAATTGTTTACAGTTTTACACGGTTCTCCCCGTGTAAGCGGAAGCGCTCCCCAGCGGAACTTCGTCCAGCCGATGACTTCAAGCTCGGGACTTTATTATGATTACTTAGGGAGACTTAAAATTAATAATGCCCAGTTACAAGTAGTAATTCCAGTAGACATTTCACATTTCAAACCACATATTGGCAATATCGAAACCACTTTAGAAACTTTGAAACGCCTTTGTAAAGAAACTAGGATTATAGAAATAGATCAGGAATGTCATAATTTACTACAGCCAATAGCAGCGCGATTCCAAGATATGAGTAGGGAGTTCTCTGCCATTTCACATCTTCTCGACAATAGAACCAAACGCAGTGCCTGGATAGGTGTCATAGGAACAGCCATGAAACAAATATTTGGTTCATTGGACGAAAATGATGGTATAAGATATGACGAAGCTATAACATCTTTGCAAGATAGTGAAAAGCAGTTAGCCTCTCTGATGAAAGAGAATATCCTAGTAACTACCTCTATCTTAAGGTCATATAATGATAGTTTACATAAGATAAGAGAAAATGAGAACACCCTTGGTGTAGCTATCGACAAGCTCTCATTAAGTGTTAAAAACATTAGTGATTTAACTAACGGTCTGCAAATTTTCACGAAGGTTAACTGAAGTATTTAACGTAATAGAAACTGCCATACTTACCTTTGTACTTTCAACTGGAAGATATTACTAATGCAATCATGTTCAGTAGCCAGAATATTCTCCACCCAGCAATAATGACGCCTGGACAGTTGTACCAAGAGCTTGCCGATAATTACAGACATCTCTCTAGCGATTTAGAATTACCTGTAGCATTAGATATTAATTCTATACATTTAATTTTAAGCATATCTAAAATAGTTTGTTTTTACATTAATGATAAGATTATGTTCGTTTTACAAGTACCGTTGGTTAATACCAAGGAATATGTACTATTTCATAATGTAGCTATCCCGACGCCACACAAACCCAAAGAACCCAATTCGTTTACGTCAATTATCCCCGACAATAAGTATATAGCGATGACCATAGACAAATCACATTACTCCGTGTTTGACGACCTCAGAGTATGTCAATCGGCAGGCCCAGGAAACTTTATCTGTGATCTTGAAAGTGTATACTCTACGGATGCAAAACCTATTTGTGAAAGTGAACTATTAGCTAAAGTGATAAGTGAAAAACCATTACAGTGTGAAACGAAAATCATTTACGGAAATCTAGATATATTAAAATCATTAGCAAATAATAATTGGTTGTACGTACAGTCCGAACCCCAAAAAGTATCTATCGATTGTATTGGTTCAAAATTGTATGAAACTAATATTCTAGGTACAGGAATTCTTAACATTCCAAAAGATTGTATTGGATATTGTAATAGTGCGACGCTTGTACCAAAACATAATGCTTTACAGATTACGTCACCGATTAATCATATTCCAGATTTTAACCTAATTAACGATACTTGTTGTAACTTAGATAAAGTAAATATCGAAATCGGTAATGTGTCTCCTATTCGTTTACACGATATAGACCTAGATGAATTCCATTCAAGAAGTAAGTTAAAATCAATCTTAAACAATTTACATGAAATTGAATCACGAAAACTACCCCATATTGTGGAATATGGGACACAGTACTCGATCCTTATTAATGTAACACTTTTGTTTGTGATTATATTCATACTATATGTAGTTATTAAGAAATATTGTAGTAAATTGAACAACCGCCCATTCCAGTTTATTTTGAATAAAAAACAATCAGTAAATCAAACTACCCCTGAAGTTATAGAAATGATAGACAGACCAGACGTCGACCTTGAAATAATTAGTCCAGTTGCCCCACTCAGAACTAGAATATAACACGAGACTTTGGAAGCTAACCCCAAAGCCTCTTCTTAAAGGGGGAGGTGTTATACCCTGGAAATGTAAGGCTTAATGCCTATTCCAGCCCAACCATAAGAACAGTCAGCATTTTGTCATTTGTATTTTAGTCACAACTTATTCCCGAAGTGAGTCTACATCTCGATCTCGGTCTGAGCGGTTGTCCAAATAATTAATTCAATAATTGTATAAAATAATTTTATTTCTTTTGTTCAAATAATTAATTTTCTTTTTTTAAAAAGTGATTTTTATTTCCCGGGCTAACAGTACGATAGTTTGATAGTTTTACAGTGGAGCGTGGAGTGAGTGCATGTATTTTTTTTTATTGGCTTGAATGGCGAGACTCGCATGCCGTTCGACTGATGGTAAGCGACTCGAACGCTCATGAACAGTAGCAAAACCAAAAAACACTGTATTACAAAGCTATGCTTGGCATTCCACTGCGCTCGCCATCCTGAGACACAAGATGATTAGTCTCAATATGTCTAGTAGTTACTCTCGCTACAATGTCCTTCAACCCGAAACACAACAGTGCATTTAAATTGCTGTTTCGCGGGAGAAATAGACATTGCGGTGGTATAGTATCCCACAGTGGCGGTACTTCCATACAAGCCCAAAAGCCCGGCTTGCCTTACTTAATACGCATATACTCAATCCTAAAGACAAATCAGTACTTTAAATAAAATATATTCCTTTAATGCAAACGTCTATCATTTTTAAATTTACCGCGCCATAATGGACCCCGCGTCTGCGACGGAGCACTCGCGCCGCGCCCGGCAACTCGCCTAAGCGAGCGCCGCGGTCTAAAACTAATATAAAATTATTTCATTCAAAATCAACGCGTGACGCAATATCTTAAAAAGATGGAACACACCAAAGTATTATCTATCTTTTTCTCTCTCGTGTGCTTTTACCTGGCTTCTGGCGTATATTGCCCTCTCAGTCGCACCTCTGGGTGAAATGCTATTACCATGACACTACGTACCTATACATATAGCTATTTTTTTATGCAATTTGTACCAAGCAAAATGCCCGGCTTCGCGGAGTGAAGTTGTGCACTTGACATGTCATATTAAGATCCAAATTTATCGAAAAATATTTATGTTTTGCTACAAGTTATATTGGATAATATATAAAATAAATAGATATTTTTTGAGACTGTATTATGATGTTTTAAATATTTTTATTAATATATTAGAATTAGAATACTTAATTTGGAATTGTCCATAATTTAGGACCTGTGGCTAGCTTCACGCTTATTATTATGTCTTTCGAGCGGACGATTAACTAGTAACAACTGAACATATATAAGTTTAGTTTTTGTTTTATTATAGTATTTTACGTTTATTATGTATAATAATTGGTGAAAATGTGCCTTGTGATGGTTTGAAGTGTGTGCAAGTGTTGGTCGGCGAGGAAAAGGTAAATTCATTACATTTCGTAGACAAACAACTACTCGTATCTGGTCGAAAACCTACGGTTGATTTCTTGTGTATTTCTCGAAAGTAGTGAAAACTATAGAATACAATTTTATAGATCAGTGCACATAACTACATAGATTGCTGGATGTTCTCATACTAATAAGTTATACTGTCGGTGTTGTATTTTTTTTCCAACGATGTACTTAAATTTTTGGAATTGTTCCGGCTATAGTGATTTAAATAATTTAACTGGTACTTTTATAGTAATTGACAAAAACATGTGAATGCATTAATATATTTTCATAATTCCGGTAAACAGCGTATAGAAACCTCTTTATGCGTCATATACATAATATGTGATGAGATTTCAAAACATTATGCTCGCGTAGACAGTAATCGTAGTGTTTTTCAGATATTCCTTAGCTTCCTTTCAGAGCTCATGATGAATCAAAAAATCACATGCATACACAAAAACATAACATGAATATATTAACAATAATTTGTGGCCGCGAAGTTAAACACGACGCAAAATAATTACAATATAAAGTTACGTATGCATGCCCAAAAGTAATTTAACTTACACATTTGTTTTATTCATCTATTTAAAACTAATGATGGGCCCTTCAGTATTTTGGCAATATTAAATAGATGGCCGTGGAAATCGCGCCATCTATTAGATTTTTTTGAAACAACTTGTAATAGATTTTTTCATAACGGTGATAAAGTCTAAAGATAGTTATTATTTTATTGGTTTTTATC
Organism: Hyles vespertilio; assembly: GCA_009982885.2. Classification (NCBI taxonomy): domain Eukaryota; kingdom Metazoa; phylum Arthropoda; class Insecta; order Lepidoptera; family Sphingidae; genus Hyles; species Hyles vespertilio. The sequence continues at coordinate 6,131,368 of CM042816.1, read as the reverse complement.
CTAATCTTATATAGATCGTGTGGTAGGTCTGGGACTGCCTCGATGGCGCAAAGTCTCGGATTCGAATCTGGGGTCTATTTTTATTTAATTACATCGCATAGGCTCGCCCTCTATCGCATGATGAACACGTTCTTCTTTCTTAATACCATTTTGCTCTTGAACCAATACATATTGTTACTAAAAAATATTGGGCTTGCCCTAGTCCACAACCCTAGGCACGCCACTGGTATCCCATATGGTTTCTCAAATATGAGAGACCTACCACCAGTAAAATATGTATATGTGTAATGTGTGTATATGTGTAATGTGTGTATATGTGTAATGTGTGTATATGTGTAATGTGTGTATATGTGTATGTGTGCAGAATAGCGATGTGCGTGGGTGACGGCGCGGTGCGCGTGTGGCAGACGAGCGCGAGCGCGCACGACGAGGCGCGCGTGTGCCGCGGCCGCGTGCAGTTCCACTGGCAGAACGTTCAGGGCAAAGTGCTCAAGATCGCCTGGCACCCCACCAGGGAGAACTGCCTCGCTTTCTCCACAGCGGAGGCCAGGGTATTACATACTATTGTATTCCAGATAATAATAATACATCGACTCATTTTTTTATACACTTCTAGGAAATTATATATTTTTTTTAATTTTAAATCTTTTTTTTGCCGCCTTTTTGAACTGTTTAGTATATTTACTTAATATATGAAGTTTAGTAAATGAACAAAAAAGTAAAATGTTAAGTGATTGTATTTTATTACCCCCGTTAACCACAGAGGAGTCGTACATTACTGTCAGTGCATAATAAACTAGCGGCCCAGGGAAATATATTTTTTTGAAAATATTCTATCGCATTTGCATGTTCATCAGAAATAATACAAGATTCTAATGGTGAAAAAATCTTAAATTTGTTCCAGTAGTTTCAGAGCGTTCCAATGTCACCAAATAATCAAATCATAATATTAGTTTATATAATTATATGGTGTTGTTCAGGTAGGTTTGATCGACACGAGCGGTCGCGGCGAGAAGATGGCGCGCACGCTGGTGCCGGCGCACAAGGGCGGCGTGTACGCGCTCGCGTGGGCCGACGCCGCGCATCTGTACGCGTGCGGCGGCGGAGACCTAGTGCTCTACAACACCGACAAGAAATACGAAGGTCACACATACTAACTTATGAATTAGTATCAGCCCATATACGTCTTACGGTCACACATAGTATTATTCTGAATCTGTATCAGCTCATTTACGTCCTAATGTAGGGCAAGACCTTCTTTCAGTCGAGAGTACGTTTAGGTTCGGCCGTAACACGCTTGCCTAGTTGTTACACATACTATGCTTCTGAATATATATCAGCCCATTTACGTCCCACTGTAGGGCACAGGCCTCTTCTCAATCGAGAGTACACTTAGATTCGGTTGTATAGTCCAACACGCTTGCCCAGTGCGGGTTCCAACGGCCACCACGCACTTTTTATTACTTTACTTAAGTAAATAGTAACATTTAGGTCCTGGAATGGCCCTAGTTCATGTCAAAGCTTAAACTTAGACGCAGACACGTTGCGCTTAATAAAACACAATGTATATGTATTTTCCATTAGTTTGGTAGACTATAATACAATATGTCATTAAAACAACAACACTTTTACTTACCATCAGCGAATATAGGATAATTTCTTATAGGTAATATTGTAGTGCATAGTTTAATATTATGTGTTTTTTTTAGTTCCCGAAATCATAAAATTGGAGGTGGAGGGTCAGAATTGGGACTTTACTGAGGTGAAATGGTATCCGCACGGCTTAGTAGTGGGGAGCACTAACGGCGGCGTCGCGGTTCTCACGCCGAAGAGGCCACACACTCTTATCACTGCCTCATTTGTATTTAGGTAATATATACTGCGATTCATCTCCGCTTAGTTCTTCCCTTTATTTGTAAATATTATAATGTCTAAAGTGATAAACAATTGTGAAATTGTTTTATATACTTTATTTCATTTTACTGTTAAGAGCGTTTATACCCTTTGCGCGCTTTTTGGCTAAAAATAGGACTTTTCAAATGAGTTAATAGCCACCAATAAACAATTTCAAGGAAAAATAATTAGTACTAATTATAGAAAAGGTTGTCATCTAGGGATTTTGGTGGAAAACATTATAGATTGATGGATAATTTGTGAGTACTATAAGGATTACTGAACACTAAATTCGTTATTTAGGCTTTAAGTGGCAATTTAGAAGCCTAAGATATCCGAAATCACTAAATATAAGATGAAAATAAAAATATTATCCGACTAATAAGACCCTTATGGAGGGATTTTGCTGAGAAAAATAATCTTTTTATAATAATAAATCTTTATTCACTCAGACAATTACAGTCCATTTGATTAGTAGTACAATATTTAACTTACGAGCTACTTGTTAGTTTATTTTTAAAATATATATTTTATTATTTTTTAACATTCATTTACCTATACATAAATCCACATATATAAGAACATACATACAAATTCATATTACTTATCTCACTAATACAGCAACATGATGGTGTAATAACGGAGAATCAAGTTTCTCCGTAAACATTTGTATAATGCTATTTGGACTCCCGCGCATACCAAGCATTAGGGACGCTGTCTTTTTTCTAATAATGGCGTAAAAATCATCAGTCCGTTGCTCTGCAAACATACAAGATGCACTACAAAAACGCGGAAATCCCAAGAGCATCCTAAAATGTTGTTGTATTGTACACGAAATTTATTCAGTCTTTTTGGTGTAGTTGATCCACAGACCCGCAGTGTAGAAGCTTTGACAATAAGCTTTAAATAATATTATTTTAGCCTCTTCACTACATCGAGCGAATCTGCGGGCCAACATATTACCCCTAACAGCTAGAGCTCTGCGTTCTCGCTCAATGTCTAAATCATCATTAAGGTTCTCATCAACAAGGTGCCCCAAATATTTAAAGGTGATAACTCTTTGCAACGGCATACCATTGAGAGTGATTTTTGGATCGTAATGTATTTGTCTATTAGGGGCCTTGAAGACCATGTACTGGCTCTTTTTACAATTATACACCAAACCGTGATTTGAAGCATACTCCTGACACTCTTAAAAGTTCCCTTATTGAACCGGCTGTTGGACCAAGTAACACCATATCATCCGCATAGCTGAGGTTATTGACAGTTATTCCATCAATTCGACAACCAACATTTTTATTATTGAGTCTAATTATTAAATCATTCACATAAAAATTGAACAGCCGAGGAGAGGTAAGTCCACCCTGCCTTACCCCACACTCTAAACGATAAGTTGGCGATTGAGCAGTCCCCCACCTCACACTGTTCAATTGATTTCGGTACCAAAATTGAAAAACCGCCAATAAATCCGATGGTAGACCAGCCTCCCTAAGCTTTCTCCAAAGCAGATCATATTGTACGAGGTCAAAAGCCTTTGACAAATCAAGATAGCAGGCATACACTGGTGTATGCCTCTGTTTGTAGTATTGGACAGTTTGCTTAAGACAATAAATAGCACTCTCAGTTGACAAACCAGGGCGAAAACCAAACTGAGCATCATGAATATTTAGGTATGTCGCCAAGTACTTGTCCAGCAGACCATCCAACACCTTGGCTATTACTGTTGCCAGAGATACTGGTCGATAATTTGTCTCATCAGAAATATCACCGGTCTTATTCTTCAATATTGGTACTACTAATGTTTTTATCATATCCTCAGGTATGTATGAATGACTCACGCATAAATTATATAACAAGGACAATACTCTCGGAAGATGGACCCCTGCATGCTTCAGATGTTCAATGCTGAGGCCATCGTGACCGGGCGATTTTCCTCTCGACATTTTTATGATTACTTCAGTCACTTGTTTAGACGAGAAGCGTACCGGTGACACTTCTTCACTGACCTCAGCATCGAACATACATGCTGAAAGTTTACTTGGTGAAGGGACTTGAAACTGCTCCCTAAACACATTAGCAATGTCTTGTTCAGAAACGCAACCCTTTACACAAACAGGGCGACTTAAACCGCCATTTAGCTTATTTGTCGACTTCCAAAACCTAGCAAAATTTTTGGTTGACTGGTGGTGCGATATGATATCCATTCTAATTTGTTCCTGGTGATTTTGGCACCATTTAAGTTTACTTTTAAAAATCTTTTGCGATTCCCTCATCTCTTCCCATGCCCTACCTGAACGGGGTTTATTATAACTCAACCATACATTATACTTTAAACGAGCCTTGCTGTGGGCACACTTTACGTGCTTATTCCATCCTACTATTCTGTTAGTTTTGACAACCTGGTGTACATTATGCATTTCCTTAGCCGCCTCTGACATAATATCAACAATATTTTTATAAAGATCATTTATGACATGCCTATGTTCTAAATTATTACACATTTTATCAGCGCATCGCCGAAAAACTTCATGGAACTGTATGTCTCTAAACCTGCTGTTACAAAAATCATGGTATCCACGAACCTGTTCCGGGTTTCTTTGTCTCCATAATATGCTATTACACAGTGTACTACCAATTGGAATCTTAATTGGGACAGTATGGAGATTGCACTTTATGATAAGTGGTAGATGGTCGGACCAATACACGTCTTGACATATAGTAATACATGAGATAGCGCGCTATGTTATGTTTAGTACCTGAAAAATAAAAATTTAAACAATGCGAAATTATTCAGAAACTCTCGTCAAGAATATATATTTTTTCAACTTATCGTACATAATTTTTTATAGCAATTACATATTATAATAGAAGAACATCTTATCAATAAATTGCCATTTTTATATTTCAATAAAATTAGTTTTCATGTTTTCTATATATATTTTAAAAACCACTATAAAAAACGCTGTCCGCCGTGCATCAAATCAGACCGCCGCAAGGCCTTCTAGAGGGAGGACGTATCGCTCATCGCTCCGGCCTGGCTGCAGTCGATTTTTGCCGTGCATCGTAAAAATAGCCACGCGCGGACTGCGATTGCCACATCTTAGTACTTTGGTAGTAAAACATATTTTTTTCTTTTTATTACCTACAATGATTTTGTAGTGAGTATAAATTATGTTTCAGATAATATAATGGGATGTAATTCCGAGGCTAAATTATGTTATGTACTGTAATATAAAATTAAATATATTTCGTAATTGTAAGGGGTTGTTAGGCCCCTAACTCTTTTCATGTGTTCGAACACGAAATGAATAATAAACGTCCGTAGTGTCTACTGATTGAACACTGATTTGAATGCAACTTAACAATGTAATAATAATGAAAATATGATTAGTATCTAAATTTGTATTGTTCATTGCTTGCACAGTAATATTTGTCTACTTATAATGCAAATAAAATGTTTTTATGATATAATATTACCAATATATAAATCATAAGTTACATTTCAATTCAATATTAGAATTTTGAAGCGCACGGATCAAAGTTGGTTGCGCTGACTGTATAGCGAGCCGACGCGGCAGCTCTACGCACACAGCTTTGGTCGCTTATGTGTGCGTGGAATTAACGAAGAAATACCTATAGTTGACTTTGCGCGCAAGGTGTAAACGCTCTTAAGGGTTAATGACCAATATAGCGACTTGTATGATATAGTGAGTGTGCGCGCCATTGCTCTAAGCTTAATTTATACCACATTTATATAGCGTTTGATCAAGATAGATGCCTCATGCTGTAGACGCACTTCATATTGTGCAATTTCACGAAATTACTGTGTATTTTTCAGTAAAATGATCTACACTATAGACTGGCATCCGCCGAAAACATCCAGCTCCAATGAAGAGTCTGCTTACAAGAATATACTTGCAGTGTGCTCTATGGACAAACAGAACGCCATTGCGATTGTCGAGTTTGAAGAAAGAGGTAAGATGAGTAAGCTGAAACGGTGCGAAGATTTTTGTGCCTTGATGAAATCTATTTTTTTGTGTGAAAAATATATATGTATTTTCAATAAATATAAACATAATTGCGATTCAGGCGAAAATGTAAAATGTGATATTAATTACTATTTTATATAGAATTATCGTCTGTAATATAGCAAGAAAACGTAAGGACTATAAAAACTATAAAAAATTCTATATTTTACGCAGTATCGGTATGAATATCTATGTATGTATGAATGAATGGTCATTCTCCTTTTCATCCTGTTTTTATGTATATGTGTAGGTGACACGAAGCAGTTGACGGTGTTGAAGATGCTGTCAGGTCATAAGGCGGCGGTGTTCGACGTGCAGTGGAGCCCTCACCAAGACATGCAGCTGGTCTCCGCTTCAGGAGACGGAACTATTAGGGTAAAATTATATACCGGTTTTTCTTATGACTTAAATTCTATTTCATATAAACTTGTTATGGAGACTACATTGCACCTAGTCGAAAGCGTTTTGTAGTCTTAAGCCTATATCGACTAGTGGATTTGATTACCTCGTGCACAAATTAACACCTTGTATTGTTGCGACACTTAAACAAGAAAATATGTAGGAGTAACAAGCGGGGACTGTCATTTTTTTAGCATGGTAAACACTGGTCTGAGCCCTTTCAAACACCTTGCAAATAGTGAAATGTAGTTTATTATTTTTATAGGTAGTTTTTATATGTTTAAAATGTAAGAAACTGAGAAGTATATATTTGAATATTTTTGTAGGTATTCTTAATATTTAAAATGCAAGAAGCTGAACTAAACATATACATATAATATAATTAGCGGCCCGGCCCAGCTTCGCCCGGGTAGATATAGATTTCTCTACAATAATATGCACGTATTATACACATAAACCTTCCTCTTGAATCACTCTATCTATTAAAAAAAAAACGCATCAAAATCCGTTGCGTAGTTTTAAAGGTTTAAGCATACAAAGGGATATAGGGATAGAGAAAGCGACTTTGTTTTATACTATGTAGTGATGAAAAGCCAAAATGTATTTTGTTTTCGATTAGGCGATTTTAATCGTAAAGGTGCGTTATGTGCGTGGCAGGTGTGGGACGCGCGTGCGGGCGCGTGCTCGCACGTGGTGGCGCGCGCGGCGCAGGTGATGTGCGCGGCGTGGAGCGCGCTGCCGCCGCTGCCGCACGCGCTGCTGGCGGGCGGCGGGGACTTCGCGCTCACGCTCGCCGACCTGCGTCTGCATCCCGCGCAACACTTCCGCGGTATGTATCACTACACCCTACTACATACCTGTATCCAGATTCCAGACACACCGAAAACAAAATAAATACCAACTGTATCCAAACTGTCATATCCAGGTGTTTTAAGTCACTTGGGATGAGATCCTGCGATCAAATATACAGGGTATCTCAAGACTGCTACCGAAAACGAAGCCGGGTGGTAGTTTTAGTGGCTACAAACACAATGCAATTAAAAATTTCGCATAGAAACGCGACAATTATTTTTTATGATTTTTTAAATATCGTCAATTTTGGGTGGTAAATCCATAGTTTTTGCTAAAATAATAATTTAAACTCTTTTATACCTTAGAGTATTTATAAATAAAAGGATATACACTATTATTTTAGGAAAATATGTATTTACCACCCAAATATGGCCATAGAAAAAAAAATAACAAAAAAAATTTGTCTCTTTTTTTTGCAACTTTTTCTGTTGCATTGTGTCTGAAGTCGCTTAAACTATCACCCGGCTTCGTTTTCGGTAGCAGTCTTGATATACCCGGTATACTAGATACAAGGTCCAGTAGGGCGATTCACGTATTTTATTAAGTTCAGCTGCAGTGCAGTTGCGGTTAAGTTTCGATCAAAACAGCCCTTTTCGTATTCTCGTAATTTTGACAACCGCTGTCAAATACGCTCGCGTCAAGTTCGCGTCACACAAACGCTTTATCGTATTCTACTGCTGCGCGTGGTATCAATCTCAAACAAATTTCATACGTCTGATGTACAGTTGACGCGCAGCTCACGCGCAGTTTACGCGCAGCTAAACACTTACAAGAATACCATTTTGTACCAAAGCGTAAACTTAATACACCGCAACCAATGATTATAGATTAAAGAGGATTAAGCATAAGGTCACGTGACGTGTACCACTTTGGTGTACTAAAATGGCAGCGGCTCCGCCCCTAAAAATAGTGATACGCTAGTACCGAATTTTCTATCGATATCGATCATCAACAGTGGCATACGAATAAAATTAATATAACATTTTTAATTTTCGCTTTATATGTCAATTAAGTATAAACAGGGGATTTTAGGATTTGATAGTAGTCATAAAAAATTAAATCCGATAAAAATGTCAATGTTTTGATATTTTTTTCATGCTATGATTTATTACATGGGTAAGTTTTACCTGATGATTGGATTGGATTTTTCAAATAATACACACGTAATACACACGTAAGATAAAATACAACTTTATTAATATCTAGAATTTGCTTGCGACTTCGAGTAGTATTGCCACACTTTTCTCCTTAAGCACCAATTTTCACCATATCAACATTTTTTTGCCAAAATATAACTAAAATCTAAAAAAAAACAGACATTTAGCAACAATGAAAATATGAACACTAAATTAACAACTTAAATATATAAATAGAAATATCTACACAAAACTAACAATTAAAATGTAAAAATAGAACTTAAACAATTAACTAAATAAACTGATATTATTGTGTTCTGTGATATGAACCATTGTAATTTTAAATGGCGATATAAAAGAAGAAAAAAGACAGTTCGTGTTGCTGACGAAGTTTCTTGCGCCGTTGCTTCTTCACAGCTACAACACGTTCCGAAGCGGTGGTAGCAGAAATGAACAATCCAATAGATCTTTTGAAAGACTATTTGAATAAAGAATATTTTAATTTTGATTTTGAATAAAGGAATTGTAGCGGAGATCTCGAACGAAGGCAGGAAATCAGCACTAGTAAAAAATATATTTTTCAAATCAATCAATCAAACAAAAAATACATAAGGTACATACATACATAAACGACTCGAAGGTCGACTGGTAGAGAATGCCTCGGGCATTAAGTCCGCCTATACAGGCGGCATTACCATTGTTGTATACACAACTATGTATACCGGGTATCTCAAGACTGCTACCGAAAACGAAGCCGGGTGGTAGTTTTAGTGACTACAAACACAATGCAACAAAAAATTTCGCAAAGGAACGCGACAATGATTTTTTATGATTTTTTAAATATCGTCTTTTTTGGGTGGTAAATCCATAGTTTTTGATAGAATAATAATTTAAACACGTTTATACCTTAGATTATTTATAAATAAAAGGGTATTCACTATTATTTTAGGAAAAAATGTATTTACCACCCAAATATGGTCATAGGAAAAAAATAACAAAAAAAATTTGTCGCTTTTTTTTGCAACTTTTTCTGTTGCATTGTGTCTGAAGTCGCTTTAACTACCACCCGGCTTCGTTTTCGGTAGCAGTCTTGAGATACCCTGTATAAAGCATAAATAAATAAATAAATAAAAATAAACATACAAGCGGTGAATAATGTGTACTATAGATTTTAATTTATGTATAAATATTGACTGCCTCGGTGGCGTAATTGTACTATGGTACGGTTACAAAGCTGAGGTCTTGAGTTCGAATCCCGGGTCGCGCAAAGTGATATCGGCTTTTTCTATTCATTATCAGCACAGTCAGGAATTTGTGCCCGATATGGCGATAGGCTCGCCACCTACAACATCGTAGGACGGAACATACAAGGCGAAATGTGGGTGTCCTGGTTGCACCTCTGCCTACCCCTTCTTGGAAAAAGGCGTGAGTTTATGTATGCATAAATATTAATATGATAAATGTATTTGTAACAGAACTAATAAAAAATGCAACTGCTACTATAAACAATAGTGATGTGATGTATTAAACATTTTGATCTTAGTGTGGGGTCAGGCTATGTATGTAACGGTTGGTTGTATTTATTTGTTTTATATTCCTAAAATATACTTATACTTTACAATTATCGTTACTATTTTAGCCTCTACCATAATATAAATAGATGACCAACTAATACTAATTTACATGTTACAACCGTTACAAGAAGGTTATACCTGTTGAGACAAACATCCAGTTGCATCTAATACATTTCGTTCATTATTACGTTGCACCATTCTTTGCTAAAATCAAAAGTACCTATCAGGACATTTAATACATACTAAATAAAATGAAATAACATAGGTACATTTTTATTGCTATTATTTGACTGAGGAAAATCATTAAGTCTCACTTAGAATTCAATCAATGAATATGAAAGTGTTGGTTAAGATAAACAGTTATAATAATTAATAATAAAATATAAAACTATTTCTGTTCATTAAAAGGTTCTTTTTTTTTTATTGCGACGAATAGCGAGACGAGCATGCCGTTCACCTGATGGTAAGTGATACGACCGCTCATAAACAGTAGCAAAACCAAACAATACTTTGAATTACAAAGTAATGCTTGGTATTCCACTGTGCTCACCATCCTGAGACATAAGATGTTAAGTCTCAATATGTCCAGTAGTTACTCTGGCTACAATGCCCTTCAATCCGAAACACAACAGTGCATTTACACTGCTGTTTGACGGGAGAAATAGACGCTGGGGTGGTACCCACCCAGATGGCCTCTCACATATGGGAGACCTACCACCAGTAAAACAGGTTCTCCAGAACATTAGACAATAGACTACTAATTGTCCAAGTTATGTTGCATGTCATCTTTGTTATTGATTAACAGCTCCATTATTAATAGGATTATTAGATAAAATATCTTAATTATTACAATTTCACTTACCGGAAATATTGTTGGGAAGCTGTTTTATTTTTCAAAATGAACAAATCTACCGATTTTTTGCATCCATTTCGTCCTGGTTTGTATGTTTATAGGTAATCTAAAAAATATTAAATTTCACTTTGTTTGTCAGTCTGAACATATATTTAAATAAATACTATTATTTAAAAATCATAATATCGATATGAATAATTTCGTATCGAATCCACTCATCCCTAAACCTGAGTGTAAACAAACAATAAGATTGTTATTCACACTACTTGTTTATATAACGCCTAGAAGAGTCTAAAACTTAATCAACAAGAACCAAATACAATTATAAATGATAAAAACAAACCCAAAATGTAAATTTAGACACATATTTGTTATTGTTTCGTAAAAACAGTTACTAACCTATGAAAAGTTGTGTTGAGTCCTTTTTTGCTTGAACTCGACTTGAATCCTCTGACACAACACTGAGGCACTTTAAAAACTTAACAATTAAACTAATTAGCTAACTTAACAAACGAGATTAAACAATGAATAATTCGAAATTCTTTGATTTTGCAGATTTGTTTACTTCGATTGACAGATAACGCCACAGTTTGACATTTCATGGAGTTTTTGTTTTACTAGTCTGTGGTTTCGGATGAGCTAAATAAAATGGCGTCATTTTGGTCTTGGGGCGGTCTGAGTGTGGTTAGTGAACAAAATATTGCCATATTCGAAACAAAGGAATTATTATTTGTCTCTTTCATTAAGGGAAAAGTCAGCTTTGTGTAAAGGAGACAGATAGATAAACGCACGGTGGTTTAACTTAGAACAAACATCGACGAATTATAATCATCGTTTTTACTAACTTAACACCAGAGGGCGAAAAAATCGTTGGTTTGTACGGGGTTCCTCCATTTTACGTAGATTGTATTTTACGCGAATATTATTGGCCCTAAATGACTTTTAACAGCATTGATTAGCTTATTTGCTGATGAGTTAATTTTAAAACAATTATTAAATTTATTAAATTGCATACACATGCGGAAATGAGAATTGTTATGTTCACATTTCTATACAGAATAATTTGTTTCAAATAGACAACATTCAAATTGATTCTGTTAGATCTTATTCAGGTCCAAACGTCCCTAAATCTTTTCTTTTCGTATATAAACGTAATGAAAGTAATTATAGATATATTACTGGATTGTTTTTCTTACTTAACGCCAGAGGGCGCCTTGAATTGATTGAGTGACGTCTCTATCTTAGTATGTAAAATGTACTCTGTGGATAAACGTACATTCCGCGTCGATATTCCTAACATAACTATAATTTGATATATATAGCTACTTTTGTGCGTAATCCTTTATATTCTTTAATCATTGACCGCAACTTGATCGGCGCGTCAAAAAGTTACGTGAATCGCACTGCAGAACTAAATCACAAACCAAAAGTGGCTGAGGATGCTTGTACTAATTACACATACACATTTCAATTTCAAACCACCACATGTAGCAGAAAATAATAATTATAATCAACTTCAGGTAACAATAAACCTTATTCCTTTAAATTAAATTAAGATTTATTACGATTTGGACCATACTGAAATCAAATAAGAGTACATGCATTTGTGCTCTTATTTCTCTTGCCGTTTTTAGGCCGTTACTTATAATCTAGTGCATATTTGATCGAAATGAGACCAACTAAAAATTTTGCATAAAGTTTCGAGGTTTTGCAATTTTTTGAAAACGTTTCGAACGATTTTTGAGTTTCAGCGAAAAAGATAAGACGTTTATATTCTGCCTATGAATAAGACAGTTAAAGATATTTTTTTTCATTCCTTATTGTTACACCATGATAATTAAGTATAATATCATTATACAGGGTATATCAAGACTGCTACCGAAAACGAAGCCGGGTGGTAGTTTAAGCGACTTCAAACACAATGCAACAGAAAAAGTTGCAAAAAAAAAGCGTCAATTTTTTTTTTATATTTTTTTCCTATGACCAAATTTGGGTGGTAAATACATTTTTTCCTAAAATAATAGTGTATACCCTTTTATTTATAAATAATCTAAGGTTTAAAAGAGTTTAAATTATTATTTTAGCAAAAACTATGGATTTACCACCCAAAAATGACGATATTTAAAAAATCATAAAAAATAATTGTCGCGTTTCTTAGCAAAATTTTTAGTTGCATTGTGTTTGTAGTCACTAAAACTACCACCCGGCTTCGTTTTCGGTAGCAGTCTTGAGATACCCGGTATTATTATTTAATATTAATTGCAGAATCTCAATACCCGTCTATACCTAATAAGATGAAGAAGAAAGTCAAAGAAAAAAAAGATTTTAAGAGGAAACAAGAAAATGAAAGTAAGGAGATAGAGGAGTCCATAGACTGTGAAGAGCGAATCGCCACCACACTCGAAGCGACGGCCAAACCTTCCAGAAGATTCTTACTCCCACTCATATCCAAACAAATAAACAGTAACAGTATCAACGCGGCAAGAAAATTGTTTATGAACTACATGTGCAAACGCACTGGATTGGAACAACCGTCTGGACCTAATGAAAAACCTGAATATGACTGCGAATATTTAAAAATGTTTGGAACTATTAACAAAGTCAACGAAATCTTGGATAAGGAGAGTAAGTATCTGTTATTTATGGAATCTATTTGGAAAGATTTATTACTTTTTTATTTCAAGTATCGATATTTGACAGTAAAGATCGTAATTATGTATTTATTTACATTGCTTTGTAAAGTACATTGGATTAAAGTGCATACTTCAGCTAATTCTGGCTAAGGCTAGTATATTATATGATTATAACAGATATAACACATATAACCAGATACAAACAGATATAACGGACAGATATAACCAGAGTCAAGGATGTTGCACAGAAATCGGCCGAACTAAAGTGGGTTTGGGCGGGCCACGTCACCCGGATGCACCCAAAGAGGTGGGCAAATGTTACCACTCAATGCGTGCCTAAGGATGGCAAGAGGCCACGCGGCAGGTCTAGGAAAAGGTGGCGCGACAACCTTGATCATTTTAGCAGCAGTTGGATGGCATCAGCAACTGATAGGAATAAGTGGAAGGAGTTGAGGGAGACCTTTGCCCAGCAGTGGGACAGAATAGGTTAAATAAAAAATAAAAAACACACATACACACACACAGATATAATGAGTATTTATTTTTGCAGTGGAACGTCATTTGGCCACGGGGAATATGGAGCAGTGGATATTGCTGTCTATATTCCGCGGCCATATCGATACAATGATGCAGTTTGCGAGCCAACATGATATCCTTGACCCGTTTCTGCTCAGCGTAGCTCCAAGCGTCTCATTCAAGTATGTAGCCATAAGGAGAAAAAAATTATATTAGGAAAAATTTGAAAAAGTTTTTGTTTGAAAACAATGAGTTATATTTTAAAAATGAGTTACAGTGGCGCTAGTGTAGCAAAGGTACTTTTTTAATATCTTTATGACTGATTGATATTTTTAGAAGCTTTAATTTTACCGTTTAGGAAGTTATTTGAAGGTGTGACATATTGATAATCAAACTTAAAAACAATTGAACTATTATGGAGAAGATTGTTTCTTGGATATGTCGTATAACTTTTAGCGCTTTCTTTAAAATTACCTTCTTACCCCAGGGCCTTAGGCGTAAAAATACCTTTTAATAGTGTTTCTGTTTTCGCATTTCAGGTACTGGAAGGAAGTTACACAGATGTACATAGCTCAAATAGATCGTCTTCATGCTAAAGGAGAGGAGTACAAACTATGTGGTGTGTATTATCTAATAATCAATAATAACATATTTTTTGTCCTTCCTTTTTCCTGCAAATTTTATTTCAAATTTTTTACACCTTTCGTTTATACGACTGTTAATGAGGTCTACTGTAATTTAAACACGTAATTTATGATTAATGGCTGTTTTTCCAGAAAATAAGCATTACGGCGGCGCGGTTTTCCGTCGCGTGGTGTCTCTGCTCAGCGTACACGACGTGAAGTCCGCCGTCACCACCCTCACACAAGCTAACTTGTTCAAAGAGGCCTACATCCTGTGCAGGATAAGGTAATTAGCATTCTTATGTCGCGTAGAGAAAGACGAACATTTATTTATTTACTCTTTATTGTACACATACTAAAATCACCCTTAGATTATATACTCGTCTAGATGACACATCACACCTCACCGCGCGGCTCAAATAAAGTCTACCAAATTTGGTAGACTCGCTTCTCACGTACGTCAGTGTCATTTGAACTACATATGGATAACGTGCTCCCGAAAAATAATTAATTATGCCGGTTTGTGCTGTCGAATTGTATTGCAATTGTGTGGGAAAACTGTATAATAATACCAATATCACTTTCTATCGGTAACATTATTGTTAAACCACTATTATTTGAAGAAAACATGAACTTTTAATTCATTATTTTGAAGATGAGTTTCATTGGCCAGTGTTGTCAATTTATTACTAGGAAGATTTGTTGAAACTATGGGAGAAACTATAAAACACAAATATCATTACATAATATTTCGATCAGAATAACAACAAGAAGAATGGCATTATTTAATTAATGAGTAAATAATACTTACCTACACGATATTAATGAAACCTACGACGACATGCACTTCATAGTAATTTTATTAATTCTTTACCTTGCATGTGTATTACCATTAAAAATTTCACAAACGGGGTACTGCTATTGTCATCTTTGAAAGAACAGCGAGAACTTATTCAAGGTCCTAATAATATTTTTAGACTTCCTACGGATTCCGTACTAGCAAATTGCTGGACAGACATTACACAGCGGAAACGAAAAGAAGACCATTCGTAGCCTCACATGACTTCAGTTGTGTGTTCCGAACATTTTACTTATGATGATTTATATTTTACATAAATACAGAAATCAGATAACAGCCCAGGCAATAAATCCAAAGAGTTAATTCTATTCGGAAACAAACACTAGGAGATGGGTTTAGATCTTTATTGTTTTTACTAAAATGCGTTATAAATATAATTAATAGTATGATTACTTTAAATAAAGAAAAAATATTTTATTTAACCTATTTTGTATATCAAATAATGGGGAAAAGTTAAGTTAATAATCTGGAGTAGGCATCCCTAAACACACACAGCTTGACAGTTGGATTACAATAATTACACGACCGGTACTCACACATATCAACGAAAGTGAGGACACTTTTAGCGCATCGTTTGTTGACATTGCTCAATCTAGACGAGTATATAATCTAAGAAAATCAGCAATGTACAGAAATCACTTTAAATAAAATTATAAATAGAGGTCTTGTCGCTCTAGGCAATCTCCTACAGATAACCATGAGATAGATATACGAGAAGGAGAAAGAGAAGGAAGAATTAAAAATAAAGAATAAAAATCGGACTGCTATTACGATCAAAACACAAAGGTCGTTATGTAAGGTGGTACCATAATGTGTCATCACAAAGTCTTAACTGGATAGCATTGCTTTTTTGGTTATTACTGTACAAAAACTTATTTCTTGTTTGATATATAATATGGCGATTTTTATACAGGCATATGGACAGTATAGCGGAAGAGACGTTAAAAGAATGGGCGGTGAAAATCACTGCCTCCGGGAATGTCCTACAAGGCGCCGTTTGGTGAGTACACAGTAATTTTTTTTAAAATTTAAACTTAAATTACCCGCTTCTGAAGCCTACCTCGACTAAATTAATTAATCTAATAAAACCAATTTCTTGGCTATGGGGTCAATGGGCCGACAAATGGAATGCGCGACAACGCCCGCGCCATCTTAGCCTTAGTGGTGCACGAGTCCGCAGCGACCGCGTTTATGTATTTTGGTCTCGCTCACATTGTTCTTCGAGTTATACTGTTGTGTATTTCAGACTACGGTTTTTTTTAAAGCTAAAGAAAAAAACAATAATACATCCTCTTACGGTTCTATTGCGTTTATAGAACCCCACTATAAAAGTTTTTCTCATTTATCTTCCATGTGCACACATCAATCACTTACAAATTGTAGATTAAATATTTTGTCATATTGCGTATAATAAACTTGATTTATTATTTTTATTCTTATGCTTTTCTTATGGCACTGCGTTGCAAAAAATACATCAATATATGTAAACTACTAACGTAATACTACATCACTACAAAATTGCCATGTCGACATGTTGCGGCACAGAATACTAAACTAACAGAAGTCAAGCTCCATACAAAGCGCGCTAAACCAACGCACACATTGACAGCGTTCACCGACACGATATTTCAAACCAGTCGAGACCACTGCGAGCGCGAGTGTCACCCGCTTCGAGCACGCCAATAGTGAGATGTTTTGTGCAAAGATGGAGCAAATGAATAAAAGTTATTACACTTGTATATAAAACACCAGATTATAATAATTAAATATAAATTTCATAACAAAAAACATATATTATACAAAAACAATAAAAATAAACTAAGAATAATGACATAAACGTTCTTAGCGAGTACATAAATGAAGTTAAAATTTATTTATTGTATTATTATGTTTTATATATTTTATTTTAAAAATTCAATCAAACGATACGAGTGCTATTAACACGATACGTGTTTTCGTATAAGCCGGAGTTAACAACCCTCGCGCGAACGCCGAGCGTAGTGCGAGTGTGGCAACAAAAGTGAAGTACATACACAAGCTTGACTTCTGTTAGTATTCTGTGGTTGCGGTCAATAGTCCGTTTTGTAAGTTCCGATTAATTTTATTGGAATATTTTATACCGGGTATCTCAAGACTGCTACCGAAAACGAAGCCGGGTGGTAGTTTTAGTGGCTACAAACACAATGCAATTAAAAATTTCGCATAGAAACGCGACAATTATTTTTTATGATTTTTTAAATATCGTCATTTTTGGGTGGTAAATCCATAGTTTTTGCTAAAATAATAATTTAAACTCTTTTATACCTTAGAGTAATTATAAATAAAAGGGTATACACTATTATTTTAGGAAAAAAATCATTTACCACCCAAATAGGGCCATAGGAAAAAAATAATAAAAAAAAAATGTCGCTTTTTTTTGCAACTTTTTCTGTTGCATTGTGCCTGAAGTCGCTTAAACTACCACCCGGCTTCATTTTCGGTAGCAGTCTTGATATACCCTGTATATTCCCTCATATCGTAGTTTCTTTTTTAGGTTATGTTGAATTAATTTGTGTGTAATTTTCTTTTGTTTGTAGTTACCTGGCACTAGGAGATCTGGTTGAGGCAACCAAAGCCCTCAGCAAAAGCAATGTGCCGGATTGCTTGAATCTGGCACTAGAGATGGCGAAGTTAACAGACCAGCCGCTTTTCGCAGAGCACATTGAGAAAAAAATGCGAAATAACGATAGCTTGGATTCCGACGAAGCTGAAGAGCCGCAGTTAAAAGAATTACCCAAGAGGGCGGAGCTCCTCATCAACCACTCTAGTAATGATGAAGACAGCCAAAGCGAATCTGTTACTAATGGCGATTCTGGCCTTGAGGAATAATTATCCTTTTGAAATGTGTTATTGTGAACACACTGTCGTCTCCAAGCGCAGCGACTGCATGCAGATGGTTGCAACTCCGAAACTCGTCTGTTATTTGTATAAATCATTTATATGTACTGGAGAGGGCATCGCTAATAAAGTTTGCGCAATGCACACTTACAACATGACGCGGGAAACGATTGAAGTGAGACGATAGATAGTATAATCGCGTAGACATGACAGAGACAAAACTAGCGGTCTGGTACCGTTCTTTTCAATACAATTAGCTGTCCGCGGGTTTCCCTCCAGTATTTCTCCATAGAATATTCCACTTTTTTTAAAATAATGTTAAGTTGTTCCTAAACAAGCAAACTAAAAGTATGTTAATTTTTTATTCGTTTGTTACATATTGATATGGCAGACAAAAAAAAAGATTTTTACTTGAAGCGAATTATAAAATGTATTCTTTGAAACTGTGAATTGAAATGAACACGAGGCAGTTGCTGCATTGCACTCTGCAGCGT
The DNA here is from genome assembly GCA_009982885.2 of Hyles vespertilio. NCBI lineage: Eukaryota > Metazoa > Arthropoda > Insecta > Lepidoptera > Sphingidae > Hyles > Hyles vespertilio. The sequence continues at coordinate 6,112,631 of CM042816.1, read as the reverse complement.
GGCTCAGAATATCATAGCACTTACACTTATCTTTATAAAGATGCCTGACTTAAAATTTTTAAATTATACAATCTGAATCAGAGTTTATTATTCAGGTGTTATGCATGAAATCATTTTTTAGTTAAGATCAGTAATTTTCGGTAATCATTGTCTCATGACCAAATATTATTTCAGTAAACAACAGTCTTCTTTTAACATTTAATCGTATAAGCATAACAATGCTGTTTTAGCATTAAAATAATTACGGTTATACAGTAAATTTCTGTAAATGAATGTTATAAAGTGTATTTAATTGTTAAGATATTGTTGCATTGTCTACAAAAGTAACTCTTACAGGTATACTGAAGTTTTTGAGTATGTAATGTGACAAGTGAAACGAGGGACTGATTGAAGAGGCATAATATTCACAAATATGTTGTGTAAACAAACTAATCTAACCGAAATTATTCATAAATATAAATTTTCTTACGAAACCGAGCGCGCAAAAAGGGTATAACAGATGAACCTCTCCTCATAACAGATGAATATTTTTATATTTTTTTATTTTGTTTTAAGAATGGATTTATGCTGTGTGTATAATTCCAAGGTTTTAAGTTAATATAGTCAACATATTGTTTCACCGTAGTCGAGATGTTCCGATATTTAGTAACACACTGATTGTATGTACAATGCATTTTCCTAAAAAATAAAACGACCTTTTACTACTCTTTTTGTGTTTTCTTTCGTCTTGTTGTATGTACATACCATAACAAGATAAAATTTTACCTTGTATGGTGTATCTAATGTTATTGTTTTGGTGGAAGATTTTTTACAATTAACCCCCTACCTTTCTTTGTCGCCCTAGTATTTTTATGTCCTTTTCCGTTTCATAGTATTTTAATTACAACTGTGTTAAAAGAAAGTTTCACTTCAATAAAAACCAAAGAAAAATTCAAACATTTATTTTTAATATGGGTACCATCAACATCAGGAAAAAAACGAAATAAACTAATCTTTAAAACTGAAACAATGTGTAATTGATAATCAGTTATTTTTAATTAATTTGTGCATACATTGAACATAGCATATGCAACGTAAATGTGAAATTACAAAAGCCAATAAATACTCTGACGTCACATGAATTATCTGAATAATACACAAACAAAACGTTACACGCACATCGATATATTAAGTACTAATAATACTATGTATTGTACCGCATGGAAAACAATAAACATCTATGAGAACATTTAATTGCAGCGTTACCTCTATCCATGCATCTGCGCAAATATTCCACCGTCCAAATAAAAGATTTCTCATAACAGCAAATCGTGACGTAGTTTTGAGCGAAGCAATCGACTAATTGCGGTTTGTAAATTAAGCCAATCATATTTTGGATTTAATGTTTTGGAACTATTAATTAAACCTATAGCATTTTAAATATTTACCTATTGAATCTCTTGGTATTTCAAGAGAAGGTTTAATATTCTTGTTAAATGAGAGTATTAATACTAAATAACCACTGTACACATTACCATTATGCCAAGAGAAGTTACTGCATACTGTTAACTTTGTTGCATAAAAAACAATCTCCTTAAAATCGGACTACGGATTCAAGACCTCACTAGCCACAGAGAAACATAGAGGCGAGTTTTTAAAATAATCAAAAATAATCCTAACAAAATTACAACACAAATGAAGTGTGTATGTAAGTAAAAAAATGGCGCCTGCGTCTTGAGCCTCGCTAAAAAATAAGTTCGAATATATCCGGTAATCACACCGGATGCCTTTAGAGTTTGTAAAAAAAAGACTCCCAAAGTAGTTTTGGATTTAAAGGAGTGGACATTTGCTTAGATGCAAGGGTAACAATGGCACCGATACCTCACATCATAGAATCATTCGATTCCGTCCAATTATTGTAAATGCTTTTGGAATGTCAATAGCATTCAGTCTTATATTACAGACGGAAGAAAAATAATATTTGTGGCGCAACATTAATCATATTGGAACAATCCTTTGTTCCCGTTAACCAGAATTGGTATACATATTCATTTACGTATTTATTTTTCTAGCCTTTTTGAACATAAATAGGAAGCAGTTTCTAAGTAATACGTGGTATATTTTAGATTAAAAATATATAATTTTCGTTACTAAAGGCATTTTTCTTTGTAAGAGCGATTAATTACATTAAGCAATAAAGTATTTAATCTTTAACAACGAGAACAAAGGATAAAATAATGTATGAGGCAGTTTAAGGCTCATACAGTATTATACATACATTCATTTATATTGATAATAAAATTAAATATAGACATTTTACTAATAGACATCACAATCATTTGCTGTTGGCTTGCATCACCTGGCTAGTCTACAAAATAGCTGGGTAGACAAAATATCACCCACATGCAACATAACTTTTACCACAACTAAGTAAATTATTATTTATGTAAATTTAAAATCATTGAGTATTACAATAATTAATTGGATTTAAATCAACAAGTCCTGTTTTTATAAATTCCTTTTGCACTTGTTTATCATTTAGCTGATACTTGTACAATTTTCCTTCGGGAATATTAGGAGATTCTCAACATTGGTCGGACGGATCCTCATTCTCCCTGTTGGCCTCTGATTTGCCTCTCTTCTTACAGATACTGACCAGCTTCGCGTTAATTTTTTTCAATTTCTGATTTTCTTTCATCACGTCTGTCAATTGTTGATTCTAGGCAAAATAATATAAAAAAAATAAACATTGTCTGTTTTGTCTGTCGTAAAAGGAAAAATGTTGTTTCAAAAGGGCTGAATATCCAAAATAAAGCATATGAAATATCACGCTGACTACGCACACGCTCGTTGGGTGTTTTTGTCCGCCATTTGTTATTTCTGTGTAAAACACACCCGAGTCGTGCGGGTGAATAGTTCGTTGTTTTGGCGCTGCGGTCAACGTGATAAAAATTAAAATGGAAGGTGTATGTTCAACAATGATCTGTTCTAGCATAAAGTTATTAATAAAAAAATAAATAATAAATAAAACCCCACAGTCACATACATAGTCCTGACCCCACACTAAGATCGAGTCTTGTATCGTGGGTATCGGGAACTAGGAGAGACTTTTCGGTCTCACAAACACCCAGATCCGAAATAAATATTTGTGGGCTGCACAAACATTTCTCTAGGTGCGGGGATCGAACCCGCGGCCTCTCGTTTCACAGGCAACCCCTAATCACTTGTGCCACGGAGGCTGTCAAATTAAATAATAATTAGCTTATAAATACAAATATATTGTTATTGGCAGCAAGTGTGAGTAAATAATTGAATACCTGTACAATGGCGCTGCCGGCGGCGACGTACAGCGTGGGGTGTGCGGGCGGGTGCGAGTTGGACACCAACTGCTTCTCCAGGGCCGCTTTCTGCTGCGACAACTTCTCCATCGCCTATCCATCACAACACATCTATTATAATAAAATACACACACAATCCAACTTCAAAGCAAGAACATTCAAGTACTCTGAGAAAGTTAGTAAACTGTGAAATCATTAAATCTGACGTTACAAACAGCTTACTCGAAAATAAAACTGGTACACAGACATGTTTCAAATTCATTTGTTTTGGTGAAAGTGATTGTCAACTCATGATCATTATACTTACAAGTCTGAGCTGCTTTATCTCCTTCAAATGCGCATCGTTACTTTTCTCTTTGAACGTGTCGTCGCGTTCCACTTGATAGCTCAGGAAATCTGTGATGTTTTATTAAAATATTTATAAACAAATTAAAATAAAGAAAGAAAAATATATTTAAACAGTACAAATGGTCTAGCCCAATTTGCTCAGGTGCAGCAATGTAAACCTGCCTACGCAATAAGAAATAAAATAAATATGAACTAAAATAATATAAATGCAAATGGGTCTGGTACGTTAGTAGCTAGGTCTATGACCCTCAATTACGTCTTCCCAAGAACATGTTGTGAGACACCATAGACTTGAATAAACTCGAGATGTTTTTATTTCGGGTCAGCATAGTCATGATCCGAGTTTGCTTGCGTAGTCGGGGGATCCAATAGGGATATCCTCAAGTTAATAGAGGCACCAGAGACTTAAATAAGTTCGACATATTTTTTGGCAGCGTATTCATTGTTGCCGTGTCACGTAGTCGGGGGATCCAATAGGGATTTTGTCAAGTTAATAAAAGGTAGTGATGTGATGTTACCGTCGCTGGTCTCCGTGGCGGCGTCGGAGAGGTCGATGGCAGGCGATCGGTTGAGGTCGTGCATGGTCTGGCGCTTCTTGCGCGTCGCCACGCCGCGAGACACCGAGCCGCACCGCTCCTGGTACTCTTGCAGCTTCGCCTGACATTATCATTTTTTTATCATCATCATCATCATCATCACAGCCACAGGAAGTCCACTGCTGAACATAGGCCTCCCCCGAGGATCTCCACAATGATCTGTTGGAAGCGGCCTGCATCCAGCGACTTCCTGTAACTTTACCCAGGTCGTCCGTCCACTTTGTTGGCGTCCCACATTTCGCTTGCCTTTACGTGGCCTCCACTCATCTATTTTTTTTTCTAATATTTTTTATAGATTAACTTTAATGCAAATAGGCTGGAAACCCATTGGGTATCCATACGAAAATAACATACGTATTCTTAAGCCGAAGTGTTTACATAATAGCTTAAGGCGAATGCAGTGCTTCGTAAAAAGTACATATTGTATTCTATTCTATGGTAAATATTATCAATGTATGGACTAAATTGGAAATATCAAGTCTATTGACGTCAAATTACTTAAAACGCGTAGAAGAGTTTAAAGGTAATATCTGTATGATATCGGCAATATTGGTATCCTACATAACAAACAATCTCTAAGAGCATATCAGTAACTGACTACTAACTTCTATTAGTTATTACTGAAGCTCAAATTCAACGTCTGTAGCATCATAGAATAAAAAAATAAAAGATGTATACTTGTAGCACGGCCTTGGCGTCGCTGAGGCTGCGTATGTGCGCGTCCTTATCCCGCAGCTGCGCGCGCAGTTCCTCCGCCTCGCCGCGCAACATCTCCCACTCCCTGCGGAAACCACACAAGTTTGTTATTTGTATACTCTTACACAAATACATAATTGTCACGCCTTGTTAAATTATTATTATTTAAGAGTTATTGTACACCATTAAAAAGACAATAAAAAAATAAATTAACAGAAACAGGCTTAAATATACATTATCAGTAGTACAATTTTTTTTTTGTAATGAACGCACCACAACGTGACTCATTTACATAGTATTATTAGAGCAGATCGTGCTGAATGATCGTGATGAATCGTAAGTGAAGACAAGATGTATTTAGATTTAGTAACACACTTTTACAGCCTGTTGAATTAATTTGTATTTTTTTCGATTTCAGAAAATCCATCAAATTCGTACAATACCACAATTTATTGAAATAAATTTAGAGTAAAATTGAAATAACAAAGAATAAGATACGCCTGTATCCCATAGGGGTAGGTAGAAACTATAGACCACCACTTTGCTCGATCTTGACATATTACTTTCGCTTCATCCACTTTCATCAAATTTTTCATGCATTCTTGTCGGTTCAGGGTTATACTCTCACAGCCGAAAGTAATAAAATGTTTTGATCTCTGTGTAAAGATCAATCATGAAAATGATCAATAACCAAAAAGATGATCAAAATGATTCATCGAAACAACCACTGTTGCGACGAGCCCAACGCTCTCGCGTAGTAAATAAGGATAGCTCTGTATAATGTATATAGAAGATAGTATTATATAAATGAAAATAATTGTACATAGGCATATAATTTTACTAAGGGTGGACCCGGCAGTGTGACGTCACGGCGCCCGCAGCTCAGACATGTCGGCGCCTCTGCGGCCCCCCGCCCCGCACGAACTGCGGAATTAGTGAAGGCGGGCGGGGATTGCTGGAATTTGTGCCGCCCGGGCGCGCGCCCGACTCTGAGCTGTGAGCGCCGTGAAGGAATATAGATCGTGCCAAATTGTCATACGGCACGCACTCGCCGATGTATTATACTCCTGCATCAAGAACCAGAAAATACAGTCCTTTTGGAAAGCAGTTCTAGTGTCATTTGTTCCCCGAACCCATCGAAGGCGGCGTACTGCACAACCACATTCACCTTATTTAGATAGGATTGTTTTTCTGGATCAATCCTTATCTATTTATTTCTATAATTTAGAATCTCTTATTCATTTCGGCCGTTAATTATGGTTAGATATTGTAATTTAAATGCAAAAGTTATATTGAGAAATGTTAAATAATGCACCGTGAACAAAATGTATGTAACGAAACAAGTGCCATTATTTCTGTTGTTTTCTCTCTTACTCCTATCCAGTAATGCTATCTTCTTTCTTGGTTTAGACATTTACTGCGATTCTGTTTGGCATACCAGCTATGCGCATAGATTTTGTTCACCAAGTTCCTTTCCAGCATAGTAACCTAATAATAAAATAATACCTGCTGTATTTTCCCGTGTTTTTCTCCAAAACCCTCTGCATTTTGGCAAGAGTATTTTTCAGATCTTGGTTTTTGTATCGAAGTTCTTCAATGGTTTTTGTTAGTTTTTTGTTTTTCTCCACTTCCGCGTCGTACGACATGCGGTCTACCACCACTGAGTGCAGGTTCGCCCAATCTGAACATTAATATAATTCGTTACATATAAGCTCCATGGCTGTGGGTCTCAAACTGAGATACTTCGAAATTTTATCGAACAACATTTCAGACAAAATAAAAATATTATGAACACATTAATATGTATTACTTACCTTCGTCAGTATTGACTCCTACGTCGATCAAGACTTGTGTCGCTTGTTTACTTGGTTCTGCTGATTGAAACTGTTTCTTTACATCAGCTAGTTGCTTCTGTAATTTGAACACATTGTATTAGTAAATATAAACTTTAGCAAGGCGTGGATTTGTTGATTGTGTGGTTTGGTATTAGATCTAAGGTCTTCTTAACATATGTGAGAGGCTGCCTGGGTAGATACAATTGCAATGTGTATTTCTTCCACCAAACAGCAATATCATTTCACTGTTGTGTTCCGGTGTGAAGGACATTGTAGCCAGGGTACTGGACAAAATGGGACATCTTATGTCTCGGGATGACGAGCGGAGTGGAATATCAAGCATTGCTTTGTAATGCATGGTGTGGTTTGATTTTGCTACTGTCCCAGAGCAGTATCGTTAGCTATCAGGGAAAAGGCATGCTGGTCTCTGCATTCATCGCAATTTTTTTAATGATTTTGAGATAGGTTATCTACACAAACATCACCTTATAAGGTAAAATAATATGGCATATTATGCCAAAATAGAATGGTATAGTTTTCATTAATTTATTCATTTCTTGAAAACAATAAAATAAAAACTAAATCACATTTTATGGAACTAGGACGCTACATAACTTTACGTGTACGGGTCTTCGAGCAAATATACACTAGTTACACAGTTTCCTGTAAAAGTTCTGTTAAAAAGTGGCACCGATGCATGACATGAAAAAAAGTATACAAATTCCACCTTATTGGAGCTTAAAGTAGCTTTTCACATAATATTGTCTAAAGTTCTGCGACGTTTTAGAAGCAACGGTCGGTGCGTGACTGAAGGCGAAAGAGTGCTTAAAGCACTCTTTTTTGGTGCCATTTTCTAAGCGCTCATGTTGTATCTAGTGTATATTTGATCGAAGGTACGGGTAGATTGCGAAAAGTATTGCCTACGCGAGTCGCGAATCTATAACACTCACCTCTAGAGCCGTCTTCTCTCTCTTGAGCCGTACGCACTGTTCCTCCCTCTCGCGCAAGTACTCTGCGCAGGTCTCGCACTCGTCGTCGAGCTCCTTGTACCTCTCCCGCAACTCCTCTAACTCTTGCTGGCAATGACTGAGTTGTTGGCGCAGTTGCGATACTTCACTGTCGGACACTTCGGATTTTTTATGGTCTTTGGCTTCGTCTAACCTCGAATGGTCTGTGAAATTATTGATTACCGTGAGTTGGTTACTAGGGTAATTATGGGTTTTATTGTCGAAAAGGGGAATTTCTGCAATTTACACAGGTGTAATTTGCGTATAACATATGATATGAATGGAATTGTCACAGCGAAGAGAAAACTTTATTTCTCGGATTAACGGAACCTTCATGTTTTCATCTTGTAGTTCCACGAATGTATTGGAGTTAGAAAATTTCCAGTAACATTCCTTTTGTAAGTTCCTGAGAAAAGATAAGTACTTATAAGAATATTATTGTGAGATTACATTTTTTGTATTTACTATATACGTAAATTAAATCATTAAGGGGTTGAATAAAAGAGAAACAGGTTTTAGCATATCCGCCACACTATTTACGCAGGTAAATGCAAATTTTATAATTTTAAATACCATAAACAGCCTACATTAGACGTTTTGTTGTAAGTGTACGAAACGAGAGGCCGCTGGTTGGATTCACGTACAGTGACAAATGTTTGTACGTCCCACTAATACATCTTTATAATTTGAGTGTTTGTGAGAACGAAAAGTCTGTGATAAGTTCAGTTGTAAGTTAATAATTATATAATCACGACCACAGGAGAATTTTTCAAATGGGCGTGGTAAGCCAAATCCGAAACTATGATAATAACAGAAAATGCTGATAATTCCATTCTTTGATTTTTGTTAAAACCATACGCATAGCGAGAAATCGAACCGATAATTAAAAAAAAAAGACACAGTGTTTACTATATCACCCATATAAAAAAAACCACCTGTATATTATGTAAGTGTTGTATGTATGTATGTATGTATGCATGTACGTATATATGTGGCGGTACCGTGCGTCTCGGTGTCGTAGCGCGGCACGCTGCGGTGCAGGTCGTGCGAGCTCTGGCGCCGGCGCCGCGTCTCCAGCACGCTGCTCGGCCGCGACGACGCCTCCTCGTCCTTGTCGCTCTGCACAGGGCAATACTTCCATCAAATATACACTAGTCACTAGATTATAAGTAAAGGCCTTAAAAACGACAAGAGAAATAGGAGTATAAATGAACGTGTGCTCTTATTTGATTTTAGTATGGTCCAAACCATAATAAATCTTAAGTTATAAAAATAAGGTCTATTATTGTTACCTGGAGTTGATAATAATTTAAGACTTTTTGTACAGACAAATGTATTAGTTTAAGTAACCTCTGCCACTTTTCGCGTGTGATTTTGTTCCGGATCCTGTATCTAGAATATATGTGATCGAAGATACAATATAATATCACTACTATACTAGAGCACTACGCATATGGCAATAAGGTCTCTCTGCGCAGTACATGCCACCGAACTACTGGGGCATTACACATGTACCAACTAGCACCGCAGATAGTGAAGTGAGAGGGTAGATAGCGTTATTGCGTAGAGTTGACAGAGTCGGATAGCGGTAAGGGTAACTTTATTTTTCATACAAAGGTGTTATTTGTCATATAGATTAAAGAATTTGTTCGCAGTGTCCCGTGTGGTTAAATATTCTATAAGTGATTATTAAAAATTGTACTAAATATTAGGTAAACCAGCAAAGATCGGATCTTATGGTTGGAGACACCATCGCGTTGTATAAATATTATTTGATTATGAATGTAAAATTAAAACATTAAGCGTAATCATAAAACAATGGGCGGATGATTCCTATTTAATAGACAAATATTTCTACAATAACGCTACGAATGTTTAACATTTCTACAATGACGCTACGATCAGTACTGTTATATGATTAGCATCTATCGCAATTCTCATTTTTAAACAACTACAAATCGTAGTCATACTAACAAATTCTTCCGGTATTTGATCGGGACATCTTTGTTTCTTGAGAAGTCGCCCCTTTAATACTTTCATTTGTTTCTAATACAGGGGGATAGATTAAACATGTTGTACGTTAATAACAATTATTATAATAGTTATAGCAATATATATATACCTGATCCGTTCGAGAGAGCAAGCTGTCACGCCTGGAAAAGATAAAAATATTTGAATTAGTTCATATTTTTCTAACAAAGCAAATTGTTGGTTACAATTTCATGTGAAACAGTACCCTCTACTAAGCCTGTTAGGCGTGCTGCGATTGGACAAATCTTCATCGACGTCCATGAAAAGTTCGTCGGGCTTGTGCCGGGATTCGAACATCGCCTCTGTTATCTTACCATCTGAAAGAAAGTGCGTGGTTATTGAATAAATTAGTGCTATCTGCAGTTATCGAATAGTAACAATTTATGAAAAGCCAAAGAGATATATAGATATATATAAGTATATTCAAATAACGTGAAATATTTTACAGAGTCAAAAAATAATTCCCATTTTTATATTTTCCTTTTATTCCAAATTTTTTCCGTGAACAAATATAGTTTGGACAAATCAAGGTGGACGAACGACCTGGCTAAAGTTGCAGGAAGTTGCTGGATGCAGGCCGCTTCCAACAGGTCGATGTGGAGATCCTTGCGGGAGGCCTATGTTCAGTGGACTTTCTGTGGCTGAGATGATGAATGATACTAAAGATGGTGGTGGTGATGATGATGATGGTGCTGGTGGTGGTGGTGGTGATTGTGATGATGATAATGATGAAGAAATATAATAATAATAACACCCAACAGTCACATACATAGTCCTGACCCCACATTAAGATCGAATCTTGTGTCGTGGGTATCAGGAACTACGAGACTTTTCGGTCTCACAAACACCCAGACCCGAGAGAAATATTTGTGGGCCGCACTAACATTTCTCTCGGTGCGGGGATCGAACCCGCGGCCTCTCGTTTCACAGGCGGTGTCTTACCGCCTGCGCCACGGAGGCTGTGTAAATATAGTTTAATTTTGAAAACCAATAATATTTTACAGTTAGTTTAGTAAGATATGTAGGATATCTTAGTTAGTAAGTGTATAATGTGATTAGTTACCGAAGTGTCTCTTGGCGTCGTGCAGACTCTGTCGGCGGCGGCGCGCGCTGTCCGAGCTGGCGCGCGCGCGCTGCGGCTCCGACAACAACTCCGACACGCGCGCCTGACCACACCACATTACCATTTACATAACAATACATAATACAGTGGACCCCTGGTAGTACGACAAACATTTTGCAGCGCAGTGTCGAACTATCGAATTTGTCGGATTATAGAGTACTGCCTAAGACCCTCTATAGGCAATTTTTTTTTTTAGAATGGAGTAACTTGTAATACATCTTGTAATTAATTACAGATCCACTGATAGGACTCTTTATTTGTATGTAAACAATGAAAACACGCTAGGCGGCACCGCTATCCTCTCGCATGTAGTCAATTTGAATCTAAGCTATCAGAATCAAAATACCCTACGCATCGAGCACAATAGTGATGGTGCGTACGAGTTGTGACTTGATCGACGATCGTGCATAGGGAATACTATCAAAAAAATATTTAATAATAAATAAGAGAAATCCTGTGTCTAATCTCCATCCAAAGGTTGCCTGTAAGAGATTGCCTAGTGCAATAAGGCCGCCGATTGTACAGTCAGCGACATAAGTCGCTACACATTCACGAGATTTGGAATTGTCTTATCATCCAAAATAATAATTATTTTCAATATCGTATGGCACATCTCGGCATAGATGACTTTACTTGGTTATATTTTACGACTACAGAGTAGTACGTACAAATTTTAATTCATAAAAAGATTATCAAAAAATGTGAAGTGTTCAACGACTTATGTCGCTGACTGTACTTATTTTTAATATTGTTTTAATTTCTTTTAACGTATTTTTTTTTCTGGTGTACAATAAAGTTTATAAATAAATAAATAAATAAGAGACCATGTCGGATTATATTGAGTGCCGGATTAGACAGGGGCCGGATTACCGGAAGTCCACTGAATATCGTAACCCCTGTACGAACGTGTCACTTATGCAAAAATCAAACTTTTTGGGAGAAGCATTTGAAACTTCAATGATGATGATGAATATTATGTGACATAGCATACCTCTAAAGACTCCTTGGCATTATGTAACTCATCGATCTCGAGCTGGGCCGTTTGCACTTGGCTCAGCGCTTTCTCGTACTCGTTTTGTAATGACGCGTGTTTCTGACTGATATCTTCAAGCTGCTTATTTTTCTCTGTAATACATTTGTCATCCTCCTCTTTCTGCTTTTGTAGCCTAAAAAAAAATAGAAATTGTTCAAAACCCTAATCCAATATTTTAACAAAGTCCTTTAGAAAAACAAAATGTTACCTTATTATCATTCTGCTTTGTATCTCTGCAGTTTTTTCGTGTGTCTTGATATTAGTCTCCAGCCTAGAGCAATCTCGACACTTGGTTTCAAATTGCTGTTTCAGCTCGGAATTTTGTTTAAGCAATGATTTAGCCTCATTTTTAAGGGTATCAATGGCAGATGTGCTCTCTTTTATAGTTTCTTTCATAATCAAAATTTCCGAGGTCATTTTATCAAGTTCTTCATTATTTTGTTTTATGGTCTCACCAGACTTTTGCAACTCTGAAGCGTAAGTTTCTTTTTCTTTTTTAATCATTTCATTAACAGATTTTAAGTTTGAATTTTCAATTTGCAAATCTTTTATTTGATCTAATAATTCCGTAACTTTATCATCTAATTTCGACAAAGACATAACAGTAGCCTCTTTATGTGAAATAGTTTCTTTTAAAATGCGGACTTCTTCAGTCAAATTTTCAATTAACGATACATTCGCCTTATTCTCTTCGACTTTCTTATCATACACCATACGCAAATCTTCGTGTATAATCTTTAATTCCTGTAATTTACTTTCCTTTTCTCTAAGTTCAATCTCAATACCTTTGTTCACTTCCTGCAGTTTACTGTGAAGTGTCGTCAAGTCAGCCAATTGTTTATCTTTACTTTCCATGGCTGCCTTTGCATTATTTATTTCTAAATTAAGGTGTTCTTTTTCTTTCTCTAATGCCTTTGTGATAATTTCATTTGCTTCATTATTTTTATAGGTTTGGTATTGATCGATGAGACAACTGAATAACAAGTTCAAGTTTTCGTTTAACGGTTTTGATAGATCTATTTGTCCATAGTTGAGGACTTTAAACTCCAATAATTGCATGTAATAACTATTCACAATTTCTTGTAATTGTTTTTCTCGCCTAATTATATCTAATGTGACAGCATTATTGATCTCATGAATCTTCTCCTTCTGTGCTTTAAGTAAGTTATATTCGTTTTCTTTATCAGTCAACCTACGTCTCATTTCTGCCAAGTTTTCATTGACGGATGTTAATTCAGTCGTTAACATTTCAGCTTGTTCTTGAAGCTTCGTATACTTGCCTAGGATTTCACTTAAGTCACTTTGTTGTTTTGTTACGAGTTTGTCAATGAATATATGTATAAGATTTACGCTATTTACTCCAAACTCGCTATCTAATACCGACAGGAGGTTGTCTTTGACAATGCTTATGGATTTCTTTATATCGACTTCTTCACTCGGCTTCGCTATTTCTGATTCTGCATGTTTCACATTATTTTTTACTAGTGAGATTATATCTGTAATCTTTTTAACATAAATATTTTTGTCTTCTAATTCTTTGGTTATTTTGTTATATTCTGCATTAATATGTAATATTTGTGTTTGAAGCAGATTTTTAGACTCATCATAGTCTTTTATTTTGTTTACCAAATTCTCCACTTCGTTACCGTGTTTTGCTACTAAACTGGTGTAGAACATTTTCATAAGGTCGATAATTTTTATATCACATTTTACATTTTCTCTTTCAATACCCATTTTCTCAACATAATAATTTAAGCAATCTATTTTTTCTGTCGCGTAGAGTTTTTGAGATTTTTTTTCTGAATTGTTTAATACATGACTGTCAGATATTGGGTCTCTAGGAAATACGTAGGTATTAGAATCTCCCAAACTTTCGTCTAGATCCATCGAGATGTTACTTCTTTCTAAATGATGCTTAATTGTCGTAACGTCTTCTGATAATACGCGACAATCTTCACGACCCGCATGTAATTCACTTTGTAATGTGCATATTTTATTATACCGCGATGAAGTCTCCGAGTCACTATAGCTTTTATTTAGTTTTGAATGTGATTCAGTTGGTCCCTGACTTTGCATAGACTGTATAAATTTGTCTTTAAGAACACATTCAGGACACGCAGGTGGAACATTGACAGCATCATGCTTTTTAATCTTTTCTAAGTTTTCATACCGCTTAGTTAATTCTATATTTATTCGTTTGAGTCTATCCAACTCTTTGTTAAGATTATCAGTTTCAGAGACGTTATCAAAAACTTGTGTCGATAAAGAATCATTTTCTTCTTGTAGATCCTTTATTTGTCGATTCTTTCTTTTTAATGTTTCCGTCAACTTATCACAATCGGACACTTTACTATTGTAGTCTTTTTCTAAGGCACTTATTTTATGTATTAAGATTTCAGTGGAAGGAGCTTCAAGGATTAGGTCATTATATTTGTGTTCTATTTCACTCTTTTTAGTCTCAGATATTATTTGTAATTCTTGTTCAAGCTTATCCTTTACTTTCAATAACTCTACATTATCTTTACATGTTTCAGAAACAATTGTTTTCTGATCCGTTATAGTGTTAACGTGATCATTACAATCCTTCCACGCAGAATGTTTATTTATTTGTTCGCGTAATTTACGGTTTTCTTCCTTCAGAATTTCTAACCTTTCAAGCATGCACTGATTGTCATTGCTAAGCAATTCCATTTGAGAATAAAGTTTGTTTGGTTCATTTAATCTATCTAACAATTTGTTACTCTCACTAGTTTGACAGGCAGCTTCGTTGTACAATATTTGGGTCAAGTCTAAACATGTTTGGTCACAGCCGACTAAAGTATTATCAGCGGTTGTCAATGTTACATTCGTATCTAACATTAAAAGATCTTCATCTAAAGTGGATTCATTTCTTACATTACATACAGTTGTGTTGTTGTCTAATACATCTGGTAAGGAATATCTTTTGAAACTCGCATTATGTGTATCCGAAATTATTGCATTCCCTTTTAATATCATTAAGAGTTCACATAGTTGTTTCTTGAACGCTGGTATGTCTCTTTGACATACATTGTGGAATCGGTTATGATGATGCTGTAAACTTTTTACCTGCGATTTTAAAGATTTGTTTTCAGCGTATGTAGTTGCAGTTAAAATAGATAGATTAGTTTTATGATTGACCACTCTTTTTTGTAATTCATACACTGGTTCTAAAAGAAGATCAATTTCTTTGCGAACTTCTTCACGGTCGTCTATTAACTGCTGGTTAACAAATTTTAATTGTTCTACAATATCAATTAGTTTCGCGTTTTCATTTTGAGTTGCCAATAATTCTATTTTGATTTGGTCACATACACATGTGTTTACTTGAGTTTCCGTATTTTGGAGGGGCATGTCGGTGTCTGAACTTGCTGGAGTTATGTCATTGGAATCATTTTTTGGTTGAATGTGATCCATTATAGTAGTGCAACATATTGTAACTAGACTTTTCGGGGAATATGTCGTTACTTCAATTTCACGAGACGGAGATCTCCGAATACTATTATTGTGACTGGAATAGTATGAACTAGAATTTATATCTGCAGTTTCATATATCGAAAATCTATTGATGCCACTATCGGTATAATTAGATTTTAATCTAAAGTTTTCTACTCGAAGTTCATATAATTGATCCTTTGTTACTTTATCTAGTTCTAAAAATTGTTCCTTCCATTTCTTTATTTTGTTTTCCATCATTTGTATTTCAGCACTTTTGGATTTTAGGTCATCCCGTAATTGTTTTAATAGTTCACTACTGTTTATAAGATTTCCATTTAAACACTTGTTTTCCATTTCAATTTTTACTACTTCAGTAGTCAGTTCACTATTTTTGTCTTCTATTTCATTCAGATTTTCCATTAATTTCAAATTTTGTTCTTTTAGTTGCTTAATTTCTTTCAGGTATTCTGATGACATGTCTTCGTGATCATGATTATTAACATTTGAAATCAATGCGACACATTTAGATATTTTATCTAAAGATAAAATAATTGTTTCGCCGATGTCCTTATTTTTATCTTTAACTTCACCTGATTTAATATTTTCAATATTTAATTTAATAACTATGTCCGAAACTTTTTCTAAAATAGCTCCAACAACACAATCGGATTTGATCTGGATATCCTGCAATCTATTACTTAATGATATTATTTCTTCGTTTCGTTGTTCTAATATGCATTGTAATTCTTCTATTGTCTGAGTCAATTTATGAATATCCTTATCTTTATCTTCTAGAATTTTGTCCAAAGCATCCTGCTTTGATTTAAATGATTCATTTAGTTTCTTAATATCAGTTAAATATTCTTCCTCAGTTCTTTTATTATTTATCAATATATTTTCTTCTTCAGTAACTAGTTTAGCCTCATTCTCTTTTAATAAGGATATTACATCCTGTTTAGATAAAAGGTCTTTTTGTAAAGCAGCACAATTGTTTTTGTATTCCTCCAAATTTGACTCTAGATCCTTCTTCTCTTGTAAACCTAGTTCTAATTTTGATTTTATCTCGGAAAATTCTTTGGCTAACGTATTTTCAGCTTGTTTTGAACTTTCAAGTAGTGTATTTAGTTCATGGAACTTCAAATCACTACTATGTTTCACATCTTTGAGTTCTTTTTCTAATAGTTTTATATTTTCTACAGCAGTATTTCGTTCTGACACAGTTGCAGTAGTGACTGATTCTAACACATTTAAATTATCGTTTAGTGTTTTGAAAATGTTAGCAAGGTTATCAATTACTTCAGGCACATCTTGAATATTCCCTGTTAATGTTGCAATTATATTTTGTAGTTTATTTAAAGCCGACCAAGCTGTTTTTATTTGAATATCTTTTTCCTCCTTTTGCAATTCTGCAGTAAGATCTTCTTTAGATCTTATAGTTGTTTCCAGTTCCTTTATTTTATGTCTCATTGCATCTATTTGACTTATTAAATCTTCATTTGTCTTTAAAATATTTTGTTCTTTTGCAGAAAGACAATTGTTATTTTCTTCTAGGTTTTTAACTTTATCTTCATATTCCTTATTACTCTTTTCTAATTGTTTACTATGCTCTTCAATAATAGTTATCTTTTTGGCAAGATCCTGCTCAATAGTAGTGAAATTATTTTTATCTCTAACTAATTTATTTATAGTCACAATATTCTCTTTGATTTGGTCTTGTAACTTACATATTTCTTCATTTAAGGAGAGTATTTCCTTATTCTTGGCTTCAAGATCTTCTTTTATGTGTTGAGAGTCACCATCACCTTGTATGTTGTTTTCTAATAAGGTTTTCAGATGGTTTATTTCCTTATTTCGAATTTCTAACGCCAGCTTAAAGGAGTGGATGACATTTTTAATATTTTCATTGTTTGCTATAAACTTTTCTTCGTTCGCTATCATATCTTCTAATAAACTATCATTAATATTAACATTTGATAGATTATCTTTTTTCATTAGTTGTATTTTTAATTCTTGAATAACACTATTATATGATTCCATATCATTGGTTGCAGTTTCTAAATTAGCTTTTTGGCTTTTGATTGTAGATTTTAGAGTTTCTTTGGTACTCTTTAATAAAGAATTCTCCTCTTCTACAAATGCTAGTTTGTCTGTAACATTATTCATCATTCCTTCGTGTTCCTGTATGGAATTTTCTAAAAATTCGATTCTTTGTTTTTGTTCGTTCATACTCTTTTCTAATTCCATAACTGCTTCATTTTTCGCCGACAATTCTTTTTGCATAGATGTTATTAATATATTTATGTTTGAAGATAACATGTCGTCAATAGATTCTGTGATATTACTATCTGTATCACTTGTAACTTGAGAAATATTGTCTGGTTGACTATTGACCAATGTGCTTACAGTTGGTATACACGTTTTGCCTATAAAAAATAATTTATTTTATAGTTACTATACATAAGTCTCATCTTCACATTGGATATGTATATTATATATCTGACACTATCATATAACAACAATTCATAATGAAAGAACGTAATAAATGATGATAAATGTTTTTAAATTTCATACCGCATTTAGGCTTCTGTCAACTTACGACAATCTTATGTAATAGGATAGTTCAATTACCTAAATAGATTCGCCTTTTTTCATGTATTGTTAATATGAAATGTTTCCATTTGCATAATTTTGTATGGCCAATTTATAAAATGTCCCAAAATCAACTGATATTTTATAATTATATAGGTATTAATATTTAAAAAATCTGGTCAATACTTACACACACTATTTGATTTCTTTACTTTGTGCTCTTCTAATAATGACAACAGTTCTTCCTCTCTACGTTTAAATTTATTTTTTAATGTGTCATAGCTAACTTCCCAGTCTGTGACTTGGATGACATAATCTTTGCATTGTGCTTCTAAATCTGCCTACCAAAGGGAAACAAAATGTTATTAACAGTATTTATTTAGATTCATATAATAAATTAATTATATTATTTTCAAATTTCGCTGTCTAATCATTTGTCTTATAATCTCGTTTTTTGTACATGTTGCTTAAAATATTTGTCACTTTGTACCTTTGCTGATGTAACACATTTGACATGCTCCTCAGACTTTTTAATCTTGTTCTTAAGTTGATCCACTTCAAAATCCTTTTCCTTGCTTTGCTTTTTCAGAACATCCATCTCATCTTGTAGCCTGGATATCACGGTAGCATTTTGTTCTAGCTTTTCTAATAATTCTATCTGTGCAGAGAAAGAAAATTATAATTTAGGCTTCAATTTAATAATGCCAAAGTTAAACAAGTAATCACCTATAAATGCATATATCGACAAACAAAATAATCATAGCAAAGCCGTTAAATTGATCTCTGTTTTTGAATAGTAAATTACTAACAATTTTTAACAATTCAAAGGTTTTAAAGCTTATGGAATCTTTTAAAACAAAAATAACTTCTTAATTTATGATTAACAAGTTGGTTCATTGCAAAACTAAGCGACTAGCCTAATTTGATATAATGGTAACTTACAACACTAGGTGTATAAATCCTCTCTCGTTCAGTGAACTGCACCATATCTTTGTAATTTTTTTCAGCCTGTTTTGCATTCTTCCGGAGTATGCACGGAGGAGTTTTTGACTTATCTGAAATATTCATTATTGCTAAGTAAATGTAGCTCAATAATCTATAAACATAATAAAATATTAATTTAAATAAGTGGGTAAGTTTCCGACAGGGCCAGCCTGGTGATAGTTTAATAATTCAGAGAAAAAGAAGCACTTAGAACATACCGCGACACGCATGATACGGCGAGCAGACCTGAGTGCTTGAACAGTCGTCGTCATCACTGTCTGTAACCAAATTTATATACTTAAAAGTTATCCTAATAGAATCCACCTACAAATGTCTCTGTTTAAGTGCTTATCCTTTATACAGGCATTATTTATTTTCGGCATTTGAAGTCAGATCAGGAAAAATAATATTTAGCAGAAAAAAGAGACTGCGACTGAGAACGTTTTATCGTCGATACTGCACAAAACAAATTTTGACACCACTTATCGTTGACTTAAATACACGGAATCAATTATTAAAATACTACTTTATTTTATTTATTTAGGACAGCCAGTGGTTGTTACAATATAAGTTAAACTAATAAAAAAATACAGAAATAACTTAAGAGTAACCCTTTGAAGGCGATCACAAGTTGCATCGTATTTGATAAAATAATGTACATGATACAGGAATATTACTTACCAAGTTCAATAACTTCGCCTTCAAAACTGACTTTTTTGTGTTGCGGCGGCGGCGTGATTAGCCGCGGCGGCTCCTCGGGTAAGCTCGAAAGCGTGTTCCGACTCGGAATTGGAACGAAGTCTGACGCGCCAGGAGTAGTCAAGGGACTGGAAATAATAAATAATAATCATAGTAAGGATCAATCATTTTTATATGTCATTTTTTAAGTTTAAATATACAACGTTGATGCGACCGATGGGCATTAAATTACACTATGTATGCTATACGTCTTTGGTATTAATTCGGCACGGCACAAAAATTAATAATACTAAAAATGGGATTTTGTTTGTTTCAAACAAACTAAATAGCTTCCAAATAAGACTAAAACGCAACCATCCTGTGTAAATTAATTTCATTGACCTGTAGATACGAATAGATAACAAATTGGCAACGCCGCGCGCGGCGCGTGTTATTGTCGTGTCCTTATTATTGTGTGACTTGTGTAAGAGCGGCAACAAGGCGCAGATTTTAGTACGATCTATCGTTTTAAGGTGAATGATCATGCGGTAGGCGTAATCAGCTGTTAGAAAAGCTACATCGTGTTCAAATGGGGCAAAAACTTAAAAAATCAATTATGACTAAACTACTGCTCCCATTTAATTGATTTTTAGTACAGAGCTTCAAAATGGTACCTAGTTTATGTAGTTTAAATAAATGCCCATCGGTCGCATCAACGTTGTATATGTAAATTTTTTTTTAATTAAAGAGTTAATATAAAATATAAGAATAATACAAAAAATACAATAATAAATGCATCACAAACCAACTACGCCTCGGGACTGTCAAAATATAAAAGTGTTATTATGTTTTACTTAAATATGGAATATTTATGTTGCTTTTTTTAAATCGATTCTCTATGTTATTACATTACCAGAAAAATATATGTCTTTGAAAATATAAACCAAAAAGAACCAAAAAATAATCAATGCTGCTATCAGTTTCGAAGGATTTAAACGCCGTTTTGGCGGAATCTTTCTATGACGTCAGCGTACTCGATATCAACAACGAAGTGTTTGAATTGAGTTTCTTTCATTAATTGCAACAGAATTGTATTTCTTCACACAATTATCAATTTTTTTTAAATATAAAGAAAACACAAAATAACTCATAAACAAACATAACACAATACACTCAATAAGCTGAAATTTCGTAAGATCATGTATGATGTTTTCACGTTCCTTTTCAAGCAATAGCCCCTTATTTCGAAAAAAAAAATGCGCGGCGAATTTGAAATTTTTAAGTATTTATTTAACCAATGTAGAGTTCATGAATTTAAAAAATATCTAAGGTAATTTTATACCAATAAAGATTACAAATATTTTTACTTATTTTGGAGTCTCATGCATATTCCCTATTGGGACAATAAACCGACAATATCCAGTACTTAACATCTCAAGTCTCAGGATGGCGCAGTGGAATGCCAAGCATTGCTTTGTAATCATGGATTTGTTTGTTTTTGCAACCGTCCATGAGCAGTCGTATCGCTTACCATCAGGCGAAAGGCATGCTATTTCGCCATTTATAGCAATAAAAAAAATGTCGACTCACTTGTATTTCAATGCAGGGGTGCAGAACCTGGGCGCGGGCGGCGGCGTGTCCTCCTCTATAGAGTGCAGCGTGGAGATGGTGATGCGACGCGGCGGCTGCTTGCGGCGACTCATCATCTCCACGCCGCTGCGCTGACCGAACGAGTTCAGTATCAGCTTCTGTAGCGCCGCTATCTGCTTTTGTAGGTTGTAGTTGTCTTGCTGCCGATTAATAAATAATAAACATATTATTATACTGCTTGTGTCACAATTGTTTTAAGCCAATAGACTAAAACACCGATACATTTAAAGCTTAAACATTCTCTTATAACTTTAACATTTTTAATTCTAGGGAATGAGACATCAATAAGAAAATATACTGGTAGAACCGGTTTCGATTGGGCCTCAAAAAAAAGCCTTAAATTGGCTCTGGCAGTTTATGTTTTGGTCTCTACGACACGACGTCCTACGATTACAAACAATTTCAGGTAGTTAAATAAATATCACACCAAAACAAGTAGATTTTACAGCTACTCACAGTCATTGTAATGTCATTGGTAAAGATACTAACAACATAAATAAATAACACCCAGCGGTCACATACGTAGCCCTGACCCCACACTAAGATCGAGTCTTGTGTCGTGGGTATCAGGAACTACGAGAGACTTTTCGGTCTCACAAACACCCAGGACCCGAAAGAAATATTTGTGGGCCGCGCAAACATTTCTCTCGTGCGGGGATCGAACCCGCGGCCTCGTTTCACAGGCGGCGTCTAACCAACTGCGCCACGGAAGCTGTCAGGTTGAATTCAAATGTTTATGTCAATAATGATGGAATATGTGGATTGCGACTGGCTGGATTGCAGTTTCAAGATAGTGGAAAATTCGTCATATTAATATGATAGCTATTGGCTATGTTAATAAGCGTGTTGCATTACGTTTTCAAACAAATCCTCCATTTTTTATTAGATTTTTTTTTATCACAATGAATGGCGA
The DNA here is from genome assembly GCA_009982885.2 of Hyles vespertilio. Lineage (NCBI taxonomy): Eukaryota > Metazoa > Arthropoda > Insecta > Lepidoptera > Sphingidae > Hyles > Hyles vespertilio. The sequence goes on along the minus strand of CM042816.1, from coordinate 6,090,375 downwards.
GACGAGCATGCCGTTCGCCTGGTGGTAAGCGATACAAACGCTCATGAAAAGTAGTGTTTGGGAATGGTGCGGCTGGAGGCCGGAGCGGGGACGAGGGAGGCGCGAGGGGCGCTGTCGATCAACGCTCGATACGTCTCCAGCAAGCCTTGATTCATTCGCGCGCAACGCCCATAGCGACAACAGTCAAAATATGTATATTACGTTACAGTAATAAAGATCACAAAATTTACAGTCCACGTTTTATTGAAGCCCAAACAAGTAGCAAAACCAACAACACATTGAATTACAAAGCAATGTCACTCCACTGTGCTCACCATCCTGCGACATAAGATGTAAAGTCTCAATATGTCCAGTAGTTACTGAATTGCACTACAGTTTAAGAGCGTTTACACCTTGCGCGCAAAGTCAACTATAGGTATTTCTTCGTTAATTTCACGCACACATAAGCGACCAAAGCTGTGTGCGTAGAGCTGCCGCGTCGGCTCGCTATACAGTCAGCGCAACCAACTTTGATCCGTGCGCTTCAAAATTCTAATATTGAATTGAAATGTAACTTATGATTTATATATTGGTAATATTATATCATAAAAATATTTTATTTGCATTATAAGTAGACAAATATTACTGTGCAAGCAATGAACAATACAAAGGCGACGGGCGAAATTGGGCCTGACCTTACACTTATGAAAGTTTTACTAATATTCTTTTTAATTTTTTTTGTTTCTCATCGAAACATAATTAGATTTTTTTACAATGGGAAAATTAGTAATTCATTGAGTATATAATAGATTTTCATAGCGACCTGTCATCAAGCCATCTTTTAATTACTGACATGAATGACAAATATCTCGAATTCACTTATTTGCTTTGATCTACGGTGTGAATGCTAAACTTTTTTTTTATTGCCTTGTAGGCAGACGAGCTAGCGGCCCGCCTGATGGTAAGCGGCTACCGCTGCTCATGGACCTCCGTAGTGCCAGGGGACCAACACAACAAAGTCACTGCCTACCTCGAGGAGAGTACTATCCTTAAACCTCGTTTGAAGAAGGACAGGTCATAGCGCTGAGGAAACACCGATGCAGGGAGTTCATTCCAGAGCTTGCACGTACGTGGTAGAAAAGAACGCTGGAAACGTACCGTTCGGGAGCGGTACGCCTCCAGGTGGTGGGAATGAACTCTACTGCGGAAACGTGTGGTGCGATGGTACATAGGCGACGGTGGTACCATCTCAAACAACTCTTCGGAGCACTCCCCATGTAACAAACGATAGAACACACAGAGAGATCCGAAGTCTCTCCGCAGTCCTAACGGTTCCAATTTGTCCGTGAGATCGGGATCATTGACTATTCGACAAGCTCGTCGCTGCAAGGAGTCAAGTGGGTCGAGCTGGTATTTTGGGGCACCTGCCCAGAGGTGGGAGCAGTACTACGTGGGGCCGGATTTGCGCTTTGTAAAGCGTCAATCTATGACCCGACGTAAAGTACCGCTTGGCTCTGTTCAGGATTCCCAACTTCTTGCTCGCCAGTTTAGCTTTGTCCTCCAAATGACTCCTAAACTCGACCTTGCTTGATATTTCGATGCCAAGGATTCCAATGCTCTCGGATCTTTGGAGAGTAACTCCTTGGAATTGCGGCGCCATGACAAAGGGGTCCTTCTTCGCAGTGAACACGCAAACTTGTGTCTTCGAAGGGTTAAATTGAACTGGGTTCAATTCACCCCATTCGGAGGCCCGCCCCAGAGAGCTCTCGACTTCAGACACAAGTTGAAACCGTCTTTCCATAATGGAATCCCGAGAGTGGCTCCGTTGGCCGATGTACCGCGCGTCACTCGTACTATCATCTGCATAACAATGCATGCTATCAATAGACAACATGTCATTGATATGCAGGATAAAGAGTGTCGGCGATAGCACCGAGCCTTGTGGAACACCTGCATTATTGGTCTTGGTCTCGGAGCAATAGCCGTCCACTACGACTTTTATGCTCCGGCCATCCAAAAAGCTGGCGATCCATTTGCAGAGCCCCTCAGGAATTCCATACGCAGGTAGCTTCGCCAGAAGGGCGCGATGCCACACTCGGTCGAACGCCTTCGCAATGTCAAGGCCGACCGCAATCGCCTCACCCCCACTCTCCAAAAACTGGACTCATTGCTTGGATTTCGATACCGTGATTAACAACTTTGGTTATTTAAAAATATTTTGACGAACGACTCACGTTATCCGACTCCGACGAATACTTGTGATCAATAATAAAATAGTTCCTGGTTATTGAAGGGTAGACTAAAATATCCACATATTACTGCAAAAGTATATTTTAATCAATAGTTCTCTTGTTGGAAGACTAGCCAAAAATATTTTTTTAGATATACTAATTGTTTGGTCGTAAAAAGATCTGCAGGTTGCTGTTGCCATATTATAATAATTTATTATATAATATTTATTTATTCAACACACAACACAACAAAACATCTGAATTTGATCGCCACTTACGCAGTTTTTATGTGATACTTAATGATTATGATTGTTTATCTCTTTATGTGCCTTTAACAAAAACAGATAAGTAAAATACACCATATCGTACATTATTTATTTCATTAAATTATCATACATCACAATCTTATTATAGCTCCTAATCCTCTTCATTTTTGCGCTTTTTTCCTCAATATTAAGGGTCGTGCCGCCCTCATGTATAACTGTCTCGAAGGAGCTTTCTCCGTTTGGTTCTGTTCCGGCAGTATGCAGGCCGCTCTTAATTATAAAGTCAAGTATTCGATGGTCATAATGAGCTTCTCAAGCTTGTCACCGTCTTTTCTAGCAATGTGACCGAAGTATTCCGATTTCCAGGATTCTGCGTAGACACACGAATGACAGCCGCGAGGAGATTTTAACTTAAATCCCTATCAGTTACTTATTACATATTAATATAAAAATATTTACAACTAGCGGCCCGACCCAGCTTCGCCTGGGTGCATATATTTTTTGATTCCACTCCACACCAAATACATGTTATTTTTCGTATTAATCTCTTGTATACCTAAACTTGATATAGCTATCCTACTGTCTGGCTCAATCCCGTCTCATCCGTCTGTTCAGTCTCTTCCCGATCCGTCCCGTCCTTTCTCTTTTATTATCCATCCCGTCTTATAACGTGCATTTACATTTCGTCCTATCAAATCTGTCAGCTATCCCACCCTCTCCCGTACCTTCCACTCTATTATATCCCGTCTCTCCATATACATGTACATATAAAGATTGCCTTATGAAATTTTGACATTAAAAACTTTAGCGTTTTTTATTGTCCATCCAATATTACGTCCCTTATTTCAGCACCAAAATGCTGTTTTTCCTAATAATATTGCACGCCATTACTTTTTGTTAGTAATAAAGTAATAATAACCATTTAAAAAAAGAATTGGCCAAATTGGTCCAGGCGTTGTTGAGTTATGCGCTTACCAACACTTTTTGTGATTCATTTTTATATTATAGAAGAAGATATTATAGTCCACCCTGCTTGCTTAGTGCGAGTTGGCGGATTTTATTTCACGTAGAAATTAATCCGAAAAGTCAGAGGTGTGCCCTGGGATTTGAACCCGTGACCATCGTTAACTTGTTGGCAGTCGCGTCTATTACGTTACCATATACAAATTAATAAAACCTTCATACTGCCTTACCAGGTGACGTAAGTAATAGAACAAATATTTAAAAATATAAAACTGCATATCGTTTCATTATAATTTCTAGATACGGCATCAACGTACCAATATTTTTTTTATTCTTGAGTCTGAAAACAATACTAATGCGAAATTTAAATATGTCCCCCAGCGCATCTAAAAGTATAAATTCAAAAAACAATGTCGTTTATGAAAACGAAAAATTATAATTAGATATATTTTGGTATACTCCGGCAAAACGCTTCGATAGAGTATACTTTGTTTAAAACTGTTGCAATAATCTCAAAAAACAATGGGCGATTTTGGTAGATGTGGACATCGTTTTAATTTACATTTAACAAAATTATGCGCAAGACGCCGTATCTAGATAATATTATATACACGATGTACACATTTTTTTAATTTTGTTCTATTTCGTCAGCCGTCAATGAAAGACAATGGAAAGATAGATCATTTTACGTTGGGTGGTAGTTGAAGCTGGACCGTCTTTTACGTCTCCCGTCAAATAAACAAAGATCATCCTATACTGGCTGGACGCATCACGCTTGAACGATACCCAAAAAAAAGGTTTTTAGTATCTTCCTCAGAAATTTTCCTATTTTTCTCACCCCTAAAACCTTCCCAGGACTTCCACGAATATTTCAAGACCAAAATCAGCCAAATTGGTCCAGGCGTTGTTGAATTATGCGGTTACCAACACATTTTGCGATTCATTTTTATATTATAGATCTACAGGGTATATCAAGACTGCTATAGAAAACGAAGCCGGGTGGTAGTTTAAGCGACTTCAGACACAATGCGAAGTTGCAAAAAAAGGGACAATTTTTTTTTGTTATTTTTTTTCCTGTGACCATATTATTTTGGTGGTAAATACATTGTTTTTTTTTTATTGCATTGAATGGCGAGACGAGCAAGCCGTTCGCCTGATGGTAAGCGATACGACCGCTCATGAACGTAGCAACATTCCACTGCGCTCGCCATCCTGAGACATAAGATGTTAAGTCTCAATATGTCCAGTAGTTGCTCTGGCTACAATGTCCTTCAATCCGAAACACAACAGTGCATACATTGTTTCCTAAAATAATAGTGTATACCCTTTTATTTATAAATAATCTAAGGTATAAAAGTGTTTAAATTATTATTTTAGCAAAAACTATGAATTTACCACCCAAAAATAACGATATTTAAAAAATCATAAAAAATAATTGTCGCGTTTCTTTGCGAAATTTTTAGTTGCATTGTGTTTGTAGTCACTAAAACTACTACCCGGCTTCGTTTTCGGTAGCAGTCTTGAGATACCCGGTATATAGCATATGATCAATGATATAATATACAAATAAGACGTAGATATCGCACTAGCACTTCAAAAGTGAGGCGTTCAAAGGAGATGTGCTATCTTGGGCCGTTTTGTGTACGTCTAATACAAATTCTAGAAAAAAATGTGGAATTCAAATAAAATACATTTAGATTTCTTGGACAACAGGGGGCTTTATACAAAAATGTGATTGTTTTAGTACAGAAGCAATATTTTCTTCTATAATCTGTCCTCCATGATGCCTAATTGTCATTTCGTTCAAAAATGCGCGAACCCATTATCTTTAACTTGAATATGTCTTATTTTTAAAACCCCCCTACAAATTATAATTATTGTCTATATTTCTTTTTCCATATTCTTCGCGTTTTAAAAGACGATATATGTTGTTAAAGAAGTCACTTTTATTATTTTATTTATGTTACATGATTTTAGTTTAAGAACGAAAATGTTTAACTTGACAGCAATTGCAAAACTCTGTGTTAACTGTCTACGTCTGTGGCCGTAATTCGTATTATTTTTTATTATTCGCATACATTTCGCAAATGTGTATTTGCTTCTCTGTATACCTGGCTTTGTTTTATGGATTCTGATTCTCGCAGATGATATATCTTGACGTTTAAACGCAATTACTAGTTCGTATTTTGGTGAGTAAACATATTATTTATTATTTTGAATGCCACATGTAAGTAATACTGTTATGTTTTTCTATGTTCATATTTCTCTTCTAACCCACAATTCTGCTTTTCAGCACATCAAAAGTGGCGCTTTGCTTGAATTGCACTTCTGCAATTGTTGTGAAATGGTTGAATTGCACTTCTGCAATCAAAAATTGAAATGGATTCTATCATTCAACAGAATCTTAGTAACTACATGGGCTGCCAATTCACTCTCGTGTAGAGTATTTCAAAACGTTTTATTGCTGAAATGGCAGAACAAGAAGTATTCTATTTTCTTCATTAATTTGGGAAATGTATGTTTTATGCCAATTAATCAAGGTCAATACAAAGTATGGAGTATTACAAAAGTATTCATGTTAGAGCTGAATTGCATTGTGTCCACAGGACAAGTCTACTAGTACATAAATATGTAAGAAGTGATATTTTATACAACGTGTAACAGGATTAATTCACAACCTCAGACACCCCAACTTTAAAATATTATTGCAATCATAGTTTATGCTTTGAAATCGTACTACCATAATTACAAAATCTTTTATTTATGAAATTAGTTATACCAAAAGTAGGCACTTAACATGGTCACACACGCTCGCGGACACGCACACATGTACACAAGACCCATTCACACGAGTACCTAACGCCGATCGCTGCGCCGCGCGCGCCGGCAGAAACAGCTGACAATAAACGAAATACAAATTACGTACGTAACTGATTACTGGGTGGTTTGGTAAACAAATTATTATTAATTTAATCTGTAAGCATAACATTTGTGTTTTAGCTATAAAATCTAAATATTTTACTTACTAGATATAATGCGTACGAACCCAACATAAGACAATATTTTGCATGAATCGGCTATAAAATATTATTCATTTCACTTCCGCTGAACTTAGTTCCTACAGGCGGCCAGGATACGGGCGTCATTTATTTTGCATTACTAATGAATAAGATAATAAGAAACGCAATATCTAACAACGAAGACTAGATTGGGAATCACAACACAAAAAAAAAATACAACAAAATTAACTTACGTGTTACATGGCACTCATGCGGCGATTTCTTTTTAAAATATGTTCGAAATGTCCACCACCTTGATACACTTTGATGCACATTTGCGTAATTGTTCACGTAATTTATGTAAAACTTCAGTGTCACTTTTCACTTTTAGGAAGGCTACCACTATTCTACTTTCTAGTACTCTAGTTATACCAGAGATTTATTACGTCCCCACAAAAAAGTCAAGAGGCGTCAAGTCAGGTGACCTAGGAGGCCATTGCACAGGTTCGCCGCGACCTATCCAGCGCTCTCCAAACTCAGCATCAAGATACTGACGGACACTACACTGGTGCCGTGCCTGTTGTTAAATGTCCTGCATGCCAATGATACACTATCACCACACAGTGCTAAAGTCTCACCATTTCAGTGTATTCAATATTCGAATACCGAAAAGACATCGCGCGCGAAAGTTATCGAAATATCTACTTAACACTTAAACACAAATAGACACAGATAACTGCGGTGCACGACTGGATTTTTTCACACAGTCGGTGCCCATTTAGGGATTGCAATAACGGGATATCCGACACACCGGGATTCCGCATACATTGTAGCAAAATTACAAACCGAATTTAATCACCATTTTAACGTTCCGTGAAATTATTTTTCATAGAAATACCTACTTGTTGTTTCTTTTCATTGTGATTTTGTTACAATTTAATTTGTTTCGTTTAAGTGCATGTATTGCGCGGGATTTGGATCGCCCGGTCTTGCAAATACCGGGAGTATTTTTTTTCACGGCGCATCCCTATACCGATTGCCAAACCTTTTGATGTACCGCCGCGCCGCGCCGCGCGCGCCATCGTTTGTCGGATGGATCAAATTGCATTAAACAATTGCTGCATCCTGCTCTATCTAGTTGTAGTTAAATGTGCGGAAAAGAGAATATGATAGTTATTTATTTTGGTAGCTTATTACGTTTATTCAGGCCTATCGTTGTGTGCGTTTGATTAATGATAGATTGCTTAAATAAACTTTATCACGATCAAAATAAAGTTCATTTTTGTTCATTATTTAGTTTATTAGAGTTTTCGTTTAGCGATTCATTTAAAAATGATCTTATGTCGTCGAGTTACGTTTCAATTTCGTTTGTACGGAGAACTAAATGAAAGAGTGTCTGTAATTTACTTGGTCTTAACTAATTATTTTGAAAAAAAATATCTACCAAAAAAATGTTGATATCGGTTCAGTAGCTGATTCTGAATGTACTACTTTCCGCTTTTACATTTAAATCTGTTACATGTTGTATATTGTTGTTTAAATTGTTAAATGAATTACATTTTCTTTTATTTCCCTCTGGACACTCAGATGATCTTGTGTTATGTATAATATATTATATTATAATTATATCCATAATAACAACACTATGTCTGATGGTAAGCACAAATGCCGTCCAGGAGGAATATCTAATGGCATCAGATGACTGTCCCAAGACATTTCATACAATTATCCGGCCGGCCTGCTAAGATGCTTCTTTAAACAATAGTCCGCTATTGTTTAAAGAAGAAGACCTGGGATCATACACATGTGACTGTAAAGAATTATTTATTCATCATAATTCTTCGATATCTTCAATATTAAATCTTTTTTATTTTGTTTTAGTTATCAGGACGAGCAATTATCTGTACAAACTGCTGGCTGCAAATAAATCAAGCTGTAGACAATGAGCAAGATTTTATTCCAACTCCGCCGTAAAAAGATTGTATCAATCTCGATTCTTTTGGACATACTTAACACCCACAAGTGCTTCATGTTGAAAGGAACATGGCTGGATACTGGACAGTGGGTTGCTGTACTCATACCATGATTATACTGTGGTATTTAGCCTTTAGGTTGGGCTACCAATAGTACAATATAGGAGCACCGGCATTGTTCCTAGATGTTTTGACTGGAGATTATTTTTAGGCGAATATAAATAAAAAATATAAAGCAAGATCTGGTTGTACTTTATTGTCCTTAAGTTTTGTTTGATTTTAGTTTTCTTTCATCAATTAATCCTACTTTTTCCTTATGTGTGCTCAGAAATAACCAGTTAGAATTAATGTCAAATACATTATTTGAAAAATAATATCTTAAACCTTAGATAATATTATTTTTAAGTATGCAGAAGTCTTATATACTAAAGTATATTAGACTTCTAGGGGTAGACTAAATATAATGTTTGAAATGTTAGCTTGTACAGAAATGATTGCTAGTATGTTCTTTTACTAGACATTAAGGTATAAAAATAAACATGGCTGCTATCAGATTCGATTCCATTTTTATAGCGTATTCATTTGTATGGACTATAATAACTAAGAGCTTATTAAGTGCATATGCCTAATAATAAAATGATTATTTATTCATATGCACATAGGGAACACCTCTGACTTTTCAGAGTCATGTGTGTATTGATAGTCTATCACCACGCACTAAAACGGTGAAGGAAAACATCGTGAGGAAACCTGCTTACTATAGCGATTCATAAGAATTTCTATGGTATGTAAGTCCGTCAACCCGCACTAGGCCAGCGTGGTGGACTATATGGCCTAATCACTCTCAATCGTATTCTTGATTGTAGAGTAGGCCCGTGCCCTGCAGTGGGACGTATATGGGCTGATACAGATGCTAGCAGTCGCGACAAGTGATCAGTCTGTGCCGTGCTGTATCTCATGCCTAGCAGATTTTTATTGTGGATTATTTAAATAGGTTGTTTAGCAAGTATTATGCACCGCACTTACGGCCAGATATAGGTACACTTTCTTAATATTAAATAACTATAAACATGACGAGATTCTGACAGACTTGTTGCAATTTATTGTATAGACATTATGTTATATTATATAAGATGATCAATAAAGTATGATACTAATTCCGTTGACGTAAAAACATTTACGAGTTATATAGAGTACAGTAATTTATAGCACAGACGACTAAAAATAATATTTGATTTATAGGAAAACGAATTACGACTTCATATTTCATAAATGTCAAGTTTTGACATCGGTTGTCAAACATGCCGTTTCAGACGCCATATTGTCCCCTTGTAGTGTTGCTGTTCTTGGCTTGGTATTTATTTTTGTATAAAGCTAATATGTAACGTATAATAGTATTTCATACAGAAATCGAATGCCAATTTCACTAAGTAAATTTGGTGTAATGTACTACAAACGGCCCAAGGCCCATACATTTCTGGCCCATCTCCTTCGGGCAATTGGTGTAATTTCATTTAGTCGCATAGCAACGGCGACAGAGGTAAGACCTCAGTGCTGTCAACATAATTTATTTCGAAAATATTGTCTAAAGTGCCGAATTGTGTATTTTAAAAGTGTTAAAACAATGGTGCCAACCCGCACTAGGCCAGCGTGGTGGACTATATGGCCTAACCACTCTCAATCGCGTACTCTCGATTGTGAAGGAGGCCCGTGCCCTGCAGTGGGACGTATATGGGCTGATACAGAAAACAATGGTGCAAAAATATGAAACTAAATTGGACCTACACACCATACGTAAGTATATAAAAACACACAAAATTTAATTTTTATTTTAAACTAGCGGCCCGACCCAGCTTCGCCTGGGTGCATATATTTCTTGATTCCACTCCACACCAAATACATGTTGTTTTTCGTATAAGCTCTTGTATACCTAAACTTGACGTAGCTATCCTACTGTCCGGCACAATCCCGTCTCATCCGCCTGTTCAGTCTCTTCCCAATCCGTCCCATCCCTTCTCTTTATTATCCATCCCGTTTTATAACGTGCATTTACATTTCGTCCTAACAAATCTGTCATCTATCCAAGCTCTCTCCCGTACCTTCCATTCTATTTTACTTTATGTCCCTTCTCTCCACATTCATCCATATACATATACATATAAAGATTGCCTTATGAATTTTTGACTTTAAAAACTTTTGCGTTTTTTATTGTCCATCCAATATTCCTTCCCTTACTTCAGCACCAAAATGCTGTTTATCCAAAAAATATTGCACGCCATTACTTTTTGTTAGTAATAGAACACACAGAGAGATCCGAAGTCTCTCCGCAGTCCTAACGGTTCCAATTTGTCCGTGAGATCGGGATCATTGACTATTCGACAAGCTCGTCGCTGCAAGGAGTCAAGTGGGTCGAGCTGGTATTTTGGAGCACCTGCCCAGAGGTGGGAGCAGTACTACGTGGGGCCGGATTTGCGCTTTGTAAAGCGTCAATCTATGACCCGACGTAAAGTACCGCTTGGCTCTGTTCAGGATTCCCAACTTCTTGCTCGCCAGTTTGGCTTTGTCCTCCAAATGACTCCTAAACTCGACCTTGCTTGATATTTCGATGCCAAGGATTTATATAACCTATAATATAACCTATCTCACTCCGATACGATGTACATTTCTATCAGTGAGTTATAGCGAAGGAAAGGCCACTGTAAAAATTCGTGATAAAAATGGCATTCGATCTTGAAAAGGAGTAAGTATAACTTCTTATGCTGCATTTACATGCTTGGCCAACCTCAGCCAGCCTCGACCAACGGCAGCGTGTAAACGGAGTGTTTGGCTCGGCTGGCATTATGTTTTTCATAGTTAATAGCTTGGAATTGGTAGACGTTGGCCCAGCCTCAGCCAACCTGTAAATCTACCATTACGTGTGAACATTATTTATTTCATTGTCCTATATTAATGTAGCTTGATATATTCTCCTTAGTTTATACAAAATAAATTTCTGAACGCATGCATAAACAATTACAATCAAATAAAATGTCATTCCATTTTCACTCCTGTCAATATTTTACATCTTTAAAATCTAAAATACGCCATTAAGCGAATATTGTGTTGTCGATTCGAAACCTTTATTTAAATACGTTCTTTAATTTGAGGGAAGAGTTTACCATATCGACAGTGTGAAAATTAAATGTTTGACAGTTACAAACCCATGAACATTTTGTATGGGAAAATCACGCACACTGTTTTGATAGATATGATTGAATTTGAACTTTGTTTAGCGGTAATAAAGTGCAAATTGACTCTTTGACGTTAGGAACATACCTACATTGTTTTAACAACAGTGAGTGCTTGTAATTTAATATGAAATTTATACAATAGCAATAAAGCTCAAATTGACTTTACGTTTTAGTTAGAAAACGTTTGTATCTGAAAAAGAAAAGGGCTGTTTTTAGGGGTTTTCCGGCAATTATTCGATTTTTTCTCGCCGTAAGAACCATCCTTGGACTTCCACAAACATTTTAAAAAAAGATTTATCGAAATCGGTTCAGCCGTTCACACGTGATGCCGTGACAACGCGAAACGGGTTTCATTTTTATATATATAGATTATTAAGCACCGCCTTCAATTGTGTAAGAAGGATCGTCTAATACAAAGATTGTGAAGTGCGATAGGGACAAAAAGCGTACGTCATAGATGAACAAGTCAGATGTGAAACCGATCATACAGAAAATTGACGATGAAAGTTTGAATGGATTTGGATAGTTTTATATTTGTTTCTAATTCAATCATATTTAAAACGAGTAAGTTATTTGTTATGAATTATTTTCATAATAAATAACTTAATCCAACCACGAACATTACAAAATACATTAGCTTCCCCATATATTTTGAATAACTATATTTACATATATCATTGAATGTTTCCAGATTTCCATGTGATGAGCTTTTGAGACGTAAATGGATATGCACTAAGCACAGCTCGGACGAAAAGAGGGGATCGTGACTGGATGCCTTAAAACTGATTAATATTGGTTTAGCTTAGCACATTTAATTATGAATAAAAATATACAACTACGAAAATATATATATCCACCTAAAAACCCTGCATAATCGGTTGTAGTATCGCTTGTTTATTAGTGGCAGGTCGCTCATACGTTACCACCATGTGTAGGTACCATCGCAATGTCTATTTGCCCAGCCACACGGCAGTTTAAATGCCATGTTATGTACCGGTTCAAAGGACATTCTCTCCCGAGTAATTGCTGGACTTATACTTAAGATCTTATGTCTCGGGATGGCGAGCGCAGTGAATGCCAAGCATTGCTTTGTAATTTAAGGTGTCGTATCACTTGTGATCATTACAACAAAAAAATATAAATAATAGATCGATTTTTCAGTGCATGCTTACCATAAACTAATATAAAAACACGGCAATCAATTTAATTTTTATTTTATTAAGGTTGTAAGCAAATAAAAATGTATTTGTTTCAGGGTGGCGTACCACAGGTCGAATCATGTAGCAACGTCAAAGTTAATATATTAAATACTTATAAAACCAAATATTGGCCGCGTGGTGTCCGGCGGAGTAGAATAGCACCAACCCATTATACTTTCGGGTGTCGTACAAGGCGACTAATGGTCGAGACAGAACATCTGCAGCTTCCATAGACCAGAGAATGGGCAGCAGCGTTTTCTGGTATTCTCCATCCACTGCGATAGCCAACCCGCCTGCCCAGCGTGGCGATTAGGGCATTACCTCCCAATGATAAACGCACCAAATAAAAGGCCCCGAGTTCCCGGCCGCCTCACCAGGCTTGGCCACGGTAGCGGTCATAGCGTCGGTGGGGCACGGGGTGCTAAGAATCCCCGGGTTATGGAAGGCTACCACACATTGACCTTGGCTACGTATAACGGACGAACTCTGAGGCTCAACGAACATCTAGCCGAATTGGAGGTAGAGTTACACAATATACGATGGCATGTTCTGGGGTTGTCTGAAGTCCGTAGAGAGGGGGAGGACACAGTGACCTTGGAATCAGGCCATCTACTCTACTTCCGAGAAGGCGACAGCCTCTCCCAGGGCGGTGTCGGATTTCTCGTCAACAAGTCCCTCACTGACAACGTTGTGGAAATATCCAGTGTGTCGTCTAGGGTAGCGTATCTTGTACTCAAACTGACCGATAGGTATTCTCTTAAGGTCATACAGGTTTATGCGCCGACCACCACACACTCGGATGACGAAGTAGAAGCTATGTACGATGACATAGATAAAGCCCTGCACAACACCTCAAGGGCCCACTTCAATGTTGTCATGGGGGATTTCAACGCCAAAGTGGGAGTACGCACGGACACCGAATCGGTTATGGGCCCACATGGTATTGGGACCAGGAATCACAGGGGGCAGATGCTGGTAAATTTTTTGGAACGAGAAGGGCTATTCTTGATGTATTCCTTCTTCAAGAAGAAGCCCCATAGGAAGTGGACCTGGCAGAGCCCCGATAACGTGATTAAAAATGAGATCGACTTTATCATGACGGATAAGAGGCGTATATTCAAAGATGTCTCAGTGATCAACAGGTTCAACACCGGAAGTGATCACCGACTTGTACGAGGCACTTTGAATATAAACTTTAAGCTAGAACGCACCCGTCTGATAAATTCCATGCTCCGACCTTCAATGTTCCAAACCATTGCCGGCTCCAAAAGATTCCAAATTTAACTTCAAAACCGATTCGATGTGCTGGAAACCGAGTGCGACGTTGACGAGGACTTAAATAGAGTAGTGGAAGTTGTGAGGGATGTGGGCTACAGGTTTTGTCGGAATAGGCATGCAGGCAGAAAGTCCAAACTTTCAGATGAGACCCTGGACCTCATGAGAAAGAGACGCGCAAATACAGAGGCTGCGGTGGCAGACCAGCGAGTACTCACGAGACATATTCGAAAAGCGGTACGGCGGGATCTTCGGAGTTCCAATACACGCCTGATTAAGGAGGCAATAGAACAAAACCGAGGTTCCAAAGTATTCGTGAAGCGTCTCGGGAGGAGCCACATGTCCAAGTTAACTACCGCTGATGGTCGTGTCGTCTCCTCTAAGCCAGAGATCCTCTCGGAAGTGGAAGACTTCTATGGCCAGTTGTATGCCTCGCAATCTCCGCTACCTGAACCAATCCCCTGCGATCCCCGTGCTACTTTAGTCCGACACTATTCCGACCAACTTCCCGATGTCAGCATTGAGGAAATTGAGTTGGCCCTCAAACAACTAAAAAGTGGAAAAGCCCCGGGCGAGGACGGAGTTACAACTGAGCTCTTAAGAGCTGGGGGAACTCCTATCCTTAGGCAGCTACAGCGTATATTTAACTCTGTTCTCCACCAAGGGAGAACTCCAAGAGCGTGGAGCAGGAGCATGGTAGTTTTATTTTTCAAGAAGGGGGACAAGACCCAACTCAAAAACTACCGCCCTATATCGCTTCTGAGCCACATATAAAAGTTGTTTTCGAGGGTCATCACAAATAGGCTGGCACGAAGGCTGGATGACTTCCAACCACCGGAGCAGGCCGGATTTCGCGGAGGTTTCGGCACCATAGACCACATACACACCGTGAGGCAGATTATTCAGAAGACCCAGGAATACAATCAGCCTCTGTGTCTGATTTTTGTGGACTATGAGAAGGCCTTTGACTCCGTTGAGACCTGGTCTGTTCTGGACTCCCTGCAGCGCTGCCAAGTTGATTTTCGATACATCGAAGTACTGAGAAAAGCCTGTATGACGCCGCAACTATGTCCGTCCAAGTACAGAATAGTCAAACAAGACCGATTCCATTGCATCGAGGAGTAAGACAGGGGGATGTGATATCCCCGAAACTGTTTATAAATGCCTTGGAAGATGTTTTCAAGACTCTAAACTGGAACGGGCGAGGCATCAATGTAAATGGCGAATACATCTCCCACTTAAGGTTTGCCGATGATATCGTAGTCATGGCAGAATCGCTGCAGGAAGTTCAAGAAATGCTGCACAGCCTAAATGAAGCCTCTAAACGAATTGGTCTCCGGATGAACCTTGACAAGACGAAAGTCATGTCTAATGACTTTGTCGCTCCGGGACCAGTTATCATAGATGGCACACCTCTCGAAGTTGTCAAGGAGTATGTCTACCTCGGGCAACTAATGCAATTGGGTAGAAATAACTTTGAAAAGGAAGCCGATAGGAGGATTCAGTTGGGCTGGGCAGCATTTAGGAAGTTGTACCATATATTTTCGTCGGATATACCACAGAGCCTAAAGAGTAAAGTGTTCAACCAGTGCGTCCTCCCTGTAATGACGTACGGAGCCGAGACGTGGACACTGACTGTGGGGCTAATCCACAAGTTAAAGGTCGCTCAACGTGCGATGGAAAGAGCTATGCTCGGAGTCTCTCTAAAGGACAAAATTCGAAACGAAGTGATCCGTCAGAAAACCAAGGTAACCGACATAGCTCTGAAAGTTAGTAGGTTGAAGTGGCAATGGGCTGGCCACATATGTCGCAGAACGGATAACCGCTGGAGTAGGCGTGTTCTGGAGTGGAGACCGCGTCTTGGCAAACGTAGCGTGGGACGTCCTCTGGCCAGATGGCGGGATGACTTGCAGAAGAGGGCCGGCAAGAACTGGATGCGTAAAGCTACAGACCGGGCTCTGTGGTGTACCTTGGGAGAGGCCTATGTCCAGCAGTGGACTGCAACGGGCTGATGATGATGAAAACCAAATAGGTAGTTTTATTTATCGTCACCCTTCTGTTTCTATCGCTTCGATTCTATGTTTGGATAACGCAATGCTATCTCTTTTCATCTCGTACTTTCTGTATTATCTGTTTCATTCACTAAAATTGTCATAAAATATTAACAAATGAGTATGTATATGCATAGCAGTACAGTTTTTAAACGTCACGCAATATGGATATGCGTCATCTTTATTAAAACATCATTGCATATGATCTTGAACAACAACGACGTGCATAATAATATTTCTGTTCTTCATGTTCTTATAAAATTGTATTTGTATTTTCACTCAGTCACTCTTGTCATCAGCCGTTGATATTTGACGATTATGTTTTTCTTTTATTATCAACTACTGCCAGTATCATCGATATAGTTTAAAAAGGTTTGCGCATGAAAAAATGTCACATTCGGTTTTTTTATTTTGTAATAAATACCGATTATCCCTTAACTCCCATTTGGCGCAAAGATTTTAATTTTTAATTTCGATATACTTATATTATCCCTATAAAATAATGCATAAACCAAGTCTGTAAGGCTAAGCCCAAGGTTCTATGAAGTTTCGCCCGTCTCCTTTAGATACTAATCATATTTTCGTTATTATTACATTGTTAAGTTGCATTCAAATCAGTGTTCAATCAGTAGACACTACCGACGTTTATTAATCATTTCGTGTTCGAACACATGAAAAGAGTTAGGGGCCTTACAACCCCTTACAATTACGAAATATATTTAATTTATATTACAATACATAACATAATTTAGCCTCGGAATTACATCCCATTATATTATCTGAAACATAATTTATACTCACTACAAAATCATTGTAGGTAATAAAAAGAAAAAAATATGTTTTACTACTAAAGTACTAAGATGTGGCAATCGCAGTCCGCGCGTGGCTATTTTTACGACGCACGGCAAAAATCGACTGCAGCCAGGCCGGAGCGACGAAGCGATACGTCCTCTCTCTAGAAGGCCTTGCGGCGGTCTGATTTGATGCACGGCAGACAGCGTGTTTTATAGTGGTTTTTAAAATATATGTAGAAAACATGAAAACTAATTTTATTGAAATATAAAAATGGCAATTTATTGATAAGATATTCTTCTATTATAATGTGCAATTGCTATAAAAAAATTATGTACGATAAGTTGGTGAAAAAAATATGTTCTTGACGAGAGTTTCTGAATAATTTCGCATTGTTTAAATTTTTATTTTTCAGGAACTAAACATAAAAGATTATTTTCTCAGCAAAATCCCTCCATAAGGGTCTTATTAGTCGGATAATATTTTTATTTTCATCTTATATTTAGGGATTTCGGATATCTTAAGCTTCTAAATTGCCACTTAAAGCCTAAATAACGAAACTAGTGTTCAGTAATCCTTATAGTACTCACAAATTATCCATCAATCTATAATGTTTTCCACCAAAATCCCTAGATGACAACCTTTTCTAAAATAGTACTAATTATTTTTCCTTGAAATTGTTTATTGGTGGCTATTAACTCATTTGAAAAGTCCTGTTTTTTTTTAGCCAAAAAGCGCGCAAAGGGTATAAACGCTCTTAAACGCATCACTAATACAGAATCCTAATATGGGCCAATGCATATGAAATAAATGTAAGGTACCTCAACGTTCTCTTAGACTCGAGTATGACCTCGAGCTTTCTTCTTGGCTTCGAGCTGCGCCTGGAGACGGGACAGCTGCTTGGTGAGGCTCTGGATCATGGTGGCGTCCGTCGCCACAGCGTTCACCTCCGGCTTGTTCTTTATAGCCTTGGCACGGTTCGCGAACCTACACCATAATGAAATCTTATGTTAATGGTTTCTTAGATTTAGGTGAATGTTACACATTGAAATAAAACTATTATTTATCTAATTTCAATAGAGAAGATGGTTTGAAACTTGCACCAGTATGGGATACAATTATATATTTAATCAAGTCGGAACCCAAGAGACCTTAAGACATAGTGAGCACTTCCTGTGTAGATCGGATCGACTAACTGTTTTGATAAAATGTTTAGTGTTAATAACTGTTAAAAAAAGGTAGCTTTCGTAACAATCAGTGAGCGGAATGACTAACACCTCAGTCCGTCCCGTGACCACGAAAACTGCATGGTAATGGAAACGTCGGGAAGTAAAAAAACATCCGGAAAAAATAGTTTTATGAGTCTCATGTTAGATAAAAATCGTTAGTCTCTTCTTCGCCCTCTCTTCAGGCACACTTTTCATGTGAATTGCTGAACATACGCCACCCTCAAGAATTTATATAGCGACCTATTTATATAGAATTTATATTACGAATCCAGTGATTTCCTGCATTTTTGTAAGGAAATTCGTACAGCTCGGCGTGTATCCGAAAGAACAATGGCGAATTTTTGATTGATCTTAATTTGAGTGTCTTAAAGTGGCATATATACAAAACAATTTCCAATATTTTTGTACATTTTTTCAAATAATCATATGAATTATGCAAAGCGGGTGAAAAAAAAAAAACCTTTAAAATGGAAAGCTATTTGAGTAATTCCGGATTTATATACTATTATTGGCTAAGTGTTGCCATTTTATGTTTATTCGACTTAAATAGTTTGCTATCTAGTATAGTCCCACAAACTTATCTGACCCGGTGAGAGAGTCGCTGTTGTCGAATTTGGTGTTGCCATTAAAAATAGATATTGCAATAAAGTGGGTAAAGTAAGATTTTTCAATTCGATCAATAGTGTCAGGAAAATGAGTGGACCAGTTTCCTTTGCATGTCATTTTTCCTTCCCAAGATTTCTAACAAATCGTTCCCCATACCCTTAAACAAGTGTATCTGTAACAGCCCATATACTATATGTTCCACTGCTGGGAACTGTCCAATTCTACAACCGAGAGTGCCATTGAGGGTGGTTAGGCCATATAGTCCACCATGCTGGCCTAATGCGGGTTGGTGGACTTACATACCATAGATATTCTTATAAATCGCTATGATATGTAGATTTCCTCACTATGTGTTCCTCCACCGTTATAGTGCGTGTTTATTGACTATCAATACACACATGACTCCGAAAAGTCAGATTTGTGACCTGGGATTCGAGCCCACGACCACCGTGAACATGTTAGCAGTCGCGTCTGGTCCATTCATCAACAGGCCCCCACGAACTTAACGATAAATTCTAGTTTATTATATGTACTTACATGTATTGAACTAGTACGTACAAAATTTTGTTTATGTGGTATTTATTTTGAAAAGGTGACAACACAAACCTGTGGCGGCAACTACGCGTTGATACAATTTTCGAAGGGTATTATTGGTGCCTGAGATGCTTTTCTTCCTTCATAAAACCTGAAGTTTAACGTTCCTAGCGTCACTTTATCAAGTTCTCGGCATATTTCATCATATCAGCCACAGGAAGTCCACTGCTGAACATAGACCTCCCCCAATGATCTCCACAATGACCTGTTGGAAGCGGCCTGCATCCAGCGACTTCCTGCGACCTTAGTCAGATCGTCCGTCCACCTTGTAGGCGGGCGTCCGACACTTCGCTTGCCTGTACGGCATATTTCACTAGTTTTAAATAATGCAGGAAAAATAAATACATTGAGTAAACAACCAATGGCAGATATGTCAGCGACTGGCAGATAGACTGACATTCCAAATGACGTTGTTATTTCCACTTTGGCCACCGGTCCAGATAAGTTTGTGGCTCTATAAAGTACTGTTATTCGAGATAACTTTGTCATTCAATATAATAAACTCATTTGCAAAAAAAAACGGGCACCTAAGCAATGAACCATTTCAAATGTTACTGTTGGTTTGTTTGATATTATAGGTAGTTTACTTTCACAATTTTGTAAATTAATAAGCAAATAATCGTTTTCGTCAGTATTATCATAAAATTTTGATAAAATTTATGGGTTTTAATGCTAAAGTTCACTAGTAGTGTATGCTCGCTAGTAGTGCATATGCTCGTGAAGTAAAGTTAACAAAGATTTTTGTTTGTTTTTTCTTTAATAAAGTAAAAGCAGATAAATGTTTAGTAGCGAGTGTGACCCCCTCTAGCTGAAATCACAGCTTGAATTCGTCTGGGTATGCTAGCGAGGATATCCCGGATACTTGCTTGCGGAATACGTTCCCACTCCGCGGTAATCACATTCTTCAGCTCTCTGATGGTCTGCGGAGCCGGTTGTACTGATCTCACGCGTGGTTTCAGAACGTCCCAGACATGCTCTATAGGATTGAGGTCGGGATTTCGAGCTGGCCACTCCAAACGACGAATGCCGACCTCTTGCACATACGCTTCCACATCGCCAGACCGGTGGGCGAGAGCGTTGTCGTCCATAAAAATTGAGTCTTCGCCTAAAGCGGCCAATGCGGGTTGTTCATGAGGAATTAGAACTTCCGTTATGTATCGATGTCCAGTCAGTGAGCCGTTTTCAATGAAGACTAACTCTGTACTATCAATTGAATTTATTCCTGCCCAAAACATAACAGAAAAAAAAAGCAAAAGCAAAGCCTCTGCAAAGCGTTCTCCTCGTCTTCGTAGCACTCGCCGACGTCGATCTTCACCGAACAGAGATATCCTGGCTTCATCGGAGAACAATACCCTATTCCAGTCTTCTTGAGTCCATGACTCACAATTTCGAGCAAACCTAAGCCTGGCAACTCTGTGCTCACGGAGTAACTTAGGGCCGCGGGCCGGGCGATGACTGCGTATATTGGCCGCGAGAAGCCTCCTCCTGACCGTCCATAGACTAATATGCACATTTCTTACTTCTTCGAGGTTGTTCTTAAGGTCCACATACGAAGACTTGCGATTTCTCAATGCGCGACTCACAAGAAAAACGATCATCCCGTGGTTGGGTACATAGTTTTCTTCCAGAACCAGGCCTTCTCTCGACGGAACCGGTGTCTTGATACCGCTGCCAGGTCCTTTGAACCGTCGAGCGACTCACACTTAGCCTCTGAGCCACGAAGCATTGGCTGCAACCCTCTTCGAGCAGCGCAATAACTTTGGTAGCTTTTACCACTTTCTCTAACATTATTGAGACAGCTAAACAGCAATAAATGAAGCTTTGACAATTAAGAATATGAAATAAATTCATAAAAATTGACTAAAAGTTATGAAAACCGATATTATCTTTTGGAACTTCGCACCAAAAATGTAGGATAAAAAGTGGTTTTCTGTAAAAACGAACATCAAACGAAAATTTGAATTTAGAACGTCCTGTTTTAAACACCATGGCATTTTTAAAACCGGCCAGTAACATGTACAAATGATTGAAATCATTTTGGTACCGTATTTTTTTAAAGAAGAATTAAAATCAAATCCGCCCGTTTTTTTTTTTGCAAATGAGTGTATTATCAAACTCCCGCAATTTGTCAGTTATTTTAATTTTGTAAATAATTATATTTAATTGATATTTTATTTGATAAAATAGTAACAATACATAATATTTTTTCTGTATTAAATAATAAGTAAATTCAAAGTATGATATGAGCCTGGCCAGAAGACTCATACTTATAGAGCCACAAAGTTATCTGGCCCGGTGGCCAAAACTGGAAACAAAGACGTCATTTGAAATTGTCAATCTAGCTGCCAGTCGCTGACATATCCGCCATTGGTTGTTTACTCAATGTATTTATTTTTCCTGCATTATTTAAAACTAGTGAAAAATGCCGAAAGCTTTAAAAAGTGATGCTAGGAACGTTATACTTCAAGTATTAAATTTTACGTAGGATGAAAAGCGTCTTCCGACATCAATAATACCTTTCGAAAAATTGTATTAACGCGTACCTGCCACCAAAGGTTTGTGTTGTCAGCTTTATAAAATAAATTCCACGAAAACAGAATTATGTACGTACTAGTAGAATATAACATGTAAGTACATATCATAAACTAAAATGTATCTTACTCGTCTCATTTTACGTTACGTGCGTGGTGGCCTGTTGGTAAATGGACCAGACGCGGCAGCCAACTTGTTCACGCTGGTTGCGGGTTGGAATCTCAGGTCACACTTCTGACTTTTCGGAGCCATGCTTGTATTGATAAAAACGCGCTATAACGGTGAAGGAAAACATCGTGAGGAAACCTGCATACCATAGCGATTTATTAGAATTTCTATGGTATGTAAGTCCACCAACCCGCATGAGGCCAGCGTGGTGGGCTATATGGCCTGTGATATGGCCTAACCCCCCGCAATCGTACTCTCGATTGTGGAGGAGAATACAGATACACTTTTTTTAGGGTTTTGGGGAGCGATTTGTTAGAAATCGTGTGAAGGAAAAATAATATGCAGATGAAACTGGTCATTTTCTCGACACTATTGATCGGATTGAAAAATCTTACTTTACCCCATTTATTGCAATATCTATTTTTAATGGCAACACCAAATTCGATTACAGCGACTCTCTCACCGGGTCAGATAACTTTGTGACTCTATAAAGCAATTGATTGACGATTGACATAGATAACCCAGCAAAAAAAATGATCGACTTTTGACGTTTCTGTTGCGTGAATTGTTAATAAATATTTAATCCGGACTGAGTCAAAAATAATTGAGGAATAAGGAGCCTGATACTGCGTTGTGTGATCCGTGCATTGTTACGGACTTTTATATTTACTGTGTGTGATATGTGTTATATATGTTTGTTATGATCATCAATCTTATTTTAATGCTTGGATTGATTTATAGTAAAGATGTTGAGAATTAAAGGTAACTGTCAACTGAGACTGCGGCAGATCAACTGTAATTATTAATTATACGTGTAAATATATACTTTTTAGGCTAATATAGATAAAAACACAAGATACTAATAGAACGGGTGTATTATTATACTTTTTATTTATTATAAAATGATATTCCTCTGACAACCATTGACCTGACAACACAATACTTCATAGCACGGTCAGCCATTTTACTCGTAGCGTGACCTAGGTGTATAAACACAAAAATTCTGATGTGAATATCAATTTTCCCCTGTTTCTTTAACAACAATTATTACACATGTTGAATTAGAAATTAACCCTCAGGCTAACGAGATTTTTTTTCATCTTAAGACATTTAATTTTAATGTCAATAAAATAATGTAAGGACAGTTGCCATTGTTCTTTGCTTACTCGTTGTGTACCTCACGTATATGATAGGGGTATCATATTTTAGGAAGGGAATAAACTATGGATGAATGACTGTGGGTGGCGCTAGTTGCACTCCCGTACGCTTTTTTGGGGACACTAGTGTACGTTTGTTTATGTATATGATAAACATGTGACATAATTATGTGGCATTTCAGGGATACAGAAAGATATTTTTTTTCTTATAAGAATACAATGTCCCAGCCTGGAATATATTTTTCTTCCCAAATTTGATGAGCATAAATCCATACTCACTGCAGCGTAGAGATAGTTTCTTCAATAGCTGCCGGTGTTATAGCGCATATGATGCTAGTTTTAGCATTGCCGCCTAGTGAGTTCTGCAATATTCTCGTCAATTTGCTGTCGCGATAATTTGCATATCTGTAAACACAAACGTAACAAGGTTAACAATGCTTAGGCGGCCTTCGAAGGAATTGGGTGAAATAGATAAATATTTGTAAGCAAATTTCAAACTGGAATTTACGTAACTACGACTGCATGTCAATATAAATTACGAAAATATTTATTTCTACATGTAATTATGTAAAGAGTGGCCGAGCAACTTGTATCAAAGGAAATATCAACAAAGCTAATCCATGTTCCATATACGCTCAGTTTCTTTTTATTTAAATTGTTTACTTACCTAGTACTACCATATCATAATACATCGTATCTAGGCTAATTAGAATGAAGATTAAGCATATCATCCAATTAATTGACATTATATAAGTATGTGTCATGATAATAATCATTCATGTACCTTTAATAAAATATGTAATATTGTGTCTAGGGCACATAGCCTTTGAATAATGTCAATGGTCAAGCAAACATATTACATTATATATTATTTCTGAATTCTGCCGGAAAATTACAGATCAATCTCGATCCATGGAAAAAATATTATGAACTATCCATCCATCCATCCATCAGCCAAAGGAAGTCCACTGCTAAACATAGGCCTCCCCCAATGATTTCCACAGAGACCTGTTGGAGGCAGCCTGCATCCAGCGACGTCCCGCGACCTTTACCAGGTCGTCGGACCATCTTGTGGGTGGACGTCCTACGCTGCGCTTTCCGCTACGCGGCCTCCATTCGAGCACTTTCCGACCCCATCGGTCATCAGATCTCCGCGCTATGTGCCCTGCCCAATGCCACTTCAACTTGCTAATCCGGTGGGCTATGTCGGTTATTTTAGTTCTCCTACGGATCTCCTCATTTCTGATTCGATCTCGTAGGGAAACCCCGAGCATAGCCCTCTCCATAGCTCGTTGAGTATCTAATATCGAAGACTTTCGATTTAAGGCACTGAGGTATTTTGGACGAGAAGACGTCGCGTAGTTTCCCGAACGCTGAACTATGCATATATTTTATAAATGTTCAATAGATAGTAAGTTCTGACTGCCACTCTTAGTTGATGTAAGCCATTAAATATACTGAGTCATAGTGAGGCATACTTGTTGGGGTCCTCGGAGAGTTGTTTGATGACTAGCGCGAGCGCGGAGAGTGACTTGTTGATGTGCGTGCCCTCCTTGAAGCGCAGGCCCGTGGCGCCCGTCTGGCCGGCGCGCTCCGAGCCCGCCAGGTCCACCAGGTTGAGCTGCGACACGTTCACGCAGCCCGCGCCGCCCTCGCCCTCGCCGCCCTCCCCGCCCTCCAGGTGCTCGCGGGACTCTATAGTCTGCTCACACACGGGTTTTACTGGTGGTAGGTATCTCATATGTGAGAGGCCGCCTCGGTAGGTACCACCGCAATGTTTATTTCTCCCGCCAAACAGCAGTTAAAATGCTCTGTCGTGTTTCGGATTGAAGGACATTGTAGCCAGAGTGACTACTTGACATATTGAGACTTAACATCTTGTGTCTCAGTATGGCGAGTGCAGCGGAATGCCACTTATTACAATAACAAAAAAAGTCTAACATAAGCGCCGGATTAAATCAGTGCGAGCCAATATATTATACAATGTTGTTGTTGTATATGTTGCACATATTATACAATGTTGTAGAGATAATTCAATATTATAATTAATTACGGACGCTATCGAGAAAATCAAAAAGCGAGCTAGGGGAATATCTATTTAAAACTATTGGATGTATAAGCTTTTAAGTAATAATTTTAGATATAGGTGCATATATTTAATAATTACTTACGATTTGAAATATCGAATGTGATCTACTACTTTTTTCATTCATGTTCGTGGCTCCGGTTTGCCGGTTGGCTTCACCCTGAAATAAATTTCAATATTTAAATAAACTAATTCTAATGCATAGGTTAAAAGACCAACATGATTAAAACATACCTCTTTCATAGCTTCTAATACTTCGTCAGGTGAGGCAGCAACTCGCTCCGTCGCGTCCACTTTGATGCCTTGCAGGCTCTCATGTATCTTAATATTTTCCTTGTCCACATTCAGAAGGTCTTTCAATGTTTCATTGTAGATTTCAATGTA
The DNA here is from genome assembly GCA_009982885.2 of Hyles vespertilio. Lineage (NCBI taxonomy): Eukaryota > Metazoa > Arthropoda > Insecta > Lepidoptera > Sphingidae > Hyles > Hyles vespertilio. Next base: position 6,064,661 of record CM042816.1, on the reverse strand, counting down.
CGATACCCTGTTAATACATGACATGACAAACATAATTTAGTCCCATTTTGTATATATTGGAGATCGAATTACTATCTCGATATACAGGGTATATCAAGACTGCTACCGAAAACGGAGCCGGGTGGTAGTTTAAACGACTTCAGACACCATGGAACAGAAAAAGTTGCAAAAAAAAGCGACAATTTTTTTTTGTTATTTTTTTCCTATTTCCATATTTGGGTGGTAAATACATTTTTTTCCTAAAATAATAGTGTATGCCCTTTTATTTATAAATACTCTAAGGTATAAAAGAGTTTAAATTATTATTTGAGCAAAAACTACGGATTTACCACCCAAAAATGACGATATTTAAAAAATCATAAAAAATAATTGTCGCGTTTCTATGCGAAATTTTTAATTGCATTGTGTTTGTAGCCACTAAAACTACCACCCGGCTTCGTTTTCGGTAGCAGTCTTGATATACCTTGTATATCCTTGGGTTGAGAATAGGTTTCACCCCATCTTACTGGAGATTATATGACTTCGGGATTGGGCAACAATGAACGGATTTTTAGTATCTATTTCATATTTACACAAAACGTAATACTGCCCAATTAAAGTACACGAACCAGTGTTAACGATGTGAATCAACAATTTTTAATTCCGTCGTGACGGGTCGCTTCTGTAGACGCACCTACATGCATCTACAGTCTACAATTTACGCAAAACCGCATACCTTAATCTCTTACTTTATTAAATGCATTTTGTGGAACATATACAACTAAATTTCTGTTGGTAATCATTACATTTTCAGACTGATTCTAGTTGCGTAAAGATTAGTTATCACGACTCAGATTTATGATCTTTATAAAGTAGGCGTCAGTTTTCAGGACTAATGTACTTCAGTTATCGTTATTAACAGCAACCCATATATAATCCAAATCAACAATCGGCATAATTTATTTGAAGCTCAGCAAAACGCTTTATAAAAGCATAATGCACCAGTTATATGGTGGTTTACATAGTTTTCTTAATTTACCTCCCACATAAGCAGAGACACAGTGAAATATTCGGTTAGAATTGAGTTTTCACACCTTATCGTTAATTTATCGCACCACGACGTGGCACATTTACATAATTTTAGCGCAGGTGCTAATAGTTTTCATAATTTCTAATAAGTGATGGCACAACGTATTTATATTTAGTGAACACACTTTTACAGCCTGTTGAAATATTAATACTTTTTTGGATTTCAAAAAATCCACCTAATCCATACACTACCACAATTTATTGAAATAAATTTAGAGTAAATTGAAATAACACAGAAAAAGATCCCATAGGGGTAGGTAGAGACTATAGACCGCCAATTTGCTCGATTCTAACATATTACTTATGCTTCATGCACTTTCATCAACCTCTTCATACATTCTCGTCGGTTCAGGGTACTTTTAACCTGACCCTTGTTGAGGGTATCACCGATTAGGATGGTGTATGTTCGGTGAGGTCGACGTCTGCTGACGTTTCCATCCACAACGCATCGTAACATCGCATACTCTTTCACTCGACAAGTTTTCATCTCTACGCTATTTCGCACTTTGTCACACAAACTTACACCACAAATTCCACTCAATGATCTCACATCTACTGCCCTAATTTTACTATCATGCTTCTTCTGCCATACCCAATTTTCAATACTATACATAAGCATTGGCATTAACATTCCTCCATAGTCCATGGACAGCCAGTTGTGCTTTTTTTTCGAGACCTTCCGACTACCCTTCCTATAAATGGGTGTAGCGCACCATTCGGTTTCCTGCATTCACTCTTCTTTCAATATCACTGTCATGCTTTCCATCACTTGTAAAAATGCAGCCCAAATATACGAATTCATTCACTTGTTCTATTCACTCATTACCTATCAAAATATCACACTTTGTCATATTCTCCTCACTTTCAAATACCATTACTTTCTTCTTACACATTTTGAATAATCCATCGACTGGCTTGACAATATCCAGGCACACACATCAAAGGACTAGTACGCTGGCCTTAAGCCAAATGTTTTTTATGTGATAGGCCCAGCAGTTAGACAAGTATATAACGGTGGCTTTAAATAAATTTTGGCTAATGTCTGTGGCTATATCCAGAGTCCATACAGTTTACTATATTCAGTTTACGTACATAATCAATTCTAAAGCACTCCCGTCCGTATATTTATGTTGATTTAAAATAATTTCATACAACAATGCTTGTATAAACGCACCCCTTTTCCCCAGAAGGGATAGGAAAAAGGACTACTAATTCACCCGTGAGTCGCCCTGCGAGGTCCATCCCACGATTTAAAAGGGGGCGAGTCTATCGCCTTATTGGCCACAAACTCCTATATAAGAATAGAAACATCAATATCACTTTGCCCATTCCGGGATTCCAACCCAAAACATTGGACTTGTAATACTACAGACAAGTACAACTGCAACACAGAGCCAATTGAAAAACGTGTAAATATTCAGCAAAGAATCACAGATTTCTAGATGCACTTTTTTAAAATTACAGGAGATTGCCCATTCATAGTATCGATAAAAAATATTGATGATCCCGATAACAATACTGCTTAAATTTAACTACTACTCTTTTTTATGGTCTGTTCTTAAATGTTTTCTTGTTTTATCCAGGGTGACAGATTGTCATAAAATAAAGTAATTATCATCATATTTTACATTACCTTTGCAGAGCCATAAACAAAAAAAAACATTTTTTATTTGACAATGAGTTCAGTTCTCCAAGAAATCCATATCTGGGTCTCAATTATGTTTATATTTATTGAAAATATATATTTTTTCCTACACAAAAAAGTAGGTTTCATCGAGGGACAACAATTATTTCACCAATACTAAGTCACACATCCATGGCTAACACTGAACTATGCTCTTCATTTTAGATTAAACTCTGACCTCTTTGTTAATTGTAATCATTATTTATACAAAACAGTAAATTATCCATATTAAAGAAACACTCAACACAGTAATAAGTAAATACAATAAATCCTTATGCAACATAATTAAAAACTTTACTTATTGTTCAAAATAAGATCAAAATCAAGATCAAATTTCAACAAGTGCTTACTTGCAGTTAAAATAGCTCAACTATTTTATTGCAGGATGAATGAAAGGGACTGTTGTTTTAAATGCAAACTTAGTTATTTCATTGTAGGCAACAAAGTAAATTTTGCTTTCGCAAATTATTATCATTGGCAATTTTCTTACTTAACACAAGAGGACCCCATGAATTGATTGAGTTATGATAATATTCCTCTGTCAGTATGTAAAACATGCTGTGGGGGGAAAAGGACAGGACGAGGAAAGGAGTATTATCTCATTATGAGACATAAATAAAATTGATTTTACTCTCACTGTAGTGACAGTACTAAGTTCCTCATAGTTATGGTATCACCAAGACAATGTATTGACTGATATTTAATTATTAATGTTTAGTTATTAATAATAATCTCAGTCTTACAAAAAAAAGTCTACATGTCTACAAAATCAAGTTTGTTATGTTACTGTAACAAGGGTCTAAGTATGTCTCAATAAAACTTGCTCAATTATTTTATAAACAACAATTAATCACATAACTACCTACTGCATTGTGCCCATGTCCATACATAGTATATTTAATGAGCTTGTGGGTAGATTCCATTCATGCAAATATTATGGTAATTGCTCACCGCACAAGGAAATCACGATTAGGTACATTCTTGATGATTTCAAACAGATTAAGGACTGCCAGGGGGATGATTCCCGGCGAATCCTCGGTCCCCGTCATCGTGTACGTTTTGCCTGAGGATGTCTGTCCATACGCGAATATGGTTCCGTTGAAACCCGCCGTGGCGGCTTCCACAATAGGCTTCGCAATATCATTGTACACATCGCACGTTTTTGTGTCTTTATCGTACACCTTGTCTGGAAAATCGAAAGTATCAATTATTATTCGCATCCTTCATGACGTACGAAGGTACTGTTTACCATTCTATGCTGTGTCTGTTAACCCTCAAATGTTACTTACCGAAAGTGAACGCGAGCCCGAAATCCTTCCCATTCTGATCGAGCTGATAGAGTGTGTTGTTCTTCACACGCCACTGGTATGAGTGCTTCTCTTCGATTTCACGTGAAATCAGAGGCCTAACTTTGACAACTACTTTTATATTATCACTCATTTTGTATCATTATAATTTGTTTACAAATACAAAATAATCACATCGCATTGTACGGATCGAGCGTATTCATCGTTAATCACGCACAACTTCGCGTATTTTATAAACTCGCAAGTGACAAGAAACAAATGAACACTGACAGACGCAAAAATAACCGACGTAAGATTTCAAACGGAAAAAATAGAATTGGAATTAGTGATGTACGTCTTCTTCTTGTACATCGATTAACACAGCGTTTTCTAATTATTAACTATTAGCACTCAAATTATCTATTCTGAGTATCAACTAGCAAGTTACAGTTTTCCCCATAACTTATAAAAGTATAATATTTGTAAAAATGCTCTCCGTCTATACCTGATACCATCTTTAACTTGACATAAGGGTATGGTCTAATGAGAGCGCGGGGCTTCGATCTACTGGAATATTATTATGATAAACCGATATACTACGATGTGAAATGTTTAAATAATTGTTATTTTTATTTATTGTTGTTAATTTAACAAAAAAATAATTTTAATTACCAAGAAAATAAACTCAGTAATTTATAAACATATTTAGCAGACACAGAAATGTGTGCTTAAATATGTGTTTAATGGCTTTGCCACAAAAAATACTTGAGGGGAACTTTTCCTCGCCATACTCATTTTGACCAATATATAATTGCAATTTAATTGCAACCAAATGGTGTAGATAGTGTTAAATGGAAAATATATACTAATAAAACCATTATAGCTTAAATGATTTAATTAATTCAGTAATAATTAAAATAAATTAATTGTATTATTTATTTATTGTATAGAGTCCATATTTAGCGTATTTTATATTAGCACTTCGTTTCACTGCTTGACAGACTAACATTAGAATTGAGAGACGCATCTTTTAGACTACATTTTTAACTCAACGTATAGAGTTCACCTTCATGTATATAGGTTTGCAATTCCTGTTTCTATAAACTATCAAATATGTATATTTTATCAAAATGATAGATTACTTCTCATTTAAAATTGATAAATTGAGTGATAACCATTTTCGAATGGATTGGACGATTACAAGGTTATATAATAATTATCAAGCCAACATTTATTACTTATCCAATTAGAATTTTAAAAACAATTCCCTTCACAATTACATCGTAATTATTGAAATCCGACATCATCGAAATAATAACTATCGAGTTTTAACAACACTATTGAAAGAATATAGATTATACAATATTTCGTCCCTAATTTCGTTTTGTTATGGTGATGGAAATAACACGTATTGTTTAGGGTTTCGCAATTTTATTTATCTTATTTTTTACTTTAATATTGTACTTTAATATGTACAAACCAAAATAAAATTAAAATAAATAAAAGTGTTACGAAATCAAAACAAAGAATTTTTTTCAGGAATTTAGACGTCACCACTGTGGTCACCACTTGACACTACGTAAAGTTTACGGGTTTTTGAGGTTAGCTATCCATGTGATATAAATAACAGGAAATTTTGTTAATTTATGTGTTATTACGCTAAATCAAAATGCAACACGACGATGTGAGTATCGGTAAATCTATTGTCTGTAACATACGCTAAATATAAATAAATAAAATAAATAACACCCAACAGTCACATACATAGTTCTGACCCCACACTAAGATCGAGTCTTGTGTCGTGGGTATCAGGAACTACGAGAGACTTTTCGGTCTCACAAACACCCAGACCCGGAAGAAATATTTGTGGGCCGCACAAACATTTCTCTCGGTGCGGGGATCGAACCCGCGGCCTCTCGTTTCACAGGCGGCGTCTAACCAACTGCGCCACGGAGGCTGTCGAGCAAATTAGTATTGATTTATTTGTGTTTATAGGTTGTTTGGGCGATTATCAACAAAACTCACTGTTCTCATAAAGTAACGTAAGTATTATTGTTAAAATGTGTTGTTTAAGATTATTTTCATTTCATTTTACCACGTTTAATGTATTATTTTGTTTTAGGACAAAAACGCAGCATTTTTGTCGAAATGAATACAACCTCACAGGTCTTTGCAGTAGGTCGTCATGTCCACTAGCCAACAGCAAGTATGCAACAATCAGAGAAGAGAATGGTATCATATACTTATTTATGAAGACTGCTGAGAGGTATGAAATAAATTATTGAAAATTAATTATAACAAATATAGTATATATTTGTTATAATTACTAATTGTGTTCATTTTGGCTGTAATACATTTCTTATCCGTTGCTTTCGTTGTTTGATTTGGATTACTACAAACTTTTAATCTATACATATAAATAAAATTGAATATAAAAGTTATAAAAGTGAAAATAAAAAAAATCTCCTACTACATATCGTTATACAACGTGTAACAGGATTAATTCACAACCTCAGACACCCCAACTTTAAAATATTATTGCAATCATAGTTTATGCTTTGAAATCGTACTACCATAATTACAAAATCTTTTATTTTTGATTTTAGTCATACCAAATGTAGGCACATAACATGGTTACCTTACGAGTTACAAATAAGAGTGCACTACTACACACGCGGACACGCACACATGTACACAAGACCCATTTACACGAGTACCTAACGTCGAAAGCTGCGCCGCCGGCAGAAACAGCTGACAATAAACGAAATACAAATTATGTATGTAACTGATTACTTGGTGGCTTGGTAAACAAATTATTATTAATTTAATATGTAAGCATAACATTTGTGTTTTGACTATAAAATCAAAATATTTTACTTACAAGATATAATGCATACGAACTCAACATAAGACAATATTTTGCATGAATTGGCTATAAAATATTATTAATTTCACTTCCGCTAAACTTAGTTCCTACAGGCCGGCAGGATACGGGCGTCATTTATTTTGCATTACTAATGAATAAGATAATAAGATAACACAATATCTAACAACGAAGACTAGATTGGGAATCACAACACAAAAAATACAAAAAAAATAACTTACGTGTTACATGGCACTCATGCAGCGATTTCTTTTTAAAATATGTTCGAAATGTCCACCACCTTGATACACTTTGATGCACATTTGCGTAATTGTTCACGTAATTTATGTAAAACTTCAGTGTCACTTTTCACTTTTAGGAAGGCTACCACTATTCTACTTTTTAGTTCCTCCACATTAGTACTTTCACTGAAGTATACCGATAGAGATTTATTACGTCCCCACAAAAAAAGTCAAGAGGCGTCAAGTCAGGTGACCTAGGAGGCCATTGCACAGATTCGCCGCGACCTATCCAGCGCTCTCCGAACTCAGCATCGAGATACTGTCGGACACTACACTGGTGCCGTGCCTGTTGTTAAATGTCCTGCATGCCAATGATACATTATCACCACAGAGTGCGGAAGTTCTCACCATTTCAGTGTATTCAATATTCGAATACCGAAAAGACATCGCGCGCGAAAGTTGTCGAAATATCTACTTAACACTTAAACACAAGTAGACACAGATAACTGTGGTGCACGACTAGATTTTTTTCACATTGTCGGTGCCCAATGCCCATTTAGGGATTGCAATAACGGGATATCCGACACACCGGGATTCCGCATACATTGTATTTGTATTTATCACCATTTAAACGTTCCGCGAAATTATTTTTCATAGAAATACCTACTTGTTGTTTCTTTTCATAGTGATTTTGTTACAATTTAATTTGTTTCATTTAAGTGCATGTATTGCGCGGGATTTGGATCGCCCGGTCTTGCAAATCCCGGGAGTAATTTTTTTCGCGGCGCATCCCTATAACCTTTTGATGTACCGCCGCGCGCGCCGTCGCGTCGCGTCGTTTGTCCGATGGATCAAATTGCATTAAACAATAGCTGCATCCTGCTCTATCTAGTTGTAGTTAAATGTGCGGAAAAGAGAATATGATAGTTATTTATTTTGGTAGCTTATTACGTTTATTCAGGCCTATCGTTGTGTACGTTTGATTAATGATAGATTGCTTAAATAAACTTTATGACTATCGAAATAAAGTTCATTTTTGTTCATGATTTAGTTTATTAGAGTATTCGTTTAGTGATTCATTTAAAAATGATCTTATGTCCTGAAGTTACGTTTCAATTTCGTTTGTTCGGAGTACTAAATGAAAGAGTATCTGTAATTTACTTGGTCTTAACTAATTATTTTGAAAAAAAATACCTACCAAAAAAAATGTTAATATCGGTTCAGTAGCTGATTCTGAACGTACTACTTTCCGCTTTTACATTTAAATCTGTTACATGTTGTATACACGATACCTGTGCCGAAAATGATCTTTAAAAAAATTTTGTCTGTCTGTTTGTTCCGGCTAATCTCTGAAATGGCTGGACCAATTTTGATGGGACGTTTTTTGGCTGGTAGCTGATATAACAAGGAGTAACTTAGGGTACATTTATTTTAGAAAAAATCTTTTACCACTGGGCCGTCACGTCAGGCGCCTCCCACCAGTTCTCCCACCAACGAATCAATATCACTTTTACAAAATATTGTATATAAAGAAACTTTTCAATAAAGTTAATAGAAAAAACTGAAAATAAATGTGTAACGGGAGCTTACCGCCGCCGCTCGCTAAGAGATGGCGCCACCGTAGAATTAGATCGCGGTATGGTTTCGTTACAAAGGTTGATAATTAAAATAAAAATGCAAAAACAAAAAAAAAAACTAAAACTAATTAACTTTTTTGTAAATTCCACGCAGACGAAGTCGCGGGCACAGCTAGTTAATACATAATTTCATAATCTCATATTTTTTTTTGGTGAATTTGCAATCAATGATAACCTTTTTTTCACTGTTTTCAGGATAATGTTTCCAGCCAAGCAATGGGAAAAAGTTAAACTGTCAAGAAATTTTGAGAAAGCAATACACCAGATAAATGAAAATTTACTCTACTGGCCAGCTTTTATTAAAGCAAAATGTAAACAGAGATTTCTGAAAATAACTCAATATCTCATAAGAATGAGAAAGTTAAAACTAAGGAGAGTGTAAGTATTATTAGTGTTTGTGTTAAACTTAATAGAGCCACCAGGTAAATGAGAGTACATGGGTTCGGAAGCTTGCAGGACAGATGTTACATGGCCTGCAATAATTTCATTTTGGACCTGTATGTTGTGAGACCGAAAAGGCTTATGGTTACATACTATGTATATCAGAAAATTGATTCATTTTGGTGTGGATCAGGATTGCCTGATCCACACCAAAATGAACCAATTTTCTGATAATTCCAGCTGTCACACAGTTGTGACAGCTGGAATTATTAAGTTATTATACATAAATATAATGCGTTGCAGGAAAGAGTTAGTGCCTATACAAAGGAAGATAGAGAGACGTGAGAGAAGGAGGGAAGAGAAGGCATTGGTTGCTGCTAGAATAGATAATGCTATAGAGAAACAATTACTTGAGAGATTGAAGAAAGGGACGGTGAGTATTTCTCTCCAAATTTATTATTTATACACACAAACTGGGTTACAAATCTCAGTAGCATTGTCTTGAAAACAAACATACCTTGTATATCAAGATATTTATTACTATATTGTGATATACATATATATTACAATTTGTAGTTTTACTTAAATAAAGTAGTGATTTAAGTATATTTTCAAAATAAATATCTGTGTATCACTGATTAAATATTAACTTTTTCAGTATAATGACATTTACAACTTCCCACAAATGGCTTTCGATGCTGCTCTCAAAGAAGAAGAGATTTCTGGAGAGAGTGAAAGTGAGAAGGAAGATGAAGAGGAAGTAGAGAAGGAGATGGAGTTAGAGCCGGAGTTGGAGAGGGAACTGCAGAAGAATGTGGAAGATGCTGATGAGTTTGTTGAAGGTGACAGCGACATGGACAGTGATGAGGTAACACTTTCTGTTTCATACTGATAGTAGCAGCTTAAACCTGCCTGGTGAAGATATTTTTTAATATTACAAAATGTACTATACAATTTAAAATACTTTTGAACCATTATCGTGAAATATGATAATTACAGAGTACACTAATAGAAAAGTGTTAGTAATACTATAAGTATAATCTGTTATCTGTTAAATTATTTGAAGTAAGTTCTACTATAGCTTAGGGTTTTGAATTAACAAAAAATGTTAGTTAAATAAATATGTGGATTGCTAACAATCCTTTTAAGAAATCTTTTAAACCAGGAAGATAAGATTTTCCAGAGTAATAATAATCTTATACATCTAATCTAGTATTTTTTTATTGCTATGAATGGTGAAATGAGCTTGCCATTCACCTGATTGTAAGCGATATGACAGTTTATGGACAGTGGGAAAACCAAAAATCACCTTGAATTACAAAGCAGTGCTTGGCATTCCACTGCGCTCGCCATCCTGAGACATAAGATGTTAAGTCTCAATATGTCCAGTAGTTACTTTGACTACAATGTCCTTCACACTGAAACACAAAAATGCATTTTTACTCTACTGTTTGGCGGGAGAAACAGACATGGCGGTGACACCTGCCCAGGAGCCCCCTCACACATATGAGAGATCTACCTCCAGTAAACACGAACTTTACAGTTCATGGACCACCATTGAAGTACATACTTAGTCAGGTCATAAATTCTGTCACATGTTTAATATAAAATAATCGAAACAAGTTTATTCATTATGTAACCATTTATATACCAAAATGAACTTAACAAAACATAGATTCTTATGACACTAAAGTTTATTCAAAATGACCTCCGTGATTTTGAATACAGGCCTTCAATCTGCGCGGCCAGTTGTCTATCGCAGCACGAACGAGGTCCATGTCAATATCGGCGGCTGCCTTAATCAAGGATGCCTTGAGTGACTCCAAATTGGGATGAGGCTTTGAGCACGCCTTTTCCTCCAAGTGTTGCCATATCTTGTAATCTAACGGACTGGAGGAGGCCAGTCTTCGTGCCGGATGATGTCGATTTCACGCGCCGCCAGCCAGTCTTGTGTGCTCTTCGCTCTATGAGCTGGCGCCGAATCTTGTTGGAATACCCAGTGCCTGTTATTGAACATGGTATGAGAAACAGGTTCCACAAGGTTCGTCAGGACTGTATTTTGATACACAACTGCATTCGTTTTTACATCTTTCTCACAAAAATGTACCTCTTTTAGCCCCAATAAGAAACTCCCAACCATACCATGAGCGAGGATGGAAAATGACCTCGTTGGACACGCGGAATACGGTTGCTCGCTTCTTCACTACTGTGTGCGTACACCTTATCATTTTGTTTGTTGTAGCTCTCTTCTACGGTAATTTTTTTTTCATCTGAAAAAAGAATTTCCCGATATTTTTTTCCCGCGTATCGCTTCAACAAAGCGCGGCATCTCTTCAGTCTCAGGTCCATTAGACGAGCATTCAAACGATGTCCTGTTTTTCTTCGATATGCCCGAAGCCCTAAGTCTTCATTTAACACCCTTTTCACCGTGGTTCTGCTTAACCCCATCTGAAGGGCCAACAGTTTCTGCTTACGTTTGGGATTTCTTTGAATTCGCGCCTTCACAGCTTTTATCACTGATGGAGTCCTAACAGACCGAGGGCGACCACTTCTTGACCTGTCATCTACACTAGAGTCTTCATTGTATCGTTTGATGGTACGATAAACGAATCTTTTGGTTATATTCAAATTTTAATCTAAATCATTAGGAAATAATTGAGGAATTAAAATTAACTTAAATTGTTTTTGATGTAGTTTATTTTGTGAACATTATTTTAAATGTTTTGTTTTTTATTTACTCTAAAAACTGTAGAATCTACATAAATTGTGTACTTTTATATTACATTGTAACGAATGTATTTTACACCAAAACCGTACTAAAAAAAAACTGTGGCTTACACCACTTTTGCGCTGATAGCCTCATTTAAAAATGAGTAAAATTCTAAAAAGCATACATTTTTATTTTCATGAACTATTCGAAATTCGAATTCAATAAACTTTTTTGTGGCCAGCATTCTAAAAGAAAAGTTTTTACTGTGTGACAATACTTATGACCTGACTGTGTATATTGCTACATATATTACGACTAACAGTTTCATATTTTGAATTTTCAGGAAAGCGATTCTGGCAGAAAGGAAAATGTTGACGTTGATAGTAATTTCGAATCGGAAACATCAGATATTGAGGTAAGACTTTGTATACACTCAAAGAGCGCCCACTAGTAAGAAATATTAATATTAACATAAACAAGGTATAATCTCTAATATTTGTAGCCTATGTATGGCAATGTGTTGCATATGGCATCAATCAGTGTTAAGAAATTAGGAGCTTGTATGGCTTTTTTTTATTGCATTATAATAGCGCGCCGAGTTTGCCATTCGCTTGATGGTAAGTGGTACGACCACTTATAGACAGTGGCAAAAGCAAACAACGCCACGAGTTACAAAGCAATCTATGGCATCCCACTCAATTGGTGGGTATCTTAATTGTGTCTAATGACTGGTGAGATATCTCTATTCAATTGCATTTTGAACAGCCTGGACATGAATGTAAATAATCGTGGGGTGACTGTTCTGTGTCGGAATCATTAAACAATACAAAGTATATGAACTCACACAAAATTATATTCTATTTGGGTATATTAAGGTGCTATTATTACTATCCCTAGTTTGCCTACCTTATATCTGTCCGAGCATGCGAACATATCGCCATGTCGGATACTACTTATTTTATACAGGGTATATCAAGACTGCTACCGAAAACGAAGCTGGGTGGTAGTTTAAGCGATTTCAGACACAATGCCACAGAAACATTTTGCAAATAAAAGCGACAAATTTTTTTTGTAATTTTTTTCCTATGGCCATATTTGAGTAGTAAATACATTTTTTTCCTAAAATAATAGTGTATACCCTTTTATTTATAAATACTCTAAGGTATAAAACAGTTTAAATTATTATTTTAGCAAAAACTATGGATTTACCGCCCAAAAATGACGATATTTAAAAAATCATTAAAAATTAATGTCGCGTTTCTTTGCGAAATTTTTAGTTGCATTGTGTTTGTAGTCATTAAAACTACCACCCGGCTTCGTTTTCGGTAGCAGTCTTTGATATACCCGGTATAACTACTTGTAGGAAATGTAAAAACCAATAATCACAAAGCAAAACATGCGAAAGAAGGATTGAATCGAGAACCCCAAGATACATACATGCCTCCACGCGATTGGTGCATACATATTTTTTAATGTTTTAGGATATTGCGGAGAAGATGGTGCGAAGAAAGAAACCTCGCGTCGAGATAGAATACGAAACGGAGCCAGTTGCAACCGTTTTCAAAAAGAAAATAAAACATTGACATTCTTTACAATCGACTGTTTTTGTTTAATTTTTTTCTATAGTCATAATTCCAAAGACACATTTATTCTAATTTAGTTAGGGTTTTAGTTGATACTTTTTATGGCTGATATAACGGGAAAATATCCGTTATATTTGGTAAATTTCGCAATGGTACAGTTAATAACTTTATTAATCACATCCATCCATCCATCCATCAGCCAAAGGAAGTCCACTGCTGAACATAGGCCTCCCCCAATGATTTCCACAGAGACCTGTTGGAGGCAGCCTGTGTCCAGCGACGTCCCGCGACCTTTACCAGGTCGTCGGACCATCTTGTGGGTGGACGTCCTACGCTGCGCTTTCCGCTACGCGGCCTCCATTCGAGCACTTTCCGACCCCATCGGTCATCAGATCTCCGCGCTATGTGCCCTGCCCATTGCCACTTCAACTTGCTAATCCGGTGGGCTATGTCGGTTACTTTAGTTCTCCTACGGATCTCCTCATTTCTGATTCGATCTCGTAGGGAAACCCCGAGCATAGCCCTCTCCATAGCTCGTTGAGTGACTTTGAGCTTCCTAATAAGGCCCATAGTGAGAGGCCACGTCTCGGTGCCGTAAGTCATCACTGGCAACACACAACTATCGAAGACTTTCGATTTAAGGCACTGAGGTATTTTGGACGAGAAGACGTCGCGTAGTTTCCCGAACGCTGCCCAACCGAGTTGGATTCGACGATTGACCTCTCTCTCGAAGTTGGACCTGCCTATCCGGACCACTTGTCCTAAATAGACATATTCGTCAACAACTTCGAGAGTCGAGCCCCCAACACCGATGGGAGTGGGCACAACATGGACATTCGACATGATCTTCGTTTTGTCCATGTTCATTTTAAGACCCACCTGTTGGGAGACTCGATTGAGGTCTTCGAGCATAGTGCTAAGGTCTTCCAGCGATTCTGCCAAGACTACAATATCGTCGGCAAACCGAAGGTGAGTGATATACTCGCCGTTGATGTTGATGCCGAATCCTTTCCATTGCAAGAGCTTGAAGGCGTTTTCCAGCGCGGCAGTGAACAGTTTCGGAGATATGACATCTCCCTGTCTCACGCCTCTCTGTAGTGGAATAGCCTTCGTACTCTGATCCTGTACTCGGACCGACATGGTGGCGTTGTTGTATATACACTTCAACGCTTCGATGTACCGATAGTCGATATGGCACCGCTGGAGAGACTGTAGCACAGCCCAAGTCTCGATCGAATCAAAGGCTTTCTCATAGTCCACAAACGCTAAACAAAGCGGCAAGTTATATTCCTCGGTTTTTTGTATAACTTGCCGAAGCGTATGGATGTGGTCTATGGTACTAAAGCCTTTTCGAAAACCGGCTTGTTCGGGAGGCTGGAAGTCATCAAACCTGCGTTCGAGACGATTTGTGATGACCCTCGAAAACAACTTATAGACATGGCTCAGGAGCGAGATGGGCCTGTAATTCTTCAGCAAAGTGTTATCACCTTTTTTGAAGAACAGTACCACCACGCTCCTGCTCCATGCCTCTGGCGTTGAGCCCTCGAGGAGAACGGAATTGAAGAGCTTCTGAAGGACTTTCAGTATCGGCGTTCCGCCCGCTTTCAGAAGCTCTGAAGTTATTCCGTCCTCGCCCGGCGCCTTGTTGTTTTTAAGTTGCTTCAGGGCCATCTCAATCTCACACAGGCTGATGTCCGGGATATCATCGCTAAAGTGTCGGATCAACTCGGCTCTCGGGTCTTCGGCCGAGCTAACAGCAGGTTTGGCAACCGAGGTGTAAAGCTGTCCGTAGAACCTCTCGATCTCCCTTAATACCTCTGCCCTCGTCGATACTACGCGGCCGTCCTCCGTCTTCAGCCTAGACAACTGGCTTTGCCCAATAGACAAGTCTCTTGCAAACACTTTGGAGCCTCCGTTCCGCTCGATTGTCTCCTTAATGCTCACAGTATTGTGAGCACGGACATCGTGTCGCAAGGACTTCCAGATCTGTCTATTGAGCCGCCGATATGCTTCGGCGTCAACGGAAGACTGCAGCGTCAAAGATCGACGTTCGGCCATGAGGTCAAGAGTGTGGATCGAGAGTTTTTGTGGTCTATCTCTACGGCGAGGTCTAAAATACTTAGATCCCACCGTATGGACAGCTTCTACCAAACCGCTGTTTAGCTCGTCCACTGCAAGGTTTTCTCCTAGACAATCAAAGCGATTTGTCAGCTCGAGTTGAAAGCTCTCGGGGTTTTGGATATGGGCGCGAGTAGGTCGGAGCGTAGATTTCATCAAGCGACGCCTTTCCGATTGGACATTGATATTCAGGGTGCCCCTAACCATTCGGTGATCACTGCCGGTTTTCACCCTGTTGATCACAGAGACATCTCTGAATATCCGTCTATTCGTCGTCAAGATGAAATCTATCTCGTTTCTCGTAGAACCGTCAGGACTCAGCCAGGTCCATTTCCTGTGAGGCGGCTTCTGGAAGAAAGAGTTCATCGCAAAGAGTCCCTCTTTCTCCAGAAAGTCGGCCAGCCTCTGACCCCTGGGGTTCCGGTGCCCATGTCCAAATTGCCCCACTTTCAACTCTGCATCGCTTCCCTTGCCCAACTTTGCGTTGAAGTCTCCCATAACAACATTGAAGTAGGTTTTGGAAGTATGTATGGCCCGACTTATGTCCTCATACATTTCCTCTACTTCTTCATCTGGGTGTGTCGAGGTCGGCGCGTATACCTGTATGACCTTCAACGAATATCTTTTAGATATTCTGAGTATAAGGTATACTACCCTGCTCGACACACTTTCGATGGATACGATGTTGTTGATGAGAGACTTGTGGACGAGAAATCCGACACCTCCTCGGGACTGTTGGTCGTCCCCCCGGTAGAAGAGCAGGTTACCAGACTTCAGGGTTATCGTATCCTCCCCGATTCTTCGGACTTCCGATAACCCCAGAATGTCCCAGTGTAACCTGCTCAATTCTTCTTCCAGTTCGACAATCTTCTCGTCTGTCCTCAATGTGCGTACGTTGTGTGTTACCAGGGCCAGTCGTCGTCGGGGGGGGTGGTAGCCGGGGCCAACCCGGGGATTCTTAGCACCCCCTGCCCCACCGTAACCATGACCGCTACCATAGCCAGGAATAGTGGGGCTGCCGGGGACTGGGGGCCTGGTCTCTATTTGTGTCGCCATTGTGGGGGTATTTGCCGTTACTCGCCACGCTTGGCAGGCGGGTTGGCGAGCGCAGTAGGGGACTGACGTTAATGACGCTGCTGCCCGCCATTAACCGGGGAAAGGGGAAATAGGATTTGTGCGTAGAGGATGTTATAGGAAAGGAGAGTATGGCCTGAGGGAGTGGATACTGCAGTCACGGACGGGAAGTTAAGGTCACTGCAGTAGCTCGGGGGCCGAGGTCGCGTACTCGTAGCACCTATACTAGGACAGGCCATGACCACTAGATAGGAGCATCCCTGACCACCATTAATCACATGATCAACTGATAATACTGTAAAGCACTAAAAAGGGACTTTTTTGTTTGTATACGTTCATATGATAAATTAGGTTGCATAATAACATCAAAATTTACATAATAATAAAAGAAGTATTAACCCCATCTTTACGTAAATAAACTTTTTCCTGCAAAATGTTAAAAGTGGTATATCATGATAGTATTAAAGCATTCTCTTTACTGCTGGAGATAGTTTGTGAACTGTTTATTATAATTATACTCATATCAGATATATACTTTACATACAAATCATATTCAAAAACATATTCGTCAAATTTCTTCCAAAAATTGTGGTAAATGTCAGTTTTCTTTACCTAAGGCAAGTTTGTATGAAATAAATATTTTAACAATAGAAAAATCAGTCAATAAAGAAATAATAAAAACAAAAAGGTAAACTTTGCTTTTAAACTACGTGCCGTACAAGGTGGAGTATGAGATACCCCAGTGCACTTTATTCGCATATAACTCACATAAAAACAGTATTTCATTGGAATTAATAGCATAAATTGGTTCATAATAGAACTCAAACGGTACCTTCCTGTCAAAGATAAACAATAGTAAGAAAATAAATAGTGAATTCAAAATGCAAAAGCTGATAATAGATAACACAAAATGAGCAACGTAATTATAAGCAAGAGTGCGTGCGCGATTAAACTAAAAACTTTCTGAATAAAATAGAACGCAGCTGAGCAAACGCAAAAATAAGGAACGACGGAAGGTATTCGGTAATGAGCTTGGTTTTAACCGGTTAATTATCGCTCCCAAAACCTAAATTCGTGAAAACCGGTTTTCCATAGTAACCGGTATTATGTTAACCTTTAACCGAAATTGAGTTTTATTGAGGGTCAATGTCCGAAACCGGTTTAGAAATTTAACCGGTTTCCGAGCCTTGCCTGGTGGTAATTCTTAAATAATGACTTGCAACTTAATTTAGATAGCTTCTAGTAAAAATGCAACGCTTACGCCATATTAATTTATTACAAGTGAATACACAGGAAGGAAGTTACAAAAAAAAACAGACTATAAAAAAACATAGATTACATAATATTTGAGTACAAGCTTCAACACTTCCCCTTACTCAAATACAACAATAGTAGTACAAAGAAACCAAAAAAAATATATACACATAAAATTAACTAATGTAACATAACACTTATATTTATACGAATAATAACAGCAAAAAAAAATATAAAAATAAATCAAAATACTTATATACTATAATCAAGAACAAAACCCTTCATACATAATTCTTTTACAAAATTATTATGTTTCATCTTAGCTAAAGGTTTAGTTAAAATGTCTCCAATCATATGCTCAGTAGAGAGATAAAGTATCTTAATATTATTATTATTAACACAATCTCTAATGAAATGGTAGCGTAAATCAATATGCTTTGTTCTACGATGACATTGGTTATTTTCTGCAATTTGTGAGCACTTAAGTTATCATTATAAATATTAATAGGACATATGTCATAATTAAATATGTCTTTAAAGAAATTTTGTAGATGTTTGTATTCTTTAACAGCTTCACCTAAACTATAATATTCTGCTTCAGTACTTGAATATGCAACTGATTGTTGCTTGCGGGCTTCCCAATTTACAATACAATTACCATACTTAACTATAAAACCAGTGTACGACTTCCTATCATTTTGATCATTAGCCCAATCAGCATCAGTGTATACCTTGAGGCTGCCATCTCCTTTAGTAAAGTGTAAGCCATAATGTTTTGTACCTGAAAGATATTTTAGCACATGTTTTGCTGCCAGCCAATGAGTCTCATCAAAACAATTGTTATACTGTCCTAATTTACTACATGCAAATGATATATCTGGTCTAGTACATACTGATAAATACATTAATCCTCCCACTAATTCTTGGTAAGGATATTTATTATCACACTGATTAGATTTAATAAGATTTGCATTAACTTGCATTGGAGTGGTAACAGATTTACATTCATTCATTCCAAATCGCAATAAGAGATTCTTTGTATATTCTTCCTGAGAAAGCTTTAAAGTCCCATTAGTTCTATCTCTTTCAACTTTCATACCTAGATAATTCTTTACTTCTCCAAGGTCTTTAATATCAAAGTGCCTTTTAAGCACATTTAATAGCCTATCTCTTTCCTGACTGTCTTCTGTAAAAATAAAGAAATCATCTACATAAAGTGCAATAATTGTATTTCCTTTTTCTGATTTTTTATAATAAATGCAACTTTCACATTTAGATTGTTTATATCCAACATCATTTAATACTTTATTTACTTTTAAATTCCATGAACGACTTGCCTGTTTTAATCCATATATCCCCTTTTTAAGCAAACAAACTTTGTTGATGAAATCCTTTTCATATCCCTGTGGTTGTTCCATGTAAATAGTTTCTTCCAAATTTCCATTTAAGAAAGCAGTGCTTACATCTATGTGGTTAATGTCCATATCTTTTTCTACGGCAATTGCAAATAGAAGTCTCAATGATGAGTGACGAACTACTGGTGAAAAGGTTTTATCATAATCAATTCCTTCTACTTGGCTAAAACCTCTCGCCACCAATCTTGCCTTAAATCGTTCAAAGTTTCCATTTGTGTCCCGTTTAACCTTATATATCTATTTACATTTCACAACATTTTTATCAATGGGTCTATCAACTATTTCCCAAACATTTTTATCAATTAATGATCTATACTCATCATCCATAGCATTTTTCCAATGATGTTTATGTTTTGAAGAAATTGCTTCAGAATATGATTTTGGTTCAATAGTGGTTTGGTTCAACATAGCCAAATATTCATTACCATCTAAAATATAATCTTTATGCCATACAGGGGGACGACGTTGACGTGTGGCACTTGGTGGGTAATCAGTCACAATACTATTGTTATCATCTGGTAAAACAACATCATCAGAATTATTTTCAATTATGTCTTCACCTGCAGAGGTATAATCTATGCTATGATCAGATCTTAATTCAGTCTCTTGACTATTATCCATCACATTACTAACATTTGTTACATCAATTGATCCTACATTATTATCTAGACTGTGTATTGTGTGCAATTTAGGTTCACAATATGATATTTCTATGTCACTAGGGATGTTGTAATCTACATTTGTTTGCTTAATACCAACAACATTTTCAAGAAATATAACATTTCTAGCTTTGATCATTTTTCCTGGTTGTGTGGGATCTGCAAGTCTATACCCCTTTGATGCTTCACAATATCCTAACATAATATAAGGTTTTGACTTTGCATCCAATTTTTGACGTTGTTTTTCTGGTGTCAAAGCATAAGCTTTGCAGCCAAAGACCCTAAGATGGCCTAAGTCAATTTTAGTTCCAGTCCACCTTTCTTCTGGAGTGGTATTTTTCAAAGCATTAGTCGGGCTGACATTCTTTAAGTAAACTGCTATCAATATAGCTTCTCCCCAATACCGTTTGTCTAATCCAGAATCTTGTAACATTGAACGAGCTTTTTCAATTAAAGTGCGGTTTAACCTTTCTGATACACCATTTTGCTGTGGTGTATAAGGAATTGTGGTTTGGTGAATTATACCATTTTCATTGAAAAACCGTTGCATAGTTTGATTACAATATTCTGTCCCATTATCAGACCTAACTATTTTTATTTTTAAATCTGTTTGATTTTCCACTAAATTTTTAAAATTAACAAATGCTTTATATACTTCAATCTGTGACTTGTTTTTTAGGAAATAAACAAAGGTTTTACGTGAATAGTCATCTGTAAAGGTCAAAATATAACGTGCATTTCCCCATGAAGGTACTTGCATAGGCCCACAAATGTCTGTGTGAATGAGCTCTAATTTTTTATACCCTTTTCTAACAGAACCTTTAGGAAACGATTTTGTAATCTGCTTCCCCTCAATGCAAGCAATGCAAGGTTTTAAAGGACAGTTACAATGATACACCATTTGCTAGACCATCACGCAGTAAAAGCATACCTTTATAATTTAAATGTCCAAGTCTTCTATGCCATAAGTCAGTGTCGTTTGTATTGCATAACATTAATTGATGATCTATACATTGTCTAGCAGCAGCAACATTATCAGCACATTGATGAATGGGATACTCCTGATGCTGATTGAGTTTGTATACACCACCATCATTAGATGCTGAAAAAATAAAAGGACCATTAGTATGAACATCATTACTTTTATATACCTTACATTCCTTATTATCAAAGACTAAAGTGTAACCTTTCTCTGCAATTTTACTTACAGATAACAAATTAGCAGCTATATCTGGAACATAAACTACATTACTTATAGTTTTCTTTACATTTTTTGGCAAAATTATATCTACATTACCTAATGCACGACCACAGATCTTTTCATTGTTTGCTATTGTTATAGAAGTTTTAACATCTGTAGAACAATTATTTAACCAGTCTTTACGCATAGTCATGTGTGTTGTACAACCTGAGTCTACTAACCAGTCTGTAGAACATACACCTGAAGTTGAAAGCTGCATATCGTGTATGCCAGTCACTAGAGCTTTATTTTCAGGATCATAAGTTCTTCCTGTCACCTTTTTAAATGCTGGACACTTGGGTCTTATACCGGGTATCTCAAGACTGCTACCGAAAACGAAGCCGGGTGGTAGTTTTAGTGGCTACAAACACAATGCAATTAAAAATTTCGCATAGAAACGCGACAATTAATTTTTATGATTTTTTAAATATCGTCATTTTTGGGTGGTAAATCCATAGTTTTTGCTAAAATAATAATTTAAACTCTTTTATACCTTAGAGTATTTATAAATAAAAGGGTATACATTATTATTTTAGGAAAAAATGTATTTACCACCCAAATATAGGCCATAGGAAAAAAATAACAAAAAAAAATTGTCGCTTTTTTTTTTGCAACCTTTTCTGTTGCATTGTGTCTGAAGTCGCTTAGACTACCACCCGGCTTCGTTTTCGGTAGCAGTCTTGATATACCCTGTATGTCCTTCCTTTTTACAATGATGACATATTATTTTATTTTTCTTGAATCTTGATACTAAGGCAGACTCATTTGTTTCAACTTTAATTCGTCTGTTGTGGTTTAATAACCTATTCTTAACCAGATCTGAAGTTAGTTCTTGTTTCCTCAGTCCTTCAATACTCATAATAAGTGGGTCAAATTCCTCTGGTAGACCAATCAACATTATTTCGGCTATTTCGGAGTCTTCAATTTGACAACCTATTTCTGCTAACTCTTGAGTAATGGTAATTATACCGGAAATGTATTCTTCCATATTTGTAAAATTGTAACTGACATGGTAAAGTTTTCTCTTCAAAGCTAGTCTGTGTGTAATACTAATGCTGTCATAGGTGGCATTTAAACAATTCCATGCTTCTTTTGCAGTTTTTGCTGATTTTATGTAAGGATAGCAAGCATTACCAACGTTTTAAACAAATTTTAGCATAGGCACGAAGATCCGTCTCTTTGTCGACGGGTGTCTCCACAATCCAGATTCAATTAATATCATTTTCATTTGAAATTTCCATAAAGGGTAATTTTTAGTACCTGCTAATTTTTCAATGATGTGAGCATGTGGTAGCACTTGAGTAAGCGGCATAGCATTGTCTGTTGCAGGTGTCGTCATTTTAGACTTTACACTATTATTTTTGTTTTCAATTGAACTTATTACAATGCTATTCTGGGCCCATAACCTCTTAAATAATGACTTGCAACTTAATTTAGATAGCTTCTAGTAAAAATGCAACGCTTACGCCATATTAATTTATTACAAGTGAATACACAGGAAGGAAGTTACAAAAAAAAACAGACTATAAAAAACATAGATTACATAATATTTGAGTACAAGCTTCAACAGTAATCGATACGAGTATTTATTAAAACCAAACAACACCATAAATAATAAAGCAATGTTAGGCATTCTGCTGCGCTCACCATCCTGAGACATAGGATCTCGGACAGGAGACCAGAGAGTCATAATGTTCAGTGGTACCTGGTTAAAATGTCCTTAGAATCGGAACATAACAGTGCATTTACATTGCTGTTGTAAAAAAAATATATTGTGGTGGTATCTACCCTGGCGGATTTTCACATATGAGAGACCTACCATCAGTGCGACGTCTGATGGTAATTTTATGAACATCTAGAACGTACGTTCGAGCATATGGTTAGTTGAAAACCAATACTAAAGGTAGTATTTACCAAGGTTAAAAATATGGGTTTAGAATGTGCTGTGAATGGAAAGAACATGAAAACGGAAGAAATGGATATTTGGCCTCCAGCAATTTCGATCATCAAAAACAATACGAAACCCACGAAAATGTGGTAGTTATCAATATTTTATTGAAACATCTTCCAATCAGTTATCGTCACACGTTTCTTAAGCGTAGGTACACGCCCTATAATATAATCGTATCGGATCTCGCTTTACGCGTACGACTTACGAGATTCATGTCGTTCATATTTTTATGATGGGTGTTAGGGTGAAACGTCGCGAACAGTTAAAATAATGGGTTCCTGCACCCGTCTGGTGACTGTAGCTGTAGCGACTTCCGATTATAATACAAATGCGATACCCGACAAGTAGGCCCGTACTGTAACACTGTAAGTTGTAACATTTGGTATATCATACAGTACTACACAGTACACGGTACACACAGAGCACGTACGAGCATGTCGGGAATGTGCGGCCGCGTACGCGACAAACATCGCTGTTATTGCGCCCATAACTTACGTTATGACGCAGTTTTGTTTGCTCCCAACAATATTGTTTACTGTTAGATATGTGCCGTAAAAATATCACTATTTGTACTACAGCCTTGACTTTATTAGCTAAATATTTTCCTCCGCGTGCTTACAGGATGGAGTTTTTTGCTGACAGGGTTGGATTTGAGGAACAAATATTTACATATTGTTGTTTTCTATTCTTTATTTTGTATTGGATACTTTTAGGGTATATAAGTCACCATAAATAAAAAAATATATAGATACTTATGTCGATCGGCCGATGCAGCTAATTTCATCATCTACCTGATTGTTATACCTAAGTCGGTAAAAATGAGGAAAAGACCTAGCGATAGGCTGTTTTGGATATTGATTATTTTAAAAAAAAAGTATTAATTTTTGTGCTATTTTCTCACTATCATATTATCCTATCTCTATCATATAAGAACAGTTGGTTAATAGGCCAGTCAATAAAGCCTCAAACCCCTAAGTAATTCGTAACTCGTTCAAATTTTGAGGGTTTGTTAAGGAAGGTAAAATAGCTTACCGTGTGATTTTGCAGCGTTCAGGGGTGTACGGAAAGGGTTGAAAAGGGGTGAAAAGTGTTTTTGTTAATAACATTGCCAAAAAAATTACTAACACGCTGCAAATTTGTAACTATGTTGGTCTCACCATTTTGTAACATGTGTTAAATTTGCAGCGTTCTGCAACATACGGAACATTGTTTATTATCAAAAAACAATAAAATTTGTTAATAACATACCCAAAAAAATTACTAACACGCTGCAAATTTGAAACTATGTTTTTCTTACCATTTTGTAACATGTATCAAATTTGCAGCGTTTTGCAACATACGGAACATTGTTTATTATTAAAAACAATAACATTTGTTAATAAGAGGGGGTAAAAAAATTAGTAACTCGTTGTAAATTTGGAACTATGTTGTTCTTACCACTTTGTAACATGTATCAAATTTGCAGCGTTTTGCAACATACGGAACATTGTTTATTATTAAATAACAATAAAATTTGTTAATAAGAGGGGGTAAAAAATTATTAACTCGTTGTAAATCTGTTATTACCTTGTTTACACCTTTTCAAAACATTTTTTAACTTTGCAAAATTACTGTTTTATATTAACAAAAGTATCGATCAATAAATAAAATATTTCAATAATACTTTTCTGAAAGAAAATTGATAACGTCAAAAGAATGTTATCATTATTATTTAATCAAAGTTTATAATAAGAAATGTTTCTTGTTGTTATAGTACATTAATAATTTTCATTATTTTGAAATAAGAATAATCATTTTAATAAGTAATAAATCTTAAAATAATAGTAATGTAAATATAGCAGTGAAATTATAGTTATACAACATAACTTATCAAAAATTTTTTGTATTTAAAAATCATAAAATATAAATTTGGTTGAAAGGAGATGGGCCAGAAATGTATGGACCTTGGGCCGTTTGTAGTACATTACACCAAATATACTTAGTGGAATTGGCATTCGATTTCTGTATGAAATACTATTATACGTTGCATATTAGCTTTATACAAAAATAAATACAAAGCCAAGAACAGCAACACTACAAGGGGACAATATGGCGTCCTGAAACGGCATGTTTGACAACCGATGTCAAAACTTGACATTTATGAAATAGAAGTCGTAATTCGTATTATTTTTTGTATTTTTTTAGTCGTCTGTGCTATAAATTACTGTACTCTATATAACTCGTAAATGTTTTTACGTCAACGGAATTAGTATCATACTTTATTGATCATCTAATATAATATACGATAATGTCTATACAATAAATTGCAACAAGTCTGTCAGAATCTCGTCATGTTTATAGTTATTTAATATTAAGAAAGTGTACCTACATCTGGCCCTAAGTGCGGTGCATAATACCTGCTAAACAACCTATTTAAATAATCCACAATAAAAATCTGCTAGGCATGAGATATAGCACGGCACAGACTGATCACTTGTCGCGACTGCTAGCATATGAATAAATAATCATTTTATTATTAGGCATATGCACTTAATAAGCTCTTAGTGATTATAGTCCATACAAATGAATACGCTATAAAAATGGAATCGAATCTGATAGCAGCCATGTTTATTTCTATACCTTAATGTCTAGTAAAAGAACTTACTAGCAATTATTTCTGTACAAGCTAACATTTTAAACATTATATTTGGTCTACCCCTAGAAGTCTAATATAGTTTGGTATATTAGACTTCTGCATACTTAAAAATAATATTATCCTAAGGTCTAAGATATTATTTTTCAAATAATGTATTTGACATTAATTCTAACTGGTTATTTCTGAGCACACATAAGGAAAAAGTAGGATTAATTAATCAAAGACAACTAAAATCAAACAAAACTTGAGGACAATAAAGTAAAACCAGATCTTGCTTTATATTTTTTATTTAAATTCGCCTAAAAATAATCTCCAGTCAAAACATCTAGGAACAATGCCGGTGCTCCCATATTGTACTATTGCCTAGCCCAACCTAAAGGCTAAATACCACAGTATGATCATGGTATGAGTACAGCAACCCACTGTCCGGTGTCCAGCTATGTTCCTTTCAACATGAAGCACTTGTGGGTGTTATATATGTCCAAAAGCATCGAGATTGATACAATCTTCTTACGGCGGAGTTGGAATAAAATCTTGCCCATTGTCTACAGCTTGATTTATTTGCAGCCAGCAGTTTGTACAGATAATTGTTTGTTCTGATAACTGGAACAAAATAAAAAAGATTTAATATTGAAGATATCGAAGAATTATGATGAATAAATAACTCTTTGCAGTCACATGTGTTCCCTCCTTTCTATGATCCCAGGTCTTTCCGCTATTGTTTAAAGAGGCATCTTAGCAGGCCGGCCGGATAATTGTATGAAATGTCTTGGGACAGTCGTCTGATGCCATTAGATATTCCGCCTGGACGGCATTTGTGCTTACCATAAGACATAGTGTTGTTATTATGGAAATAATAATAATAATATAATATATTATACATAACACTAGATCTGAGTATCCAGAGCGAAATAAAAGAAAATGTAATTCATTTAACAATTTAAACAACAATATATAAAATATCACTTCTTACATATTTGTATACTAGTTGACTTGTCCTGTGGACACAATGCAATTCAGCTCTAACATGAATACTTTTGTAATACTCCTTACCTTGAATAAACCTTGATTAATTGGCATAAAACATACATTTTCAGTTTATGAAGAAAAAAGAAAATAGAATACTTACTTCTTGTTCTGCCATTTCAGCAATAAAACGTCTTGAAACACTCTACACGAGAGTGAATTGGCATCCCATGTAGTTAATAAGATTCTGTTCAATGATAGAAACCATTTCATATAAACAATTGCAGAAGTGCAATTCAAGCAAAGCGCCACTTTTGATGTACTGAAAAGCAGAATTGTGGGTTAGAAGAGAAATATGAACATAGAAAAACATAAAAGTATTACTTACATGTGGCATTCTAAAGTATATACATGTTTACTCACCAAAATACGAACTAGTAATTGCGTTTAAACGTCAGGATATATCATCTGCGAGAATCAGAATCCATAAAACAAAGCCAGGTCAACAGAGAAGCAAAAACACATTTGCGAAATATATGCGAACAATAAAAAATAATACGTTATTCGTATGCCACAGATTCGTAGGCCACAGAGTTTTGCAATTGCTGTCAAGTTAAACATTTCGTTCTTAAACTAAAATCATGTAATATAAATAAAACAATAAAAGTGACTTCTTTAACAACATATATTGTCTTTTAAAAAGCGAAGAATATAGAAAAAGAAATATAGACAATAATTATAATTTGTAGGGGATATTTGTATGAAGACATATTCAAGTTAAAGAAAATGGGTTCGCGCATTTTTGAACGAAATGACAATTAGGCATCATGGAGGACAAATTATCGAAGAAAATATTGCTTCTGTACTAAAACAATCACATTTTTGTATAAAGCCCCCTGTTGTCCAAGAAATCTAAATGCATTTTATTTGAATTCCACATTTTTTTCTAGAATTTGTATTAGACGTACACAAAACGGCCCAAGATAAAACATCTCCTTTAAGAATAATTTATTTGGTGTTTCGCTTGTCTTCGTGTCCATCAGGTCCACCAGAAACAACTGTAATTAAAGGAAATAATGTATTAGAAATTTTGCAACACATTGATGAGATTCAATGTTAATGTAATGATTTCAAGAATACTAACATCTCACAAATTATTCATCTCTCTTTCTCTAATATTCGCCTTTTTTTCCTGGTCGTTGGTCCAAGAATTTTCTTTAAGAAAGTATAAAAGGTGTAAACAACAGATTTACAACGAGTTACTAATTTTTTTTACCCCCTCTTACTAACAAATTTTATTGTTATTAAATAATAAACAATGTTCCGTATGTTGCAAAACGCTGCAAATTCGATACATGTTTTAAAATGGTAAGAACAACATAGTTTCAAATTTGCGGCGTGTTAGTAATTTTTTTGGATATGTTATTAACAAATTTTATTGTTTTTTAATAATAAACAATGTTCCGTATGTTGCAAAACGCTGCAAATTTGATACATGTTACTAAGTGGTAAGAACAACATAGTTCTAAATTTGCAGCGACTTACTTATTGTTTTACCCTTGTTATTAACAAATTTTATTGTTTTTTAATAATAAACAATGTTCCGTATGTTGCAAAACGCTGCAAATTTAATACATGTTACAAAATGGTGAGACCAACATAGTTACAAATTTGCAGCGCGTTAGTAATTTTTTTGGCAATGTTATTAACAAAAAACACTTTTCACCCCTTTTCAACCCTTTCCGTACACCCCAGAACGCTGCAAAATCACACGGTAAGTTATTTTACCTGCCTTAACAAACCCTCAAAATTTAAACGAGTTACGAATTACTTAGGGGTTTGAGGCTTTATTGACTGGCCTATAAACACGAAATGTTAAATTAGAGAAACCCGGTATCGATAATCGTCTCAAGAGAAATGTTTGTTTGTGCAAGAGTTGTATTTGGGTATCGGGTTAGCTATTGCTTACCTAGTCTGTATTCTGTAATGTGTATTTAATCATTGACTTTTGATATCGATGTATTTAATAGTTTCTTCAACTTAAAGACACGTTTTGAAAGCTATCTGTAGAATATCAGGCATATCACTTTTTTAAGTTGAAGCGAATAGTTTCTCTAAAAGTCTAACCAAACTACAGAATTTAACCAGTCGATCCATGAGTGAGTTTACAAACAACCAGACTAAGATTAAATATTTATAGGGCTAATGATGTTTTTCCCACGCAGCGATCGAACTCGCAAACTTTTAACGTCAAGCAGAAACTGTATAGCCACAATGCCAACCGTTAGTTACGCCACACATTAGATTTATTACTATCTTTGATTGCTATATTAATAAATAAACTCAAATTTATCCTTGTTATTGTTTTTATAATTTAAATATTGTTATAGTATTATCGTAGGGTGCATTTAATTAGGCCTCATGATGTCTTGCTAGTCTTGCTAGTTAATTTTATTTGTTATTATTATTAGTTTTTGGATTTGGAGACTGGGCCTACCTTGGCCATGGAGGTGCTGTTATTACATGTTTAGACAAAATTAAGTTTGGCGATATGTGGATGGCTTCCCTGCCTAATTCTTTGAGGATTAAAGCGTAAGCTTAATTTTTACAAATCGTTAAACCAACATCAAAATCTAATTATACTTGGGATCGTGATGCGCGATCTAACAAATATCCCCAAAAGGCACACACGTAGTCCTGCCTCCACACTAAGATCGAGTCTTGTGTCGTGGGTGTCAGAAACTACGAGAGACTTTTCGGTTTCACAAACATATTATTATGTTATTATGTTACATATAATATTATGTAGGTGCATATACAATTAGTGAAGTGATAAGCACACAGCTAATTGATGTTGTTTTGAGTTGAAGTTACCTTTTTGATTGTTTGTTACCGTTTCAGCCATACGAGTGATAAAGTTACTTACATCCGGTGTTGAGTTCTACATAATATGCAACTAATTAGAAATAAATATATACTGACGGTAGGATTACCGTTAAATTGTCTTCAGTGTCGGCTGTTACATGACTTGGAACTGGTAATGTATGTACTGCAGACTCCGATATGAAAGTCTTATAAGATAACGAAATCAAATAAATGTCCCATTGTGAAATACAATTGAACGCTTTTGAATGAATCTTGACGAATGATTCCCTTTTAATAATTCCACCATTGTGCCATTATTAATATTGTCGTTGAGGCTATAATTAAGCAGAATTGGACATTGGATGGACAATGGATGTGATCGGAATATATTTTAAACACAATATCGAGATTGTGCCTGGATGTTTCAATTGTTGCTGAGTGATTTGTATTCCCCTAGGAGATGCGAGTATTGATAGAACGAACAGTCAGATTTGTTCAGAGTATTATACAGATATTGTGGGAATGTCACGAAAATTTTAAATTTAGTCGATTAGTACTTTGTCCTTTTTTATTTTACGCTAAGAATAACGCTATGGTATGCAGATTTCCTCACGATGTTCCTTCACCGTTTTAGTGCGTGGTGATTGACTATCAAGTGTCAGTGTAGTTATGGCAAATGAAGAATGAAATGATTCTTGTGAAGTTTAAAAAGAAAATTCTTCTACATTTTTATAAAACCCCAATAATAATAATAGTTTTCCTTCACCGTTTTGGTGGGAAACATCGTGAGGAAACCTGCATACCATAGCGATTTATAAATTTTATATGGTATGTAAGTCCGCCAACCCGCACTAGGCCAGCGTGGTGGACTATATGGCCTAACCACTCTCGATCGTACTCTCGATTGTAGAGGAGGCCCGTGCCCTGCAGTGGGACGTATATGGGCTGATACAAGAATAACGAAACTTTTTTGTGTTATTATGATGATACGAACCTTCAAAGCATGCTAGAAATATTATTAAGTAGGAAATATGCATAACTTTATGGGCAGAAAAGGTTATCAACGAAGTCCTATAAAACGAGCAGTTTGTCTTCTAAGAAAAAAATTCACATCAAGAAATTCAGCCCCTGAAATTCTATGAGATGTACTAGTACTACTAGTACCTGGATTACCTACAACGGATTGTTTTATAATTACTTATTTATTATAACGCATGGACGCAGTAATTAATCCAATGAGCAGAATTTTAACCTAAGTTGTTTTCATAAAAATAATAAATGCATTAATTAACGCTGTTGCTGTCTTCGTACATTATGTAGATTGAGACATATTATGAATTCTATGAGAAAGTTAGGTTGGTGTTTTAAATTGAGTTTGGCAACAGAGTTTGTTTGTTAAGCGAAAATGTTTTTCGCTATTAATATTTGATTGGCTATTCGTTAAGTTCGCTTTTGTGAAGTCCCGCGAAGCTTCCACCGTAATCTTAAGTTTTCTTTGTGGCCATGTTTATTATAAGATATCTCAACTTTATTTGATTAAAACTTTCAAGATGAAAGTTCGATGTCTCAAGTTGTGCTAAGACGCGACATTTTTCTATTGAATTGCACTAATGAGTTTATTATGTAAATATCACATTATAGTTTAATATTTATTGTACACATTACCTAACGGTGGCTCTCAATTCCGGGTATTTAGTTTGTACCTTTCCCGTATACAGAAATACAGGCAAAGGCTAAATTTCTGCTAATTTAATAATTTTGTTTTTCAAGTAAGTCATAATTTGAATTGAGTGCGGAGTTAAGTAAATTAAAATATAAAATTAATAACTAAATAATTTGCCTCAACTAAAATGGATAAATAAATAGCTACGGAAACAACTATTACATGAAACCACAAATTGGTAGACAGTCATAACGTTTTTGCGGTTTTGTAAAATAATACATTATTTTTTATGGTCATACATTTTGTAGTTACCAACTTTTTGAATTTTAAGCAGTCCTGTATAAAATTCAACCTATTTTCACCGAATTTCTATATATTTTGAATTATTGCACACGTATTAAGACTTGGATGATAATACTGAAAACCGTAATATTTCAACAACTTGGCAAACATATTATCAATATAATTCTTTTAGCATTCCAACTGTGATCTATTTAACTCTACAAATTAACTTCCCTGCAATACAAAGGTATTGTTATATAGTAAGGTTATTGTATTTTAATATTCTATACATTCAGATTCGTCGACGTTTCCATAAAGCTAAGACAGAGGTCGGCATACATCATGCGGAGTCCCGTGCGACACTCCGCTACATTTTAATTTATCCGTCCCGTGAAGAGGGTCCTGATATGACGCATATCTTGCCGTAACAATGCTTGCGAAATAACTCTTATTTTCCGTAAACATGTTCTAGTTGTTTTTCCATAATGTAGGTCTGTCACTAAAGCAGTTTGGATGTGTTTGGTATTTTTTCTAAATTCTATAGAAATCGTTTACAATAGCTCACGCTCAAATCCCCAGGAGAGTGGGCTGAGGTGCAAATTAACAAGATACCTTATTTTATCTAAAGACGAGAGATAGCCTTAAAATGCCAAAGATGCCGATGCCGATATATAAATGTACATATAAATACTATTTGTAACGCATAGCATACATACATATATGTAATATGTAAAACATCTAATGCTCTAGAGCAACTTTATCGTCTACAAACAATATAAAAGTAAAAGAAATATATATTTCGTGCGTTAATAAATTATAACATGTATTTAATAAACTATAGGTTTTACACTCAGAGATTTAAAATAAAATATAATTAGCAATTGTTTGTCGGTAGGTAAAACAATTTTCCTCCAATGAATGTTTGTGTTAAATAATTGTAAAATGTTAGCAACAATGTATTTAACTATAGACCACTTATGTAAGTTTTATTGGTTGAATTGTAATTTTACTGGTATAAGTCGATATGAATTGTTCTAAATAGTATGGCATGTTAGCGTATGATTGACAGAACTTCGGCAATTCAGTTTATTTCAAGTTTCAAGGGTTAAACCAGACGGGGCTAATTTAATAGTTGGCGCGTGAACACACGTTTTTACTGTCCCTTAGAGACTTAATAGTAAAACTTTTATATCATTCGTATCTTCAGCTTTGGAGGCATCGAAAGGTTAAAACTCTGCCTACCTTTACTGTCATCATAGCCCACAGCTGGTGCTGTGGGCTATGATGAGAAGACCCCTGCCTCATACACGAGAGACAAATGACTTAATAAAGGACGCTGGATTTGCAGGAGGTAGCCCGGATTTAACAAGTGGCTGGGAACATTCTTAATGGATGCATAGTTGAATAATTCATAATTTATATTCAGCAAATTTTGATTCCTCATTCCAATACAATACATTGTATGACTCTCACTAGAAGTTGTGGCTACTGGTTTGTGACGAATCTTTGAAATTTTAAAGAAGAGTGAAATTTTAAGGTGTGTCCACACATTGAGCGGCAAGAGCGCGGCAACAACACGCGGCGTTTGCAGGACACATTTCTGCTGCGCTCAAGTTAGAACGAAGCCGACTAATGTTTGCGCGGCAGTATTGCGCGGCACACCCAAGACACGCCGCGCACTTCAGTTGGCATCAGAACTAAAATGAAACCTGCTGCATGTGACGTAGCTCTGCTTATTATTAAAAAAATTGCGGAGTAAGACTAAGAAAAAAAATATTATATTTTAATGAGTAAATGCTGGACGAAACTACTTTTTCAATCAATAAATTACCAAATTCATTACCGAACACCACAATTTTTAAGATTAACTTTAGAAGAGTTTGAACATTTACATGGCCTGGTTGAGCCGTATATTAAAAAAGAAGATACGTATTGGCGTAAAGCAATCATAACAAAAGAGAAATTGGCTATAACTTTGCGGTATTTGGCAACAGGAGACTCATATTCTAGCTTACAATACGTGTTTTGTTTTTATTATGGTATTCTTTTTTTCGAGGATCCCATAACTCATAAAAAGATCCATACTTTTCAATTAAACGAATAGATGTTTCGTTCTCCATGTTTGTGCGCAGAAATACGTCCAAACATTAATACTGACGAATGTTTACTAAGAATGTTCGTGCGCGGCAGGCAGCCAGACGCCTTCACATGCGGCTGTCGTTCAAACATAGCGCGGCGGGCCGCGCGCGGCAGCCGCGCTCGATTGCCGCTCAATGTTTGGACACACCTTTACAAAAATGCCAGAACAGTTGCTCTATTTTGACCTATGGAATGTGAATGTGTGTGGAATGCCAAATTTGTATCCAAAATCATTCAGGTTTTACAAGATCGGGGAGATTATAAACTCATTTGCAAAAAAAACGGGCACCTAAGCAATGAACCATTTCAAATGTTTGATAATTATAGGTAGTTTTACTTTCACAATTTTGAAAATTAATAAGCAAATAATCGTTTTCGTCAGTATTATCATAAAATTTTGATAAAATTTATGGGTTTTAATTCTAAAGTTCACTAGTAGTGTATGCTCGCTAGTAGTGCATATGCTCGTGAAGTAAAAGTTAACAAAGATTTTTGTTTGTTTTTTCTTTAATAAAGTAAAAGCAGATAAATGTTTAGTATCGAGTGTGACCCCCTCTAGCTGAAATCACAGCTTGAATTCGTCTGGGTATGCTAGCGAGGATATCCCGGATCCTTGCTTGCAGAATACGTTCCCACTCCGCGGTAATCACATTCTTCAGCTCTCTGATGGTCTGCGGAGCCGGTTGTACTGATCTCACGCGTCGTTTCAGAACGTCCCAGATATGCTCTATAGGATTGAGCCTGGTTCTGGAAGAAAACCATGTACCCAACCATGGGATGATCGTTTTCTTGTGAGTCGCGCATTGAGAAATCGCAAGTCTTCGTATGTGGACCTTAAGAACAACCTCGAAGAAGTAAGAAATGTGCATATTAGTCTATGGACGGTCAGGAGGAGGCTACTCGCGGCCAATATACGTAGTCATCGCCCGGCCCGCGGCCCTAAGTTACTCCGTGAGCACAGTGTTGCCAGGCTTAGGTTTGCTCGAAATTGTGAGTCATGGACTCAAGAAGACTGGAATAGGGTATTATTCTCCGATGAAGCCAGGATATCTCTGTTCGGTGAAGATAGACGTAGGCGAGTGCTACGAAGACGAGGAGAACGCTTTGCAGAGGCTTGTTTTGAAGAAATCACACCTTATGGCGGGGGCTCTGTTATGTTTTGGGCAGGAATAAATTCAATGGATCGTACAGAGTTAGTCTTCATTGAAAACGGCTCACTGATTGGACATCGATACATAACGGAAGTTCTAATTCCTCATGCACAACCCGCATTGGCCGCTTTAGGCGAAGACTCAATTTTTATGGACGACAACGCACGCGCCCACCGTTCTGGCGATTAGGAAGCGTATGTGCAAGAGGTCGGCATTCGTCGTTTGGATTGGCCAGCTCGAAGTCCCGACCTCAATCCTATAGAGCATGTCTGGGACGTTCTGAAACGACGTGTGAGATCAGTACAACCTGGCTCCGCAGACCATCAGAGAGCTGAAGAATGTGATTACCGCGGAGTGGGAACGTATTCCGCAAGCAAGTATCCGGGATATCCTCGCTAGCATACCCAGACGAATTCAAGCTGTGATTTCAGCTAGAGGGGGTCACACTCGATACTAAACATTTATCTGCTTTTACTTTATTAAAGAAAAAACAAACAAAAATCTTTGTTAACTTTTACTTCACGAGCATATGCACTACTAGCGAGCATACATTACTAGTGAACTTTAGCATTAAAACCCATACATTTTATCAAAATTTTATGATAATACTGACGAAAACGATTATTTGCTTATTAATTTACAAAATTGTGAAAGTAAAACTACCTATAATTATCAAACAAACCAATAGTAACATTTGAAATGGTTCATTGCTTAGGTGCCCGTTTTTTTTGCAAATGAGTTTATAATATTCAGTTAAAATAAACTTGGAGCATAAGCGGTAGGTTTTCCTTATGGTAAAAATATAATTTTGTATCATTTGCCACACGAGAATTCCAGTAATGATTTTGTACAATAAACTTTATTGCAAGGAGCAAGAAATGAATTTTCCTTGCGCGTTCCTGGTTGTAATTCAATTGATAAAAGCTGTTTATATAAATATGCTTGTGCCAAATTCAAGAATTGTGAAGCGTGCTCTCGAATCAAGTGGACCTGTCTGAAAAAAAAAAATCAAAATGAACGCTAAGCTATTGATTGTCTTTGTAGCTATTGTCGTAATCACTGAAGCTAGTATATTAGTTAAAAATCTTGATGATGATGTAGTACGAGAAATCTTTAATATGGGTAAGTAATTTTATAGATATCGCTATTGCCTTTTAACAAATCTTATTTTAACGACTTTTAATTATTAGAAAAACAGGCAGAAACAAAAATGTTTCAAACGTTTTATTATTCAAAGTAAAATAATATTATATTTTTATTCAATTTGTTTTGGGAAATTCAACTATGTTAATTATACCAGTTTTGAGATTTAATACCATAATCACAGAACAGTTCAAACCGTAATGGTACTTACTTTTGAAGAGACTATTAATAGGCATATTGTTTTATTATATTAGTGTCACGTGATATTAGAAATGTGCTACGAGTATTTACGATTACTAATTAGATTAATTACCAATTCAACAGTAAAATATCTGTACAAAGTAGGTCTTAATTTTTAAACGTTATGTGTTTATTGTGTGTGTTATAGTAGGATAAATCTGTTATTTTTTTACGTATACCTATTAATGAATAGAATTTTCGAATTATGGGATTATTGGAGTTACAATGACTCGACCAGGATCAATAATGTAAACAATAAATACCGTGCGTGCGAGACTTAACGGCTCCTCTTACCCACTATGAAACTAATCATCATTTATTTAATCAATTATAGATAACACTATAACGGAAAATAGGTGATTATTCATAAATAATTCGTTTATCACTTATTTATTGCAGTTTGTCTCCTTGATGTATTCTAGACTTCCCTCTCTTTTTTTTTTACTTATAACTATCCAAAGGTTGTGTGTAAGAAATCACCTAGAGCCACAAAACCACCATTTGTACTTTATATAGTAATTTTTTTTCTTATCAATTTTTTCTCTTTTACGAAAGCGTTAAAAAATAATAAATAAATTAAATATATATTATCGGAATAAAGGAAACTATTATAACCTCAGAAAGTTGCCTACTGGACATAGGTCTCCTCCAATGTTTTTCAGTGATTTTTCTATTTACTAATCTATATGAATTATTTATTATTTTCAGAGAAAGTGGAATCCGATCACAAAGTGGCTGAGGCTCAAGAGATGCTGAACATTCCGATGCGATTGAAGGACTGCAACAACGGAGTCTGTGTGGCTATATGCAATATACTCGGCTATGCTCACGGAAGGTGTATCTCTTCTTCCGAATGTCAATGCTATTGAAGCAATTACCAATGATCGTACCAGTTTTCTGGCAGATGTTTAAATAAATAAAATGATTCTGGTTACATTTTGTTTTCGTATATTTGTATAGTTGTACAAAGAGTTTTGAAAACAGTAAAGAATAATCTAAATTTGTATACTCACGTCTTTTTCCATGGAGGTAGGCAGCAACTGTCGACTGCCTTAATATTGCGACCCGAACACTCCTCATTGAATTCGTGCATATTCTCGAGACCCGTACAGAAAAAAAAACTTTATTGATTATTCTTGTGTCTTTTTAAATACTAGAAATTGATCTAAATCTCGTAATGTAAAAAAGCATTATAAAAAAGCATGTCATCGGAGTCACTGGGCACACGGCGGGGGCCGTGCACCCTCGCGTATAACGGACTCCGAGACGTGTGATGGAGCCTCGTCTCCGTCATGGACGCCCATAACAGCTTTACGGGCGTCCGAAAAGGCGTTGTAAATCGAGGTAATCTGGGCCTTCATATGATAACATAAGGCCCAGCAATGGTTTTGCGCGGGACGGTTCGCGGACGTAAATCGGGGCGCCCTTCGCCCTGGGATGTCCGGTGCTGCCCACAATGCGTGTGAGGGCATCGAGAGGTTTTTAGTCAGTATGCTGGCGTAGGTATTGCTAGGGACCCAGTTCGGCCACAATGTAAAAAAGCATTAAATAAAGAATATAATACCTACATTCAATATTACTATTGTTATTTAATTAATATTTTATCCAGGAATAAGTAAAACCATTTTACAAAGAGCTTTATATAAATATTCTTATAATAGTACATAGGTAGCATTCATAAGTGTGCCCTAACTAAATATTGTTTCAGAAGTTATGTACTATGAATTGAAGCACATACATCAAATGTTATTGCTGTATGACTATTTATTAAATTCATTGCAAAATGAATGAATAAAACCCGCCTATGCTGAAAACATTCAGATCTTTAAAGTGGTAGAGCCGTGCCTTAGCTCGAAAAAGCTACGGCAGCTACAGTTAGAATGGGTTGGCTACACCCGCGTAGCACCAGAGTCTCTCAGAATATCAACGAAAGGTTGCAACTTTGCTGTTGTTTTTCGTTCAGTGAATAAGTTTTCAAAAGACAAAAGACCTGGTGGTAAGTTATCAACACATCGTTGGTATAGAATCCGCCATTCTGAACTACGGAAGAATGTCGAGCTTAGAGTTCAAATCTAAATATAAAGTTGTGTGCAGGCTGGCATGACCATGCCTATCACTAACCGTCTGGTGCACTCTATTCAAATAAATAAACAGTAACCAATCTTATATCTGTATTTTGTAATTAGTTATATCAAATATTGTTCGAAAAAATATATGAAAATGTTGATAATTATTTATTTACATCGTAAATAAAACCCACAAAAAGAATTTGAATTAAAGCATCTGAGTTTACCCGCAAGATACTTCGCTATTTTCTGGTAACATTTTCTGGTAACTTTTTTGTGTCTTAGAAGTTGTATAAATTAAACTACAAGTTAATGAGTATGTATCCTGTTTATATACACCGTCGAAGATTCGTGTACAATGAAGTGTGGCCATCGACAACCATAACATAACCTACATAATGTGATATTTAAAATATTTCTCTGAGCCGTCAGATGTATACTAGTACATAACTTAAACTAATTACACAATTAAAACAAAAATATTTATGTAGGTTTTAAATTCTAATTCAAATCAAATCGATTGATGTCAAATAATGATTTCTCGGTAAATAGGTTAAAAATACACCCATCAGTCACATATAATATAGTCTACCCCACACTAAGATCTAGTCTTGTGTCGTGGTTATAAGGATCGAATGCTCTCGCGGCCTCTCGTTTCTCAGTCGGCGTTTAACCAACTGCGCTACGGAGGCTGTCACTGAATTCATTGGAATTCTGAAATCGATTAGTCTTAACAATTTGTTTTGATATTTTATTTCACTGTACATAGCATTAGATGCGTTGGATTCTATCCACCACGACATTTTTTATGATATTTATATATTATTATCATATTTACTCGATTTGCCTATAGTACATACTATATTATTTAAATTATTAACTAACATATTTTCCTTATGCCTGTTATCTAACAGGTTAGTAACTGCACAAATGATACGGATTTATAAAGTTGAATTTTAATTCCTCCCATTCGGCATCGTCACGTTTTGAGACGTGATTTTTTAGAAATATTTATAATATAAATAATAAAAAATAAATAAAATTCACCTTACATTTTTAAGTGCGTGGTGGCCTGTTGGTAAACGGACTAGACGCGACTGCCAACATGTTCACGGTGGTCGCGGGTTCGAATCCCAGGGCACACCTCTGACTTTTCGGAGTCATGTGTGTATTGATAGTCAATCACCACGCACTAAAACGGTGAAGGAAAACATCGTGAGGAAACCTGCATACCATAGCGATTTATAAAATTTCTATGGTATGTAAGTCCGCACTAGGCCAGCGTGGTGGACTATATGGCCTAACAACTCTCAATCGTACTCTCGATTGTAGAGGAGGCCCGTGCCCTGCAGTGGGACGTTTATGGGCTGATACAATACAACCTTACATTTACATACATAGCGTTGAACCAACACGAAGATACAAGACTGTCGTTGATATCTAGTGCCACGAGAGACTTTTCTGTCTTACAAACTCGAACCCGAAACAAATACCAGTGGATATGTTATGGGCCAAGTAGTCATGTGCAAAATGAATCACTGTAAAGAAAAGAGAGATATATAAATAAATAAATAATAAATAAATAACACCCAACAGTCACATACATAGTCCTGACCCCACACTAAGATCGAGTCTTGTGTCGTGGGTATCAGGAACCACGAGAGACTTTTCGGTCTCACAAACACCCAGACCCGAAAGAAATATTTGTGGGTCACACAAACATTTCTCTCGGTGCGGGGATCGAACCCGCGGCCTCTCGTTTCACAGGCGGTGTCTAACCGTCAGCGCTACGGAGGCTGTCAAGTCAAGTAATATGTCACTGTCAATATATCTTTTGAGTCAAAAGATATATACCGGGTATATCAAGACTGCTACCGAAAACGAAGCCGGGTGGTAGTTTTAGTGACTACAAACACAATGCAACTAAAAATTTGGCAAAGAAACGCGTCATTAATTTTTAATGATTTTTTAAATATCGTCATTTTTGGGTGGTAAATCCATAGTTATTGCTAAAATAATAATTTTAACTGTTTTATACCTTAGAGTATTTATAAATAAAAGGGTATACACTATTATTTTCGAAAAAAATGTATTTACCACCCAAATATGGCCATAGGAAAAAAAAATACAAAAAAAAATTGTCGCTTTTTTTTTGCAAAATTTTCTATTGCTTTGTGTCTGAAGTCGCTTAAACAACCACCCGGCTTCGTTTTCGGTAGCAGTCTTGATATACCCTGTATCATTCTTTTATATCTTTATATCTCTATTTCACAATGATCAATGAGCTAAAGAATGAGTTGATTAAAATTGAGTTATGAGTCTTTCTTTATATCTATATCTAAGATTGACATTTTGGTGGAGTATATCTTTATATCTCTATCTCTTAATGATTCATGAGCTAAAAGATGTCTGACACCTTGTGTCGGCTGTCACAAACACCCAGAACAGAAACTGCTCATACAAATATTCTCTCGCCTCGTCTCGGTGAGGGAATCGACCCCCGACCTTACCTTTTACAGCCGGCGTGTAACCGACTGCGCCATGGAGGCAGTCTATTCGAATCGAATCTAGGACTGATTCCTTACAATCACTAAACTTTATACAGTAGTCGGCCAAAGAGATGTTCCATGGGTAGGCAACATTACTTTCGTGAATTAAGCCATGAGAACATTCTCATGGTAGCCACTTACATATATCCATTCCAATAATTCTGGACAAATATTATAGAGATCTCCTTTTTTAGTAACCGACGCGGAAGAATATAAAACAATTTTAAATGATATTAGTCTTCAATAACAATGGGTTCGAATAGTCCATTAAGTAATTCATATTAAAAAATGGGGTCTAAATACTATCCACTGTTTCAAAACATACATACAACACACATATTTTGAGTTATTAATTAACAACATATGGTTAAAATAAAATATTGAAATCAATTTGCAACTTCCTACATATTTGTATTTGTAATGTATTCGAATAGTTTATGCCTATTTGGTCCACTGATATGAATGTCCCTTGAATAATCTATATCTTATACAGTTCGTCTCTCTCACTCGACGGGCAATTTTTATGCGCGGAAATGAGATATACGATAAAGGAGCTCACCTTGTATTTTAAC
Source organism: Hyles vespertilio (assembly GCA_009982885.2). Lineage (NCBI taxonomy): Eukaryota > Metazoa > Arthropoda > Insecta > Lepidoptera > Sphingidae > Hyles > Hyles vespertilio. The sequence goes on along the minus strand of CM042816.1, from coordinate 6,023,225 downwards.
GAGCTCTAAAATATATTTAATCCATTAATAAATAAATGATCTGTAGTATCGGCATTATTCTGCAATATTATATCACTTACGTTGTTTTCTTTAATTATATTGTAACTTCAGAAAAATTTGCTGTCGGTTTGACGGGGAAAAGTCAAAATAAATTACTTATAAATATAAACAAAGAGGCGTACTATTGCGCGGCTGTCACGCGGCAGACTGATTCATGTGCGGTGCATTGCACCGCACTTGGATGGGACACGTTTGTTATAAAGAACGTCTTATCTAGTGTAACATTAATATCGATGCCTAGCACTTATAAAATTCCTCTACCAACATAGAATTTTGCTTACTATGACATCCTTTCTTTTATTTGACGTATATATAAGCAACAATATCGAATTGTGTAATAATACAGCTTGTGTTATTTTTTTCAAAATCATTGGGTTCGATTCCTTGCTAGGTATATTTATTTTTGAAAAATCTAACGCCCGAATACTGGAACGCCATTCAAATAATAAGTTGCTCTTAACAGCGCACGGCCCACTCAGCCAGTACATTTAATCGGGATTAACGTAGTTAAGCGCCATTTATTTTTAATTTGTGTTCCAGTATTTGGGCGTCAGTCAAGCAGTTTTAGTTTTCATCAAAATGGGGTCGTAAGTCCTTTGAGCATTTTTCACTATTTCTCATAGTTTAGGATTTGGCCATCCAAGCCCACTTGAAAAACTCGCCTTGTATGATATACGATATACGATCAGGATTACGGATTACTAAGACATCTAAGAAGGCAAGACATTTGTTATGTTCTAACTTCATGGTAAATTGAATTTAAAAATGCAGTTACTTGGTCATACTTCTGTTAAGATATTTAAAAAAGACGTGAGGCATCATACTAGTGAAACACTTTTGCAACTGCTCAATTATTTATTTGAACATTATAGTTAAATGTTTAAAATTACTCACTCACTCGACCGCCGACCGATACTAATGACAAGTCAGCGTTTGTTATACCTACAGGTGCTATTTTAAATTTCGTTTATTGTTATAATCTCAAGGGCTCGTAAGTTTTTTCAGTTCACAGTTAAGTTAAGTGTTTTGTCTGGGTCTAGTTAAAATATGTAGGGTAGATGCAATGACGCTAGATTAATAGTGCATGCGAAGATAAGATTTCAGTTCAGCGCGCCCCCCCGATCGTCGTGCCCTAGGCTGCACCCTAATTAGCCTAAGGGTTAATCAGGCCCTGTTCTTGGATAAATCGTTTACTTGTCCAGGCTGTTCGATTGTGGAACGCACTACCAGTTGTGGTAAGACGGGCACGATCACTATCATCATTCAAAAAACTTGTCAAAGATTACTATCTTTCTCACTGAACTGACACATTTTTGTGGATAATTTACCTATGTGTATGTACTGGAATTTTATTATATATATATATCATTATATTATGTAGGTACCTATATGTATCTTTCAATGTATGTATTGTTATTATATTATATATGTATCCATATTTGTATGTACATATATGTTTATTTAACATAATATATTGTGTATTTATTATTTGTACTTATTTGCAATACTTTTCCTTTCTAAGTAGGTTCTATCCTTTACGCTTTAGACTGCCCTCTGTTTATCCTATTTTTAAATCCATCCCATGGTTGTCTGTAAGACATTGCCTTTCGGCGATAAAACCACCAAATGTACTTTTTATGTATGTGATTTCTGTTTGTATTTGTTTTCCTTTTGTGCAATAAAGTGTAAATAAATATACTTGTGACCGTGATACGCGTTCTGACCAATGATTTTTTAATAAACATGACGCATATTCCATATTGCGTGACATTTAAAAACTATCATTGACTTATATTCTACCGATAGTCGCGACGCGTCATAGAAACTATTTGTCCCGTATTTGTCAAAAGCTCAGTAGCGACATCTAGTACGTTTACATGAGTATTGCAAATTATTATCAAAGATTATTAGACAGAAGAGACAGTTCAAATCAATTATAGCTTTTCCAAATATACTGCCTAAGTATGAATGCTGTCATAGCAATTATATATTTTGTAATGATTTTTATTTACGTGAATAATTCATAAAAATTAAATTAAACTAAAAAGTGTACAAGTTCATCACAGTTTTACAATATGATTATGAAACAACAGACAAATATTAGAGAGACCTCCCTCTTTCGTAACAACGCGTAAGAATCTAAAACAATTTTAAGTGATATTTGTCTTTAATAACATTCAATGTGATCCAAATTTCAACGTAGTCCATTAGGTAATTCATATAAAGAAATAGGCTCTAAAAACTGTCCACTGTTTCAAAACATACATACCACACACATATTTTGTGTTATTAATTAACAACATAAAATTAAAATGAAATACTGAAATCAATTTTTAAACTACATTTTTCTACATATCTGTAAAGGTATTTGTAATGTATTCGAATAGTTTATGCCTATTTGGTCAACTGATATGAATGTCCAATGAATAATCTATATCTTATATAGTTCGTCTCTCTCACCCGACGAGCAATTTTTGTGCGCGGAAATGTGACATACGATTCAGAAGCACATCTTGTAAATATTTCTAATGAGCTGTACAAATATTTAATCCAATAATAAATAAAATATCTATATTATCGGCATTATACTGCAATATTTTATCACTTAGATTGTATGCTTTAATTATATTGTAACTTCAGAAAAATTCGCTGTCGGTTTGACGGGGAAAAGTCAAAATAAATTACTTATAACACAAGCAAATGTTATGCCTGCCGTCACGCGGCAGACTGATTCGTGTGCGGTGCATGCACCGCACTTGGGTGGGACACGTTTGTTACAAAGAATGTCTTATCTAGTGTAACATTGATATCGATGCCTACTATGCATAGACCATAAACATACTCATTTGATACTATTTGTTTAGAGGCTTGTCAATGTCAATGTCACAGTCTAATGTTGACATTTGGCCGTTGACAGGTGGTTGTTGTTTTTTCTATTTAACCTGACGGAAAGGCAAAGGTCTAAGCCATACAGCCTAGTCTGAACGTTGACAGGTGGACGTGCAAGTCATTATGACAATTTTAGTGGATGGAACAGATTATACAGAAAGTACGAGACGGAAAGAGATAGTATTGCGTTATCCAAACATAGAATCGAAGCGATAGAAACAGAAGGGTGACGATTTGGTGACGATAAATAAAACTACCTATTCGGTTTTATAAGTATTTAATATATTAACATTGAGGTTGCTACGTGCGTCTATCTGTGGTACGCCATCCTGAAATAAAATATATTTTTATTTGCTTACAACCATGAAAAAATAAATAAATAAATTGATTGCCGTTTTTTTATATAATTTTATGGTAAGCATGCACTTAAAAATCGATTTCTTATTAATATTTTTTTATTGTAATTGAACTACTAATTTAAAATGAAAATTAATTTGTGTGTGGTTTTTATATACTTACGTATAGTGTGTGGCTCCAATTTAGTTTCATGTCTTTGCACCATAGTTTTTACACTTTTAAAACACACAATTCGACACTGTAGACAATATTTTCGTAATAAATTATGTTGACCTGAGGTATTCCCGCTGTCGCCGTTGCTATGCGACTAGATGAAATCACACCAATTGCCCGAATTAGAACGCCTCACTTTTGAATTGCTAGTGCGATATCTACGTCGTATTTGTATAATATATCATTGGTTCTGACAAATACACCCAACAGGCACACACATAGTCACCACCATAGATAATACACTATATAGGAAATAGATGAGCAACTCTTCAATATATTTGAGGAACAAAAATGTACTCTGCTGTGTACAAGATGTCGCTCGAAATATATTATTTTAAATAAAATCCGCCAGATGGTGCAATTGTGCCTTTATAATTTCCAATAATTTCTAAAGAATGAAGGGGTTACGGCAATTTGGCGCCACCGCACCGCGACGTCAGTATATCGTATTCTACCCATTATATATATTCCCACAATTGGAAAATATGTAAATAATGCATCCAAAGTAGCATTTCTAGAAACACCTCCTAGGTGACATTGTTATTGTAAAAATATCCAAGTCAAATAAAGCTAAATCGAGAAGCAAGTATCAAAATCTAGCAATAGGAAGCCGAGCTCAAACGCAGAAGATATCAAACAAGTCCAGTTAAAAGCCAAAGTCGCAAAATTATAGTAATTGAATTGAAGTAGCACGCACACGAAAGTTTTCGAAAAAAATGTGTAACTGTCAATTTATGACACAAATTGTGAAGAGGTGGTATCTATGAATTTAAAAATGTAACTAATTCTGTATCTGTATCAGCCCATATACGTCCCACTGCAGGGCACGGGCCTACTCTACAATCGTAAGTACGATTGAGAGTGGTTAGGCCATATAGTCCAAAGTAACTAATACAATTTTTATATTAATGAATTAAAAATAATAATATTGTTATATTAATAATAATTCAATTAATTATTTTAAGCCAACAGTAGTTATTATTATTTTTAGATATTATTTTTATTATTTTATTGGCACTCAAAGCGGCATCTATTAATACTTAAATAAAATAAATCATCTGGTTTGTGTCTGCTTAACGTAAGATGGCTCTAACTAGTACCATAGGAATAAAGTTTAAGAGAGTGGCACCCCCATGGTCACCACACTAAGATCGAGTCTTGTGTCGTGGGTATCAGAAACTACGAGAGATTTTCCGGTCTCACAAACATTTTGTTATGTTATTACGTTACATATATATTATGTAGGTGCATATACGCAGTAAAGTGAATAAGTACACAGATAATTGATGTTGTTTTGAGTGGAACTTACCATTTTGATTCTTTGTTACCGTTTCAGCCATACGAGTGATAACGTTACTTACATCCGGTGTTGTGTTCTACATTTAAGTATATGTAGAAATAAATGTTGACGCAGCTTTGTCATCACAATAAATACCTATCTACTGATGTTAGGGTTACTATAAAGACGCTCTGCGGAAAGTCCAATCGGTGGCTCTCCGCAGAATCGTGAACGCCCCTAAAGGTGTCAGGAATTCCACAATCGAGAGAGATCTCCGCATTGAGTCAGTGGACGACTTTATCCGTCGTCTTACTAACTCCATGTTCTCTCGTGCGGACGCTTCGGACTGGAGACATCTCCGGAACTTGGCCCCACATCACGCGAGACCACCGGACGGGCGGATGCTCCCGCGTGAACTCCTCACGGAAGTGAATTCCGGAACTGTGGTGTGTGGTTCCTGACACACCCGCACAACGACGCGACTGAGACGTCTTCGGTCACCTAGTGAGAACCGGCGCGGGTGGCTAACACCCGCCCGGTAGCGGACGAGGTCCTTAGAAGGTGCTGCTGAAAGTTTCTTGCGCCGCTTCTTCTACTCAGCCATAGCACATTCCGAAGCGGTGGTAGGGTTAGGGAATTTGTCCGACCTCGCCTGCACCTCACTCAGGCCCGGGCCTCTCCAGTTGCACGTTGCCTCCCCCGTCAGTCGACCCTCCCATAACGGATGGGCGGACCGTCTGCGGGTCCCGGTAGCCCTATGGAAGGATCTCGCTCCGAGCGAGATCCGCACGCGAAGCCGCCTAAAGTCCGAACTCGTTTCGGACTTCACCAAGGAACGACACCGTGTTTACGGGTCGCTTGGATAGACCACAATCAGAGGGCTCACGCCCCGGTATTGTTACCACAACGCGGGACCTCCGCTATCGCGAAGGTTATGCGTTCGTGAAGGTCTGTTGCCTTAGGGTTACCAAAACATTGTCTTCAGTCGCATAAACCGGTAATGTATGTACTGCTGAGTCCAATATGTAACTAAGTCTTATAACGAAATCAATTAAACGTCCCATTGTGAAATACAATTGAAAGCTTTTGAATGAATCTTGACGAATGATTCCCTTTTAATAATTCCACCATTGTGCCATAATTAATATTGTCGTTGAGGCTATAATTAAGCAGAATTGGACATTGGACGGACAATGGATGTGATCGGAATATATTTTAAACACAATATCGAGATTGTGCGTGGATGTTTCAATTGTTGCTGAGTGATTTGTATTCTCTGAGGAGTTGCGAGTATTTATAGAAACGACAGTCATATTTGTACTGGGTATTGTATAGGTATAGTGGGAATATCACGAAAAATTGCACATTTAATCGAACTCTACAATTACGTATGATAATTGAGGAATACCAGCGATAGGTAAAAGTAATAATTCAATGGTGTTTTATAAGTAAAATAATTGTAGGAATGACATAGATTTTATTGAAGGTGTGGATCACAGTACTCTTACTCTTTCTTTCTTCGAAGTAAACTAGGGTTTACTTCGAAGAAAGCTTACATGTTGTAGAAGTATCTACATGACAAATCGAATTGAAACTATTCCTTACTTATAGATGTATATTTATATTGGATAAAGAAGAATAATAGGTATTTTTACTTTATGCTAAGTCAAACGCAACATTCATGTATTATTATGATGTAACGAACCTTCAAAGCATTCTTGACAGCTTCTTTAGTATTACTTTATGGGCACACGTTTGTCAAAGAAGCCCTTAAAAACGTCTAAGTTAGCTTTTCAGGAAATTCTAATCGCGAGAAGAGTTTGTCTTTCAAGTCTATTTCTGCATCTGAAACTCTCTATAAGATAGTACCTAGATTACATACTACGGTTTTTTTATTATTTATTTTAACGCGCGGACGCAGTAATTAATCCAATGAGCGGAATTTTAACCTATGTTGTTTTCATAAATTTAATAAATGCATTAATTATCGCTGTTACGGTCTTCGTACATTATGTAGATTAAGACATATTATGAATTCTATGAGAAAGTTAGGTTGGTGTTTTAAATTGAGTTTGGCAACAGAGTTTGTTTGTTAAGCGAAAATGTTTTTCGCTATTAATATTTGATTGGCTATTCGTTAAGTTCGCTTTTGTGAAGTCCCGCGAAGCTTCCACCGTAATCTTAAGTTTTCTTTGTGGCCATGTTAATTAAAAGATATCTCAACTTTATTTGATTAAAAACTTTCAAGATGAAAGTTCGATGTCTAAGTTGTGCTAAGACGCGACACTTTTCTATTGAATTGCACTAATGAGTTTATTATCTAAATATCACATTATAGTTAAATATTTTTTGTACGCATTACCTAACGGCGACTTCCAATTCCGGATATTTAGTTTATACTTTTCCCGTATACAGAAATACAGACAAAGGCTGAATTTCTGCTATTTTAATAAAGTTAGTCATTATTTGAATTGAGCGTGGAATTAATTAAATTTAAATATAAAATTAATACCTAAATAACTTGCCTTGACTAATAATAACTACGTAAACAACTGTCATGAAACCACAAATTGATACACAGTCATACAATGTGTGCGGTTTGGTAAGATAATGCATTATTTTTTATAGTCAATACTTTTTGTAGTTAACAACTTAATTGAATTTTAAGCAGACCTATATTAATATGGTAAAATTCAACCTAATTTCACCGAAAATGTAGATATTTTGAAACGGTGCACACGTATTAAATCTTAGATGACAATTCCACCAATCGTAATAGTTTAACAACTTGTCAAAAATATGTTTAGTACTTATATTTCTTTTTAGCATTCTAACTGTGATCTATTTAACTCTACTACTAATTAACTTCCCTGCAATACAAAGGGTAGTAGAGGTATTGTATTTTAATATTCTATACATTCAGATTCGTCGACGTTTCCATAAAGCCAAGACAGAGGTCGGCATACATCATGCGGAGTCCCGTGCGACACTCCGCTACATTTTAATTTATCCGCCCCGTGAAGAGGGTCCTGATATGACGCATATCTTGCCGAAGCAATGCTTGCGAAATAACTCTTATTTTCCGTAAACATGTTCTAGTTCTTTTCCTTAATGTAGGTCCGTCACTAAAATAGTATGGGTGTGTTTGGTATTTTTTCTAAATTCTATAGAAATCGTTTACACTAGCTCACGTGCAAATCCCCATGAGAGTAGGCTGAGATGCCAATTTACAAGAAAACCAAGAATGTGACAGTTATATTGCTTAGGTACTGATTAACATTTTACGAGAAGATGTGATGTAGTTTTCCGAAACATAGGTTATATTACTATCCATAAATATGGATACTTAATTTTATCGACAAAGGAGAGATAGCGATAATATATCGCTGATATATAAATACTCTGTGTTGGCAGGGAATGTCAGGGACAAACAATAAAACGGTGTTTAAATTATTACGGACATATAATCAGTGGAAACAATCAGTTACAACTTATTAGACGCGAGTGCATTTTTAAGCCACCCGTACGCGCTGTCATGCCATCGCGGCATCGCGACAGGCTAGACAAATTCTCGCAACTTTGTACAACAACTAGGGATGTTGCGGATGCCGATATTTCACATCCGCGGATGCGGATGCGAATGCGGATTTTTAAAGGCTCACATCCGCGGATGCGGATGCGGTTGCGGATGTTTAAGATCTTCTATAAATATAGTATATGAATGAATATTAAAATTAAACTATTATTTACGAAAAAAAACGAAAACTATATTTACAAACAAAAATAATAATTAAAAATTACAACATTCTTTGATTTTTTTTACGATATGTATCAACCCATATACGTCCCACTGCAGGGCACGGGCCTTCTCTACAATCCAGGGTATGATTGAGAGTCGTGCCTAATAGGCCGTATAGTACACAACACTGGCCTAGTGCGGGTTGGCGGACTTATATACCATAGAAATTCTTATAATTCGCTATGGTATGCAGGTTTCCTCACGATGTTTTCCTTTACCGTTTTAGTGCGTGGTGATTGACAATCAATACTCACATGACTCCGAAAAATCAGAGGTGTGCCCTGGGATTCGAACCCGTGACCACCGTGAACATGTTGGCAGCCACGACTAGTCCGTTTACCAACAGGCCACCACGCACTTTACGATAATATGTGAAAATATCATGAAAATGGATCGTATTTTTAACTTCATTTTTCGTTAAAGTGCATAAATATCAAAGTTAGGGTAGTTGACGGTACCTTTTTTTTCATTTTTGTGTATATATCAATAACCATATTTAATCACACAATTTTAAAAAATATTTCCATTTTTAAAGTATACTGAGATAGATAGTTTTCAATTTTTGGATGTAATATACACTAAGTTTCACTTTAAATAGACGGCATAATGATTAATACATATTAACACTTGTTCTCTTCAAAAATATGTTAATGCCGTACAGTATCAGATGACCATAAAGTACCCCTGAAATGGTAGTATCATTTTAATCAGCAAAAAGTTATGATCTTCATTAAAATGTACGGCATCATTTTTTCTCCATTCATTTACCTGGGTCCTATGTAAAACAACAATAATATTAAGAAAAATGCTGCATTACATTAAACTACGATAATTTAAACTTTAGAAATAATTTGAAAAAAGTCATATTTTGTTTTCTTCTCAATTTTTATTGAATGGCAATATTATATAACAATTGTATTTATGTTATGTTAAAAAAAGTTGCCTTACAGGATCAAATGACCTTACAGCTTTAAAGGTCAAATTTATGATAAATTTAGGTATTATTGATATTATACATCCAAATGAACTATAATTTTTTGACGGCATTTTTTTAAATAGTACTTTTGTGTGCTACATAATGTTATGAAACAGATGCCGTACTTTTTAAAATCACCCCCCGGACCACTGAAGGGAAGTGGCTTGTAACCGCCGATTTTTCTCCCTTATCGCATGGTTTTTGTACGGCGTTGCGGAATAATGGATTAGAAGAGATATTGAAATTGTATGGAACCCATGCCGTATAAAATCAAATGACCAAATTTACCAAGAAAATTGCCGGAATATCTAACGTTCTTTTGACTTTGTGGCGCACTATTTATGTACGGCACTAAGTGTTTCCTTATTATTTTTCATGGATCTATCGATGGTAGGAACGCCGTACAAAAATATATGACAAAAATGTACCCCTCTCCCTGCGCTTTTGAAGTCTCACCTGCATTCAGACGGATAGCTTACAAATGACGGCTTAGTGCTGAATGTTATTATTTTATGCCCCTGTATCTTACTAAATAGGTCTCCTGTTAGTTTATATGACCCATCACTTTTTGCCATGGGCTTGTAGTCTAGTAGTGATTACTTTCTCTATGCGCACAGCATGCATACATGTAAACCATTTAATGCTCTGTAGCCACTTTATCGTCTACAAACAATATAAAAGTACATATTTCGTGCGTAAATAAATTATAATATGTACATATTTAATAAACTACTGGTTTTACATTCAGAGATTTAAAATAAAATATAATTAGCAATTGTTTGTTTGTCAGATAGAATTGTTAGATAAACAATCTGTTAGCGCACAGGAAATAAAATTGTTCTAATTATAAAAATGGTATATCATGTTAGTGTATGTTTGAGGGAACTTCGGTAATTCAGTTTTATTTTAAGTTTAAGGCTTATGCCTTAAACTGGTTTGGTGTTATCACCAGACAGGGCAATTAAGTTAGGCGCGTAAAATTAGATGATACATTTTTACTGTCCCTTATAGTCAATCTTTGATATTATTCGGATCTTTAGCTTTCAAGACATCGAAAGGTCACAACTCTGATTACCCTTATCGTCGTCATAGCCTGTAGCCACAAGAACAACCCTGTTGCATAGGCAAGAGAAAAACGCCTTAATAAAGGATACCGGATTTGCAGGACGTTAGCCGGATTTAGTACGTGGCTGGGGACATTCTTGGTGGATACATATACTCGTGTTCAGAACATTGTGATACATACTTCATTCGAATACCATACATTGTATGACTCTTCGAATCTATATATGTATATATCTATGACGAATCGTTGACATTTTAAAGAAGAATGACTCAAAAAGGTTTTGCATGCACAGTAGCTCTTTTTAGGTCTATAGGCTAGTATTTGGTAAAATCAGAAATTGTTGTGATACCTGAATTGGTGTTGGAAACCATTCACAATCCATTCAGTTTTACAAGAGCTTAGATCGGGGAGATGATATAATATTCAGTTAAAATAAACTAAAATAAACTAAGCTTGCAAAGCTGGGGTTTCGGGTTCGAATCCCCAGTCGGGCAAAGTGATATTGGATTTTTCTGTTCATTATCAGCCCGGAGTCAGGAATTTGTGCCTGATATGGCGATAGGCGCGCTACCTATCATATCATGGGACGGAACATATAAGGCGAAATGTGGGTGTTCAGGCACCTCTGCTACCCCTTCTGGGAAAAAGGCGTGAGTTTATGTATGTATGTTAAAATAAACTTGGAGTATGAGCGGGATATGTTTTCTTATAGTTAATAAACAGATATGATTTTGTACATTAAACTTTATTGCAAGCAGAAAAAAATGAATTGTCCTTGCGCGTTCCCGGTTTTATTGATAAAAGCTGTTAATATAAACATGCTTGTGCCAAGTTCAAGTATTGTGAAGCTTGCTCTCGAATCAAGTGGACCTGTCTGAAAAAAAATACAAAATGAACGCTAAGCTATTGATAGCCTTTGCAGCTATTGTCGTAATCACTGAAGCCAGTATTTTGGTAAAAAATCTTGATGATGATGTAGTACGTGAAATCTTGAATATGGGTAAGTGATTTAATAGATATCTCTTTCGCCATTCGTCAGACCTTATTTTTCTTTTATATCTACTTATTAGACAAACAGGCAGATATACAAATGTTTCAAACGTTTTTGTGTTGTGATTTTTAGTCATGATTTAATAATGGAGGATTTTATTATTCAAAGTAAAATAATATTATATTTTTATTAAATTTTGTTTTGCGAAATTTGCCTGTGTTAATTATAACTATTTTGAGAATTAGTACCGTAATACGAGTAGCACTTACTTTTTAAGAGGCTACTTCATCTTTGCGAAGTAAAGTTCGCGAGTGCATATTGTTTTATTGCATATGTCACATCATTATTTGAAGTGTCTTTTTTCTGATTATTAATTCCACAGTAAAACTTTACTTGTGTGTGTGTCACAACTGGATAAGCCAATTATTTTGTTTACGTGTCCTTATTAATAGCACCCAACAGTCACATACAATAGTCCTGACCCCACACTAAGATCGTGTCTTGTGTCGTGGGTATCAGGAACTACGAGAGACTTTTCGGTCTCACAAACACCCAGATCCGGAAGAAATATTTGTGGGCCGCACAAATATTTCTCTCGATGCGGGGATCGAACCCGCGGCCTCTCGTTTCACAGGCGGCGTCTAACCAACTGCGCCACGGAGATGATGATGATTGATGATGAAATGAATCATTAAGTCATTAATGAATAGGTTGTGCATTATGTGGAATGATAAGAACATACAACGGCTCAACCAGGATTAATAATGTAAATAATTAATACCGTTTAGAGACTTAACGGCTCCTTGAAGACCTTTGACCAACTATGAAACTAATCATAATTTATTTAATCAATCATAGATAACACTATAAAGGCAAATTAGTGATTATTGATAAATAATTCCTTTATCACTTATTCATTGAAGTTTGTCTCCTTGATATATTTTAGACCGCCCTTTCTTTTTTTCTTTATTATTATTATTTAAAGCTTTATTGTACACCTGAAGAAACTCGAATCGGTTATTAACATACGGGGGTGAATGGGGATTAAAAAGTATAGAATAAAGAAGATATATAATCACTGGTCAACAAAATTTTGTAACAAGAAAGGTGCTAGCTAATTTTAAACAACCCACCTATTCTCATTTTATTGCTATATTTATTTTGATTCCATCAGGTCTAGTTTTCGAGTTACAGCTATCCATAAAGTGAAAAATTAACCGTTTTTGCTTCACTTTTCTCTTCAAATATAATTTGTTTATTTGAAGAGAGTAGTATTTTGTTCTGGTTTTAGAATTCAATGATTCTTAAATAATGTCAAAAAAGTGTAAAAAAATCCTGACAAGTTTTATTACATTTGTGGTGACATTACTTTCAAAACTCAGCGAGAGAATTTGATTCCAGAGACCAGAAAAATCATTATGTTAAGAAAGACTGGCCTAAAATGCAATCTCTTACTCCAGGACAAATCAATATTAAAAACACTCTATTGGTGCAGCCTGAGAATGTATTTTTACCACCTTCACACCTAAAGCTCGGGCTTATGAAGAACTTCGTGAAAGCGGCTTTTTATATTTAAAAGAAAAATTTCGTAAGCTAAGTGAAGCAAAAATTAAAGAGCTTATTTGTTGGACCTCAAATCAGGCAATTAATGTAAAATTACATATCATATTTAAAGAAAAAATTAATAATTTAGAAAAATCAGCTGAGATTCTTTCGTGAAAGTGATTTCCAATTTGCTAGGAAATCACCGATGAAGTGACTATAAATTGCTATCGCGGACCTTTTCTCTTCTTATAAGGCTTTGGGCTGTAATATGTCGTTGAAAATACATTTTCTTAATTCACATTTAGACTTCATTTCTGAAAATTTGGGCGTCGTCAGCGATAAACACAGTGAAAGATTCCATCAAGACATTAAAACGAGACGTCCCTGAAGCAAAATACAGACGAAAATTATAAAAGTAAATTCATATTAATGTTGCAATAAATCAAAATAACTTCATTTTGTTCATAAAAATTCATAATTTCTAAAATGTTATAAAATGGAATTACAAAAAAACTATTCGTATTTAAAGAATTTTAATTTTATTTCTAGTTTCCTTATCAGTGTCCTAAACATAATTAGACAAAAGTTTTCATGTTACATGGAAAAGTTGTTTTTTTGTTGACTAGTGATATGGGTATTCCGGCGAAACCGAATGGGTAACCACTTGAGCATGTTACGGAATTCGGAAACGTGATCATATTTGCGCAATCTAAATATAAATCTAATACAAAAGTTTTGAACACACTCAAGTTTATTAAGTTGTTCCTCAGTGAGATCAAGATAACTGGCATTCGCATAATCTTACATAATAATAATTTCGCATATTTTTTTCTTTACTTACATCCATCCAAAGGTTGTGTGTAAGAAATCACCTAGAGCCACAAAACCGCCATCTGTACCTTAAATAGTAATTTATTGTATATCTTATCTAATTTTTCTCTTTTACGAAAGCGGTAAAGATGAATAAATAAATAAAATAAATATTTTCGGAACACAGGAAACTATTATAACCTCAGAAAGTTGCCTACTGGACATAGGTCTCCTCCAATGTTTTTCAGTGACTTGTCTATTTACTAATCTATATGAATTATTTTCAGAGAAAGTGGAATCTGATCACAAAGTAGCTGAGGCTCAAGAGATGCTGAACATCCCAATGCTATTAACGGGCTGCAGCAACAGAGTCTGTGTGGCTATATGCAGTATACTCGGCTATGATCACGGAAGGTGTGTCTCTTCCAGGGAATGTCAATGCTATTGAAGCAATTTCCAATGCTCGTACCAATTTTCTGCCAGAATTTTTAAATAAATAAAATGATTTTGGTTATATTTTGTTTTCGTATATATCGAATTTACTCGTACAAAGAATTTCAAAACAGTAAAGAATAATGTAAATTTGTATACTCACGTATTTTTCCATGATGATAGGCAGAAACTGTTGAATGCCTTAAGCTTACGATACTAACACACCTCTTTCGATTCAAGCACATTCTCGAGACCGGTACACAAAAAAACTGTAACTTTATTGATTTATATTGTATCTTTTTAAAAACTAGAAGTTGATTTAAATCTCATAATGTGAAAAAATACGCAAACAATATAAAAACTACATTCATTGCTAATATTGTTATTTAACCAATATTTAGACTTGTATAAGTGAAACCCTTTTACAAAGAGCTATAAATAAATATTCTTACAGTCTTAAAATAATACATAGGTAGCACTCATAAGCGTGAGAAACTACATATTATTGTTTGAGAAGTTATTTATAACGAATGAACACAAATACATTATATTATATTGTTCAATAACACTATTATAAGTTTTTGCATTTTATCAATGTATGTTATTTGTAAGTGTATGTGAAATATTTTTGGCTAATAAATAAATTTATTATTATTTCTCTTTATTTAAAATCTTTTTTTTATATTTATATATATATAGAAAAAACAAAATACATATAAAAATATAAAAAGTTATCCAACGATGGCGAGGCTCGAGACCCAAGCCACCGGTGGTTAAGAGCCCAAAGTGAGGAACCGCTTCACAATACGTGCCGTGTCAAGCAATACTGCCTACTGAATCTGACTCCTGACCCAACAGCCGATTGAGAGCCTCTGTAGATGTTGGTCGAGGCTCTTTGGTATCAACCCATGGGCAGAAACGACAATCGGGACAATAATTATTGAGTCGACATCCCACATGTCGGTAACCTCGTGTGCCAAATTTAAATATTTAGACATTTTGTTTTTTTCAGCTTTGACAAGGTTATCGTCATGCGGGATGGTGACGTCAACAAGTATAGCCCGGCGCGCCAATCGATCTATTATCACAATGTCAGGCTTATTGGCTAGAATAGTCCTGTCTGTGATAATAGATCGATCCCAATACAGCGTTGCATGACCATTTTCGAGAACTGGTTGGGGCACATACTGGTAATATGGCACTTCAGGAGTCACAAGTCCATATCGAAGGGCAATTTGCTGGTGTATGATCTTGGCTACTAGGTTATGTCTATGCAAATCTCCCCAGCTAGCTATAGTTTTTAACACATGTATTAATAGTGGCATATTTCCTGATAAATTGAAACTCAGCAAGATTATACCTCTTTTTAAATCTGGTAGTACAGATGACCCCTCAAATTTTAGACCTATATCAGTACTGCCATCATTAAGCAAAATTTTTGAAAAACTGATGCTTATTCAATTGCAAAGATTCTTTAAAATAATAATTTACTTCATAGTAAACAATTTGGTTTTACTCAGGGTCGCTCCACCGCTGATGCTGGTGTGAAACTCATGGATAACATATTTGATTGGGAGAATTCTCAGGATGCTTTAGGTGTATACTGTGACCTATCCAAGGCATTTGATTGTGTTTACCATGATATTCTTATCAGGAAATTGAGCCACTATGGAATAAATGGTCTTGCACTTGAATTATGTAAATCTTATTTACACAATAGGGTTCAGAGGGTTGATGTCAACGGACAAAGATCTCCTGGATCTGTTGTTACTATGGGGGTTCCGCAGGGCTCGATTCTTGGACCCTTTCTCTTTTTAATATATATTAATGACTTGCCTTATTCTATAAGGGATAAATGTGAGGTAGTGTTGTTTGCTGATGATACTTCATTAATATTTAAAATTAAACGACATCAATCAATTCTTGACGAAGTAAACCACACTCTCTCAAAAATAGTACATTGGTTTGGCATTAACAATTTACTGTTGAATAGTCAAAAAACGAAATGTATTCGGTTTGTAACACCTAATGTCAAAAAAGTTAATGCCGACATTTTTATGAATGGGGATGTGTTGAGCCTTGTGGAGACTACTAAGTTCTTGGGAATCACATTGGATCATAAGTTTCAGTGGGGTCCCCACATAACTGCGCTAGCTAAAAAACTGAGTGCTGCAGTTTTTGCAGTGGGCAAGATTCGCAAATTGACTGACATTGATACGGCTCGATTGGTCTATTTTGCTTACTTTCATAGTCTAATGAGTTACGGAATTTTGCTGTGGGGTGGTGCTGCTGACATTAATACCATCTTTGTTCTTCAAAAGCGAGCCATAAGATCTATTTATTCGTTAGGCTCCAGGCAATCGCTGAGAGAAAAATTCAAGGGAATAAATATAATGACAGTAGCATCACAATTTATATTTGCTAATCTAATGTATGTCCACAAGAATATAGAACAATTTCAAAAGGTTAGCGATATTCATGACAGAAATACTAGAAATAGAAATAATCTAGTCAGTCATAAGACGAGGCTCCACAAAATTAGCAAATCTTTTAAGGGTTACTGTATACATTTCTATAATAAAGTTCCCACTAACATAAAAGCCTTAACTATTAATAAATTTAAATCTATTATAAAACGACAGTTGTGTAATAAGGCATACTATACAGTTTCAGAATACTTAGAAGATAGTTAGGCTTGGGAATGAAACATAACACTCAGCCGTACAGTAAAATTATAAATTATTTATTATTATATATTATTAATGAACTGCTCTGAATTGCAAATCCTGTATAATCACTGTATTGTAAACTGATTTGTAAACTGTTGTGAAAAGAGCAACGCTAGAGTTTCTTGCCCGTTCTTCTCTGGCGAAAACAGCCTTGTGAACCGGGTGGTAGTGAAAAAAAAAATATGACTGAATCTAAACAATGTATGACATTTTATGGATTCAATAAATATATTCATTTCAAATACTCGCCGTTAGCAAGATACGAACAACCGGAAATAACATGCCTGATAGACTCGCCAGGACGGTGGCATGCCCGACAGATGTCGACCGTACCGTCCTTCAGGATGCATTTCTTATAGTTGTTCGTCTTAATAACTTCATCCATAATTGCAAAGACACATCACACACACACATCTCCGCGGGATGTACAATCTCATCACTGATGAACGTGGTTGATGCATACGATGCGCAGTCAAGAGAGTTCGGACTTTACGATCCAGGGCGTCCAATTCGGTCTGAGTCCATTTGAGTATGCCAAAAGAGTACATGAGTACAGGCATAACCCAAACGTTAAAAGCGCGAATCTTGTTCCACCTGACAAAAAACTGTTAAGTACTTTTGCCAGGCGGCTAAAGAAACGCTCTTTCAACGATTGTTTTACATCTGCACCCATGATACCTAGAGCCTCAGGCATACCCAAATATTTGTATGTTTCCGTCACATAGAGGGGTCTGAGTCTTACAGTCTCTGAGACTTGTGTGTCATCAGAGACCGCAACCTCCCCTCGCTTCACATGGATAATCGCACATAATCTACACCAAACTCCATAATGATTAAGTTGCAAAATCTTTCAGTTATTTTTAACAACTTAACCAATTCGGTTTGTTTTGATGCAAATAACTTGAGGTCATCCATGTAGAGCAAGTGAGAAATAGGCTCAGACCCTCTCCGCAGACGGTAGCCTAACCCTAAATCCAACAACAGAGTGCTGAGGGGATTCAGGGTCATGCAAAACCACAGTGGACTCAGACTGTCGCCCTGGAATATACCCCGCTTGATTCTAATCGGCTCATCACAATCAGGAGGAGCCGCACTACTTGGATATCTCAGGACAGTGGTCCACTTATTTATTATTATTATTTATATTATCGCTGTATAACTACTTATTAAATTCAATGCAAAATTAATGAGTAAAACCCGCTGATGCTGAAAATATAAATATCTATGAAGTGGTAGAGCCTTGCCTTAGCTCGAAACAAACGGTAGCTACGGTTAGAACTGGTAGGCTACGCCGGCGTAGGACCACTGTCTCTCAGAAAACTAACTAAAGGTTGCAGCTTAGCTGTTGCTTTTCATTCAGTGAATAAGTTTAAAAATTGGTGGAAAGTTACTAAAACACCGTTGGTATAGATAGTACAGGCAACGAAGCATTTTTTCCTGCATAATTTGCCCAGAGTTTTTAATTTTTAGTCCACTTTAGGCCCATCATGCTAAGAACCTTCTTGTAGATAATTAAATTTCCCATCTTTTTTGTTCAATAGTTTTTTTTGTACCATTAACCGTTCGCGATTTACAATGTTATTAATATTCGTTTCATGCCTTTTTGCCGATATCTTTGTTAATAATTGTTTAAACAAAAAATTGTTAATGACTAAACTTTTAAATCAATAAATTCTTAACAACTTTTCACCCATACTTTTTTTTATCTAAAATCCATATTTTAGAAGTTATCGCGCGTTGAATGGTATACTACCGAATCAAGGTCAATGGAAACGAAGGATGCATAGCGTAATTATGAAATCCAATGATTTCTCCATGATTATCACGTAATTAATTAAATACTGATGGCATAAGGGAACAAAGCAATGAGGAAATAGTAAATTTTGTTAAAAATCCATGTAAAATTTATTGTAAAAAAGGTATAAAATGAAAATTAATAACATTGTAAATCGCGAACGGTTAAAAGTACAAAAAAAATTATTGAACTAAAAAGATGGGAAATTTAATTATCTACAAGAAAGGTCCTTAGCATGATGGGCCTAACGTGGACGGTTCCGGAGATATGGCTTCAAACGCGTTTTCCAAAATGGCGGCTCTAGCGGACGCCATTTTTGTAAGTATTTTGGGTTTTTAACTTAGTGGGGTCATATGCCACCTCTTCATGAAAACAAAAAACTCCTGGCAAATTATGCATTGCGGACAAGAGTAACCCGTTGCTTCGTTGCCTGTACTAAGAATTAGCCATTCTAAACTACGAAAGAATATCGAGTTTGGAGTTCAAATCTAAATATAAAGTTGTGTGCAGGCTGGCATGACCATGATCGATGGTTACCTACTTCTTTTTAAACCGCATATCATTAACCACCTGGTGCACTCTATTCAAATAAATATCCAGTAACTAATTTTAAATCCGTATAAATATCATTATTATGCGTATAATCCTATATACCGGGTATCTCAAGACTGCTACCGAAAACGAAGCCGGGTGGTAGCTTTAGTGACTACAAACACAATGCAACTAAAAATGTCGCAAAGAAACGCGACAGTTATTTTTTATGATTTTTTAAATA
Organism: Hyles vespertilio; assembly: GCA_009982885.2. Classification (NCBI taxonomy): domain Eukaryota; kingdom Metazoa; phylum Arthropoda; class Insecta; order Lepidoptera; family Sphingidae; genus Hyles; species Hyles vespertilio. Next base: position 6,003,509 of record CM042816.1, on the reverse strand, counting down.
TCGTCATTTTTGGGTGGTAAATACATAGTTTTTGCCAAAATAATAATTTTGACTCATTTATACCTTAGAGTATTTATAAATAAAATGGTATACACTATTATTTTAGGAAAAAAATTTATATACCACCCAAATATGGCCATATGAAAAAATATACTAAAAAAAATTGTCGCTTTTTTTTGCAACTTTTTCTATTGCATTGTGTCTGAAGTCATTTAAATTACCACCCGGCTTCGTTTTCGATAGCAGTCTTGATATACCCTGTATATATATTCTATAAGGAATATCAAATATTGGTCGAAAAAATATATCAAAAAATTGTTAATTATAAATATATTTACATCGCAAATAAAACCTACAAAAAGAATTTGAATTAAAGCATCTTTGAGTTTATCCGCAAGATACTTCACTATTTCCCGTTAATAAATATAATTTAAGCGGAGTTGATTTGAAACAACTTTGCTGCTAAATACCTTAGAGGTTTATTTAGAATAAAATCCGAGTTTTCAGTAAGAACGCAAACATTGCAAGATATTTATTTTTTTGCGTGTAAGAAGTTCTATAATTTTTAATACTTATGCAAGTTAATGAGTATGTGTCCTGTTTATAAATACCTGTTATGAAAACCGGAGTAGCAAAATGCACGGACATTTGAAGCAAATTGCTTCCGAACACGACGTCGAAGAACCGAATACACTGAAGTGTGGCCATTGGCAAGCATAACATAATCTACATAATGTTATATTAAAAATATTCTTCTGAACCGTCAGATGTATACTCGTACATACATTTATTATACAATTCTAATATAAATAAAAAATATATATATACAGGGTATATCAAGACTGCTACCGAAAACGAAGCCGGGTGGTAGTTAGAGCGACTTCAGACACAATGCAACAGAAAAAGTTGCAAAAAAAAGCGTCAATTTTTTTTTTGTTATTTTTTTCCTTTGACCATCTTTGGGTGGGAAATACATTTTTTACTAAAATAATAGTGTATACCCTTTTATTTATAAATAATCTAAGGTATAAAAGTGTTTAAATTATTATTTTAGCAAAAACTATGGATTTACCACCCAAAAATGACGATATTTAAAAAATCATAAAAAATCATTGTCGCGTTTCTTTGCGAAATTTTTAGTTGCATTGTGTTTGTAGTCACTAAAACTACTACCCAGCTTCGTTTTCGGTAGCAGTCTTGAGATACCCGGTATAGCTTAATTCACTGCACATTGCATCATTTGCGTCGAAATCGATTAGTCTTAACAATTTGTTTTGATAGTACTATAATAGTACTATAATACACTGTACTTTGCATTAGATGCGTTGGATTCGATCAATTTCGATGGACTAACTGTGCAATACTACGATTTATCTTAAAAACTTGTTGTTAACAACAGAAAAATAGTATTTTTGTTAGACTAAATCAAATGAATGCTTGACATTTTATTAATTTTCTTCAATTATGCTAGTAATAAAAGGGCGTATTACACCAGATGTGTCGATAATAAATATTATTTAAATTATTAATTACGACATTTTCCTCATACAAACGTGTAGATAACAGGTTAGTAACTACACGAATGATACGGCTTTACAAAGTTGAACTTTGACTTCCTCCCAGAATATCAGGTACTACGAAAGACTTTCTATCTTACAAACTCCAAGTCGAAACAAATACCAGTAGATATACGAACAAATATTTGTCTGGTGCGGGCATCAAACCCGTGGCCTCTAGTTTGACAGCCAGCGTCTAACCAATTACGCCACGGAGTTTGTCAAACATATAAAGTAATTAAATAATTGAAGCATATCAATTTTGAGAAATGCTTGACTTATAAAATGCTACGGTCGAGTATTCACACTTGCGCGACCATTATTTTAATAGAGATTTTTAATAACTGTGTAGTACATAATTATATTTTATATATTTTTAATTCAGATTTCTGACAGCCTCCGTGGCGCAGTTGGTTAGACGCCGCCTGAGAAACGAGAGGCCGCGGGTTCGATCCCCGCACCGAGAGAAATGTTTGTGAGGACCACAAGTATTTGTCTCGGGTCTGGGTGTTTGTGAGACCGAAAAGTCTCTCGTAGTTCCTGATACTCACGACACAAGACTTAATTGACCTTAATGTGGGTCAGGACTATGTATGTGACTGTTGGGTGTATTTATTTATTATTTATAACTGCGTAGGACAGCCTCCTTAGCACAGTTGGTTAGACGCCGGCTGTGAAACGTGAAACGTGATGCAGCGGGTTCGATCCCCGTACCGAGACAAATATTTGTGTTATCCACAGGTATTTGTTTCGAAAAGACTCCTGTACTTTCTGATATCCACGTCACAAGACTCGATCTTAGTGTGGGGTCAGAAATAGTCCTGACCCTTACACCCAACAGTCACATACCTATGTATGTATGTAATATAATATAAAACAACAGTGTATTGAATTATTACCGCACCGCATAAGTTAGCTATCGAAGTTTGGAAGCTTAAACTGAGTCCTGCTAATGCGGCAGTGTACGTAACATCAAGTGAGGAAGCGGTCAGAGCCATCGGAAATTACATTTTTAATCTCCTCTACCGCCGTCCGCCGTCCGTCCGCCGTTTCCAGTTTTGTGAAACTTTTTATAGTAATTAAACTTCAATGCAGGGGCCCATGTAATTGTGCATCTTGCCCTCCACTGTATATTTCATTCGTCTGGGCTCGACTGTTGCTTTATACCTTGGTGTTATATCTGCGCTTACCTCATGATTTATTTCATTTAATCACATCTTCATTGTTTTCGCAAAAAAGTATGTATCAAAAGCCTGCAAGGAAAAATGAAACAAATTATAAACTTAAAAAGATTCACTAAAAAATAATTCACAAGTGAGCTAAATTTTAATAATTTTTTTTATACAGATGTAACCTACCTGATCCTTTACTTGGAGGACAACGCAACATATAAGTGTGCATAGTTATCACACTTTTTATCGATCTTGTAGAATACCTTGTCTTATAATGTTTAGGATCTACTCTCTAGGATCTGCTTGGTAACAAATTTATAGGCTATAAATTTTTTGTTATCACGCTGGCTGATAGAGTTCAAATACTTTAAAAATAATATTAAAACTTTTTATATTCCCTTCCTCACGGGTGTAAACCCTGATATAAATCAATTTCTCGCACCTTGTTAAGTATAAGCTGGACTTGGAAACCATTTTTACACAATCAACGAATATTCTTTTCACTCAGAATCAATTTAAGTTGGACACGTGACTAGAAAATCAAATATCGCCGGTCAGTGCGGTGAAACGAGAAATTAACTCCCAGTTTAGAAATGCAGGTGTGAACACATTTTATTTTTCATATTCAGCCGAGTATTATTTATTGGTTTTAGTGTTTGCTTTGGTGTAGAAATATGGGCGGATGTTCTGTGTGCTCTGACTTACTGATGAATGCCTTTGAGTTTTAACAAGTTTTCAATGAAGAAGCGATGTTTGTTCTAGGGGAGGTATATCAACCTTTATCCGCTGACTTAGCATTGAAGTCACGGAATTCAATAAAAATGTTTTGGTAACTAGGAACGTTTTATAAATAGAATTTAGGCTGTTTGTTTCGCCATAAACGTCGTGACGTTTATCTCCAACTCATTACAGACTCATTTTGTACTTGCTTTAAAACTTATGTATGATATCTTCCCGCTCAGAGCGAGTTAGAAATATTTTACTTATTATACCTAAGATCTCATTTCTCGGCGATTCAAATTTGATCCTAGGCAGGCACTAAGCGGGCACAGACGCAGCATTGAACGATGTTGGTGTTTTTTAGCGTCTCGCAGACTGCCGGGGTGGTCGGAACTAATGGCTGATTCATAAATAAGGAATGCTGAATCAAAAACAGCTGACTGCCTGTTTTTTGCCCTTAAATTTAAAACAACTTCTTCTTGCAATGGAAAATCAAAGGTATCGTGCTTTTTACTTGTTCCGAAGCGCTATTTTCTGTTATAGTACTGCGAATTCACATTATACGTTTTTTATTGCCTGTGCAGACGAGTAGGCGGCCTACCTGATGGTAAACAACTACCGCTGCTCATGGCCTCTACAATGGCAAGGACAAGCCGCTGTGTACCGAAAATAAATCAATAAATACACCCAACAGCCATATACATAGTCCTGGTCTATTACTAAGATCGATACTTGTGTCGTAGGTCAGAAACTACGAGAGATCCGAAACCAATTACGGTGGATGACACTACACACTTGTTTCCGCTTTTCGCCGATTCCGCGACCTCTCGATTAAACCAACTGCGCCACCCCAAATACTGGAATGTTGATAGAGTATTTTTATACTACCATAATTACGACACCCGGTTCGAAAATGCATACAAATTCTTCCTGGCTGCGATAAAATTCCACACGTCATTGGCGGATTTGTCTGGAGACCTCCTTTTTTATATGGGTTAAAAATAAATTTCACTATGTATGTCCTCATTAGAAATTCATCTCAGCCATAGCTGTGTGATAAAAGACGTGAGGATACGTTCCCCTCGCAGTATTACGAAGTGAACAGCGAGCAGCGAGCAGCGCAAGCAGGCGGAAATTGAAAATATTGAGTCTAGCGTCGACCCTTTTATTATCCACGCCAATAAAAATACTAGAAAATTGTTTTGAAAATCCTTTCAATTGTTACATATTCAGAAGAAGTGTGATTTAAAATCAAAGTCAGCTTCGTATTCAAAAGCAAATTCTTGTTTTTTTTCCCGCTTTTATCAAATAGCTGTTCAATCAAAATAGACTCATTCAGTATACATCTTTCAAAATATTATAATTTAAAACACTATTATATAGTATAGCTGCAATATTGGGGTTTAATCAGTACAGTGTTTAATATCCCCGGAAGCACTCCGGAAGGTGACAAACACGTGTGGTACCTACATAGAGGCGGAAAAACTGTTGCTAATACACATATATCTTGCTTTCGCTACCTGATAGTTGCCCGTGTCGGTAACATTAATCTGTAGTGTCCCTGAGAATCTCATTTACCTTTACGTGAAATTATTATGGAGTATAAAATTGAATAATATAACTACCCAATATATACTTGTTCACCTGTAGTTCGGGGAATGCAATAAATAAGGACGTAGTTATGCCCTTATTTATAACGACTGCGAGATGTACGATATGGCGCATGGCCTAGTCTCTGTAGTGGATGTCCACAAAACTTTAAACGGGTGTCCCAAAACTTTGCTGAGAGTGGAGCATTCACTATGGAAGGATCAGCAATAGTTTTGCGCCAGGCTGTTACGAAGACGTAAATCGGGGCGCTTCTCTTTCTGGGAAGTCTGGTGCCGCTCACAATGCCTGTGGCAGTCACCGAGGGGTTTTTAGTTAGCATGCTTGCATAGGTTTTGTTCCCAACCACAATTCGCAGCGTGCTGGGCTAGAAGGTCAGAGATACTTACTTACCGTTTTCGGCCTCTCCGGGGTAACTAAACATCAGCTAAATAGCTGTTCCTTTTGGACAAAAATAACAATACCTATATAACCTCAGTTACTCAGTGCACAATAATCTACTGTGGACACGGATCATCTTCAAATTGGTACATGAAAAAAACCTTGCCCGTTATTAATAATAATTATTATAGTAACAATAATATACCTAATACAACATAATTTAATGTTACATACTAATGTTAATACAAAATATTAGTACCAATTCTGGTACTATGATAAGCTCAACTCAACAGGATGTCTCATATTAGTTGGCTCGTGTATAATTCGCTTTAGCAGCGATAGATACCTTTTATATCCATGAATATGTTGGTTTGTAAATTGTACCAACTTTATCCATCCATCCATCAGCCAAAGGAAGTCCACTGCTGAACATAGGCCTCCCGCAATGATTTCCACAGAGACCTGTTGGAGGCAGCCTGCATCCAGCGACGGCCCGCGACCTTTACCAGGTCGTCGGACCATCTTGTGGGTGGACGTCCTACGCTGCGCTTTCCGATACGCGGCCTCCATTCGAGCACTTTCCGACCCCATCGGTCATCAGATCTCCACGCTATGTGCCCTGCCCATTGCCACTTCAACTTGCTAATCCGGTGGGCTATGTCGGTTATTTTAGTTCTCCTACGGATCTCCTCATTTCTGATTCGATCTCGTAGGGAAACCCCGAGCATAGCCCTCTCCATAGCTCGTTGAGTGACTTTGAGCTTCCTAATAAGGCCCATAGTGAGAGGCCACGTCGGTGCCAACATTATAAACAATGAAATAAATAACAGGACAAACGGAGCCGCTATATGCTTAATACTGGTATTATATTTAAATAGATAGAATCGTTTATTTTGGCTACAATAAACACAAAACAATATAAAAAGTTACATCAATATAGGTAATAAATAAATAAGTACACCCAACAGTCACATACACCTATAGTCCTAACCAAACATAAAGATCAATTAAGTCTTGTGTCGTTGGTATCGGTGGAACTAAGAGAGACTTTCGGTCTCACAAACACCCAGACCTGAGACAAATGGGGCCTCACAAACGTTGGTCTCGGTGCGGGGAACGAACTCGCGGCCTCTCGTTTCCCAGGCGGCGTCTAACGTAAACAAGAAATATGGCTTAATTGGGTGATGAATATAATTCAATTTCCATATAAAATATAAGGGGAGAAACTATTATATGATACACCGAAGTACGACGGTAGCTCCTTAAAATAAGTAAGCGAATGTGACGTCACAGCGGCCGTAACTTAGCGCGATGACAAGGTGGAGACAGCACAGTTTGGTCCTCCACAAGATAAATTGCTGAGCGCATTAGTGAAATTTATCGTTATTCTGCTTTTGAAATGAGCCCTGGAATGTCGTCCGCGACCTCTTTAATGTCGAGTGATACGCCTTTCTAATGTAACATGTATTGAACTAGAATTGATTTGTCAAGTCGATGAATTGAACATACATACATAATCGTCACGCCTGTATCTCATAGGCACAGGCAGAGATACTAGACCGCCACTACTATAGTTTCATCCACTTTCATCAACCAGAATCGTTGAATTGTAATTACAGCTTTAAACATAAAAGTTTGAAACTCGCTTGTTGTCTCTTGTTTTTAACCGACTTCAAAAAAAGGAGGAGGTTCACAATTCGACTGTATGTCGTTTTTTTTTTATGTTTGTTACCTCGTTTCTCTGTACTGTGTGAACCGCTTTCGACCATTCTTTCTTTGATTGAAAGCTGGTGCTTGTCATTTGGTCCCATGAAAATATGGTGAAAATCTTGTGACGTTGTGAGAGTGTCACCTCTAATATTTGCGGTCTATGGTTCAATAGTCGGCATAAATCCTATTGTCTATGCCAATCAACGCCTCCGTTGCGCTGATTGGTTGATTCATTTCTAACATCTGTCAAATTTGACGTACGAACTGTCATCGGTGCTCGCTTAAATACGCGTGTAACGTCGCTCGCGTCCTCCTTTTTTCCTTAACCTAAAAGCCGCGTGCTACCACGCGTCTTTCTGAACCCGCTGGGGTGAGTGTTCAGTGTTCTATTTGCTAACCGCTTTTTACTGCTTGTTTGTCAGTGTATTCTGTCTGCCGGGCTTGTGAGCTACCACGAGTCGCTGGCACGGAATGCAAACCTAGTTTGCATTCCGATTTCTTCGACGCTGATTCCAGGTTCTTTTTCTTGGCGTACTTCTTCACCTACTTCGTTGCTTCCGCCACGGAGAGCTACTCCGTGCGCTGCTTTGCGACCGCTTCTGCTCCGCACCGCTTCCTGCCCGTGCTGCAACCGAGCCTGCGCCTGCCGCTGACCTGCGCACTGTAACCGGCCACGTGGCAGCTGACTTCGCCGGCGAGCTGTCGCCGGGTTCCGCCACGTGGCGAAGACCCGGATCAGTGTCCAGTGAAGGCCAGTGACTCCTGTTGCATACCACCAGCAACAGTGCCGGGTGTAATCAGTGATGCGAATATATTAAAGCCCGAACCACGTAATTACCCTGAGTTCTCATTTACTACCTACCCATACCTGCGGGCGGCCTAACCCGCCGCAATCTGATGAATATCTTCAGGACCTGGAGAGGGGAACTCCTTAAAATTAAGTAGGATTCCAATGGTTCTTTTTGCATTAGGTTCATTATACAAGTTAAGTTACAGTGAGAGAGGGAAAAAGGGGTGGAGGTGAGGGGGGGAGTGGGTGATAAAATTAAAATACACGTAAATTCTAATATCTTCGGCAGCTTTTAACCGACTTTAGTAATTTCTATTTCATTGGATATAATGTATTGACAGGTTGATCCCAGGAACACAACATGAAGATCTGATGATCATGTTCGGACCTGGAGTGTAGAACTCTTCAAAATGTATTAGGATTACAATGGTTCTTTTTGCATTGGGTTCAGTAAACCGACTTCAAAACAAAAATCCACTAAAAACCAAAAAATAATAACTACCACTGCAAAGCAAAAAATAATATTTATTTCATGTTCAATTCAATATGTTATGCATATATTTTGATTTGTTGGCTAGGCAAGTCATTAAGCAAATTAAGCAACAAGCACAAGTTCCATGAAATAAATATTATTTTTTTGCTTTGCAGTGGTACTTATTATTTTGTTATTTTTTGGTTTTTAGTGTTTTTTTGTTTTGAAGTCGGTTTTTATTTTTTTATTATGGATTATGTATACAATATGATCTAAAGAGACAAGGCTTGTCTGTTAAAGACGTATTAACAGGTAAAGCATTTAACTCATAGGATCATACTCTAAATAGATCCTACCGTCAGGTAATTTAAAGTATCAGTTGTAGACTGATTTTACTCTCAGTCACTCACACTCATTAGCACCAGGGTCAAGAAAACTGATCAAAAACATACTTCCGATATTAATTTAGTTTTTGTTGTTACACATCCAATAGTGGTTGTAACGTCATATGAAATATCCCATAACATTTCCCAATAATTAGGTTATTAGTTGAAATGAGTTTTTTCTAAATCAGACTGGTAGTTCCAGAAAATTATGAGTTTTAACAAATTTAGTCTCTTAGTAATTTTATTATATTTGCGTGAAATTTACTAAATCATGCTTTATTTTCATCCATCGATATGGGCAGATATATAAAATGACCTCCGGATCTAGTTCACGCGTTACACATGGGCAGATGGGGCTTACAGCGAGTTAAAAGAACTTATTGCCTATTAGTTACTGTCTACCAGCTTAGCTCGCCACACGTTCATCCACTTTGTCCGAGCTGGGAATAGAAATTTACGTTTTCGATTTTAAAATAGCCGATGCGGTTTATATTGGTTTGTTAGAATGTCTATTTTATGTATTTGGAATAGTAAAGAATATACGTATGAAAATTAGTAAGTGCAAATTTCCACGTTCACTCCTTAAGATTGTAATGGATTCAATACAAATCCAAGAAACGTTTACGTATTGAACTGCATATTTGTATGTTTTCTGTATTTCTGTTTCTTTCATGTGATCCCATTCTCTTAATTTTATTGTTAAATTTATAAGTACACATGTATTATTATTTGTTACATTACTAACAATGTTAATTTAATTTATTTTGTTAAGTTGTTTTAATTTTTTACTTTATTTTATTATAATTTGTGGTGAGCATACTTTGAGCTTGTTGTTATTTCTTATAACTGAGGAAACACACAGACTGTGTACTTTGTGATATTATATTGATGCTATGTTTTTTCCTTGTGGGACATCGTTTTAATAAATAAAAACAAAAAATATGCCCATCAAAGATCGCAGTATTTCATTGTTTAAATTATCAGCAGTGGATAATCTGTCTGATGATCCGCGAAATTCATGATGTTTTAATCTAATATACATACCATTTGCTATTTTATCTGTATTGACGAGCGTCTACATCCTTTTTTCCCTGATTGTATAGTGGTCTGCTTACCTGCTCAACCTTCAACATTACGCCTGGTCTGTTGATTCTCTACTGCCATAACCCATTAGCACATCACTCCTGTGACAGACATTTAAAGAAATACAAGTAATGATCAATTGAGTTTTAGGGTTCATTAATATCTATTACCCGCATCTGACATAAACAGGCATCACTAAGGGCCGTCTGTACCCTAATAAATAAAATGGGAGAAAAATCGCTGGCGAGACACGAACCCTTCCCCTGGGAATGCAACGGCCGGCGGGGCCTTGAGAAATACCTATTTACATACATAATAATGTCCCCTTAGTGCGATGGAGATTCCCGGGACATCATCAGCGTCCATTTTCCGGACGATTTAATACTTTGTTTGCTGTATTTGTAGGTTTCAGAACAAAGTCGAGAATTTGGGACTGGTTGTTTTGTGTATTAAACTTGTTTATTGTTTGTTATATAGTAAAATTTTGTCGTTGTTATGTATGATTGTCTACACATCTGAGTTGAGTTTAGAATTCTGATAATAATTTTGAAGATTGAAGAGTTCAATTTTTGTGCTGAGGTAATGTGGTATACTTACCACATATTGACAAAATGTCTTCACGATAACCAGTTTTTTCCGTCGAAGTTCGTTCAAGATTGCATGAAGTCGAATAAATCTCTACCTTTCTTTTACTGTCCATTCCTTTCCCAATAAATTGCCAACACTGGTGACGAAGTTGTGTTCCTGTAGTTGATTCTTAACCTGAGCGTCCAAATAAAGGCATAGAAAATGGCCGCTAGATTATGGACCACAGATATAATGCGTCTTATTAATTGCAAATATTTTTGTTTAGTTTTTTTCTATAGCTAGATAGTGATAAGTCCACGCATTACATAGAAAAGGATTACACAGACGGATAGCGAATTCATTTGAGGCAAGAAACCCTAACAGAAATTGAACAATCTTATCCACAAACTCAACGTTATAACTGAGCCCAAAGCCCTTTCTATCTCTGATTAAGGCATAAAATATAACGTAAACTAAACCGACACGCGTCTGCGAGCGGCAAAGCCGATGTCCAGCCGAAAAAATATGTTAAAAAACAAATCGGTTTCATAGCATAAGTTTATCGGAGCGGGCGCGTCGAACCGTTTTGCGTGTACCACCGTAATCCCTATTTACTGGGCCCGGGAAATTTACTGGCCCACTGCTGGTTATTTATAGTCAACGTTCGCTCCAAATGGTTTTGATGTGTTTGATCAAAAATTGCCTGTGTGAAGCTTAAATTTGTCGCAGACATTATGCGGCAATGTTAGACGTTCCGTGTTTCGTACGGCTTTGTTTTAAAGAGAATTTTTGCTATACAGCCCTTCTATAGGAAATTATTTGTAGTATGTCTTATGTGAAATTGTTCTATAGTTCCCGGAAATTAACCTACATGGGTAATTATGTTTATTATTTTCAAATCGGATTGTGACAAAATTCGGAAATAATGATTAACTATGCAATTTTAAGAAACGGACTAGAATTTTCTATATTTACAAAGCCTCTTTTATTGGGACGACGCAAGCATTATTTTTTCTACCTAGCTTAAGATGGCAGTATTCTAGAAAATTATATTTCGACAAACAGGCTAACACCTTGATGCTCGATTTTATTTAGAACCAATAATTGTCGCTACTAATAAGTAAAACAGAGTAAAATATTGAATTGTAGTTAAATACTGCCAATAGGATTATTTTTCAACTCCAATTCTAATCGAATTAATTTAAATGCTTACTCCAACCTGAGAGCTTTCTGACGTTGGTCAAATTAAGAAGTATCTTTAGGAATATCCGTAACATAAATATAATATATGATACGCACAAGAATAAACAAAGAAAATACTGCGTAATTATGTTTTATTTATCCAGAATATTCGATATCACTTGACGATCACCAATACAGGTTCGCAATATCGAAATACCTACGCCGAGGCATCCGGCCATAGTTCTGTATTAATATCCTCCTTAATTACTACTCCACAATCACATTAAATCTACAAACGGCAGCACCTTTCATTGTTTGCCCTCGATTGAAATTTAATTTATTATGTAATGAAATGGGAATATTGGTATTTTCTGGCAATAACGGTTTAATAATCAGCAAATCCAGCACTGAGAAACACTTGCTTTGCCACCGATTGTTTTACTCAGAAACATTTACATTATGCTAGTACTAAATTCATGGTCTATGTTAGTAGCGGTCTTCCTGTGGCTGAAGAAGGAGAGAGAGAGAGAAGGAAAGAGCGAGACTGCTATATTCATACTTCGTCTTCGACGAGTCAAGTTGACTTTGATTTCAAAATGACCGCACAACATACCACTTTTTATCAAAAGTATAGTAGGGGTTTATCAAAAGTATGTTATATATGGATGGAGTATGATCTTAAATGTTCAATCGTAACATTAGTTAAGTTATCATTGAAATGAATTGCTACGTTCGATTTTTCGATCCATAGTCTGTATCAGCCCATATACGTCCCACTGCAGGGCACGGGCCTCCTCCACAATCGAGAGTACGATTGAGAGTGGTTAGGCCATATAGTCCACCACGCTGGCCTAGTGCGGGTTGGCGGACTTACATACCATAGAATTTTTTATAAATCGCTATGGTATGCAGGTTTCCTCACGATGTTTTCCTTCACCGTTTTAGTGCGTGGTGATTGACTATCAATACCGACTCCACATGACTCCGAAAAGTCAGAGGTGTGCCCTGGGATTCGAACCCGCGACCACCGTGAACATGTTGGCAGTCGCGTCTAGTCCGTTTACCAACAGGCCACCGCGCACTTCGACTTCGATCCATAGTATTAAAGTGTTATTATGTACATGAGATGATACGCCGATGATCTCGTTTCCAACCGGGAATTGTTAGTGCACTCCTAATGTCTACCGATTTCCTCAGATTATGGAGAAATTTAGCCGTTACATAGTACGTTTAAGTAAAGGGCTATTTTGTTTTAATTGAAATTAATGGCGAGACGAGCACGCCGTTCGCCTGATGGTAAGCGATACACACGCTCATGAACAGTAGCAAAACCAAACAATGCCTTGAATTACAAAGCAATGTTTGGGATTCCACTGCGCTCGCCATCCTGAGATATAAGAGACATATTGAGATTTAACATATTGTTTAATCTCAACATGACTAATTACTTTGTCTACAATGACCTTCACACCGAAATACAACAGTGCATTAAACTACTATTTGGCGGGAGAAATAGACATTACGATGGTACGGGTACCTACCCAGGCGGCCTCTATAATATCAGAAATCTACAACTAGTCTCTCATATAGAATATATTAAAATTAACAATGAATTGGTCTGCATAGATTTTGCTATAGTATCCCTATCACCTATCACACATGAGAGACCTACCATTAAAATCTGTTGATGATCAATGAGCATAATAAAATTTAATCCACACGAACAATAGTTTTAATCTGAAATATAATTAGAAGTACTTTAAATGGTACATTAATCCGAGCAAGACAAACAAAACAGGTGAATTGAAAAACTACGATTGATCAAAGCAAATCAAGGCGATTTCAATAGCGTCTTATCGTTTAATCGGTTTCGTTCAAGGATCGAGACATTGGAACACGGTGTCGAGTGGCGCTCACGGCTCACTTTATTTATCTTAGCGAATGTTTAAAGCCTACGGTGAACGTGCTCGGTCCAGGCCCAAATAAAATCGGTTTAAATGAATTCCACTCCATCAATCGTTGGGGATTAATTAATGTAGCTAATGGCGAACAAATATCCGTCGGGAAAGGCGTATCGCTCCGGTTTGTAACGTTTCAGGGTAGTAATTGATAATCAGAGGGTTTCGCCTCGCTTGATTAACACTACTGGATTCTGGTTAGTGATGTTTTTAAATATATATTGATTTAAGTTACCAGGAGAGCACGATATTGTTTTTTTTTAAATTGCATATGAGATAGTCCATTTGATAGATGTATATCCAAAACGCTTGGATCATGGGTGTGTTATCGGCCCAGCAAATCGGTAGGGGAGCGGAAACAAAAAGGATAGGAAGAGGAAAGGGGTATTGGGTATCCGGTAACGAATGAAACCCGACAGCGATCGCTTTACATCGATTTTCTGTGAGATAGTGGTACCACCCCGGACGAGCTAGCCATTTCATAGTGAATCATGACTAACAGCAGCGTGACTTTACCACTTTTAGATGATGACAGCCTCCGTGGAGCAGTTGGTTAGACGTCGGCAGGGAAACGCGGAGCCACGGGTTCGATCCCCGCATCGAGATAAATATACGTATGATCCACAGGTATTTGTTTCGGGTTTGGGTGTTTGTGAGACCGAAAAGGTACTCGTAGTCCCTGACACCAGGACATAAGACTCGATCGTAGTGTGGGGTCAAGCCTATGTATGTGACTGTTGGTTGTATTTATGTATTATTAACTATTTTTGGGGTTTCCCTACGAGATCGAATCAGAAATGAGGAGATCCGTAGGAGAACTAAAATAACCGACATAGCCCACCGGATTAGCAAGTTGAAGTGGCAATGGGCAGGGCACATAGCGCGGAGATCTGATGACCGATGGGGTCGGAAAGTGCTCGAATGGAGGCCGCGTATCGGAAAGCGCAGCGTAGGACGTCCACACGATGGTCCGACGACCTGGTAAAGGTCGCGGGACGTCGCTGGATGCAGGCTGCCTCCAACAGGTCTCTGTGGAAATCATTGGGGGAGGCCTATGTTCAGCAGTGGACTTCCTTTGGCTGATGGATGGATGGATGATGATAACTATTTTGCGTAGTTTACCAATGAAGTTACCAATGCACGAAAGGTAATACGCTGGTAAAAAACATGACTATGTGAGTAGCTGTCCAAACTACTTATTTTGGTGTGATATAAACAATGTCAGTCATCGTTAATTAACTATTAACAACCTGAAATTGTTTGTAAGTCGTCATGTCGACTAGGATCATGTCAGGACCAAAACATAAACAGAAAAAGCCTTGAATTGGCTCTGGTAGCCAATTCAAGGCCTTTTTTTAGGCTCAGTGAAACGGGTTCTACAAGTATATTTTCCTATTGATGTCTCATTCCCAAGTATGAAAAATTTAAAAGTTTAAAATTAGACAATGCTTAAGTTTGAACTTTGAAAGGTATCGGTCTTTTTAGTCTATTTCTGGCTTAAACAAATTATAACAAGAGCAATATAATAATTTTTCAGCCGATTTAAGGTAAAAAAGTACATATCTGCAAATGACAAAAATGAATCAAATATCATAAATGCTTAGCTTGAACAACAGGCTAATCAACAACATACATAAAAGTTGCTTCAAGCTTATTAAAGAAACACACGGCGCTAATATTAGCATAACATTTGAAAATTGCAAAACCACCCCACGAGGTTTTGACTCCGCAAAACATTGACTTTGAAGTGAACTGTGTGTAATTAAAATTTCGCCGGTTTTTAGCAAACATATCGCTCGAAACATTAATTTGTTTTGAAACTTCTGACCCGCGCTTACTCAGTTCTATCAATCAGTGTTTTAGCTGGCACACATATCTCTTGGATAATTAATGATTCCTCTGTCAAGTTATTCCAGCAATTGGTCGCTTTCGATTAAGAGCGTTTATACCTTCCGCGCGCTTTTTGGCTTAAAAATAGGACTTTTCAAACGAGTTAATAGCCACCAATAAACAATTTAAAGGAAAAATAATTAGTATTAATTTTAGAAAAGGTTGTCATCTAGAGATTTTGCTGGAGAACATTATAGATTGATAGATAATTTGTGAATACTATAAGGATTACTGAACAGAGGTTTCGTTATTTAGACTTCGAATGGCAATTTAGAACCTTAAGATATCCGAAATCACTAAATATAAGATGAAAATAAAAATATTATCGGACTAATAAGACTCATATGGAGAGATTTTGCTGAGAAAACTAATCTTTTTGTGTTTAGTTACTGAAAAATAAAAATTTAAACTATGCGAAATTATTCAGAAACTCTCGTCAAGAACATATTTTTTTTCACCAATTTATCGTACATAATTTTTTATAGCAATTGCATATTATAATAGAAGAACATCGTATCAATAAATTAACATTTTTATATTTCAACAAAATACGTTTTCATGTTTTCTACAAATATTTTAAAAACCACTATAAAATAAGCTGTCCGACCTGCATCAAATCAGACCGCCGCGAGGCTTTCTAGAAGGAGGGCGTATCGCTCGTCGCTCCGGCCTGGCTGCAGTTGATTTTTGCCGAGCGTAGTAAAAATAGCCACGCGTGGACTGCGATTGCCACATCTTAGTACTTTGATAGTAAAATATTTAATTTTATTTTTTATTACCTACAATGATTTTGTAGTGAGTATAAATTATGTTTCAGATAATATTATGGGATGTTATTCCGAGGCTAAATTATGTTATGTATTGTAATATAAAATTAAATATATTTCGTAATTGTAAGGGGTTGTAAGGCCCCTAACTGTAACCACACGAAATGATTAATAAAACGTCCGTAGTGTCTATTGATTGAACACTGATTTGAATGCAACTTAACAATGTAATAATAACGAAAATATAGTAAGTAATATTGGTATACTTATAATGCAAATAAAATATTTTTATTATATTATATTACCAATATATAAACCATAAGTTACATTTCAATTGAATATTTGAATTTTGAAGCGCACGGATCAAAGTTGGTTGAGCTGACTTTATCGCGAGCCGAAGCGGCAGCTCTACGCTCTAAGCTTTGGTCGCTTATGTGTGAGTGAAATTAACGAAGAAATACCTATAGTTGACTTTGCGCGCAAGGTGTATAATAATTAAATTATTTCCATTGAGTAGTGATGTGACTGTTTTTCAAGCATACGGGACGCTAGATTTTGCATACGTATCAACTCATTTACGACTCACAGTAGGGCATGGGCCTCCTCTGCAATCGATACTGCGATTGAAATGGGCTATATATTCATTGTAGTTCTAACATTCTTATATTCGTTCTATATGAAGCTGCAAAGTAAGTAGCCAATTTCAGGGTTTTTGTTGCATTTTCCCAGGTATATATGGTTATAGATCATAATCTTGCGGTAGGTCCCTCATATGTGAGAGGCCGCCTAGGTAGGTACCACCACAATGTCTATTTTTTTCGCCAAACAACAGTGTAAATGTGTAAATGTACCGATGTGTAATAAATACTTCACATAATAAGACTTAACATGTTATGTCTAAGAATGGCGAGCGGAGTTGAATGCCAAGCCTTGCTTTGTAATTCATGGTGTTTGTTTTTGCTGCTGTACAAGAGCGGTCAAGTCGCTTACCATAAGGCGGATGGCATGATCTTATCGCCATTCCTAGCAATAAAAACATCACGAGAAGCCAACTACTTCAATTTCATATCTTTGAGCTTTCCTTATTACATCTCTATCTTGTATGAAGTATTTTTCATCTCGACAACGGCCTCCAAGCTAAACCTTAATAAACGCGTGAAGTATCTGCCTTTATCACCCAACCCGTGTCGTGTAGCTTTTTAATTAATACTCGGTATAATATTTAATTACTGCGAAATGCGTATGTATCTTTCAAACAAACAAAACTTTTTAATCGATGTTTGAAACAAATTAATTAACCAGCCAATATGAAATTAACACCAAGTTCGAACGGCTTGAATTGTTTAAATTCACGGGTAATTTGACTAAACAAAAGTCTTCACTTACGTTAAGTGTTTTGTATATTTGGGGTTTCAGAAGTTTGATTTTAGAGATGACGGCCAGATATAATTTTCGTCGACATAGCATTAAGTTAGATTCGGGTAAACGTTGAATTTGAATTTTAGAATATATTCTGCCATATAAAGCATCAAATGGAGACCAATTGTTTAGTTAGATAATCGCATTCTGCCCGGATCGCGATCGCTGTGCACGGTAATGAAAACCGATTTTGGTACCAATATAGAGCCAACAGATTGGTTATTTTTCCCTTTTGGATATTCTATATGTATGCCACTATAATGCTCTTCCATCGCAGTGCAATCACTTTGCCGGACCACAAACAAAGTAACCGACAAGAAATCACCCTAATCACCTAGTACGTTATATGTTTAATTAATAAATACAACCGACAGTCACATACACAGTCCTGAACTCACATTAAGATAATTTAATTCAGTCTCACAAACACTGAGACACAATCATTTTTCTCGGTACTGGAATTAAATCTCGTTTAGTCGTTTCACAACTGAGCTACGGAGGCTGTCAAGTTGTTGAATAAGGATAGAAACTTTACATGTAAGCCTTGGAAGCTTTTATCTCCTTTGTAATTTTTGGGTCGGTCATTAAAACATTTTAATATTACTTTGGCCAAGTCGAAAACTCAAATTTGATAATCTTCCGCTGTGCCGTCAAGTTTTTATTCAATAAAGATGTAAAGGCAAAAAGTTGCGATGTAATTTATTGGCTGATTTAAATAAACCCATTTTCTGCCATTGAAACATTCGATCATTATAAACTTGGCTATCAAGACAAGTGTCAAAGTGTCCAACTCTCAAAAGGAATGAGTTTGAAAATAACTTGTCAAAATTAATTAAAATCACGTCTCGATTGAACATTATTGACGACCACATTAAGCAATTAACGATCTATACATTATTTAATTTGATT
The DNA here is from genome assembly GCA_009982885.2 of Hyles vespertilio. Taxonomy (NCBI): domain Eukaryota; kingdom Metazoa; phylum Arthropoda; class Insecta; order Lepidoptera; family Sphingidae; genus Hyles; species Hyles vespertilio. The sequence goes on along the minus strand of CM042816.1, from coordinate 5,984,939 downwards.
GTAATTCTTAACATATATACTAAATTTTACTGGTGGTAGGTCTCTCATATGTAAGAGGCTGCCTGGGTGGGTATCACCGCAATGTCTATTTCTCCCGTCAAACAGCAGTTTAAATGCACTGTTGTGTTTCGGATTGAAGGACATTGTGGCCAGAGTAACTATTGGACATATTGACCCTTAACATCTTATGTCTCAGGATGGCGAGCGCAGTGGAATGCCAAGCATTGCTTTGTAATTCAAGTTGTTGTTTGGTTTTGTTACTGTTCATGAGCGGTCGCATCGCTTACCATCAGGTGAACGGCATGCTCGTCTCGCCATTCACGGCATTAAAAAAAAACTAATATTTTACTGGTAGGCCTGTCATATGTGAGAGACCGCCTGGGTACCCCCCGCCGAACCGGCTTGGTACCACCGCAATGTCTATATCTCCCGCCAAACAGCAGCGTGAATGCACTGTTGTGTTTGATTTAAAGCACATTGTAGCCAGAGTAACTACTACTAATACTAAGACTTAACATCTTATGTCTCAGGATGGTGAGCGCAGCGCATGTCAAGCATTGCTTTGTAATTTAAGGTGTTTTTTGGATTTACAACTGTTCATATGAACTATTGCATATATCATATTGGGAAGTCCATTTATTAAACTCGTCGATTTGAGCTATCTACCGATCGGAACTAATATGGATGAAAGCTCAATATTCTACAGATTATTTTCGTACTACTGCGACTCTTAACGGAGTTTCGATATAAGTGTACTGAATATGTCCAAAAATAATACTTAATCCACAAATAAATTTCGTAATATAAATACCACCTTCACCTGAAACCCTCTAAAACTTATAACAAAGATGTTGGTACAATATGTTGATCAAAAAGTAAAATACACAAAGAAAAGATAAACGTTGGCGTCACGATTGGTCCGCGCTCGGATGAAATTGAAATATTTGCGCTGAGATTGCTATTTGCCTTTGTGGATAGAGACACGAATCGTAAGCATATCTGTGCCACTACTACGCTCAGTCAGCAGATTGGGGTAATATTGCACCACAATACCTATGTACTTTCCATAGGTCCTCTGAGTCTAGGCTTTGAAATTAGCTTATGTACGGAGTGTATTTCACATGCTAGATGGGAGCGACACACCAAATTATGCATTTAGCAAGTCAGATGTGAATTTGAATTTTAACTAGAGTCAGATTTAAATATATCATTTGGTAGTAAAAAGAAGAGCTTTTCAATAATAAGTGTAGTTGAGGATTATGATTGAGACGGGGGCAGTGAATAACATGGCGTATAACTCGAGTTGACAAGACTATTGAGTGTATATGTATGTATGCCTTTAGTACGACTTGGCCTCAGGAAATTACGTTTTTCAGATGGAGCCTGGCCACTCGGTTGTCTGGTAAAGAGGGAGGAGGGGGGTTCATGAATGAAGGATTACCGCCGAATTCTTTTTTTGGTGCTTTTTTATTAGTTACTTTCATCAGCAAATAGGGGCCGCTGTAACAATATCTCCAGTTTGTAGTGTTTATCTCGCCTAAACAAATACGAATTACAGATTGCTTCAACATAATAAACTGTATAAAATAAATAAATCTTGTGAAACGTGATTTAAATTCATCATGTATTGAAATTTTAAATATTTTAGAATTTTAAATTGTGTTTACATTGCGATTTCTATCACGAGGACCAGACGGACCACTTAAAAAAACAGCAGTCAGAATTAATGTTAACCTTTACGTCATAGTAAAATGAACCTTACGTACTAGAGATAAAGATCATATCAACCCATATAGCTATCGGACATTCAGTACCATCAGATGTTTTTATTATTTGTGACTGCGTGAGGACAGTTAATAGAAAAGGGAAGAAAACCCTCAAGGGCAATGTCTGGTTCATACAATGTTAATCAGTGAATTGGACATTTGTTTGTGTTGTTTTGTGTATGAAATAGTACGCCTTTGTTGTTTTATATGCAGTCTAATACCAAGGGCTCAGAGCTCAGCTCTAGAAAATGCACCCTGCTCAGTTGGTCTTCTTTGTTGGCATTTGATAACAAAATTGGTAAGAATACAGGTATACTCTTGAAATTTACCAAGAAATCCAAGAGCTTAAATCGTCATACAATTTCAGACAGCTTCCGTGGCGCAGTCGGTTAGACGACCACTGTGAAACGAGAGGCCGCGGATTCGATACCCACATCGAGAGAAATGCTTATGCGGCCCACCAATATTTATTTTCGGGTCTGAGTGTTTGTGAGACCGAAAAGTTTGTCGTAGTCCCTGATACCCACGACACAAGACTCGATCTTAGTGTGGAGTTAGGCCTATGTATGTGACTATTGGGTGTAATATATTTATTTATTTTGGAAAACTTTTGATATCAGGGAAACCATGTCAATCAAAAAAGTCAAACAATATACAAGCTACTTGATCAAACCGTCAAAAATGTTCATATCTTGAAAATCAAAATTCAAATTCTTTATCCCGAACTCGTAAAACTACAAACAGTCATAAGAAACTCCATACCGAGACGTGTTCAAATTGGACTAGAGTAATTATTCAGCAATTATAATTTGAGTGCAGAGCCTGGCATTGTCTGTAAACACGCTTAGTTCTTCGGAACAAACTTAATTAAGTCACTTCTGGAATTTAGGTCCTCTCATTAAAACTTAAATTAATATGCGTCACGTGCGGTTGTTTTGAGGCTGAATACTGAATCTGATTCCTGAATTGAGACGCTGTGATATAACTACAGGATTTAATTGAACGTGACGGGGAATCGGCTGTTTGATAGTTACGTTGTTAGCGGGGTCACAGGAGTCGGAGGCAATTGCACGTAATTAGGACTTTAGCGTTGTTTCAATTGTTGCTGTTTATCAGTCGCAAACATGTATGCTTGTTGTAGTTGCATTTTACTTTGTGTTTGCATATTTCATCTATTTATGTCCCAAGCTTATGAGTAAGTTAAAAATTTGATGCTGCAAAATCTACGGAACTATATACATAACTGGTATTCTATGTTTTTGAGTGTAGCATTACTTGCATTATGTTACTTGGATTTGTAATCCAATTTTACATTAAACTCACCGCCCTATAAGTTTACTCCCAGTTAGTACTGTCACTAAGATTCTCGAAATTAGCTGTTAGTAAATATTTTAGTGAAAAATCAAGTATTTACGCATTACATTTACTGTGTTAATGAAAACAACTTTCTTATATTTCGCTTTTGTTATCCAATACTCAAACAAATAGAAAAGCAAGAGTAATTAAACGACAATAATATAAACAGTGGCGGCATTCGTTTACACAAACAACAGATTTCACCGGGGACCTCGCCGACAACGCTTTTCCAATAACAAGTGCCTAGAAATGAAAGCCTTTATGGGTCGTAAATAGAAAATTATAGTGTCCGCCGGTCCTTGGTCATTTTCACTATACATTTACTGTTAATATCGTTTGGAGGCTTCCTAAACTAAAAGTTTGCACGTGCGCCTAAAGAGGTCGTCATAATATCTGAAAAGGTCTGTGGGTGGATAGAGTATAACTCACATATTGAATGCGTAAAATATGAAGAGAAGATAACAACTGCATGCATCATATGAATCATTGTCTTATGACATTAATTATGTAAGCAACGCCCCATGCGTTATATATAATAAGAAATGATATAAGTATTATGAGTTAAGAGCAAAAAAATTGATTATTCTATAAATGTAGATAATAATAGTTTTAAAAAGAGCAACATTAGAGTTTCTCGCCCTTTCTTCTCTAGTGAAATCCGCTTTCCAAACCGGGTGATAGATAAAAAAGTTACTGAATCTAAATGATGTAGAACATCTTAATGGATTCAATAAATTATTTTAATTTTTGGTTTCGATATGGGTGCCAATTACAAGTATTATGAACCTAGCTTACATACATGAACTTTGAGTTTACAATACAGATTTAATAAGAAAGAAAGAATATACAAATCATAACACATTATATCCTAGCCTAGATTCTCAGGTCTGAAAAACCTTATTGCACGGCATCTAGGGACTAGTAAGTTTGTCCGGCGCAGCTTCGCAAATAATTTCGTCTTTTACCATGTCGTAAGAAAATAATTCCTTATAAGTAAATTGTAGTGGTTGTCAGCTCAGCTTACCCTTTCAGTGTACGTTCAGGTCCATTTTTCTGTTCGTTGTATGCGTACAATTTGAGAGTATAATTTTTTTCTTTTATTTTTATTTTATTTAATCTTTATTGTACACTGATTTATTATAAATACATAAGGGATACTCTAAAATACAAAAGTACAAAAGGCGGTCTTATCGCTCTGAGGGATCTCTGCCAGACAACCTTTGGATGGATATAAGAGAAGGAGATTGAGAGGGCAGTGTAAGAATAAAGAATAAAAGCTCAAAACGAAAAAAAGAAAAGAAAATAATAATAATAAACTAATTAATATACAAATAATAATATTAACACATATTCGTAACATAATACACATACACTATACAGGGTATATCAAGACTGCTACCGAAAACGAAGCCGGGTGGTAGTTTTAGTGGCTACAAACACAATGTGGTAAATACATTTTTTCCTAAAATAATAGTATATACCCTTTTATTTATAAATACTCTAAGGTATAAAAGAGTTTAAATTATTATTTTAGCAAAAACTATGGATTTACCACCCAAAAATGACGATATGTAAAAAATCATAAAAAAAAACTATCGCGTTTCTAGGCGAAATTTTTAATTGCATTGTGTTTGTAGCCACTAAAACTACCACCCGGCTTCGTTTTCGGTAGCAGTCTTGAGATACCCGGTATACATTAATAATTTTTGTCAGCTTTACAAAGAATATGGAAGGATTAGATGTCGTAAACATTAAATGAAATGTGAAATGCGAAATGTAATAAAACACGTGAAGTAATGTCTCTGGTTTGTACGGAAAACTTTGCCTCGGATGAACATTTCACACTTAATTTCCGAGTTTGTTTTTGTCTTGTTACATCATAACGACGTACGATAAATGTATTTGCGAAATGTTTAAGCTATAACATTTTTTATCATCTTAATTTTACGGTTGCTTTTTCAATCACTAATATTATAAATCCAAATGTGAGTTTTGCTTTCATGTCTTAAAATCAAAATATTGTTTCTTTTCCATTAACAAGAAACCGTCGAGAAAAAATATTTTTTCTTTATCGCTGTAATTTTTAACTACTAATATAAGGACATATTATGACATTATTCTCTCCTATTGTTATTATCAGTGAACGTCGCATAAGACGCTTATCGATTCAAATCCACACTCCCCCATTCCACCGCGGAAGCTCTCAAAAGTCCTACAGAAAAATAAACACACCTTGCCTTTGTACTAAGACGGTTAGCGAAGACAATCATTCAAGTAGCACGTACATTGTCACGCATCAATAGGAATGAGATAAGTGCCCAGAGTCCGCAATTCCAAAGAATAATAAGACTGGCGTTTTGGAAGCGTCGAGTATGTACTCATCGTACTCTCGCCCTTTGTAAGTCCTTACAATTAAGTTGAAGGACAGTGGTGGCTGACTCCCGCGATTCTTATCTAACTAAGAGGTGCCCGGAGATCAAAGATTAAGACGAACACACGTATAGTGAGTAGTGACGTATTTCTCATTTGCGGCTGAGGTTTTTGTGGAACTTTTAGCTTATTTTTTGACGGACATTGGTCGTTAAGTATATTTGATTTAATAATATAATTAAATAAAAGTGAAGGAAAACCTAGTAAGGAAATCTGCATACTATAGCGATTTGTAATAATTTTTATGGTATTTAAAGTCCTATATAAGTATATGGCCTATCCACTCTCAATCGTACTCATGGTTATAGAGGAGGCCCGGGCTGTGCAGTGGGACGTATATGGGCTGATACAGATATAGATACAATATAATATAATATTGTATTCATAAACTTAATTACCTTTGAAATGATGCAGTACAAAAACATAGGCTCTATAAATGTAGCAACAAGCATTGTCGAACTAAGTTGTGAACCTGTATCTCAGCAAACGGCGCTATTCTACGACTCTAAGGATCTACGTACAGTATCCTTTTAATGGTATCAATGTTATTAATCTTAAACATTAAGTACAACAACAACTAACAGTATGTGTATTAGTTACAAGTATGCGTAATAGTGTACAGAGTTACAAAGCTTGTTGCAGGATAATTTTATCCGCCCGGAATTACAACTTAGATATTTACCAGGGCTTAGTGCTTCGCTGGTCTAATGTCAACGCGCATGCATTGTAAACAGAAGATTTCATTTCAAAAGCGGGAAAAACATACCGAAGTATAAATATAAACAAAAGGTTACTCATAGCCTCTGTGTATTTTAAGAATGTGACCTTAGTGCCGATGCTGTGGTTTTAGTAATTAATATTTATTTCAATCACAATGTAATTTATTTGATGGTTTGGTAACTATTGTTATGAATATCACACATTTAATTGTTTATTTGTATGGTTGAGTACATGCATACCATAGCTATTTGTGAGGATTTGTATTGTGGTGGTACAGGGTGGTGGACTATATGGCCTAACCACTCCAAATCGTACTCTCGATTGTAGAGGAGGCCCGTGCCCTACAGTGGAACGTATATGGGCTGATACAGACAGATAGTTTAGTAACACATGCAGCTTCCATCGCTGCACGTTCCTCCGGCGAAGTTCATTCGATGGCACATCTCGTCGCAAGTTATTATATCGCAACCAGACACTTTGCGTTTAAGATGACCTGTAAGTACAATAATGTGAACAATTATTCACTATTAATGTTAAAACAATGATTTGGGATTAATAATAATCCCATCAAAAACATCCTGTAAAAAAATTCCAAGTCTCGCAGCTCAGGTTTTCTACCGCAAAAAGTTGTGAGATGCATGTAATACCAAGTCGATTAATTTATTTAGTCCTTAAGGGACCTTCTATATGAAGTTATTACGTTAGTTATTACCATATCAATATTAAAAATTCTTTATGTTTTAAATAAATGGATCGACTTGGCCATCGCATGAAAACATAATGTATCGTACAATTTATAAATAATGCTGCTGGCCAAGTCGATCTATTTATTTAAAACGTAAAGAATTTTTAATATTGATATGGTAATAACTAACGTAATAACTTCATATAGAAGGTCCCTTAAGGACTAAATAAATTAATCGACTTGGTATTACATGCATCTCACAACTTTTTGCGGTAGAAAACCTGAGCTGCGAGACTTGGAATTTTTTTACAGGATGTTTTTGATGGGATCTCACGTCTTTTTGTAGAGTCCTACTTTTTTCCTTTTCGGTACTTCTTACTTCTAGAATATCACTAACGATTTTTCTTAAAGCCTCTGTCTTATGGATTTTTCTTATATTTGTAGGTATCAATTTATCACAAATATAGCGGATTTGATTATGAATGTTCTTTCTTTCATGGTAATTGATATTTTCGAGTTATTTAATCTATTTATTTGCAAGTTTTTCTTCATCATGTTTTTCTAGAGGAATGTTGTACAGTTTCATGGGCTGAATACACCATTTCCCTCTCTATATCCCCTCCTGTTATGCCTCATGTATATAGATATCTATCTACAACTATTATTCCATTATATACGGGTACAATGATTCATTAACTGCAAATGTAACTTTGTCATCCTATACATTTATATGGGATTACAAAGTTATTCACGCAGTTGGTCTATCTAGAAAACTAGACACAAATTATGAAATGTTTGAATTTTCCCTTACTTTAGACACTAAACACTAATTATATTCTAAATTTGAAGGTTCTATGTCTGCTAGAAGTGCCTTAGACTTTTGATGATCGGTCAGTCAGTCAGTGAGTGACAAAATTAAGAAAGTTTGACTAGTTACAATTATTAAACTACTGGTTCAAATTAAATGAAATTTTAAATATACCGTGTTTACACAATGCCTGCTTAGTAACTGAAAATTCAGGCTTCATGCTTTAGCCACAACGAAGTTATAGGGGATTGAAAATGGTCTGAATTGCTTCGAGAAAAGGATGTTACGGCCTATAGCTCGACTTGGAGGGGGCTCGGCCGCGCCCCCAGAACAGTTCTTTCTTTCTTTTCTTAGGTAGTCAAATATCTTTAAGGGCTTTAAAGTGAGTGAGTACTGTAGGTGCCTTGGGCGAGATTATTATAATACTCCTTAGTGCTTAAATGTTACCGCTCATTAGACCCACCTAGCACCGCCTCGTCGCTCGCGGCTCGCTCGTTGTCGCAGGTAGAACACAGATGGACCATGGCGTGGGCCACTCGGTAGCAACGCGCGGTTCATTCGGGGCTTGTGAATTGTCAATGCGCAACTTCGCAAGACAAGCATGCGAGCAACAAGTTGTCACCGAGTGATCCACGCGCGGACGGCGGAGATTCGGTGACGTTACGGAGTTGATGTAGTGAGTGAATATGTATATTATATATGTCCATAGAATTTCATATAAAGAATATTAACCGCGCGAGGCGAGGCGGTGACGGGTGGGTCAAATGAGTGGTAACCTTTAGACCCCCTGGTGGGTTACTTTGTAAAAAAGATACGAACTTCGAATGTTCGGATGTTCGACGTTCGGAGTAAGATATAAGATTTCTACTTCTAAAAACCAATACTATTCTCTATTTTATTTATAATTTACTTCGAACTTAGTCTATGGTTGTGACGTATGATAGAGGAATGCAATATTTTGTGGAGTAGTATCTAGGAACATTAGTAGAGTTTTACTTACGGCGTCCGAACATTGAAGTTCGCGTTTTTATAGACTAGTCCCCCTGGGTCGTCTGCTAATCCCATTATTTTTTCTCGGGTACCTCCAAGAGCAGTGCGATAAGATTTGTCATCATTCCCATGGTACCTATACACCCCGTGTTCTTTAAACCTTTACTAAAATTGTGATATTCACCTTGTCTATGAGCGTTGGTACTACATTTGCAGCGGCCGTTGATGCACGCACCACTATTATACCCAGCTAAACGACAAACCTTATCACATTCTACCGAGGAACATTTTGATAGTGACCGGGAAGATTGAAAAATATTTGCTAAAACCAAAGAAAATATATTATGTAAAAATAAGTAAAGAGAAGCCAAAGATGAATTAAATAAATAATACTCAAAACAGAAGAGATTTCCGATATTCGGAGCTCTGCGATTCTTTTTTGCGTGCTAAAGTTGATTCTAGATGACGATTGCAGTGGTGCATACATATCCACTATTTGGACCCACCACATGTTCGGTAAATTTATTCTAATCATACGCATTTCTTGTAAGATATGTAAGCAAAACTTGCAACATTCCACAAACATTTATCTCAGTGCCGGAGGTCCTCGGTATTTCATTTTACAGTTGCCGTCTAACCGTGCCATTAGTCTGTCTGATGATGAAAAATACTTAGATATTTACCTCTTTTGTGGCTCAAGATATCACACTTGCAGTGTCCGTTGACGCAGGCACCGCCAGGAAAACCGATTCGGCGACACGACTGATCACAATCCAGTGGGGAGCAATTCGACAGTGATCGGAAACTCTTTAAAATATCTGCAAAAAAAAATATGCCGCTGCAATATTTTAAAGTAAATAAATTGGTCTGAAATTAACTGTGAAATTTTATAGAATATTTTTTTTGCAATGTATGGCGAGACGAGCATACCATTAGCCTTATGGTAACTGATACGACCGCTCACGGACAGTAGCAAAATCAAATAACACAATGAATTACAATGCAATGCTTGACATTCCTCTCAATATATTTATGTGGGAATTCCACCGCGCCATCATAAGACATAAGATGAAGACGCAATATGTGCAGTAGTTACTCTGGCTAGAATGTCCTTTTAACCGGAATAGAACAGTGGATTAACACTGCTGTTTGGCGGTAGAAATAGACATTGCGGTGGTACCTACCCAGGCGGCCTCTCACATATCAGAAATCTACAACCAGTTTCTCATATAGATTATGTTAAAATTAACAATGAATTAGTCTGCATAGATTTTGCTACAGTAAGAAAAAGGTAATTATTTATTCACTAGCTAAATGTTTGAAGTTATCGCAGTCGCATCGGTCCCCGACACACGCGCCGCCGGGGAAGCCCAGGTTACGACACAGCTGGTCACAGGCTTGTAAGTTGCAGTCTTCCAGCGAATTGGATACTTCAGGACCTACATCTATAGAAAAAAATCTCTTCAATAAACCATTAGCACTTTCATTTCTTAAGTAATGCAGAGTCAAAGCGAAGGAATATACTATCTACTTACCGAAAAGTAAATGTGTATCTAGCCACAGTTGTACTATTGGACGCTGATCATCAGCGATTTTTATTTTTAAATGAATTTACTTTTAGTAACTGGCTGATTGTGTGAAAAAAGCATTTTATGCTATTCGCCTAATTAGAATGTGTAATGTTACAAGATACATGTGTACCTTAAAAACTATAGTTCATACATAAATGGATGGTTTAGTAAAAATCATATAGATATTGAAATTGAATGTACGCTCTATGGACTAATCGAACGCACAGCGTTATCAGAACCGAAGTTCTGAAACCAATAGCAATTTTTCCTGTAAACAAAAGCATAATCTCGGGGGTACAAAAAACATACAAAGAAAGTGAAATGAACGTGCACTGTGCATCCAATCAATAGTGGTGAATAGGGTTATCCGAGCATATTATACTGGGAGCCATATTAATAGAAACATTGGAAATGATATTTTATATGCTGACATGACAAGGTTACTTCACTGCGCCTGATTGTAATTAGAATGCATTTTGAGTAGAATACCAGCGAGTGATCTCTGAATTTAAAGTTACTACTACCTGGTTGAAATTGGATAAACACAAACTGATCACAAAATATGTGACAGCAAAATCTTCTACATACCAACCTGTACGACACTCGTACCACTAGCTTCAAGATTTTATACATTCTAACTCATTAAATGACGAAATGAAAGGCAACGGTAAATCTTACTTAACCTTATTACAAGAATGGAAACACCTCAACAAATACCGTAATCAATTCATGTTTAATGTTATGGTAAGCAGTATTTGTATTAGGCGATATTTCGTGCTACACGTCACTCAGCCTCACAAAGCTAATGTAAGAGTAGACTTCCTGATGGCCCTCGAACCTTTTATTTAGATTTATTATCGGTCTTTTAAATTCTCAGGCAACTTCCATTACTCGCTGTTACAGATTGAGCAAATATCAAAATAAATAATTATCTATTGTAACAAGGACGTGCGTTTGATTAAAAAATTACTTAAAGCTGAGTAATTATTCTATGAGAATCGACCACATCAAGATACTCAATTTACTTACTGCCGCACTCAGAGACATTTAATGTCAATTATTAAATCATTTTTTACAAAAAATACAGTCTTTATTAAGGAACGGTTTATTTGACATTAACTGTCTATGAGTGCGGCCATTTGTCAATAAACTGATAGAACAAACACGTAATCCATTAGCAATGCAAAACAAAGAAGCATTCATTGAAACAATACAAAAACGATTTACCGTTAAATAAGTTAATATTGATGACAGACGCATTCACTACACAAATAGAAACAAATATAATGATTGCACTGTACTGCATTTTAATGGGTATGATTCCGTACCGAGAACATACAGGTACTGTTCGGGTTCTAGGTATATCGGGGTTATATACTGGAGCTTGGTACCCCGGGACTTCACCCCGCAAATGACTCAATATTCCAGAGGTATTTGAGCTATATTTATCATTTCCGTATGGCAAACATGATTCAAGGAGGGCTTGATTTATCAGTGCGTTATTCTTACTATGAGGAATATTAATATGTTTCCAGAAGTTCAGTGACACTTATCTTTCTTATCTCTTTCTGGAACCGGTCTTTGAATCCCTCTCGTATTTTTTTAATCCACTTTCTACTGCTTTCTAAAATTTCAGAGTCCGGAACCGCAGAAGCAACCAATTTGTTATTAATGTCTGTGTTGGTTGTAATCATTGAAAATTAGATTAACTTTGAGATTCTTCAAAAAAAAAGATGCGTTATCAAACATCCCGCTCACATGATCAATACAATCTAGTCAGTGATCAGTTTCTAGTGCTGAACTGACTTAAAATATTAACTGTAAACCATACGCGCGTCAATAATAATTAATTTCCTTGAATCTTAGTCGCTCATCAAAGTTTTTTATAACGCATAGATTCAGCGAATTAGCAAACAGGTCAGCTGATGGTAAGGAATACCTGCAGCAAACAGGTCAGCTGATGGTAAGGAATACCTGCAGCTCATGAACATTCACAACGCTTGGATCATGGATGTGTTGCCCATCAAATCAGGAAAAGAAAAAGAAAGGAAAGAAATAGATAGATAGATAGGCTATCCGGAAACCTCTCTCTTAACGAAACGCAACAGCAACGCTGTCGCTTCACGTCGATTTCTTGCGAGACAATGGTACTGCCTCGGACGAGTTTGCCCATTCATGTCATGACTGCAACAGCGTGGCTCAACCAAGTCCAAATAATTAAAATTTAATATGATGAATGGTAGAATAATCAATACTTTCATATCAATTAGTCCCAGAGATGACGACCACAACCATGTATCATAGCGATACGGTCGAAACTGTATAAAATCGTTAGATTATGTGATTCTGAACCCGACTAGGTAGGTAGTAACGGTCAAAAGTGTAGCAATTGCATGTGAGGCTATTTCTGCTGTGTCCACAAAAAAAGGCAGCCGGTATCATAGCAATACGTCTGATAATGGAAATGTACATAGATTTTATAATTTTATGACGAATAAGTTGGTTTTCAGACATTTTGCGCGTAGTATATAGCTGAAGCGAATTTTTGAAAATGTCAACAAATTTAGCCGACCTGTATTATAGCAATCCAAATGAATTTTTTTTCTACCGTTCGTAAATAAGGCAGGATTGCAGAAAAAATGTTTTCAGACATTTTAGATGTCACATGTACTCCTAAAAGAGAAAAGAACGTTTTGGAGTCGCTTGGCCGATGCCTGAGCGCTTCTTACGTTCCTGCTGCGGTGGGAATGGTTTTTTGCATATTATGCTCCTGCCACTCTCTTACTATACAGCTGGTGAGTGAGTATACTTACCAGCTGTCCTACCGTTGAAATGACGCTCACTTAAAGTGACAACAAACTATAAGTTGCTCAGGTGGACGTAGGTGTGTCGCTGGTTGTCGGAGGGCTCGCAAACGTTTTTTTTCTTCTATTCCCAATGATATGGCATGGTTTGCTCATCTGCCATTGACGAAGTTTTCGGGGATCGAAGAGTAGGTTTTTAAGAATTCAAAATTATTAATTATAATAGATGTTTTTATAGCATATAAACGTTGTCCGCGCTCTATTTTGGCAAGACAAAAGCAAGGTGATGGCCCGACTTGCAATCAGTCACGCTTCAACACGGTCGATATCGAAAAGTTGTCTGATAAAGGAGGTGCTACACTGAATTCTTCTGATATAATTTTTTTTACATCTGGTTAATTCATTTCATCAAATTCAACAATTTTCAGACAGATTGCTATGATACCGATCGGTAAAATTCCTTAACATATTTAGAATGGTCTCAAAATTTGATGCATCCAAATTTCCTTGTGATTTTTTTTCCTATTAACTAATCCTAATTTACCCGTAAAGAATATTTTCAAACGGATTGCTATCATATTTTTTTGTCTCATTTTTAATTTTTCTAAATTATTTTTTGGGTTCGCGCTACACTATTAACTTCTGAAAAATATGTTTTCGGTGTCTTATAGCTATTATATAACTACAGTCAGAAAATCAGACAGATTGCTATGATACAGTCCGGTACAATTTGTTGACATTTTTGAAAATTCAGTTCGGTCAAACGCTACGCGAAAAATGTCTAAAATTGGTATTTTCGAGTTCGAAATAATCAAATCTAGCAATTTGATGCGGTTGTGGCCGTATTACTATGAGACAAAAATTTTGGTTGTCATCTCTCGTACTAAATGCAGTTTATCGCATCTTATTTCAATACATAAATGTGTATATTTGCCCATATTTTTTATGAAGGCGGTGATGAAGCCAGGTAGATAAACTTAAAAAATATAGTGATCCTATAATGAGAGTTAGTTTTCTGAACTTTAAATAATAAATAAATAAAATAAATAACACCCAACAGTCACATACATAGTCCTGACCCCACATTAAGATCGAGTCTTGTGTCGTGGATATCAGAAACTACGAGAGACTTTTCGGTCTCACAAACACCCAGACCCGAAAGATATATTTGTGGGCCGCACAAACATTTCTCACAGTGCGGGGATCGAACCCACGGCCACTCGTTTCATAGGCTGCGTCTAACCGACTGCGCCACGGAGGCTGTCACTTTGTCATGTTTGTTTATTAAAACATACACTAGGAAATGATAATTCTTCAACATATATTAAAATATGTCTATTATTAAATGACTAATGCGCTACTAGCAAGAGCATTCTAGATTAAGTATTAGGTGTACCTGTCTACTACATAACTTTGCAAGAGCAATGCTTTCGTTAACCGTACTGAGTAAAATCCACTGATTTATAGGATATAAAATAAAATAGGTGTAATTTTTAAACATTAATGTAAACAAATATAACAATATTCGTATACTCATCTTTTTATTGCAATGAATGGCGAGGTGAGCGTACCATTCACCTAAGCCCTAAGGAATTCGCGTAAGGGATATGACCGCCCATGGAGAGTGATACCAAACCAAACAACATCATGAATTACAAAGCAATGCTTGGTATTCCACTGCGCTTGCACTCTGAGACATAAGATGTTAAGTCTCATTATGTCTAATATTTACTCTAACTAAATAAATTAACCGACTTGGTATTTTTTACAGAATGTTTTTGATGGGATTCATTGTATTTAATACATTTGTAATAAACACAATAAACAAATTACCTACAGATGAAAAAAAAAATTAATCAAATCATTACAGAAAGTGTATTGAGTTCACAATTAAATTATCTTTTTTAAATATGATTTAAATGTTTTAAGCAATTAACGAAGTCCATATCTATACGAAATATTTTTAAAGTCATCATTAAATAGCACATTGGTATTTTGTAACAACGAAGTTCAAGTATTGACTTGCAGATGTCGCTGTTCGACAATTAAAATGTTGGAAATTAAACAAGTTTCAAATGAATCATTGGTTATAAGTTTTTCCCCACAATACTCGTCATATGGTCTATCGATGTGAAATTTATAAGTCATGTATGTGAATAATTTTCTAGTCGTCCGTGCTGTGATACGAAATCGACAAAATATTTGTACGTAACTGTTTATAAAATGAAGTCTGTGTTATATTTTGTGCTTTTGTTTTTTACCATCATCTGTTTACAAGGTAAGGTTAACATAATAAACATAATCAATACATAGTGTCAGCTACAAAAATATTCATTAACCATAATTTGATTATACCCTGAGTACTTAGAAATAATTAAATCATATTAATAATAATAAGGTAAGTACACTTACCTATTTTATTAAAAATATTGAATATTACGTATATAAAACGAAACCTGTTCAAACATTTATCCAGCCACATTCATAAAACGTGTACTTAATCGTATAAAATGCAATAATAAATAAATAATAGTACATTCTCTAATTGTATAAAATTACACATTAGCTGCAATGTATATTTTATCACTCGTAGTTTGGCTACGGAATGATAATAAAATTCTATTTTTGTATGATATAGCATATTTATGATAATTTATCCCCGAATATCAATATTATGTGAAATAAGTAATTTTGCATTGGCCTTGCTTTATCACTTTATATTTTTTATATTTTATTACTTTTAAAAACAATTTTAAGTTGACCAACTTTGTTAAAAATGTTAACTTGATATGTAATTTGCTTCTGTGTTTTAAATCAATTTGTTATTCTCATCTAATTGAAACTACGTCATCTGACATTGCAAAAGGTCACAACAAGCTAAGTACAGGGAAAGGTCGAATGAGTTCAAAACATCAGTCGAACCGAAAAAAAAAACAATTAATTACATGTCATGAAAGAACTTGGTTTAACGCTTTAAAAAATCTTAATAATAATCTTCATGAATTTAATTCTTAGGAGTATACAGTGAATATGGATACTTATTTTTCTTTTTTATCAACTCTTGTTTCCCCCTTTTTGTAAGTAATTTAATGTTGTACATTAAATTACTTACAAAACATATACACACACAGGGCACGAGTCTCCTATACAATCGACAGTACGATTGAAATGGGTTAGGTCGTATACTCCACCACGCCGAACTAATGCGGCTAGGTAAAAAAAAACCCAAATTTCTTGATAGAAATTCTTCCGAATCGCCATAAGTTGCAGGTTTCCTCACGATGTTTTCCGTCACCGTTATATTGCGTGGTGATTGAATATCAATAAACATATGACTTCGAAAAGTCAAAGGTGTACCCTGGGATTTGAATACGTGACAACCGTATACGGCGGTTTGTTGCCACAGGCCACTACGCATTTGAGAAGGCATGCGTTACTTGTGTGTTGGTAGAATATAATCAGGACAGCATAATTGTGTCAACTGACGAGAGATAACTGTCTCATGTCCGCGGATGCTTTGTCTGGACCGCAGTGCGCTTGCTATCGAGAGAATTTATTCACAGTTTCATATTTCTTTACTAGGCTGTGCTGTGAACTACATAGCTTAACTCTCTTGATTGTAGAGGAGGCCGGTGCCCTGCAGTGGGATGTGTATGAAACAGGAGACATGTATGAAACGGGCTGGTCAGAACTCGGAATGTGACACACGCGGGTAACTATACGCTGTGATCGGTCGTGGCTTACCTAGTGAATTTAACGAGCAATTATCCGTCTATAGCGTTAATCGTCATCAGTCTTTTTAAGACTGTTACTTCTGATCTTAATTAAAATTTCACTGGCATGTGTTCGGGGCGGTCGACCACTACTATGTAATTTGATATCATCCATCCACGGTCGCCTTCAACGAGTATATTTGATTCAGTAGCCTCGTATCATTATAAACAATATATTGAATATATATTTAATTAAATGTAAAAAGTCCTGATCCACAGTAAGATTCATGGTAACATGCGTAATGTACAATCAAATGTCATAGAAATATAAATTACTTTGTCGTTCTGAAAAAAAAAATACTTGGATGAATTTTGATGCAGGCCTCTCCATTGATATTAAATTTATGTGAAGGAGTAGAGTCCACTGAACTGATGGTCGTTGGGACTGAAAGGCTCTAAAGTGGAGGCTACGTAAGGCAAGTGCAACGTCGGACGCTCGCCTACAATGTGAACGGACGACCGTTATGTTGAAGGAAGTCGATGAATGCAGACCCCTTCCAACAGGTCGATGTAAAGATCCTTGGAGGAGGCCTATGTTCAGCAGCGGAATTCCTTTGGCTGAAGAGAGAGAGAAAGAGTGAAATAAATCCGCACAAAAAGGATTTATTTATCTGGGTCTTGGAAACTCATACTGACTGCTGTACTGAACATTCTTATTAAGATTCACCAACAGATATAATTTTTTCTTCGTTATAACATTTCAAAATTCAACAAATTAGTTACAAGTTGAGACTAGTCAACCTTGAAACTTGATAGACCAAAATCCATGTTGAATTGTTTCAATGAATACCCAACTATAATTTAATAATTATTCAAGTGTGTAGGCGTTGGATAATATTTAAAATATCTACATAAAGAATGTAGGTCAAACAGAATTAGAGATTACGGACCAAAGACGCGAAACTTTTTTAGGCCGGCGAAATTTCTAGTTAAACTCTTGATAGAGTACGACTTAATTAAATTTTCTTATCTACAAGCGGTTATACGATTTACGCCGATTTTTTACTTCACCACTCCTGATTCTTTACATTGACGTGACTGTGTGATTATTATAACTAATGCAAAAAACAAGATTATTATTTTCAATATCCTTCTCATTATGATCTCCAGTTTCTTGAGTATCTTTATAAACTTGCATTTGAATTTTAAAGTAAATGTAAGCATGCGGACTAAATATACATCAAGAACCTTTTAGCACAGAGAAAGCTGGTTACTTGCTGCGTCAATTTGTTGTCAAATGCAATTTGATAACTGTTGTGTTTCGGATTGAAGGACGTTGTAGCCAGAGTAACTACTAGACATATTGAGACTTAACATCTTATGTCTCAGGATGGCGGGCGCAGTGGCATGTTGCTACTGTTTATGAGTGGTCGTATCGCTTACCATCAGGCGAACGGCTTGCTCGTCTCGCCATTCATTGAAATAAAAATAAAAAGAAATACTGCAATTACAAGGTTATAAATGCTAGGTGGGTCGTTCCTTGCTTTTACAATTGCCATCATCCAGTTATTAGTGGTATAGTACTTATTATGATAATTATCTTAAGCCGACCTTAATGTATACACACACCTAAGACTATCGCTCTTCTTAATAAAAGAAAATGGTTGTCTATTTATAAAATAGAAAGAACTGCAGAGGGTATCAGGAAATAGCTTTATCGATGAATACAAACCGCTTTTAAAATCTTTTATATATAATCGGTGGCGAGATTCTCGTCAAGCTGGGCTTCAGCTCCATTCACAGTTAACTACCAAGAGAATTTTGAAATGTTATAGGATATACAGGGTATATCAAGACTGCTACCGAAAACGAAGCCGGGTGGTAGTTAAAGCGACTTCAGACACAATGCAACAGAAAAAGTTGCAAAAAAAAGTGATAACTTTTTTTTTGTTATTTTTTTCCTATCACCATATTTGTGTCGTAAATACATTTTTTCCTAAAATAACAGTGTATACCATTTTATGTATACATAATCTAAGGTATAAAAGTGTTTAAATTATTATTTTAGCAGAAACTATGGATTTACCACCCAAAAATGACGATATTTAAAAAATCATAAAAAATCATTGTCGCGTTTCCTTGCGAAATTTTTAGTTGCATTGTGTTTGTAGTCCCTAAAACTACCACCCGGCTTCGTTTTCGGTAGCAGTCTTGAGATACCCGGTATAATGCTACATGAAATAAAACCTATATTCGGTTAAACGTTGGTACTTCATTCAGGAAAACCTCAACCAGTTAGTGTAGACGAGCGAGCATTAAATTAACTTGAAAAGATGGTTAACAGCTAGCTCAGGGGCATTTGTGAACGCTGTTAACTTTGTTCAAGCCGTTATGGCTGCGGGAATAGGAGAAAAATAGCCCACTTATATAACACGGAATTTATGAAACGGAATTCGAGTGTTTCATAAGTAATAAACGGGTATTGTGGCGTTTGATTATGAGTTATTTTGTTTTCTTAAAATTTTTGTTTTCGAAGGTTACTGAACTGGCGGTCAGATTCTGTTAACACATTCGGGTCAAAATCAAGGAAACACATTACACATAAGAAAAACCGGTTATCATTGACAAAGAAGTATATCGTAAAAATTTTATGTCTGGGTATTTAACATGTTTTAATGCGCATATATGTTAAGTTTTTTTTCTTTGTGAATTCTTTTACTTATTTTTAATGTACAATAAAGTGTAATAATGATAATGCGCTTTTTAATTTTTGGCTATTGTTAAAAATTGGATGGAAAATTTGATAGTTTCGTGTTGTCTTCCCTTAAAGCGTTAAGGAAGAGTTTATAAATATGCTCATACAGGTAATATACAATTTGTTCGTATAAGTCAACGGCCCTTGTGTGCGCGGTACAGCCCCGTCATAATGACTCACTACTATTGACCGCCTTATAAGTTTGTATATTTTTAACGAGTATGGAGAGCCTCTTTTTGTTATACAGGGTATATCAAGACTGCTACCGAAAACGAAGCTGGGTGGTGTTGCTTTAGCAAAAACTATGGATTTACCACCCAAACTCGACGATATTTAAAAAATTATATAAAATAATTGTCGCATTTCATTGCAAAATTTTTAGTTACCTACATTGTGTTTGTAGTCACTAAACTACCACCCTTCGTTCGTCTTCGTTTTCGGGAGCACTCTTGATATACCCGGTATATGTAAGGTTTCTATTGTTTTGCCTAGCAGTAATGTTCTTTTTTAGTTAAGAATGAACAATCATCTGCTAGTAGGTACGTAATCATTTTTTGGCAATATACTCCGAAGAGATTGTAAGTGTGTTTTCAAGACAAAAACCATTGAGGATACGGAGAAGGAAAGTAGAGATAAGGGAGTGTTAGATGGTCTTTAGGCTACCATGATTCTCAACTATATACAGTGCAATAGGTTAGTCGAATTCATAGATGTAGTACTTACATATAGTAAAGCCGAATTGTGATAGGCCGCCTGGGTAGGTACCACCACAATGTCTATTTCTCCCGCCAAACAGCAGTGTAAATGCACTGTTATGTTTTGGTGTGAAGTACATTGTAGCTTGAGTAACTATTGGACATATTAAGACCTAACATCTTATGTCTCAGGATGGCGAGCGCAGTGGAATGCCAAGCATTGCTTTGTAATTCAAGTTTCGTTTTGGCACTGTTCATGCCAGGCCATTTATATTTATTATATTATGACCTTATTTTTCTACAGGAATTTATATTGAAAACATACATATATACATGCTAGCATGACCTATCATGTGTTAAATTAGGTAATTCGACTAAAAAATATAATGCTCCTATTTTATGAGCCTCTGAAGTCTCTTTAGAGCATATAAATATGATCAGTGGTTGTATTCCCTATACTGTAATTAGAGTCCTTTTGCAGTACAATATTGTTCCTTGTCAACGATTTTGGAGACTGTCCCGCCCTCACTCCCAGTGTAACTCCTGTGAGCCAGAATCAACAGTAGCACGCAAAGTAATGACAACGAGTATTGAAGCTCAGCGAGTTTCCGGGAATGTCTAACTTGTCTTTAACTTGTCAAAGATTGGTTAAATTGATTTTTATTGTTACAGGGTCACATGCCAGGATGAAAATGCGTCACCCGTGCTTGAGAGATTGTAACCAGCATTGCCAGTTGAGGGGCAGTAATGCGGGCTACTGCTCACGTGGTTCCTGCCGATGTTTCAGAGCCATTGGAGATTAGATATAGCCTAATATAAGTCTTATTTATTAAACGTATTGTACACTTTTTTTGTTATTTCCTTGGTATGAATGTTGTAAATTCACACGTGGAGTTAAGAGGCCATTGCATACTAAATGTTCTTATATAAATAGTAACTACTAAAGTACTCCCAAGACATCAGCTGGCATTTTCATTCATTATCATTTTAATTGCGTCAATGTCCGAATTTGAAGTTATAAAATTGCAATTGTCTGCTTGTCTTGAAACGTGCTATCGTGCTCTGTTTATAATTATTAATGTTACATTCCAAAGAATTTTATCGATCCATCCTATTATAATACGTAGAGCATTGGTTACACATTACTCAGCAGAATTTAATTATGATCCATTCAATCAAAGCAGTCGCTATCTACTGCTCGTAATAGAAAAACATAGTGAGGAAATCTGCATACCAGAGATATCTATAAAAAATCTATGATATGCAAAGGCCGTCAACCTCAAATTGGCCAGTGTGATAGGTCGCAGCCTAATCTCGCTTGATTGTAGAGGACTGTGAGGGTTAACTCCACTCGAATGTGCTCGTGTCCTGCCGTGAATCTACCTTATAGTAAGTGATAACCGGCGTCCATGAACATCTGCAAGAGCATCGAGCATAGAGATGCGTTGCCGGCCTTTAAGGTGGGTATTTTATCTTTACTAATTTAGAAAGCTGAGTTTGTTTGTTTGTTATCTCTAATCTCAGGAACTACTGGTCCGAATTTAAAAAATCTTACTATCTTGGATAGGTCATTTATTGAGGAATGCTATAAGCTATATACCATCATGCTATGACCTATGGGGGGAAGCAGTAGTGATAAATCTAGCAAATAAAATTTTATACGTTTTTCGTGGTCCGATTGGGCTATATTCTAAATTGATAGTCAGAATTGAACATTTTGGCCATTTTGAAAAGTGTCTGCACCCGGGCGGTTCCGGGCCGGACCGTTAGTAATTAATATATGAGCTGGATTATCATTACTATTATAAATCTATCCGGCGTGTTCCGCACAGATTTAAACACACGTATATTTACTGCTGTAGTATGCATAGTATGTAGGTATGAGCTGCAACGTATCAGAGCTGATAAGTATGTACATAAATTGAGTTAATACGCTCCGCGGATTCGCTATTAATGTTACAACAGCAGCTGCAATAATCTCGAGCAAACGATGCACCGCGCTAGTGTTGCCTGCATTTCATTACTAAAGTACCTCATATTAGTATTATAACTTTGAAATTTTATAAAGGGGTATGTAGGTTCCGAAATATTAGTTTGGAAGAACATATTAGAAAGTTACATTTTTATGAGGATGCTAAAGAATGTCGCTAATGAGGTAGAATATTTTGATTTAACTTCAAAGAAAGGATATTATTTTTAACAATATCTTTCGATTTTAACATAATCAAAAAATTCGTATGTGGTCAAATATTATGGTTATAAAAAAGCATTTTTGATATCTGACGATACTAGGTGGGATTAGATGAGACAACAAAAGCTTGGATTCTTTCAATAAATAAATATCACCCAACAGTCACATACACAGTCCTAACCCCATGCTAAGATCGAGTCATGTGTCGTAAGTATCAGGAACTATAAGAGACTTTTCGGTCATACAAACACCCAGACCCGAAAGAAATATTTGTGGGCCGCACAAACATTTGTATCGATGCGGGGATCGAACCCGCAGCCTCTCGTTTCACAGACGACGTCTAACCGACTACACCACGAAGACTATCAAGTGATTGTGAATTAAGAATAAATGATTTAAAATCGTGTGTTACTGAACCATGTAGGTGTCTACATAATACAAATGGCCAATATAAACTGCCAACATTAAAACTACACATCATTAATTATGCAAAGCAAAACATGAAACTGGTTAAGATTTGAGGAATACAGTAACTTAAATGAGTAATAACGATGTACTAACGAGTATGTTGTTAATTTAAAATAACAAATGAATAATACCAGACACGAACTAAATTCCTACATGTATTGTTAAAGATATAAAGACGTGTCGTCGTGTGCCGGGTCGGTCTCTTCCCTGTAAAATGGTTGAGGAGGCCGACTGATAGTATCTTTTATTGCTATGAATGGCGAGAAGAACATGCAGTTCGCCTGATAGCAAGCGATACGACCGCTCATGAACAGTGCACAAAACCAAACAACACCTAGAATTACACAGCAATGCTTGGCATTCCACTGCGCTCGCCATCACGAGACATAAGATGTTAAGTCTCAATATGTCCAGTAGTTACTTTGGCTACAATGTCTTTCAATCCGAAACACAACAGTGCAATTAAACTGCCGTTTGGCGAGAGAAACAGACATTGCGGTGGTAACTACCCAGGCGGCTTCTCACATATGAAAGACCTATCATCAGTAATGGTAAATGGTAATGGTACATGCGTCAAACTCATGAACGGGTGCAGCTTGTAGCCTGGTGTTTCCGATTTGATTAAATTTGTATTGATTTGTTACCTAAGGTTTTCATAATTATTGACTGCGTTGGCCAAACAGAGTATACTGATTCTTCGTCCTGACTTTCTTTTTTTTCTCTTTATTTAATTTAGAGGGTTTGATCACAAAAGAACATGCCACCCCCATAATATACATACAAAGTATCAACCTTACTATCTATTAACAATTCCAAATTGAACAATTTTATACAAATTTTTGGCTTCCTGGGAAATAGGTGAAGATAAAATAATATTACATTTTCCTACAACGAAACATGCAAACAATGATCCTCTTTCCAGTGCGTTACGGTTACATTCCATCATAATATGATACACATCTTCTACTTTTCCGCATATATCACAATTAGGATTATTACGTTTACCCATCAAGTGTGCAAAACTGTTCAATGGAATGTGACCGGAGCGCAGCCTCTGCCCAGTAATAATTTCAGACCTACGCATATTAGCCTTATCTATCCATGTGTCTTTTGAAAGCTTAGGTTGAATGGTTTTGTACCATATACCCTTAATTTTAGACCTCTCATCGAAATACTCATGCCATAGATTATATACTTCTCTTTTGATTTGCTATAACTGCTCAGAATAAAAAGGTGTACAAGTAAACGTTGCCTTGTTTTTTTTTTTTAAATGTACACTTGTATTCTTTGTCAATTTGACGTATCTGTCACAAAGATACATGGTGCGTTCCGAGTTCAATCACTTTGATAATTACTATTGTTTGTTGTTTTTTTGTATTATTTTTTTCCTTGTTTTTCTCTTGTTAATTTTATTGTTGTGGTTTATTTTGAATATTTTAACCAGTGTGTAGGTTAGCTGGCGGGTGGTGCAGAGTATATAGTACTGCACCGGTCTTGTAAGTTAGGTATATTTATTATTATTTGTGCTAAATATTTTGAATACTTATTTAATATTTATATAGTTTATATATATTTTTTTATTTTTTGTGACAGTATATATAAATAATATGACGTCTGATGACGATATTTACTTTTCTGCCAACGAATCGGATACACAATCGAATGACAGTTTCTGCTCTGTGACTGATGGGCTTGGGAATCTGATGCGCCAAACTTTTAATAAACGGACTTCTCACCTTCTGAACGTATGCCACATTAATGCCCAGAGCATCCCCAGTCACTACAGTGAACTGTTAGAAACATTCACGGGTGCAGACATTCATGCCGTTCTAGTTTCTGAAACTTGACTCAAACCTCAACTTCTTTCCACTACGTACCCTCTCCCTGGATTCATTCTTGTTCGCAACGATCGTCTCAATAAAAGAGGCGGTGGTGTTGCTATTTACATCCGTAAAGGCTTTCCCTACAAACTTGTCGCTTCCTCTTCTCCTGCCAACTCTTCTACGGCAGAGTTTCTATTTCTGGAGGTTTGGGTCAAGGGTGCCAAAACAATACTTGGAGTTGTTTATTGTCCTCCCTCTGTTGATTACTTCTCCAGCCTTGAGTCAGTTCTGGAAACCTTGGGGTCAAACTATGCACATCATATCATCCTCCAAAGCTCCTCAATATCCTACAGTCTGCCAGTCTCAATGTCCTTCCACTACTACCCACTCACCATAACACAGATGGTCAGGACACCTGGTTGGACCTTATCCTTATATCCAATACTTCCCTAGTCTCTTCCCATGGCCAATATCCTGCACCTGGTTTCTCTCGACATGACCTTATTTTGCTCTCTTATGCCCTTAAGCCTCCAAAGTCCCATCCCCAAGTCTTGCACATGCGTTGTTTTGGGCGTATGGATGTCAACAAATTGATTGAGGACGCTGAAGAGTTGAATTGGGAAATTTTGATGAAGGCTGATACTCTTGATCAAAAAGTTCTTCTCTTCAATTCCAATATCATCAATCTGTATGACATTCACGCACCTGTAAGGAAGACGAAGTTGAAGCGTCCACCAGCGCTATGGATGACGTCGACTGTTCGGAAGGCGATGAGACGTCGGGATCGGGCATTTCTCAAATTTAGGCATAATCGTTCTGATGAAAATTGGGCGTCCTACAAAGTTGCAAGAAATCGGTGTAATCAGACGATACGTAATGCTAAACGCCATTATATTTCCGAAAGCATATCTTCCTCTTCTCCTGCTCATATCTGGAAGTTTCTCAAAACTCTAGGTATTGGCAAACAGACACCTCTAGATTTTCAACAAACAATTGGCTTGGATGACATCAATAAGCACTTCACTAAGACCCTCTTATTAGATGACCAAGTCAAGTGTGGTACGTTGAATTATCTGGCGAGCCTTTCTTGTCCTGATATCGATCCTTTCCAATTTTCTCTAGTTGCATCTGACGAGATTAAAAAGACTATCCTTAATATCAAATCCAATGCAGTGGGCTGCGATAACGTCAGTCGTCGTATGATTACTCCTATCCTTGACCAACTCCTCCCTGTCATCACCCATATTATAAACTTTTCCTTAACCTCCAGAGCCTTTCCTTCTTTATGGCGGAAAGCACTGGTTATTCATCTTCCTAAAATTCCGAACCCTACTCTTGTCTCGCACTTTCGGCCTATCTCTATTCTCCCTTTCCTCTCAAAAGTGCTTGAGGCCTGTGCACATAGGCAGATGTCCAGGTTTGTGCACAAGAATCAACTTCTTAGCCCATTTCAGTCTGGCTTCAGGCCCGGATACAGCACTATATCCGCCCTTCTAAAAGTGACTGACGATATTAGGGCAGGTATGGAGGATACCAAAATAACCATACTGGTATTGGTTGATTTCTCGAACGCTTTTAATACCGTCAGTCACGATATCCTGTTATCCATCCTCTCCTATCTTACTGTCTCGTCGGAGGCACTGGAATGGTTCTCAAGTTATCTTCGAGGGCGTCAACAATCAGTACAACTTGGTGAATCATCGTCAATTTGGTGTGACCTAATTTCTGGTGTCCCTCAAGGCGGTATACTTTCTCCACTTTTGTTTTCAATTTTTATCAATCTCTTAACCCAGGATCTTCAATGTGCGTATCATCTTTATGCCGGTGACTTGCAACTATATGCTCAGGCGAATATTGATAGTGTCTATTCGGCTATAGACAAGGTTAATAGGAATTTGACACATATTCAACGCTGGTCTGAGCGGTTTGGGCTATCAGTCAACCCATCTAAATGTCAGGCGATTATCGTGGGAAGCCAGCGGTTGTTAACCAGGATAGACATAACGAGTCTTCCACCACTTTTCTACAACGGATCAGTAATAACTTTGTCTCCTGATGTTAAAGATCTTGGATTGCACATTGACTCAAATATGAACTGGCGAACTTAAGTCACCTATGTTTGCCGTCGAGTGACCGATACCCTTCGTGTTCTTTATCGCCTGAAGAATTTTCTTCCTCTTAAAACTAAGGCAATGCTTGTGCAAGCCTTAATCCTCCCAGTAATCGACTATGGTGATGTGTGCTATTTTGACCTGAATGCAGATCTTCTCAATAAATTAGATCGACTTCTGAATAACTGCATTCGTTTCGTTTTTAATCTTCGTAAGTATGATCATGTGTCGACTTGCCGTTCCCAGTTAAAGTGGTTGCCCGTTCGCCAACGCCGTAACCTGCGTGCACTTACTCTTCTGCATTCTTTTCTTGTCTCACCTTCTCCACCTTCTTACTTAATTCCCTGCTTTCAATACCTTGATAGCAACCACGATAGAAATCTTCGTTCATTTAATAATTTACTTCTTAAGTGTCCCTCCCACAGCTCTGATTTTCTTCATTCCTCTTTCCATATCCAATCCATACTTCTTTGGAACGCGCTCCCTACGGAAATTAGGACGTGCAGGAATCGTCTTGCATTTAAAGTGAAGGTTCGAGAACTGTTTCTAAAACAAATGGCAGAACAGTCAAATTAAGTTCTCGTTTCATTTATGACATGTATATTTTATAGCTATATATTGTATTTATCTATGTATGTTATGTATGTATATTTATATATATGTATGTGTATATGTATGTATATATGTATATGTATGTGTATATTTTGGTATATAATCGTGTGTATATTTTTTTTCTGTATCCTCGAAACACCCTTTTAATCTCATCTCTGCATCTCCTAAAGGTTGACTGGTAGAAAATGCCGACGGCATTAAATCCGCCTGTACATATTGTATAAAGTTTAAAAATAAATAAAAATAAATAAATAAACGAAATTTGTTCCTCAGAAGCATCTTTACCCAGCCCATCTACAATCTCGTTTCCTTCAATACCGATATGGGACCGTATCCACTGAAGGACTAAATGCTTATTTTTATTTGCCAAATTAAGAATATCCTGCAAAATATTATATGCTATAGGTGCCCCACGAAAACTTGAGTTACATCTAGCCAGATGTTGGAGGCCGCTTTTACAATTCGTCAATATCACTATGTTGTCAAATTCTATTGTATCCGCATAAGATATAGCTTCTGCAATTGCGATGAGTTCTGCATGCATTATCGATATGTTACATTTATATCTAATTTTAAGTAGCATTTTAATTGGGGATCATAAAAAGCAGCTCCCGTGTCTTGTTTTATTTTAGACCCATCCGTGTACAATTTGTAATAATTAGCAAATTTGTTGTTTAAATATTGAATGCACATAGATTTTAATTCATACGGTCGGTATTTACGTTTCGATTCTGTTATAGTATCTATTGTACAGTAAATAACATCAGACAAATCCACACTGCTGACCCACGTATCTAAAGAGAACATTTCTAATTTTTTACTAGCATACACTGGGATAGTTTTAAATGTATTGTGGATTACTATTAAAAGGGGCTTCTTTCTTCTACGCCAAAAATTATTATTACTAAGTTCGCTTAATTTATTCAGAGAGTCAATTATTGTGTTATCTTTAATAGATTTTAATTTCAACCAATATTTACCCGCAAGATAATATCTTCGGCAATTCAAAGGAGGAATATGTAACTCACATTCCATAATGTATTGAAGTACTTTTTATGAAACCGCCAATGATTCGCATACACTGATTTTGAATTTTGTCCAATTTATATATAAGTTTATTTTAGAACTATTATCGTAAATGAAACTAGCATAATCTACCCTACTACGAATAATTGATATACATAAACGCTTTAAATGTATAGGTTGAATTCCCCAACCAGGGCCTGCTAAAATTTTAAAAATATTTAAAAATCTGTTCACTTTTGTTACCAGCATATTTATATGTTTGGCCCATTTTAAATTCCTGTCTAGTATTACGCCCAAATACTTTACCGTGTCAACCTCTTCTAAAGTCGTATTATTAATTTTGAGTTCTACCGAAAAGTTTCTCGAAGAACCTGTTTTAAACACACAGACTTTACTTTTGTTGGCAGATATTTCTAACCCAATTTGGAAGAATCTTTTATTTATTGAATCTAATGCATGTTGTAAAACCTCAGTAGCATGCGTAATGTTATGGCTAGTAAAGTAAACAACAAAGTCGTCTGCATATTGAGATGTATAAACGCTATTCAAATATTTGCATATATTTATTGTGACAATATTAAATAATAGAGGAGATAGAGGATCGCCCTGAGCCAATCCTCGACTAGTATGACGG
Organism: Hyles vespertilio; assembly: GCA_009982885.2. Lineage (NCBI taxonomy): Eukaryota > Metazoa > Arthropoda > Insecta > Lepidoptera > Sphingidae > Hyles > Hyles vespertilio. The sequence goes on along the minus strand of CM042816.1, from coordinate 5,955,781 downwards.
CAGATAGTGTAATTATCGATACGAATAGTTAAATTTCTATCTCTTAGGTAATTCCAAATATACGAGCAAATTCTCGGCCCTACTCCAATTTTATCCATAATATCAATTTCACAATTTAAATCTACGTTGTTATACGCGTTATCAATATCAATAAAACAGCCTATGGTAGTCAGTTTTTCTGCAAATACCGATTGAATCTGAGTAACTAGTCTAGTAAGATTATCTAATGTTGAGCGACATTTTCGAAAGCCCGTGGTCGAGTCAGCTAAAATATTGTGTTTTTCTACATACCATTCTAACCTATACATTAAAATGTTGTGAAAAACTTTGCATAAGCATGAAATTAATGATATCGGTCTTAGAGAATTAGCTGAATTATTATTACGTCCCGGTTTTGGTTTTGGTATTATTGTTACATGTCGTCATTGTTGAGGTACAAAGCTTTTTGAAAAAAATGTATTGTATAATGAAAGCAATATTATTTTGCCATTATGTGGTAAGTTATAAATCATGGAGTATGATATGTGATCAGACCCTGGAGAGCTATCTTTGCGCCGTATACATCTACTTAATTCCTGTAACGTTATAGGTTCTTCCAATTTGGGGTTTCTGGATGAAATCACAGTTATATCTGGCAACACAAAGTCCGGTGTTAAGTTATGAAGAAGTTCGGTGGCTGACTTATGATCTATTACTTTTCTTTGGAAACGAACTCCTTTAAGCCAAGCCATCTTATGCCAGACGTCTCTATAGGTACAAGTGTTGTCTATTGATGAACAAAATGATTCCCATCCGTCACTTTTAGCCTTACGGTGTATCCATCCATCCATCCATCAGCCAAAGGAAGTCCACTGCTGAACATAGGCCTCCCCCAATGATTTCCACAGAGACCTGTTGGAGGCAGCCTGCATCCAGCAACGTCCCGCGACCTTTATCAGGTCGTCGGACCATCTTGTGGGTGGACGTCCTACGCTGCGCTTTCCGATACGCGGCCTCCATTCGAGCACTTTCCGACCCCATCGGTCATCAGATCTCCGCGCTATGTGCCCTGCCCATTGCCACTTCAACTTGCTAATCCGGTGGGCTATGTCGGTTATTTTAGTTCTCCTACGGATCTCCTCATTTCTGATTCGATCTCGTAGGGAAACGCCGAGCATAGCCCTCTCCATAGCTCGTTGAGTGACTTTGAGCTTCCTAATAAGGCCCATAGTGAGAGGCCACGTCTCGGTGCCGTAAGTCATCACTGGCAACACACAACTATCGAAGACTTTCGATTTAAGGCACTGAGGTATTTTGGACGAGAAGACGTCGCGTAGTTTCCCGAACGCTGCCCAACCGAGTTGGATTCGACGATTGACCTCTCTCTCGAAGTTAGACCTGCCTAACCGGACCACTTGTCCTAAATAGACATATTCGTCAACAACTTCAAGAGTCGAGCCCCCAACACCGATGGGGGTGGGCACAACATGGACATTCGACATGATCTTCGTTTTGTCCATGTTCATTTTAAGACCCACCTGTTGGGAGACTCGATTGAGGTCTTCGAGCATAGTGCTAAGGTCTTCCAGCGATTCTGCCAAGACTACAATATCGTCGGCAAACCGAAGGTGAGTAATATACTCGCCGTTGATGTTGATGCCGAATCCTTTCCACTGTAAGAGCTTGAAGGCATTTTCCAGCGCGGCAGTGAACAGTTTCGGAGATATGACATCTCCCTGTCTCACGCCTCTCTGTAGTGGAATAGCCTTCGTACTCTGATCTTGTACTCGGACCGACATGGTGGCGTTGTTGTATATACACTTCAACACTTCGATGTACCGATAGTCGATATGGCACCGCTGGAGAGACTGTAGCACAGCCCAAGTCTCGATCGAATCAAAGGCTTTCTCATAGTCCACAAACGCTAAACAAAGCGGCAAGTTATATTCCTCGGTTTTCTGTATAACTTGCCGAAGCGTATGGATGTGGTCTATGGTACTAAAGCCTTTTCGGAAACCGGCTTGTTCGGGAGGCTGGAAGTCATCAAACCTGCGTTCGAGACGATTTGTGATGACCCTCGAAAACAACTTATAGACATGGCTCAGGAGCGAGATGGGCCTGTAATTCTTCAGCAAAGTGTTATCACCTTTTTTGAAGAACAGTACCACCACGCTCCTGCTCCATGCCTCTGGCGTTGAGCCCTCGAGGAGAACGGAATTGAAGAGCCTCTGAAGGACTTTCAGTATCGGCGTTCCGCCCGCTTTCAGAAGCTCTGAAGTTATTCCGTCCTCGCCCGGCGCCTTGTTGTTTTTAAGTTGCGTCAGGGCCATCTCAATCTCACACAGGCTGATGTCCGGGATATCATCGCTAAAGTGTCGGATCAACTCGGCTCTCGGGTCTTCGGCCGAGCTATTAGCAGGTTTGGCAACCGAGGTGTAAAGCTGTCCGTAGAACCTCTCGATCTCCCTTAATACCTCTGCCCTCGTCGATACCACGCAGGCCGTCCTCCGTCTTCAGCCTAGACAACTGGCTTTGCCCAATAGACAAGTCTCTTGCAAACACTTTGGAGCCTCCGTTCCGCTCAATTGTCTCCTTAATGCTCACAGTATTGTGAGCACGGACATCGTGTCGCAAGGACTTCCAGATTTGTCTATTGAGCCGCCGATATGCTTCGGCGTCAACGGAAGACTGCAGCGCTAAAGATCGACGTTCAGCCATGAGGTCAAGAGTGTGGATCGAGAGTTTTTGTGGTCTATCTCTACGGCGAGGTCTAAAATACTTAGATCCCACCGTATGGACAGCTTCTACCAAACCGCTGTTTAGCTCGTCCACTGCAAGGTTTTCTCCTAGACAATCAAAGCGATTTGTCAGCTCGAGTTGAAAGCTCTCGGGGTTTTGGATATGGGCGCGAGTAGGTCGGAGCGTAGATTTCATCAAGCGACGCCTTTCCGATTGGACATTGATATTCAGTGTGCCCCTAACCATTCGGTGATCACTGCCGGTTTTCACCCTGTTGATCACAGAGACATCTCTGAATATCCGTCTATTCGTCGTCAAGATGAAATCTATCTCGTTTCTCGTAGAACCGTCAGGACTCAGCCAGGTCCATTTCCTGTGAGGCGGCTTCTGGAAGAAAGAGTTCATCGCAAAGAGTCCCTCTTTCTCCAGAAAGTCGGCCAGCCTCTGACCCCTGTGGTTCCGTTGCCCATGTCTAAATTGCCCCACTTTCAACTCTGCATCGCTTCTCTTGCCCAACTTTGCGTTGAAGTCCCCCATAACAACATTGAAGTAGGTTTTGGAAGTATGTATGGCCCGACTTATGTCCTCATACATCTCCTCTACTTCTTCATCTGGGTGTGTCGAGGTCGGCGCGTATACCTGTATGACCTTCAACGAATATCTTTTGGATATTCTGAGTATAAGGTATACTACCCTGCTCGACACACTTTCGATGGATACGATGTTGTTGATGAGAGACCTGTGGACGAGAAATCCGACACCTCCTCGGGACTGTTGGTCGTCCCCCCGGTAGAAGAGCAGGTTACCAGACTTCAGGGTTATCGTATCCTCCCCGATTCTTCGGACTTCCGATAACCCCAGAATATCCCAGTGTAACCCGCTCAATTCTTCTTCCAGTTCGACAATCTTCTCGTCTGTCCTCAATGTGCGAATGTTGTGTGTTACCAGGGCCAGTCGTCGTCGGGGGTGGTAGCCGGGGCCAACCCGGGGATTCTTAGCACCCCCTGCCCCACCGTAACCATGACTGCTACCATAGCCAGGAATAGTGGGGCTGCCGGGGACTGGGGGCCTGGTCTCAATATGTGTCGCCATTAAGGGGGGCTTACGGTGTAGCTTCTGTGAAATTCTAATTTTATTCGATAAAGTATCATAAATTTCAGGAGTTGGTTTTTTCGGAATTTAGACAAAGCTAAACGGCGTTCTGCTACAACTCTGGACAACTCTACAGTCCAATAGGGCTTAGGTGAAAATCTATTAAAAGGATGATTATTTATTTGAGTACACGGTATATAATGATCAGCAGCAAAATTTACACATTCCAGAAATTAATCGTAAGCTTTTTGTGGACTTTCGGGCAAAATAAGAGTAGAAAATATTTCGTTTAGGAATTCCTTATATGATTCCCAGTTTGCTTTTTTATAATTTCTTTTACACGACTTAGTTTGATTTAAACATATATTTGAAGTAATCTTTATTATACAGTGGTCGCTTCCCAGTGTCTCATTAGTCACAGTCCAATTTAATTTCAAAGCAATATCATAAGAAGCTATAAGTGACATATCAGGGGATGACTGTTGTAATTGCCCGTTTACTAATTTTATTCGTGTAGATTGTCTATCATTCAATACCACTAAATGACTGTCTAATAAAGCATCAAAAATCTGTAACCCACGTCTATCATTTTATTGGGACCAGTTAGTGTGATGACCATTGAAATCACCAAGTAATATAGTTTTGTTATTAGTCAAAGAAAAAATTTCATTCCAGTCATTTTGATTAGAGCGAATAGGTGGAGGGCAGTACACGGTTATAATTTTTTCTACTAAATCACAATTATAGATTTTAAGAGAAATAATCTCAATACTGGGGTTAGTCAGCTGAATATTAATAGGTCGTGATTTAACAGAATTATGGGTTAAAATGGAAACCCCTCCATATGCGTAATTTCTGTCTTTACGGTGTATGTTGTAGCAATTCACTCTTATTTCACTATCCGGTTCTAACCATGTCTCACAAATCGCAGCAATGTGAATTTTTTCTAAAATTAATAAATTTTCAAATTGTACCAATTTCGGTCTAATACTCTGAGCATTCCATTGTAGGATATTGAGACGACCAAATATTCTGTTATGAGCCATAGAAATAATCTAAAACAGACTTCAATAACGACCAATCCGAAGTATTTTCAACAGCTATTAAAATAAACCATTCAACACAACTTTTCAAAAATTCTTTGACTTTATCCTGAAATGCAAGATTCTTCAAAAATAATATTTCTTTTAGTCTCACCAACAATTCACCGAAACTAACGGCTTTCTTACTCGAATTTGTTTGGTCTTGGAGTCCATCGTGTTTAGTATACACTGGATCAGAAAAGGGAGGCAAATCAAGGTTAGCATTCGAGTTGTGTATGTGTATACGTCTTCTAATTGCTTTTTTTGTTGTTCTATCCTCCTGAGTAATAAGATTATATTTAGTAGTATCTGCGAAAGTGGGAGTACTTTGTGATCGAGGAATTATTGTTATTTCATCACTAGTAATATTTGATTTTACATTCATCGGTCTAGCGGATTCTGGCTTACGAGGAAATTTTGGTTCTTGTGAGACATATATTGTAAGAGCCTTCCTATAAGTACAATTATATTCGGACATTAGTTCTCTCAACCTCTCCTCTTTCAAAAACATGGGACAGACTTTGGCTAAAGCCATATGACTTCCATAGCAATTTACGCACTTAAAGTTTTTAGTTTCACAGTTGGCATGAGATTCACTACATTTAGGGCATACTGTTTTGGAAGATGGGCATCTTTTGTAAGTGTGTCTAAATTTCCAACATTTGGAGCATTGCGTAACTGGAAAAACGTATGGTTCTATTTTTATTCACAACTCGTCCACGTAAACATAAGCAGGTAAAAATGAACCTTTAAAACAAAATCTAACTGATTCGCTAGGAGACCATCCACCGTCCTCTGTATTCCGTCTGTTTAGTCGATTCAATGAAACCAGCTCCCCTGGGGCAGGGCATTTGATAGATTCTAGAATTTTTTCCTCTGACATGTCTAGATCCACGTCCTTTATAACACCATAAGAATAACTTCTCTCCTATATTTTGACACGTTTCTAATTTGACTGCACTATCTTCATTATTGAAATCGATACGAATCTTATAGGAATTGAGGTATTTGATGTTGGAAATATCTGTTATACTGTTCTCTTTCAAAATTCTGGCTAATACAAATTGTTTTGGTAACTTTTCATTACAAGATATATATATTTCAATTGTATCACCTTTTTCTTTTATTTTTTTCTTTTATCTTTGAATTAAAGTCCATTCATATTCTTCTAATGAAGAATCATTCTCATTTCTAGCTCTTTTCGCTGATTTCTCCTCCTCCTTATTGTATTGTTTCTCGCTTTCAGTTGTTTGGTACTCCATCATATCTTCTTCACTAAGTGAATTATTACTTGTTGATTGAATAATTTCATCTTCATTTAAAATATTACTCATTTATCTAGGTCAACACGGTGCGTCCCACGAGTGCCAGATGTCCGGCCGTTGCCGGCTACCTGCTCACGCGCACAGAACAATAGAACACTGATAAGCCTTTAGTTAATTACTTAAGTAAAAACACAACGTCCTCGCGCGAGTGCCGACACGAGACTGTTTCGTTCTGACTTAGCTTCACTCATCCGTATTAGATATTATAATGTAATCATAATATTCGTATTGAAAAAATCTCTAGCGGAAACCTTTTTCCGAACCGGGTTCTGGGGGCACGGTAGTGCCCCTTCAAGTCGAGCTAAGAAGCGGCACAGTCGTACCATCCTTTTCTCGAATCAATTCAGACCATTTTCAACCCCCCATAACTTCGTTGTGGTTAAAGCAAGAAACCTGCATTTTCAGTTATTAAGCAGGCATTGTGTAAACACGGTATATTTAAAATTTCATTCAATTTAAACCAGTAGTTTAAGAATTGTAACTTATCAAACTTTCTTAATTTTGTCACTCACTGACTGACTGACCGATCGTCAAAAGTCTCAGGTACTTGTAGCAGACATAGAACCTTCAAATTTAGAATATGATTAGTGTTTAGTGTCTAAAGTAATGGAAAATTTAAACATTTCATAATTTCTGTCTAGTTTTCTAGATACAACAACTGCGTAAATAACTTTGTAATCCCATATAAATAAAGCAGTATTATGTATAAATTGTACGATACATTATGTTTTCATGTGATGGCCAAGTCGATCTATTTATTTACAACGTAAAGAATTTTTAATATTGATATGGTAATAACTTTATACAGAAGGTCCCTTAAGCAAGGACTAAATAAATTAATCGACTTGGTATTACATGCATCTCACAACTTTTTTAGAAAACCTGAGCTGCGAGACTTAGAATATTTTTACAGGATGTTTTTGATGGGATTCAATTTTCCGGAACAAAAATAACTCTAAATTATGTTAAATATTTTAATAGATTCAATAAATTGTTTTCATTTTCAGATTTAATTCATGATCTATTTGGCCTCACAACACTCAAGAACAAAAAAATAGATGCTGTATAACAAATATTTGTTTCTATGCGAGGGTGTTGTTCGCAACATTACGACGGCTATCAAGTGATACTGAGAAGACTATTTGTAGTTGTTCTGAGGATAATAATGATGATTTTCATCATCCTTAGTAACAAGAAGCCGATTGCTGAACCTATATCCCGGTGAAGATTTTTAAGGCAATTGCTAGCAACTTGTATTCAATAATGACACTAAAACTAAATATTTCACGCAAGTTAATGACACACAACTTCACCAATGCGTTAATAACGCTAATCTTAGCTAATCTTGCATAATAATCTAAGGTTAACACGACCAAGCCGACCTCAAACACTTGTGAATTATGTGCCGCACCCATGATTGGTTACTTGTACATAATGATGCGCGCTGATTGGTCACAATGCGGAATTGACTCGGTACGAGTTGCCAGCTCTAACGACTTCATTACCCTCCATTTAGTTTCCGTGAATAATTTGCATGCGACAACGTTATTACCGGCGGTATGCATACGTTGTTTGATTTGCTCGTGTGCAGCTGCCTCTTTCTGAATGCTATGTTATGTAATCTCCGAATATTATGGCTGGTATCTTTGTCGTGCTGGCAACACCGCCTTTATGATTATTACCCCCTGTATTCATAAAAAAGTGTGTACTATAGTGACTACTACACTACTCTTGGGTGTGATTCTCAGCAAAACACGTAGCTTAAAATGACTGACCATATTGTCGTATGAATATTCACTTATAATACCACAAGAGCTTCAAAATTATCGGGTATTTCCCGATAGGTTCGTTGCAAACAAATGAAGGAGTCAAAACTTGACGACTTTATTTGTTTGCAGGGAACCTTGAGGGAAATGCCAGATAATTTTGAAGCTCGCGTGGTATTCGGGGGATTATTTTTCCGTCCCAAATTTTAATTTCAAACTCATTTTCATGCAAAATCTCCAATTTTCACAATTGAATTCAACCTGTCAGTTTGACGTGTGGTTAATTTGACTGGATCATGTTTTGTTTTTTATATATAGCAACTACCAGAGAAAATTTTCAAAAAATTATCAGTATAATACCATGTAGGTTGTACCACGTGACGTCGAATGGTGCAATTCTATTGGTCGATATTTGGGTCGGAAAAATAATCACTAAAATTATCCAACCTCTACAATAATCACACTATGGAGGTTAGGTGATTTTAGTTTGGAAGCCAGTGTCTTACGGTAAATATGTACACTTTTCTAATGAAAGGAGAAACCTGAAAAAGTATGCATAGCTCAATACACTAAATGTTATAAATAAGATGTACTTTTTAATGGCTAGGGTATTATGTCACAAATTAATTGGCAGTAACACGAAAATTAACTTTATGTTAATTACGTTGTGTGAAATTTCATATGCGATATAATTTGAATAATTAAATGCATATACATACATATTAGGCGAGTGCAAACATTACGTGTCTCGGCTAATTACTTTTCTCGGGTCATCGCACCGTAATATGTCGTCTTCTTTGTGTTCATAAACGTAATATCTGTATAAAATGCTTGTAAACCAAAACTCATTAGTTCTACTGATAGTTTCGATAATTATTCTAAAATCTAGGTTATTGAAACTATACTTAGTTTTGAATATTATGTAATATGCATAGATATAACGACTCTTATGTTCACTAATATTTCGAAGATTTGACAATAACGGAGTTTTGCCATAGTATCCACAAATACTATGGCATAACTAGATTAGATCATTCAAATTGATTAATTGGTCTTTAATATTTATTACTCCAGAAAGTTAATATTATTAGTACAGTCTTGAATATTACTTAAGAGCGTTTATACCCTGCACGCGCTTTTTGGCTTAAAAACAGGACTTTTCAAATGAGTTAATAGCCACCAATAAACAATTTCAAGGTAAAATAATTAGTACTAATTTTAGAAAAGGTTGTCATCTAGGGATTTTGGTGGAAAACATTATAGATTGATGGATAATTTGTGAGTACTATAAGGATTACTGAACACAAGTTTCGTTATTTAGGCTTTAAATGGCAATTTAGAAGCTTAAGATATCCGAAACCACTAAATATAAGATGAAAATAAAAATATTATCAGACTAATAAGACCCTTATGGAGGGATTTTGCTGAGAAAAATAATCTTTTTGTGTTTAGTTCCTGAAAAATAAAAATTTAAACAATGTGAAATTATTCAGAAACTCTCGTCATGAACATATTTTTTTTCACCAACTTATCGTACATAATTTTTTTTAGCAATTGCATATTACAATAGAAGAACATCTTCTCAATAAATTACCATTTTTATATTTCAACAAAATTAGTTTTCATGTTTTCTACAAATATTTTAAAAACCACTATAAAACACGCTGTCCGACGTGGATCAAATCAGACCGCCGCAAGGCCTTCTAGAGGGAGGACGTATCGCTCGTCGCTCCGGCCTGGCTGCAGTCGATTATGCCGCGCGTAGTAAAAATAGCCACGCGCGGAATGCGATTACCACATCTTAGTACTTTGGTAGTAAAATATTTAATTATTTTTATTACCTACAATGATTTTGTAGTGAGTATAAATTATGTTTCAGGTAATATAATGGGATGTAATTCCGAGGCTAAATTATGTTATGTATTGTAATATAAAATTAAATATGGTTCGTAATTGTAAGGGGTTGTAAGGCCCCTAACACTTTATGTTTTCGAACACGAAATGATTAATAAAACGTCCGTAGTGTATACTGATTGAACACTGATTTGAATGCAACTTAACAATGTAATAATAACGAAAATATGATTAGTATCCAAAATTTGTATTATTCTTTGCTTGCACAGTAATATTTGTCTACTTATAATGCAAATAAAATATTTTTATGATATTATATAACAGTTACATTTCAATTGAATATTTGAAGCGCACGGATCAAAGTTTTTTGAGCCGATTGTATAGCGAGCCGACGCGGCAGCTCTACGCACACAGCTTTGGTCGCTTATGTGTGCGTGAAATTAACGAAGAAATACCTATAGTTGACTTTGCGCGCAAGGTGTATACGCTCTTAAGATTCGTTGTTTGCAATTAGCAACCAGCCTATGAAAAAAGCGTTGATGGTATACCTTAAGGTACGGTTTACATTAGTGTAGAGTCGAAGTGTAGCAATGTCTAAACCTGAGTCTTAAACCAAATTCATAATTACTTCATCCTTATCCTCGTAACCTCATGCAGCAAGCTGTATATACTGCTATAAACATCCCTCATTTGCCAGTTGCAAAGTTTCCGTAGCCGAAGTTCAGAGACGATTAATTTCTTTAGACTGCAACAAAGGTCCGGGCCCTGATCTTATACCTCCAATTTTCTTCAAGGAGTGTGCGTGTGAATTAAGCTTTCCCTTATATCTTATTTATAATAAATCATTGGCTACCGGTGTTTTTCCATCGCTTTGGAAAATAGCACACTTGACACCCATCCATAAGAAGGGTTCTCTCCAGGATGTCGTAATTACCGTCCTATCTCCCTACTTTCCACAGCAGGCAAGGTGTTCGAATCTTTAGTCCAAAAAAAGATTCTCGCACATGTAGAACACATGATATCTATAGACCAGCACGGATTTGTTCCCTCAAGATCCACCACATCAAATTTAATGGGATACATTTCGGATATTACTGACGTTTTGGACAGTGGGGGTGAGGTCCATGCTGTCTATACCGACTTTAAAAAGGCTTTTGATTTGGTGAACCACAAAATTCTTGTACAGAAATTAGAACATATGGGCATACATGGCTCTCTCCTTCGCTGGTGTGAATCCTATGTTCGAAACAGGTCTCAGCTGGTCTCGATGCATGGTTTCAAATCGTCGCCCAGAGTCGTTCCATCAGGTGTTCCTCAGGGATCGCACCTTGGACCTTTATTTTTTATAATTTTTATCAATGATCTGGTCTTTAATCTCACTGCCATGTTCAAACTTTATGCTGACGACCTCAAAATATACCGCCCTGTATCCAGTTATGAAGATGTTTACAAACTTCAAAAAGATCTTATCTGGTTAATAGAGTGGTGTAAGTTAAATGGTATGACATTAAATGTAGACAAATGTTACCACATCAAATTCAGCCGTAAAAGAATGCCTCTGCCAGCATGTTATTATATCAACGATATACCTTTAACTGAAGTCTTTCAGATACGGGATCTTGGGGTGATAGTGGATCACACGCTCTCTTTTAGACATCACATTTCTCACATAGTTAATAAAACATCAAAACTCACCGGGTTCGTCTCTAGACAGATGAAATGTTTTCATGACCCTAAATTATCAATTATAATTTATAACTGTCTAATTCGTAGCATATTGGAATATTGCAGTCCAATATGGAACCCTCGATATCAAGTCCATTCAGACAGATTAGAGAGGATTCAAAAGAGATTCCTTTACCACTTAACTTTTATTGATGTTAAATGTAATAAACTACTATCCTACAACTCACGTCTAACCTATTACAACCTTACAACTCTTCAGAAGCGTAGAACAGTTGCCGACGTAATGTTCTTATACAAGCTTATCAATTCTTATGTTAGCTGTCCTGATATGTTGCAACGTCTTAAACTTAACGTATTTCGTCCTAGCAGCCGCTTACTAAATCGAAAAACCTTCGCTCTTCCCCTGTACAAAACGAATCTCGGTCAACATTCACCCCTTTATCGAATGTGCTCTTCTTATAATAGTATTTGTAATGATTATGACATCTTTTTTGGTTCGCCTGCCTCAGCTAAGATTAAAACATTTAAATACATAATATAACCCAGACACGATTTGTACCGCGTCCTTTCATTGTAGATTTTCATTTTTCCTATATCTATTATTTTTGTTAATATTAACTACTAATTTATGCATGTCGCGTTCACTTCTAGAAGGTTGCAAATATTTTGTGTGCTCTACTGTATCGTTGTTTTTAAGGAATGTCACTTGTTTGTAACCAGTTTTGTGAACCAAATAAATGAAAAAAAAAAAAAATAAACAAACTCTAAGGTAGCGTTAGAACACTCTAACCCTCATAGATTCCGATCTTGTGTAAACAACTATAACAATTATAGTTTCATAGTCATCAGTCACAGGAAAATCAAAGCCGAACAGAAGGTATTTTTATATTTGTCGCCTAACCAGTCATAAAGTGTAGGAGTAGTAATACAAAACAAAGCAAAACACTGCTCCCGAGTGGACAAAGCCGTTGCTAAACAAACACATATAAATATTTAGGTGAGCGAATAAAATTCATTACCAATTCAGTATAGAACAGCAAGTTGGGCGTGTGGGCGGGCGTCTAATTTAACGTCTGATTCCCTCAGGCGTGTTAGGGTCTAGCTACACAGAGTATGACCGCTGATGATGAATTATATAAGTATACCGTTTGATTATTTTATATTGATTGTGGAATAATATTTGAAAAGTAAAGCTTTGAACAACTACAGTGTGGATAATCAATACAGCATATTAGCAGGTAGTCGCTAGATGCAGGTTACTTTCAACAAGTCGAGCAAGACTGCTCATGCTCCTGACTTTTTTAACACCCTATTAAATGTGGTTTGCCTCCGGTAACATCCGCTCTTTATCTCTCTTCAGCCACAGGAAGTCCTATGCTGAACATAGGACTCGGGACACGACTGAAAAGAAGTATGAAAACCTAAATATGCTATAGATAGTGCGATGGGCTGTTGTAATTATATTTGGGAAAATTGCAGTCAAATGAGTATATACCTAATTACAAAAATATAGCTAAAATTGCGTAGAAAGACAAACCTGGCATCGACTAGAAGACAATAGTAATAATGCTTAAGACCGCCGACACAAAACAATTTCCAGAACTACAAAGCTGATTCAATTTTATTTTACATATCAATGAATCTACCAATTAATTTTAAGGTCTAGTGAATTTAAACTTTCCTAAGGCTACAGCGTCGACTCTTGTTGAGCATGCGTCAATGAACTTAGCCTCCGGAGCTATTTTTACAAGATCAAATATAATCATCCTTAATTAAGATGCTTATCTGTATCAGCCTGTGAGGTTTTAGTTTTTGATTATATCTGCTTTTGTTCGAGACTCTGTAGTTGTTGACCTTCATCAATAAAGTCCGGAGACACTGGTTGTTAATACACCCAAATAACATACCCAACAGTCATAAACATAGTCCTAATACTCACACTAAAATCGAGTCTTATGTCGTGGTTATCAGAAACTACAAGAGGCTTTACGGTCTTACAAATATCCAGACCCGAAATAAAATCCGCGGCATCACAGCCAACGTGTAACCAACTGCGCCACGGAGGCTGTCAAATGCTCATATACTTCTATTACTAATTTTGATGGTTATTAATGTGAAAACACCATAAATTGTAGTGCGTTAGTACCTTTATAACTTAATTCTCCCACATGTCCCATGCTTGCTTCGTAAAAGTTTCGAGTTTTATACGCGTGGGAGTGCTTATGTCCTTGAGCGTAATTTATTTATTGGCTAAATACTTCCGTCGGGTTAGTGTAGCTGTGCTTTATTCAATTGTTTGTGAGACTTAGTTCATGCAAATAAATAGTGTGAAAGTATTTGGAAAATTTTGAGACGTGACTAATAGCTAAATTAATTATATATATATATATTTTATATTTGTCTAAAAAATATTGTCCAGGGTATATTTAAGAATGTAGGGGTATAGATACTTTTAAATATCTGAATTTTGTCATTAGTCTTGTTTGTCACTTATTAAATTTTATGGGGATCATAGGGTTGTAAAGTAATTAGATACTGTGAAGGAATTTGGATGATATGAAAACTGATCTGTTAGTTTCATTTACTTAATAATACGTAGAAGAGCAGCTGAAATAAATTAGATTGATATAGGTCTATGAGAATAACTGACCAAACGAAACTCAATTCATTTACCGGTGGTAGGTCTCTCATATGAGAGGCTGCCTGGGTGGGTACCACCGCAATGTCTATTTCTCCCGTCAAACAGCAGTTTAAATGCACTGTTGTGTTTCAGATTGAAGGACATTGTAGCCATTGTAGACATCTTGTGTCTCAGGATGGCGAGCGCAGTGGAATGCCAAGCATTGCTTTGTAAATCAAGGTGTTGTTTGGTTTTTCTACTGTTCATGAGCGGTCGCATCGCTTACCATCAGGCGAATGGCATGCTCGTCTCGCCATTCAATGCAATAAAAAAAAAATACTTTGATTTCCGTTAGACTGTGTAGATGTTCGATCTCTCACAGAACAATGGAATATGAGTTCAAGGTATCTCTAAACTATCATAAAAGTACTTGAACACTTTATGGACACTTGCATATTTGTCTCCAAGTGGCGAGTCAAAGTTAAATTAAGAAATAAAATCCCACAACAAACAATTACAATTTGTAAAAATTTTATGTACCAAGTCAGTCACAAAAGCGTCAAAGTTTCAAAACTTACAGGGTAGGGGATTTATTTGCCTATTTACCCCACACGACAACTGCCGATAGATACGACGTTGTCGCAAATGCTACTTGGAAACGAGCAGGAATAAATACTTCACTACGTGATTACATACAGGTCAATACACATTGTAACAAATGCTAGTGCTGCGGCTATATTGCAAGCGGGTGATTAATGTAGTGATGACGTCAGAAAACCGCGTTCTGTGTTTAGGTGTAGACTTATAGTAGTGATAAAAGGATTATAATAGAATTATAATAGTGTATAGAAGAAGGAAATTATACGTGTAATTATCTAATAGACCTATAAAAAGATAAAATGGTTAGGATGTAAAAAAAAACTGCTTACAATGTTACTCAACTGATGCGGAATGTTAACATCAGTACGAATGTGCTATGTTTTGCACTTAACGACTCTTGGAGAAACCAATAATCAATATATCTATTAAATATTCGATTACATTTATGTATACAATATTTGTAAAAAACAACACGTTACAAAAAGGTATATTTCCAAAAGCTGCGGAGTGCAGTTCCCTTGACAATCAGCACCGCTCGATATCGTACAAGCCGCAAGCGGTTGGACCGACATGTCGGTGTGTCTGCGACATCGTGTAGACTCCCGGATCCCAGGAGCATTAAGAAACCCGTGCCAACGTGTTTATGCAATTTATCCAGTTCCAGATGTTCACATTACCATAATGTAATAATGGGTATTGTTATTTTTCGTTATGTAAACACCTTTGTAGGTTTAAAGCATGCATATTTGCTATTCTCTTAGAAACCATTCAGAGTTTGGATTTTTCTTCGTTGAAAAGTTGGTTGTATTATTTATGAAAATAGATTATTTTGTGATGGCAACCACTAGTGCTTAATTACTGAAAAATCTCAGAAAATGTACATCAACAGTGAATAGATGAAAAAAAGTATAACATGATATTTCACGATCGTTATAAGAAAAGATTAAATAATTAATGGTTACTAAAAAAGTCGAGCTTTTAATAATTCCAGCCATCATACAACTTTACGGATTATGACACTTATATTAGCAAGGATAATACCCTCTCAAATCGCCCGCACTCCCACCGCAGCCCACATTATCCCGTCAACGTCACCGCATGCTATAATTATACCATCCGATCGCGCAAACAGAATAACTTTTGAAGGTCGGATGCGTCACCGATTTCAGCAAATTAACACTCGGCTTATCTTCAGGACCTCCCCTCCTACAGAGTTGATTAGTTTCATGAGTTTCTTACACAATTGTTTGATATATAAACTCGTATTCGTTCTGATCCAAGTATAATCAGCTTGACAAGCCCGCGTGATGAACACTCTTCAGGGCATTGGAGGCCTTTTAGTCCTGCTTGTTGTGGGGTCGGCGGTACCGACAACGCAAGCCACGGAGCTTGAATTTCGTAAGTGTTTTTAATTTCTTTAACTTACATTTTAATTTATTTTTATTAAAAATCCTAGTTCCCTAAAATATATTTATTTTATTTATCCGTTAATAGTAAAACTTTGAACAAATGAGGTGACACGTTATCACCTACATATAAAGTTTATTGCCACGCAGCATTTTAACCGAACTAGGTATCCTATTTTATTAGCTGTACACAATGTAATCTCACATGAAATACAGTTTATCGTGATCCTACAGCGAGTAACGCTCTATTTGACTAACATATTGCGCTTTCACGTACATTTGTCATATCTATTTTGACAAATAAGCCATTCTGGTAGCTTTTTGTTCGGAAAATGGAAGTAAATGAAGAATAAAATAACACTTTACGTTCTTTATTTCAGTTCAAGACGCCTACGACACTGGAGTCAATGAGGGTATAATTGATCCGAAAAAATACGGCTTCGAAGAATTCGAAAGAGACGAACGTGGCATATTCAAATACATTTATGAGGATTATAAAGCGCTGAATAACAGCGTCCCGCTTACTTATAAAGAATGGTTGCTCTTGAACAACTTCGGTCTCCTGCACGACACTAAGGAGTCTATGTTTGCAAGGAAAATTTCAAAACGAAGCGTGCATGATAACAAGAGGGAGTTTATGAAGACGGTTAAGAAAGGAGACATCCTGATCACTGGACAAGGTATTGGGGGTTGATCGGTCACGCTGCTATCATGACTTCAGATTATTGGGTATTGGAGATGCCTGGCGGTGACGGCTGGCAATTAGGTATTCCGGACAACAACAGACAAGTGCCTAAAGACAGGTGGTTCGACATTCATGCTTCGGACTGGACTACTGTGTACCGCGTCCCTGATGAATCCACGGCGAGGATGGCTGCCGGCTGGGCTGACCGCACCTACTACAACCCATCAGGCGGCGAAAAGAAGCTAAAGCACATCACATACAGGCTTACCACTGACTGGAAGTCTATCGATCCCAGTTACTGCTCCAAGCTGGTCATTCAAGCATACTACTTCGGTACAGGATCCAGGAGAGTTATTAGAGACTTAACTGCATCTATCATTGTTCCTTCCACAATTCCCTCCTACTTCTTGAGGCCATACAGCCTCATCAACAAGGGGAAATACTAATTTGTTATTTCTCCTAAATATTCTTCTTGCATTTATTCTTATACCCAAGCATAATAAGCAATACCATGTGTTCATTTTCTTATACCAATGTTAAGTTATAATAAAATAAATATTTTATTGTTACATAGGCATATCAATAAATATACATATCAAAAATATGTTTTGTTTTTTTTTTTTACATTCACTATTATGCAGGTTCATAATTACTGCCAAGATATTGCAAGTGCGAGATACACACACTTTTGACTTTTTGGAGGCTGTACCGCCCTAGCACCCACAGCAGCAGCCAGGATCAACAGTGGCACGCATTTTAATGACACCGACCATTGAAGCTTCTGACTTATCAAGATTGCATTTATGTACATATTGTAATTTTTTTTCACCATCCCCCAGTGAACTTAAGTCACTAGACTCAGGAAAGCCTAACCTCTCTCGATCATGGCATGGTGGCTCATGGGTTGTTAGACTGTGTGGGCTGATATACAGAGTTCTCGTGGCATGATGAAAAAAAAAACTAAAGCGATTCTATTCAATAAACTATTCCAATTTAAAATATTGGAACGAAGTTCCTTATCGCGCGTTGTGAAAGGGGGCTAGACGGAAAAAATTCTCACGAAAAGTTGGCACGACAATTTAAAACATTTGACAATCGTTTTTTATTTCTTTATTTGAAAATGATGTCACACATTTTATTTAACTCTAATAGAAGCAATAAAAATCCAAATACCATTGACTTATATTCTAGCGATAGACGAGGCGCGTCATAGAAACTATTTGTCCCGTATTTGTCAAAAGCTCAGTAGCGACTTCTAGTACGTTTACTTGAATATTACAAATTATGATCAAAGATTATTAGACCGACAAGACAGTTCATGTCAATAATAGCTTTTCCTAAGATACTGCCTAAGTATCAATACCGTCATAGCAATAATATTTTTATACTGTTTTTATTTATGTGAAAAATTCATGGAAATGATGTAAATGAAATTAAATACAAGTGTACAAGTGTGACAATCAGTCAATCAGAGTACAATCAGTCTGACATTTATTATAATAACATTTATGCATTTTTAACAAGCTGATAAACTTTTTTCGAGACTACTAGACAGAAGGAATTGTACAACAGAAGTTTTCAAAAATGATTATCGCATTTGGAATATCTGAAATCTTCGTGTCGAAAATGAATTGAACAAATATAGGTATGTTCTGATGGTAGCCACTTATATCCGTTCCAATAATTCTGGACAAATATTATAGAGATCTCCTTTTTTCGTAACCGATGTGTAAGAATATAAAACATTTTTAAATGATATTAGTCTTCAATAACAATCAATGGGTTCGAATAGTCCATTAAGTAATTAATATTAAGAAATGGGGTCTAAATACTATCCACTGTTTCAAAACATACATACAACATACATATTTTGTGCTACTAATTACCTAACAACATATAATTAAAATAAAATACTGAAATCAATTTGCAACTACATCCTTCCAACATATTTGTATTTGTAATGTATTCGAATAGTTTATGCCTATTTGGTCGACTGATATGAATTTCCCTTGAATAATCTATATTTAATACAGTTCGAGAGTCAATCACCACGCACTAAAACGGTGAAGGAAAACATCGTGAGGAAACCTGCATACCATAGCGATTTATAAAAAAATCTATGGTATGTAAGTCCGCCAACCCGCACTAGGCCAGCGTGGTGGACTATATGGCCTAACCACTCTCAATCGTACTCTCGATTGTAGAGGAGGCCCGTGCCCTGCAGTGGGACGTATATGGGCTGATACAGAATACAGTTCGTCTCTCTCACTCGATGGGCAATTTTTATGCGCGGAAATGAGACATACGATTAAGGAGCTCACCTTGTATTTTAACGAGCTCTAAAATATATTTAATCCAATAATAAATAAAAGATCTGTATTATCGGCATTATTCTACAATATTATATCACTTACGTTATATTATTTAATTATATTGTTACTTAAGAAAATTTTGCTGTCGGTTTGACGGGGAACATTAAAATAAATTACATAAAAGTTGATAAATAGAAGCGTACTGCTGCGTAGCCGGTAGCTGTCACGCGGTAGACTGATTCGTGTGCGGTGCATGCACCGCACTTGGGTGGGACACGTTTGTTACAAAGAACGTCTTATCTAGTGTAACATTGATATCGATACCAAATACAAGGCTATAGTAAAAACTAAGAATACGCTGAAGACCAAAATTAAGTGGGAAACGTTGCGACAATTTCTAATTTTCATCAAATGTCATAAATCAAATTGGTATAAAAGAAACATAAATTGCATAAATACGTGAAAAAAAAAAACAAAACATAATGACGGTGATACCCAAATGATTCTTTTGATGGTGACATATAATTAAAATTACATAATAAAACCGTAATACACTGATTTTCGATCCTCCTTAATAAATTTATTATTATTTACAATTTTAGTTTGTTATCCTGCTGTCAATCATCAACCCTTCATTTGACTATGTATCTTTGCCAATTATTACTAAAATTTAGCTTACTGATTAAGTTTATATAACATTATATTTGTTAATAATGAAAGGTATTATTTTTATAACTTAAAAGAACAAAAATTTTATTACAATTCCTTCACTAATTAATGGAAAAAAAATTTCGTTCCATTCGGCTGTCCCTTGACACCTCTCAAGTTTTTTATTTTTAAATCTAACTAAATAAAATAACAATGTTGGTCATTCAATTACCATTTAATGTTTTTTTGGTGCGTGATCTGCTAACGCGATAGTATGAATTCTCTGTTTATGTAAGTTTAGCTTATGTTAATGTGAAGTCCCCATCCCTCAGTATGCATAATTATTACATTTATTAATATGGCAATGACAGCGTCCGTGGTGCAGTTGACTAGATGCCGGCTGCGAAACGTAAGGCCCCGCGTTCAATTTCCGCAGCGAGACAAATATTTAAATTTAAATATTTGTGTGATCCACATTTATTTGTTTCGGGTCTGAGTGTTTGTGAGACGGAAAAGTCTCGTAGTTCCCAACCCCCACAACACAAGACTCGATCTTAGTGTCGGGTTAGGACTGTGAAACTAAAAAAAAAGTACAAATGGCGGTCTTATCGCTTAAAGCAATGTCTTACAGACAACCATGGGATGGATTTAAAAGAAGGAGAAAGAGAGGGCAGTGTAAAATAAATAAATAAAAGTGAGGAAACTAGATAATACTCATACTATCTAAACATAAAAATACACCAAGATAACATACATAATAAAAAGCATAAATACATACATACATAATAAATACAAATTATAAATGATTTAGAAGTAGGAAATAACATTATCCACTAAAATCTGTTTATTTAAAGAGAGAGGTAATGTTCCTTAACTTGCCTCTTGAACGAAGACAGCGATTGCGCCTGTCTCACCACAACAGGAAGCGCGTTCCACAATCGAACTGCTTTGACAGCAAAAGACTTGTCCATAAATGTCATGGTGTGCACAGGCATTCTCAGCTTAAGTTTCTCGGACGACCTCAAGGACCTCAAATGTGAGTCATGATATATAATTAATATATAATTATAAATTATAAATATATATATATAAATATATGGATATATATATATATATATATATATATATATATATATATATATAATATATAAATTATTATATAATATGTATATATATATATATATATATATAAATTCATATATAATTAATCAATCAAATAAATTACAACATTTTTGCTTTCCATCGTAATCCACTATACCCTATGTCCTTATCCTGATTCTGGGTTGTTCCTAAAACTAAAGATGAAAAGGATACTCCGAATATTCTTTTTCTATAATTTCTTTTACGTTTATTTACACTGTAAATATTTATTTCTACGTATTACTTTTTTGTTCTCTTTGTTAAGAAAATCGATTGAAATAATAATTTCTTTAAAAAATAGTCGATGTTGACTATTTGATACTTTTATAAATCAATAATCACAAAGGGGTAGGCAGTGATGCTACTGTTTCCATCATCATATTTATTTCCACCCCAAGAAGTGTTTAGCGCCTAGAATGAATTAAACTATGCTAGGGGGTTACTCTATACTCCGATACGAAGTTCAAATGTTAGGACGATGAACGACAACATATAAGATAAAAGTTTTTCACTTCTAAAACAATAATATTCTCTATCAAACTTATCATTCACTTCCAATTTAGTCCAAGATTACCACGTAGGGTACAGGATTCGAACATTATGTAATGTATTTAGACATATTCGTACAGTTTTTCGTGCGATGTTCGAATAATCGTCGTCGTGTCGGAGTACAGAGTAACCCCCATAATCATATTGTTAAGTCCGCCGACCTGCATTATACCAGCATCAAGAAGCTTATACCCAAATGGATATTGTAATAATGAATGAAGTTCACATGAAGTTAGTAGAGTGACACACTCTAAAGAAAAGGATAGCAGGCAACAGCGACTTCGTTCAAGGTCAAATTTTTGTGCTTCAGTGTTTTATACGGAATGCAATCTCCATTTGGGTATAAGCTTCTTGACCAGCATAGTGAGGTGTGCCTTCTCAATTAATATTATAAAAAATATCGATGGTGGCAGATTCCCCGGCTTAGTAATGAGCGATAATAGGTTATTGCAGTATAATATAGTGTCATGTTCAACAGTTTTTTACATTCCAGTTTCAGGCATATCATTACATTTTTCAAACTAAAACCTCGTACAAAATGAATAGCCGGCTCCAGAATATAAGTTTAACGCCGTACGGGTTTTAGCCTAATAACACAGCCAAGTATAATCAATACATCACATTATTATTTGTAGTCTGAAAAAATAATAATTTACTACCTTTATAGATATTAAACTGCAATTTAATGTTCATTATCTATTATCGATAATATCGCTGGTTTGTTATACAAGCCGTTGAATATAATAAATAAATTGATAAACGAGTCATTTTCTATAGAAAAGGAATGTCGTTGAAGACTAAAATCGTTTTGCTATCGGAATTACGCGAATCACAGTTTATTCATTGATGTGTTTTCCTGTTAAGTTATATTATTATCAGTGGGTTGACGACCTGATTGTTTAAAGACAATAAGTGATTTTGAAATCATAATTCATTATCAATGTATTCATTGTTAATGCCATAAATGGTTTATTTATTTATCTATTTATATACTTTTTGTACACCAAAATCATAAATATATTATCAAAATTTAAAATAAGTACTATCGGCGGCCGTATTGTGCAAGGCAGTTCCTTCCAGGCAAACTTTAGATGGAGATAAGAGAAAGGAGAAAAAGGGCAGTCTTAGGTCTTAGTTTATAGAAACAAAATATATCCATTAATTATATTATTTATTTATCCTTGGAGAAATCTGGATATCTATTAATAATATTAACCACATAATAGATACCATATTTTTTAGGAATTACAGGTCAATAAATAAATGTCTCTAAGTGGTTACAAAAAGTAACTTATATCTTTAAAGTTCCCTTATGAAATACTCATCTGTGACACGGTACGGGACGACCCTTTTCCATCTCGTGAAGGCGGTTAAATGATAGGGCATATTAAATCGTAAAAAAGTTTTGTTTGTAAGGCAGTGCCCAAGGATCATAATACATTTCATTTTTTTATTTTTACTGGAAAGTGATTCACCAGATGGTAATTGCTAATCTCCTGTCGACACAATTTTGCCGACCTCTTAATCATTATGCTGGCCGTAGTTATTTGGTTTATCGTAGACATTGACATCCATTTATAGTGCAGTAGCCGCCGTTATTATAGCCCCGTTGTCTGCAACTTCCAATGCATTCGTAGAACACGCATCCTGGAAATGGGGGCTTCACGAATATGGTCTCGCGTTTCTCAAGCGAGTGTGATGAGTCTGCAAAAAATTTAATTTTATTAGATATTGTATCTAGGATTTCATGAAAATACAGTTTAGGTAATTTATGTGATGAAAGCAAAGATAATTGAAATATACCATCTGATGTATTTGCTGAAGTGGCTTAATACGGTTTAATGCAATAGTATGAATGTTTGTTGCGCAGATGATTATGATACGGTCGGTGAAATTAAAGGCTATAAGTTCGATCTCTTCACCAAAGTAAATATTTGTGTTTTTCATGAGTATTATTTTCGGTTTAGGTCAGGGGTGCTCCTATCTTAGGTCAGGGGTGCTCCTATCTAGGTCAGGGGTGCTCCTATCTAGTGGTCATGGCTTGTCCTAGAATAGGTGCTACGAGTACGCGACCTCGGCCCCCCGAGCTACTGCAGTTACTACAAACATTCCCTTCCATGACTGCAGTATCCACTCCTACAGGCAATACTCTCCTTTCCCATTATATCCTCTACTCACAAACCCTATTTCCTTTCCCCCGCTGATGATGGGCAGCAGCGTCGTCAGCGCGAGTCCCCTCCTGCGCTCGCCAACCCGCCTGCCAAGCGTGGCGAGTATTGGCAAATACCCCTCAATGGCGACACAAAAATTGACCAGGCCCCCAGTCCCCGGCAGCCCCACTATTCCTGGCGATGGTAGCAGCCATGGTTACGGTGGGGCAGGGGGTGCTAAGAATCCCCGGGTTGGCCCCGGCTACCACCCCCGACGACGACTGGCCCTGGTAACACACAACATACGCACTTTGAGGACAGACGAGAAGATTGTCGAACTGGAAGAAGAATTGAGCGGGTTACACTGGGATATTCTGGGGTTATCGGAAGTTCGAAGAATCGGGGAGGATACGATAACCCTGAAGTCTGGTAACCTGCTCTTCTACCGGGGGGACGACCAACAGTCCCGAGGAGGTGTCGGATTTCTCGTCCACAGGTCTCTCATCAACAACATCGTATCCATCGAAAGTGTGTCGAGCAGGGTAGTATACTTTATACTCAGAATATCCAAAGGATATTCGTTGAAGGTCATACAGGTATACGCGCCGACCTCGACACACCCAGATGAAGAAGTAGAGGAGATGTATGAGGACATTAGTCGGGCCATACATACTTCCAAAACCTACTTCAATGTTGTTATGGGGGACTTCAACGCAAAGTTGGGCAAGAGAAGCGATGCAGAGTTGAAAGTGGGGCAATTTGGACATGGGCAACGGAACCTCAGGGGTCAGAGGCTGGCCGACTTTCTGGAAAAAGAGGGACTCTTTGCGATGAACTCTTTTTTCCAGAAGCCGCCTCACAGGAAATGGACCTGGTTGAGTCCTGACGGTTTTACGAGAAATGAGATAGATTTCATCTTGACGACGAATAGACGGATGTTCAATGATGTCTCTGTGATCAACAGGGTGAAAACCGGTAGTGATCACCGAATGGTTAGGGGCACATTGAATATCAACGTCCAATTAGAAAGGCGCCGCTTGATGAAGTCTACGCTCCGACCTACTCGCGCCCATATCCAAAACCCCGAGAGCTTTCAACTCGAGTTGACAAATCGCTTTGATTGTCTAAAAGAAAACCTTGTAGTGGACGAGTTAAACAGCGGTTTGGTAGAAGCTGTCCATACGGTGGGATCTAAGTATTTTAGACTTCGCCGTAGAGATAAACCACAAAAACTCTCGATCCACACTCTTAACCTCATGGCCGAACGTCGATCTTTGACGCTGCAGTCTTCCGTTGACGCCGAAGCATATCAGCGGCTCAATAGACGGATCTGGAAGTCCTTGCGACACGATGTCCGTGCTCACAATACTGTGAGCATTAAGGAGACAATTGAGCGGAACGGAGGCTCCAAAGTGTTTGCAAGAGACTTGTCTATTGGGCAAAGCCAGTTGACTAGGCTGAAGACGGAAGACGGCCGCGTGGTATCGACGAGGGCAGAGGTATTAAGGGAGATCGAGAGGTTCTACGGACAGCTTTACACCTCGGTTGCCGAACCTGCTGTTAGCTCGGCCGAAGACCCGAGAGCCGAGTTGATCCGACACTTTAGCGATGATATCCCGGACATCAGCCTGTTTGAGATTGAGATGGCCCTCAAACAACTTAAAAACAATAAGGCGCCGGGTGAGGACGGAATCACTTCAGAGCTGCTGAAAGCGAGCGGAACGCCGGTACTGAAAGTCCTTCAGAGGCTCTTCAATTCCGTTCTCCTCGAGGGCTCAACGCCGGAGGCATGGAGCAAGGAGCGTGGTGGTACTGTTCTTCAAAAAAGGTGATAACACTTTGCTGAAGAACTACAGGCCCATCTCGCTCCTGAGCCATGTCTATAAGTTGTTTTCAAGGGTCATCACAAATCGTCTCGAACGCAGGTTTGATGACTTCCAGCCTCCCGAACAAGCCGGTTTCCGAAAAGGCTTTAGTACCATAGACCATATTCATACGCTACGGCAGGTTATACAAAAAACCGAGGAGTATAACTTGCCGCTTTGTTTAGCGTTTGTGGACTATGAGAAAGCCTTTGATTCGATCGAGACCTGGGCTGTGCTACAGTCTCTTCAGCGGTGCCACATAGACTATCGGTACATCGAAGTGTTGAGGTGTATATACAACAACGCCACCATGTCGGTCCGAGTACAGGATCAGAGCACGAAGGCTATTCCACTACAGAGAGGCGTGAGACAGGGAGATGTCATATCTCCGAAACTGTTCACTGCCGCGCTGGAAAATGCCTTCAAGCTCTTGCAGTGGAAAGGATTCGGCATCAACATCAACGGCGAGTATATTACTCACCTTCGATTTGCCGACGATATTGTAGTCTTGGCAGAATCGCTGGAAGACCTTGGCACTATGCTCGAAGACCTTAATCGAGTTTCCCAACAGGTGGGTCTTAAAATGAACATGGATAAAACGAAGATCATGTCGAATATCCATGTTGTGCCCACCCCCATTGGAGTTGGGGGCTCGACTCTCGAAGTTGTAGACGAATATGTCTATTTAGGACAAGTGGTCCGGTTAGGCAGGTCCAACTTCGAGAGAGAGGTCAATCGGCGAATCCAACTCGGTTGGGCAGCGTTCGGGAAACTTCGCGACGTCTTCTCGTCCAAAATACCTCAGTGCCTAAAATCGAAAGTCTTCGATAGTTGTGTGTTACCAGTGATGACATACGGCACCGAGACGTGGCCTCTCACTGTGGGCCTCATTAAAAGGCTCAAAGTCACTCAACGAGCCATGGAGCGGGCTATGCTCGGTGTTTCCCTACGAGATCGAATCAGAAATGAGGAGATCCGTAGGAGAACCAAGGTTACCGACATAGCCCATAGGATTGGCAAGTTGAAGTGGCAGTGGGCCGGGCACATAGCTCGTAGAACCGATGGCCGTTGGGGCCGAAAGGTTCTCGAGTGGAGGCCACGTACAGGCAAGCGAAGTGTTGGACGCCCGCCTACAAGGTGGACGGACGATCTGACTAAGGTCGCAGGAAGTCGCTGGATGCAGGCCGCTTCCAACAGGTCATTGTGGAGATCATTGGGGGAGGCCTATGTTCAGCAGTGGACTTCCTGTGGCTGATATGATGATGATGATGATGATGGGTGTTGTGAGACCTTAAAATGTTGTACTGGTTTTAGGTCTCTCATATGTGAGAGGCCATCTGGGTAGGTACCACCGCAATGTCTATTTCTCCCGTGAAACAACACTGCTTAAATGCACTGTTGTGTTTCGGATTGAAGGACATTGTAGCCAGAGCAACTACTGGACATATTGAGACTTAACATCTTATGTCTCAGGATGGCGAGCGCAGTGGAATGTTGCTTCTGTTTATGAGCGGTCGTATCGCTTACCATCAGGCGAACGGCTTGCTCGTCTCGCCATTCACAGCAATAAAAAACAAAAAAAAAAATAACCACGAGGCTTCTGATAACCATGATACACGAATTGTAGGTTAACGGGGGTCTAGCCTATATATGAATGTGTAATTGTTGGGTGTTTTTTTTATTTATCTTGTACTTATTTATATTATATAATATTATATTATACTTATTTATATTCATGATAATGTATGGTGTATTTAATTTCATATATACTCACCGATTTCCCCGACGCTCTTCGCTTCAGCGAAGGCGACGAAAGCCAGGCAGATAACAGCGAAAATGAAACAGGCTTTCATGGTTAAAACTCCTTCGTGTCTGTATGGAGACGCCGCAAAGCTGCATATTTATACACATACGGTCCCGCTACACAAATGCACCAATATACACCAGAACACTGCGCATCCTACTTTACAGCCAATAAGGCATACATTGCTGTCCAAGTATAACGATTTTAGATTCAAATCCGCAGTGAAAGGGGATTGTACGATGCAATGCGCGAACGGTCGCAATAAAGCGGGAATGCGAGCAAATAAACATTGGACGCAGGGAATACCCGAGTCAATTTTACTGTCACAGATATGCATGAGAGGTATGTTTCATCGTAAGTGCGTTTGGATTAGTTTTTGTTTGCTGGCTTACCTGATCTATAATAAATTGTAGAGATCAAGTGAGACTGTAGACAGATTTATACGATTATTTTACCTTTTGTGTAGTATTGTGTCAGCCCATACACTGCAGGGCACGGGCCTCCTCCACAATTGAGAGTAACATGGAGAGTGGATAGGCTATATAGTCCTGGCTTAGTTCGAATATTTCTATTATTTCGCTGCGGATATAAGTCATTATCTTTGTTTACTAGCTGATCGACACAGCTTCGATAATCCCGTTTTTATTTTGCAACATCCTTACCAACTATCATTTCCATGTGTTTTTTTTAGCTTTTTATGATTCTATTCTTACATGCTTTATTTGCAACTTTTTTTACAAATACATTTTTGTTGAACGGGTCAATATCCAAACTTAAGGATATCCAATCGAAGGTAGATTTACAAAAAATGAATTTTATCTAATCGACGCCTTTATTAAGTACTTGTCTATACGTAATAAATTATTGGATTACTCTCTTGTAATGTGTGGTTGGAATTGCGTTAGATCAAAGGAGAGCTAAATATGCGTTGAGATTTATATTTATTGGATTAAATATATTTTTGCAAAGATTTTGCTAGTATACTGGGACTGCAATGTAACTACAACACACCTTATTATAAGAAAAAATCTAATGAAGTGTCCACCGAAATGGGATAACCCGCCCTTGCTAATTGTAATTATGTCGGCTTACACGAACCGGAGATATATAAGTTGAGCGACTAACGTTACACATAGACTTGGATGGAAGGATGTCTTCAATGTCCGGGCCGATACGAATATCCATACGCCACAATATGGACTTTAGGGTTTGTAACCAAAATAGACGTTTGTAAGCCAATTCGAAAAACTATTTTACAGAAGGATTGACGTCAGATGGCCGGTTGTCAAACTAAAAGCCATTTTCGTTCGACATGCACAGAAGAATATTTTACGCTGCGCGGTTTCAGGTCAGAATGACCTAGGCTTAGAGTAGATATACGGCCATATTCATAGAGGTTAATGAACCTATTTTAGGTATCGATTGTTTTATTTATTTATTTATTTAATCTTTATTGTACACTGATTTATTATAACTACATAAGGGATACTATAAAATACAAAAATGCAAAAGGCGGTCTTATCGCTCTGAGCGATCTCTGCCAGGCAACCTTTGGATGGATATAAGACAAGGAGATTGAGAGGGCAGTGTAATAAGAATAAAGAATAAAAGCTCAAAACGAAAAAAAGAAAAGAAAATAATAATAATAAAGTAATTAATATACAAATAATAATATTAACACATATTCGTAACATAATACACATACACTATATATATAAATATATACATGTATATACTTAAAATACATATAAATACATACAATATACAACGTGTAACAGGATTAATTCACAACCTCAGACACCCCAACTTTAAAATATTATTGCAATCATAGTTTATGCTATGAAATCGTACTATCATAATTACAAAATCTTTTATTTATGAAATTAGTTATACCAAATGTAGGCACTTAACATGGTCACCTTACGAGTTACAAATAAGAGTGTACTACTACACACGCTCGCCGGACACGCACACATGTACACAAGACACATTCACACGAGTACCTAACGCCGGTCGCCGACCGCTGCGCCGCGCCGGCAGAAACAGCTGACAATATACGAAATACAAATTACAAATTACGTACGTAACTGATTACTGGGTGGTTTGGTAAACAAATTATTATTTATTTAATCTGTAAGCATAACATTTGTGTTTTAACTATAAAATCTAAATATTTTACTTACTAGATATAATGCGTACGAACCCAACATAAGACAATATTTTGCATGAATCGGCTATAAAATATTAGTAATTTCACTTCCCCTAAACTTAGTTCCTACAGGCGGGCAGGATACGGGCGTCATTTATTTTGCATTATTATTGAATAAGATAATAAGATAACGCAATATCTAACAACGAATACTAGATTGGGAATCACAACCTAATCACAACACAAAAAAATACAACAAAATTAACTTACGTGTTACATGGCACTCATGAGGCGATTTCTTTTTAAAATATGTTCGACATGTCCACCACCTTGATACACTTTGATGCACATTTGCGTAATTGTTCACGTAATTTATGTAAAACTTCAGTGTCACTCTTCACTTTTAGGAATTTGCTCCACATTACCCTCCTCATCCTGGATCCTCCACATTAGTACTTTCACTGAAGTATACCAGAGATTTATTACGTCCCCACAAAAAAAGTCAAGAGACATCAAGTCAGGTCAGGTGACCTAGGAGGCCATTGCACAGGTTCGCCGCGACCTATCCAGCGCTCTCCGAACTCAGCATCGAGATACCGTCAGACATGCCAATGATACATTATCACCACACAGTGCCAAAGTTCTCACCATTTCAGTGTATTTGAATATTCGAATACCGATAAGACATCGCGCGCGAAAGTTATCGAAATATCTACTTAACACTTAAACACAAGTAGACACAGATAACTGCGGTGCACGACTAGATTTTTTTCACATATTCGGTGCCCATTTAGGGATTGCAATAACGGGATATCTGACACACCGGGATTCCGCATACATTGTAGCAAAATTACAAACCGAATTTAATCACCATTTTAACGTTCCCCGAAATTATTTTTCATAGAAATACCTATTTGTTGTTTCTTTTCATATTGATTTTGTTACATTTAATTTGTTTCATTTAAGTGCATGTATTGCGCGGGATTTGGATCGCCCGGCCTTGCAAATACCGGGAGTAATTTTTTTCGCGGCGCATCCCTATACCGCCGCGCGCGCCATCGTTTGTCGGATGGATCAAATTGCATTAAACAATAGCTGCATCCTGCTCTATCTAGTTGTAGTTAAATGTGCGGAAAAGAGAATATGATAGTTATTTATTTTGGTAGCTTATTACGTTTATTGAGGCCTATCGTGGTGTGCGTTTGATTAATGATAGATTGCTTAAATAAACTTTATGACTATCGAAATAAAGTTCATTTTTGTTCATTATTTAGTTTATTAGAGTATTCGTTTAGTGATTCATTTAAAAATGATCTTATGTGCTGGAGTTACGTTTCAATTTCGTTTGTTCGGAGTACTAAACGAAGGAGTGTCTGTAATTTACTTGGTCTTAACTAATTATTTTGAAAAAAAATACCTACCGAAAAAAATGTTGATATCGGTTCAGTAGCTGATTCTGAACGTACTACTTTCCGCTTTTACATTTAAATCTGTTACATGTTGTATATATAATAATAAATAAATAAAACCACATCAATATAATCTGTTCATAGCGAAAAGTAATGCTCTTTCATCAGCTTTTTGAAAGACGACAAAGTTTGAGCCTGTCTTACCACTACAGGAAGGGCGTTCCATAATCGAACAGCTTCGACAGTGAATGATTTATCCGTAAATATAGTAGTTTGTACGGGCATTCTCAGTTTAAGATTCTCCGACGATCTCAAGGACCTCGAATGTGACTCATGAAGAAAAAGAAATCGTTCTTTAAGGTAAGAAGGGGCGAGAGGATTAAACAAAATATTGTAAAGAAGAGAGAGAATGTGAGTATTCCGACGAAGCCGTATAGGTAACCACTTGAGCTTAGCACGAAACTCGGAAACATGATCATATTTGCGTAATCCAAATATGAATCTAATACAGAAATTTTGAAGGCGCTCAAGTTTATCAAGTTGCACTTCGGTGAGGTCTAGATAGCTGGCATCGGCATAATCAAGGATGGGAAGAAGGAGTGTTTGCGCAAGTGAAATCTTCGTGGCAATAGGTAGAAAATTGTGTAACCGCCGCAAGGACCTTGCCGAGGCAAACAGCTTACGACTTACTTCTCGAAGCTGTGGACCCCAGGTGAACGATTTATCAAAGTGTACACCAAGATTTCTCACAGTTTCACTGTATGGAACAGTGACCCCATCACAAGAAATACTTGGTAGTTGGGTAAAATCAAGTCTCGAAATCATCCTGGGGCTGCCGACAACAATAACCTGAGTTTTCGATGGGTTGACTTTCAAACCATATGCCTTGCTCCACTCACAAATATGATAAATATCTAGATTTATTGTGGTAATCGCACTTACTATTTTGTCTAAAAGCGCTCGAGTGTAAATTTGTAGATCATCAGCGTAGAGGTGGTAGGAGGAGCGAAGATGATTAGTTATGGAGTTTATAAAAAATTTTTTGTCCTTTTCGAACGACTTTTGAAATCAGTTTGAGCGAAAAAAGAAAATATTTCACAACTAAAATAGGTTTATAAACTATCTATGAATAAGGTTAATGGTATTTTAAATATCTATTGATATGAGAACCTTTGTAACCGATGGTATCGATTTGTTAGAGATTTTAATAAATTATGTCGATGCTCAATCTTATCTATATATTTCAATCTATATTATAAAATGATATAGCTTAAACATACATATTATAAATAATTGCAATCTAAATCTGCAACTTTACTTTTGTAATAATTATTGGAATATAAACTGGTGTAGGGTTTTCTTCAATGATGTTAAAATTATAATTGCCTGTATTTTGATATAAAAATACATATAATCCGAAATAAATTGTTCGAAAAACTTACCCCTTTTGCCATACGATCACGTAATAATTTGAGGTTACGTACACCAAGATGACCCATCCTTCGATGCCACAACTCCATCTCACTAATAGATGCAGTCGCCAGTGTTGTGTGCTCTAAGCTTTGTTTTAATTTATACACACCATTCTCCTCTACACCTGAAAGTAAGGGTTCGCCGGATAAATTGCACTCGTCACTTCGTAATATGTTAAAACCTCCTTTATAAAACAGAACATTCATACTCTTCTTTGTTATAGCACTTACGCTCAAAAGGTTTGATGCTAATTTAGGCACATACATTGCATCAATTGTAATATTCGGTTTTTTACTCACCACTGTACCACTTTCAAGACCTTGCAAACGTTTCCCATTTGCACATGCCACAGTCACTTCTCTTTCATACTTCTTCAGATCATGCAACCATTCACGCCTTGAAGTCATATGATTAGAAGCTCCAGAATCCACTATCCAAAAATCTTCTGAAGTCGAAGTCACCATCGCTAAAGCCACAGATGCATAATTTGTTTTCTTATTTCTTTTCTCTGGACAAACTTTAGCCTTATGTGGTCCATTGCAGATAAAACATATATACCGGGTATCTCAAGACTGCTACCGAAAACGAAGCCGGGTGGTAGTTTTAGTGACTACAAACACAATGCAATTAAAAATTTCGCAAAGAAACGCGACAATTATTTTTTATTATTTTTTAAATATCGTCATTTTTGGGTGGTAAATCCATAGTTTTTGCTAAAATAATAATTTAAACTCTTTTATACCTTAGAGTATTAATAAATAAAAGGGTATACACTATTATTTTAGGAAAAAAATGTATTTACCACCCAAATATGGCCATAGGTAAAAAATAACAAAACAAAATTGTCGTTTTATTTTCAACTTTTTCTGTTGCATTGTGTCTGAAGTCGCTTAAACTGCCACCCGGCTTCGTTTTCGGTAGCAGTCTTGATATACCCTGTATATTATTATGTAGTTACTTGGTTTATGAATGCAATTAAAGGATTATATGTATTTCCTGTGTCGAAAAATATCTCATGCTATGATTAGATACTAATCGAGACGAAAGACTGACCGAAGACTGGTGGTAGGTCTCTCATATGTGAGAGGCCGCCTGGGTAGCTACCACCGCAATGCCTATTTCTCCAGCCAAACAACAGTTTAAATGCAGTGTTGTGTTTCGGATTGAAGGACATTGTAGCCAGAGTAACTACTGGACATATTGAGACTTAACATCTTATTTCTCAGGATGGCGAGCGCAGTGGAATGCCAAGCAATGCATTTGTGATTCAAGGTGTTGTTTGGTTTTGCTACTGTTCATGAACGGTCGTAACGCTTACCATCAGGCGAACGGCATGCTCGTCTTGCCATCAACTGCAATAAAAAAAAGAATAAACTCAGACAGTCACATAAATTACACCTAAACATACAACAATAAGAAAACACCTGCTTGTTGTAAACCAGCACAAATTAAGTTTCTGATAACATTCTTACTGTTATCAGGCTTTTGCGAAATACCCGTTTACCGTTCAAGTTTTATGTGCTCTTGTTAATTATTTTACCGGCAAAGGGTATTGCCCCGAAGACGACAGACATGTTTATTCACTGATTCATCATTTAATTTGGATTTCTTGGAGCCGTCTCTTGATAGGCTGATTTTATTTTGTGAGGGGGGTCTATGTGAAATGGCCTTTTTCACAACGTTTTTTCTTGGTGATCTTTATTATTAGGTCTTCAAAATATATGTTGATCTACACTATATGGAGCATGTCCCCTTCTTTTCAGAATTCTTAAAAGTGTATTAAAAGTACTTGAAATAAAATTGCAAAGTGACCTCTGTTTTCGCATTTACAACGTTTTTTCTCTTAAAGTCTGAGCACTAGGATTATTGTATTATCAGGATATTAAGAAATGCAAGACGGATGGGCCTTCTTTTTATTTTTTCCAATGTTTGTCTCATTTATTTTTAACGAATTTTTCACATTATCGATACTCTAAATCGCAAGCACGTCCCCGCTGTCGCCCAACAAATCAGTGCGGGATGAACCGCCGTGCTAAACGGACCCATGGCCCAGTAACCGCTCTTAAAACATTTGCGATTATTTTTAATCTATGCTTATATCACGACATGACATTATCACCCCTCGCGCAAACCCTACATACCCCGCGGTCGCCTATCGCTCTGGCTACTTGCGGGGGGGGGGGGGGGGGGGCGTCTGCGCCGCTGGCCGCCATGTTGTTTACAACAACTTCGGATAACAAGTATTGTGAAATGCGTCGATAGATTTAATAATTGTATTTTCTTGTAGTGAAGTTGCAACTGTAATGACAAGAAAGGATTGCTTTGTGCAGTGAATACATGTATTAAGCGCGCAGTGTAGTTGACGTCAAGGAAACAATTGAATATTTGGAAAATAATACTCGTAACTTATAAGAAATCATTACTCATCAATGCAATAATCAAAAATGTAAATATTCTCTCCAAATATTTGTTTGATTTCTATGAATGTAACAATCACAAACAGTAGACACTTCGTAATTTTATAAATACATGTATTGTTGTTGCATCCTAATTAATTCAATTGAAAATGTTAATTATTATCTAAATTCATGTTTGTTCGATTACGTTTTTGTGTTTATTTACTACCCCTTCATATTAGTTTCATATAAATATTTAAATGAATAATGTGTAAAGTCAATCTACCAAATGTCAGAATTTTAATAAAATCTAATTTTATTTATGATGAATTATTTCTATTACTCATAACATAATACACATGCTTATGTAAATATAATCCAATATAAAAGGCTTTTTTCGTATCTTTGGTACCTCCGATTCAGGTACGCCCATTGGGGAACCTTGGTAAAATTGTAGCTACGTAAAGGCCTGGTCTGGCGAAGGATACGCGCGGTACTGCGGTAAGCGGCAACGTCATGACGTCATGCAATGTAGTTCACATAACAAAAAAGGTGGTTCTCATATAGGTTTCACTCTGTGCGTAAAACCGTTGACCAATGGGAGAACCGTTCATTGACAACCAAAGTTACTATGGCAATTTCGCATTGAAGTTTTCTTGAATTTCCATGACAACAAATAACAATCATTTAAGTTCAAAAATATTTAAAGTTTCTTAAAAAAATGTTTGCGCGTCATTTTAAATAAACTGGGTACATAACATATGTATACGAGACAATTTTCGCAATATTGATACGTGATAAAAGTGGTTCGTATCATTCTAATGAAATACACGTCTGATGAATACATTTTTATCGGCTAAACAACTTATTGTCAGATCAAATTAAATTTCACTGGATTTATGTAGATTCTTACATTATCGTTATCGATCGTACTGTAATTGGGTAAAAATAAATTCCATAACGATTAAATTATTTTCCTATAAAATTGTCGCAAGCAAAACCTAGAACAATACTGATGGACACTTTTTACAATAATAATTTTATTTTCGTATTTAACAGAATTCATAACACAGAGCTCAAAATATATATGCGTAGGTGTAAGTAGCACAAATTACAATATATATAGAGGGGATTTTAATGGAATGGGAATGAAAAAAAGGGGAAAACACAGAACTTGATGCTACGTGGAGGGAGTACATATTTAAGATTGCACCATGTCATCACATGATGCACTCCAGGTGCTAGGAGAGTGGTGCTAATTGTGTCGAACGGCGATAGTTTATTATATCTTGCGGGTGGATTTGGTAAATAACTACGACGATAATATACAACCATTATACAACGAATGTATGTATACGGGCTGATACAAAACTCATCATAAGATTCTTTGTAGCTACTTTTTCGGGCTCATATAAAAAGCGGATGCACTTAAACGATTGATGTTTTTATTGAGTTTGTTGTTTGTATTTCTTTCTATGCAAATATAGGGATAAGGCCAGCTAGCGTAGTGGACTATAGTATGGCCTAACCACTCTCAATCGTATTCTCGATTGTAGAAGAGACCCGTGCTCTGCAGTGGGACGTACATGGGCGGATAAAGTGCCCTGCGAATAGGGATAAATACTGAATATACGAGTATATATATAAATACTAATAAATCGTCTCCAATTGTACCCTGATCAGTGGGGAACTAATTCCGTTGCTATATTTTGTTAAAAAGCATGGGGTACTAGGTACTTAGAACAATTAACATACAGTTGCGTTCGCCATTTTTATAACAATAAAATAAATGTAATTGACTCCATTTTATAATCTTGTACTTATTAAATATTAATTATTTTTACTTTTTAATCTTTTTTACCAAAGCAAGGTTTTAAAGATTTATTCCTACGTGGTTTTTATTGGGAACGTACGTGAACTGTATCAAACGTTCTATGCGGCAGCACATAGTCGATAGACGCGCCACAGCCTAAACAAAAGTTTAAACCAAACGAAAATTGATAAAAATACGAGTATAGTCCTTAAATAAATTCATTGCGCAAATACGCTTACCGCGACGAAATGACGAGAATGACGGCACGTTGTGCGGTGTATCCGCCCCGCGCTTCACTGCACTTGCCCCTCTACACCGACGCATACTGTGACAGCACAAAATACCAGTCTACCCGTCACCCGGTTGACCCCTCACCGCAGACGCTGGCTGACGCATATTGCGGCGGAACGTCATGTCAATGTCAATGTTTTTCATACAAAACCATGGACGTAGCATCAAATGGACTCGACATTCGAGTTCCACCGTAAGGGACAGACATAGAGTGAAAAAAAAAGCAGGGATACCAGATCAACTTTATTACCCATATTTTTTTTAAGAATAAATAATGTGACCTATTGAATTCTTCAGCAAAAGTTATAAAGCAAAGAAAATAAAATATGGGTTTGTAACATTAAATGTATTTATTTACGTATCTTGAACAACATATACAAAACCTAATGAAATTTGTGTATGCAAAGCAACGGATATGGCCGAGTGTTTTATCAAAGGGGTATTTGACAGTTTTTTGGAAAGTATCTCAAATTGTTCATTGTACCATAATGCACTTGCAATTTGATTATTTCTTTGTGATCTGCTATATTTTCAATAAAAATCATGATTGAAGTTTGAATGATAAATAATACCGCCAAAACGCTATAGACGCCATATATGTGGGTCACGTGATATTATTACGTCACGTTCTTACAAAACTAACATTTTGATTCATTATCAAGAATAACTTTCATCAGGTTACAGCTAAAAATGCCTAATAAATGGTGTAGTTGCGGCATCTCTTCCATTAATTTTATAGTTTAAGTTAATTCTTTATAATAATTACACTCTAGTATATTATTAATATCAACACGATATAATAGTGGAATACAATAATTTATTGTATTTTTCATACATTTTTAGCTTAGTTTTTTTTTATTATTGCATTGAATGGTGAGACGAGCATGCCTTTCGCCTGATGGTAAGCGATCGCCTCGAGGCGGCCTCCCACACATGAGAGACCTACCACTCGAAAAAGTTTTTGTTTATAATATGACTAATAGTGATATTTACATAGGTATGTTTATAAGGTTTGACATTAATGATTTAATTGAGCAGCGCAAAAGTCAGAGTTGTTTTAAAAAAATAGTCCGACACTATCGCGTCTATTTTTGCGATGTTTCCACTGTCAGCTTTTATATTTTAGTTTCCATCGTACAATTATTACAGATAACGTTCGCAGTATGCCCTTGGCAGGGCCATGGGATCAATATTTTAGAAATTACTGCGAAAACAAAGGAAAACTGTGAGGAAAACGCTCACGAAATGTTCTAAAAATCGACTGACAACAAGAAAGTGACGTCACTCTAAATGCAATTAATGGCGTGCGTTTGTAGTCACGTGGTCAAGCTCGAAAATTTATTTAATTTTAAAATGATTTCTTAAGACAATCCAACATTGTTTTAAACACTTCATTAGTTAATTTGGTTTCAAAAAATATTTACAGTTAGTCTAGTTACAATATGTTTCATATTTTCATCATAGTCAAATACCCTATTATAGACCACAAAATTCATAGTAACGTAACGATGAAGGATAGAATAAAATATATTGACAATATTTAACTGTGTTAAAAACTTAATTTGCCAATTACAAGCTTCTATATTGTACATAATATTATATAGAAAATCTAATGATAGCATCCTAAGCGTCTCCCAAACATAACAAAATAGAAAAAATAAACAAATAGATGAAAAAGATCCGAGACATAGAAATAATACCTATGTCTATACGCATTGAAAAACATACAGGATACGTTGAAAGTTTCTTTCTTTTCTTAACTATAAAATTGGATTATAAAAAATATAATATTAAAAAAGTAAGTAGATATAGATTTTTTTTATAAACTTTTTACATCTGTACATCTATTGTAATTACTAAATGAAGATGAATATATAAACAGCGCAATAGGTACACGCTGTATATTGAAATAATGTGAGGTCAACTCAATGTACAGTCAGCGACAAAAGTCGTTGAACACATTCAAAACGCCAAAAGTCATGCACACATGAAGTAACAGAAGTGGTCGAGCAGGGTCGGCCACAAAAATTCATGAACACCTTAAGGTTACAAAAGTTTCTGAACAACAAAAGCAACAAAATTTCGGAACACGCATATTGTACATAAGTCCGTAATTTTTTTGATATCTTTGTATTGCGCACGCTCTCCGACTTCGATATGAACCAGTTAGCTTTTAACTATCTGGTGAATTTCGATGATAACTCATAACAATATTTAATGTAGTTTCTCAAAATATTCTTAAAGCCATAACGCGTGTTTTATATCAATGGAGACAATTAAAAATAATAATTACTAGTCAAAACGGAAAATACTTTTTCAAAAGTTTCTGACCGAATACCAAAATATCTGAACACACCAATGGTACATACGTTTCTGAAAACCTATAAAAAGCAAATTTGCCGCAGATGTGTTCAGCTACTTTTGTCGCTTTGTTATGTATTCATTGTAAAATGTTATTTCATCATTTATAATTTTTGCTTTTCTCTGCATTGACTTATTATTGTTTTCTGTTTTTGGGAAATAATATTTATTTATGAGAAGTTCTAAGCGTGTTTTATATCAGTGGCGTAAATAAATAATAACATTTTTGAACTTTTTAGATTCAATTGGGTTCAGAATTCATATCTGAGAGACCCTTCGCTCCGATATTCTAAATTGATAGTCAAAATAGAATATTTTGGCCGCCATTTTTTACTTCTTAGTTATTGGTCCGATTGGTTTCAAAATCAATTTCCACTGGGTTCTTTGCTCCGATATTCAAAATTGAAAGATTAATGAAAAACGATACAGATATAGATGTATATGTTATGATATACATCTATATCTGTATCGTCAAATATTGATTATTTACATAAATTCAACACTTGCATTTTAATAAGAAAAATATTGCTTGCATTATATTAAATACAATTAATTCAAATTTAACCTTTCAAAATAAAAAATAACTCTGACTTAGAGTACTTACAAACTCAAGTAAAATTTGTATGCCGACACCACGCACAAATTACATTGAAAAAAGTATTCGATATGAAGGGGCACAAATGTAAAACGACTTGCCAACAATCATAAAAGAAAAAGATAATTTCCGTATTTCCAAGACAAAAATTAAATTATTTAAACAAAAATCAAAGCTTTGATTGCGGCCCTGGCAGCAAAACTTAGTTTGTGAATTGACATTTTACTGTGTTATTGTTCTAATATAAGCACATTGTAACTGTCTTACCCACATCATTAAATTATAGATTAGTACTGTCCGATACTAGCATAATTTTACCTATAGAATTATTATATCTCATGAAGTGAAATTTAGAAAAATCTTTTGAGATAAATGTTTATTTAATCTTAACAATTTATTGTTTAATATCTCGTGCCAATAACAGATGAACAATACATTTTAACTTCTCACTAATAATTATTATTTCACAAAAACAGAAAACAATAAGTCAATGCAGAGGAAAGCAAAAAATATAAACCGTGAAATTAAATTTGAGACCAATTGCCCAATCTAAAAAGTTCAAAATTGCGGCGACTATTTTCATTCTGACTAATACAATTATTGTTATTTATTATCTCCACTGTAATAAAACATGCTAAAAAGTTCTCATAAATAAATGTTATTTCACAATAACACTGGTGGTAGGTCTCTCATATGTAAGAGGCCATCTGAGTAGGTACCACCGAAATGTCTTTTTCTCCCGTTAAACAGCAGTGTAAATGCACTGTTATGTTGCGGATTGAACGGTATTGTAGCCAGAGTAATTACTGGATATTTTGAGACTTAACATCTTAGTTCTCAGGATGGCGAGCGCAGTGGAATGTCAAGCATTGCTTTGTAATTTAAGGTGTTGTTTGGTTTTGCTACTGTTTATGAGAGGTCATATTGCATACCATCAGGCGAAGGGCATGCTCGTCTAGCTGCTCATTGCAATAAAAAAAGAAGAATACAATAAGTAAATGCAGAGAAAAGCAAAAAATATAAATTATGAAATAAAATTTTACAATGAATGCATAATAAAGCGACAAAAGTAGCTGAACACATCTGTGGCAAACTTGCTTTTTATAGGTGTTCAGAAACTTATGTACCATTGGTGTGTTCAGGTATTTTGTCGCTCAGAAACTTTTGAAAAAGTATTTTCCGTTCTGACTAATAATTATTATTTTTAATTGTCTCCATTGATATAAAACACGCGTTGTGGCTTTAGGAATATTTTGAGAAACTACATTGAATATTTTTATTAGTTGTCACGGAAATTCGCCAGATAGTTAACAGCTAACTGGTTCAAATCGAAGTCGGCGGGCGTGCGCAATACAAAGATATCAAAAAAATTACGGACTTATGTACAATTTGCGTGTTCCGGAATTTTGTTGCTTTTGTTGTTCAGAAACTTTTGTAACCTTAAGGTGTTCACGAATTTTTGTGGCGGACATTGCTCAACCACTTCTGTTGCTTCATGTGTGCAAGACTTTTGGCGTTTTGAATGTGTTCAATGCCTTTTGTCGCTGACTGTATACTTATGCCATATAATGAATAATAAAACAAAATTACAGCATTGCGGGGTTCTTAAAGTACAAAATAAAAAGAACACAAAGATGATTAAGTCATTAATTAAAATGTGGCGTGATAGCATTAATTAGTAAATAAACAAATACAAACTAGTGCCGTAGTTACTGGTCTGGTTCAAAATAATTAACACATGGTTTTATCTTTTACAAGTGCACACTATTGACCAATTTATTCATTGCCCTCTAAACAGTATTAATTTTGTGTATAGATTCCGAATGTTGGCGTCTTTATTTATTTATTTATTTATCTTTTTATACATAATGTTGTATAAAGGCGAACTTAATGCTTAAGGCATTCTCTACCAGTCAACCTTTGGGTAATGCAGAGATTGTACAAAGTATGTGTTAATAGTATAACGAAGTGCAAATGTATACAGGGTATATCAAGACTGCTACCGAAAACGAAGCCGGGTGGTAGTCTAAGCGACTTCAGACACAATGCAACAGAAAAAGTTGCAAAAAAAAGTGTCAATTTTTTTTTGTTATTTTTTTCCTATGGCCATATTTGGGTGGTAAATACATTTTTTCCTAAAATAATAGTGTATACCCTTTTATTTATAAATACTCTAAGGTATAAAAGAGTTTAAATTATTATTTTAGCAAAAACTATGGATTTACCACCCAAAAATGACGATATTTAAAAAATCATAAAAAATAATTGTCGCATTTCTATGCGAAATTTTTAATTGCATTGTGTTTGTAGCCACTAAAACTACCACCCGGCTTCGTTTTCGGTAGCAGTCTTGAGATACCCGGTATATATATATATATATATATATATATATATATATATATATATATATATTAGCCAACCCGCACTAGGCCAGCGTGGTGGACTATATGGCCTAACCACTCTCAATCGTACTCTCGATTGTAGAGTAGGCACGTGCCCTGCAGTGGGAAGTATATGGGCTGATACATACATACATATATTTATATATTAGAAAATACATATTTAAATTAATATTATGCATATACGTAAATATAAGTTTACATATATATTCAATGTTTTCAAATATATACGCATATAATATACATACATACTTATATATATATTTAAAAAGTGGTGAAAGTTAATTTGACGATTCTGCAATTTGTTTGAGTAGAAGTTCCCGGATCTTCACTTTAAATGCGTAACGGTTTCTGCATAGCCTGATTTCCAGGGAAAGCGCATTCCAAAGAAGTATAAACTGTATAGAGAAAGAATAATGTAAGAAATCAGTAGTATGGGGAGGATACTGGAAAAGTAAATTGTAGATAGACCGAAGGTTTCTATTGTGGTTGCAACCGAGATCCTGAAATAAAGAAATTAAGTAGGATGGGGGAGGAGATACAAGAATAGAATGCGAAAGAGTAAGTGCGCGTAGACTACGACGCTGACGAATGGGCAACCACTTTAGTTGGGAACGGCAAGACGACACATGATCATACTTGCGAAGATTAAAAATGAAACGAATGCAGTTATTAAGAAGTCGGTCAAGTTTTTGAGAAGATCTACATTCACATCAAAACAGCACACATCACCATAGTCGATTAAGGGGAAAATTAAGGTTTGCACAAGCATCTGTTTGGTTTGCGAGGGAAGAATTCTTCAGACGATATAGAGAACGAAGGGTATCGGTCACTCGACGGCAGACGTAGGTTACCTGGGTACGCCAGTTCATGGTGGAGTCAATATGTAGCCCAAGGTCTTTGACGCTAGGAGAGAGTGGAAAAACAGACCCATTGTAAACTAGCTCTGGGAGAGTTGCTATGTCAATCCTACTCACCAGTCGCTGGCTACCCACAATAATCGCCTGACATTTAGAGGGGTTTACCGTGAGTCCAAACTCATCAGACCAGTTCTTGATGTGGGTGAGATCTCTGTTGATCGTGTCAAACGCGGAATGAAGGCAGTTGATATTGGCTTGGGTATAAAGTTGCAGATCGTCGTCGTATAGATGATACGTACATTGAAGGTTATGGATTAAGAGATTAATGAATATAGAAAATAAAAGAGGAGAGAGTATACCGCCTTGAGGGACACCAGAGTCCAGGTCATACCATATTGACGAAATCTCGCCAAGGTGCACCGATTGCTGACGCCCTCGAAGATAACTAGAGAACCATTCCAGCGCTTCCGGTGAGATCTTAAGATAGGAGAGGATGGACAACAGGATGTCGTGATTAACGGTATTAAAGGCGTTCGAGAAATCTACCAAAACCGGTACGGTTACTTTGGTGTCTTCCATGCCCACCCTTATATCGTCAGTCACGTTAAGGAGAGCGGAAACCGTGCTATGACCAGGCCTGAACCCGGATTGTAGTGGGCTTAAAAGGTTATTGTGGTACACATATCTGGCCAGCTGCCTGTGTGCACAAGTCTCAAGCACTTTGGATAGGAAAAAACGAATAGAAATAGGACGGAAATGGGAGACAAGTGATGGGTTAGGGATTTTGGGGAGTGGAATGACATGGGCTTTCCGCCATAAAGACGGAAAGACACTAGTGCAGAAAGAGGAATTAACAAGGTGAGTTATGGCGGGGAGGAGATAATCTAGTATCGGAATAATCATACG
Organism: Hyles vespertilio; assembly: GCA_009982885.2. Lineage (NCBI taxonomy): Eukaryota > Metazoa > Arthropoda > Insecta > Lepidoptera > Sphingidae > Hyles > Hyles vespertilio. Next base: position 5,911,827 of record CM042816.1, on the reverse strand, counting down.
GCGACTAATTTGGTCACATCCGACCGCATGGGGCTTGATACTCAGGATAATCTTTTTTATCTCATCGGTTGCAACTAGAGAAAAGTGATAGGGATCGATGTTAGGGCGAGGAAGATCAGCTAGATAATTCAGAGTACCAAATACCACTTGGTGATCCAACGGATTACTTTTTGAAAAATGACGATTAACGTGGTCCAGGTCGATGGTCCCCTGAATATCTAGAGATTTTTGTTTGCCAAGGCCTAGTGTTTAAAGAAAACTCTAGATATTAGTAGATGAAGAGGAGGAAATATTATCAAGAATATAACGGCGTTTAGTATTCTGTATCACCCGGTTACACCGATTCCTTGCAACCCTATAAAGAGCCCAGTTATCCTCAGAGCGATTGTGTCTGAACTTTAAAAATGCCCGATCCCGACGTCTCATCGCCCTCCGAACACTCGTGGTCATCCACAGAGCAGGAGCACGCTTCAGTTTCCGTCCTTTTTACTGGAGCATGGATGTCGTATAATCCAATGAGAATGGAGTTGAAAATGTCAACTTTTTGGTCAACTGTAGTGGCTGCCATCAGATTGTCCTAGTCAATCAGAAAAGCGTCCTTAATCAGCTGATTGACGAACAAGCTTGTTGACGTCCATGCGCCCATAACAACGCTTGAGCACGACCTTAGGAGGGGATTTGGGGGGTTTCAGGATATAGCATACAAAGATAAGGTCGTAGCGGGGCAATTCAGGAGCAGGATATTGGCCATGAGAGGAGACAAAGGAAGGGTTGGAAGTAAGGATAAGATCTAACCAGGTGTCATTACCATCTATGTTGTGGTGAGTAGCTTGCAGAGGTAACATTTTTAGCCTGACAGACTGTAGGATGTCACAGAGTTTTTGGGAACGAGTGGATTGATAGGCAAGGAAATCGGTGTTGAAATCTCCCATGACGATAAGATGTGCATAATTTGACCCCAAGGTTTCCAGTACCGATTTGATACTGGAGAAATAATCGACAGAAGGTGGGCAATAGACAACGCCAAGTATGATTTTGGCTCTCTTGACACAAACTTCTAGAAAAAGATATTCTGCAGAGGCAGAGTCGTTGGTGCTGAAAGAGGCTATACGTTTGTAGGGAAGTTTAATGTGCATCACAACCTACATTCTCATTAAGCATGCTGTGTTCACACTTAGTAGGTTGCAATCTATAGTTTTAATTTCTATGTCAGTTCCATAAGTTTATAACTCGTAAGATTGTATCCAGTTCTGTGAACCAAATAAAAAAAAAAAAAAAAAAAAAAGTTATTACGTAAGTAAATAGCAACGCCGCCAATGACGTTTTACAAATAGACACGTCATACACTAACATATTGGCTCAAAAAAATGGCGCGATGCGTATTGTAATTTCAAATTGGTTCCAAGAAAGAGTAAAAAAGCAAGAAACATAAGTTAGAAGAAGATGAATAGACATCGTTAATTGCGTAACAATAAGTGCCGCACGGTTATTGGCCAAAGCGCGTGTGACGTAGCACCAAGCTTGAAGTACGGAATGACGTGGCGGGACCTGTCAAACGTTGCCATGAGAGCGAATTTATTAATTTTATTTAATAAAAAATTAAATTAGTGTTTACTTGCGCACTAAATAAAATATTTTTTTGTTTCATAGTTTCAGAATTACTTGTACTTTTTTTTAAATCACTCTAATGAATTCTTCCGCATTTGGTTTCGCGAATACAGAGAGTCAGAGAAACGTGTATCCGCGACACTGGTTGAAGCGTGACTAATTGCTAGGGAGGCAATTACCTTCCAAACGTCTTGCCATTATAAAGCTCGGACAACGCATCTATGCTTTATAAACATCTTAGAACGCCCCCTCCTCTTTTATTGAGGCGGTCGTTGCGAAAAAGAAGAAAGCCGGGAAGTGGGTAATACGTAGAGGGAAGGTGAGACTTCACCCAAATATCATTAATATATATACCGGGTATCTCAAGACTGCTACCGAAAACGAAGCCGGGTGGTAGTTTTAGTGACTACAAACACAATGCAACTAAAATTTTTGCACAGAAACGTAACAATTATTTTTTATTATTTTTTAAATATCGTCATTTTTGGGTGGTCAATCCATAGTTTTTGCTAAAATAATAATTTAAACTCTTTTATACCTTAGAGTATTTATAAATAAAAGGTTATACACTATTATTTTAGGAAAAAAGTGTATTTACAACCCAAATATGAATTTGGAAAAAAATTGTCGCTTTTTTTTGCAACTTTTTCTATTGCATTATATATGAAGTCGCTTAAACTACCACCCAGCTTTGTTTTCGGTAGCAGTTTTGATATACCCTGTATATAATAAAAAAAAAACATTCATAAAATAAAAAATAAGTACGGAGTGGTGCTACACTAATCTCTGTATATCATCTGAAAACAAATTTAGGCCTAAACATTTTTTCAAACATTTTGGTAATAAATGATGCAATAAATCTTTTTTATTAAAATTTTATTTTTCTTAAATACTTCTTCAGCTATTTCGCATATTTTTATAAGGACTTTCGAGGGATATCGCAAACCAACATTATCTTTTATAGACTATCGGTCTTACTAATAAACATTTATGCATCGTGTATAACAGCGTTATAGCGAAATCATTACTAATAAACGATGTATAGGGATTTTTAACTTATACGCCCGTTATAACAGTTGTATAAGTGTATGCCATTTTATACAATCCTTATGCAGTCGGTTGACCTTGTTTAGAGTGTATATAGCCTACAAATTATAAATTATTGTCAGGTCTCATCTCGCGACGTATTTTAATTTAGTGTTAAATATGGATTTATGCATTATTTCGACTATTTTGATATACTTGAGGTGGACGATGAGGAGCGGCAATCCTAAAGATCCCGTTTCTCTGGAAGAAGATGAATTTAGAGGTATATACAGATTTACTAAAAGGTATGTCAAAGAAGTGGTGGACTTGATCCGAGAAGATAAAGAACCGACAAAGAAGGGTAGTGGCTTCTTTGAGGAGCTTCAAGTTTGTTCAACTCTCAGGGTATAATACATAATGATTGTGCGTGGTGGCCTGTTGGTAAACAGGACTAGACGCGACTGCCAACATGTTCACGATGGTCGCGGTTTCGAATCCCAGGGCACACCTCTGACTTTTCCGAGTTATGTGTGTATTGATAGTCAATCACCACGCACTAAAACGGTAAAGGAAAACATCGTGAGGAAACCTGCATACCATAGCGATTTATAAAAAAATCTATGGTATGTAAGTCCACCAACCCGCACTAGGCCAGCGTGGCCTAAACAAATAATAAATGGCCTAACCACTCTCAATCATACTGACGATTGTTGAGGAGGCCCGTGCCCTGCAGTTGGACGTATATGGGCTGATACAGAAGAAGTACAAGACGATGCAGCTGACATACATGGCATGAGCCAACAATCAATCACTATTGTTTGTCGCCGCGTTGCCATCGCCTTAGCAAGTAAAGCAGCGCAATTTATCTATATACCACGAACACTCGAGGAAGAAGAAGAAGTGAAGGCTAGATTCCTTAGTATTTGTGGGTTTGGACATGTGATAGGTGCAATTGCACACGTATTAAAATGTAAAAAGTTGGCGGAGACAATGCCCAGTATTAGACGATCTGACTAAAGCTGCAGGAAGTCGCTGAATGCAGGCCGCTTCCAACAGGTCATTGTGGAGATCCTTGGGGGTGGCCTATGTTCAGCAGTGGACTTCCTGTGGCTGATAGGATGATGATGATGATTTAGAGGATTACGTATGCGATAGATGTTCGGCAATGGACACTTTCATAGACGTTTACTCGGAAATGTTGGTTATGGGCTAAGTAGCTATTTGTTTGCACCTGACAAAATCAATAATAAAATGCATATGAATTAAATATACGAAAAACAACGGTTTGTTTTTAACTTTTTACATTTCTTGCGCAAAATGACAGTTGACGTTTCAATGCGCGTTCAAAACGTGTTCTCTATTTTTCGAGGACAATTTACAGAATGGGAAATAATAAATAAACAATTTTGAAACCTGTATTTTTTAAACTGAAAATATTTTTTGATAAAAAGGAATTGTCGTTGCGCTATTTCTCAAGCCATGGGTAAATAAAATCATGTAAATATAAAAATAAAATCAAAAATAAATAAATGGTGTATTCAACATTTTAAGGTTTCGGAACGGTTCCCAAAATGTTACCAGCAGTTTGTGTCATAACAAATAAATAGTTATACAAGGACTTATACACTGTTTATTAGTAAAGTATTGTATAAGTAGCTATTCACACCCTATCTATTGAATAAGTATATAAACGTTAAACAATTGTATAATATATTTTTATTAGTAAGACTGTATAGATATTTCCGGATAGTTTTTCCGGAAATCAAATATGACAAACAATGCTCACATTTAATTTGAGCCTCCAAACTTTTTAAAACAAAGCCCGCAATATAAATTATAACCTAACGGGCAAATTCAGTCATCCTTGTTGGATCAGCTAAGTAATCGTGGTCTTTACTGACTACAATGTCTGCTTCTAATGACTGAATATCACAGTCTTCTTCGATCTGTTGGTTACGATCAGTAGTCTTATTGATTTCCACCTCAGGTTTATTATATATTAAAATGCTTATGTCGCATAATGGAACGCAATTTCCAGTGGCAAGATTTTTGAATTCACCGTGAATAAGTAAACGTTTGTAAGCTGCTTTAAATTATTTGGCCGTAGGGTTGTTATTAAGCCTCCCTTTGCTCTAATAGAACTGAAAAATATTTCTTAATTATCTTGGCTTAGTTTGTACGTGGAAAAAAAATCGAAATTATTATTGGATATAATATGTTCTTCAAATAAAAATAATATACTTCTTATACAAACTAAAAAACCTAATTAGGTAATCGCTTAATGATGTTTCTCATTATATATACTTCAGTGTCAAATTCAAAATTGCTAATTGTAGCCGCACACTTGATTGACATCGCGCCCGTGCAATTGCTTTCCTTCGCACCTATTCCTGATATTACCCCACGACATCGGGGTCGAGGCATGCCCAGCAATTGGGCTGCGTGTTCTGTTATGAGAGAAGTTTGTGATCCCTGATCTATTAGGGCCCGCATGTTAACAAAAGTCCCATCATAAGTTTGCACCTTTAGCATGGCTGTTGCCAACAGTACTTCGGGCACATCACGTTGCAATGACGCGTGCGAATTGCTACGTACTTGGGCAGTTTCAAATTTCTGACTGTTTTCGCCTGTTACCATGGTCGATGCATTATGATTATTAGTATTATCCGATTGAAACGCCTCGTGCAAAATCGTATTTTGCATTCCATTACATGTGGTACACCTTTTATCGGAAATACATCGGTTGCCGTTATGTGAATAGAGACAGTTTTCGCAAACACTTAACTTTGAAACAGTTTGCCGCTTTAGGAACGGTGTCATATTTAAAAAATGCCTGCAATAATAAAGGCAATGTTCGTTAGTGTTGCAAATTCCACACTTAAAAATTTTCCATGAATTAGTTGTTTTGTTTTGTTGTTGCGAAATAATGTTGCCATGTGCCGGAAATGATTGTTTGTTTAAATTTCTATGATACTTGCTGAAATTTTGCTGTGAATAATTATTCTTGTTTTATTGATTTTTTGTAGGATTTTCAAATGTCTTACGTGATGACTCTAAGCATGTAAACTTGCCTTCCAAAAAAGATAAATATTCTTGCAAATTAGGTAATTCTCGCGGTTGCTTGACCGACGCCTATATAATCATTATGTGTCTCCGTATCCAATTTTTGGGATAAAAGATGGACAAGTAGCGGATCCCAAGATTCAATGGCAACGCCTAGATTTTTAATAGCGTTAAGTGTTTCCAATGTTGTATCGTGAATACGCTTTATATGATTCAATGAAGTTTGCTGTACTGCCGGGATGTTTAATAAAATGTCGATGTGCGAGCGAAAGATTAAACACTTGTTATTATATCAGTGATTTAAAATGTCCCAACAGATTGAGTAATTATCAGATGTTATAAGTAAATGATGAATAAGCCTCTCCGCTTTACCTTTCACTTTAGTTTTTAAGAATTGCATCTTTTGCGCATTTGATAATGTAGGGTTTGCATGTATAGTCTCCGTAAAAAGATCTTTAAAAGAAGTCTATTGATGGTAACTGCCACTAAAGGAAGGTATTTCGACATGAGGTGTCGATTGCTCTCGGTGAGATACGGACCACATTTTTCAGTTGATAGATTTGATGATATCATTGTATTTCATTTCATAGGTAAAAAATTTTGATTCATAATCGGGACTCCTACCCCCGAGTTCCGAATCTAACTCCCAATGCATGGTGTCAATGATGGACTACCGCGATTGTATAGCACGCAATAAACAATGATATATTATACAAACATCATTGGCAATAAATGATCGAACTCCCACTTTTCCGATATTAAATCTAATTTAATATTTGATACTGTGTGTTCGAATGCCTTAAAGTTACTAGTTTGCTTGCGTAACATTTCATCGGTTGTGCTACTCGTTCTCTGAGATAAAGGAATCTGAGATGACGGTTGACGAGATGGGCCAGGCATACCCAACGGGGTGGCGGGTTTTAAAACTGGGCTCAAGGGTCTATCATCCTTACATTGATAGTTGGCGATTGCAGCTCTAACATTTTCATATCTTTCTTTCATAAATTCAAACTGATTACCGGTAAAATATGTGTGAGATTTGGCATATTCTTTTCCGCATAGTATGACATGATTATTTTGAAATTCCTGCCAGTACTTGTCTAGGGTATCTACTCTTCGCCTGATATAATCGGAAGTCTTACGATCACTACCATCTTTCTTAAATTTCGTGTATACTTGCTCAATTGCATTAAGAAGTTGCTGCTGATAGTCAAGATGTCTTCCATGTTCGACATGATGATATAGGTAAAAATGGAAATATCTTACTTGTACAGATCCGGATAACTGCTGCTTGCAGGATAGCTAGCGTCCCTGCTTACCGCCTTCAGATGATATTGTCGCAATTAAAGTGATAAATGTCCAATGATAGCTCACGTCTCCTCTTGGTTCAGTCCTCACTAATTTCACACAATGATAGTCACTAAGTTCTGTGCACACTCGCGAGGTTCAAAAATGCTTGAAGGACCACAAAGATGTACGGGCTGAGACGATACCCGTACAGCTTGGGTTGATAGTAAAAGTCCGGCGTGGAAATAAATGTTTATTTGATAGATTAGTTATAAAGGATAAAACGATAGAATCATATGAGCATGCGCTACCGATCGCTATGTACTGTATTTGCGTACTGTCGACTGTTATAAAATTATGCATGATAGCGTAAACTGCTGACAAAACAATATTGTACGTGCTAGCCCGTACACCCGCCAAACAGCAGTTTAAATGTACTGTTGTGTTTCGGATTGCAGGACATTGTAGCCAGAGTAACTACTGGACATATTGAGACTCTCAGGAAGGTGACTGCAGTGAAATGCGAAACATTGATTTGTAATTCAAGGTGCTGTATGGTTTTGCTACTGTTCATGAGCGGTCGTATCTCTTACCATCAGGCGAACGGCATGCTCGTCTCGCCATTCATTGCAATAAAACATAAAATATTGCTTGAAAATAAATAGATAGACAACATTCTATTAAACACAATTTGAGATACAGCGAACCGCACTAATGTTTGAACATTTTACGTTCGTATACTTATCATAGCAAATGGTTGCCAATGCCTGTGTCAGTAAAAAATCTCTATCAGTGTTTAATAAATGACTAATTGTTATGCTTTAGAATCTAAATCACACAATTGATTACGATTTGAAACTAGGACTTTGTGATAAGCCCAGCTCGCGTAAAAGAAATGAATTAACCATCAAACAAAGTTCAACAAAAATCTACTGCTGTCAATTAAAACATTTATTTCGAGGTTGTTGGTTGGACAAGCTCACAGTGAGGTGTCACTATTTTGCGGTGCTTTTATATTTATCATTGATTGTACAACACGTTTTAATGATCGCCCGCGACATGTCAGTTCCAATATGTTAGAATCTGTCATGTGAACTGGTATCATTAATCAAACATGTACAGATGACAAAACAATTTATGTACATCCTATTGGAAAGCCGATTGGGCGGACATCAATTTAATGTCTGTCACAGATCACTTAACTTACTGGCATAATCCACTAGATTCCAATAAATTATTGGAAACATGGGCCTGAAAAGCCCCTTTTTTCTAACGCAGTCCGCTTTATTGGACTTGTCATTTTAGGATTAAAATATCGAATTCGTTTACTGTTTGTCTTAATTATATTGGGCTGTTTTTTCTCTATTTTTTTGGTGCCGTGACCCTGTGAGGAATGTTAGTAATTTTTGTCACACAAGCTAAGACGCGAGCAATAGCTAGTAAACAATTATATTTCAATTGAATATAAATAACGGAATTTCTGAATATAAATAACAGAAGCTGAAATAGAAATGCAGACAATATCCCGGGAACCATATCATTTACATCATTCTTAGTATAATTTATTACAGTAAAAATACGCTTCATTCTTTGTCCGAACGAACCAAAATATAATACTTCATATTTCTCAGATTTAATTTCATTCTTATTTTCTTCGAATAGGTAAATTTTATGCAATTTTTGCAGGGGTCGTATGATTTTTCAGCAAATATTCCTCACTCAATTTACATCGGGGATCGTGGATAAAGAACAGACTAATTAATCAAGTGAAATATGGTAAGAGATTGCGCATGACGTCAGTAGGTGGTCGCTCACCTATTTCTAATTTATGGCAGTTTCGGTAGTAAATTTATTTATCTAAGTGGGTCTCCATTTGGAGAGATGCCAGTTCACTGTGCAGGTGTATAGGCGCCTGTAGGTGAAAGATCAGTTTCCAATAGTACGGCCGGTGGCTCGGAGAAACGCCTCGCCTTACAAAGACTTTATTTTTATTACATTTTATGTCTATGAAACTGGTTCCTTTATCGGGTTATATTATGTTTTTAACGCGGGCATTGCAGTACCATTTTAGTATTGTTTTTATTTTTAAATGAAATGAAATGAATTCTAGGGGAATATGTCAATGTCGTTTTGTTTTGAATTTCATTATTATTTACTTTTTTATCATAAATATATATTTTAGTTAATATTATCCTTAGTATAAGTAAGTTATTTTAGTAATCCTTGTTAACTAACTTTATAATAGGATTAGTAAGACAATTAGATTTTGTTACTTTTACAATCTATCTGCGATAGCTCGTAATTGGCTATCTTTTGTATACAATTTGTTTAATATATGTTTGTTTGCTATCGATAGTGGTGAGCCACCCAAATAAAATAAAATAATATAAGTTTGTGGTCTGAAAATATATTTCACGTCTTAGGAATTATTGTCCACCATATTTCGGTTGAAAAATAAAGTATAGGCAAACTGTGGGTGCATGTTAAAATAACATGCATGTACGAATACAGCGACATCTGTTATCATAAATGTAAATTAATTGTGGTCTAATCAAAGTTCCTGTAATAGTCGGTTGGTTCTGATATATCAATCAAGCATGCGGTTGAGGAAAACGCCAAGGGGAAGTCCATGTGTGATAGCAATATAACCGCAATATTGTTGTATTCAGGTTAAGTGACACTTCTGCATCGGAAAATATTATTGGAGGAAAATATTTGCATTCTTTGTAGAGTTTATGAATGAATCATGTATATTTGTCGGATGTCGGATATAAAAGTAATTGTGTAAATTATTTAATTATTATTATCACCACACGTTATAATTAACGGATTAACGATTTATCCGAATATCTGCGATAACTTGTTACTTTTATAGTAAACATGCGTTTGTCAATGTTTCACTGCCGACTGCTGGAAGTTGAATGCCCTGTCTATGGTCCGGAGGCGGTTTACCTATATTGCAAACTGTCATGCTCCCACCCTTACTCTGACTGTGGGTAGTGAGAGAACCACAACCGGGTTTCCTTTTATAAAATTATTTCTACAACTACCCGTCGATTCCTGAGGGCCGATTTACAATTATTTAACATATGGGCCTTACATAAGAACACCCCGACTTTCTTATTTCTAGCAAGGTTCTAATTAGTAAATATAGTGGCTACTGTGGTAAATATAGAACCGATTACCCTTCATGTGGATTAAATCTAAGATATTATTATTTACTTTTGTCGCCTACAAAAGACAATAAAAGATTACTGATTTATTTATGCATGAAAGTATGGCTTCTGTATACCGCTACTGTCTAACTAGAACTAGTCATAAAAAAACATATTACATTCATATTAAAATATCTTTCTCGCAACAGCAATTAAGTTGAGATGTAACAATGTAAGTATTTCTGCGAAGAAAACCTAATGTTTTCATTGAAAATCCCCTTTGAGGAAAAAGTAAGTTTATATAAAGCAGAAACAAACCTTTGTGCCTCCTGGGAGACAGTGGCGGCCCCCGCACGACATCACTATTTTATTTTCATCAAAACATTGTGTATTTTGCCAATGTTTGGTGTTAATTAAAATGTCACTTTTACTACAATATTCATTCATTACGTAATAATTCATATTTCGATTAATGTTCTATGATCCAATATTTTTTAAGTCCAGTCATTAAAACACGGAACTACTTTTAATAACGCTCGGAATTGTGACTTTCGTAAATAGTGTACGATGTTGTTTATTTTTAACTCTATGTGTTTCCCGCGACGGATGACCTTGACCTCAGACACTCATAGGGTCTGAATGAAGCACTGTGATACTAATTTTGAAAATAAATTAAAAGCAATTTAAAAAGTTTAAAGGGAGAAATACGAGTATATAAATCGTAGTTTATTATAATTTGTAGTTGACAGCCTCTGTGGCGCAGTTGGTTAAGGATACCGGTTGTAAGGTGAGAAGCCGCAGATTCTAACCCTGTTGTTTTTGTTTTCTAAACTGAAAAAAATACATAACAGGCGAGCCTTGTAGAATGCCAAACATTGTATTGTAATTTAGTTTTGCTACTGGCTTTAAGGGGTTGTATCGATTACCATAAACAATAAAAAATATTGGAGCTTTGTAAGACCAAAAGGTCTCTATTAATCTCCACGATGAAAAACTTACGTATATTGTAATGTTACGTCAGAGCCATTGACTTGGGGGTACTTTAAATAATCTTAAGCTAGATTTAGCTTGAGTTCGTATGAAAATGCGCCGGAAAAATGTTCACGTCCTAGTAACCAAGGAAATTGCATTCCCCGATAAATAGCTTTTCCATAACTGTCCTTAATCAAAGTAGTTCGTGCGTCTGGCACGTCCTTTCCGTCACGAAGGCATTCATACATCATAAACACGTAGAAACGATTCCAAGCGCCACCTGGAATGGGTGTCATGCGTCCCCGAGAGTGTGTCGTGCAATTTGTACCCTGACAAAAATTTTGATCCATCTTTGTGAATGCGTTTCGTTGCTGGATGGAATGTGTCAAAATATAAATATTTTTTGCATGATTTTACTGCCTGAAAGGTTTATTTTTAGAAACGTGTTTTGCCTAAAAATAGAAGCAGAGGGTACGAAAATACCTTATATGTTTATAGTTTGGTCAATAACCCTGGGATTACAATCATAGTGATTGGCATAGACTAGCTTAGTTTCAAATATCTGCGTTAATAAAGTGCGTGCAGAAGTAAATCCTGGCTTACAGGAGTTTAAGTGGCAGGTTTGAAGGTAATATACAGTAGCATTAGTAGTACTAGCCGATATACTCTCCGCCTCGCGTATAGTGTGTAATTTTATCACTACATTCACCACTCTTTGAATTGCAAACACATTGCCATAACAACATAAAAGCAGTAAGTATAAAGGCAATAAAACTTCAATTAGACTGCGAGAAGTTTATTTCAACAAACCCGCTATATTTTAATACCTAGTGCAATTTTATTTTAAGTGCTCGGCTATAAAAGCGATCGTTTCAAGCAAACGGCATGAAATCTTTTCATTCGGGTAATTGTAATTTTTCTAAGATGCGGACTGCGTTCGTGGAAACAATATCCGCAACGAGCATAACTGACGAACACTACGTTGACTCCGAGACTGCCGGCCGGGACAGGGATGGACTCCGAAGAAAAGGACAGAAATATAAAAATAATGTCGTATATTTTATGGTATAGGTGGAAAGACCCGTTTTAAATACGTTGTATTACTTTACTGTAGGTATTATTTTTTATATCTTGCATTTTTAGGTTCAGTATGAAAGTTTGCTTTTCGTTCAATATTCGACATTGGGATCTTGAGCATCCTTGACAAGGACTAAGTTTCTTATTAGTCACCAAACACAGTTTTTCCCAGAGATTTACAAAAAATTGGTTAAAAAATCCACCTCATAATCGATATTACTTTACAAACCTATTAATAATTTAATTCCACTGAGTAAAGAATTACCATTTTAAAATTACGACGCTATGTTCTTGTTTATTATTAAATCCGGCCGCCAAACAAATGTTTAATAGAACCGAGCATGGTGAATCTGGCTCGGCTCGACATAGTAATTAAGGGTTGACTCAAATCCCCTCCCATAACAGACAAGACTTGGGCTTAGGGGACAAATTAATTGCCATGCTAAATATTGAAACACCCCTAAATGATTTGTCTGGATGATAAATATGTTACAACTGACTTTTGGAACATTTGTTTATTTTTTGTTAATTATTGTTTTACTGAGAACAAAATCTTTGTGGATCTGATAGCAGCAGCTGAGTATACTCGAAGGACTTATCTTCTATTCCTAAAACCGGTAATGTTACATAAAAATCCCCACAACATAAATTGTGATACCTAAAATTTAAATAAAATATAAACAATTGACGTGTAATTCGTGCATGCGTATTTAACCTAATTTCCTATTTGGAGATAATTGTTCGGCATTGCGTAATGTATTTCACGGAATGTGAACATAAAACCGGAATTAGGCGAAACGTAAATATATTATAGGTCATATATAATTCGAAATGTTTGTCATTAGTCCATGTGTTTATTTTGTTATGATTAACGTTCTTAATTACAAAAACCGGTGGAGGAAGGGAAAACCTAGGTGCAATATAATCTAAGTTTCTCATTTTAATTTGTAAACAACAGATAACAAGCCGTCAGCCTGAAAAATAAAGTCATTGCTCTTAAATTTGGAGGGGAACTGGCTCTGTAAGGGACATTTCGAATTTGAATCTTTTACAGATGATGTAATTTTTTTGTATCTGTATCATCCCCTACACGTCTCACTGCAGGGCATAGGCCTGCTCTACAATTGAGAGTACGATTGAAAGTGGTTAGGCGATATAGTCCACCACGCTACCCTTATGCGGGTTGGCGGACTTTACATACCATAGAAGTTCTTTTGTAATTATTTATATTTTTTTGTAATGTCTTTTATGGCTATGAATGGCGAGACGTGCTAGTCATTTACTTGATGACTATAAAAAATAATGACTAAATATAATAAAGATATTTAAAAATATTTGAAATAGTCCGCCTGTATACTGTTGGTATATAAAGCAAATAAAATAAAAAAAAATGTTTTAAAATGTATGACTGTTTCACAGTTCAACAATTAGATTTATACGAGTCCTAATTCCTACCTATCGGATCAAACATAATTAAATTTCGTACAAAGTTTAATGGGAGCTATTTTTAACACCTTTATGCAAAATATTTATAGGGCCTAATAAATAAGCAATCAGCCCACTCTATGTGTTAGGAATTCTTAAACTTTCAAAGTTTGCAAGACTTGTTGAATGGGGCCTGAATATTGCTTAAGGTCATTAAGTAGCTTAGTTACCGTAGCCATCTACTAGATGAATGGGTCAATTTCACTGCCTTGGGAAAGTCGAAGTGAAGTAATCTTCCAGTATGGATCGGTCGTATTACTCATACATATTTATACATAATCTCACGCCTTTGTACAAGAATGGGTAGGCTATATATGTATGCTACCAGAAGACTTACTTTTCAACTTGTGTGTGTCGAACGATGTAATGAGGGGCGAGCCTATCGCCATATCGGGCACTTTTTAACTACAGGCTGATCATTAATAGAAAAATCCATTACCACTTTGGCCAACCTGAGATTCGAACCCGAGACCTCAGCTTTGCAATCATGCCGTAGCACAACTGCGACACGAAGGCAGTCGATTAACTCATTTATAAAATTATAATCAGCATCATCTTAGGTCATAGGAAGTTGCTGAATATGAGTTTTTGTGTTATCTACAAGAATGTGTTGGAAGTAGCTTGCTTCCAGTAAGAATATGTACAATAGAGTACTTGTCGAATCAAAGGTAACAACACATTATTATCAAATATGTAAAAGTGCGTGGTGGCCTGTTGGTAAACGAACTAGACGCGACTGCCAACATGTTCACGGTGGTCGCGGGTTCGAATCCCAGGGCACACCTCTGACTTTTCGGAGTCATGTGTGTATTGATAGTCAATCACCACGCACTAAAACGGTGAAGGAAAACATCGTGAGGAAACCTGCATACCATAGCGATTTATAAAATTTCTATGGTATGTAAGTCCGCCAACCCGCACTAGGCCAGCGTGGTGGACTATATGGCCTAACCACTCTCAATCGTATTCTCGATTGTAGAGGAGGCCCGTGCCCTGCAGTGGGACGTATATGGGCTGATACAGATGTAAAATATTATATTAAGCAATTAATATGTATATAAGGAATTAAGTAAGTATGTTGCCGAAAATAAAGAATCGAATTGAATGGCGTTTGTCTTGCATGACAATCCTTATATATCTCTCAAGTGACGGAGAGCACCGAACAATCTCGTAGACCATAGACATAACTACAAGAGTGAAGTCTAGGTTCGTTGTCGGTATATGTTGTCCGCCACAAATATACTATAAAGAAAAACGCAAGTCCGACCCTGCGCGACAAGTTACGACAACTTAATTTATCAACAGCTTGTTACTGCGTTACTGCTGTTCGTTCGAGTGCAGCTCAGGAGCTGCCGTCTTATTTTACAGCACTGATACCGTTGGTATTACGTTTATCATAGATCTTCGTGTTTTTATGTCTCTAATCTCAGTTATACGGATTCTGTTAAGTCCAATGCCGGGATTTCGCCTTTACTCAAAGATTATCACTTTGTATATAATATAAACTCGCGCCTTTTTCCCAGAAGGGTCAGGCAGATGTGTTACCAGAACATCCTACGTATCGCCTTGTGTGTTCCGTTCCATGGGAGCAAGCATATCGCCTTTTTACTATGACCTATTGAAATAGGAAATAGCTTGCATATAGTGACTTAGGCTGTTTGCTTCCTCGCTGTACTCAAAATTTCTGTGCTCTACGTTTTGATAGCTATCTTTGAAATCTTTTAAGTGTTAACTTGTTAATATATCAATAAATTATCAAACAAATATCACTAAAACGCAGTCTTTGTTTTTTTTTGATAAATATAATTAAACCTTTTATTGACAGCAAATAGGCGTGCTTAGCGCAAAACCAGAATCTAAAAGTTGTACGTCCTAAAGAGCAGCATCCCATTCATCTTCCACTAATGTGACAACAAAAACAAATGGAAACTATCGCGAGACATAAGCGTTGATGAAACAATCTAACACCAAATGTTAAAGACAGCGGGAATGCTAAAAACGTTGCAAAGTTAATTTGCGCGACGAAAATAGGAATCTCGCGTGGATGTAAAAGCCGAGGATAAATCCTAAAGAATCTGAAATGTTAGGTGGAAAGTATCTAAATAATTTCATTTTACGTTACGCGTAACTTTGTGAAGAGCCCTTTTCTCGACGCCACTGTAAAATTCTTTATTTTTGGCACAATCTAGGTAAAAGGTTATACGGGTCGTTGGCATGGCGTTTTTGAAGTGCGGGTGACTTCGTTAATATGTACACTGTTGTTAGTCAGTCAAATGAAAAATATGGACGAAAGCCTTGCTCTCAAGTTTTCGAATGGTTTTCATTCCTTAGTTTGCTTTACAGTTGGCAGCTCTGTGGATATTTGTTATTCGCTTAATGTTTTCTGCGGTGTATGGATTGTTGGGATATTTATAGGCTGTGTCCTTTTGGGTGCTTATCCTATCAAACCTTATAATTTATTTGATGTTACTATAATTTTTGGATGCAATATGCAATAAAAAATGTTCTATGTTTTTTTCAGATTCGATGGATAAAGAATCAATATCAAACCTGAAGCCAGAGATCGATGGATATAAGTACTCATTTACCAATTAAAGCTCCCGATTTGGCATTCTCATTCATTTGTACAATATATTTGATTTGTAATATAGATTCATCAAGGTAATAAAATAATGTGACGATTACTCCATACATTTTTGCAAAAAGGTATCTAAAAATATAAGCAAAATAAATTAACGCAAGACAAACAAGAGGCCACGAAACAAATATTTTGCCAACACTTTTCTATTCCTGGTGTCATCTTGAGAGCAAACAGTCAGTCTGAAACACAATTTAAGTTGGTGAATATCGGGTTTCGGCGCGAAACTTGTTTGCACAGCGAAGTACCCTCGGTCGATGACGCCTGAACCAACTTCCATGATGCGTTGCGTTCTTCTTAAATTATTTTAGCTAAATATTTGTATAAATTAATTATGCGACAGTTTCATGGCCAAGGGACAGGATACGATTACAGTTTGCTTGAGGGTAGTGTGCGTCCTATTTATTGGACAGAGCTATAAACAGTCAACAGAATTTGTGATATGATGATAAAATATATGAAATAATTTAGGATAAATAAATATCCTTGTGCAGGTCGTTAGATGGAATTATTGCGGTGTGTGAGATGCGGGCACGTCTGGTTGGGTTTGTTGAGCACAAACATTCTGCAAGTTTTATTAAATTAAATTATAAACAAAAAAATAATAACACCCAATAGTCGCACACATAGACCTAAATAATAACATCCAACAGTCACATACATAGTTCTTACCCAAATTAAGATCGTGTCGTGGGTATCAGGAATTACGAGAGACTTTTCGGTCTCACAAACGTACAGACTCGAAAGATATATTGATTGTAGGTGACATAAACATTTCTCTCGGTGCAGCGATCGAACCCGCGGCCTCTCGCTTCACAGGTGTCGTCTAACCAACTGAGCCATGGACCCATGTAATAGCAAAACATCAAAAGACTTCCTTTTAAGAGAATATAAATACGGGATACTCGTTCTATCGTTGTTTCAGATTTACGCGAACACCAATAAATAAATAAAACGGGTAAATATAGCCGTATTTTTAGCTCTCCTTACCTTTCCGACGGATACGAGCGAAGTTTGCGCGAAAGAACTCAGAATGCGTAATTAAAGCGAACACCAGTGATTTAGTAAACGATGTCTATTAGAGCTGAGTTTTAGTGCTAGAATAAATTTCGACAAGAAGCGACACTTAAAACAAGTATGAGAAGAGGTATAGATTGAATCATATAAAGGTATACGTACGTATAGTTTAGATAAACATAGCAATTTATATGACTTACTATGGCCTGTAAAGTCCTCCAACCCTACTTTATGGCCTAACTACTCTCAATCATACAATCGATTGTGGATGAGGACTATGCCCTGCAGTATGCAGTACGTATAAGGATTAATAGAGTTCAGCTTAGATACTGATAAGGGACTATAAGGGCTGATGTAGCACGTTACAGGTGCCGATGAGAAAAAAAAATAAAGCCCAAGATGTCGTTAATATCTACAAAATAAATAATTAAACTAAACAAGATTAGTTACTGTGCTAATTCTTCCAGCGCGTATGTTCAGCAGTAACTTAATTTTATTGTATAATTATGATGATGAGTAAAATAACACCTTACACGGAAAACCAGGTCGTGCTAGAGTCCCTACGTGTCTCTAAAACCAAATAGAGGATTCAACCGTTAAGTTCAGTTTTAAAGTATAAAAAAGGCAGTCTCGTCTGGTGTGTTTAATCTGCGTCGCGTAGTGAGGGGGAAAGTTGTGAACAAGTTGGTACGACCCCATCGCAGTTTCCCTGCAAATGAGTAAAGTGGGCCTGAGCGTAATGTTCCTTGCTTTTAAGAAAAACCACCCAATTCAGTTGTCTGAATCGTGCCAAATGTGTTTTCTTAGAAATATGATGGAGTGGGCGCGAATTGTTCCGTACCTCTGTTATCTTTTCTCTTGATATAACAAAAAAATGGGTCGACAAGCGCGCCGTAAGTGAGGTACTCATTAATTGGATTTTAAAAAATTTTGGGTGAAATTATTTATATAGGTTTTTGTGGGAATTTTGTAAAGGACATGGAGATTGTAATTTTTTGTATTTCTTTTATGTATTTTAAACTTATTTTTGTTGGTTGGCTGACAATATGACATATGGCTAGTTATGACTATGGTTTGTGTTTGAGATGTTCTAAGGCGAATCTTGAATGGCCATCTCCCAAGGATAAAGGGAATGTGCACTAGGTTTATAGGTATAATGCAAATCTGTGATACCCCAGCGAAGTGAGTGCAGGAAGGGGTAAAAAATATTATGCAGAAATCTATAGTTCGGAAGAGCAATAGATGCACTTTAAACTGTTATTGGTTCGTTAAAAGCAGTAAATTTTCAGCATTCTGTGATCGTGTTAACAAATTGTAACATTGAAGCTATAAGTAAGAATATTCAAGTCAGAAAGTAAAAAAAACATTTATGATACGTAAAATTAATTTCCCAGTCGCATACTCACAATAATATATTTCTATATATAATTTATACTCGTTTGTACAGCATGTACAATAATTACTTACATTGTCGTTGGTAATTTGTATGTGTTGTAGCGACAATTGTACAACGTGTTACGTTTGGGAACTAATTGCGTGGGTAAAGAGGGGAGGGAAACTTGTATTGTTAGAGGAACCGCATCATTTTAAGATAAATGCGTGAACATTTTACACCTACGTATAAGCTATTACGGTTTCTACTACAATTACCGAACTGCAAGTGGTTCTCTACGAAAAAAAGTATATTTTTGTGTTGTCTTATATACGTTTTATTAAATGGCACGGAACTCCTCCGCAATCGCGATGACAATTGAGAGGGGTTAGATAAATGTCCATTTCTCTGGTCTAGTTTGGGTTGGCGGACATTATAAGTCATAGTAATTTCTACAAATCGCTGTGGCATGTAAGTTTCCTCAAAATGTTTTCCATCGCCATCACAGTGCGTGGCGATTGACTATCACTACACATATGTATAGCTCCGAAAAGTCAGAGGTGTACCGATTTAGATTTGGTACAGGATTTGAACCCGCAATGACCGTGAACATGTGGGAGGCCGCGTCTAATCCGTTACTAAAAGTCCACCGTGCACTTCTAGAATAACAAGTCTAGACACCGTTATTATATTATACGCTAGTTCGGCCTTGGATTTAAGTTTGGGATAGACTTGATCATCAATAAAAAAAGCTGATGTTTTCGTGCATTGTATAATTGAGAGAAACGTGGAAGTAACTAAGCTTATTGGTGTAACAGCGACTATTGAAAGTAAACATGAAAATTATCTTTGGCCTATTATCTTCGACATATTATAATAAAAAGATGTTGCTGGATGCAGGTCGGTTCCAATAGCTCGATATTGAAATCTTTGAGGTAGGTCTATGATCAGCAGTGAGGCTGAAAAGAGAGAGATAATAAAGACTTACTGGTGGTGGTCTCTCATATGTGAAAGGCCCCCTGGAGTACCTATCACCGCAATGTTCATTTCTCCCTAACAGCAGTGTACTCGTAAATGCAATTGAATAATTGTCAAAACAATTGTGTTGTCCGACAAGAGTACCATATAGCTGTACTATATAGCGTGCATTGAATTCTGTATTAGCCCATATACGTCCCACTGCAGGGCACGGGCCTCCTCTACAATCGAGAGTACGATTGAGAGTGGTTAGGCCATATAGTCCACCACGCTGGCCTAGTGCGGGTTGGCGGACTTACATACCATAGATATTTTTTATAAATCGCTATGGTTTCCTCACGATGTTTTCCTTCACCGTTTTAGTGTGTGGTGATTGACTATCAATACACACATGACTCCGAAAAGTCAGAGGTGTGCCCTGGGATTCGAACCCGCGACCACCGTGAACATGTTGGCAGTCGCGTCTAGTCCGTTTACCAACAGGCCACCACGCACTTTTTATGCATTGTGCATTGAATACCTTAAACATAAAGTGCATTTTAGCAATAACTTAGTTATGTTAGTTAGCTATAAGGCATGCTCGTCATACGTGTGTAATAATTAATTATCTGATAAGGATTGGGCGATAAGGTTGTTTACGACTATTCGTAATGTTTTACACCATGTGACCGTACTTCATGCGTTCATTTACAATGAAAATATTTATTGAATCCATAAAATGTCATACATTTAAATTATTATTTTTTTTGCACTACCATCCAATATACCACAGTAAAATTTTATGTCTGCGTTTTGAAGAAGTATAATAATAATAACTCTTTATTTAAAACACCACGAAAATTTTTTATTAAAAAAAAACATATTACAAGAATAAAAAATAAATAAAAGAAATATGTAAACAGAGTTAACAAAGTGTTTTAAAACGGCGGTCTTATCATATTTATTATTCCATAATCAACAAAAAATGTGTTTGTTATTCTCGTCTTACAAGTTTTAGGCCATGTTCATATTTATTTAGAGCGTTGGAACCTAAAATAAACCTAACCTAAAAATATACATAAATGGATCATAACAAAAAGCATTTATTTGACATTCAAACAAACATTATGTTATAATTTTAAGCTATAATAAGATATCAGTTGACCAGATTCTCTATTTAAAATTACCAATGTCCAGTTCCATATTTGAAACCTGAAATGAAGTGCGTAGGTGGTGCGTAGTGGGTGATTGATCAAGGCACACGCGAGGTTGCCGCGGTGACAACTAAAGAAATGTTTCCGGCAATATCGAGCCGCAGCCACGCGCCGCGACAAAGGCGCAATCGATCAGAAAGCCTACTGGTGTTGCCATGCTCACTAAAAAATATCCCACATGGTCACTAAAAATATCCACACAAAAATACAGCCTGGTGATGGGATCTGACGACTGCCTTGGTGGCGTAGTTGTACTCGGGTACGGTTACAAAACTGAGGTCTCGGGTTCAAATCCCGGGTTGGGCTAAGTGATATTGGATTTCTCTATTCATTCTCAGCCTAGAGTCAGGAGTTTGTGCCCGATATGGCAATAGGCTCGCCACCTATCACATCGTGGAATATAGAAGGCGTAATGTGTGTGTTCTGGCACCTCTGCCTATCTCTTTTGGGAAAAAGGCTTGAGTTTATGTATGTATGGTGATGGGGTATTCGGCCAAGGTATAGCGGTTAAGAACATATAATAGAGACTACCATAAGCGGGCAAATAATTCCCTTGATCTCATTTTTAATCATAGGCCTTCCCTATAATCTCCGCATCGCTCTGTTGAAAATGGCTTGCATCCAACGATTTCCTACAACCTTATATTAAGTAAACAAGGATTTCTGATTTTTCTGATTTAGAAGGTAGGAAAAAAAAAACAGTTTTTCTAGGGATGTATAAAATACGAAATACGAATACCAACCCGCATTAGGCCAGCGTGGTAGACTATATGGCCTAACCATTCTCAATCGTACTCTTGATTGTAGAGGAGGCCCGTGCCCTGCAGTGGGACGTATACGGGCTGATAAAGAGAAAGATAAAATACGAATGGCTTATCCAACTCATTATTCACTAACACCACTCAATGCAAAAACAGAATACATCATACAAAGCTATTAAATAAATAAATAACAATAAACTTTTATGGACCCTTCGTCGAATCGCAGATTTACATAGACACACTAGTTCATAGTATTTTAACAGAGTTATTACTTAGATTTTGATAGATATAATATTATAATAACGATGAAGTTATTGTATAATAATTTGAAGTTACTGTTAAATATTTGGTGATATTGTAACAGATGAACACCGGGCTCGACAGCTGCTTTCACAGCTGACGTCTTGGCAATGACACTAGAACTGGAATAATATGATTTTGGGAGACTGGATACAAGTTGATTCAAACTTACCAAGTCATATTGAGGAAAACTTCGATAATTACTGATTAAAAAATATATGTACTCATTTTGAGTCAGAGCTCAAAGAGAGAGAGTCAAAGTTTTTGTTCTAACGTGATTATTGATTGTTCAAACGTTATTGTTAAAACGTGAAGCAAAGAAGTGGAATGTTTTCCTTTGGTTTAAATGTTTTTATACTTCATTAATCCAACAATCATATACATATTCATAATTCCGATTTTGAGATAATTGAAAAAGCAATGATAAAAAAACTTAAAATTCCCGGTGATGAAAATTCGTTATAACTAGTGTATCGCAAGTACTCCAATTTGCTAGTCTTTGAAGGCGTAGCATTGAAAATGATATACAGGCATTATTGTAATTGTGGCGAGCACACAACCGTAAATAACCCGCGTCTATGCATTAAAATTTAATCCGACTAAAACACGAACAAGACAACTTCCTCACTGACCTGGCAACATTATTTCCACCTGGCTAGAGACAGAAATCCGAATGCGTGATACGCGTTAACTACCATCGAACCGCCGCGCATCAACCATTTTCAGCCTTACCACATCACTTCAAGATTCAATTTCATTTGCACATTAGAGATACAAGGCGGGAGCAACATTTCACGCGATTCGTTTTGTCTGCGACGCTGCTTCCCGCAGGTAATGGTTTCTGTGATATTGGCGTAATATTTCTCGACGATAGCGTTCGTTATCAACGCGTGAAACGATGTCGTTTTTATACGAGTTCGCGTTGGGCATTAAATATTATTGAGGTTTAATGGAACGACTCAAGCAAACAGTATCGAGCGATGCAATAGGAATTACGCTAAGCCCGCTGTCTGATTTAAAGTGCGGTCTGGCGTTGGCTATGCTCGCAGTAAGTACTTGTAGATTTTAGAGCGAGCAGACCTTCTGGTTGCGTTGACTATAGCATATGAGAAAATATAAGTTTCTTAACATCCGTTCTAAAATAAATCTTTAAAACTATTATAGGTCAAACAAAAATATCTCAAGTCAGTATTTTCATATCTTACCGTCTCTTTCACACGCACGTGTATAAAGACTAGTGACGTCACTAGTTTTGTTTGCGTCCCTTTTATTTTACTCCCACTGCAAGAATTAAAATATAACTTGTTTCATTCTTAATTGATTTACAAAACTATTGTTGTTTGCTTGATTTCGATAAACAAGTTATGAGTAAATAAGCCATATACAGAATACTTTATTATCACTACAGAAAATAAATATTGTAAGTTAATATTGCCTATGAACCTAATATTATCGTCCTTACAGAGTACGTAGGAACTCAATATATAACCACAAGAACTTCTTCATGGAAACGAAGCGATGTTACTTGAATTTTATTAGATGAGGGAAATATTAGCGAATGTACTACAAATACTGAAAATTTGTAGACGGGTTCTTTACATTAGTTTTTTAAAGTTTGGTCCCTATCCTTGGATCCCTAATCGAGTTCAATATTTGTATCATTGATCAATCCTCACAAACATTGCCACTGATCATCATTAAAATAATAATCTTTATTGTCAAACTATAGCAACGGAATTCAATACATATCTTTCTCCAAATACGCGCCACTGAAAACAATTTTCCGGTTCTTTCATGATTTACAGAACAATTCACGTATGTTATACCGATATCGGGACTGTATCATTGTCAGTTGTACGTATAATTATATTAAATGCTCGGATAACACGCAACGTTTATTTTAAATCGGCAATAAAATTTATTAACTGTCCAATAACACAGTAAATATTCAAGTTTACAACAATTCATATTCAATTATTCATCGTACATTAAAAACGTACGTCCAGTAAATTTCGTTTTGCCCTGGACAATGTTACAATAATTATAATTTAATAGAAACTTGGGACCTATAAATTGCGAATTGATTCGATTGGAATAATTTGTGTGTACGCTTTTGACCCAGTTGGTGTTTGTTTTGTGTTTAAGTTATATTTGATGTTACATTGCGCGGAAAACTATGAATGGTGATTCAGCATATACATTTTTTTCACGTGATTATGCAACGATATATATATATATATATTGTGTTTAAAGTAAGTACTGTAAGCAGCAGGATAATCCTTATGAATGATGAAATAAGATGTTGCAACACTTTTTGTATTGACTGCGTAATGATTTGGCATATTTATTTAACAATTTAATAAGCCACTTGACATTACCGTGAAATGTGAATGTTCACCCATGGAATATTAATTATAAAATGTCCTTAATTATGTACGTATATTTAGCATCGAAGTAAACTTGGCACAAAAGGTCTGGAATTATTTTTATTTAACACTTTATTGTAAAATATATGCACAAGTGGCGGTCTTATTGCTTGAAGCAATCTCTGCCAGACAACCATGGGATGGATAAACGATAAGAACGTAACGTTGGGGCTTCAGGTGTACGAATAATTCAATTTATATAGTAATATTACTAATATTTATATAATATTATTATGTTTATATATAAACATACATATATATGTTGAATAAACATACAAATACACAAAATTATTCTGGAGACCACATCAGTCTCTATGGAACCATTATCTCCAATCCAACCATCATGGGTTTTTCACTTTTAACAAAACATCTGTTGCTATACCACATATTTTTTTATGAATAATTTTATATATTCTTCTAATTTTAAAATGTAACTCAAGGTTAAAAAGAATGTATTAACTTGCAATAATATATTCCAGCAATAATAATTGAATAGTATGTGGAAAGAAATGAATAATGTACCTCATTCGAATCTCCAACCATAATACTATAAAAGCAATTGATGCAAGTAATGACACTTAATACAGAAGATGGAGTGGAATAAAAATATTATTAAGTTTCAAATGTTTGCACGAGCTAGGAAAATTACAGAGGTCCGGTTAGATTGGCCGTTTATTCTTCAGTATTAGGAAGCTATTGCTGACCTACTGAAACTCCTGTTGACCTTAGATATCTATAAAATGGTCCTAGAAATTTCAGTCTTCGCATTTTACTAGATTGTAGGGAATAGCCCATAACTTTAAAACTACATTGTTTGGCGGCACGATGTTTTCGTCCATATAAAATAAACGATTATATATAGTTTTGAGTACAAATACCTAAGAAAAGTATATATTATATGCCCCGGATAGCACCGGATTTGCAACTTAATTCACCACATTCCTATCCACTCCAAATCGAGCTATTGCTCATATTTGAAATACAACCAAACTTTATTGTTATTGTATTTGCCACAGTTAAAAATTAACCATAATGTCATTTTCAAATACATTCATCAACTTACTACGAGGATCCCATAACCAGTTAGTTATTAAGCATCCAATATCCATATTAGGTGTGATCGGCATTCCATTCAAGTAGATTAGACGGGTGTCGATCTGCGGGAGTCGTTATTGGGCCATCCACGATGTGTCAATTAGCAGCCGACTGGCGACCCTTGGCCTGATTAATGAAAAGTGGCACCCACCCGATATTCCTAGCGTTATCGATAGCTATTTTGACTTTTTGTTTAGTGATGAGATTAGGAAAGTAGATCAGGTTGCGTGGATTTAGGCAAATATTTTGGTGAAATAGTGGATGAAGGAATCAAGTTAAGGAAAGAAACACGGTACAATTTGCCAGCTTACGTTTATTCTCTCCTGGTTATTGTCCTGTGTTCTTTCACTGGTTGGTGTGGGTGGTGAAGAAGACCAGAAATAAACCTCCGATTTTTGTGTGAGGATGGTCACTCATTATCCTATGGCAGCTTATGGTATTTGTTGTGCTGTTAGATCACACAATAATTAATCAAATACCCTGAGAATATTAATATTTACCGCTGATTGGTTATAAATAATTATCAATAAACAAAATTCATTTCTGCACATATTCCAACTGCAGATTTAAAAGCCATTAAGGTCTTCTATTTAGAAACGGAACTCGGACATTATTCAACTTCACTGTTAAGAAATAACTAGTAAATTCAATTGAAACTGTTACGGAATCAATTATCGAACGCCTTGAAGGCTTTCAGTGAGTTGGTGAGCGTTTGCGAAGTAACAGATACCCGACCTCCTTACAACATGGAAATGCACTTCATTCACTTTTATATGCGGCTCACTCCATTCAGTCGTTAAATGATTCCTACAGACCTCTATTCTGGACCTTTCGATGTATGTTTCTCGAACGTCGCGCTTTCGAGGTTGGTTTTGTGCTGTGCATTGAGGTGCTGTGGCTCATGTTCGGAAATTGCAAGGCTGAGTACAGCGATGAATGAAACGAATTTGCTGCTTTAATTTTATTTGCCGTCTTCCGTGAATGGGTTCTAAAACGAAGATGATAATAACTTAAAACTTCAATAAGAAAATAAATAATTTAATGCTACATTTTTAATTCAGTCCATTAGTTTAATATAGTCACGCAATTAGTCAGATATGGAATTGATATTTTTACTATTGAAAAAATGTCGAGCACACGAGAATATAGCATTGAGAATTTTCCAATCGTACTTGTCGAGTGGTTGAAAAGCTATTGGAATTAAAAATTAAATTACTTCATGAATGCTCTGAAACAATGTCCACACTCTTTGTTGAAGAAGTTCGTTTTAATTTCAAGCATAGATCTGTAGATGATAATGAAATATGCAGTATTATTTTTTAATTTAGTATATAAAGCTTAACATTATTAGATACAGCATTCCATAGGCGAAGTAAAAATAAAAAGCGCACTTTATGGATAGAGGTAATTGTCAGTTATGAACAAAGCCAGCAGCAAGTTCAAAGCAGCACACACACAGAACTTTGAGGATGGTCACTGGTATGGCGAAATAAAGGTAAGTTGAAATATTATTAAAAATATTATTTTAGCGACCATAGTTAAATAAATAAATAAAAATGGTTTAGTAAGTGATCGTTTTTCATCTTGAGCAAAGGAAATAATATTTTGTCTTTCTATCTTTTACTTCATATTTATACGTACGAAATATCTCTACCAATGACTCACTAAGAAATTATGTTATTAGTAATTAATTTAACTAATTATTTATTTTATGTACAAATACACTGAAAAATACGAATCACTGAAAGTAGCACAATATCACCCGCAAGTTTGTAATTTCATTAGAGTCTAACATTTTTTCTCAACATTAATTCGATCGAAAGTAGCGCCCTCACGACGAATTCGGATAATTGACGCGCTCAATAAAGGTTTCTTTATAAGGTGGATTTACACTTGCCACGCGAGCCGCATCGAGATGAGCGACGAGATTACCGAGTTTTTCTCCTCTAACTCTTTACTGAAGTTACACGAAGAGTTGCTTTTGTTCTGATGTATAATTAGGTGTTAGTCTGGCTTGTTGGAATGGAATAAGAAATAGACAGAACATGACTTAAAATGGATATTTGTTTGGAATCATCTTTAATTAGTTTGAGTAAAGTATTTAAGGTATTGCAGTTTGTTTTTAATTTATCGGTTTATGAGGCTAGGCTTAACGGCTCCTAATGTAAGTCGTATGGTTCTATGAAGCTTGATAAATAAATGAAGTTATTGCATTACCATAGTGGAATATTTCCTTTAGTGAGTCCTACGATCAATAGTCGACGTCCTGATCTTATAGATGACGTTTAAGAATTTCGTGTTAAAAATATTACAAAAATCGTGCGTTTTAACACCAAATGTGAACGCTACATCCACGGAAGGCGGCGGTGCGGGTGGGTACGTGATCTATTGCCGACGACACTGCCTTTTTGTCGACGAAACAATACGCATCAATGTCGCGCAACACACCCAGTCATTTGTCGTGAAATCTACTAACTTTCCTCGTTTGTACGATCTATAAATTGATTTTTCTACTAGTTCATTTCTCGAAAGCAGGAGGGTCGGTACTATTTAATTTAAATACATGTAGGGTTTGTTTTTTTTTTATCTCGACAAGCCGCATGGCATCAGTGCCAATTTAAGCTCCGTTAATGGCTTAGGACGAGATTGCAAAAGCGCGTCGTCCCCCATGTACCAGTAGAACCAAAAAAGGCCTACGGCGCCCCCTTGGTTTTTGGGGCTCTTGACGACTGCCGAATCGCGTCCTACCTGTCTGAAATCATTCCTTTTGGTAAATATTGGGTTTCTGCTTACGAAATATTGTAATGTGCTTAAAAACAGAATGAATAAACTGAATATTAAACATTGAAATAAAACTATTATTTACATTTTTATATTAAAATAAATGAAGTTATAAAATGTGAAAATCAAACCAAATCCACGAGAAAATCTGGAAATAATAGTTTTGTTTTAATGTGTAGCAATCGCATAAATCTAAGAAAATATTATAGAAATCATACACAATTTTTTAACATCTTTTAAAAAATTGATATCCTCATAATATATTAAAATTTTCATAATAGCATTAATCAAGAAAGCTCAAAGCGTACAAAGCGACAAGGGAAATGAGGAGACTATTGTTCAAGGAATAATATTGCAATTAGTCATTTTTTCTTTTGGGAAATTAATATAGTCCGTTCAAATCTCAGAGTTGAGTCTTTCTGATCATTTTCTATTTCAATAACTATTGCTTATTTTTGAATGCGTCGAAGTGGAATGAAATAGTAATTGGCATCGAAATATTATGTGCCTCTAATGTCTAGACGACCGTAATTTGTTTGATCTTTACAATATTTGGATATATAATTTCTCAACTTATATGGACAAGGTTCTAAAGTATTAAGTTTTGTTACTTATTTTGATCCTGACACAAAAATAACCACTATTGTTTATTATTTGGCGTACGGCAAAACATTTCAAGCAGCAAAATAATGATTTAAAGATCAACATCGAGCATAACATATGTGATTAATAATTTAGTGTCACAAATAACTACATCCAAAACAAGAAAAAATTAAACCCCATTATCTGAGTAAAAATTCACCTTTCTAATTGAC
The DNA here is from genome assembly GCA_009982885.2 of Hyles vespertilio. NCBI lineage: Eukaryota > Metazoa > Arthropoda > Insecta > Lepidoptera > Sphingidae > Hyles > Hyles vespertilio. The sequence goes on along the minus strand of CM042816.1, from coordinate 5,882,778 downwards.
AGGTTGTTGAAGGGTAGAAGGGCGGTCGAGGGCGCGAGCGTGATCAATTGCCGTTAGCTTTGACGTGGCCTTCGCCGCGACACGTCTGCTGCACTTATGCTGATGTATCTTCACGTCTGTAATGGCGCTGGGGACAGGAGTGCCTTCATATCTGATTCGGTTCAGCAAGGTGTGTTGATGTTGTATTAGTTTGAAATTTAGCGTCAAATCTGCGGATTTGTTGAAACAACCAACGAACGTAATGATTAAACGATCTTAATCTCTTTCATAAATGGGACCCAAAAGTGCACCAGTCAGGTTAAGGACAAGCAATTATCAGCATGCCCACATTTCTTTTTTTTCTCGGTGAATCCTTAGTAAGGTTTAGGATCATATATAAATCTCATGAATTTGAATGAGTGATCAATTACCGCTAGGATTTATGTGGCCTTCACCAGGACACGTGTAATGTACTCACGCTGTCCACGAGCTCGCCTGATGGCAAGCGATACGACCGCTCATGGATAGTAACAATATTTATTGCTTGGTATTCCACTGCGCTCACCATCCTGAGACATAAAATGTTAAGTCTCAATATTTTAATTGGATAGTTACTCTTGCTACAATGCTTTTCAATTTTTTAAGAATTGCGACCACTGTTCAGGTAATAATAATAACAGTGTATGGCTCTGACTCAACAAAGATTTGCTAAAGAAAATTTGTTCTGGTATATTATTCTATATTCAAGTTACTCTATTTGGGATATAGACGGCAATTGTGTAAATTGTTCAATCTAACCGTCAAATTGGGGTATAATAAAACCGCATTTATTTAGTGTATTATATTCATAAATTTTCGCTTCCCAGCCGTCTATCATCGAGGTCAACGAATACTAAACAGTAATCTAGTATTTTATTCATAACACTAACGTCTGATATTCTTGTAGCACATAAAAGCAACATAACTCGACCAAATGAAATATGTATAAACCTTTATTTGTCTGCATATGAAGAAAAAAGCATCTAATCTAATCGAATAAAACGGTCAGCGTTATCCCTAACTAAAATCTAATTCTCGAATGTGAGAGCTAATAAGAATTTCAAATGGCGACCCATTCTTGTACGTTTGTGTGAACGCGACTAACTTTTAGTTCAACCAATAATGGATTTAAGCCAATTTCAGCTTGCAAACTTATTCGAGAGTCACGCCGGCCAGAATTAAATGCTGATAGAGTGAAAGATCGCAAATACTTGCTGTTTTCCTAATCAATTCATGACTCGACAGATGTTACGCTCAAATGAGCTGCTTTTAATTTAATTTTGTATTTTGAATCTGTTTTTGGTCTGTAATTAGCAGTGTGCCGGGCTGGAAATCCAGATACACTGGGTCTTTAGGCCTCTACCTGGGTATCGAAAATGGAGCGTAATAAACTTTCATCTTGGAGAAAAAGTGTAGTTGAAGCGAGGTGTGTGCTTCGAAACATTTGTGTCTTACCCTATTAGATAGCTTCCTTGGGGTAGTGAGCTTGAAAAACCTCATCAAAACAAATGTTTTAATTAAAATCATTTTTTAATGTTAATGTTGTTTATTAAAACATTAAATCTATGGCTTTTTGATGATACAAAGTCCACTGAATGCCATATAAATGACTTATTATTTTGGAATAAACTTAATAAGAATACATTTTCTCCGGACTCATGTTTAACTTCAGGCTACTAAACATACAAAAACATTATGTAGATATCTAAACCTCGTCCATAAAAGGATGTTTTGAAGCAACAACCCCGTTTTGATTTAGATAAAAGCACTATTCATTTTGGGCGGGTATCGCGAATCAAACGTAGCGGGCGGGGGCGAGTCTTGTACGCAATACATTTTACGAGAGCGCCGGCGATAAGTGGTCACCGACGTGACACGAATGCCTCATATTTACTAACAATTTTGAGTGAATATAATGATTTACTAGTCTATGCTAGTGACTCTGTCTGCGTGTTTTCCTAGACATCAATTTATTTATTATTATTTTATTTACTAGATTAAATGATATACGCCACTACTTCGTGGTCTTATTACGAAAACTAGGAGCTTTTCCAATTAATTTTACTGCTAGAACATTCAATTATGGAATAGTTTCTCTGCTTACTGCAAACGTGAGTCTTTCGACAGACTGAAAGAGTCATGAACTAGACCGGTGTAAATGTGGCGAGATTATTAATTATAAGATAATATATTAGCTGGCGTTCGCTTGTCACTCTAGGTGACCACTGAAAATCAGCGTTGCGCTGAGGCTCGTGCCGCAGTGTAGGTACATCTAGTGGTCACCTTTTTTGTCAAACTGATGCACGGCTAAATTTAAAACAAAAAAGTGAGTGGAAGAGTAAAAGTTCGTGGTAGCCTGTTGGTATCAAAATAAACAAGTCCCAGGGCACACTTTTAACTTTTCAAAGTTATGTGTGTATTAATCAACCATCATGCACTTTAACGGTCAAGGAAAACATCGTAAGGGAACCTACATACCCTGGCTATTTGTAAGAATTTATATGGTATGTAAGGTTCGCTAACCCGCACTAGGCCAGCGTCAATCGTGTTTTTTATTGTAGAGGACGTATATGGGCTGACACAGATGATACAGTCTTGTAAATTCATCTTAAGCGACTGTGTTCGTTGTCTTGAGTGCCAAATAAATATGTATTTATTTCATTCTTCTTTCTTATTATATTGTTTGTTACTGATTGACTTTTACTTTAATTTAGTATATGACGGATATCCGAGGACTTAAACAAACAAATTAATTTAATTATATTACGAAATTATCATTATGCGCGAACAATAGGTTTACATTAATTTAATTTTATTTGCTTTACTATTAGTTTACCAGTTAATAGTTGCGGCTTTGGTATGTGCTGTGTTAATTTATTTTTGTGTTTGATTTGTTATGGACGTGTAGATGTATATAGTTGCGGTTGGTTTGAGTTATGGAAAGCTAGGAGTTTTAATTATGTTTAGAGTGTTACACCGCGGGTGACCACGCGAAATATTTATTCATAAATTGTGAAATACATGTAATAGCTATGTGGTGGACAACAAATAATTAGCTTTAAAATTGTGGACTACGGTGTATTGTAGATTAGTCCGGTTTATCTTTAAACGGCCGGTGTGGTATCCAACGGCGAAGGAAAACACCGTGAGGAAACCTGTATACCATAGCATTTGTATAATTTTTATGGTGTGTAAAATCCGCCAACTCGTATTAGGCCAGCGTGGTGGACTATACGGCCTAACTAGTCTCAATCGAACTCTTGATTGTAGAGTAGGCCCGTGACCTGCAGTGGGATGTATATGGGCCGATACAATTTCTATAAAGACACGATTCAACTGCCCTCATTGAGCTCAATCGCCGACATAATAATAGATCGTGTGATGTCTCGGTCAAGGCCCGCCGTTGGGCACCCATGAGCGTGCAGATAAGCAATGGCTTTCCTATCGCGTTTTATGGCACATTCGATATTACGTGAAATAGTTTTTGTTCCCTCGGCTAGGACCTCACGATTGTGGCTTCGCAGGGACGGATTTCAGTTGTTTGTTTTGTTAATATTGTATGTTATATTTTGTGACGTTGTGGGAATGTCACCTTTTATATTTGCGATCTATAGTTCAATAGTCGACATAAATCCTATTGTCTATGCCAATCAACGCCTCCGTTGCGCTGATTGGTTGATTCCATCTGACATCTGTCAGATGTGACGTACGAACTGTCATCGGTGCTCGCTTAAATACGCGTGTAACGGCGCTCGCGTCCTTTTCCCTAACCTGAAAGCCGCGTGCTACCACGCGTCTTTCCGAACCCGCTGGGGTGAGTGTTCAGTGTTCTATTTGCTAACTGCTTGTTTGTCAGTGTATTCTGTCTGCCGGGCTTGTGAACTATCACGAGTCGCTGGCACGGAATGCAAGCCTAGTTTGCATTCCGATTTCTTGGACGCTGATTCCAGGTTCTTCGTTCTTCTTCTTCGTTCTTGGCGTACTTGGCGTACTTGGCGTTTTTTTCGCTAACTCCGTGCCTACTGCCCGCTTTGCTCCGCACCGCTTCCTGCCGGACTACATCCGAGCCTGCGCCTGCCGCTGACCTGCGCACCGTGCCCGGCCACGTGGCAGCTGACTTCGCCGGCGAGCTGTCGCCGGGTTCCGCCACGTGCCGAAGACCCGGATCAGTGTCCAGTGAAGGCCAGTGACTCCTGTTGCATACCACCAGCAACAGTGCCGGGTGTAAATAGTGATGCGAAATTATTAAAGCCCGAACCACGTAACTACCCTGAGTTCTCATTTAACTACCTACCCCTACCTGCGGGCGGCCTAACCCGCCGCAATTTTTATTTTATTGTGCCTGAAAAAGTATATACGGAAATGAGCGGCCGCGGGTTTCATTATCATCTTAGCCTACGTTCAACAGTGGACTTTCATAAGCTGTTCCATAAGTATGTTCTTCTACACTGATATAAGCTGCATTGGTGAGTGTTTTTAGCATAATTGAATGTCGAGTCTTAATTTGACTATTTGTTCCAATCGATGGCAATTATAAATAGCTTATAAAGAAAGCATATTTCTTTTAAAGAGATTCCCGATATTTTGATATTGATATCTGAATGAATGTACTTTGGTGCCTAGTTATAAATTTAAGGATTGATTATTTATTTATTATTCGCGCTTATCTTGTTTCCCGAATCCGTTCCCGTTGAATGTCGAATTCCTCCGGGAGTGTTTGAGCTGTAGGTACATCGTTGTGTGCGATTAGGGGAAATGGAAAAAGTTGTGGTTTTATATAATAAATGATGTAATTTTTCCTTCGTCACCGGCGTGGGAGCTGTTATAAACCTATTTTTGTAAAACACAAAATGTATAAACATTAAAATACATGTAAATGATGGTCTAGTAATTTTTTAATCCCGGCGGGTACCTTTGTTACAGTTGTAGCGTTTACACAATCATGCTTCTTTATATAACTAAATTATGATCTGGTATATTTAATTTTAGACATATTCGCGTAAATTGTTTTGTGTGAAATTTTCGGTTGAATTCGTTGTGACACTTTATGAGCTTTGTGTATCGTTGTGGAATAATTTTCGGGACATTATTTTCTAAGATTCCATCGAAGTCCATTGTTTTTGAATTTCTGTTTTAGAAATTCTATTATGCTACAGAGTGAGAATTTAAATTTGTTTTGAGTATTTGTTTGATCACGCCAAAATAATATTTCCATTTCGTTTATCAATGCTTTTTGAAATATACTTTAAATCAGATCAGAGAATCTATAATACTGAGAAATTAAAAAATATATTTTTTAACAGCCATAAGCTTAGAGTTATGGTAGATGTCACCAGTGCCACTCACAGTTCGCCGAGCTCATTTCCGTTGTAAAACGTTATAGAGAGCGAGCTTTTCCTCTGCTGGGCTCTTATATTATTTCTTAACTTCTTTCTTCAGGAGATGATTAAGTTAGAAGGCAAAGTATTTTTCAATTTTCAATTCAAGACAAAAAACTGGTGGTTCTTAACATGTGGCTGTTGCAGTTGTACATATTTTATATCGGATACTAAAACGAATACGAATACTTTATCACCTGCTGTGCTCCGGAGGGAAGTGAACAATTATTTTCTTCCAACTCCAATTTTTTTAATTTAGTGTTTTTTACTGCATATACAAAAATATATAAATAAACACGAAACTCACAAAATAAAAACTACAATTGGCAGTATTATTGTATTGAAACAATGTCTTACAGACAACCATGGGATGGATTTAAGATAACAAACATAACAAAAAAAAGCAACATACAGTCGAATTGAGAACCTCCTCCTTTTTTTGAAGTCGATTAAAAAGGATTAAAGAGAGCATATACTAGTACTATATGGTGGTATGGTGGGCGATAATAGAACTAGTGCATACAAATAAGAAAAGTTATCCTCATCAATGTAACAATTCAGGGAGAAAGATAGTGAATATTGACCACTTTTTTGACAGACAATAATAATCGCGCCCATCTTAACACAACTTGTAGTGCGTTACACAATCGCACAGCTTCTGCGGTGAACGACTAATCCATAAAAGTCGTGGAGCGTGTATTCTTTTTCTTTCTGACATATTTCGAAGAAGAAGAAGATGAAGAAGCTAGTATCCCTAATACTCGCCTGTTCCAAAGCTTGGTGCTAATTCTTTACGCGCTATTTACCTTGCTGACAGGAATTGCAGTGGACAGGAAAGTCTCTCCAAAGAACAAGAAAAGTTGTACATAAAGAACTATTTATATTTATTATATATTTAGGCTCCTAGCCGTGGATAAACACAAGCTAACATTCCAATTATGATATGTCTATTTTAATGTAATTCGTATCAACTATGCGATCATAATTGCATATCAGCTTAATAAGTCCCATAAAAACTTATTACTCGCAAAAAACACTCGTGCCTTCACTAAATTTTTCACATTACGTGCACGTTTGACGGTGCCGTGTGACGTCACTCGCCCCCTCCCCCTATTTCCCCCTTGCATCCTCTTTGGGCCGTACTCAGTGCCTTCATTACAAATTCAAAGGCTGTTTAGTCATTATCGTGTAACACCTGTTGTCGGTCGCGCTTATGTTCGTTAAATTTCAAGCTCGGTGCACATTTGTTTCGGCTGACGAATGCAGTTACACAGATGCGGGGCTTAGGATTTAAGCCGATGCTTTACGGGATGGAATACTGTTTATTATAGGGAGATTACAGCATACATGAGAGTGTAGCTTCGAATGTATTGCGAATAATGTTGACATACTACAAATATTAATAATAATAACATAATCAGTCGAGCTTATTGAGCAAGATGGGATTGCAGTTAGTGTTTTGCATTCTCTTAAAGTTGGATAATCGTTTTTATTGTTTTCATGCTACACGTTGTTTAAGGCAATGCTATACACATATAGTTTCCACCAGAAAAAGACGTTTATTTTTAGCCGTCGCATCGATACAATCATACCGACATTGTAGAATCTACCAACGTTTGGAAATTTATCAACAATTAAGTGCTTAACTATTATTTGACCCTGACCAAAACGACTCAATTGCACTGTATCAATGACTACTTATAGGTTCAAATACTTTTACCTGAAAAAAGGCGAAATCGGAAAGTATAAGCAGGAAACTGAACCTTAACACTAACTTTGACAAGACTACCTAGAAATAATATCTAATGAGTTCTGCTTTTTTATAAACAATAGTTTGCGTACAAATTCGAAATGATGTCTTTCGTATAAATTTCCACAATGTGCCCACACCTTAACATGATTACATGATATTTTTAACACCCCACGCAGGTTTGAGTAGGCGTCGCGCTTAAACGGAGATCAACTTGAATTTTTCATACCCGGTGTGTGGCCGGTGTAATCAGGTTTTATTGTGCTTTACATAGCCGCTTCACTGTGGCAGATGAGCCTGGAATGCTCGCCTGATCACCTATGAGGCATGTTCCATTATTATGTACCTATGCCTTATAATGGACTGTGTATTATTGGTATTGTCTATAGGAGCTATTTATCAAAATATCTAGTTGTTTCCTGAACAAAATAGATACAGTAGTCCCTCGTACCGATCCAACAATAAGACACTATATAGTGGGACGGTACATCTTAAACGCCTCAATTCATTTCTGTAGGCGTCGCAGCCGAATTAGGTTCAATTTTTTTTTCATAGCCCTGTTTGTGAACTTAGTCTCTGCCTACGCTTTTGGGGTGCAGGTTTGAGGTTTAAATACTGGGTGGAATCGCTTATCGTCCGGAAAATTTCATAGTGTATTGTGTTTGTGAATTTAACGTTATATACAAGATTTATCATTAAAAACTGCAAACTATCCCATAAACAATATCAGTACAAGATATCCCCAAAACACATATTATCTAAATCACCCTACACATAAAAGTGCAACGAGATGTCAATACTCAGGCGCGCGAGTGTATGAGTCACGCCACGCCACAGCTGACTATCAAGCAGCGACCTTGAACTTACTTTGCGCCTATTTATCGGTATTATTACTCAAAAGGTTGACTGGGAGAGAATTCCTCAGGCATTAAGTCCGCCTTTATACTTTGTATATAAAGCATTTAAATAAATAAATATTACCATATAACATTTTAATTTATTTAGAATTTTAGTGTGTTAGGATCATTTAAGTAAATGTAGTTGTTGGTAAGTTGTTAAGATTTACATTTTAATTGAACATATTATTTTCATAACGTACCTACCAATGATGTTTTAATAAAGATGACGCATATTCATACTGCGTGACGTTTAAAAACTGTACTGCTATGCATATACATACTCATTTGTTAATACTTTATGACAATTTTAGTGAATGAAACAGATCATACAGAAAGTACGAGACGAAAAGAGATAGCATTGCTCTATCCAAACATAGAATCGAAGCGATAGAAACAGAAGGGTGACGATAAATAAAACTACCTATTTGGTTTTATAAGTATATAATATATTAACTTTGAGGTTGCTACATGAGTCTACCTGTGGTACGCCATCCTGAAACAAATATATTTTTATTTGCACATAACTTTGATAAAATAAAAAAAATAATAATTGATTGCCGTTTCTTATATAAGTTTATGGTAAGCATGCACTGAAAAATCGATATCTTATTAATTTTTTTTTGTTGTAATGATGACAAGTGATACGACCGCTCGTGGACATAAGCGAAACCAAGACACCTGAAATTACAAAGCAATGCTTGGCATTCACTGTGCTCGCCATTCCGAGACATAAGATCTTAAGTATAAGTACAGCGATTACTCGGGCGAGAATGTCCTTTGGATCGGAACATAACATGGCATTTAAACTGCCGTGTGGCGGGGGAAATAGACATTGCGGTGGTACCTACACATGGTGGTAACGTATGAGCGACCTGCCACTAGTAAACAACCGATACTACAACCGATGGTGCAGGTTTTTTTTAGGTGGATATATTTATATATTTTCGTAGTTGTATATTTTTATTCATAATTAAATGTGCTAAACCAATATTAATCAGTTTTAAAGGCATCCAGTCACGATCTTCTCTTTTTGTCCGAGCTGTGCTTAGTGCATATCCATTTACGTCTCAAAAGCTCATCACATGGAAATCTGGAAACATTAATTAATGTTATATGTAAATATAGTTATTCAAAATATATGAGGAAGCTAATGTATTTTGTAATGTTCGTGGTTGGATTAAGTTATTTGAATTGATTATGAAAATAATTCATAACAAATAACTTAATTGTTTTAAATGTGATTGAATTAGAAATAAATATACAACTATCCAAATCCATTCAAACTTTCATCGTCAATTTCCTGTATCGCTTCTGACTTGTTAATCTATGACATACGCTTTTTGTCCCTATCGCACTTCACAATCTTTGTATTACGCGATCTTTCTTACACAATTGAAGGCGGTGTATACTAATTTAAAATAAAAATTAAATTTTGTGTGGTTTTTATATACTTACGTATGGTGTGTAGGTCCCATTTAGTTTCGTATTTCTGCACCATTGTTTTAACACTTTTAAAACACACAATTCGACACTTTAGACAATATTTTCGAAATAAATTATGTTGACAGCACTGAGGTCTTCACTCTGTCGCCGTTACTATGCGACTAGATGAAATTACACCAATTGCCCGAATTTGAACGCCTCACTTTTGAAGTGCTAGTGCGATATCTACGTCGTATTTGTATAATATATCATTGGTACCTACTATCTTAGAAAAAGCTGCATGTTTTTATTTAAACCTTTTAATAAAGTCGAGAATAAACGACTTCACTGTGGAAGGTCACGGATTCTTGCATGATTAGGAAGTCTGAACTTACCATGATCGAGTAGCCTTTAAAATAGTTCTTGTGCTGGGAACTAGTGGATTAATCATTCATGATACCATTCCTACGCAAAGACTGTAGATGTTCTGGATCTGCATACATCCTTCTTGCATGACCCAAGTTTTCATTGGATCGGACATAGCATGTCATCATTTCCACATACTCACTGTTCGTGTAATCACTTATTTTGACCGCAAGAAACTAACCAAATACCAAAATAATTTCGTACAACGTCGCTCAGTACCGAATTTCGCACGACTGAGTTTGTGGCAACATCCCTATAACTTGGAAGGCGTCGGCGGCGCGGGAGCGGGCGGCGCGGGAGCGGGCGGCGCGGCGCGGCGACACGCTTTGTACTTGCGCTTGCGGCGGCGCGGCGCGGCGGTCAGGGCGGCGCGGATCAAAGGATTTTATTACCTCAGATTTAAAAGTTTCTACTCGAATTCATAATGTATTAATTCATAATGCAAGTAGGGTAACAATGATGTGTATTTATGAAGATTTTTTTCATTTATATCATCTTACTCTAAACAACGTTTTTTTTATGTATAACTTATTCTAAATTAGTAACTTTTTTTTTTTACTAGCCTATACTGTCCCACTGCAGGGCAAAGGCCTCCCTTTCCTTCTTCCATCCGTCTCTATCCAAGGCTTTCATCCTCCAGTTCTTATTAAAATCCACCTTCTACGCGGCCTACCACGTGGTCTTTTGGTGTTTTGGGGAGCCCATTCAGTAGCAGTCTTAGCCCACAACTCTCCTGACATGCGACAGACGTGGCCTGCCCAGTCCCACTTTAATTTGGCTGTTTGTTGCCCAACATCCACAAGTTTCGTTCTGGAGCGCAGATCTCTATTTCTTATACGGTCGCATAATTTAACATCTAGGATACTGCGCTCCATAGCTCGCTGGCAAACCCCGAGATCGGACTTTTGCACTTTAGTCAAGGACCAGGTCTGAGAGCCATATGTAAGGATGGGGAGAATGCACACGTCCATGAGTTTTTGTTTAAGAGCGAGTGGTAGATCGCTTTTAAGCAAGTGTTTCATAGACCAGTAGCTCTTCCAGGCGTTTTCAATACGTCTCTTGACCTCAGCTTCCTGCCTATTCTGGAAGGATACTATCTGGCCTAGATATAAATATTCATCAACGTATGCAATCTCCATATCGTCCATATCGTCCAGTCGAATCCAACTCGGTTGGGCAGCGTTCGGGAAACTACGCGACGTCTTCTCGTCCAAAATACCTCAGTGCCTTAAATCGAAAGTCTTCGATAGTTGTGTGTTGCCAGTGATGACTTACGGCACCGAGACGTGGCCTCTCACTATGGGCCTTATTAGGAAGCTCAAAGTCACTCAACGAGCTATGGAGAGGGCTATGCTCGGGGTTTCCCTACGAGATCGAATCATAAATGAGGAGATCCGTAGGAGAACTAAAATAACCGACATAGCCCACCGGATTAGCAAGTTGAAGTGGCAATGGGCAGGGCACATACTGATGGGGTCGGAAAGTACTCGAATGGAGGCCGCGTAGCGGAAAGCGCAGCGTAGGACGTCCACCCACACGATGGTCCGACGACCTGGTAAAGACCGCGGGACGTCGCTGGATGCAGGCTGCCTCCAACAGGTCTCTGTGGAAATCATTGGGGGAGGCCTATGTTCAGCAGTGGACTTCCTTTAGCTGATGGATGGATGCAATCTCCACACCCCCTATCTTGGTTTTTAATTGTCTGGCGTTCGACATTACCTTCGTCTTCGACATGTTCATGCTCAATCCAACCTCGACGCTTGCAGTATGTAATTCGTTGAGCATAGTTTCAAGCTCTGATGCCGAAGAAGAGAAAAGGACTATATCATCGGCAAAACGTAGATTGGTTAATCTTTTTTCACCCACAATAATGCCCTTCCCTCCCCAACTGGATGGCAAGTTATTAAAAACTTCTTGTAGAGCGGCTGTAAATAGTTTTGGGGAAAGTGGGTCTCCTTGTTTCACCCCGCGTCTGATGGGAAAGGACGGTCCTATTAATAATAATTAGTAACTAGTAGTGGTAAATTAATTTTACACTACATAAACAAAAACAAAAAAAAAAGTATGCCAAAGGGTTCTAAGTCATGTACTTGCCATGTACAATTTTTTTTGTGACGCTAAGCGATTCCACCCAGTATGTATGTGATCATTGTAATTGTGTTTTATTGTGCGTTAAAATGGCCGCCACTGTGGCAGATGAGCTTGAAATGTTTGCTTGATCGTGTATGGGGCACGATGCAATATTACTGTTGTGTGTGCCTTATAATGGAATGTGTAGTGTATGATAGTAAAAAAGAATAGTCTTGCATTTATTTAGATATATTAGGCAGACTGTAAGCCTAAACATACGGGACGTTTCGGAAATACTTATGGTCGTTGTCTTAAATTGGACCCAAAACAAGCCCACTGAGTCTTATTCGCTGGATATACTCAGGATTGGGTCGCGTCGCGTAGTTCCAGTGGTAGTGTAAGCCCACTGAGTTTGTTTCGCCGGGTCTTCTCAGGAAGGGCCGCGTTGGATCCGGTGGTAACAATAAACCGCTACGCACCGTTGTAATAATATTCATGGTCCATTAATTAATTTAATTTAATTTAATTTAATTTGACCAACGTACATATTGTATTTCTTTGAAAAATAAATTACCATAAAGTCAAAACTAATACTTTAAATAAAATAAGAATAAAAAGGAAACAAATAAATAAAACTAATGCTAAATAAAAATAAAATTAATTTAAAATAAATAAATTACTTAAATTAATTAATTAAACCAAGAAATTAAAATAAGTAATACTAAGTATAGGAAATATATTGTTTATAGAGATTAAGTTCTATGTGTATTGACTTGTCATAAGAGCTTTTAAATTGCCTACGTGACCAATAAATACATTTCATTTCATTTCAATAAATACATTTCATTTCATTTCATTTCATTTCATTTCAGACTAATTTTCAACAGTCACAAAATACCAAGACTTGAAATGAAATGAAATGAAATGTATTTATTGGTCACGTAGGCAATTTAAAAGTTCTTATGACAAGTCAATACACATAGAACTTAATCTCTATATGCAATATATTTTCTATACTTAGTATTACTTATTTTAATTTATTGCTTTAATTTATTTATTTATTATAAATTGTTTTTATTTTTATTTATAATAAATTTTATTTATTTATTTAGTTTTTATTCATATTTTATTTAAAGTATTAGTTATTTCTTTATGGTAATTTATTTTTCAAAGAAATTCATTATTTACGTTGGTCAAATTAAATTAATTATTAGTGGACCATGAATATTATTACACGGTGCGTAGCGGTTTATTGTTACCACCGGATCCAACGCGGCCCTTACTGAGAAGACCCGGCGAAACAAACTCAGTGGGTTTACACTACCACTGTAACTACGCGACGCAACCCAGTCCTGAGTATATCCAGCGAATAAGACTCAGTGAGCTTGTTTTGGGTCCAACTTAAGACAACGACCATAAGTATTTCCGAAAAGTCCCGTATGTTTAGGCTTATTATCGGATCCAACGTGGCCCTGACTGAGAAGACCCGGCGAACAAACTCAGCGGGCTTTACCACTGGATACTACGCGGCGCGACCAATTTCTGAGTAGATCCAGCGAGTCAAACTCAGTGGGCTTGGTTTTGATCAATTAGTTGGCTTAGGGGAATCAGAAAATACCAAAAATTTTACGGTCACACAGCATCCAGATTGACAAAAGCGTTTACAGATCTCCTAAACAGTTGTGAACTCCTGTAAAATTAAAAACTACGATTTTTTTCAGTTACACTACCTTTAGCTGAATTAAATATTTGTAACTCTCACAAACCTTTGTCCCTGATCGGGAATCGAATCTACGGCGTTGTCACAAACTTAATCACGGCGACTAAACATTCATATTAGTATACAAACTAATCAAGTTAACAAAACACTCGTGGGGTTACTCCATACTACGATACGACGACGAATGTTCGAACATCTTACGTAAAACTGTACGAAAATGTTCGAATCCTCTATTGTCTGTCGTAACCTTACACTATCTTCGGAGTGAGTCATAAGCTTCATTAAGAATAGTATTCATTTTTAGAAGTGGGAAAACTTTTATTCCTGGACATCGAACGACCGAACATTCGAACTTAGTGTCGGAGTATAGAGTAATCCCCCAGCTCGTGAAGTGTAAACGTTATAAAAAGTATTCGAGCAGTTTTTATGAAACATTATGTTATCATGCTATTAATCCTTGTTGGTTGGTTTTTACTCATAGTGTGTGCATATGCCAGTGACAGCATTAAGGGGCTCTTGAACGTTTTATCTAATGCTTTATAAATATATTGAGTTTCTATTTGAATTAGAATATATTGCATTTTTTTGCAGTTTTATGCTCTGGTGATAATGGAATAGCTCTGAACAGTAAAAAACTGGAGTGCGTTCCTCGAACAGAATATTTTTATAATATATTTTTCGTCCGATAAATATGATTTTACAAGCATTCTGTGGATTAACGAAATTCAAGTGAAAAAATATATTTATCAAACATAAATATTGTTGCAATACACATGAAAACATGTGGTGTGGCTCAATGCACTAAAAATTTCAATAATAATACTCATTTACATAATACTTATACCTATGTTTTCAAAGAGATGAAAAAATAACAAAATGTAACAGTGAACCAATGATGACATTACGGCACGTAATGTTTTTTACAATACCTTTAACCTTACATAATATTTATACATCATATTCTCGTTGAAAATATAAGTGGCAATGTAAAAGTATTTGTGAAGTAAACAAAATATAGAATAAAACGGCAGTGTCACCACAGCAATGCGGTTTCATTTGCCGTGTGCGGCTCCAACCGTTTTACCTAAGCCTTCCTTTATGCATTCACTTTTACATGAAATAAACCGGGCTCTGAGACTATACAGCATTATTGCTGCCTCTATAATTATTTTATTTGTAGGTACACACCAGTCTTTTACAATTAAACTTAAACAAAGAAGGCTTTGACAACCCTAGCAAAGGCACAAAGAGAATGCTGCGAAATTTATAATTAGGGTTGCGTTTAGGTGAAAATGGAGCCTGAACGAGCTGTATTGCATGTTTACTGCTCAAAAGCAGCTCGAATAGTAATCATGTTGGAGCTGGTCGTAATCACTTTCTAACTAAATAAGATTATTTTTTGATTTAATTATAGAAGTCGTAAAATTTAACTGATGTGCTTTCTACTCTAGTTAATATCGTGTTTAGTTTGGTTAAAGAAATAGTAATAAGAAATCGATATTTTTCCTCCCCTACTTTCATCATTACATACATCATTAATCCATCAGTCATGGAAAG
This sequence comes from Hyles vespertilio, assembly GCA_009982885.2. NCBI lineage: Eukaryota > Metazoa > Arthropoda > Insecta > Lepidoptera > Sphingidae > Hyles > Hyles vespertilio. The sequence goes on along the minus strand of CM042816.1, from coordinate 5,867,538 downwards.
TCTACGATTACTCAAGTACTACGAATGTTCACGAGCGGTAGTAGTTTAACCGATATTATGTAACTCTAGCACTTTTACAGCGCTGATAAAAATCTACCCTATTCCCCTCCCGATAAAAAATACACAAACAAATGATTGTAAATTATTGTTTGTACCGTGTGTTCGTATCCCATTAGAGAGGGTTATCTCGTTAGCGATATAAATAATCTGACGGGCTTTGCTCAACTAACAAGCGGACATTTTTCACGAAACCCTACCACTGCGGGGACTAGGGCTGTCTGCACTGTACCTTTAAACGCATTTACTGTATCAATATTTATAGTATGAACTTTGTGTGTGCAACATTTTTGGAACGAAGTTCCTTATCGCGCGTTGTGAAAGGGGGCTAGACGGAAAAAATTCTCACGAAAAGTAGGCACGAAAAATATTAGACAATCGTTTTTTATTTCTTTATTTGAAAATGATGTCATACATTTTACTTAACTCTAATAGAGGCAATAAAATATCCAAATACATATTAATATGTTAAAGGCTATAGTAAAAACTAAGAATACGCTGAAGCCCAAAATTAAGTGGGAAACGTTGCAACAATTTCTAATTTATTCAAATGTCATAAATCAAATTGGTACAGAAGAAACATAAATTGCATAAATATGTGAAAAAAAAAAACATAATGATGGTGATACCCAAATGATTCTTTTGATGATGACATTTAATTAAAATTACATAATAAAACCGTAATACATTGATATTCGATCAATTCACAATTTTAGTTTGTTATCCTGCTGTCAATCATCAACCCTTCATTTGACTATGTATCTTTGTCAAATATTACTAAAATTGAGCCTACTGATTAAGTTTATATTACATTATATTATAACTTAAGAAATAAAATTTTATTACAATTCCTTCACTAATTAATAGAAAGGAACTTCGTTCCATCCGGGTGTCCGCTGACACCTCTCAAGTTTTTTTTTAAATTATTTAATCTCTGACTTGATAATATTTATAATGTTTGTTGGGGCATTGCACCATATAAACGAAGTTGTTTGTGCTGGTGCTCACATTTAGTTAAAGTAAGTTACAAATAAGCAACTAAGTAAATAAATAAGCAAGTAAAGTAAGTTATAAAATAGTTTTGGGCCTTGTCGTTTTGAAATAATTTGACCTTGCCTTGCCTTATTATTCCGATGTGATTGTTAAAGAATAGACATTATGGGTATTTAAATATGCGAGTTGTATGTTGTAGATAGCCGTGTGGTAATTGGACATGATGTTGGCAAAAATAGAGCAAATATGTATTATTTATAGCTTTTAATGTAAGCTTTGAAGCTTTTTTTGGCTCTTATTTATTATTATTTTAAATTCAGTTTGAGCGAAGAAAACAACACATTCGATTTTGACAAGCCGTAAGTATATATCACAAAGCTCTAAAAATTTAGTTAACTGAGGTATCATAAAAAAGTCTCATACTAATATTTAATTTTGAGTAAAATGAATAATTAATAATAGTGCCTGAAGTCTCCCGAAAACACTAATCCAATGACGTCAATAACGTGAGAGCTAAGAGCCAATTGTGACTCGGCACAATTCAGTTAATACAGGGCATGTTCTTCGTTAATACCACGTAGAGTGTCGTGCACCTACATAAATGCTTTGTGGCGGCGTCCAGGTCCGTTCACGCCTCAAGGACTCATGTGTAGTCGTATCGCGGCTTATACTTACCAACTGTGACGTGTAATGGAGTTTATTAAATGTTTGTTGTAAAGTATTTAATAAATTAACGCCCGAATACTGGAACGCCATTCAAATAATAAGTTGGTCTTAACAGCGCACGGACCACTTAGCCAGTACATTTAATCGGGATTAACGTAGTTAAGCGCCATTTATATTTAAGTTGCGTTCCAGTATTTGGGCGTAAGTGTTGTGAAAGATAGGTAATACGTTTTGTGGGGCTATGTACGTGCGAAGGAAGAGATTGATTCTTCGATTCGTGCCTGTATGTACTCGTATTATCCCACAGACGTCCCATTGCAGGGCACAAGCCTTCTCTGTAATCGAAAGTACGGCTGAGAGGGGTTAGGCCATATAGACCACCACGCTGGCCTAGTGCGGGTAGGCAGATGTAGACATTTTTAATAACAAATAGCAAGATAATCGGTTTTTCGATCAATGCTTTGTCTAGACTAAATACCACTTCTTCAGGTGATTTATACTTACCACCTTATTTCGATAAAAATGACTACACTTTACCCAAAGACCCAAAGGTTCCAGTCGTGTTCAATAGCTTCTGTTTCTGTATGAAACGCCATTCATATAATCTAATGTTGTCACAGAGTAACGTAATGACGTTTCAGAGTAATTGCAATGAAAAATGCAGATGTTGGACAATGGTCCAACATCTGCATTTTTCATTGCAATTTTATACAACCGAGGAGAATAAACAGAAATTCTATTGTGTGATAAAACACCCGTAAAATTGGAACTAAAAAATTCAAAGTTAGATTCAGAATTCAATTTTATTCTATACACATTCGTATTGATAGAACCAGTACGTTTTTATTACGCTGTATATTCGAATTGTTGGCTATACAGTTCAATATAATTTTCTATTGTGCCATTATTATTTATTGATAAGTATTCACATTAGTTTCCTTTTTATTTAGTTAAACTAGTAATATGGATGGTAAATAAATAAAATAGATTTAGTAGATATGTGGGAAAATGCAACGCATATTTGCCCTATAGGAAAAACTAAGAAGGATCATGTTATGATGCATTGTATCAATATACAACGCAAATATATGCATATGCTATACAGAATATCTGTGAGGTACCCGTTGAAGGTGTTGATTAAAAGTAATTTTCACCAATTTTAATGTTAGAGATACCGCTATTCAGAGCACTTATTACTAGGCTGATAACTGACTGACTGTCATGAAATTTGAAGCTAACTGTTTTTGGAATTATAACGAATAATTTCCTAACAATGTGTATTTTTCTCTTTTGTTGCGTTATTGGTTTTAACTGAATCCATCAATTGGTGACTGACGGCCTTATTCCTAGATACTTTATAAACAATCAAATGTTTTGTTTTCTCCGCTCAAATTGAATTCAAAAGTCGTTTGAAAGAGACAAAACATGCGATAACTAAAATAGATGTATCAACTGTCTATGGATAAGAACGTAAGTGCTGATAATCATGGTAAGTACAATCATTTGGATGATTGCTTCTTCGTCGGATATAAACAAAGGTAATGATGTTCTCGTTTTATAGGGCTCAAGACTAATGCCTCCTCTGCATGGGTCTGCAAACGTCGTCTTCGAATGGGTATTGCGATCGTCAAGTGGAACGTTGGGTTTGTGTCATTTAATAGATTTTAATTATTATTATTCTTTATTCAAGCCTTACGTTCCGCTTGACTATCGCAACACCCATCCGAAGACGCCGTCTGTAGATGTATCTGTTGACGTGTAGAGGAGGCATAAGATTCAAGCATGAAATTTATTTCAAAATATCGTGGACGTCGCGTCGGCGCATCGTTTCAATTAGCAAGTAAACATCTTTCAGTGAGTTATGAACGAACCTTTGGAGATGTGCCGATACAAACTGATATGCGTCGTGCTCTGAGAGTAATCTGCAGGTGTATTATGGACGTGATATTGTTTGCGCCCGCTGTGATTATATCATACATGACTATTGGCTCGCTGCTAGTCGCACATGTACATTGTGTAGTCTTATTGGGGATTAGCATTAGTGCTTGTCATACCATAGCGATTTCACTCATATTCTGATGGTGCTTGGGCCATAAAATGCTATTTTTTTCTTACCATTCAACTACTATCTTTCCGCATTTCGGGTAAAAATCTATAAAACCTTATAAAAAATAGTTTCCAGGTAATTGTGTCTTGATTAAAGAAGTTTCCCCTTATATAATTTCTGAATCTGGATATTGAATGCTGTTGATTATTTTCCACAGTGAATCCCTACGGAAACTGAATTAATTTTGAGATTATTCTTCGTTGTAGAATGTAGAGCGGTGAAACGGATTTTATTTCATTGGTATATTTATTCAACTTTGTTTCAATTGTATTCCAACTATAATTTTGAGATTTCATAACTACAACTTTAATTTATGCGTTATCCATCAAAGTTAAGCCCGTATTCAGCCAATTTTGACTAGGCCGGCGCAATTATGTCGACTAATAAGAAATAATCTCTGTATCCAACTTTAGTGACATTGCAATGCTCTTAACATTACTGATGGTATGTCTCTCATATATCAAAGGCTGCCTGGCGCCTTACCATCAAAATGTCTAATTCTCTTGCCAAAAACTATGCACATTTGTGTTTCGGTTTGAAGGTGGTTTTTTAGCCAGAGTAATTGCTGCACATATGACTTATGACATATGTATGTTATGTGACTTAGCATCTTATGTCACATGGATGGTTAGCGCGAAGGAAATCCAAGCATTGCTTTATAGTGCATGGTGTCATTTGGTTTTATTACTGTTCATGAACGGTCGTATCGGTTATCATCGGCGTAGGCTTAGCCATAGGCATGCTAACCTCGCCATTCATTGCAATAAAAAAGTCACGGTGCATAGACGACAACTTGCCGTGCCAGTTTAAAATTTTTTAATTATGTACATTACGAACAAAAATAATTTTAAAATTACTGATCTAAATTTGTATGCATAAAGCATGTCTGCATATTCTATTTGTAATGAACTTATTAGCGGGGATTAATCTAATCTCAGAAATTAAATGACATTAATAAATCATTAGTTTATACCATGCTCAAACCAATGATATCTCTTTAATTAACCAGGGCAGTTAGGCAGTGCACATGATTAGACAAACAAATATACTTAGTAAACTAATTTTACATGATCGATCAGGGTCAAAATTATCGGGTTACGGGTGACTCCAAGACGGTTATAGGCTAAGAGGCAGTCCGCGAAATGATGGTGGGATGATCTCGACAAATATAACAAGAGTTGGATGCCAATTGCTCTCAATAGAGATGTGGATGAGCTTCGGGCAGGCTTTTGCATAGCAGTGGGATCTTTTGGGCTAATTTAATAGTAATAATTTATCGATAAGTTATCTTTAAATCGGGGTCGCAATTTGCAAGATTTGCACTTCTGATGTTTTAAAGTTACATGTATTATAATTGGTCTACTCTAGGCAGGGGCTCCTTAACAATAAAAAGTTCAATAAGTGAACTTAGATGATAGTCCAGCATGTTATGCTCATTTTATAGAAATCACCGGTTTGTTTATAGAAAATTATCACTTCCTCCCACTCCCACTCGCAAGCGTGGAAAAGGAAAATAGAGAAAATCTACGTGTTTAAGAAATTAAAAAATTAAAGGTCTGTGAGAACTATCAACGCGTTTTAAGTAAACATAGCAGATAAAAAGCGGTTTATTTAATTAAAATTAGTTCTACCAACACCAACATAGAATTTAATTAAGACGAAAGTGTATAAATCTTTCAGACGTTCATAAAATAAAATACACATTTGAGGCACGTTTTAATATTGTGTAAACGATACTGCGCAGAACTCATTTCAGTGAAGGAAGCACGGAAGCAATCAACAACGAACGTACAAGAAACTGAGATATGAAACTTTAATATTCTCAAAGGGAATACGGTACGACTGTTTCTAGCTCAACGAGAAATGTCTGCCAGTAAGCGGATTACACGCTAGTCACTTTGTTAGCTGATCTTTGACATTTTACGTTTTTGTTCAAGGTTGTGTTTGCTGGCCGGTCTCCAAACGCAATGACATTACTAATGTTATGCAATGCACTTGAGTTGCCGCTGCGGACTCTCACCGCATCACACTCGTAATAGGGCTGAATTTCAAAACCACAAACTGTATTCTGGAACTCTAGTAATTATATATTTCAGCTGTAAATTTGTACTTTCTGTTCGTTCGTATATCTGTATACCTGGGGAAATAAGCATAAATATTAAGCATGTTTTAATAGTCATCTAGAGAAAAGCTGGTAGTTTCCTCTTTCAGGATTCAGGCAAAGACCGAAAAGAGCATGCAGGTATTTACTGGCTCTTCATTCCTGACTAGTATTATTACAATAATTGTGGTAGGGACGAATCCTTAATTTGTTGTGAAATCCCGAAACCTAATATCCAATTCAGAACAGTTTCACTTAAACAAAAACCTCTAGATGGTTATCACTCTTATTATGAGCTACACTGAATATCCGTATCAGCCCATATATGTCTTACTGGAGGGCACAGGATTCCTGTACAATCGAGAGTATGATTGAGAGTGGTCAGGTCATTAAGTTCACCACGCTGGCCTAGTGCGATTTGGCGAACTTTACATACCATATAAATTGTTGAAATAATTTACCAGAATATACCAGAATGATAAACGAAGATTCACTTCAACGTCAAATGGTATCAACACGGAATTAAAACTTTGCGCCTTAAACCTGGGGTTGTACTAATTGCATGTAACTCAAAATGGAATTTCCGCTGTATTCCGGTAAAAGAATTCGACAAAAGTCCTCGTTAGATACCGTCAAAATCGAATCCTAACTTCACAAATTGTTTAGTCGATCATTCCACTAAACGAGAATTTGATGCAGGTGTGGTTTATTCTGATGTCTTACAAAAAATGTCTTATAAGATGACAGCACGGTTCATGGGCGATACCACTGCGGGCCTCCAGGTTGCCGTGTCGAAACTGTGAAGGGACGCGAAGATCTTGTCATTGAGCTCAACCAGACCTTGGATCTCATTTCTACGTGGGGTTCCAGGAATATGGTTGAGTTCAATGCCAAGAAAACCCAGGTGTGTGCGTTCACGTGCAAAAAATCCCCGTTCTCTCCCCTCCCCATTCTTCAGGGTACTCCCCTCTCAGTGCGGAATGACCTGTGTATCCTTGGTGTGGATATCCGCTGTGATCTCAATCCAAGGAATCACATCGAGGGCGTAATATCTGCCACATCACGCAGGGTTGGAGTCCTGAACAGGGTGCGTCGGTTTTTCACGCCCGGTCAGCTTTGCCGCTTATATAAAGCGCAGGTCCGGCCGGGTATGGAGTACTGCTCGCACCTTTGGGATGGATCCGCCCAGTACCTGCTCGATGCCTTGGATGGATTGCAGCGGCGGGCCATCCGCATTGTGAATGATGCAGACGTTACGAGCAACTTCGAGTCGCTACAACTCCGGAGAGATGTCGCCTCTCTAAGCGTGTTCTACCGCCTGTATCACGGTGAGTGCTCTGAGGAATTGTTCAACTTGCTCCCCTCCTCTCCATTCCTAACCAGAACCACGCGTGCTGGCTTGCGAAGCCATAGCTTGACGATCCACACCATCCCGGCGCGAACCAAACGGTTCTCAAATTCGTTTCTGTGCCGCACCGTCAGGCTGTGGAATTGTTTGCCGGCGCACGTGTTCCCTCCTTCCTACAATCCTGGGTTCTTCCGCCGTGGTGTGAAGAGGCACCTAAGCAGGCCGGCATAATTGTTTCCATTGGCATGGGACTGCCGTCCGATGCCAATGGATACTCTGCCTGGGCGGCACTGGCACTTTCCATCAGGTGCAATGCCGCCACTATGCCAGGCCATTATAAAAAAAAAAAAAATCTATGTATTACAAAAATGCAATCGGGTTTGATATTTGAAAGAATAAAGAATTGAAACAATATATTCCCTTTATTAACAAAAAATATCAGTGTAATTATAGCAGATTAAATTAAATGATAACGACTGGCTAATCATAAAATGTCAATCCTTGAAGGACATTCATCATCATTGCTGTCCTTCAAGATTTTCTACAACCTCTTGATGTAATCGGCTTCTATAATACTTTCTTCAGTCTGATGATTTCTAACAAAGCCACTTCTATATAGTAATTAATTGAGACATAATTAAGCATTATACTTATTGATATTACTATATTTATGTATATTTTTGTTCATTATTTTTAAATATTCTAAGTATTTTTTTTATACTCCTCTCTTTCTTCTTTTCTTATATACATGCAAAGGTTATCGAGCAGACGTCGCTCAGAGCGATAAGACCTTTCGTAATGTACATACTTTGCATTAGTATTGTTTTTATTTTTTTATGTTTTTATCTTATCTTCATATACAATAAAGATTAATAAATAAATATATGGCGATAGGCTCGCCTCCTGTCACGATGTGGGACTAAACTAACAAGGCCGAAACAAGGTGTCCTGGTACTATCTCTGCCTACCCCTCTTAGTTTAAAGGCATGAGTTTATGTTAATAATGTATATGTAAATAAATGAAATTAGCAAGTAATTCTATTGTTGGCACTAAGTGGTACTAAGTTGAGTCGTTTTATAAAAACTATTTCCCGTTCAGAGTCACGTATAAAGTTTATGCAGAGTACGAGACAAGATCTAAGCGTCACAGAACCGGGCTTGATACTTTGTTATGTATAAAGTAATTACATTTAATTATAAAGTTGCTTTGTTTGTGAGAATAGACTGAGAATGTGCAAGATTTTATCTTAATTAAAATAGGTATTCCTGCTCTCAAATTATCTTTGTGAAGTTTATTAAAATGTTTTTTTTTGTTTTACTGTTCATATGTTAATGCTATTCCTCTTTATTTAAATATTTTTGATACGATCAACCAACAAAAATATTAAAGCGAAATGTCGTACGCCTGCCTACAAGGTGGACGGACGACCTGGCTAGAGTTGCAGGAAATCGCTGATTGATGTGGAGATCCTTGGGGGAGGCCTACGTTCAGCAGTCCACTTCCTGTGGCTGAGATGATGATAAACCAATAAATATTATAAGTATCCTCAAATAATTCATGACATTGTGTAATACCTCGGGTAAATCCAGACTGTGCCGAGTAACAAACTAGGTGACAGTTTTAGTGACGTTGGACACAATGCAACTACAAATTATGCCCAGAAGATTTTACAATATTATTTTACAAAAAAAATATACCACCATCCAATACAATCATACAAAAATGTAAAAAAATCGACGCTTTTTTAATTAGTTGTGGTTTCATTGTGTACGAAGTCACTAAAACTGCCAACTGGATTCTGGATCTATCTAGTCTAGATGTACTCTGTATAACTGTGTGTAATAATTTAATGAACTAATTTATTGTGTTAGATGTTATCAGCTATTGGCTTTTCAAGAGAATTAACAGCCTCCGTGGCGCAGTCGGTTAGACGCCGCCTGTGGCACGAGAGGCCGCGGTTGCAATCCTGCGGGGAATCATCCGAGATATCACAAATATGTCCGGGTCTGCGTGTTTATGAAACCGAAAAGTCTCTCGTAGTTCCTGAAACCCACAACACACGACTCGATGTTAGTGTGGGATCAGCATTACGTATGTGACTGTTGGATGTTATGGGACATGTTAACACATGTAGCAGCTTGAATATGTAGTGATATGGTATTAGGTTCAAAATTAGACGCAGAAACTGATTTTCCACTCAAATACAATAAAAACAACAAACAGGGAGCGTGATTGAAATGCACTCGTTCACCATCACAATTTTGTTTTGTGTTCAGTCGTGTATTTCATAATCCATTTTCCCAATGTTTGATATTATTGCACTTAACTAAAAAGTATTTTTTCAAATTGCAATTGTTATGAATGGCCGTCAGATTGTCGTACGGTCCTCCCTCTTTTTATCTGGTTTATAGTTGTAGTTCTAGGAAGGGTTTTCTCTAGCTAAGAATGAAACTCCATCTCGTTCAATAACAATATTATATTCCGATTGTTTTGCATCTGTTTTTCTACATTACACGATCAGACGACACACCAACAAGACATCAATCCAAATATACTGTTTTTTACTTTTCAAATGCCTCATTCCATTTTCACATGTTAAATCTATTTTGTTTTTAAACAAGCAACTTTCATTGTAGCATTAAGTTTGAAAGAGTATTTAATGTTACTGATATAAAAATACTAGCGGTCGGGCCCGGCTCCGCCCGGGTGCACACGTTTTAAAATGGCGGTCAAAATGTTTAATTCTGACTATCAGTTTAGAATATCGACCAATCGGACCACGAAAAACGAACAATATTTCCACGTATTTTCTAGAAATATCACTACTGCTTTCCTCCTATATGTCATAGCGTGATGATAGCCTATAGCCTTCCTCGATAAATAGACTACCCAGCACTGAAAGAATCATTCAAATCGGACTAGTAGTTCCAGAGATTAGCGCGTTCAAACAAACAAACAAACAAACTCTGCAGCTTTATAATATTAGTGTAGATAATCATTTAGTAAACAAAATGTTCACTACTCACACTTTAATCCCAAAATATTCACAATAAATTAACACAACGAATGGTGAGACGAGCATGCCGTTCACCTGATGGTAACCGATGCGACAGCTCATAAACAGAGGCAAAACCAAACAACACCTGGAATTACAAAGCAATACTTGGCATTCTACTGCGCTTGCCATCCTGAGACATAAGATGTTGAAATAAAATGAAAATATTTATTGAATCCATAAAATGTCATACATTATTTAGATTCAGTCACTTTTTTCCACTACCATCCGGTTCACAAGGCTGTTTTCGCCAGAGAAGAACGGGCAAGAACTCTGGCGTTGCTCTTTCCAAAATAAGTTTACAATACAGTGATTAATTAATAATTATATTGTACGGCTGAGTTAAGTGTAGTATTGTTAGGTCTCAATATCCATAGCAGTGCATTTACACTCCTGGTTAGCGGGAGAAATACACACTGTTGTACAATGTCTATTCAAACTACGAACTAAAACTGCGTGGGTCATAATATTATTTAACGTTTGAGTATATTACGAGACATTATATTTTAACTGGAATGAAAGCGAAACATTCACATGGTATCCACTGATGTTTTTTCAGGGTCTTATTTATCGAAAAACCTAGTAATCTTTAAACAAACAACTCAAATGAAAAATCTTGAAAGCAACACCTCAATAGGAGTGAAATGTTTTCAGAATATTTGAGCGGACAGAGCGGTGACAGCGCCCTCTCGCGGGACCACGAAGAAACATGGCTGCGCAACTCTTCATATTTACCTCTGAGGTACCTGGGAGCTCCAGGAATTATTGTTTTTAGGTTGAAAAAGAACTAGCTTTTATGGCGGATTTGTGGCTTCGTACGTGTTTTTGTCTAGGATTGCAAGAAAAAGACATTATTTATTTTAGGAACGCTACGTTCTTACTTGAAGTGCGTGGTGGCCTGTTGGTAAACGGACTAGACGCGGCTGCCCACATGTTCACGGTGGTCGCGGGTTCGAATCCCAGGGCACACCTCTGACTTTTCGGAGTCATGTGTGTATTGATAATAATCAATCACCACGCACTAAAACGGTGAAGGAAAAACATCGTGAGGAAACCTGCATACCATAGCGATTTATAAGAATTCCTATGGTATGTAAGTCCGCCAACCCGCACTAGGCCAGCGTGGTGGACTATATGGCCTAACCACTCTCAATCGTATTCTCGATTATAGAGTAGGCCCGTGCCCTGCAGTGGGACGTATATGGGCTGATACAGATACAGTTACGTTCTTACTTGAATGAAGCATTAATTTTAGCAATGTAATTATAATTTCTTCAATTAGTATTACTTACGTCACACTTATTAAATAACGTTTACTGGGTCCGTTACTATTAAACAACTGGTGTTGCTAAGAGTTTCGTAGCGATGGTGGTTTTAATGGATTAAATTATTGTATCTAAGACTATGTTTAATAAAAATTGTTTTGATGTTGAATAGGATAACACTGTTTGATTAGTAGAATATTAAAATAAGTAAATGCAAGTGCAGATTAGGGTATTTGTAATCTAAACCTACGATATGAATTTGGAATATTATGACTCTATTTGACATACTAATTATCAAAACGTTCGTAAATTTTCCTCAATTCTAATATACGGATAGGGATAAAATCCTTGATATATTTCGGTGAAAATATAGCTTTATATCCTGTATTTTTTCATTAATCTTAATGAATATTCAATATATGGGAACGAAGTTCCTTATCGCGCGTTGTGAAAGGGGGCTAGACTAAAAAAAATCTCACGAAAAGTAGGCACGAAAAACATTTGACAATCGTTTTTTATTTCTTTATTTGAAAATAATGTCATACATTATATTTAACTCTGATAGAGGCAATAAAATATCCAAATACATATTAATATGTTAAAGGCTATAGTAAAAACCCATGGATGGTGATACCCAAATGATTGTTTTGATGGTGACATATAATCAAAATTACATAATAAAACCGTAATACATTGATTTTCGATCCTACTTAATAAATTTATTATTATTTACAATTTTAGTTTGTTAGCCTGCTGTGAATCATCGACACTAGATTTGACTATGTATATTTGCCAATTATTATTAAAATTGAGCATACTGATTAAGTTTATATTACATTATATTTCTTATTTTACAAAAAATTGCCGTTAACCACAATGTGTCGTAATTAATTTTGAAGATGGTTGTCCTGCGTGAAGTCGTAGCGCACCGCGAAGGCACAGGATTCGCGGAAGTTGCAGGCCACGCGCCCCTATTGGTCAGACACGCGATAACGTGACGCAGCGCTCACGTAATTGGAGGAATAGCCGTGCAGCGCTGCACTGCTAGGGTATTTTAAAGATGTATCTCGAACGCTTAGCAGATACAACAAAAAAATCCCTCATTTTAGCCGGTGATTTTAACATCAACTTCAGTAATGAAAAATCAAAACCATTGCTACAGTTTCTAGTGGAAGAATTTGATTTAAGAATTAACAATAATCCAGCAGAATCAACAACAAAATATAATACTACCATTGATGCAGTTTTTTCAAGACATTTAAATAAAATAGAATTCCAAACATATGTTTCCTACTTCAGTTACCACAAGCCAATTATTACTAAAATTGAGCCTACTGATTAAATTTATATCACATTATATTTGTAAATAATAAAAAAATATTATTATGGCTTAAAAAAAATTTATTACAATTCTTTCACTAATTAATCGAAAGGAACTTCGTTCCATCCCGGTGTCTCTTGACACCATTCAACTTTTTCTAATTCCAATGTGCATCCATATACGAGTAGAACTACGAAATTATAATAAATTCAATTTTAAACTTCCTATACATTTTATCATTATCCTCTGCCAAAGAAAGTTCGCCATTTTATCAAATTTTATGCAATAAAAAGTGGTTGAAGTTTTTTTGAAGTATTTCTAGTCTGGCATATTAAAGATTGAGGGAACAATCCACGTTATGATGTCTTGGAATTTTTGAATCTCCCAGCATTCAATATTGCACACCGAATTTCATTTGATGTATTAAATTTTCTCGAGTCTGTCGCGGCGTATTTCAATAAAAATTGAGTCGTCTTTCATGTCTATTATGATGGTTTGGTATTCAGCCGTGATACAGCCACATTGGCAGATATTTTATAACTCCAAAATTCTTCGTGATATTAATATTTCTATGTATTTATAGAAATTGAGAACTAGCAAGTTACAGAAGACGCTCACCACTTAGATGAATATGCATAGTAACAAGAAGGGTAGATGGTACGTCAGTTGTGGTGTAGCGAGGAAGTAAGCAAACATTATGCAACTGTCATTCATATCAGGTTTTTCGGAAGCATAAATACTGTTCAGTAGAGCTGGCGTAATTTGCCAGCATGATTGGCTTTTAATTAGTTAACGTAATGATATCTTATTTCGTTTGCTTCTATTGACGTAGTTCAATATGAAAGTTGAAATATGACCAAGAAAAGCTGAGAAGGTCTTTTCAGAGTTGAAGACGCGGCGTATGAATGTAATTTCTTACATAATAATGTAACTAGAAAGTACAAGAGCGGAGAGCCAATGAACTCGTGTACCTACACAAACGTTATCAAAGAAGCAACGAAGTAAATAAGTAAATAGGAAAACGCCGAGATTAAGTTATAAGAGATTAGATAAGAGCAATTTCCTATGGCGAGATAAAAGCACTCGGAAACAGCGGAGATGCCTGGAACACTGGCGCAATTTTATTATAACACACTAGCTTTAGAATATAGGTCAGATGCGCTATTAAAACTATTCCTAGAATAATATATACAGTGTAAGGAAAGCGCTCCTGAAGCCGAAACGGCAATATACTGGCTTAACGTAAACGGAAAACAATATTCTCGTACGCTTAACAATAAATTGATTTGATATTCTTAACGCGCAAAGGAAAATGTTTTGTAGGTGGTTAGGATATATTTCTCTTACACAGCGTTATTTAAAATCAAGCATTTAAATTAATTTTAACAAACTATTATATTTATCTACCTTCATTATATATACAGGGAAATATATGGCATATGTCGTTTCAGAAACATAACAAGTAATAAAAAAAGTTTGTTATTGACAAAAAATCAAAATCTTTTAGTCAAAAAATCACCTTTTAGTGACAAGGAAATGTGTCCAATATATTTAGAAAATACAAACATCGCTCTAGACAATCTTTACACAAAAACATTTTACGCTCATACATGTGTACGGTTGAAATTGCCACATTTTAGCAATTTCAGCTCATTTCGTTTTATTAGGGTGAACTTCAAAAGAATATGTAAAAATACCATGTGACGTGGCGCGCGCGGCGACATTACTTTACTCAATTTATCTCGCTCAAAGTACACAAAAAAATAATAACATACATTCAAATTAGGCCGAAGAATACGGCTTTTATCGCACAATGGTGATTCTACTTCATGAATACAACAGAGGTTTTATTTTTTACGTGCGTGGACATGCTTTTTCTTTACTTACTGAGATTCCTGATTTCTATTCTTAACTCTATAGTTTCTTCTAAAAGAACGAATGCTTCCATTGCTCATAAATACAGGATATATCAAAACTGCAACCGAAATCGAAACCAGGTGGTAGTTTTAGTGAGTACAGACATAATGCAACAAAAAAAGTTGCAAAAAAAGCGAGGATTTTTTTCGTATTGTCGTATTTGGGTGGTAAATACATCGTTTTTCGTAAAATAATATTGTACACCCCATCATTTTTAAAGACGCTACGATAGGCAAGATTTTAAATTATTATTGGAGCCAGAACTATGGATTTACCACCCAAATACGATGATATTTCGGTTTTATCTTTGACCATTAGACGGATGCCGCTCGCGAAAAGGCATGCCGCTCTCGCCATAGCAATAAAAAACGCATGCAATATTCAGAAGTGGACTTCGTGTGGCTAAAGTACAAAACTTTCCAATGCTTTTGTGCACTTCATACTAAAGAAACATTTCAATAACAACCATGTGTAAATCTCACATTGTCCCAAATATCGTCGCAATCGTAGGCAAGTTCATACATCTCTGTTCAAATACCATAATCCCAGACGTCGAATATTCCGAGGGTGAAGCTAGTCCACACATATTTTAGAAGGCACGTATGTAAGCAAACCATAAGATATATTACTGCGATTCCTGGCGATTTATTTAGGCGCGAGAAAAAAAAAACGCGGTGTGTTTGAAATCGTACATGGCTGAGTAGGTTTTTCCGTGCACGGAATTTATAGTTATTTATATTTTTCGTTTATATTTAGGCTAAGTTAATTAACGGCGTTCATTTGATAATATAGGTATTCGTTTATTTATCGTACTAATTCGAAAGCAGGCATTCAAATATAGTGTGTATCAAGACTGCTACCGAAAAAGAAGTCGACTGGTAGTTTCATTTAAAAACTCACAATAAAAAATTGTCGCCATTCTTTGTGAAATTCTTAGTTGCATTTTGTGTATAGTAACTAAAACTACCTCCCGGCATAGAAATTTTTATAAATCGCTATGGTATGCAGGTTTCCTCACGATGTTTTCCTTCACCGTTTTAGTGCGTGGTGATTGACTATCAATACACACATGACTCCGAAAAGTCAGAGGTGTGCCCTGGGATTCGAACCCGCGACCACCGCGAACATGTTGGCAGTCGCGTCTAGTCCGTTTACCAACAGGCCACCACGCACTTATATCTTTATATTACTTAAAGAAAATTAATAATTGGAAGAAATAAAATTGTATGCATAATAAAAAAAAAAAAACAATATTGTGTATTGTTTTTTTTACTTTTGAAGAAATTTCAGGTCCACTAGACGAGCATTCAAACGATGTCCTGTTTTTCTTCGAAATGCCCGAAGCCCCAAGTCTTCATTTAACACCCTTTTCACCGTGGTTCTGCTTAACCCCATTTGAAGGGCCAACAGTTTCTGCTTACGTTTGGGATTTCTTTGAATTCGCGCCTTCACTGCTAGAGTCCTAACAGACCGAGGGCGAGCACTTCTTGACCTGTCATCTACACTAGTCTTCATTGTATCGTTTGATGGTACGATAAACGAATCTTTTGGTTATATTCAAATTTTTCAGTATGTAAAATATTTGAATTGGCGCATAACCGCAACGATGCAACGCAATAACTGCAACACGGTCTTCTTTAAGCGTCCACTTCATTTACAAAAATTAGTAAAATTCTAAAAAGTATACATTTTTATTTTCATGAACAATTCGAAATTCGAATTCAATAAACTTTTTTGTAGCCAGCATTCTAAAAGAAAAGTTTTTACTGTGTGACAATACTTATGACCTGACTGTGTATAATCAATTTTTGTGCCAGTTTAAGTTTGAAACTTGAAAATATTCCCTCACCACAGTTTTGCTGGTAGTTGACAAACTTTTCAATTTAAGAACGTTGTTCCAGCTATTATAATTTGGATGTATACAAAAAACAGTTTTTGGTATGGTTTTTTTCGTAAATTTCTGTGTGCATGCACTTCCAATGACTGAATTTCCAATGGTCAGTACGAGCCACATCTGTATTTTGTATTTCCGTTTCACAAAGTTTCGGACTGGTCATTGGACCTGAAGATTAATACCAGTAATTACTATTTTTCAACATGAAAGCTGCAGGCTCACCTGACAGTACAACACTGAGTCTGCTCTATTACAAACAAACTTACTTTTTGACGTCTGATGCAATTTGATCCTTTGAAAAATACTTTAGCTTATAGCTTCATAATTTATGTAACACCGCCGAAAGCGCGGAAATACTTGCCATAGTTCTTCCGCCTTCTTAAGGTTTCGGACCCTTCTAATCTAAAGAGAGATTTCTCGCTATCCCATTGACAAATCCAAAGGTCCTATAGTTGCAGTTCCAATAGATTCCCCACATGAATAACTGAGTGACAAAAATAGAACGCAAAAGCAATCCGAATGGCTGAACATCGAACAAAAAAATTCATGCTCCCATCCTTTATTTAAGACTTGTTCTCGGTTCATAAATTTTCTAACCGTTCCACTCGTTTCGGTTTCCTTCATAGGAGCAGTTCTTACGGTTATACCAATTTTATGCGTCGCTGTGTGTTAAATTGCCATGTGATGGCTCATGACCTCGGTTATGTTCGAATTATGATAGTAATACTTATTACCATATTATTTTTACTATTGAATCGGATGTTATGATGGCCGTTTTGAATGGAATTGGTACGAGAATTTTATTCATCCGTAAAAATATATTTCGTCGCTCAACTTTGAATCTGGTACAAACGCTTCGTTTTCATAATATTATGATTTATGGTTTGGAAAATTTATAGATTTTGTATATTTCTTGCATTCTAACTACCCTAATACTGTTGATTTTGTAAAGTATAATTTTATACTAATTATCATACACACTGAGATTGGCACCAATTACGAATTTTCAGACAGGTTAATAAAATTTGAATTCCATTCTAACATAAATAACCATATTAATCCATTCACCATTGCATTGACTTTTATGGCTCCTTTTTTATGAATTCCGTGCTTTCTAACTTTATATCTTTAATTAACTGAAACTCTATTGCTAATTAAAAATATACACATATCTTTGAACTACAAATTCCAAGCATAGATTACCTGCTTTAACAACACTCAGTATTTCTAAGAAATCGTAGCGGTGCTCGCAATGAAGTTCCGATGGAAATAGACTAATAAAGACATGCGATTAAGCACTAATTAAAAAAGAAGCATTGCACCCGCTTTTTCAGTGGAAACCTTCAGCGTTTTGGCTTTTCGCACGTGTATCGTCAGCACGTACGGCGCATATTGCAGTTTAATTCCCACACATATTTCCTGATATTGTTATTTTCGCAACAAAATATTATTTAAGACACATTGACCTGAAATGACATATGTATATGTCATATTATAATATTAAATAGTGACGTATGAATTTCATTCCAGAAAATAGTTAAAGGCAGTCATTGAATATTTTATACAAAAAATTTGACAGCAATGTACATTGGTGAAAACCTTTCGGGAAACAATGTAATAGTAGTCTGTCCCAAATCAGTAAAAAATAGTTTTATTTTAAGTTGTAATAGTACCCAAATTATATTTTCCAAAAATAACAAACCCCATGAAATGAAATGAAATGAAATGTATTTGAAATGAAATGTATTTGAAATGAAATGTATTTGAAATGAAATGAAATGTATTTATTGGTCACGTAGGCAATTTAAAAGCTCTTATGACAAGTCAATACACATAGAACTTAATCTCTATAAACAATATATTTCCTATACTTAGTATTACTTATTTTAATTTCTTGGTTTAATTAATTAATTTATGTAATTTATTTATTTTAAATTAATTTTATTTATATTTAGCATTAGTTTTATTTATTTGTTTCCTTTTTATTCTTATTTTATTTAAAGTATTAGTTATGACTTTATGGTAATTTATTTTTCAAAGAAATACAATATGTACGTTGGTCAAATTAAATTAAATTAAATTAATTAATTAACGGACCATGAATATTATTACAACGGTGCGTAGCGGTTTATTGTTACCACCGGATCCAACGCGGCCCTTCCTGAGAAGACCCGGTAGTATACCCATAGTATATTTGTCCATCCTAAACATCAAAACTAAACATACTGCCTTTCCAAACTGCTTCAAGGCCTAATAGCATATGATTATTGGCCTATTACTATTCTATGAGCTAAAACTATTCAATATTTATATTTGTTAATTACTTAGTTTACTGTTACAATCATATTAAAGCAAATTACAAAATATACACAGCAATTCGCAATCTAATAAGGTTGCCTGACCTCAAACGGTCCAACAAATAATCCAATTATTCACCAATTGTACACCAGTAATAAGCTATTTGTCCGCTGTTTAATTGAGATAATTAATCAAAATTAGGTCTGGCTATAAGTGGCATTGTTCCATTGTAATATCGATGTATACTATTACTGTATCATAAGTACGTATATTATAAGCAGCTGATAGCAAGGTTTTTAAAGTCACAAGAGGTTAGGTATTAGAAATCTTCTTCGATATGTGCATGGAAGAGGTCGACCGTCAGCCAACCCGCACTGGGCCAGCGTGGTAGATTATATGGCCTAAACACTCTCAATCGTGCTCTGGATTGTAGAGTAGGCTCATACCCTACAGTAGGAAGTATATGGATTGCAAATGATGCTGATGGAGGAGGTGCTGTAACAAGCCTTTTATGCATTACCAGCTATTGTATATGTTATGGGCCAAGTGATTCATCCGGCATTATTCATAGTGCCCGGGCAATATGAATAATGCCCAATAAGAGCGGGCAATGTGATTATAAGCAATCAATTTATCACATTGCCCGGCCATTATGAATAATTCCAAGTGCCTATTGGGCAGAGTGATGTAAAGCGAATCAAAATCAAAACAATGAGCCGAAGTGGTAGAATTTAGAATAGGGCAGCACCAGAGGATGGGTTGGGAGGAGTGTCGCACCTCCCTTGGTACCACTCCCATGAAAACGTAACGCACCATTCCTGAGAAATATCTATTATAGCAATCTAACCCTTAAAACACTTGTTGTCAATACAAATTAGCTTCTGCATCCTCTCCGGCGCTACGGGAAGTTCAGCCCCTTCGCCCTTGCGTAACAAAAGATAGACACCCATGCTCACCTCCGCAGCTTCGGTTTGCTGGTCGCCTCCGGCGACCAGCCTCAGCCGCTGCGGCTCGCACGGTTGCCCATCCTTCGTTACAGCGGGCGGGGGCTGCTCTCCCTCCGCGCCTCCGGCTTTTTATATACACTCTAGGGTCGGTACCCAAAAGACTACGTGAAGTCGGGGTGTTCCGAGTCAGTTTTGGGACACAGTCGACCTAACTGATTCATAAACTGGGTACACTAATTTTCTTCTGAAGATAATGTTAGGGACGTTAAAAAATAATTAAACATAAGCAGATCAATTCAACCTTTCTAATTTATGGGTCTATCGGAGATGCGACAATGCGGCAGCATAACACGTAAAAAATCACCTATTAATCCCATTGCCCGATCATCATGTAGCCATATTCATAATGCCCGTGCAATGTGATAAATAGGTGAGTTTAGATTGTAATTAATCACTTGGCCCGATATGGCTCGGCAATATTCATACTGCCCGAGCATTATGAATACTGCTCGCATTAATCACTTGGCCCATAACATATACATATTTTAAATAGTGTACAAATTCACACGTACAAACTGTTTCTAATAATATTATGTCCCTGGCAGTACCCTTACAATAGAATTAGATTGAGGAAGCAGTTTACATGAATAAAGTGATTCATTGTTGGTCAAGAATATCAACAAAACAGAATTAACGCGAGAAGGAGAAAAGATGGCGTTTATAGATGAACTTAAAATATAGAAACTAAAAGATTATTAAAACTAATAAAATTTATTATCTTAATGATGGTACAAAAAGTAACCACATGAAGCTTTTTTATATTGATTAAGATGTTATAAGATGGCGATATCACTCCAGTCGAGTAGATTTAGGAATTTTGTATTCAAATAAGCTTTCAGAATTTATTAGCCAGATTTACATTTCAACTCTCAATGTTAATCTAATCATAAGACAATTGCATGGTTCCATTGTCTTTAGGAAGATTAATCTACGTCATTCAAACCTAATAATCTTACAATGTCTGATATCAATTGGGATAGTCAGAATTGAAGGACTAAACTGATAATCTTCTTGATTAATTATTCAGTGTACAACTGCAAGGCAATGTTTACCATTAGCAAATTGGTAGTTGAAATTACATCGCAAAATTGGAATTTTCATCAAACAAAAGTTTCGACGACGTCATTAATATTCAAAATGCAATCAACAAACTAGTCGACCCTATACAAAATTCAGGTTAATCTAAAAGAAAATAAATTGCCGCTGGAACAGGAGTCGCATAACAGAATTAATTAGAGGGCCCAGGTTCGACTCCGGCCTGCACTGTAATTATCAAACAATCGCGTTTCACATTTCCAATCTTTGTTTGCTGCTCGCCAATTAATTTATTTCCGAACGGGAAATTTTCTTCTAGAATCTCAACTAGATCGAAAAACATTTTTAATCAGACTCAGTATTTGTTCGCTGCTTTAAAATTTACGTAATAATTTTTACCCCTTAAAGAAAATGTATTTCGAGTAATTTAGAATATCGTCTGGGGAGATATTCATTTAATATCTCAGGGTTTAATATATCGTAGCCATTTGCTCCTTCAAACTTTGCTTAAAAAAGCTTGTAAATATTGAACACGTAGGTAAGTCGAAAAAATGTTGCACAACCTATGGGAGCCTTTATGTTAACCCAGATGCAGGCTAGCTAAAATGAATGTAAATAATAGTTTATTATTAAAATTATGAATAGCTGAATCGTAATAGCTGAGATAAATTAGTATTACAGTATTTTTAAATTAAATATTTTAAATTGCACATGAAGACGCAAGAATGCACGCGAGACGAGCAAGCTGTTCGCCTGATGGTAAGCGATACGACCGCCCATATTCAGTAGCAACATTCCACTGCGCTCGCCATCCTGAGACATAAGATGTTAAGTCTCAATATGTCCAGTAGTTACTCTGGCAACAATGTCCATCAATCCGAAACACAACAGTGCATTTACGCAGTGTTGTTTCACGTGAGACATATACATTGCGGGGATACCTACCCAGATGGCCTCTCACATATGTAAGGCCTACCACTAGTAAAGTCTTGAGAAGGTAGTGCTTTGCTTTATCTTTCTTTATTTTCTATTTCTTGTCTGATTTTGCTCTTCAAGCTTCTAAATTTATTTATTCAATTTGATTATTTTACTAAATTCCGCTCATGCAAGTTGGCTATCACTCGTACTATATATCATTGTTTATATATGATCAAACGAACTTACCAAGTGAAGTTCGATCGATATTATATTAGTATGCTTCATTCGAAGATATAAAAACAACAGTAGTACTTTTATCCTGCTGGCAACTTCCGCACTATAAAAAAAAATGTTAAGAGTAGGGACGGTAGTCATTGTCGTGGCAACATTGTAGGAACATCTCATTCTTTTTAGAGATTAGCTAACAAAATTTTCTAGTTTGGGTTAAGGGTGGGTGGGTGTTTATATCTTCGAATGAAGCATACTAATATAATATCGATCGAACTTCACTTGGTAAGTTCGTTTGATCATATATTATATTTCGTAAGCTTCATTCTTCAGATATAAAAACAACAGTAGATGTTTAGAGACGAAAATTTTGTGTAAAAATTAATGCAATAAAATTTCAGATAATATAAACAAATCAACTTTTATTTTTTATATATATCACAGATTTTAATCACAAATATTTGGTAATAAAATAGATCTTGCAAAATCTTCTTGAACCATTATTTGACGGTGGTAAAATTTTGCAAAAGTATGGGACGTAGTAGTCCATCCAGCCGTCTTTCTAATCATCTCCAAGGATATACCAGATGCTCGCGCTGCTGATGTGGCGGCGTGCCTTGTACTGTGCGCGCTGTATGTTGACACATCTATCCCGCTTAGCTTCAGTATATCTTTAACCCATCTGCTAATAGTTTGGGTAGTAGCAGGCTTGTGAGGGCGCTTGTATGTTATCAAAAGATGACTTGTGTTTGATGGTCGGATATTTCTTGTACAGAAAATGTAGTCTTCAATAGCTGTAGCGGGACAGATTGCTTTATTTTCGTTAAAGTATGGTAAGACTAGCACTGGTTGTTCGCGTCCTACGGCGGATGTTTTAACTGAATTAAAAATACCTATCTTTACCCCGGAAGGGTTTATTAGAATATTTTCTAATTTTATGGAGGCTAACGTTTGTACTCTATGCGCTGTGCAAAGTGCCAAGAGAATGACTAATTTCTTAGTTAGTTTTTCTAGGGGTAGTTCTCTATTGGGTATCCAGTTATTTATAAAATTTAAAACTACTTGTGGATCCCAGGTGAAATTATATTTAGGAGCCGTGGGTCTTAATTTATAAGCGCCTTTAAGTAAGCGTTTAATTTGTTCGTCACCTGTTACAGGACTACCTAGCAAAAGAGAAAGAGCTGAACGATGAGAATTTAATGTCCCATAAGCTTTGCCTTTACTAAACTGCTCTGTTAGAAAAATAATTACTGAGGATCTTGAACATTCGAAAGGGTCAAAATTATTTGACTGCGAATACTGCCACCATAATTTATATGTACTGTTATACTGAGCCAGTGTGCTTTTTGAGAGCGATGCCATGACTAAGTCCAGTGCAGATTTTGGAGTTCCTCTTAACTCGAAGGCTTTCCTGATAACACTGCTGCAGCCAGGGTAAACGGCTTTTTCGATTGTTGGGGCGTCCTGGAAGACGATGAAATAGAATTTTTATTTTGTGTTAAGTAAATTATCTTTGACGAAATCATTCTTAGCACTAGAGGAAACCATGGTTGGGATGGCCAATATGGAAATACTAGTATTCCTGTGGCTTCGTCACGAATAATCTTTTGTATGCATTTTAGTATTAGTGGAAATGGTGGGAATGCATAGAAATACATGGTTTTCCAATTAATCGTAAAGGCGTCTATGGTCATGGCATCTGGATCGGGTTTCCATGAAATGTATTTTTTACATTTTGTATTGGTACGAGATGCAAAAAGGTCTATTATTGGTTCACCAAAATTGTTAATAATCTGTTGATAGTCAAAGTTAGATAGACACAATTCGATATCTGAGTTAACTTTTCTTGACTCTTGATCAGCTTCAATATTATCTTTTGTGTTAATATATGAAGCAAACAGCCAGATATTACGATCCTCACACCATTGCCAAATATTTTTTGTAAGTTCTGTTAAATGAGGAAATTGAATCCCGCCCATTCTATTAATATAACTCACCGCAGTCGTATTATCGATGCGTAATAAAATATTGCAATTATTAATATTTGGGGCAAAACACTTCAGTCCGAAAAAGGCTGCAAGTAATTCTAAATAATTTATGTGAAATAACTTTTCGCTTTCTTTCCAGGCTCCGTTTATGCGTTTATGGTCACAAAATGCACCCCAACCTATTCTAGATGCGTCAGAAAATATTTCTAGACTAAAATTGGGCGTTTCGAATGAATTTGACGTGGAAAGGATATTTCTTTTCCACCAATATAAGTCCGGTAAAATTATTTGTGAAGGTTGGAATTTTTCTCCATACGATTTATATTTTAAAAGAGCTAAATATTTATGTCGTTCTAGTATTTTAGTATACAGCCAACCGTATTTGACGGCTGGGCAGGCTGATGTTAATAGCCCTATCAACCGAGCAAAATTTCTAATAGATGAGGTCGGTAATCTTATAAAATGTTGGACTGATTGAAATATTTTATAACGCTTGTCTAAAGGTAAGGATATTGATAAATCCACAGAATTATATAAAAAACCTAAGAATTTACAAGACTGCTGTGGTTCTATATGGCTCTTCCGAAAGTTAATTACAAAACCTAGGCATTAAAGTAACTTAATAGTTTCAGTAACGTTTCGTTTGCAACTATCATAACTATCCCCTATGCATAACCAATCATCTAGATACACTACGGACTGAAAGCCGCGACGTCTTTGGAAACAAGCCACTTCTTTCATAATTTTTGTGAAAGTACGTGGCGCTGATGACAAACCGTATGGCATAGCATTAAATTCATAAGTATGCTTACATCGTTTTTCATCTTCAAATTCAAATCTTAAATATTGGCGATGCGCTGTAGCTATAGGTACAAGTAAATATGATTCTTTAAGGTCTATAGTTGACATAAAACCACCTTTTGGTATCATTTTAGATGCGGTTCTATGATCTTCCATTTTAAAATGGGTATTTGAAATAAATTTATTTAATTGTTTAAGGTTAAGTATAAATCTATATTGATTATCAGGTTTTGGTGCTAAAAAAATATTGGATATAAATTGACCTACTTTAGGTTTACATTTTGTAATTGCACCCAAATTGATTAAATCTTTAATGGCAGAAGCCATTATTGTTTTTTCCTTATTTGAAAAGGAATTTTGGGTAAAAAGATGTTGTTCAACTTTACACTTGAAAGGTATACGATAGCCTTTGTTAATCAAATTTAAAATAACTTTATTCTTTGTGACGCCAAGCCAACATTTATAAAAATATTGCAATCTGCCCCCATGTACCTGTGTTATTGTCTCGCAGGGACACGTTTGTTGACATTGGAGTTCGCCGGAAGGCGTTTCGGTTGTGCTGGTCCTGGCGCTTGTGGAGTCCTCCGAAATTGGTGTGCCGCAGTTCTGTAGGAGGTTGTGTGCCCCCCCCTTCTCGGCGGCGGATAACGAGGGGGCGCCGCCCAGTTTCCCTGATTGGAACCGCGAGTGACTGTCATAGTATTTGTCATTGGTACTCTTGCACTGTGAAACTTCTTAATTTGGAGTCCCTGTCTTTCGATAGCTCGCGAAGCTTTAATTTTTTCGGGTAAGGTCTCCCCAAATAAGGTACCATCTCTTTCCTGGTTTTGAATTATAGACAAGAATGCTTTATCCAGGCCTGGTGTAACCAGCTTTGTTCGTACCTGTGTTTCTGTATAATGCAGGTCCGTTAATATGCGACAACCGTCTGATAAGATTTGTATACATTCTATCTTATTATCTTCCGTTAGGAGTAAAGTAAGCGCTTTGTTGATGGCTGCTATACCTGAGCCCAATTGATCTTGTTTTACCTGGAGTTTTTTGTCGCGATTTCTTATCAAATCATTTACGGCTGCATATATCTCTGCATTCAATGTTGGGGCTTTTAAAAGTCGACAATTGTCGGGTATGTTGTACTCTTTCAAAAGTTTTTCTTTGATATCTCCTTGTAAGCCCTTTTTCAAAATAGGAAGCCAACGCTTTGCAAAGTTATTGTGGATATTTGGTCCATATACTGGTGTATCGTCACAAGTATCGCCTAAAGCATCTAACAGTTGTGGGTCGAGTTCCGGTTCGTCCAATGCGTCGGCTACTAACGAAGAATGTTGAGGTTCATCCGGCATTAAGTCCGCGATTAACTCATCGGGAGGTATTTCTGGTGTCTTACATAGTTTTTCATCTTCACATTGTAGCCCAACATCTACAAAAATAAAATGTATGCTATAACATTTTTGTGGGTAGGTAGTTAAAAATGTTTAAAATTTTACTCATAAGAGATTGCCCAAAGTAACGCCCTCGTGTTGACCCGCAGTCAAACCTCCAGGCTGGTATTAAAACGTCATGCTTGCCTATCGTGATAACCCGCAGTTATCCTCCAAGGAAGCTTAAAGACGTTAGTTATAACACTTAGGTATAGAGAATAGACCTTCTATTCATTATAGCGGAACTTTAATCACTTCACATGCTTAATAAGATATTATAAACTCACCTGCAATACTTTCAGGTTCTGGCGATGAAGATAATATTCTATTACTGCGTTTACGCGTTTTTGCCTGTAACTTGCGAATTTTTTCATTGTAATAATTAATTTTTTCTTCAGCTGTTCGTTTCGGCATTTTTTCAACTTATTTAAAAAGTAACCTAAACTAGTGCCACTGATAAGTGCTCGTTGCCGCGCACGAAAAAAGAATGAGATGTTCCTACAATGTTGCCACGACAATGACTACCGTCCCTACTCTTAACATTTTTTTTTATAGTGCGGAAGTTGCCAGCAGGATAAAAGTACTACTGTTGTTTTTATATCTGAAGAATGAAGCTTACGAAATATAATAGTTATTATTATCACAGGAATATAATTTAATAAATATTTTATAACAAAAGAAGAGTAGCGTCAGTGTCTTTACAAATGAAGACTCTGAATATTGAAAAAGTGAGTGGATAGAAGAAATATTCTGGTACAACTTGAGTTATACGAATTAATGAAACTTCATTGCAAGTTTCAATGTTAATATGGTACATGACTAGGACAACAAAATATGTATAAGAGAAGAGAGCAAAATAGCAAATATTCTGTCAAAACGACATGTTGAGGACCTCTGCCAGCTAAAATAATTATAATATGGAATGCATAGCGAATGTCTCATTCAATAAGAGGGCAAGAGTGAAATTCATTGTTTACGAACATAACAAATTTAGGGACCCTCGTCAAAAAATCATTAGTGGAGCGAAAATAATTTGTCGCCGTGCAATTAATTGCCGTACTGCGAGAGTGATGGAAAAATAATTTGATAACAATAACGCTGCGAGGAAACTGGAATACAGCTTTATTTTCGTAATTATACTTTCATTATTGTTGTGTGGTGTTTGATGTCATACTATATTTATTGAATATATTATAAAGCGGTAGCATCTAGTTGTTGCCACTACATTATTTGTTGGCATGGCTAGGGTGATCATCATAAATTACAAATCGATGATTGGCATTCCACTGCGCTCGTCATCCTGATACATAAGATCAACTTTCTCACTCATTATGACTGATAGTTACACTGGCTACAATGTCCTTCATGCCGGAACACAAAAGTGCATTTATACTGTTATTTGGCGGGTTAAATAGTAATGCAATGGTAAACACCCAGGTGGCTTCTCACATTTGATAAACTCACCGCCAGAAAAATTGCTTGTATTAGGGTTTTTTTATAAAGCGACTCAACAAAGTGACTACAATTTACCCACTGGTACGTGCAAAGCAAACCAAATAGAGTTCGGATTCAGCGCCAAAGCGATGTCTCTCGCAAGACTTGACCAAGCAATAAATACCAGCGTGCATGTATATCACGTCATCGATTTCAAATTCAAACCGCTGAAAGCGCTTTATAACCGCACATTTCGCATGATTCCAGCAGTGGCTCAATAAATCCAGCGGTACGGCTGCTTCCCACCTGCGGCGAAACAACGTGACCTGCAAGATTAGTGGCGTAGCTTACGATACCATCTGTTGCTTGCATTTGCATCCACTTGGCCATTCAGCGCCGGTTCGAAGGGTTTGAGCGGGTCCGTTGTGGGTAAGCGCGGCGGTTGCGACGTTTCGCCTCTGAGGTTGGTGTTCGTACGTGGTCGAGCGATGTTTAATGTTCAGTCTTTAAGCTGTTGGGTTTGGGGCATCGTTTACGAATTTACGTAGTGGTTAGTGCCGTCAAGTATTAGGTTGGGACGTTTAGTTTGTTGTAGAAGTGGCAAAGATACTGGGAACAATCAGGACATTTATTTTTTAGAACGAGTGAGTTTCAATGACAAAATTACGATTACAATTTTTAAGAGTGTTAACTCCATTTCGATGTGACTGTAATAGAATGATAAGCTGTTTTGTTTTGCGTGAAGGTATAATAATTCTCAAGTATGACGACAATTTCGGTGTAGTTGTAAATTTCTAAATTTATGAGTTGTATATTTGACGTTAACTTGGTAGTTCACAATTGGAATGGAATATGAAATGATTTTAGTAGGTGGTATTACCTATTAACATTATCTCAACTGTAAAACTAACTATTTGCTTTCTAAACCAACATACAATTATAACAAATCAAAGTAAGGGAAAATGTTCATGGTGCCATCGCTTTTAATTTCAGTACGGCTCATTTAGTGTTTATTTTACGCCTGCCGAGCGACAAAGCGTGAGAGATATGGCCTCAATCGGTAGCACGGCAAACACTGATTTGTTAAATTACGAGTATAACCGCTAAATCGAATATTGTTATTCTATTCATATGTAGTTTCATTCAGAATAAATATAATAATTTTGATGATGTTTTGACTAATAATGGAGTTAACAGTAACTAACATAACTAAATTCTGTGTTGCCGGTCTGTGCAAAATAATATTGTGGAGGGAAAAACATAGAGTAATGTTTGCATATCACGAACAAATCATATTTCTGTAATGCATACATTTTCCCATTAATTCTACCTATAAAATTAGTTGAAATTGAAAGCCCATATATGAATTGCATCGAACTGGATGATTAATAAAAATATTTCGATTAAATACATATAAAATTTTTCTCTCTCTTAAGTCTCAAAAAGTCCACTGCTGAACATAGACCTCCTCCAAGAATCGATGGAGGAGATGTAGGTCATCGACCTGTTAAAACTCGGTAATTTATTGGTACTTAAATAACTTAATAGGTCAAATTGACCACATATTAATAAAGCATTTACGGGCACTGTACATAACTTGCAGCAATATTTCGTGGGTCACATACATTTTGTCACCAGGTGGTTTCGCATGAAAGAACATAATACTATTATGGGAACTATTCGACATATTAATGTTCGAAATTTTTATTAACGAGAGTGATAAGACTGGCAGATCGCTTGCATGAAGATATTCTTATGAAATACTTCTTGGCATTGTATTGCGATCGCCACTGATACTAATTCAGACATTAGGTTTTCCATATCTAATTGTTACATCATGCTGATTTCCCAAAAGGGCAGATGGGGGTGCAACCAAGACATCCACGTTTCGCCTTGTGTTCCGTCCCATAATGGGCATAGAGAATTCCTGTCTCCAACTTGATAATGATTAGAAATATCCAATGTCACTCAGCCCAACCCGGTGTTTGAACTCGAGACTGTTGTATTAGTACCGTAGTACAACTACGGCATTCACTTATTTATTGAATTATACGAGAATGTCGATTACAAATTGGAGCACCAGAATAGGATCCAGGCCACAGCAATGCTGCGGTGCGGGCCGCGATACGGGCCCAACCATTCCGACGCAATGGCCCACGCGGCCAGTATCACTGGAAATGCACTCGCGCCGCGCATTTTACGTACGTTTTTGTACCGTGTAAATGGACCTTTCTTAATCGCTTCTCTGATGGCTTTGTGGGATGATGAATTGGGTTATGTAGGATATACATTCAGAAAAAAATTTTTGAAGTTGGGCGATGTAATTTTATGCTTCTAATAGGTAAGTTGTGAAAAACTGCGAAACAGTTTTAAGCAGTCGATAACCGTCTTTCGGTAACAAGAACGATGAGGGTTGGACATTAAAAAAACAGTAAATCTCACAGAATGTACACAAATTAATTTGAGTTGTTACCTACATATTTGTATTTATATTAATTATTAAATTAATTATAATTAAATACATTATAATAATGGTAAGTGTGCTCAAGAATAAAACCTTTCAGTTCCAAACTACGCTATCATTCTGTATCAGCCCATATATGTACGTTCCACTGCAGGATACGGGCTTCCCCTACAATCGAAAGTACGATTGAGAGTGGTTAGGCCATATAGTTCACCACGCGGGCCTAATAAGCTATCATTGATTACGGAAATTTTTATAATAATATGTTTATGACAAAAACGAAAAAAATAAATGCACTTGATTACAATTGTAACAAATTGAATAAAATAATCTAAGATACTTCTAAGATTACTGTTTATAAATCGCCGAAACCTAGCCGAACACGCATGATTGAAGGATAATTCGGAAAAGCAAAGAAACCTTTCCGACTAGACTGTAAAAAGGTTGAAATGTTCTCACGACCTAGACCTCATGTACCTCTATCATGATAAATGAGCCTGACTTCCCTGAAACAATATTCGGTGAATGTGAGGTCAGAACGCACTTAAAATATAAATGAGTTAGGAAATTTCTGGACCCGAGTTAGAAAAGCGGTCTTATATTTGTGGAATTTTTGAATGGATCTTGGAATTTTTTTGCTCTCTTCAGAGGAAATCGTGGTTTATCAAATCATGATATTTGCTTACTTAATTTATTATGAAGACTTCCAAGTATTTGCGGGTGTTGTTGGTTTTATAATTTTCAACAGACTTCATAGCGCAGTTGGTTGTGAAACGAGAGGCCGCGGATTCGATCCCCGAACCGAGACAATTTTTTGTGTGAATCACGAGTTTTTGTTTCGGGTCCGGGTGTTTGTGAGATGGAAAACTCTTTCGTAGTATCTGATACCCACGACACAACGGGGTTGAGACTATGTATGTGAATATTGGGTGGTTTTACTAATTAACTTTACGTTATGTTAAATGAAAGAGATCAATCTGCTTATTTTGCATCAAAGCAACTACAGTATTAAAAGGGTATAGCTACATATAATTTTAATAGTTCTTGATGGTACTACACCTGCATACATACATACATAAAAGTTACGCATATATCCCATAGGCAGAGATTATTGATCTCCACTTTGCTCGTTCCTGCTATACCACTATTGCTTCATCCACTTCCGCTAATCTCATAAAAATGTTGCGAATGCATATATATTTAAATATAGAATTGCGATAATTATCGCGCATTTTGACATAATTATTCTAGCCATTTCGAATCTGTACGTACAAAGCTGATTCCAGGACGATGCGGTTTGCTATGACGGCATTTACACCCTTAAGCTTGTCAATATCCGAACTTCTCTCCACCCGAAAAATCCATGATTCTCCCGCTGATACAAAGTGTTTTCACAATAAGCCAATTTATAAGCAACTGACGCTAATCCAGTTGAGCGTGTAATGTTATTTAGCTAAGATAGGGGATAGGATAAGGACTGCAGTGCAGTATAATGCAGCTGTAAATCATTGCTCATTAGCGACGCGCACGTGTTATACTCCTTTTAGTAAGCCGTTGTCTGAAAGGATTTTACTGTAGTTTTGTGTTGCGGTTTTGCCTGTGTTCTATTTTACTTTATTAGCTTTTAATTGGGCACTTATGTGCTTAACATTGCTTCAATTGATAATTTTCAATTGAGAAGGTTAATACAAACTATTGCGAATGGATTGTGATTCACAACGGGTTGGCAGTTGGAAGATGTATTTAATCGTTGGTCGTTGGTAGTTTTACTATTACTGTTGTCTAGCATATTTTTTGTACCAGCCCATATACGTCCCACTGCAGGTCACGGGCCGCCTCTACAACTGAGAGTACGATTTAAAGTTTTACCATATGAACATTGTATTTCGATATTTGTTTGAAGATATTATTATTTTAAATTTGGTATTTCTGCGTGTTTAATAAAATACACATAAAAGCCAGCGATCATGTCTTCCATCTTACAAACACTATTAATAAAAGTTACTATAACCTAGTAAGTTCACCATCAAGCATTGGAGCTACGAGCTAGTCTCGCAATCTTTGCATTAAAATAAATCTCTGGAGCACTAACGCGGTACTTAAAAACACCCGCCGGGTGTCTTAGCAACATACGCTCATGCAACTTTATGCATGCAAAATGGATTTACGCTGCTGAAAATATGACCCTTGAGTACCCCGCTTCAGATAATTGCTGCTAAACTTGTGTCCTAATGAGGAAGAGGAAAGGGGAGGGGAGGGGAGGTACAGAGGGGGATGTCGTGTGAATTTAGCGCAGTTACGATTACCTACGCCAGTTGGGTATTATGCAGTGTAGTTGCGTAATGGTTGACGTTTGTGCTATATGACTTTTGTGCTTAGTATAGAATGTTTGTACTTATATACCTATATATGGATTCTTTGAGTTTTGTACCTTGTATATGAATAATTCTAGTTTTATAGAAGATTATATTTTAGGAATATGATAAAATGTGAATCTCGTCAATTTCTTTAACATAAAGCAGTGGATCAAATAAAGAATAAGGCGCAAACTGTCTTCATGATTTGATTTACTTTATATCTTTAATAATAATAATAATAAATAACACCCAACGGTCACATACATAGTCCTGACCCCACACTAAGATCGAGTCTTGTGTCGTGGGTATCAAGAACTACGAGAGACTTTTCGGCCTCACAAACACCCAGACCCGGAAGAAATATTTGTGTGCTGCACAAACATTTCTCTCGGTGCGGGGATCGAACCCGCGGCCTCTCGTTTCACAGGCGGCGTCTAACCGACTGCGCCACGGAGGCTGTCTTTGTTTTATATCACAGGCAAAAGTCAAATTGGAACGACCAGATTAGGAACCGTAAAGTAAATAAAAATAAAACATAACAATTGAAAATCAAGCTTAGAAAAAATATTTTTCAAACTGAACAAAAAATTCCAGATAATTACGTCCACGGTAAAGTTTCTAATAGAATAATTTTGTGCTGTCAAAAACATTAAGAAGTTGGCCGGCCCGGTGTCAACTCTTGTTGACAAGGTGTGTTTAAAAGTGTCGCTGTCGGTGCCAACTGTTATATCATTAATCATCTAGAGTGACCTTTGACCTTAGAGTAATTACCTACCTTCGATGATGGCCATTTATCTATAGATTTTTTTTATTACAATGAATGGCAAGATGAGCATGCCGTTCGCCTGATGGTAAGCGATACGAGCGCTTATAAACAGCAGCAACATTCCACTGCGCTCGTCATCCCGAAACATAAGATGTTAGGTCTCAATATGTCACAAGTTACTCTGGCTACAATGTCCTTCAAACCGAAACACAACAGTGCAATTACACTGCTGTTTCACGGGAGAAATAGACATTGCGGTGGCACCTACCCAGATGGCCTCTTACATTTGAGAGACCTACCACCAGTACAGTTTTTATATATGACTGCCTCGTTGGCGTAGATTACTAAGGTACGGTTACAAACCTGCGGTCTCGGGTTCGAATAACGGGTTGGGAAAGTGTACAAGGCGAAAGGTGGGTGTCCTGCATAGATTTAGTATAAAACATAGATCGGCAATGTGAAAGAGATAGAGTAATTTAACTCATATATTAAAGCGAGATGCATGATGCGACCATACGTTTACACAGAAGTAGCCTGCAGTGACCCAGAGTCAAAATATGTCAAACCAAGCGAGCAACAAAATTCGCTTATTTTCATAATTTATTTAATTTTACAGTACTTGGTTATATTTATTAAACGTAGTTTATTAAAGTGCATTGTGCAGTGCCAAGGTGTGGTTCATGCAGGCGTAAAAATCCGAAATAATTAAAGTTTTCTCAGGTACCGGCTACTTTTGCACAATACTATTTTGTGACGATATTATAGACTTAGGGCCGAAACTGCGTTAAGCGGGCACTCGCGCGGTTTCATACAAAAGTGCTCCGTCGCGGGGATCCGCGCGGGCGTCCAGCACGGGAAAGCGCGTCCCGTACCCGCGCCGCGGGGCCCGCCTTCGTGCGTCGGAACCCGTAGCGGGGGCACGCGCGGTAAAGCGCGCGGTGTCCGCCAGCGGTAACATGACGGTGATGGCATAGAGCACCGAGACGTGGCCTTTCACTTTGGGCTTCATTAGAAGGCTCAAAGTCACTCAACGAGCAATCGAGAGGGCTATGCTCGGTATTTCCCTACGAGATCGTCTCA
The DNA here is from genome assembly GCA_009982885.2 of Hyles vespertilio. Taxonomy (NCBI): domain Eukaryota; kingdom Metazoa; phylum Arthropoda; class Insecta; order Lepidoptera; family Sphingidae; genus Hyles; species Hyles vespertilio. Next base: position 5,833,016 of record CM042816.1, on the reverse strand, counting down.
GAAATGAGGAGATCCGTAGGAGAATGAAGGTCACCGACATAGCGCAAAGGATTCTATAGATGATTCATAGCGAAAGGTTCTAGAGTGCAGGCCACGTACAGGTAAGCAAAATGTCGGACGCCCGCTTACAAGGTGGACGGATGACCTGGCTACATTTGCAGGAAGTCGCTGGATGCAGGCTGCTTCCAACAGGTCGATGCGAAGACCGTTGGGGGAGGCCGATGTTCAGCAGTGGACTTCCTGTGGCTGAGACGATGATGAATATACTTGAGCAAAAATAAAGATTTTTTAGCCTTTCCGTTGGTGATATGACTGATACAGATTTTACCCTTAAGTTGTTGACCATCAAATATGGTTCCAGTTTCGAAGATAATTCGCCATAGACCGGTATCGAAACTTTAAAATATTTGTACAATGAGTTTTCATTTTCTCTTAATTTACTGAACTTTACAACAAATTCTCCGCCTAGCAACCTAAATTCAATAAACAGCCTTCCTGGCTGTCGTTTTTTTTTTGCTAGTCGTCGTTTTGCTTAATATATTAAGCTCTCCATCGACACGACTGTACATGCACACCTTTAAAATTGAACCAGCGACACTGCGTAAATCCGGTCTCCGCGACGGGTACCCGCGTCCTCACGGAGCCCGCACGCGTGTCCACGCGAGGAGACGCGCGACGGTTGCCCGTCGCGGGCGCCCGCTTAACGCAGTTTGGGCCCTTAAATGGAAATCCGTGTATACATATCGGTAGAAAATAATATAGTATTTCATTATATAAATACGCTGAAAGCATCCATTGCGTATAAAAAATAATATCAAATACGTGAATTTACAATAATTTCAACCAAAAGTTGCTAGAGATTGACTGACAGGTTCCATCAATAAAAGGTTGTCGATAAAATAGTCGATGACTACACATGTGTCCCTACATTTTTATGGAGCTATAGTATGTGGTGATAGTGTGCATTCTTCTTCTCCTGGCCTTATCCCGGCCATACTTCCCCGGCGATTATTATAGTATTCATTCTACAATATTACTTATTACTTTACTTTTTCTCATTTTTTTATATTTGTCGAATAATTATTATAACACTTCATGTGTGTGATTTATGAATTAAGAACCTGTTTCAGTCTCCGCCAAGAGGCTGTCAATTTATAATAGTAAAACTAGAACATATTCGATATTATTATAAAATATACAATACTTCTATGCACAGTATCATCGTCCAAACCTTGAAGCAACATTATTCATTTATCATAACATTAGGTATAGGTTTAAAATTTATAATTCTCATAGGAAAAACATTACGTTTAGGTGACGTGATCGAGAAAAGCTTCATAGTTTATTAAACTTTCTCTTTTTTCAGCCACAGGAATACGACTAATGAACATAGGCCTTCCACAAGAATGTCTACATCAGTTTGTTGTAAGCTGTCTGCATCCAACGACTTCCTACAAGCTCCTCCGTACACCTCCAACGCGGCCTAGCAGGCGTCCAACACTTCCCAATGTGTTACAAGTCAATTAATTGACTTAAATAAGCATATTTTTTAACTCTAGTATACATGTAGTATAAATGTGTTCCTTAGACTTACGCGAATGTTACTCATTGAAAAAAAACAATAATCATGGATTTTGTTGCAGTCTGAGTCCACCCTGTGGCTACGAAAGCTGTAAAGTAATCGAAAATTCGCGACGAAATTAAAAAAATGAAAAAAATAAACCGAGAACGCTAAAACTTTGTAAATTATAGTTTTATTTTATAAAAGTGTTTAGTAGTTTAATTAGGTGTATGTACTATGTATACATCACAATGAAACAAATAATTTTGTTAAGGTGAACATAAAGACCCCAACAAAACATCTCAAACAAAATGTTTTCAAATAATATGACAATTTATCTTTATTTATTTGTGTGTTTATCAATCTGTATTGAAACAAACACACCAATAAGTTTCAGTTAATATAACTACAGGCCGACAGCTAAATCGATATCGATATGATAGTATCGAAAGTGCATGGTACACCACTATATGTCAAGCACACATGTAAACCTCACGCACACAATCGTAAATCAGTTTTGGTCGCGCTCAAAATGACACATTGCCGATCTATGTTCTATACTACATCTATGGTGTCCTGGGATCCCTGCCAACCCCTTCTGGGATACAGGCGTGAGTATATAGTGCGTATTTAACAAGATAATATGCTCGCGACTTCGCTCAGGATTCTGCGAGTTTTATGAATAAATTTATGTAATTCCTCGACATAAAAAGCAATAAATCTATAAATTATTTTTTATTCTCAGAGAGAGTACCTTCACTGAATGAAAGACGTCGTTTTCTGTTCTTTTGAAAATATGTTTGTAAAATTTCCTAATCATTTGAATATGTACTCATACTCGTAGATATCGTGAAAGAGTAACAAAAAAAAACAATTAAAATATTTATAAGGAATATTATCAGTGCAATTGATTGACCTTCTTAAAATTTGGAGGATTTATTTAGTTTTCTACATTATGAAAATGTGTCTGAAAATGTATGAAATTTAAATGCATGCACCGCAATAAATTTATAAGTTTATTGCGGTGCATGGATTGAAGCCCTTTATTTTTTTTTTCGTGTTTTGGTCAAGTTTATTCATAAAAATACGAACGGTAGTGGTTGTTAGTATCCTCATTGTGTTCTTTAATTGGATTATATTGAGTCCATTTCACATTACTCTAACAAACCCTTAACGTGCACAATTAGCTCCGCAGAAATGCCGCATAACCTAAGGCGGACACGAACACACAAGGATATTTCCACTAGAAATAAATACAAAGAATATCTTCAGTATCTTTAAAGGATTTTATCTAATGACTACAACCGCAAACTAAGCAACATGAATGTTCCTTATTAAAACTGCTTCCTATAAAATTAATATGTGAAATAAAATAAGGGATTTATTCTGTACAAAACTATACAATAGGATACAATATTCTTTAGTACACAAGATAAAGATAAAGATAAAGATATATTTATTTTGCAAATATGGGTAATAATACAGATCAATATACAAAAAAGAAATACAGTACAGCCATATTTAACCAAAAGTTGGTGTGCAAAATTGCATTATTATGTACATGCATTACAATTTATTTAATTATTATTATTAACTCTAGAATTTATTAAATTTCAATGGAACAATAATTATACAAAAATACAACAAATAAAGTATTAAGTAGGTACATAGTCTTGTCATCATTAAAAATTAAAATAATCTTATTAAGTCAAGTTCATGTCAATGTCAATTCCTTAGTCAATTCATTAGAGAGTACCGAAATGTCATTTATATTCCATTAAAAACTCTGATATATTATAATACACCTTATCAACTAAAATGCTTTTCAACTTCTTTTTAAATATTGATATGTCCAACTCTTTTAATTCTTTTGGTAATTTATTATAAATGACGGGTGCCATGCAATAGACACTGTTGCTCATTAACGCTGTTTTAGCAGTATGTAAGCGGAGTCTGTTATTGTCGCGTCTGTTCCGGGTGACAGTATCGGCCAGACGTTTGAAACGACTCGGATTGGATTTCACAAATACCGCCATTTCCAATATGTAAATACACGGCAATGTTAATATCTTAAATTGTTTAAAGAAAGACTTACAGCTATCATTTACTTTTAGACGAAACATAGATCGAATGCATTGCTTTTGGGCTTTAAAAATAATGTCTTTGTCGGTTGAGTTACCCCAAAATATAACGCCGTATCGTAAATGGGATTCGACTAGCCCATAATACGCAGTGAGAATTGCATCTGTATTGACGGTTGATGACATTATATACAATGCATACGCAGATTTACTTATTTTTTTGCAGAGATTTTCTATATGTTGTTTCCAGCACAGTTTTTTATCAATTTCTAATCCTAAAAATTTTGTACTATTTACCGCCTCAATAGTGTTATTATCATAACAAATATTTAAATTATTATTGTCGGCAATTCGTTGACTGAAATGTACTATTTTTGTTTTACTAAGATTAATTTTTAAGTTATTACTGACCAACCAATTTATCACAGATGTCAATGAGTTATTTATTTCATTTCTATATATGTCAATATGTTTACAAGGAATTGTCAAAGTGCTATCGTCAGCAAAAAGTGTCATAGGGTAATTAATACATTTAGGTATGTCATTGATGTATAATATAAACAAAAGTGGTCCCAGAACGCTTCCCTGTGGTACGCCATACAGAACTTTACGTTCCACTGATCGAAATATTTGCTCGGTTTTTGTCTTAATATTAATACTATTAATTTCGGTTATTTGAGTTCTGTTATTTAAATATGATTTAATGAGACTATACACATTACCCCTAACACCGTATGCTTCTAATTTGTTTAAGAGAGTGTCATAGTGGACATAATCAAAAGCCTGAGTCATATCGCAAAAGATAGCGCAAACAGGTGTTCTTTTGTCCATGTTAATTAGAATATTGTGTATGAAATCATATATTGCCATATTTATTGTTCTAAATTGTCTAAATCCCTTCTGTTCGTCACACAGTATATTATTACATTCAATATAATTATATAATTCTTTGTATATGTATTTTTCAAACACTTTTGATATCACTGGAATGAGTGAAATTGGTCTATAATTTTCTAGTAGTTCTCTGTTTTCTTTTTTGAATAGCGGTTTTATTATAGATATTTTTAATGCGTCAGGATATACACCTGCACAAATACTGAGGTTTATCAAATGACTTATATGGCCGCATATAACATTAGCCGATGCTTTCACAATCCTTGTTGAGATCCCATCATATCCCACACTGTTAGTATTTTTTAATGTCATGATTATTTTGTGTATATCATGTGGCGTACAAGGCGCCATAAACATGGAGTTAAGTTTCGAGTTATTTATTTTATTTTTAATCACACTGTGGAGGTTAACATTCGGCTGGATTTTATCTACAAAGTAATTATTAAAAGCATTGGCGATATCAACTGGATTTGTGATAGAAAGGTTACCTATCATGATTTTATTAATTTGCTGTTTAGGAATATTCATTTTTGCTTGATTTATGATTTGCCAAATGGCCTTTGATTTATTTTTGGACTGCTTTATTTTATTTATATTTTGAATTTTCTTGGTCATATTTATAATTCTTTTATATCGTTTAGAGTACTTGGCAAAGTTTATTTTATTGGACAGATTAGGTTTACTTCTTGATTGCCATAATAGAATTCTCTTCTTTTTACTGCATAATTTAATACCCTTAGATACCCATTTCGGTTTTGAAATTAAATATTTCTTTATTCTGGTAGCAGGGAAACATAACCTATAAAAAAGTCCAAAAATGTCAGCAAAATAATTGTATGCAGTGTTGGGATCATCTGTATCATAAATTTCAGCAATTGATAAATTTTTCATGCATTCTATAAATTTAGCTATATTTTGTTTGTTATAATCGCGCCTAGTTATATACCAGTAATTGATAGGACACAAGTTTGGTACTGGACATTGCAATAGTTGTGCTGTATGGTCTGACAGAGCAAACTCAAAGACTTCCGTCCTACAGTTTTTACCAAAATTATGCGCAAAGTTGTCAATGCATGTCATACTGGCCAGTCTAGTGGGTTGTTTAAATGCTAGTTTCATGTTGAAATTTAAAAATAGGCATTCTAATGCATTTGATTTGTTATTGGATTTGAGCATATCAATATTAAAATCTCCAGCTACTACAACCTTTTTACATTTTGCTTTAAATATTTCTCGTAGGAGATATTCAAGTGTATTTAGGCAATCATTCATATTATTGATATTAGGTACTCTATATATACAGGCTATAATTATTTTATATTGAGTAAGTTCAACCGCACAGCATTCAATAACACCAGACTTAGACATTTTCGCAATATGTGTAATTTCTTTCCATAGGTGTCCTTTTTTTATAAGAATACATGCTCCGCCTCTTTTTTTGTCTTGCCTACTATAACTTGCAGCTAATGAATAATTTGGCACTTGTATTTGATTTTCAAAGCCTTCTCTTATGAAATGCTCAGTAATACACAGAATATCAACATTTATTTCTTTGTCGTTTAACTCTTCTAAACATACCGCAAGAGCATCAGATTTATTAATTAATCCAGCTATATTTTGGTGAAGTATACTAAGATACTTGTTCGAGAAAAAGCAAGTTATTTGTGTCTGAGTGAGATTTACATGTGGATTCAATTTCATGTTGATTTATGCTACTATTATTATTTATAAATGTATTAGTTTCATTACAATTATTTTTATTTATGCTTAGGCTTAAGTTTCTAAAAATATTTTTCATGCCGTGGTTGCTAAGAGCGCCGTTGCTCTTAAAGAATGTTTTGTAGTCGCATGTTAGGTTTAAGTTAGAATCAAATACTGTAGCATATTGATGAGTACAATTATCCAAATACAACAAGTTATTGAACGTCTCCACCCTACAGTTGTATACCATATATCCATACTTATAAGTAGGAACGCAGATTATTATATTTGTGTTCTGTATTCTTGATAGGGTTTCACGGATAATAATTGTCAGATCACAATAATTTTCTGTTTGTCTAAAGTCTTCCTCGCCGATAAATATTAAACAGTAGTCATTCTTTGTGTAATGTTTTAATTTCAAGTCAACGTCTTTCATAAGTTGTCGTATACCGCAGTCTGATGTCAAGTAGTGGCAGGTTTGGTAGTTTGAAAAGGTCTTTTCGGCAATCTTCGAAATGTTATTGCGTTTATTATTGCTTATGATACAAAGCTTCTGCTTTTGGTTATTTGTTATATTAATATTTTTAGAGTCTTTATAGCTCTGCGATGTTTGAAGGTTTGCTTCAGTAAGTTGCACTGAATTCTTTTTTTCCAACGAATCGTTTGTTTGTGTTTTAGTTAATGATTGTTTGTTTCGCATTGCCGTTAGCGAGTCACGCAATTCTTTGGTTTGAAAAATTTTTTTGGGTGTATTTTTTTTAGGTGTATTTAATTCGGTTGTAAGTTTTTTGGTTGCTTTAATAACCATGTCATACTTATTGGTGACGTCTTTAATTGTTTTCTTAAGTTCTGTGTTTTCTAGCGATAAATTGTTTATTTCTTCGTGAGCTGTTCCTAACTCTATTTGTAATTTTTCAATTTGTTGCTTTAGATCGCGTGTTTCATTGTTGTCGTCATCAGATAAGTTCGGTAGACTACTGGAGGTACCATCTAGTGTCGAATTTGGAGAATCATTACTGTCTGTCAATGAATGTTTTTTTGTTCTGCGTAGGGTGATATTCTCAAAGAAATTCATTTTTAAAGACCACAAGTGAATTTCTATTCAGTATGCGATAATTTAATATTTACTTAATAATCTTTTAGCACAAACAGAAAAAAAAGTCCTTTTTTTGCTGGGTCTCGAATCTCCGCCAAATGTAAGACCCTTGAATGTGCAGTGTTATTGATCAGGCCACGGACGCCTAGTGAAAAGTTGACGAAATAGTTGATCTTTTGTCGTAGCAATGTCGTATCTTTTAAGTGGCAGTCAGTTAGAGTACAAAGGTCAGTGTTTTAAAAATTTGCATCAACCGTCGGTAATTTGTTTATCACAGTTTTATCACTAATTGTCGTGGTTAATGTTCACAATTTCACTATCACTTAGTTTGTATTACTACTTTTGTACTAATGTCCGATTAGTTAGAGTTTAAAACTTGTTTCACAGTCAGTTGGGTGTTTGAAAACACAGTCCCACATTTGGATTTTTTGTACATTTCACGAAAATCCCTATGAGATAACACTTGTGGAGTCACGTTATACTATAAGGTTTACGTTTCACTAATTATTTTTATCTTACTGCACTTATAATTAATTAAAACCGTTAAAATACGCGGAGCAGATGTATCCCGTGGCCAGTGTTGCCAGTATCCTTCACACACATTTAGATAAACAGTAAAAACATACACTTACAATTTAAGGTGAGAGTAGCATGCCAATCGCCTGTAAGCGAGATCAGCGCTCATGGATAGTAGAAAAACAAAGCAATGCTTGATATTCTTGATACACTGCTGTTTGGCGGGAGAAATAGACATAGCGGTCGTACCTACCCAGACGGCCTCTCACATATGAGAGACGTACCCCACCAGTAAAATGAGTATAGTAAGTATTTGACAAGGTTTATATTGTTCCTAGTGTCCAGATATCCGTGGCTATTTAGCATAACAGTAACAATAAAGGGCGATGCGATTATGTGTTAAATTCACTTAGCAAGTTCATCAAATAGTCAAGAGTAAGTTATCGGGCCGTTTCCTTTGGACACTGCTACACGATGACTCTACACACTGGTATTAAAGATGGAAAATAAATACAAATAATTAAATATCTCATCTGTAATTTATCGTTTATTTACATCGAATGGATTACTTAGCATTTTTTTTAATGTATATGTTATGGGCCAAGTGATTAATGCGGGCAAAATTCATAATGCCCGGGCAGTATGAATATTGCCGAGCCATATTGGGCCAAGTGATTAATTACAATCTAAACTCACCTATTTATCACATTTCCCGGGCATTATGAATATGACTACATGATGTTCGGGCAATGTGATTAACAGGTGATTTTTACGTGGTGCGCTGCCGCATTGTCACATTTGCGATAGACTCATAAATTAGAAAGGTTGAATTGGTCTGCTTATGTTAGGTGTTTTTTAACGTCCGAAACATTATCTTCAGAAGAAAATTTATGTACCCACTTTATGGATCAGTTAGGTCGACTGTGCCCCAAAACCGACTCGGAACACCCCGACTTCACGTAGTCTTTTGGCTACCGACTCTAAGAGTGTATATAAAAATCCGTAGGCGCGGAGGGAGAGCAGCCCCCGCCCGCTGTAACGAAGGATATGCCTATCTTTTATTACACATGGGCGAAGGGGCTGAACTTCTCGTAGCGCCGGAGACGATGCAGAAGCTAATTTGTATTGACAACAAGTGTTTTGAGGGTTAGGTTGCTATAATAGATATTTCTCAAGAATGGTGCGTTACCATTTCATGGGAGTGGTAGTACCAGGGAAGGTGCGACACCCCCCCTCCCCCTCTACTCCTCTCAACCCACCCCTTCGTGCTGCCCTATTCTAAATTCTACCACTTCAGCTCCTTTGATTCGCTTTACACCACTCTGCCCAATAGGCACTTGGAATTATTCATAATGCCCGGGCAATGTGATAAATTGATTTATTATATTCACATTGCCCGCTCTTATTGGGCATTATTCATATTGCTTGAGTATTATGAATAATGTCCGATTTATCACTTGGCCCATAACATATATAATGAATATATATCATTTATAGTACTTCCGTATCAATTAATAATGGGTAATCATATTTTTTAAGTGTGATCACTTAAAAAAAGGTTTTCAGGGTGGGCTTATTGAATTGAAGACTGAATATCAAATATTACACATAGAGTTCTCAGGGAATTGTATATGCACTATAAACCTAAAATAATGATAACTAGAGACAAGGCATTTTAATAAACAAAATTTATTATCTTAATATAGTTGTTTTGACGCCAGGATAAAAAAATACACGTATTACCAAGTTGTTACAGCTAAACATCAGCCATATGTAGCGTGTTGCACAAGTCACAGTAAGTTATGCGGCACTGTAATGTACGTACGCAGATTTGGCTCGTGGTTGCTTATTTTTATTCACATTGCATCTCTTCTTCGCACTACGTTATTATATTGTATTTGTTTGTTCCTGTACTCCTTGATTCACAATTTGAGGATATGAAAGTGAATTACATCATGAAATAGACACAGTATAATACTTTTCTGGAGCAGCGTGATAGTATAGTGAATTTTCAATTAAAGTGTGGGTATTTTTGTAATTTTTTACGTTTTAACGAGTTTCGTATATTAGAATAGAGACAGTATGATATATTTCAGTACACACTTTGTGCCAGAGGTTTGTGCCCTTTGCATCTAAACTGATATTATAAAGAAGAAAGATTTCATTATTTGTTTGCATTGTGTAAGCTCTGAAAATACTGTACCAGTTTGAAAATTGTTTCACTATTACAATCCCGATGAACAAAGGCGATAGAATATTTTGAAAATAAATATATTTGCACCCGGGCGGATTCGGGACGGGTCGCTAGTCGTTTCTTTATATTAATAAAAAAAAAATCCTCTTTTAAATTTTTGTTGATTTATTTCAACATTTTCATTCGCCGTCCATGCGACCCGTGTGTCAGAAATGATAACGCGTCACATAACGACGTAATTCGCCGGCCACCCCCTCCCCGCGTCAGCGCTAAAGACTTCCTGCACGCTATAAACAAGAGACGTCCCGCTTATCTCCACTGTAAAATAGTTTTGTTTCAGTTTAACTGTATGTCTGCGTTTAAATACGTCATGGGGTTGAAAAAATGCTGGAAGGTTGTAGAAAGCTGTGTGTATTGGGCATTATTGGATAAGAAAAAAAGAAGAATTGGTTTTAACTTCTTTGTACAACACCCAAGGTATAAATTTAATTAAATCTTTATTATTAAAGACATACACTTACAAACTAAGCATTTTTTTTACATACAACATGATTGTATGTACTAATACGATTGTTAATTATGGAAATTTTTGAAGGTTACGCTCGCCACTTTTATCAGAGGAGAGATTAGCTTGGTGGTAAGGGCGCGACGCCTACGGTCGACATATTGATAGACAATGGTGAGTGCGATGAGCATCCTATGTTACTCTTGAGATTTTGTAAGTTGAAGCGATATTTAGAAAGGCCTGGTGGTAGGTCTCTCATATGTGAGAGGCCATCTGGGTAGGTACCACCGCAATGTCTATTTCTCCCGTCAAACAACACTGCTTAAATGGACTGTTGTGTTGCGGATTGAAGGGCATTGTAGCCAGAGTAACTACTGGACATATTGAGACTTAACATCTTATGTCTCAGGATGGCGAGCGCAGTGGAATGTTGCTACTGTTTATGAGCGGTCGTATCGCTTACCATCAGGTGAACGGCTTGCTCGTCTCGCCATTCATTGCAATAAAAAAAAAAAAAAAAAAAAAGGCCCTGGAAGGGTGATTAAATGTAGTCGTACATAAAAAGAAAGATAAGAAGTTTGAAGTATCTTCTAGTCTCACTGCCTCAGGTAAAAGATTATGTCGATATATCACACGAGATCTAACAACTAACTTTCCAAACTGATTCATTGTTCTATTAGAATCTTTCCAAGGCCAAGAATGTAATATCAGCAACTTTGCGACGAACTGAGCCAAATTCATTAGATACTTGTAATTTGTTAGTAGTAGTTACGTCCTCATTTATCTGAAGGTCAAAATAATTCGTAAAAATATCTCGGATAGCAGATAAAGTAGATACGGTGAGTCATGGCAGCCTCAGTGACGCAGTTGGTTAAAAGAAGGTCGCGAATTGGATCCTTACATTGAATCAAATTCTTGTAGGCAAACAAATATTTGTTTTTGGTCTGAAAGTTGTGATACCGTAATATGTTCGTAGATACAGATGCCCACTTCATAAAGCTTGTTATTTGGGGTTAGGACTATGTGCATGAGTATTATTAGTTAATACACTCATAATTTTGGAGAGGATTTATGTATCTGATAGCAACAGATTATTGTCTCTCGTCAACCGATTCCCTATCTGGGTTGCACTATTGTTTATTTCTTTTATATCTTTATTGAACATATATTTAAACACCAAAAGAAAACAAAAACAATTGAAGCTGTATTAAAAGCACTTTTATCAGGAAGAGCAATTACTTGGCCGAGCAATAACAAAAATATAATCACCTCTCGCCAATTTTGAATTGATATGTCTTAACAGCAAGAGCAGTTATCACTTTGCAGTGACATTGCGTAAAAGTATTCCGGTTTCCAACCATTTGAGCACGAATTAATTTCTTGATTGGTAATTAATTCTAAACAGCGAATGTCGTCGCCTTAAGCTGTATTTCTCATAATTGACTCCTCTTAACGATGTTGATCGTAATACTTTTACGGACTTTTTCACTTTTGAGTCTTATCAAAAGTGAATTCGTTCTCTTTGATCGTCCGTTTTGTGGATGTTTCCGCTTTTTGATATTACTTTCCTGGTATAAGTTTTAATTAGAAATTGATTAAAGTCGGGGTGTCGGGCATATTTTTTATTGACTCTGACCAAATTTTTAGCGGTATATTTTTAATCTTTTGATGCAAAGATTAATGAACTGTACACAATTTTTTTTCCATAACTAGGTTTTATCGTAGACCAATTAATATTATAATAACGAGAAAACAAATTTCTTTTTCAATTTAGTGATGAGATACTGTATCGTCACCCCAAAGATGTTTAATGTGCGCTGCATCGGAGTTCCATTACTGGGTTCGAATCCGATATCGCGAACCGGCGCTAGAGGGCGCAACCGAGCGTCGCATAGACAACGTTTCAACAACCAAAAACCACCGACCAATAGGCAAGGTTCTAGTGTGACCAACGTGCAGGTCACAAAACCGTTGCCCTGGAAAAACCCGACACGTTTTTGAATCGTGAAAGGAAGAAGTTGGTCGAAAAACTCCGCTGTTGCGCAACCTCGTAACCAAAACCTATATCCGATATATTCCCATTTAACGTTTCCACTCAAGAGCAGTGCTGCTAGAGTTGCCTGGTCTGCGAGAGCTGGTGAAGCCGGAAGCATCGATAAGTGGTAGACGATAAGCACTCAGTTTTGGAATTAACCGTTTTTCTGCGGCGCACATTATTGTCCAAATTCTGTTGGGGACCTCCCCCTCGGCAGCTGAAAAGCTCAGCTGAACACCTTGTCCAGCCTCCTTGCTGGTACAGATACATAATCCGCGATACCTTGGTTTCCTTAAGTGAATCAGAATTTCTATTCATTTTCAATATTTGAAAATCCTTCACAGTGCCAGCCCTGAATAAAATCAGTCTCATAAAACCCGTTCAACCCTAAAACACTAATACTAGATTCAAAAGCAAATCAAACGAGTATCAACAGTAATACAACTTTTACGAGGCAGAAAATCAAGTCATTAGTGAATTCACTAAGCCCTTATGTAAGACACTTGAAGATAAGGGCCCTTCGCCTTAATGACACGCCGATACTGTGTATGTTTCCCCGTATTATCGCGATAGCAGTGCCATATATTTCTGAGCAATTTTGGATTATTGTTCAATTTGGCTTGTTTAAGGCAATTTAAGCTTTCGAGGTTAAGTGTACGGTTGAATCAATAGTGTAATTGGATTACGCTGTATTGGTGGCTTCGTGTTGTTGCGTAATGGAATTGGAGTAATTAAATTGTGTTTACCTATTTAGAGTCTTAACGTAATTTCTTTATGGAAAGTATTTGCATGTAAAAATATACGATAACGATTGAGCGTTTGCCTATTAGTCGATTTTGTTATTGTTTTTATTGTGATGCGGGCTTTTTTTGATAGGCCAGGAGGATTGTGTATTACCAAGCTGGCTTAGTAAGGGCTGTTAGACTTTACAAACTTCAAAATTGTTGTTTTAAACTTTGAAACAAGAGGTTTCACTTTCACCATTTTAGATGCAAATTTGCATAATTTTAAAATTATTAATAGTTTTAAAATTAATAATTTTAAAACTATTAATAATTTTAAAATTGCACTAGACTAGCGTGATAGAGTAAGACTTCGAAAACACACGCAATAACATGATTTCCACAAAGTTTATAACTAGGAATTTTGAACCACTCTCAAATGTTTTTCACTGCAACTTGTAATAAATCAGAGTATTAAAAAAATGACTGTCTGTATCAGCCCATATACGTCCCACTGCAGGGCACGGGCCTACTCTACAATCGAAAGTACGATTGAGAGTGGTTAGGCCGTATAGTCCACCACGCTGGCCTAGTGCGGGTTGGCGGACTTACATACCATAGAAATTCTTTTAAATCGCTATGGTATGCAGGTTTCCTCACGATGTTTTCCTTCACCGTTTTAGAGCGTGGTGATTGACTGTCAATACAAACATGACTCCGAAAAGTCAGAGGTGTGCCCTGGGATTCGAACCCGCGACCACCGTGAACATGTTGGCAGCCGCGTCTAGTCCGTTAACCAACAGGCCACCACGCACTTACATTACATGCACGCATTAAAAAAATACCAACTAAAATAACCTCAACATAAAAATATCTAAAATGCTAAAATGTAAGTCACAAACTAAAACTTCTAAGAGGCAGACTATTCTCTTTTAAGCCCCCGTTTTCGAATCAAAAATAAACAAGGCGCGTCCCCGCAATTTACCGCGCTTGCAACTTCCTAGCCGGTTCACCTGCTGTAATTGTCTTTGCTTTTGTGGCAGGAGTTTTTGTCTGACAGAATGCTGGTGCGGCCGTAGTAAGATGGTTTTATGGGGACACATTTTCCAGTAAATAGCGTGATGATACGAAAGGTATATCAATTGATATTGGAAGATATAAGTCGCATTATTTGAGGTACGTTAGATATTAGATTTAGTTAGACCTGATGTCCAAACGTGACTCTTTTATCGGGTATCGAATATTACTGAAGATCTGTTCTGCTATTACTATGAGTTTAAATATATTAGTCAAGTATTTTTTTCAAGAGTATGTAAACCTATTATGGGTAGTATACCCATAATAGTTTTACATCAAATCAGAGTTCTTTTTCGAGATTAAGCATTCAAAAGAGGAGGAATTAGTCTAATGTTTAAGATTCTTTTATATTTCCAGTATTTATAAAATGTTTAGCTCTAATTTACTAAGAATAAGTTTTGATATATCGCACCCTCGGTGCAACAAAGGCACATATGCAAAAATTACAAGGTTGGAAGGTATAATGAATTAATCTTATATTTTGTTGAATATTTAGTTGTCATAATTTTTTTAAGCTTAAATTACATGTTGATATTGTGATAAAAGCTGTTTGACTTGTCTATGTCTTGAAATATCATATTTTTATACGATGTCAAAGTTTCAAATGGTTTTCTTGAAAAGTTGCATTTTTGCAAATGTGACTTTGTTGCACCGTGGGTGCGATATTCTTAATATTGTATACTGAAAGATTTGTTTAATTTATGACATCTAGGATGCGTTGTGTAAGGGGGCGAAGATAGAACCAAGCCCGAACCTGGTTTCAGACAAGAATGGGAGTCACGTTTTAGGCGAAGTTAGTGAATATTTTCATTGTGTCTTTTATATTGTTGACAATGTGTGATTTTTTAGAATGGTGTGAATACACAGACGTGGATTGTCGTCCAACAATGGTGTTCCCTCATTAAAATGTTATTGTTGCATCTGAAATGTAACGTGAAATGTTAACAAACAATTTTTAAATGTGTTAAGTGCATGGCTCTACCGTTGTTTAATTATATTTCGTATTCCATTTGTCTATAGAAAATGACGAATATAAATTAGAAGTTTTTTGTTAAGTTAATATTAAATGAGTAATAAAGACACGGCGGATATAATAAATAAGTTGTTTACTTTTTAAGCATGCAAAGTTTTCACTGATCCTAGCACTATTATTTTTCTTAATATTTAATCCTTTATTGCACTACATAGAGAAACAATTACCGTAAAGAAATGACATAATTATAATAGTATGAGAGGTGGCTTATCACACTAGGTAATATCTTCCAACATTATTCAATGTTCACTTATATTGAACGATCATACAGTACCTACAATGTGCCTTTAAGCAGCTTTAATATTCAAATCTCCAAACATTCTTAAGATTAAGATTCTTTAGGGCCAAGTGGAGCATGTTATTCTTACAAATCCGTAGGGAGAGTTCAAAGAGTATCAAGTGTTTTATGTATTACATTGATCCCATTGTTATTCGTGTTTACAGACAGATCCGTTGGTTTGTTTTCATTGGCCATAAGTCTTGTAGGAGTAGGTGCGGGAACGCCTGCCGGACAGATTATGCAAATGAGCCGGGAACAGTCGAATGTCGATGCGAACACACGAGCACTAGAGTGTCTTTACAATGTTGTACGTAAAAACAGCTAGTTTTAGGATTTCGTTTGTTGATGTTGGTCTTTCATTGTTATTATGTATTGACTGTTTGTGTTATTCTATCGGTGTATTTAGCAAAAGATTATATGTTTTATGTTTATATTTTGATAGTTAGTTATTAATTGTACATTTTTATTAAATAAATAAATAACACCCAACTGTCACACACATAACCCTGACCCTACACTAAGATAGAGTCTTGTGTCGTGGACATCAGGAACTACGAGAGACTTTTCGGTCTCACAAACACCCAGACCAGAAAGAAATATTTGTGGGCCACACAAACATTTCTTTCGGTGCGGGGATCGAACCCGCGGCCCTTCGTTTCACAGGCAGCGTCAAACCAACTGCGCCACGGAGGCTGTCAAACATAAACTGCCCTTTCTTTCTCCTATTTATACATATATCCATCCCATGGTTGCCTGTAACAAATTACCTAGTGTGATAAGGTCGGCACGTGTACTTTTATTTTTATTGTGTAATTTCTAAATAGTATCCCTGCTTAGTGCAAAAATGGATTAAATAAATAAAAAATATCCTTTGTTGTATAGATACCACAAACTGACTCGAATTCATCGCATGGTAAGTTCCAGTTAAAAGCATCCATGCATTGGAGTATGAATATTACTTCTCGCCAGCTTATACAATTATGCCGGCCTGCGCGATATAGAGACTAGAGTATATACAGCTGGACGCTGTAACGTGATATTTCTTCGCAGGTCTGAGCGTTTTAAATATTTTTGTGATGTGGATGCTATACGACCACATATTTATTTTATTTTTATTTATTTGGGAAACAACATATGTATACTGTACTGTACTGTAGCAGCCCATATACGTCCCACTGCAGGGCACGGGCCCACTCTTTAATCGAGAGTACGATTGAGAGTGGTTAGGCCATATAGTCCACCACGCTGGCCTAGTGCGGGTTGGCGGACTTACATACCATAGAAATTCTTTTAAATCGCTATGGTATGCAGGTTTCTTCACGATGTTTTCCTTCACCGTTTTAGTGCATGGTGATTGACTATCAATACACACATGACTCCGAAAAGTCAGAGGTGTGCTCTGGGATTCGAACCCGCGACCACCGTGAACATATTGGCAGCCGCGTCTAGTCCGTTTACCAACAGGCCACCACGCACTTCTAACAACATATACGATATTACTTAAAATAAAAAACAACTAAAATTACACAATCTTAAACAGTTTCCACAGATTCTAGCACACGAAGAAAGAGATGGTGTGCATATGCTACAGTTATTCATATTTTGTGTTAGTGTCTAGTTATAATATTTTCGTTTTCTTCATATGAAAATTGAACGTAAAAAAATCACCGAAAATTTACATACATACATAAGCCTGACCCCACCCTAAGTTCAACAATTATCGGTCTCATAAACACTCAGAACCGAAACAAATCCTTGAGGATCACACAAATATTTGTTCCAGTCTGGGGATCGATCCCGAGTCATTTCGCTTCGTAGCCGGCGTCTTACCAATTGCTTAGCGAAAGCTGTCAAACAACTCATAATACTATACTATTAGTCAACATAAATATTATTCTGTATCAGCCCATAAACGTCCCACTGCAGGGCACGGGCCTCCTCTACAATCGACTACCGATTGAGAGTGGTTAGGCCATATAGTCCACCACGCTGGCCTAGTGCGGGTTGGTGGACTTACATACCATAGAATTTTTATAAATCGCTATGGTATGCAGGTTTCCTCACGATGTTTTCCTTCACCGTTTTAGTGCGTGGTGATTGACTATCAATACACACATGACTCCGAAAAGTCAGAGGTGTGCCCTGGGATTCGAACCCGCGACCACCGTGAACATGTTGGCAGTCGCGTCTAGTCCGTTTACCAACAGGCCACCACGCACTTTAAACGCACTTTAAATATTATAAGTAGTATAAATTGTAGCCAGCACAAGCACGGCCACAGAAAATGTCAATAAATTAAAGCTGTCTGCACTGATGACTTGATTTTAATATTCCAAATGTAGAACCAATTCAATCAGCGCTTTATTGAATCAAAAATAATATTTTATCAATATTGTTTTCAAATACGACGCCAGTTTATTTCTGTTTCAAAAGCTATGATTCAATTATTATATTTCGCAGTGATATTGAGTTGTTTGCGTTGTTTTTAGATTATCTTTTCTGGTTTTAATTGATTTTGAGTTGCTTAATTAATTAAAGTGTGTATATGTTTGCGAATATTAGTATAACGTATAAAGGAGAGTACTTACAATGTGAAATAATTTTTTAAAGTAAAATAGTTATGTGGCATTAATATTTTCTTTCTATAAAGGAGAAAAATATTTATAAAATACGAATACACGATGTATATTTGCCGAATATATAATATATATCCAAATAATAACGCATACCGGCTATTTGTATAAATGTAAAAGGATGAATATTACTTTAATAAATAAAATTTGTTCGAATACAAGACATAATATTAAGATTATTTATTCAAACATTTTTCACGAGGAATGTTTTAAACATATCTCTGAATATGCAGTTCATTCGAATACCAATTTATCTTCAGTGGAATTTTAAATATTTTTTATTGCAGAAAATCAGTGAATTCGTACTTCCATGCTGTACTGGATTGAAGGCAATTCTTATTCATCCCTCCTTCCCCCTTTTCTGCTACAAATTTCAAGCAACACTTATACTATAATCTGCCGTTTTCGCTAATCTTTTTCGGATTGTGTGATCTTGTCATTATTTCGAACGCTTGCTTGTTTTTCTAACTTATTTTATGATCATTATTATCTCACGAATAACCAATTATCGCGAGGTTTTGGGGTTTCCTGAGTATATCAAAATAATGTGAGCATTTCTCATATATAAAAGGTACTACGTATGTATTTTTAGTTAAATCAAACTTCGATCGTTTCTGTATCATTTTATTATGGCGTCTTAATATACCTACAATAGACTAAGATGACTGTCAATAATGTTTCGAACTAAACATTGCATTGTAAACTTGGACTTTTATCAATTCCTAACTCGTGTTTCGTTGCCGAAAATATTCGACCACTTTCTGCGGTCTAAACTAAAAGTAATACACAGAACTGAAAACGCTAAACCGCAAAACAACATTTGAAAAGTTCCCTACCAAAACCGCTGTGGTCCGTTTTGTATTATATAATTCGCGATTTTGCCGCCAGCGTAGTTTTATCGGTTTACGTTTTCGAGGGAGCGTAGTCGGAATGTTTAGCAGCTTTGTAATTATAATGGAGTATTAAAAAGGGGATGCTTCAGGAAAAAATAAAAAAATATGGCATAATATGAGAAAAGCCTGAACCCAAGGGGGTACTCTATTCTCCGACGCAAAATTCAAATGTTCAGACGTTCGCCGTCCACGTATAAGTTATAAGTTTTTCACTTCTAAAAATCAATATTATTCTCTATAAAACTTATCATTCACATCTAGTGTTACGACGTACGATAGAGTATTCGAACATTCTGTAAAATATTTACACAGTTTTACGTACGATGTTAGAACATTCGCCGTAGTGTTGGAGTATAGAGTAAGCCCCCAGCTGTGGGACCCTATAGGCTGTAAATGATGACTGATGATTAAATTAGTGAATTTAGAATAAAAAAGAAAATACATAAAAAACTAACCTACCTAATTTACTAGACGTATTTTAAATGTGTGTATGTCTTATATATTCATTGATGAAAACACCAACCAGCCCGAGATTAGTATGGTTGATTAGTGCGATCCGTCTCCAAGGTATATCGGCTGTTTTGTATAGAGTTAAGAAGGTTGTTATTACAGTAACGTTTGAACATATATTAGTCCTTTTTGTAATAATTTTCATAGGGTATTTCATTTATTAAGTCCGATAAATACAGGATAAAATTAAAAGGCGACACTTGCGTTGTTTAATATGGCGGTGCACTGGTCGCTACCCGAGCGGAAAAGAATATTCTAACACTTTTATTAAGAATCTAAATAAAAACTGAGCAAAATAGCAGCATTAAAAATATTGTTCTGTGAATTGTTATTACCCTTAATATAGCACGTAGTTCTAGCGAGATTTACTTAGAAATCCAAACTACACACTTGGTGAACTAGGTCAAAAGTATTTATGAAACAATAATATTCCGACATTATGTGCAAATAGTATCGCCTGAATTAACCAAGCTGTTTGTTCTCAGAAGCTCAATTTGTAGTAAGTAAAGAATGTCTGTGAAGCATTTTATTTTTAAGTTATTTTAAGGAATAGTGAAATACTAAGGTAACAAATCTTTTATGAGCAACGTATTGCTTTTGACTGGCTAACGGCATAATTGTATCGATATTATGTAACCATTGTTCGCTGGTAAATCCTGTATGATGGGACTGCATTTTCTTTTAAATGCTTTACAGCCACATTGCCTTTGTATCAAAATCTGTATATATATCAGTCCATTTACGTCCCACTGCAAGGCACGGGCAATTACAATCGATAGTACGCTGGCCTAGTGCGGGTTGGCGTACTTTACATTCCATGGAATTTCTGACAAAATCGTTATGGTATGCAGGCTTGCTCAAGATGTTTTCTTACACTATACTAGTGTGTGGTGATTGACTATCAATACACACATGACTGAAAATTCATAGGTGTGTTCTGAGATGTCACCGTGACCAACCGGGTATAAATTTAACTGATTGCCAGTAAATTCTATTCCTAATTTTCTCATTCCCTACAATCGTACCTGTGGTATAATAATTTACATTAAGAATCGATGGGTTCCGACTGGTGTTTCGGCTTCGCGTGATATTGTTAGTCGTTTCAAGAGGGCGTGTTGAATTTAACTATTGCGGTATTCAACCAGTGTGACGTTGAATGTCGACGTTGAATAATAGTCGTTTAAAGATCAATTTAGAAAAGTATAGAGCACTGCCTTTTATTTTCAGTTGTTAAGAACATAACCTAATGTTTATGAATTGAACGTAATAAAGAAAGAAAGAAAGAAATACATTTATTGAAGGCGCAAACATACATAGGTAGGTAATAAAATAACAAAATATACAAAAAATAATAAAAACATGACAAAAAATACCATTATGCAACAAAATTACGTGGCTAAACTATTGCGCCGACAATGGGCCTCCCATTCAGCTTTATGCTGCAGAATGGGAAAAGCAAACTGCAGCGCTGATTTTCAACGGGGTGCCCTGGTAAACACGAATATCCAGTCGGTAGGCTGACAAAACATTATCATAAATATATGCTAATAATTACATTCTTTTTTGTGGGTACGCATAGTTTTTTTTTTGTCAATGCTTACATAACAATAACTTACATCATGATAGTCAAAGTCGTTTAAATTGCACGAATCTTATCGAATCATCGATCAGCGCATTTTTCAAAGTCGCGTGTTAAAAGTCACATATCCATACATCAAATAAAAATAACATAAAACAAAAAACGAAAACAGGCCATACTTCAAACATTGGGCATGAAAAAGTTTTATCCAAAGGCGTTATGAGAAATGATTTGTCGGCGCGGCAAAGGGCTTACGTTGCTTCGAGAGTGATGGCCAAGCTCCTCCGGCTGGCAGGTAAATAATGTGACTGAATGAATCACAATCGGGACGTACTGGTGGAAAATGGCCATTATGGGATATACATGATGTCCGGAAACGGTGGAACATAATTATGAGATAGTCTCCAACTACCATCACACTATAGAATTATTTCCCGATTTTTAATCTTCTTTAAGCCTCTGGTGTTTAAGTAAACAGTGAAAAGGCAGGGTTGCGACTGTTGTGTCCAATGTTGGGAGATAGTCTTCTATCGCTGAATGCTCTATTTAGACGACATTATGTTTTGAATTTTTTGCGTTTACTAATCTTACCTACTAACTCAGATGTATAAAATACAATTTCAAATAAAATTACGTTTGAATTTTTTTTTGTAGGTACATTCATTAACTGAACAAAAACATTTCAATCGATCATTATAATGAAAGTGTGGCGGTTGCAATACGCGAACTTAGATATAGCTTTTAAAGCGGTTGCAATACGCCAACTTATATTTAGCTTATAAAATAACACGCTTATTATTTGTAATTTGAACATTATTCAAACACGCATTTCATTTTAAGATATGACTGCAGATGTTTAACCATAAAACATCTGCGAGTCGTTTTATTAAAGTAAGAATTTTTTGTGTACCCTATTGTATAATATTAGTTAAAAAGATGCTGTTCTAAATTATTGTTTCCTAATTGTAATGACCCGTTCATGCCGGGGCAATAAAACTGTATTATTATAGGTAAGTTCTTTAGTGGCGGCAATCCTTTGCAACAAATTTATGTTTTTTAGACAATAGTACACATGTTTGGGTAAACCTTTCTGTTTGGACAATAGCCCAGATGTTTGGGCCGACCTTAATTTTTTAGTTGAAAGGATAGACCCTATTTTATGGCTTAAATATATTTTCTGGAAGATTTATCCCCACCGATCCTCATTCGGGTAGTCCTATAAAAGGGTCGGTTTATTTGGATGAAGGAAGACAGTCTGCCATCTCTCGTCACGAGCACATCTCGCTCCGAGTCGCATAATTATAATTTTACTCTGTCTGTGAATGTATTAAGTGTTAATTTACAAAATATACAATAGTTAGTTCCAGGAAGTGAGTGCTTATTCTAATACCTACACTTATAACCACCAAAAAAGCATTTATTTACTAGGCGATAATATTGTTAGAGTTTAGACAATTATTATATAAAGCAACTATACCTATTTTACTATTGTAAATTGTCATATTATATTTATGTTTATTTCACCCACCAAACAGTAGTGTACATTCACTGATGTGTTTCGGATTGAAGGACATTGTAGCCAGGGTAACATTGGACATATTGAGACTTAACATCTTATGTCTCAGGATGGCGAGTGCAGTGGAAAGCCAAGTATTGTTTTGTAATTCAAGTGGTTGTTTGGTCTTGCTACTGTTTATGAGCGGTCGTATCGTTTACCATCAGGAGAACGGCATGCTTTTCTCGCCATTCATTGCAATAAAAAAAATGTTAAAAGTGAAGATTTTTGTAAAAATGATAAATAAAAAAACTATCTGCATACTAAACACCCTCTAGAAATCACCATGTATTTAGTGACGGTACGTGTTTTCCTGATTTGCCTTTTATCCTTTATCCATTGAATGGCCGGGATGTGGGCCATCGCTGTTGGATTTTATGGTTCTTTTGTGTTTTTATGCTTCTTATTTTGGGGAGAGTTGAAAATGTCCCCCCGGCGTTGACCATTTTTCTCTCGTATTATGGCTGTCCATAAAGGATTTACCTAAGTTTTCCCTTTCAAAGGACTCTTTTATGGTAGTCAGTGAAGTGTGACTGTTTTGAGGGTGTGGGAATACTGAATTAACTATGAATGTTGTTTAGTTTTGAATTCGCGTTAACAATTAAGGGAAACATGGTAACGACATTTGTAGACCTGAAAATCCTTTAGTATAGATTTGAGAGAATGTGAAGAATAAAATCCCGCTAGATAGCATAATGGACTTAATTCTAACTTAAATAGTGTTACACTGACCTACAGAAACGTCATGCGGAATAACGCACTTATGATGTTCAGTGCAATCCAAACAGAATATCGATTCCTTTTGACCAAATTATACAAGCCTACTCGAAACCGCATCAATCGGAAATGCGACTCGTCTGCCTGTTTGACATGGGGTTTTATATTATCATGTACAATGGTCGCTATTTGGTTCTATAGATATATCTTGCAACCTATTCACCTGTAATTATGACCCGTGAAATTTAGAAAAAAAAAAAAACACTTAAAAAGTTAACCACATCTTAACACTGCAAATCCTGATTATAATAATTATGATTGCTTCTTTTCTAACCGCATTAGATACCGCAGGTCTCTCCAACGCAGACGCGGTACAAACAGCCCGGCGATCGTATATGAGCTCGCATTACCCGTCACCACTTTTGTCGCTTCATTTATCATCACCTTGGGTCACTCAGACCGCGTCGCAGTCAGAATTAAGGGGCGACGTGACCACACGCCGAGCCCCTAGAGATAACGACGTCATTAAGAGAACGACGGAAATAAGTAATGGACGTTTTTGCCCTGCCGTATTCATAGGCTAGGAGTTTTTTCCGAGGACTTCGGGAGAGTTAACATTGATTAGAAACGGTATTAACGTGTAGAAAATGTGCGATGACAGTGTATTAGCTTCATCTTGTGTAAGAATGGATTGGTATAGTCATATTTGTAGCTTCACTACAATATTTTTAAAGCAACGAATTTCCCCAGAATAAATATTTATCAATAGTTTACCTGAGCCCAGTTACCAGTTTATAATTTTTAGTATCATTAATATCAGAACACCGTCCGTTTATCATAGTATCTTAGGAAAGTTTCAGCATGGTAATATTATGCTAAGGGTCCATAAATCATATCTGGGCTTATGGTCGAGCATGTTTGCTGGAGAAAACAGTGTTTTAAGGTATGTACCGCGGCTAGCGTGGGCCGTGGCCCCCTTTGATTCATTAATCAATGTAAGATGTGCGATAATGCTTTGCTAAATGAAAATTGTTTTGATGTCGTGTTCAATGAGTCTTTTGTTGGGTGTTGTTTGTTTTAATATTGTTGAATTATGTTTGAATATTTATTCATTACAAATTACCATTACTCATACAACATTTTAGAAACTTAAGTTAAAGACAAAACGTGTTGTGTTTTCAGTAATCGTTGAAATTCATGTTGGGAATAAAAAAATAATACTATTATATAAATCCACTACTGATATAAAAACACATAAGCATGCACATACTAAACCTCAAGCCTTTTTTCCAGAAGGGATAGACACAGGTGCAACCATGACACCCATGTTTTGTCGTGTATTTTCCATTCCATAATGTGATAGGGGGCCAGCCTATCTATGTTTCATTATTCAGCCATATCGGGCACAAATTTTTAACTCCGGGCTAATCAATAGAAACATCCAATATCACTTTTCTCGATCCGGGATTTCAAACCGAAATCACAGCTTTACAATCACACCGTAGCACAATTACGCCACTGAGGCAGTCGTATCAAAAAACATATGTTTTACATTTGCTAATATTAATTTATATTATGGCAAATGCTAAATGTAAATGCCATACTATTTTACTGGAGACTGTCCCGCCCTCACACCCACCACTGCAACTCCTGTAAGCCAGGATCAACAGTGGCACGCAATGTAATGACACCGAGCATTGAAGCTCGGCGAGTCTCCGGGAATGTCTAACTTGTCTTTAACCCGCAACGAAATCAATCAGAAAGTTAAATTAATAGGAGGAGTTGGAAATAAATTATTGTCCACTTCCCTCCGTGCAAAGCGGGTGACAAAACGATGAAATAAAGAGGTAAATAACCTCGCAAAAAGACTTTTACAGCCGGAGAAGCCAGCTGTAAAGCACCACGGATCAAATCCTTATTACATTTAAATGGGACCTAATATGTGAGCTGTTACACTTGATTCCAGTAATAGGTATGGCAAAAACGCCGGAAAGCACGGAAATTCGTCCTAGTCTCTACAAGGTCCGTGTAGTATACAACTCCAGATGATATTTGCATACTATCCAGCATGGTTTTACGCTCATTCTGCCAAAGACTACACTCCCAAAGTATATGATGCGCGGATTGTTCATATTCGCAATTTGCTGTTGAACATGGGCACGCAGGCGATTCCACAAGCTTAAAAGAGTATAGTTTAGACTTAAAGTTACCATGCCCCGTGAGGAACTGTGATACGCAATAATCGACATCTAGCCATGTCTTCGTCAAACGATCACGCACGCAAGGAAAATATTGGTATAAATGCCGTCCCTTCAAAGATACCTCCCATCTATTTTGCCATTCATCTAATAGTTCGCTATATACCATAGGAAGCGGTTTAAATAATCTGTCGACTTTTAAGAGTTCACGTGCAGTTAGAAATCTTTGATCCATATTCTCCTTAGTAGAGTAATACATGGCGGCGCGACGTTGCACCTCCAGATCGACTGGAAGTACACCCGCCAGGACAGGCAAAGCTTCGGTACTAACAGTTCTATATGCCTTGCACAAGAATATCAACGCCAAACGTTGGCTCTGGAGCAGTTTTCTTCGCACAGCACCGATAGTAGCCCTATCAGCCCATACGGGAGATCCATAACAAATACATCCTAAGTAAGTTGCTCCATAGATGATTTTTAGTGTATTAAAAGATAGCCCCCACGTTGATTTCGATATTCTTGTCAAAGCAAAAAAGTTCCTTTTCGACTTTTCCCCGACGTTCTTAATATGTTCCAGAAAGGAAAAATTCCTTTCCAAAATTAAACCGAGATAACAAACCGATTCTTTTTTCTTTACAGTGATACTATTAAATTTAATTCGCGGCGGTGATTTTAAAGTTCCTTTTAGAAGTAATTGGAACGTTTTATGTGGTGCAAACTGTAAGCGATTTCGATGTCCCCAATCACATATTAATTTTAAACACGCGTCTGCCATATTTTCTAATCCCGACCTACTGTTTGACTCTATAAGCAAGAGGCCATCGTCAGCATATCCGGTCAAAGAACACCCCGACGGTAAGGGGATTGTAAGAAAATCGTCGAAGCCTAAATTCCACAAATAAGGACCTAAGACCGAGCCTTGTGGACAACCCATCGTCAGTGGTTTCGACACGGCATAGTGTCCAAGTTTAAGTTTTGTTGTTCCATGCGAGAAATACGAGTAAAATATATGCCATACTATTGTGAAATAATTAATATTTACAATAACAAAGCAAATCTAAAGCTTTATTTTTTATTTTTTATTGCAATGAATGGCGAGACGAGCATGCCGTTCGCCTGATGGTAAGCGATACGACGGCTCATAAACAGTAGCAACATTCCACTGCGCTCGCCATCCTGAGACATAAGATGTTAAGTCTCAATATGTCCAGTAGTTGCTCTGGCTACAATGTCCTTCAATCCGAAACACAACAGCGCATTTAAGCAGTGTTGTTTCACGGGAGAAATAGACATTGCGGTGGTACCTACCCAGATGGCCTCTCACATATGAGAGACCTACCACCAGTCAAGCTTACTTGTTTACTAATGAAATATGTTTATATATAACCTTAATTATTAAATAAACAATACGGCAAACAGCAACAATTTAATTAATAAATTCTCAATTACGATTAATGGAGGTGAAATATAAATCAAAATAGTTTCAGACTATAACGGTTAAAATTAGTCACGTGAAAATTTCCAAATACAACATTATAATAGTTTTAATACAGTTTCAAAAGTTGCTGTACAAATGATATAACCCCCGCCTACGCTCGCCAAATACCGCCCAGTGTATGCATACGTATCTACGTATCTAAGTAATAATATTTTCACGAGAATATTCCACTCTTGTGTGTTAAGGGCAAATAGAGCCAACATTGTTATGAGTTAGTAGATTATACGCACTTTGTTTCATAACCCTTTCGAGTGGTTTCACAATGTTTGCATGCTAATTTAATAATGACATAGAAATAAAGTTTCATCCTGCAACGGTACAATAGATTTTTTCAATTGTAATATTGAGAGGCTGGACATACTTGTAACACTGCCATTTAGGACTAATTTAAGGACCTGGGTGTTTATAGAATATTCGGGAAAATAGTATATAATGAATGTACGTTTCGGATGTACATGAGCGTAAGAATGGGACTATTCATTACTTAGTTTTTTGTCTATAAACACGTTTTGTACTTTGTGGTAACTGTTTTCTATTTCCAAAATTACAAGCAGTTTGGTGAAAGGAAAACTGACATACACATAAAGTTACTTTCGGATATTCATCTCGGTCATAGTAAGTCCATTACCGAACATAGGCCTCCCCCAAGGATCTCCATATCGACCTGTTGGAAGCGGCCTGCATTCAGCGACTTCCTATAACTTTAGCCAGGTCGTCCGTCCACCTTGTAGGCGGTCGTCCGACATTTCGCTATAAGTGTGAACAAATTATACTATCAGAAAAAAATGGCACATAAAGAACACAAAGTAAAGGTAACAAAAGATATTAAATTTGCTCTGAGAAATATTTAATGTATAAAAATTGCGTAGGTGTTTATACGCAGCACTTAAGTTAATGCCGTCGATGGTATGATTAGATGTTATGTTACAACAGCAATATTCGTTACTTTAAACGCGAGCACAAAACATAACCTATAAAACATAATGGTTTCAACGTAAACTTGTACAAAAGACTAGGTGATGCGTGCACCTAGCGTGTGTACTTTTTAAAATATAAATGAATAGCGTAGATAACAAAGTTGCCTCTTGTATACATGAAAGAGAAGATACAACCACCTGTATCTTCTATGAACGTTTCTTATATCTCATTCTCTAAGAGGTCTTCTAAGTTGTGCCACTTAATTTATTTCCATTTAAAGATACGATTGGGGTTGAGCTCATCAGCATCCAGTGCTCCAATTCCACGACCAGCAAATTCATGAGAGATTTTTAATTAATATGTTACTCAATATTAGTTGCCCGGCCTGGAATTCGGGCTCAGAGTTACATGGTTCACAGCCGATATATTATGCCACTATTAAATACCTACAATAACTAAAATTTTGATTGAGTCCATGGACAACACGTATCGCAAAGGGATTTACAAAATATAGTTTACAAAAGAGTTTAGAACAGTTATTAAAGTGCCAGAGATGGCCCAAAACAGCTCCCCTAGATGTAGCGCGATACGTACACGACATACTTCTTCAGTTTTATTTTTATAGATAAAATTTTTAACACCCAAGCGAAAGCACAATTTTATAATTATCGTCGTACGTTACGACGATAATTATAAAATGTAATATATTTGTAATATTCATCGAATGTTTGTCGAAGTTTGGTGGGATGTAAATAAGGCCCATGAAGTCGATAAATCATTGTTCACAAAGGTCCAGAGACGTAAGCCCGACTTAAAATAATTTTGTTAGCATGTAGGCAAGTTTAACAAAGGGAAGCAAGTTTGCTGGGTGCGAAACAAGACTGATGCTTCCATATTTACATATTTATATACACTTTATTACACACACAAAAAATCAAATGAAATGAAAATCATATAAAAGAACATATAAAAAGTCTAATTGGCGGTCTTACAACCGTGGGATAGATTAAAAAAATGATTAAAAGAGGGCAGTTTAAAGTTTAAGGGATAAAACGCGAAATAGTATCTCAGATACAAATAATTATAATTATATATATAAAAAAAATTGAGGGCCATAGTGCATTATTTTTTACTTTGGTCCAAAATAAGATAATTAAAAAAATCTGTTTATATAATATTATTATATCTTCAAATTTATAATGTGTCGTAATAATGATATCCCATCAACGGTGATAATATGTATAGGCTATCGATGGAAATTGGAGGTTGCCCTAACAAAGGATTTATATAATTGAACAAGAAATATTCTTAGTTGAAGAGCTCATCAAGTGTAATCTGGGTATTAAAATGTATGTCAAGGTATTTTGCACATTCAATGACAAGATTATAGTGATGTGATGTTGAAAGTGTGTCTGAGTATGTCAGGATCATCGATATGGAGGTCCATAGTCTCTGCCTACCCCTATGGGATGAAGGCGTGATATTTATATATGTATGTATGACAAGTATATTGGACTTATCCTACTTTATTTGGGAGAATAATTGTAATAATAATCGGCGAGTAAAAGTGCTCCTTATGAAATAAGTTCCAATTGTTTTATTTGCGTTGGCTCGTATGCCTTGTGTTATGTTTATCCGGTTCTTTATTTATTAAAAGAGAACGCACAAATATAGGCCAAAGATTCGTCAGGCTATGTAATTTTTAAAATAATTTTGGACATTTTATTTTTTGTATCGGTGTAGGTAAATTGATTTCAAAATTCGTATCTATAATATTACATGCATATTACATACACTCACGCCTTTTTCCCAGAAGGGATTAGCAGAGATACACCAACCAGTACACCCACGTTTCGCCTTGTGAGTTCCGTCCGACGTCCCACGATGTGATGACGGGAGGCGAGCCTATCACCATATCGGGTGCAAATGACTAAATAAATAAATAACCCTATTATTTTTTCTCATGTTTTACAACCTTTTTTCTTTTAAACTACACATCATTTTATTTCAGGCTTTTTTATTATATTCTATTTAACTATTTAATTAAATTAATAACTTATCACATAATACATTTTTAAAAATCAATATCCATATTCTGATTTAAAACTTGACTAATAAAAAAATCCAACTATCAAACAAACTATTCGCAAAAAGCCACTACATTTACTTACCATTCATAAATGTTTTATCTACACTCGAAAAACACAAAGTTCGCTCATCGAATGTTCCCAACTGTTCTTACAATTCAAAGCTTCGTGAATAGCGGAATCACTCTACGTCCATTGATCTGTTGTTGACGAAGCAGACGCTCCAAAACTTTCAAGGATCAAATGCTTATCCTTGACAAGAGGGACCTTGTTATTACAAACAACGATTCGAGTGTCGAAGAGCACTTAAGTATTAGAATTACGAGCATCTGGGACCGGTTTTATCACAGCTTGCAGATGCAAGGCTTCTTTCTTGAATATTCACTTTGCACGCTTAGGATAGGTGAGTGAGTTCGGCGGAATTTTTTCATCCCTCTTTCTGCAGTGCGGTGATTTTATACAGTAAAAAAGTCTTTAGTAACTTCGCGATAAAATCTATGGCGAGCTAATGGTTGTGAAAGAAATGCAATTGTTTCTTTTGTTATTTTCAGTTCTTGGAGTTGCTTGTTTAACAACTGGGTGCAAAATATCAATCACTTTTTGCTCCATTTCAAACAAGCACTTTATTTTCATCGGAACGTCAAGTTTGTGCCTTCGGTTTATATTTAAGGACTAGCTGTGCCCGCGACTTCGTCTGCGTGGAATTTAACAAAAAAGTTAATGAGCTTATTTTGTTTTTTTTTTTTTTTTTTTGGTTTTTGCATTTTTATTTTAATGATCAACCTTTGTAACGAAACCATACCGCGATCTAATTCTACGGTGGCGCCATCTCTTAGCGAGCGGCGGTAAACTCCCGTTACACATTTATTTTCAGTTTTTTGTATTAGCTTTATTGAAAAATTTCTATACCGGGTATCTCAAGACTGCTACCGAAAACGAAGCCGGGTGGTAGTTTTAGTGACTACAAACACAATGCAACCAAAAATTTCGAAAAGAAACGCGACAATTATTTTTTATGATTTTTTAAATATCGTCATTTTTGGGTGGTAAATCCATAGTTTTTGCTAAAATAATAATTTAAACTCTTTTATACCTTAGAGTATTTATAAATAAAAGGGTATACACTATTATTTTAGGAAAAAATGTATTTACCACCCAAATATGGCCATAGGAAAAAAATAACAAAAAAAAAAATTGTCGCTTCTTTTTTTCAACTTTTTCTGTTGTATTGTGTCTGAAGTCGCTTAAACTGCCACCCGGCTTCGTTTTCGGTAGCAGTCTTGATATACCCTGTATATACAATGTTTCGTAAATGTGATATTGATTCGTTGGTGGGAGAAGTGGTGGCATGCGCGTGAGCTGCGCGCAGGCATTGCAACATTACTTTATATTTCTAAAATAAAAGAATTTTTCTAAAATAAATGTAGCCTAAGTTACTCCTTGTTATATCAGCTACCTGACAAAAAAGTCCCGTCAAAATCTGTCCAGCCATTTCAGAGATTAGTCGGAACAAACAGACAGACAGACAGACAGACAAAAAAAATTAAATATCATTTTCGGCACAGGTATCGTGTATATAACGATATGTAGTTGGTCATTTTTTTAATTTTCATTTTAAAACAGACACTTCAATTTTATTTATTTAGATTACTGTGTTTTGCAAGACATATGAATATACACCAAAATAACATTTTCCATTACCTACATTAATCACTATTTTTTCGAACAAATGAACTACAACGTAAACTTTCTTGCGACGTACAAGACGTTCTCAGTTCTTTAAATGGTTTAAAAACTAATGAAAATGCATAAAGCATCGCGCCATAAGTTAATCATTGCGGTGGTTAAAATTCCATTAACTAGCAAGTTTGCAAACCGAATTTTTAATAAGAAAGTTGTACGCAGAGTTCCGCTGCAGTTATGGTCGGTTGTTCATTTTCGCTGAGATATTTCGTTCATAGTCCATTGTGGAGTTACCGCTGCTGCGCTTAATTGAAGCGTTCGGAATTTGCTATTTATTTATTTAAATTGTTGTCTGCTTTCTGATAAGTATTAAATGGATCAGTTGTTTTGTGCACTTCCTTATGTCTTGCGTTTTCAAAGTTATTTATTGGTTCTTGAGATTTTAGTTATTTTAATAGTCGGAGAGCATAATACATTTGTAAATGTCGTTGACAATTATATGGACAGGGCAAAATGTCAGACAGAGGGTCTTATTCGTCACGACAGCGTGTTCCGACGTAAGTCGTTACTCGCGAGGATTTTAAAAATGTTTGCTTTTATTATGACGGAAAGTTTAGTAAAAAAAAACGAAGATGATATTTTTATCACTGTTTAGACCAAATCTATTAAATTTAGTTAATTTCATATTTATTTAAGTGCGATTGTCATAGTCATCGTTTTAAAATGGCCTATCCTTAGTCTTTAAATCAATAAATGGTAAATGTAAATGTAGGTACTTGTTTGAGACGACAGTGCTTATTTTTATCTGATAGTTTATTTATGATGTTATAACAACAGATTCGAGTAACAACATTAAAGTATTGTGGTTTCGATTTAACATTCACATTTAGTCTAATCAATTCTATCTGGAACTTCTCGGGAGACACGATAAGCTCACGATGTCTGGTAGTAGTGAATTCCGTTCAGGAAGCGGCGTCGAAAACCGCATCACATTCCAACTTCGGATTAGCTATTAGCTTAATAAGGTCCGACAGTTCGCTTAGTTGAAGAGCGACAGCGTTTAGAATTATGCGTCCAAACATAGCGTGAATATATGTAGATGAGTGCTTGAAAGATGGTGAGATACAAGAATATAATATACAAGTACACACTAGCGGCCCGCCACTGATAGGCCGAGTACACACTTTTTTGAAATAAATCGATTATATCTATGTTCATCAAGGAGAATGTAGGATTGTAATGGTTAATGAATTTTTCAAATCGGTTCAATAGTGTCAATGCCTATTCAATGCAAACAATTTAATCTTTCCTCTTTATAATATTAGTGCAGATTTAAATATTGAACGTTTTATCATCATCATTATTATCTCGGCAACAGGAAGTCCATTGCTGAACATAGGCCTCCACCAAAGATTTCCATATCGACCTGTTGGAAGCGGCCTGCATTCAGCAACTTCCTGCAACCTTAGCCAGTTCGTCGTAATGTTTTTTTTTTATTGCAATGAATGACGAGACGAGCAAGCCGTTCGTCTGATGGTAAGCGATACGACCGCTCATAAACAGTAGTAACATTCCACTGCGCTCGCCATCCTGAGACATAAGATATTAAGCCTCAATATGTCCAGTAGTTACTCTGGCTACAATGTCCTTCAATCCGAAACACAACAATGCATTAACACAGTGTTGTTTCACGGGAGAAATAGACATTGCGGTGGTACTACCTACCCAGATGGCCTCTCACATATGAGAGACCTACCACCAGTAACAGGTAAAAATTTTAAAAATTAATATTAGTAAAATGTAAAAATTTATATTAGGGTTTATTGTTTAGTATTTTGAAACAATGCACAATGAATGAATGAGTAACTATGTCATCTTCGTTTTCATTTCTAATTCATCTATCATTGGATTGACCTGCCATTTCTGTAAGTTCTAGGTCAAGTATTTAAAATTTATTCCTTGGTGAAAACTTATAAAAACATAAGACACGAAGTACAAGCACTTTTCATAAAGTTCCAAATTGCTCCGAGCGGCGTGCACGTGTCGTTTAAAACTAGAAACACAATCTCGAACCAACGCTTCGCAAAAACTGTGGCGAAGTTAAAAACATATTCCACGGCCCGCTAAAGTAAAAGGACTTTATTTAACTGTAAAGTGAATACGCAAGAGTTAAAATACAGTGCTAAATAAAGAGACAATCGGGAAACACGCGAGGAACGCCTCGGCAGTAGAATGTTTAATAAATCAGTAGTTTGTTCCGGTGCGGCGGGTGCTCCTGAGACTTCCTACGTTTACTAACCTTGACTTCTTGAAAAACTGCCTATCTGGTATCTACCACTATATAATTTTTCATGTTAGATTTTTTTATCAAGTGCATATTAGCCTATTGGAGAAGTTGGGGAAGGCTTATGTTGAAGACGGAAAGATAAATTAAGATATATTATTCAATTTTCGTTGTGAAAATGGCAGAAATTGTCTGTTCGATAAGTAATTGGTTCATTGTTGGTTATGCAAAGCTTTAATTATTTGTATCTGAGAAAAAATCTTATGTACATAAACAACAAGTATTTGTATTAAAATTTTACGTGAAATTTCGGTACATTACAAAAATATTTTTCATGTTGTAGAGATGCTTATCCTCGATCTACATAGTTCGCATTGCATACATTTTATAGACGTTTTAATATTTACCTTAATTAATTACTGAATTCAATTAACTATTCATTGTTAGTGTGGAGTTCTTGAAGTGTAGAGCCACGCTGTCATTAGCTCGTCCTGGTGGTTCCAATGTCTTACAAGCAATCAACGTGAACTTACCTGATACTTCTTTCCACTGTTTGTTTTTCTTTCCCGATCCCTTCCCGATTTGATAGGCCGGCGACGCATACATGATCCAAGCGTTGTGGCAGTGATCGCTTACCATCAGGGGCCCTACTATATTCATACGAAACGAAGTTCGAAACTTCGGACGATCGAAGTTTTTTTATACGATATGAATGTATTCGTTTTGTATGAATATAGTAGGACCCCAGGTGACTTGTATGCTCGTTTACTAGAATAGGCAATAAAAGAAACTTATCAGGATTAAAGCGAAAATATTATATTTCATCTGTCTAGTTTTGGCCTTTTATATTTAATTACCGCCATGTGTGCTGGTCCAAAGTTAATCAAAAAACTTTGCCCAGACAACTCGTTCCTTTATTAGCTCCAAGCGAGTGTTACTGTACTGTGACGATATTACACAAACTTCATACTTCTGCTTAGTATATGGAAAATTTATTATTTGCTCTTATGAAAAAAATGCTATTGTGTAAGTTTCCTGGAATCAGTTGGAGTTCAATAAAAAATATACGGGCATTATAAAAATATATTTTATTTATCATTTTAACGTCTTTTGAAATTTCGATGCCAGTGAAGTGACAAATAAATGCTATTTCTAAAAGTACTGAAAACACATAACCTATTATGCGTATATGGCATGCATATAGGCTTATAAAGTTAAAATAGCTATTTTAAAAGCTAAGTGCTAAAAGCTATTATAATCTTTAACATAAAATGTATCTTGCTATAACGGTGGATAATTTCTATTTCGTCTTCATTTTTAAGCCCAGTATGTGGTAGGTATTCCAAACAAACAAAAACCGTTTCTAAGAAATCGACTAGATTTTTAAGTTTAATTCGTGTACATATGTGTTTAAAGAACTATCTGAGGACCATTTTAAAATATGTTAGGGTAAACGTTTTACGAGTTTTAAACAAGTGGCCTTAACTTATTTTTCGTCTTTTATTAGTTCGTATAACTATTTTGTATTATTTTACGGGTATTTTAAAGGAAAGGCAAATATGAAATGGGTTGTGGTTATTGTTTCTCGCCGGTCGTCAGTGATATCTAGGTCTCTCTGTAACTGGTGTTATACAAATACATTCAAATCCGTAAACACTGATGTTTTTTTAATGTTTATTGGTCAAGTAGACAAATAAATAGTCCTTATGTCTTGTAAATACACACTCTATACGACACAAAATATTTGTCATGTTATTATTTAAAAGAATATCTTATCAGTATTTTATTATAATTTGTATCTGTATCAGCCCATATACGTCCCACTGCAGGGCACGGGCCTACTCTGCAATCGAGGGTGTGATTGAGAGTGGTTAGGATATACTCGTATATTCCACCGCGCTGGCCTAGTGCGGGCTGGCGGACTTACATACCATATAAATTCTTATAAATCGCTATGGTGTGCAGGTTTCTTCACGATGTTTTCCTTCACCGTTTTAGTGCATGTTGATTGACTATTAATACACACATGACTCCGAAGTCAGAGGTGTGCCCTGGGATTCAAACCCGCGACCACCGTGAACATGTTGGCAGCCGCGACTAGTCCGTTTACCAACAGGCCACCACGCACTTATATAGGTATTTATTATAATATTAATCAATTATAATTTTAGTATAAAATTATATTTTATTATAATATTCATCACAATTATAACAATTGCGATCACTTTAAAACCAAAACCAAACAGAAGCAATCACACTTATTGTTTAATAAAGTTGTATATAGATAATGCCAATAGAATAATTAAGCATCTCGTTAGTCGTGGAGATGCTTATCTTAATCCCACCAAGGAGGGAAATAAAGGGGTGTTACCGCCATCATTACAGCTCACATCTATTGTCTTAAGATAGAAATATTTCTTGGAATCATATACGGCGTACGGATTGCAGGAAAATTTAACATAGCATAGTAGTGGTTTGGAATCGTATTGGATAATCATAAAGAGCTAGATGATTATTGTCAAATAAATGAAAATTAAATCAATTACAAACACATTCATGTATAGTCCTGAACCTTGTGTCCTGAATCTTGTGTCGTGGGTATCAGAAACTTCGAGAGACTTTCTGATCTCACAAAACACAGATCCGAAAGAAATATTTGTGGGCCGTACAAACATTTCTCTCAGTATGGAGGTCGTACCCGCGTTCTCTCGCTTCACTGGCAGTGCTTAACCACTTGTTGTAGCAGACCATCATGAAAGTTATAAAGATATATAAATAAATGTTTCTGGTATCTGAAAAAATTAATAATTTTCACATATATAGTTTTACTGGTGGGCCACCTGCCCATGTAAAATTATTAAAGATAGATTTTCTGATGGTGTCTACATACTATTTTATTTTAGTAGTTTAAGAATATTTTATATTCTAAGTCCACATATTTTTATTTACATGCAAGTAAAACGAATATAATTTCTTGTAATTTTCTTGCATAAAATATAACACGCAGCCAACATTTTTCTTGCTGTCTTTACTGAAGTCTAACAACATCCCCGTTGTTTTCCGTTGGGAATCTTATTATCTCGCTTTAGTTTAGAAAATAATGCTTTGAATCGTTATCTTCTGAATTTTAAATGTTAATGCTTCTTAGATAGAAGGTTAAAGAGAATTATGACGTCATATTCCCTGGAAGTCTCTTGGCACTTAAATTTGTAAATAGAGAGATCGAAGACAAGGGAAACGTAATTTAACCAATAATGGTGTAGGGTAAGCAGGGGGAATGGCGCTCACTGGGTAATGGCGCTCACCTCTGTAACTCAGTCAGACCTGAACATAACAACACGCCGCGTTACGTGGAGCGTGAGGGGAGCCTCTAACAGACAGCAACGCCAACGGTCAATCAGCTCGCGTCCTGTGACCGTGAAGTGCGTTTCTTCGTTTGCGGCCGCGTCGATGTAATTTTAGGTTAGTTGTTTTTTGTCGGTAAGTCCAAAACTTTAATGCTTATTCATTATTAATTTTACATTTCTGACATTAAAAATATTCTATTTTTAAATAATACAATAAATTTTCAACAATTATGTGTAAGTATTTTTTAAATTTCAATTAATCACAAAATGGCCGTTTGGGGTTTATACCGCTCATCTGAGCGCCATTACCCCTTAGTATTTTTTTTTAAAACTTTTATAGATATGCCAAGAAATCGTCAAAGGACCACTGCCAAAGCGGTTTGGACCGAAGAAGACCTTCAATCTGCTAAAACTGCGAT